>JAYKKT010000079.1:2400000-4800000 GCA_036023115.1 Brasenia schreberi
CTTGGGTCGACTTAGGTAAGTATGTGGCCTGCCTAAGGCAGGCCAGGTCTTGGCGAGAAGAAGGGCACACGACCAACCTTGGCCGTGTGATTCAAAGGGAAATGCCCTGCCGAATGGCAAGCCTGTTTTAGGTAAAAAAAAAAGAGAAACACGGCCAGCCCTTGGCCGTGTTTTTAGGTAAGTGGCCTGCCGAATGGTAGGCCTGACCTTTGGTGGAAAAGGTGGAGCACGGCCTGCACTTGCAGGCTGTGGATCTTGGGCTTGGATGGCTTGCCTTTAAGGCAGGCCTTAGGTGGTTCTAAATGGTACACGAGGTAGTTGGGTGGGCTTGGCCAGCTCTTGGCCGAGCCAAGGTTTTGCTTGGGTAGAAATGGGTGGCTCAGCCAGCAAGTGGCCGAGATAGGTTAGTTTTTGTTTGGGTTCTAGGTAGGGCTTAGCTAGGTGGTGGTTTTGGGTGGAAAACTTGTTGAAAACCGACCAGCACTTGGCTAGTTTGGTGAGTTTTTTTAGGGGACGTTTGGGTAGGATGGGTGGTCTAGAGGATTAGGAGAAGAAGGGGGTTAGGTTAGGGCTTAGGGGACCTACCTTGGTGCAGCACCACTCCAAGCCGCCGCTCAAGCCGCCAAGCTCCACCATGATCTCCACTCCCAGCTAGCTTGATGAAGACGCTCGTTGTTGGTGCAACCCTTGCCTCCGTTGGCCAATCCCAACTCTCAAAACAAAAAACGTATTGACCAATGGCCTTTCCCTCTCTTCCCCCCTTTATTTTCACGTGAGGAGCTTCCCTGGAGCCTCACGTTCCTCCTTTTTTTCAAGCACAGCACCTCTATTTATAGAGGTTTTAAATGGGTCTTGGATATTGGGTCTTGGATTTGGGTCTATCTATCCGGATCCAATCCAAACTCTATGTGGATATGGATCACGGATATTTTGAGATCCAGATCCAGTCCAAATATTTATTTGGGTTTGGATCTCAGATCTCGGATATTTTGAGATCCAGATCCAATCCAAACACAATTTGGATATGGATCTGGATATTTTTGGATCCAGACCCAATCCAGACTTTTCTTCTACTCCTTGGTTTTCTGGTCCTTTTCACTGTCGGTTTCGAGCGGGCTTCGATTCATCGGAGGCCCAACTCTGGCCTGGGTCTTCCCCAAGTCTTTCTTCCAATTGGTGTTCTGCTTTTCAGGACTTTTTCGGTGTTCATTTCGGTCCACCGTTTTGGTTTTTGGCCGGTTCCTGTTGATATCGAACTCAGATTGCCGCACGGATTCCGTTCTTCATTCTGACGGGACGTGTCTCAGACTTCTGTCGACTTCCTCAGGTACTGGGCTTCTTTCTGCATTTTGGAGCTACTTTGTGCTTTTTCTTTGACCCAAATTACATTTTTACCCTTTTGTCGGGCTTTTCTCCAAATGGGCTCTTTTTTCTTCTGTTTTTGAACAAGGGGTGGCTTTTGAGACTCTGGGCTCGATTTGCTCTTCTTATTGGGGCTCTCCTTTTGCCTTTTGTACCTGTTTTCACATTTTAAAATAGGTTATCGTTTTGGCTTAAACGAGCTTTTTGTGTTTTTGAGAGTTTTTGATTTTTGGAAAATTTTGGGTGTTTACAGATGCCCCTCTTTGGCATTATCCAAATTGATTTGGATAATGGCGAAGAAGATAACACCCCATTTTAGTTTTTCTCTCAAATTTTCTCGAGAATACACCATTTTTATTTCACAAAACCCTGTTTTCTTTTACCACAGGTGGGGATTTTTAGCAAAAGGGGACTTTTCCTAGGTTTCCCTATTTATGATCATGCATGGACGATTTTTTTGGATGCATGCATGAAAAAAATGTTTTTGTTTTTGGGGTTTTGAGCCCGAAGAGTGCCTTTTGAGGCAGGCTGCTCCGAGCAAGTTTTACCCATGTCTTCTAGACGTTTTTGGGTTTTCGAGCTTTTGGAGAGAGCCTTTTAAGGCTGTTTGCTCTAAGCAGGTTCTACCCTTGTCTTTTTGACATTCGTGGGTTTTTTTGGAAATTTTCTTTTTAAAAACGAACTCCTTTTAGCTTGTATCAAAAAGGACTTCCGTTTTTCATACTTCCCTTCATTCGGGTTTCAATACCTGCTACTCAGTAGAGGTTTTTGGGTAGGAAAACTTGGAAAACATTTCAAAGTTCCATTTCCTACAAAACAGAGTCGAGTTCTCAAACAAAATGAAATCCAAATAAGTTGATTTTATTCGTACTTTAGGATTTTCACAAATTTGAACCTTTTTCCTTGGGAATAAGCCGTAGGGATATGAGAAAGAGATACCACGGTCCCTTCTGAAGCGTCTTGTGGTTTTAGGTAAAGAGTCGAAAAATTGCTCTTTGAGCTTTGGCTTTTTATTTCTTTTTTTCATAGAGGGTCTCTCTTTGGGAGTATTTTTTCATTAATCCCTCTTTTCTTTAAAGGAGAGCAGCTCTTTGGAGGAGTTTTTGTATTCCCTGTTTATGAAGGAAAGACCTCTTTGGGCGGAGTTTTTTTATATCTCCTTTTTCTTTTGAACGAGAAGACCTCTTTCGGAGGAGTTTTTGCATTCCTTAATTATGAAGGGAAGACCACTTTCAGAGGAGTTTTTGTATTCTAGATTTTTTTCTTTCTTTGGAACATAGCCAATTTTCCTTTTTGGAGAGAAAGTAGAATGGGGAAGGCTTATCCCTTTGGTTACTCGATTCAAACGAGATCGTCCTATTTCTTAATAGCATCTGCTATTCAAAAATATTTTGATATTTTGAGCAAGGCTTAATCTTGTAAGCCAGGGTTCTTTGAAATATCACCAATTTGTTTTTGGAAGACTCTACCTTTCAAAAAGTATAAATTCCTCCATTCAGGGTTATACAATCAACTTCGATCTTTCTTTCAAGCAGTTTCAAAGGAGTTCGATTTTTTTCAAAATCTTTTCAAAAAAGGAATTTAACATAAACCCTTATGAATATTCGGGCATTTTTCAGGTTTTGCTAATTTCGACCCACAATATCAACAAATTTTTCGAATTTTCTTGCCCTTTTGAAGACATGGGGACATTCCTACTCAGGTTTGCCAACCTCTTGGGCTTTCTTTGGGGTGATATGATATGAATATGATGCATGCTATGCACTCCATGTGATTCAAAATGGAAATACACGATTTTATGCAAGAGTGAACATATGAAATGTATCTCACAAGTCAAGAAGGAGATGCATTCTATGAAATTCGTTTCTTCATGGAAGGTGTCTAGGGGCTATATTTAAAAATGCCCCTAGCTTGAGGGAAATTTCGCATGGCCACATGGTGAAGGGCCATGGCTTTTCAAAAGACTTTTTTGGATGGACGATGGTTTTTCTAACATGATCATGATACTTTTTGCTCAAGGATGGAAAACACAACCAACCCTAAGTGGTCATCATGGCCATTGGGCTTTGATTTTGACATGGTCTCCATATTTCATCGTGAGATTCATGTTCTTATCCCAACACAATCAAGGTTTTCATATAAACCAGAAGTTGAAAAATCTTTCTTTTCAAAGCCATATGTAGGGTTAAATTTTCGAAATTTTGATCCCTTTTGAGAAAGCAATTTTGGGAAATCCTCTCTTTTATATGGAGATGGTTTCATACCAGCCCTTTTGATTGAAATATGTTTCCTATACTTAATTTTGGTCAAGCAGGGTTTTTGGAATTCATTTTGAAAGTTCATGCCTTTATGGGGCATTTGACCAAGTATGGGGAATGTGTCTCACACAAGCACTTCAGCCACACGATACAGGTCTTGTCCCTTAATTTGAGTCTTGAGTTTTGAACTCATACTCTGTTGAAAGGGACTGCCATTTTGCCTACCTGTTGAGATAGGATTTTAAAAATGAGTGCTTTAATGAACATCATTCCCCTTTCCATGACATGGGAGATGATGTCTCGAATTTTGAAAGCCTACAGCAAGGCTAAGCATGATTTTTTTTTTGGCTTAGTGATTCCTGTCACATGCCAATAGAGTTTTCGAAATGTATGGCACATTTAGTATGAATAACATCTTCATTTGATCAAGTCCAGTAGACAATGCATGAATTGCAATGCATGGAAGGTTTTTATCAAAAAGAATTTTGAAAAGGCTTTTGTGAAATGCTAACCCTTTTTCGAGATTCTCATTTCTTTTGAATTTTGCCTTGAAGGTGTTGGATTTGATTCGTATCAAAAAGAATTTTGGATATTTTGGGTTTTCGGGAGTATATACAATTTTCGAAAACATTTTTACAATTTTTTTGAAAATGGGCTTTGTACATGGCCAAAACAAAATTTCTTTTTGGAATTTTCATTTTTCCAAATGTTTTTGAGATTTTGAGGATTTTCAATTTTTTTGGTTTTTGGTAAGATCCATTTTTTTTTTTTGGTTTTTTTCAAAAGTAGGGATCTTCCATTGAACCTACAAAGAAAGCATTCATGAATCAGACTCTAATTAATAGGTCTAAGACATGGGTTTCGGTTTTAGAGGTTCTATAGGGCACCCTTGACCCATATGGTCTTAGGTAGCGGCTCTGGGGGTATGGGTGGGCTGTAGCCCAATCCATACTTTGTCGATTGGCCTGAGGTAGGACAGGTTCAATACTACCTTGGTTTTGGGTTTCCAGGCCCTAGTAGGGCTTATATCCCATATTCAGAATCATGTTCCAAGACTTCTTGTTTTTCAAAAGGTTTTTGTATAAATCATGGTCTTGGAACAGGGAATCGTCCATGTTAGGGATATATACCTGTAAACACCCCAAATCTTCTATTTTCAAAAACTCTCGAAACACCAAAAAGCTCATTTGAGCCAAAACGACGACCTGTTTTGAAATGTGAAAACAGGTACAGAAGGCAAAAGAAGACCCTAGGCCCGAAGAGGATTCAAGCCCAGAGCTTCAGAAGCCACTCCCTGATAAAAAAACAAAAGAAAGCAGAGCCCATTTGATGAAAAGCTCAACGGAGTCCAGAACGGCAAAACGGAGTCCGAACGACAAAGTTGGGGAAAACCCAGCACCAGACGGAGCGCTGATGAAGCCAGTGCCCGCACAGATCGTTCGCCTCGAGAAGCCAAGAAGGACTGTCCGAAGAAATTTTGATTTGGATCTGGACCATATATATCCAGATCCAAATCCATGTAATGAATAGTGTTTGGATTTGGGCCAATCCAAATAGTGTTTGGGTTGATCCAAATAGTGTTTGGATTTGGATTGGATCCAAAGAGTGTTTGGATTGGATCGGATCTGGATCAAAATATCCAGATCCGTATTCATAAAAATATTGGGTTTGGTTCGGATACAGATCTCAAAATATCCGAGATCCAATATCCAGATCCAAATAGTGTTTGGATTTGGGTATGGATCCAAACCCCAAACCCAAACCCAAATCCAAGACCCACCTCAAATCTCTATAAATAGAGGTGAGGGGGTCCATGTAAAGGGTTCATGCAAATATTTGGGAGGAGAGAGAGGGAGTGATAGACCTAGCCATGTGGGCTCATTGGGTGAGGTGGGTTCAAGCCATGTGGGCTAAGTGGGTCTAGACCAAGTGGCTGCAACCAAGGTGGGCTGGACCAAGTGGCTGCAACCGTGGAGACGTGGGCTCAAGCCAAGAAGGACCGGCTCCAAGAGGTAAACCTAACCCCAACCTAGCCTAGGTTCGAACCTACCTAACCCTAACTGAACCTAACCCTAACTGAACCAACCTAACCCTAACTGAACCCTAACTAGACCTAACCTAACCCCAACCACCTCAAACCATCCCTAACAAACCCCAACAACTTCAACCCGGCCGGCCGTGAGCAACTAGCGCCTGCCGCGCGCCCTGAGTCCTGCCGCGCGCCCCTTTCTGCTGCCGCGCGCCCCTCTGTCGCCTGCACGCCCCGTCCCGCGCGCCAGACGCCTCCCTGCGCCCCAGCGCGCCTAGCGCCAGGCGCCCGTCTGCTGCGCCAGGCGCCAGACGCCTCCCTGCCGCCCTGTCCACCTTCCTGCCGCCCTGTCCACCTTCCTGCCGACCCAACCTGCACCCTGGCCGTGACCTGCACCCTAGCACAGACCCTAGGACATACCCTACACAGCCCCATCTTGGCCGAACCTTAGTTCCCCTAAGACCCTAATCGTGCCCCATAGAACCTCCCTCAAAGCCACCTAGGATAACCCCCTCTTGGCTGCCCAAGGTGAACCGTGAGCCCACGTGCAAGCAAGTTGAACATGGACCAGCTATTTGTAAGTGTCTAAACTTGGTCTATTACATTAACTCGCTTTATATTCAATTAAATTTTGATACGGGGTTGTAGTAAAGGAGCTTCGTCTCCCCCCGATTGTAATAACGTGGTTTGACACACCCACACACACACGCACTTGAGCCTTTCCGCTCTTAGTCGTACACTTCTTGCACACACACGGGCCTAACAAGCCCTTAATATATAGTTATATTTATATATTTTAAGTCAAGGGGGTTTTTAATTAAGTCGTGTGTGTTGTCTTTCCATTTTCCACACGCACACACATTGAGCCTTCGCTCTTACTCCCAAGACCTTAGTAAAGGCCTTATTGCAGTTATATTTGGGTTTCATTTATGTCGTGTGCATAGTACTTCAATTCTACACTCACACACATTGAGCTTTCGCTCTTACTCCCAAGACCTTAGTCAAGGCATACTGCAATTTATATTTGGGTTTCATTTCATGTCGTGTGTGTAATTCTTTCAATTCAAGCACACACACACATTGAGCCTTCGCTCTTATTTACAAGACCCAAGTAAGGGCCCCTACATATACTCTATATAAAGTATTTCTTTCGGCTACGTCTTTAAGATTTGGGTTTTAAGGTTCAAGTCGTGTGCGTTGTCTTTCAATATATACACGACACACACTTACACAATTGAGCCTTTCCGCTCTTAAGATATAGCCATATTTCCCCTTCCGCTATTTACTTTACAAGTCATTTCCCTTCGGCTATTTACTTTACAAGTCATTTCCCTTCGGCAATTTCCCTTCGGCATTGTCTTTTAATTTCGGGTTTTCCCTTTGGAGTAGCGTGAGTTTGCATTGCATCTACGCCATACCACGAGGTAGGACGCATATTGCATCGAAGCAAGCCCCGTACTCCCGCTCAAATTCGCCCCATGTAGTGGAGTGTTCATAACACACACCTAGGTGGCCCATAAAGGGATAAAAAGAAAGACTTAGGCACGTGCAAATCCACGTGATCTAAAATCTGAGAATCGTATAAACCCGAATCAAATCGTGCAAGACTTAGGGTCGTCCAACCCTTACAAAGTCAAAATCGCCCAAATGCATGGTTTTCAAAAGGTTTTAAAACACTTCTTCATTCAAAATATATTTTGAGTTAAACTTGTTTCAAAACGAAGTCTCTAAGCGTACAGACTGACCCTTGCGCATCGGTGCAAGAAGGTCTGCGACGTAAAAATCCCGCTTGCCTACAATCGCCTTTCAAAAGTCAGATTGTTTTCAAAACATACTTTGCTAGTTAAAGTAAACTAGCTGGCACGCCCATAAAGCGAAGTAGATTGCGAAAAGGTTCACTTCAGGCCTAAGAACCCGCAAGTGAAAATTTTCGGTGTCTACAATACCCTTTTGGATTTTGGGAGTTTGGATTCTGGGGCGTTGGAAGACTTGGGCTTCCATACAACCCTGGTTTGGGAGATTTGTTTCTCAAAGTAAACCATGCTTGGTCCTTTGAGAAGTTTTGGATATTTCAGGATGTTTTTGTCTTCAAGGGAAACTGTGCTTGGTCCCTCGATAGACTTTGGATATTTTGGGGTGATTTTGTCTTCAAGGGAAACCGTACTTGGTCCCTCGAGAGACTTTGGATATTGCAGGGTGATGGAAGACTTAAGCTTCCACACAACCTATATTTGGGAGAATTTTTCTTCGAGGGAAGACAAGCTTGCTCCGTCAATTTTTTGACTTGCTCCCTAGGTTCAACTAGTGGTGCCCCTAGGGATGGATTTTTTTGTTTCAAAGCTCTAATCTTGGTTCCAGGGTATAAGACTAGGCTCGAAGAAGTGGGTTTTTCTATGGCAGGGTTATGAGCTCCTAAGATGTCGATGCATGCATTAGGGGTCTCCATGTCTACCATTTTTTCAACTTCTTTTTGTTTTTGTTTTTGAAATTCTTTTGGCTGGTGCAGGATATTTGGCGCACCTTGAAAATTCTCTAACTTAGGCACATTTCGTGGGTTTGTGTGTGCAGAGGGGTTATCCAATGCATCTGATGACCCTATATGAAGAAGAGAGTTTTGAGAAGGATGGGTTTCAGGCATACCTCTTTGTGGCTTGTCTACCTTTTCAGGGTGAGAGCAGGCCGTTTTCCCGGGTAACTCTGTTTTGAGCCCCCGGGGTTTCACGAGGCATTCCTTTTCGAAACATACCTGTTTTTCACTCTCGTCTCCTTGTGGGGTGTGGATTTTGTGTCCCACCGTGTGTGTGTGCCTAGACTTAGAGTTTTCACTTGAATTTTTCGAAATTTCAAAGTTTGATTTTTCAATTTTTTTGTTTTTTGTAAGTTTTCAAGATTTTTTTGATTTTTTGAAACAGAATAGTCTGTTTTCGAATTTCCTTTGGATTTGTGGGATTTTAGAAATATGGGAGTGGAGGACTCGCCCTTTTCTGGGGTTTGGCCTTTTACCTCAATTCTTTCATCGATTTTGGATTTGGTTTTCTTTTCACAATTTTTGTGTGCCCGAGGAGAGCTGCTACGGGATTTATGGGTTTTAAGCTCCTCACTTAAAACTTCCATTCTTTTGAAAATTGCCCGTATATCAGCTAGTGCTTCTCGTTCTTTGGCTATTTTGAAAACCTCTTTTGATTTACTCGATGAGGATTTTTGTTTTCGCTCTATTTTCTGCAACTTTTCTAAGTATGCACGATTTTTGGAAAACACCTTTTTTTCAAAAATTTTGAGTGTAACTTGTTTGTTTGAAATCAATTTAAGTCCTGGGTCCCATCGGGCGTGCCAAAATCTATAGACACGGAAAATCTTCGACTCCGGGTTTCTTAGGCCTGGAGTGAATCTTTTCTCAATCTACGTTCGCTTTTAGGGCGTGCCGGCTAGCTTACTCAAACTAGCAAAGTAGTTTTTAAATATCTGACTTTTGAAAGGCAATTGTAGGCAAGCGGGATCTTTTTGTCGCAGACCTTCTTGCACCAATGTGCAAGGGTCAGTCTGTACACTTAGAGACTTCGTTTGAAACAAGTTAAACTCAAAATCGATTTTTGAATAAAGAAGTGTTTTGAAATCCTTTTGAAATCATGCACTTGGCGAGTTTTTGATTTGGGCGACCCTAAGTCTTTCAATTTTATCCACTTAGGCGTGTTTGCACATTTTGTTCGGGTTTTGTTCGATGCAGGTATGCACTCTAGCTTGAGTATGGTGAGTATGCAATGCAACTCACACAACTTGAATATAAAAACCCGAAATTTAAAGACTTAGCAGAAGGAAAAACCCAAATTGAATGCAACTCACACGACTTGAATGTAAATTGCAGAAATTTAAATATATCTATATCTTAAGAGCGGAAAGGCTCAATGTGTGCGTGGGTGTTGTGTATAAATTGAAATGCAACACACACAACTAAACCGTAAAACACAACAGAAGGGAGATATAGATATATATAAGAGCGAAAAGGCTCAATGTGAGTGAGTGCTTTGAGTGTATAAATTGAAAGGCAACTCACGCAACTTGAATTTAAAATCCAGCTGAAAGGGAAATACGTATATATATGTAAGAGTGGAAAGGCTCAATGTGAGTGAGTGCTTTGAGTGTATAAAATGAAAGGCAACTCACACGACTTGAACCTTAAAACCTAGCTGAATGTATATAAATAGAGCTATATTCCTATGGGTTGTTGAGGCCCGTTTGTGTGCAAAAGTGTGCAGATAAGAGCGGAAAGGCTCGAGTGTACGTGTGTGTGTTTTGCATCAAGCACATATATTACATCCGGGGGTAGACAAGCTCTGTTATTACAACCCCATATGACGAATTGAATTGAATGGAAAGGGATTTTATATATCGAAACCAACTTACACTTTCCAGCCTTTTGAGTTAGGATTGTACAAGGGGAGAATCTACCTTCTTCTTATGGAGTCTGGGGCACGTGGGAGCGAAGTTGGAGAGCTTGAGAGCTTGGAGAGACTTGGAGTTCTGGGAGCTGCAAGCTACAATGGGTTTGGGGCTACTTGGGGCCGGTTTGGGCAAGGTAAGACTCGAGCCAAGGTGGCTCGAGTGGTATGGTTTTAGTGTGGGGTACGGCCAACACTTGGCCTTGGTTTAGGTATAGGATAGAGTTAGGATTCGACCAGTATTTGGCCTTGGGTTTAGTTAGGTTTAGACTTGGGATTAGGCCAACGTTTGGCCTTGGTTTTGGTGTGGTTTAGACTTGGTATTAGGCCAGCATTTGGCCTTGGTTTAGGTATAGTTTAGGCTTAGGATTCGGCCAACACTTGGCCTTGGTTTAGTGAGGTTTAGACTTTAGGATTCGGCCAGCATTTGGCCTTAGGTTTTGGTCTTGTGAAACTCGAGCCAAGGTGGCTCAAGTGAAGTGATTTCCTCTAGGGTTCGGCCAACACTTGGCCTTAGGTTTACTTGTGTGACTCGAGCCAAAGGTGGCTCGAGTGAACTTGGTTTAGGGTAGAGTTGGGGTTGAGTCCTAGGTTAGGTGTTGGCTGTCCTAGGCTAGTCACGACCAAAGGTTAAGGCTTGGTTAAGTAAGGTTGGCCAAGATGGTTGTGGAGTTGTCTTGGGTCGACTTAGGAAAGTATGTGGCCTGCCTAAGGCAGGCCAAGTGTTGGCGAGAAGAAGGGCACATGGTTGTAAACACCCCGAAATCCCACGAATTTCTCAAATTCATCTGGTTTTGTAAAAGCAGCCCCAAAGGGCTATTTTGAGTCTGGAAACCCAGGAGCCTTCCAGACAACCCTGTACATATGTTTTGAACTCTATATTTCGAAAACATACAATATGGCTTTTAAAACCTTTTTAAAACATGTTTTGAAACCCCGAAGCGGCTTGGCCCGATCAATACAGGACCAGGAGAGCTAAGAGGAGCCCGGAACCGGAGCACATGTCGAGCCCGGCACAGCAACTCTTGTATCACATCCATACCCCCAGGATCTCGAACGTCCAAGACCTTGTTATTATCAAAATGTCATTTGAAGTCATCTCCGGAAGGCAGAAACGGAGGCGGACGATCATGTTGGTGAAGACCCAACGCAGACGGAGTGCTGATGCTGTCAGACCCCGCACAAATCGTCCGTTTCGAACCCAGCTCGAAGGAGTCAGGGTTCAGTTTGGATCAGATCTGGACCATATATATCCATATCCCAATCCAAACCCATGTATGGACTTGGATTTGGATTTGGATTCAAAAATCCAATCCAATATCCATATCCATGGCCCACATCACCTTCTCATAAATGGAGGTGGGGCCCACTTGAATTTCACGTGGAATCATGGGCATGAGAGAGAGTGGGGATGGATAAGATCAAGAGTGTTGTAATTAAGCTTGACTTGTATGTCAAGTTTGGGGTTAATCATGTGGGTTAGCCTAATTGAGTGGGTTTAAGCTTGTAATTAGCCAAAACCTAACCTAGGGCTGCACCAACATGAGGTGGTTAAGGTCTATGGGCCATGCAAAGGGAGCTCCTTCACCTAAACCTAACCCAAAACACCTAATCCTAGCCTTCTACCCTAATCCACCCCTAATATGAGCCTAATCACCTAACCAACTTCCCTAATCTCGGCCTAATCCCAACCTAATCACCTAACCCACTTCCCTAATCCTTCCCTAAACCTACGTTAATTTCCCTAAACCTAGCCTAATCCTAGCCTAATCACCTAACCTAGTTCACTAAACCTCACCCTAGAACCCAACCACCTAACCAAACCCTAAACCCCTAAACCACCCCTAGCCCACAATCTACCCAAACCACTAGTATTTAAAATATCTGGCCCTACCCTTTCCAGCCCACCTTATCTTCATACCACCCTACCTAAACCACCTAACCACTACCCCAAACTCAGCCCTAACCGACCTACCCAACTCCCTATATAAACCCCCCCCCCTCTTGGGGCGGGTTTTCCTATCAAGAACCCCTCACCCATCCCAGTCGGGCCCTCTCTTCCCTCTCTTTCCTCCACTTCTCCAGCTGCTCCACCTGCTCCGCCTGCACCGCCACCATCTCTCCATCCCACCACCACTTATACCACCATCTCCACCACCTCCCGGCCGAGCCTCACTACCTGCCCAGCTTCCTTCCAGCCGAGCGCCACCTTCTCTCCATTCGGTAAGTACCCCACACTCTACCTAGCTCCTTCTCCCCTCCCTCTCCACTCCCAGCCACCCACCATACCACCACCTTACCTACACATCAGCCACTTGCCGCCACCACTACACTCGGCCAAGCCTTAGCCGCCCTAGCCATTCGCCACTACCTAACTACCCTAGCTACACCCGGCCACCCTATCCGATTTCCTAAGACATACCCATAGCACTCCCTTATACCCACTACACCCACTACCACCTAGCCCCATCACCTAACTAGCTACCTTCCCATACTCCAGCCTTAGTCATCCTAGCAGCCCGCCACCACCACATTCCCCTAGTCGGCCACTCCAACCGACTATCCCTTCCATTCGGCCAGCCATCTCTTTTCCCCTAGGTGTCCCATTCGACCTTCCCTTAAGCTCCCCTTAGGTCCACACTCCCTAACGCCATATACCCTCCTAGTGACCCTACATACTCACCTTGCCCAGCCCCTTTAATCCCCCACACCAAGGCGACACCCTTGCTTGCAGCCGGCCACCATCAAGGCGCCTATCCCGCGCCCCATTTCCAGTCGGCCAGCACCCTTTGTCGTTCACCCTCACGGAGCTCCCGTTTGCAGCCCAAGGCGAAGACAAAGCCCACGCTCAAGCAAGGCCTCTACGGACCAGCTACTAGTAAGTGCCTAACTCGGTCTTTAGTTGTATACTTGCTTGAGATTCAATTCGATACGAGGTTGTAATAACGGAGCATAGTCTCCCCCCGCTTGTAATAACGTGGCTTGGCACACCCACACACGTGCACTCTCCCAGTTGTGCACAATTTTGAACACACGCGGGCCTAATCAGCCCCCTAATACATAAGTATATACATATACTTTCATTTTGAAGGGTTTTGCTTAAGTTGGGTGTGTTGTCTTTCAATTCAAGCACTCTCACACACATTGAGCTTTCGCTCTTATTTCAAAGACCCAAGTAAGGGCCGACCTATACTATTTGGGTTTCATTTCATGTCGTGTGGGTAAGTCTTTCAATTCAAGCACTCTCACACACATTGAGCTTTCGCTCTTATTTGAAAGACCCAAGTAAGGGCCGACCTATACTATTTGGGTTTCATTTCATGTCGTGTGGGTAAGTCTTTCAATTCAAGCACTCTCACACACATTGAGCCTTCGCTCTTACTCCCAAGACCTTAGTAAAGGCCTTATTGCAGTTATATTTGGGTTTCATTTATGTCGTGTGCGTAGTACTTCAATTCAAGCACTCACACACATTGAGCTTTCGCTCTTATTCCCAAGTCCTTAGTTAAGGCCATACTGCAATTTATATTTGGGTTTAATTTCATGTCGTGTGTGTAAGTCTTTTCAATTCAAGCACGCACCCACATTGAGCCTTCGCTCTTATTTGCAAGACCCGAGTAAGGGCTCATATACCTACTCTATATACATCTCCCTTCGGCACTTACTTTACAAGTCATTTCCCTTTGGTTATTTCCCTTCAGTATTGTCTTTATATTCGGGTTTTCCCTTTGGAGTAGCGTGAGTTTGCATTGCATCTACGCCATACCACGAGGTAGGACGCATATTGCATCAAAGCAAGCCCCGCTCGAATTCGCCCATGTAGTGGAGT
Source organism: Brasenia schreberi (assembly GCA_036023115.1). Taxonomy (NCBI): domain Eukaryota; kingdom Viridiplantae; phylum Streptophyta; class Magnoliopsida; order Nymphaeales; family Cabombaceae; genus Brasenia; species Brasenia schreberi. The sequence goes on from JAYKKT010000079.1 coordinate 2,413,915, forward strand.
GTTTATAACACACAAACTAGGTGGCCCGCAAAGGGATAAAAGAAAAGACTTAGGCACGTGCAAATCCACGTGATCTAAAACATGCAATCGCATCTTAAAAACCCGAAATAGAGACACCTCGAACCCTTTCGTAGACTTTCTCCCCAAAACTCGATTTTTGCAAAGCGTACAGACTGACCCTTGCGCATCGGTGCAAGAAGGTCTGCGACGACAAGAGCTCACTTGCTCACAGTCGTCACATTTAGAAGTCAGTGTTAAATATATCTTCGCTAGCTTAGGTAAGCTAGCTAGCACGCCCTGTTTGCATAAATAAGGCCTTAGACGCACGAGAGGATCCGCTCCGAGCCCTGAAAAGGTGAGAGGTGGGGATTTTCGCGCGTCTACAACGGCCAACCTTGGTTGTGTGATTCAAAGGGAAATGGCCTGCCGAATGGCAGGCCTGTTTTAGGTAAAAAAAAAGAGAAACACGGCCAGCCCTTGGCTGTGTTTTTAGGTAAGTGGCCTACCGAATGGCAGGCCTGGCCTTTGGTGGAAAAGGTGGAGCACAGCTTGCACTTGCAGGCCGTGGATCTTGGGCTTGGATGTGTAAACACCCCGAAATCCCACGAACTTCTCAAATAACCTGGTTTTGTAAAAGCAGCCCCAAAGGGCTGTTTTGAGTGTGGAAACCCAGGAGCCTTCCAGACAAACCCTGTACATATGTTTAAACTATATATGTTTTAAAATATGTATAATATACTTTTAAAATCTTTTAAAAGATGTTTTGATACCCCACAAAGCGGCTTGGCCTGATGAAAGCAGGACCAGAAGAGCTAAAGAGAGCCCGAAACCAGAGCACATGTTGAGCCCGGCACAGCAACTCTCGTGTTAGATTCATCCCCAGGATCTCGAACGTCCAAGCCTCTGTTATCAACAAATCATTTGAAATCATCTCCGGAAGGTGAAAACAGAAGCGAATAACCATGTTGGCAAAGACCCAACGCAAGACGGAGTACTGATGCTGTCAAACCTCGCACAAACCGTTCGTTTCGAACATACCCTGAAGGAGTCAGAATTCAGTTTGGATTGGATCTGGACCATATATATCCAGATCCCAATCCAAATGTATATGTGGATTTGGATCTAAAGATCCAATCCAATATCCACATCCATGGCCCACATCACCTTCTCATAAATGGAGGTGGGGCCCACTTGAAATTCACGTGGGATCTGGGGCATGAGAGAAGATGGGGAGGATTAAGTATGAGGGAAATGTATTAAGCTTGACTTGTGTGTCAAGTTTTGGGTTAATCATGTGGGTTAGCCTAATTAGTGTGGGTTTAAACTTGTATGAACCTACACCTAACCTAGGGCTGCACCAACATGATGGAATGAAGTCCATGGGCTATGCAAAGGGAGGCTCCTAACCCAATCTTAGGCCAAAACCCTTAATCCTAGCCATTTGCCCTAATCCCGGCCTAATCCTAGCCTAATCACCTAACCCACTTCCCTAATCCTTCCCTAATCCCAACCTAATCACCTAACCCACCTCCCTAATCCTTCCCTAAACCTAGCCTAATTCCCTTAATCCTAACCTAATCTTAGCCTAAACACCTAACCCACCTCACTAAACCTCACCCTAAAACCAACCCACCTAGCTAAGCCCTAAACCACTAAACCACCCCACCTAAACCCTAGCACACCATATCCCTAAAACCACCTAAACTAAATATCTGGCCCCCCCTAAATATCTAGCCCACCTTATTCCTAAACCACCACCACCTAACCACTAAACCACCCCCTCAAAACCAGCCCAACTGACCTATCAAAATCCTATAAACCCCCCCCCCTAGTGGGTGGGTTTTTCAGATTTTTTTCAGCTCCACCTTGGGCCAGCCGAGCCCTTCCTCTCCTCTCTCACCTGCTCCACCTTGGACCTCCGGCCAGCTCCACTTCACGCCACCACAACCTCTCGGCTAGCTCCACTTCACGCCACCACAACCTCCCGGCTAGCTCCACTCCTTCCACCCGACTGCCTTCCTTGGACACCCGCCACCTTCCCCTTCCTCTTCGGTTAGTACCCTATCCTAACTCCACCCTCTCTTCACTCCCCCTCCACTCTCAGCCACCACACCACCATCACCTCCCGGCCACCATCTGTCACCCTTCACCATTCGGCCAACCTCTGCCCGACTGCATCACACCCGCCACCTTACCTCTCCCCTAGACAGCCCCTAGTTAGTCACCCTTAACCTTACCTCTTCCCTTAAATCAGCCCTTAGCCAACACTCTAGCTAGCTCCCCTTTATCTTCCCTAAGCACCCCTAACTACCCCAGCCAAGGCAGCGCCCCCTCCCATCATTCGGCTAGCGCCAAGGTGCCACATCCGCTCCCTTGTCACCCGGCCAGCACCCTCCTTTGTCGTGCCCTTCCGAGGAGTTCCCTCTTAGAGCCCAAGGCGACGCTCAAGCCCAAGCTCAAGCAAGTCACCTTCGGACTAGCTATACGTAAGTGCCTAACTTGGTCCTTATTTATAGACTCGCTTAAGCTTAATTAAATTTGATACGGGGTTGTAATAACGGAGCATTATCTCCCCCCGCTTGTAATAACGTGGCTTGGCACACCCACACACACGTGCACTTGAGCCTGTCTCGCTCTTAGCTGCACATGATTTTGAACACACACGGGCCTAATCAGCCCTTAAGATATAGACTTATTTATATAATTTAAGTTGCATGGGGTTTTGCTTAAGTTGTGTGTGTTGTCTTTCAATTCTCGCACTCACACACATTGAGCTTTCGCTCTTATTTGTAAGACCCTAGTAAGGGCCGTGCTATTATTTCCCTTGGGTTTAATTTCATGTCGTGTGCGTAGTACTTTAATTCTACACTCACACACATTGAGCTTTCGCTCTTACTCCCAAGACCTTAATCAAGGCCTATTGCAATTTATATTTGGATTTAATTTCATGTCGTGTGCATAGTACTTCAATTCTACACTCACACACATTGAGCTTTCGCCCTTACTCCCAAGACCTTAGTTAAGGCCATATTGCAATTTATATTTGGGTTTCATTTCAGTCGTGTGAGTTGTCTTTCAATATACACACAACACCCACGCAACACGTTGGCGACCTTCGGGCCCATATATATTATAAGTATTTCCCTTTTGGCTATGTCTTTAAGATTTGGGTTTTAAGGTTCAGCAGTGTGCGTAGTCTTTACATATATACACGGCACACACTTGCACTATTGAGCCTTTCTGCTCTTAAGATATAACCATATTTCCCTTTTGCAATTTACATTTCAAGTCATTTCCCTTCCGCATTGTCTTTCAATTTCGGGTTTTCCCTTTGGAGTTGCGTGAGTTTGCATTGCATATACGCCATACCACGAGTTAGGACGCATATTGCATCAAAGCAAACCCTATACTCCCGCTCAAAGTCGCCCCACTTAGGTCACATGTTCATAACACACACCTAGTTGGCCCGAAAAGGGATAAAAAGAAAGACATAGGCACGTGCAAATCCATGTGAAATAAAACTTGAAAATCACACAAAAACAACCCGAATCGAATACCTCAAACATTTTCGTAGGTTCTCATATTTTAAAACTTGATTTTTAAAGCGTACAGACTGACCCTTGCGCATCGGTGCAAGAAGGTCTGCGACGAAAAGAGCTTGCTTGCTCACAGTCGCCACGTTAGGAGTCAGATTTCAAAATATCTCTTTGCTAGCTTAAGTAAGCTAGCTGGCACGCCCTTTTGCTTAAATAGGACTTAGACACACGAAAAGATTCGCTTCAGGCCTAAGAACCAGAAGCGGGAACTTTCTACGTCTACAGGATGGCCTGCCTTTAGGGCAGGCCTTAGGTGGTTCTAAATGGGATACGAGGTAGTTAGGTGGGCTCGACCAGCTCTTGGCCAAGCCAAGGTTTTGCTTGGGTAGAAATGGGTGGCTCGGCCAGCAAGTGGCCGAGCTAGGTTAGTTTTTGTTTGGGTTCTAGGTAGGGCTTAGCTAGGTGGTGGTTTTGGGTGGAAAACTTGGTGAAAACCGACCAGCACTTGGCTGGTTTGGTGGGCTTTTTAAGGGGACGTTTGGGTAGGACCACCCGTCCAAATATTTATTTGGGTTTGGATCTCGGATCTCAAATCTCGGATATTTTGAGATCCAGATCTAATCCAAACAAATTTTGGATCTAGATATGGATATTTTTGGATCCAGACCCAATCCAGACTTTTCTTCTGCTCCTTGGTTTTCTGGTGCTTTTCACCATCGGTTTTGAGCGGGTTTCGATTCATCGGAGGCCCAACTCTAGCCTGGGTCTTCCCTAAGTCTTTCTTCCAATCGGTGTTTTGCTTTTTAGGACTTTTTCGGCATTCGTTTCGGTCTGCCGTTTTGGTTTTTGGCCGATTCCTGTTGATATCGAACTCAGATTGCCGCACGGATTTCGTTCTTCATTCTGACGGGATGTGTCTCAGACTTTTGTCGACTTCCTCAAGTATTGGGCTTCTTTCTATATTTTGGAGCTGCTTTGTACTTTTTCTTTGACCCAAATTACATTTTTACCCTTCTGTCGGGCTTTTCTCCAAACAAGCTCTTTTTTCTTCCGTTTTTAAACAGGGGGTGGCTTTTGACACTCCAGGCTCGATTTGCTCTTCTTGCTAGGGCTCTACTTTTGCCTTTTGTACCTATTTTCACAATTTAAAATAGGTTATCATTTTGGCTCAAACGAGCTTTTTGTGTTTTTGAGAGTTTTTGATTTTTGAAAAATTCGGGGTGTTTATAGGATCCAAATCCAAATCCAAATCCAAATGCATGTTTGGGTCTCGATCTGGATATATATGGTCCAGATTCGGCCCAAATCTGATTTTCTGACTCCTTCATGTTATTTCAAAACGGACGGTTTGTGCGGGGCCTAACTGCATCAGTACTCCGTCTTGCGTTGGGTCTTCGCCAACATTGTCGTCCGCTCTTCTTCTCACCTTCCGGAGATCATTTTGACAAATTTGTTGATGATAGGTGCTTGGATGTCCGAGATTTTGGGGATGATTCTGATACGAGAGTTGATGTGCCGGGCTTGACATATGCTCCAGGTCTGGGCTCTCTTTCGCTTCTTCAGTCCTACTTTCATCAGGCCAAGTTGCTTTTTGGGGTTTTAAAACACCTATTTAAGGTTTAAAAAGATGTATGTATATATTTTAAAACATATATGGTTTTAACATATGTACAGGGTTGTCTGGAAGGCTCTTGGGTTTCCAGACTCAAAATAGCCCTTTGGGGCTGCTTTTGCAAAACCAGGTAATTTGAGAAAATTGTGGGATTTTGGGGTGTTTACAGATGCCCCTTGTAAACACCCCGAAATCCCACGAATTTCTCAAAATTCATCTGGTTTTGTACAAGCAGCCCCAAAGGGCCATTTTGAGTCTGGAAATCCAGGAGCCTTCCAGACAACCCTGTATATATGTTTTAAACTTCATATTTCAAAAATATATAATATGGCTTTTGAAAACCTTTTAAAACGCGTTTTTGAAAACCCAAAGCAGCTTGGCCTAATCAAGACAAGACCAACGAAGTCAAAGAGAGCCCGGAACCGGAGCACATGTCGAGTCCGGCACAGCAACTCTTGTATCACATCCATACCCCCAGGATCTCGAATGTCCAAGACCCTGTTATTATCAAAATGTCATTCGAAGTCATCTCCGGAAGGCAGAAATGGAGGCGGACGATCATGTTGGCGAAGACCCAACGCAGACGGAGTGCTGATGCTGTCAGACCCCGCATAAATCGTCCGTTTCGAACCCAGCTCGAAGGAGTCAGAGTTCAGTTTGGATTGGATCTGGACCATATATATCCAGATCCCAATCCAAACCCATGTATGGACTTGGATTTGGATTTGGATTCAAAAATCCAATCCAATATCCATATCCATGGCCCACATCACCTTCTCATAAATGGAGGAGGGGCCCACTTGGAATTCACGTGGGATTATGGGCATGAGAGAGAGTGGGGGTGGATAAGATCAAGAGTGTTGTAATTAAGCTTGACTTGTGTGTCAAGTTTGGGGTTAGTCATGTGGGTTAGCCTAATTGAGTGGGTTTAAGCTTGTAATTAGCCAAAACCTAACCTAGGGCTGCACCAACATGAGGTGGTTAAGGTCTATGGGCCATGCAAAGGGAGCTCCTTCACCTAAACCTAACCCAAAACACCTAATCCTAGCCTTCCACCCTAATCCACCCCTAATCTGAGCCTAATCACCTAACCCACTTCCCTAATCCCGGCCTAATCCCAACCTAATCACCTAACCTACTTCCCTAATCCTTCCCTAAACCTAGGTTAATTTCCCTAAACCTAGCCTAATCCTAGCCTAATCACCTAACCTAGTTCACTAAACCTCACCCTAGAACCCAACCACCTAACCAAACCCTAAACCCCTAAACCACCCCTAGCCCACAATCTACCCAAACCACCAGTATTTAAAATATCTGGCCCTACCCTTTCCAGCCCACCTTATCTTCATACCACCCTACCTAAACCACCTAACCACTACCCCAAACCCAGCCCTAACCGACCTACCCATCCCTATATAACCCCCCCCCTTGGGGGCGGGTTTTGCTAGCGAGAATCCCTCTCAAAAGCCAGCCGTGTCCTCTCCTTCCTCTCCTTCCCCCAAGTCCAGCCGAATCCTCCACTTCCCCACCTGCTTCACCTGCTCCACCTGCTCCGCCTGCACCACCACCTACTCTCCATCCCACCGCCACTTGCACCGCCATCTCCACCACCTCCCGACCGAACATCGCCACCTGCCCAACTCCCTTCCAACCGAGCGCCACCTTCTCTTCACTCGGTAAGTACCCCACACTCTACCTAGCTCCTTCTCCACTCCCTCTCCACTCCCAGCCACCCACCATACCACCACCTTACCCTAATATCAGCCACTTGCCGCCACCACTCCCACTCGGCCAAGCCTTAGTCACCCTAGCTACCCGCCACTACCTAACTACTCTAGCTACACCCGGCCACCCTATTCGACTTCCTAAGACCTGCCCCTAGCACTCCCTTACACCCACTACCCCCACTACCACCTAGCCCCATCACCTAGCTAGTTTCCTTCCCATACTCCACCCTTAGTCATCCTAGCAGCCCGCCACCACCACATTCCCCTAGTCGGCCACTCCAACCAACTATCCCTTCCATTCGGCCAGCCACCTCTTTTCCCCTAGGTGTCCCATTCGATCTTCCCTTAGGCTCCCCTTAGGGCCATACTCCCTAACACTATATACCCTCCTAGTGACCCTACATACTCACCTTGCCCAGCCCCTTTTATCCCCCACACCAAGGCGACACCCTTGCTTGCAGCCAGCCACCATCAAGGCGCCTATCCCGCGCCCCATTTGTAGCCGGCCAGCACCCCTTGTCACTCAACCTCGCGGAGCTCCCATTTGCAGCCCAAGGCGAAGGCCAAGCCCACGCTCAAGCAAGGCCTCTACGGACCAGCTACTAGTAAGTGCCTAACTCGGTCTTTAGTTGTATACTTGCTTGAGATTAAATTTGATACGGGGTTGTAATAACGGAGCATAGTCTCCCCCCGCTTGTAATAACATGGCTTGGCACACCCACACACGTGCACTCTCTTAGTTGTGCACGATTTCGAACACACACGGGCTTAATCAGCCCCTAATACATAAGTATATACATATACTTTCATTTTGAAGGGTTTTGCTTAAGTTGGGTGCGTTGTCTTTCAATTCAAGCACTCTCACACACATTGAGCTTTCGCTCTTATTTGAAAGACCCAAGTAAGGGCCGACCTATACTATTTGGGTTTCATTTTATGTCGTGTGGGTAAGTCTTTCAATTCAAGCACTCTCACACACATTGAGCCTTCGCTCTTACTCCCAAGACCTTAGTAAAGGCCTTATTGCAGTTATATTTGGGTTTCATTTATGTCATGTGCGTAGTACTTCAATTCAAGCACTCACACACATTGAGCTTTCGCTCTTATTCCCAAGACCTTAGTCAAGGCCATACTGCAATTTATATTTGGGTTTAATTTCATGTCGTGTGTGTAAGTCTTTTCAATTCAAGCACGCACCCACATTGAGCCTTCGCTCTTATTTGCAAGATCCGAGTAAGGGCTCATATACCTACTCTATATACATATCTCCCTTCGGCACTTACTTTACAAGTCATTTCCCTTCGGTTATTTCCCTTCAGTATTGTCTTTACATTCGGGTTTTCCCTTTGGAGTAGCGTGAGTTTGCATTGCATCTACGCCATACCACGAGGTAGGATGCATATTGCATCAAAGCAAGCCCCGCTCAAATTCGCCCATGTAGTGGAGTGTTCATAACACACAAACTAGGTGGCCCGAAAAGGGATAAAAGAAAAGACTTAGGCACGTGCAAATCCACGTGATCTAAAACATGCAATCGCATCTAAAAGACCCGAATTAGACACCTCGAACCGCTTTGTAGACTTTCTATCCCAAAACTCAATTTTTGCAAAGCGTACAGACTGACCCTTGCACATCGGTGCAAGAAGGTCTGCGACGACAAGAGCTCACTTGCTCACAGTCGCCACGTTTAGAAGTCAGTGTTAAATATATCTTTGCTAGCTTAGGTAAGCTAGCTGGCACGCCCTGTTTGCATAAACAAGGCCTTAGACGCACGAGAGGATCCACTCCGAGCCCTGAAAAGGTGAGAGGCGGGGAATTATCGCGCGTCTACAGAGATTGGAACGCCCCGTGGGACGTGAGCCTTTCAAAAATTGAGTTTTTAAGTAGAATTCTTGCAAAAATTTTGTAAAAGGTGTCATTTTAACTTGTTTTCTTTGCTTGTACTTAGGACATTTTGAAAAAACTTGAAAAGCATGTCAAAATCCAATCCAAGTGAAGTGTCGAGCCAAGGCTCATGCGCATCAAGTTCTCACTCTAGGAGAATTTTCAAAAACAAAATAAAACTAGATGAAATCGAGGACTTGAGAAGGGAGTTTGAGGCCAAAATCGATTCTCTCAGCCAAGAGGCTGAAGTAGGCGATTCATGTTCATTGAACGGTGAACAAAGGCCTAAAAAGAAATCTGAAAAACCTCGAAAGCACAAAGAGGCCTCCGTAATGGAAGGCAACCAATACCACGAGTTCTTCACACAAAAGGACCGTAAAGCCCTACAGCAGTTGCTAAAAGGGCAGAATAAATAAAAAAGAAGCTAAGTGTAGACGCGCGAAAATCCCCGCATCTTCGCCTCTTCCGGGGCTTGGAGTGGATCTTCTCGTGTGTCTAAGGCCTATGTATATAAATAGGGCGTGCCAGCTAGCTTACTTAAGCTAGCGAAGATATATTTAACACTGACTTCTAAACGTGGCGACTGTGAGTAAGTAAGCTCTTGTCGTCGCAGACCTTCTTCCACCGATGCGCAAGGGTCAGTCTGTACGCTTTTGCAAAAATCGAGTTTTGGAGAGAAAGTCCACGAAGCGGTTCGAGGTGTCTATTTCGTGTCTTTAAGATGCGATTGCATATTTTAGATCACGTGGATTTGCACGTGCCTAAGTCTTTTCTTTTATCCCTTTTCGGGCCGCCTAGTTTGTGTGTTATGAACACTCCACTACATGGGCGAATTCGAGCGGGGCTTGCTTCGATGCAATATGCGTCCTACCTCGTGGTATGGCGTAGATGCAATGCAAACTCACGCTACTCCAAAGGGAAAACCCGAAATGTAAAGACAATACTGAAGGGAAATAGCAGAAGGGAAATAACCGAAGGGAAATAACCGAAGGGAAATAACCGAAGGGAGATATGTATATATCTTATGTATATGAGCCCTTACTCGGGTCTTGAAAATAAGAGCGAAGGCTCAATGTGGGTGCGTGCTTGAATTGAAAGACTTACACACACGACATGAAATTAAACCCAAATATAAATTGCAGTATGGCCTTGACTAAGGTCTTGGGAGTAAGAGCGAAGGCTCAATGTGTGTGAGAGTGCTTGAATTGAAAGACTACCCACACGACATAAATGAAACCCAAATATAACTGCAATAAGGCCTTTACTAAGGTCTTGGGAGTAAGAGCGAAGGCTCAATGTGTGTGAGAGTGCTTGAATTGAAAGACTTACTCACACGACAAGAAATGAAACCCAAATAGTATAGGTCGGCCCTTACTTGGGTCTTTCAAATAAGAGCGAAAGCTCAATGTGTGTGAGAGTGCTTGAATTGAAAGACTTACTCACACGACAAGAAATGAAACCCAAATAGTATAGGTCGGCCCTTACTTGGGTCTTTCAAATAAGAGCGAAAGCTCAATGTGTGTGAGAGTGTGAATTGAAAGACAACGCACCCAACTTAAACAAAAACCCTTCGAAAATGAAAGTATATATACACTTATATATTAGGGGCTGATTAGGCCCGTGTGTGTTCAAAATCGTGCACGACTAAGAGAGTGCACGTGTGTGGTTGTGCCAAGCCACGCTATTACAAGCGGGGGGAGACTATGCTCCGTTATTACAACCCCATATCAAATTGAATCTCAAGCAAGTGTACGACTAAAGACCGAGTTTAGATACTTACGAGTAGCTGGTCCGTAGAGGGGTTGCTTGAGCGTGGGTTGGCCTTGGGCTGCAAGTGGGAGCTCCGCGAAGGTAGGTGATCAAGGGTGCTGGCCGGGTGCAAGTGGGGCGCGGGATAGACGCCTCGAAGGGGGCCGGTGGCAAGTAGATGGCGCCTCAAAGTAGGGGGTTTAAAGGGGCTGAATGAGTGGGTTCTTAGGGTCTCTAGGGAGTTTTGAGTTTAGGGAAACTGGACCTAAAAGGTGAGCTAGTGGGAAGGCCGAATAGGACACCTAGGGGAAAGCCGAATGGGAAAGGATGGCTAGGTAGTGGCCGGCAGTTTGGGCTATGCTGGGTTCGGCTAGGTTAAAGTGGTGGTGGCAAAAGGGCTGAGATGAAGGTAGGATGGGTGGCTAAGAGTGGAGAGGTGGTAGAGAGGGGCTTTGAGGGAGTTTGGGGTACTTACCGAATGGGGAGAGGTGGCGGATGAAGTGGGAAGGTGGCGGGCAGGTGGCTGTCGGCTGGTTCGGTTGGGTGGAGGTGATGGCGTCCGGCTGAGGGATGGTGGTGATGGATGGAAGAGGGAAGGTGGCGGAGCAGGTGGGGGCTGGTGGAGCAGATGGAGCAGGCGGAGGTGGGAAGTGGTCCCGGCTGGGTGAGAGATGGGAGAAGGAGAGGGCCCGGCTGGGTGGAATGGTGGTTCCCCCTTAGAAAACCCGCCCACAAGGAAGGGGGCTTAAATAGGGGATGGGTAGGTCGGTTAGGGCTGGGCTATGGGTAGTGGTTAGGTGGTTTAGGTAGGGTGGTATGTAGATAAGGTGGGCTGGAAGGGGTTGGGCCAGATATTTTAAAACTAGGGGTTTGGGTAAATCGTGGGCTAAGGGTGGTTTAGGGGTTTAGGGCTAGGTTAGGTGGTTGGGTTTTAGGGTGAGGTTTAGTGAGCTAGGTTAGGTGATTAGGCTAGGTTTAGGCTAGGATTAGGGAAATTAATCTAGGTTTAGGGAAGGATTAGGGAAGTGGGTTAGGTGATTAGGTTAGGATTAGGACGGGATTAGGGAAGTGGGTTAGGTGATTAGGTTCAGATTAGGGGTGGATTAGGGGTTTAGGCTAGGTTTAGGCATTTTTGGCTAGGTTTAGGTGAAGGAGCTCCCTTAGCATGGCCCATAGACCTAGATCACCCCATGTTGGTGTAGCCCTAGGTTAGGTTTTAGCTAATTACAAGCTTAAACCCACTCAATTAGGCTAACCCACATGATTTACCCAAACTTGACACACAAGTCAAGCTTAATACAATACTCTTGATATTTTTCAACCCCACTCTCTCTCATGCCCAATATCCCACGTGAATTTCAAGTGGGCCCCACCTCCATTTATGAGAAGGTGATGTGGGCCGTGGATATGGATATTGGATTGGATCTCTGGATCCAAATCCAAATCCAAGTCCACATATGGGTTTGGATTGGAATCTGGATATATATGGTCCAGATCCAATCCAAACTGAACTCTGACTCCTTCGAGTTGGGTTCGAAACGGACGATTCGTGCGGGGCCTGACAGCATCAGTACTCCGTCTGCGTTGGGTCTTCGCCAACATGGTCGTCCGCCTCCGTTTCTGCCTTCCGGAGATGACTGTAAATGCTATTTTGATAAGAACAGGGTCTTGGACGTTCGAGATCCTGGGGTGTGAATCAGATACAAGAGTTGCTGTGCCGGGCTTGACATGTGCTCCGGTTCCGGGCTCTTTTGGGCTCTCCTGGTCTTGTCTTGATCGGGCCAAGCCACTTCGGGGTTTCAAAACGTGTTTTAAAAGGGTTTTCAAAAGCCATATTATATGTTTTTGAAAGATAGAGTTTAAAACATATGTACAGGGTTGTTTGGAAGGCTCCTGGGTTTCCAAACTCAAAATGGCCCTTTGGGGCTGCTTGTATAAAACCAGATGGATTTTGAGAAATTCGTGGGATTTCGGGGTGTTTACAGATGCCCCTCTTTGGCCTTGTCCAAATAGATTTGGATAAGGGCAAAGATGACAAACGCCCCTTTTAATGTCTCCCTAGATCTAGCCACGAAGAATATGGGATCGTCCCATTTTAGCAAAATCTCAATTTTACAAGCTCTGGTAGGAGGAGATATCACGCCAAAGGGTTCACTTATGGAATCTGGTCCTAAATGGGATCATGTTTATGCAAGTACCATGCGCGGAATGCAGATGACATGGGTGTGGTACCAAGAGTGGCGACCTCCCAGAGACCAGATGTGGTCGAACTCTAGAGGTTTTATAAGAAAACAAGCTTCATTTCAAATTCCTACGTCTTACTCGAAACGTCGAATTCTCAAACAAGATGAAATTCAAGTAAGTAAATCCTATTTTTACTTTAGGATTCCTCGAAATGAACCATGCTTTAGCTCGGGATAAGCCAGGGATGGGAAAGAGATACCACGGTCCCTTCTGAAGTGTCCCGTGGTTTAAGGCATAGAAGGCGGAAAACTGCTCTTTTTGAGCTTTTTGGCCTCTTTTTCCTTTTTTCCATAGAGGGTCTCCCTTTGGGAGTATTTTTTCTTTAATCCCTCTTTTTTATAAGAGAATCGATTTTTCTTTTTGAAGTCTGATTTCTTTTCTTTTGGAAAGAGACTTTGAATGGGAAATTCCCTTTTGTTTTGGGCCTTTGTTTTTCTTTTGGAAATAGAAGAGAAGAGGGGAGGACTTATCCCAAGCCTACGCTCGATCCATTCCAAATCAGCCTATTTAGAAATAGCACATACTACTTGCAAGTATCTTGCTATGTTGAACTAGGCCTTTCTTTGTAAGATGAAGGATTTTGAAATGGAACCACGATTTTGAAAACTCCACTCTTTCACAAGTGCGAATCCTCTCACTCAGGGTCACACGAGTTTGCCTTTGCACCTTATTCACATGTCTCAGGGCAGCTATCCCTTTAAAATTTTCAAAAACTGGAATTTAATCCAGATCCTACACATGATACTTCTTTAAGTATTGAATATTGATAGGATCTGCTAAATTCCTACCTTCTACATCGATCAACCAATACGAATTGTTCGTAGTGGTTGCTCGTACAACATAGGGTCCATCCCAGTTGGGGCGCCACTTGCCTAGGGGGTGTGGGCCACGATGGTGGATGGTTTTCAAGACCAGATCTCCCACTTCAAAGTGGCGAGGTCTTATGTGTTTGCTATAATGTCGGGCTATCCTTTGCCGGTATGCACGAGCATGATCCATGGCCAGGAGTCGCCTCTCATCTAGCAAATCTAGTTCGGCCATCCTAGCATGCTGAAGCGTCTCTAGGGGGAGGTCGAGTGCAATGGATGTATGGAATGAATGCAGTTGGGTATGAATGGGAAGAATGGAGTTTGTGCCATAGACCAACTCGAATGGTGTGGCATTCGTGGGAGTCCGGATGGAAGTCCTATAAGCCCATAAGGCTTCATCCAGCTTCTCGTGCCACGTCCTACCCTTCTCTAAGGTTTTCTCAATGATACCCATGAGAGTCTTGTTTGTAGCTTCGGCTTGGCCGTTGCCTTGAGGGTAGTAGGGTGAGGAGAAGTGGTGAGTTATGCCATACGTGTTGCACAACTTAACCATCTGCTCATTCTTGAATGGAGTACCATTATCAGACACAAGGTCTCGTGGAACCCCAAATCGAGCCAAGATATTCCTCCGGATGAAAGCCACCACATGTTGCCCCATTACATTCGTTAGGGAAATGGCTTCCACCCACTTGGAGAAATACTCCGTGGCTGCTAAAATAAAACGATGCCCATTCGAGGCCTTTGGAAATATTGGGCCTACAATGTCAAACGCCCACATGGTAAATGGCCAGGGGCTGACCACGGAATGCAATGCCGATGAAGGGATATGAATGGCGTGCCCATGCACTTGACATGGATGACACTTCCTAACATGATCGTGACAATCCTTTTTCAGGGTGGACCAAAAATAACCCCCTCTAAGTATTTTCATCGCCATCATGTTGGCATTAACATGACCTCCACATTCTCCATCGTGGAACTCGTGCATCACTATCCTAGCCTCCTCTAGGTCGATACACCTAAGCAAAACGCCGGTAAAACTCTTTTTGTATAAGACCCCACCCAGAATGGCGTATCGGGTTGAAATCTTACGAATGAATGCCTTATCTTTGGACGTGGCATCCTCGGTGAATCCCCCATTTTCTAAAAATTGTTTTATGTCATAGAACCAGGGTTTTTCAATAGACTCTGGGTTGTTTTGGCAAATATCCAAGTCGTGTGTGGATGGATGGGGCGCATGCCATATTTCCAAAGATCTGGTCCCTGAAATAGGATCGACCTTCAGGGCTGAACCCAAGGAGGAGAGGGCATCGGCGATGCCATTGTCCTCTCTTCCTACGTGTGTGAGCTTACACGACTGGAAGGTTTGGACCAATCGAGTGGCCAACTCATGATATGGAAGTAGTTTCTCATTACGTACTTGCCAAATTTTTAAAACCTGGTTTATGACAAGGAGCGAATCTCCAAAGACCTCGATGCATGATGCCCCTAGAGTTTTCGAAATCCTTAAGCCTTGTATGAGTGCTTCATACTCATCTATGTTGTTGGAACATTCGAAATCTAAGCGGACTGCTATGGGAATCTCGCCCTTTTCAGGGGAGATTAGGATGATTCCGGTACCAGCCCCTCGTTGGTTTCGTGCCCCGTCGAAGTGCATCTTCCACACTTGGTTTTCGAAAGAATTTGCCAAAATGTGGTTTTGAAAATGGTATTGCAATATGCCTTCATCAGGCATTTCGACAAGAGTGGGATATGCGTCTTCTAAGGGGAATTCAGCCACTTAATGGAGATCTGGTGATGGTATTTCAGATCATACTCCATTAGAAGGAGTTGCCATTTGCCCAATCTACCCGTGAGAATGGGTTTTTCGAACAAGTGCTTGATTGGATCAAGCTTGGACACTATCCAGATCTCATGATCTAGGAAATAGTGTCTGAATTTCTGGCAGGCCCAGACTAAGGCCAAGCACGTTTTCTCCATGGCTTGATAATTTCGTTCATAAGCCAAGAGAGTTTTTGAAATATAGTAGATGGCATATTCCTTATGGGTGTCATCCTCGTATTGAGCCAACAGGGCTCCTAAAGCGTTTACATGCACGGAGATGTATAATAAAAGCGGTTTTCCTTGTTTTGGAGGATTCAAAACGGGGGGATTAACCAAGTACGCCTTCAGTCTTTCGAAGGACTTTTGGCATTCGTCATCCCATAAGAATTTCGTACCCTTCCTCAACAATTTGTTGAAGGGTTCGCATCTAGTTGCCAGATTCGATATGAATCGGTGCACAGATTGTAATCGACCCTGGAGGCTACGGACTTGGGTGAGATTGGAGGGTGGAGTCATGTCTATGATGGCTCGACACTTAGAGGGGTCGACTTCTATTCCCCTTTGGCTCACCATAAAGCCTAGAAGCTTCCCTGATTCTACCCCGAACACACATTTTTGAGGGTTTAGCTTTACTTTGTAAAGCCTAAGCCTTTCGAAAATCTTTTGTAAACATTCGATATGGGTGCATCGGGTTTTGGATTTCGCCAAGAGATCATCTACATACACTTCTACAAGCTCATGAATTTGATCATGGAAGATCATGTTCATGGCTCGTTGGTATGTTGCGCCGGCATTTTTCAAACCAAAGGGCATGACTGTATAGCAGTACGTGCCCCATGGGGTTGTGAAGGCGGTCTTACCCTGATCTCGTGGGCTTAGTTTGATTTGATTATAGCCTGAATAGCCATCCATGAATGAAAACATTTTATGATTTGCAGTACTATCGACTATCAAATCTATGTTTGGTAAAGGATAATTATCCTTTGGAGTGGCTTTATTCAGGTTTCTGAAATCGATGCATATTCGAATTTTCCCATTGGTTTTTCGAACCACCACGATATTTGACAACCAATCAGAATACGCAATGGGTTTTATAAATCCGGCTTTTAGCAGATCTTCTAAACCCTCTTTGACTTGCGTGTGTACATTCGGGTGTATTTTCCTAAGCTTCTGCTTTATGGGTTTTACACCTGCATCTAAGGGAAGACGATGCTCGACTATGCTGGGATCTATGCCCGGCATGTCTTCATACGTCCATGCAAACACATCTAAATAGGTTCGTAGAAATGCAATGAATGCTAACTTTTCAGTTTCATGCAAGCATGCGCCTATTTTGATGGTTTTGGGATTGGAATCATCCCCTAGGTTCACCTCTACGAAATCTCCTCCTACTGATTGGGAAGGTCTTTCAAAATCGAGAATTCTATGAAATTCTGGGAGCTCAGAAATGGGATCTTCCTCAAGGGGATCCACTTCTGGGCTTTGATCATTCTCGTGGGCTGTAGACCCGAGGGAACTTGATGCGTGGTTTTCAAAATAACCTGGTTTTGTACTTGGATTTTCAAGTGATTTCGAAATTTTTGGTCTAGCTATGCAGACGACGTTTCTTTCGAAATCTTTTTCTTTTGCCAAAGTCCTACCAGGAGCAGCTATGTACAAAATCTTTTTGGTATTTTCCAAATTTTCGATTTTTTTGGGTTTTTGTAAAACAAGAACTTTGGGCACTATACAAAGCACACTTTTTTCGAGTTTTTGTTTTTCCATTGTTTTTGGTTTTTCTTGTTTTTCGATTTTTTTGATTTTAAGTTTTCAAATGTTTTTGGTATTTTTAGAAAAAGGGATCTTCCGTCATACCTACAAAGGGAAAACACTACGGGTTAGGCTCGGAATAGGAGGTCTAAACCATAGGTCTCTTCTAAGACAGGCTCCGGGGCACCCTTGACCCAGGTGGTCACAGGGGGTGGCTCCGACGGTATTCGGGGAGTATAGCCGATCCCATATCGGCTTGGGTTGGCCCTAGGAAGGATGGGCTCTAGGAGACCCTGGTTTTGTGCCCCTAGACTCTTGTAGGGCGTGTAGCCCATGTTCAATAACATGTTCCACGACCTTTTGTTTTTTGAAAAGATGGGATACAAGTCGTGGTCTTGGAACATGCTATCGTCCATATTAGGCTCGTATGGCCTCTTGTCCAGGGGTTTTGGAAATAGGGAACGTTTGGGTTTTCCTAGGAGGATTAGAGTCGGGAGGGGGCCTGCTTTGGGCGGCCCCTTCACACATACAACCTTCCTAGGGTTGTTCAACACGAGCCGAGGTGGCTCAACCATAATTTGCCCCAGGTTAGCCTCGTGGGCGTGGGAGCTCGATAAACAAGGGGAGTTTATGATCCCCTGAAGCTGTGGGTGACTCTCACCTAGGATCACTACGACCTGGTCCCTAAAAGGGATCTTGACACACCTGTGGAAGGTGGATGGCACAGCGCACAAACTGTGTATCCAGGGTCTTCCCAGCAACAGGTTATAATGGGGGTGGATGTCCAAGACATGGAACACCCCCGTGTGTTCGATCCCTCCCGTTTCCATTGGGAGTTCGATGGATCCTAAAGGCCTAGACGCATTCCCATCGTATCCAGTGATAACGATGGGGCTTGGGTTCACTGAAGTCAAGGTGACTCCGATTTTGTACGCCACGTGAAGTGGAAGGATGTTGAGCCCTCCTCCACCATCGACTAGGCACCTGTCTAGAGAGTGGTTGTTTAGAACCACCTCGATATGCAGGGCCTGGTTATGGGTTTCGTAGGGTCTATCTACATCATCTTCCGAAAAGGTGATGGGCGATTTCGCTCCTAATAAAGCCACTTGGGCAGACAAGGATTCCGGACTTATGTTCGAATCAACCTTGGCCCTTTCTAGAATTTTCTCTAAGACAAGTCTATGCCTAGGCGAGGTTTTGATAAGCTCTAGGATAGACATGTGAATAGGAATCTTTGAAAGGTGGTTTTAGAAGTCATAAGGATTTAGGATGATTTTGTCCTTATCTGCTTTTGGCAGACCACTAGGGATACATGCTTTTGAGGGGCCAGGTACACTGACCACCTTTTGAGCACCTAGAAGGTGCGGGGGTTGGTAGATCCTCCCGGATCTAGTGACTTCCCCCACGACCAGCCTAGGGTTTGCGCTAAACTTGGCTCTAAGGATGAGCTGAGGAGAACCTTGGATTTTCAAAACTGGTTTTGTCGGGGTTTTCACTTTTGGTGGTCCCCGAATGACGAATTGGGCGGGCCTCTTGTATAATACAAGGATGGGCGCACAAGCAGGTCGACCAGGTTCGGGCTTTTGCACTAGTTCTTTGGAAATGGTGAGGGTACATACCTCCTTTCCTTTCCCACTGCCACTGGCGTGTTTGGGAAAGGGTTCTTCGAAGATAGCTTGAGGTGGCTCAGGTTCCGCAGTGACCTGGAGCCGGCCTTCCGCTATCAAGTTCTCAATTTTATTTAAAAGAGAGAAGCATCGTTTGGTATCATGGCCTTTGAGCCGATGATACTTGCAAAATCGGTTTAAATACCCCCCTTTAGACGTGACTCCTTCGGGGATTTCAGGGAGTTCGATCATGCCCTGGGCAAGTAAGAGGTCTAGGACCTCCGACACAGGTTGCCCCAGCGGAGTGTACTCCCGTTTTTCAATCGGTTTTGAAAAATTGCGTTCTCTCTTATTTTCTATTTTTTCAAAATTTTTAGAAGTGCCTGCGATGCCTGGATCCACCCGGACATTGGCGATTTTGTGGGGCTTTGCCCCTTTGTCCGTCGTGGGCAGCCCATATGCGATGGGCTTTTCCAAACGGGTTTTTGGAACGGCACTTCCTTTCCATAAGTGGTCGTATGTCCCTTTTTGCAAGTTGGTTTCGAAAAGGGAGGCCTTTTTTATCAACTTATGGAAAGTTGAAATCTCATGGAGCGAGAGAAGGGTTTTTAACTCGTTTTTGAAATTATCCAGGATGAGCATTACTGCGCATCCTTCGGATATGGGCTCTCGCACTTGGCCTAAAAGCGACCTCCATCTTATAATAAAGGCATGCACGTCTTCGTTCATGCCTTGCTTTGTATCCCTTAAGGTATTCAGGGTTGGCGTGACTTCCACGTTGTGTGCAAACCTTTGCATGAAGCAGTTCGCTAACTCTTCAAAAGTAGCGAACTGGCTTAAGTCGTAGGAAGCCAGCCATTTGGCAGCTGTGCCTTTAAGGGATAGAGGGAACCAATACACCCATTTCATCGAGTCCTTTTTCTTCTTATGGGCTCGACGTGAGAAAAGCTGCAAGTGAGACCTAGGGTCTCCCATGCCATCATACCGATGGAAGTTCGGTATTTCATCGTCACTGTCTGTTTCGTAATCCATAGGAAGGAAATCAGACAGGGCGTAGCTTCTTTTCTCTTTATTCTGCCCTTTCAGCAGCTGTTGTAGGGCTTTATGGTCCTTTTGTGTGAAGGACTCGTGGTATTGGTTGCCTTCCATTACGGAGGCCTCTTTTTGCTTGCGAGGTTTTTCAAATTTCTTTTTAGGCCTTTGTTCACCGTTCGATGAACATGAATCGCCTACTTCAGCCTCTTGGCTAAGAGCATCGATTTTGGCCTCAAACTACCTTCTTAAGTCCTCGATTTCATCTAGTTTTATTTTGTTTTTGAAAATCCTCCTAGAGTGAGAACTTGATGCGCATGAGCCTTGGCTCGACACTTCACTTCGATTGGATTTTGACATGGTTTTCAAGCTTTTTCAAAATTTCCTAAGTACAAGCAAAGAAAACAAGTTAAAACGACACCTTTTTACAAAATTTTCGCAAGACTTCTACAAGTAAACTCGATTTCTGAAAAGGCTCACGTCCCACCGGGCGTGCCAATCTCTGTAGACGCGCGAAAATCCCCGCCTCTTCGCCTCTTCCGGGGCTTGGAGTGGATCTTCTCGTGTGTCTAAGGCCTATGTATATAAATAGGGCGTACCAGCTAGCTTACTTAAGCTAGCGAAGATATATTTAACACTGACTTCTAAACGTGGCGACTGTGAGCAAGTAAGCTCTTGTCGTCGCAGACCTTCTTGCACCGATGCGCAAGGGTCAGTCTGTACGCTTTTGCAAAAATCGAGTTTTGGAGAGAAAGTCCACGAAGCGGTTCGAGGTGTCTATTTTGGGTCTTTAAGATGCGATTGCATATTTTAGATCACGTGGATTTGCACGTGCCTAAGTCTTTTCTTTTATCCCTTTTCGGGCCGCCTAGTTTGTGTGTTATGAACACTCCACTACATGGGCGAATTCGAGCGGGGCTTGCTTCGATGCAATATGCGTCCTACCTCGTGGTATGGCGTAGATGCAATGCAAACTCACGCTACTCCAAAGGGAAAACCCGAAATGTAAAGACAATACTGAAGGGAAATAGCAGAAGGGAAATAACCGAAGGGAAATAACCGAAGGGAAATAACCGAAGGGAGATATGTATATATCTTATGTATATGAGCCCTTACTCGGGTCTTGCAAATAAGAGCGAAGGCTCAATGTGGGTGCGTGCTTGAATTGAAAGACTTACACACACGACATGAAATTAAACCCAAATATAAATTGCAGTATGGCCTTGACTAAGGTCTTGGGAGTAAGAGCGAAGGCTCAATGTGTGTGAGAGTGCTTGAATTGAAAGACTACCCACACGACATAAATGAAACCCAAATATAACTGCAATAAGGCCTTTACTAAGGTCTTGGGAGTAAGAGCGAAGGCTCAATGTGTGTGAGAGTGCTTGAATTGAAAGACTTACTCACACGACAAGAAATGAAACCCAAATAGTATAGGTCGGCCCTTACTTGGGTCTTTCAAATAAGAGCGAAAGCTCAATGTGTGTGAGAGTGCTTGAATTGAAAGACTTACTCACACGACAAGAAATGAAACCCAAATAGTATAGGTCGGCCCTTACTTGGGTCTTTCAAATAAGAGCGAAAGCTCAATGTGTGTGAGAGTGTGAATTGAAAGACAACGCACCCAACTTAAACAAAAACCCTTCGAAAATGAAAGTATATATACACTTATATATTAGGGGCTGATTAGGCCCGTGTGTGTTCAAAATCGTGCACGACTAAGAGAATGCACGTGTGTGGTTGTGCCAAGCCACGTTATTACAAGCGGGGGGAGACTATGCTCCGTTATTACAACCCCGTATCAAATTGAATCTCAAGCAAGTGTACGACTAAAGACCGAGTTTAGATACTTACGAGTAGCTGGTCCGTAGAGGGGTTGCTTGAGCGTGGGCTTGGCCTTGGGCTGCAAGTGGGAGCTCCGCGAAGGTAGGTGATCAAGGGTGCTGGCCGGGTGCAAGTGGGGCATGGGATAGACGCCTCGAAGGGGGCCGGTGGCAAGTAGATGGCGCCTCAAAGTAGGGGGTTTAAAGGGGCTGAATGAGTGGGTTCTTAGGGTCACTAGGGAGTTTTGAGTTTAGGGAAACTGGACCTAAAAGGTGAGCTAGTGGGAAGGCCGAATAGGACACCTAGGGGAAGGCCGAATGGGAAAGGATGGCTAGGTAGTGGCCGGCAGTTTGGGCTATGCTGGGTTCGGCTAGGTTAAAGTGGTGGTGGCAAAAGGGCTGAGATGAAGGTAGGATGGGTGGCTAAGAGTGGAGAGGTGGTAGAGAGGGTCTTTGAGGGAGTTTGGGGTACTTACCGAATGGGGAGAGGTGGCGGATGAAGTGGGAAGGTGGCGGGCAGGTGGCTGTCGGCTGGTTCGGTTGGGTGGAGGTGATGGCGTCCGGCTAAGGGATGGTGGTGATGGATGGAAGAGGGAAGGTGGCGGAGCAGGTGGGGGCTGGTGGAGCAGATGGAGCAGGCGGAGGTGGGAAGTGGTCCCGGCTGGGTGAGAGATGGGAGAAGGAGAGGGCCCAGCTGGGTGGAATGGTGGTTCCCCCTTAGAAAACCCGCCCACAAGGAAGGGGGCTTAAATAGGGGATGGGTAGGTCGGTTAGGGCTGGGCTATGGGTAGTGGTTAGGTGGTTTAGGTAGGGTGGTATGTAGATAAGGTGGGCTGGAAGGGGTTGGGCTAGATATTTTAAAACTAGGGGTTTGGGTAAATCGTGGGCTAAGGGTGGTTTAGGGGTTTAGGGCTAGGTTAGGTGGTTGGGTTTTAGGGTGAGGTTTAGTGAGCTAGGTTAGGTGATTAGGCTAGGTTTAGGCTAGGATTAGGGAAATTAATCTAGGTTTAGGGAAGTGGGTTAGGTGATTAGGTTAGGATTAGGACGGGATTAGGGAAGTGGGTTAGGTGATTAGGTTCAGATTAGGGGTGGATTAGGGGTTTAGGCTAGGTTTAGGCATTTTTGGCTAGGTTTAGGTGAAGGAGCTCCCTTAGCATGGCCCATAGACCTAGATCACCCCATGTTGGTGCAGCCCTAGGTTAGGTTTTAGCTAATTACAAGCTTAAACCCACTCAATTAGGCTAACCCACATGATTAACCCAAACTTGACACACAAGTCAAGCTTAATACAACACTCTTGATATTTTTCAACCCCACTCTCTCTCATGCCCATTATCCCACGTGAATTTCAAGTGGGCCCCACCTCCATTTATGAGAAGGTGATGTGGGCCATGGATATGGATATTGGATTGGATCTCTGGATCCAAATCCAAATCCAAGTCCACATATGGGTTTGGATTGGAATTTGGATATATATGGTCCAGATCCAATCCAAACTGAACTCTGACTCCTTCGAGCTGGGTTCGAAACGGACGATTCGTGCGGGGCCTGACAGCATCAGTACTCCGTCTGCGTTGGGTCTTCGCCAACATGGTCGTCCGCCTCCGTTTCTGCCTTTCGGAGATGACTGTAAATGCTATTTTGATAAGAACAGGGTCTTGGACATTCGAGATCCTGGGGTGTGAATCAGATACAAGAGTTGTTGTGCCGGGCTTGACATGTGCTCCGGTTCCGGGCTCTTCTGGGCTCTCCTGGTCTTGTCTTGATCGGGCCAAGCCACTTCGGGGTTTCAAAACGTGTTTTAAAAGGGTTTTCAAAAGCCATATTATATGTTTTTGAAAGATAGAGTTTAAAACATATGTACAGGGTTGTTTGGAAGGCTCCTGGGTTTCCAAACTCAAAATGGCCCTTTGGGGCTGCTTGTATAAAACCAGATGGATTTTGAGAAATTCGTGGGATTTCGGGGTGTTTACACTACGCCCTGTCTGATTTCCTTCCTATGGATTACGAAACAGACAGTGACGATGAAATACCGAACTTCCATCGGTATGATGGCATGGGAGACCCTAGGTCTCACTTGCAGCTTTTCTCACGTCGAGCCCATAAGAAGAAAAAGGACTCGATGAAATGGGTGTATTGGTTCCCTTTATCCCTTAAAGGCACAGCTGCCAAATGGCTGGCTTCCTACGACTTAAGCCAGTTCGCTACTTTTGAAGAGTTAGCGAACTGCTTCATGCAAAGATTTGCACACAACGTAGAAGTCATGCCGACTCTGAATACCTTAAGGGATACAAAGCAAGGCATGAATGAAGACGTACATGCCTTCATTATAAGATGGAGGTTACTTTTGGGCCAAGTGCGAGAGCCCATATCTGAAGGATGCGCAGTAATGCTCATCCTGGATAATTTTAAAAGCGAGTTAAAAATCCTTCTCTCGCTCCATGAGATTTCAACTTTCCATAAGTTGATCAAAAAGGCCTCCCTTTTCGAAACCAACTTGCGGAAAGGGATATACGATCACTCGTGGAAAGGAAGTGCCGTTCCAAAAACCCGCTTGGAAAAACCCATCGCATATGGGCTGCCCACGACGGACAAAGGGGAAAAGCCCCATAAAATCGCCAATGTCCTGGTGGATCCAGGCATGGCGGGCACTTCCAAAAATTTTGGAAAATTAGAAAATAAGAGGGAGCAAAATTTTCAAAAACCGGTTGAAAAACGGGAGTATACTCCGCTGGGGTAGCCTGTGTCGGAGGTCCTAGATCTCCTACTTGCCAGGGCATGATAGAACTCCCTGAAGTCCCTGAAGGAGTCACTTCCAAAGGGGGGTATTTAAACCGATTTTGTAAGTATCATCGACTCAAAGTCCATGATACTAAACGCTGCTTCTCCCTCTTAAATA
This sequence comes from Brasenia schreberi, assembly GCA_036023115.1. NCBI lineage: Eukaryota > Viridiplantae > Streptophyta > Magnoliopsida > Nymphaeales > Cabombaceae > Brasenia > Brasenia schreberi. The sequence goes on from JAYKKT010000079.1 coordinate 2,438,410, forward strand.
AAATTGAGAACTTGATAGCAGAAGGCCGGCTCCAGGTCACTGCGGAACCTGAGCCACCTCAAGCAATCTTCAAGGAACCCTTTCCCAAACACGCCAGTGGCAGTGGGAAAGGAAAGGAGGTATGTACCCTCACCATTTCCAAGGAACTAGCGCAAAAACCAGAACTTGGTCGACCTACTTGTGCCCCCATTCTTGTACTATACAAGAAGCCCGCCCAAGTCGTCATTCGGGGACCACCAAAAGTGGAAACCCCGGTAAAACCAGTTTTAAAAATCCAAGGTTCTCCTCAGCTCATCCTTAGAGCCAAGTTTAGCACAAACCCTAGGCTGGTCGTGGGGGAAGTCACTAGATCCGGGAGGATCTATCAACCCCTACACCTTCAAGGTGCTCAAAAGGTGGTCAGTGTGCCTGGCCCCTCAAAAGCATGTATCCCTAGTGTTCTGCCAAAAGCAGATAAGGACAAAGTCATCCTAAATCCTTATGACTTCGAAAACCACCTTTCAAAGATTCCTATTCACATGTCTATCCTAGAGCTTATAAAAACTTCGCCTAGGCATAGACTTATATTAGAGAAAATTCTAGAAAGGGCAAGGTTGATTCGAACATAAGTCCGGAATCCTTGTCTGCCCAAGTGGCTTTATTAGGAGCAAAATTGCCCATCACTTTCTCGGAAGATGATGTATAGACCCTACGAAACCCATAACCAGGCCCTGCATATCGAGGTGGTTCTAAACAACCACTCTCTGGACAGGTGCCTAGTCGATGGTGGAGGAGGGCTCAACATCCTTCCACTTCATGTGGCGTACAAAATTGGAGTCACCTTGACTTCAGTGAACCCAAGCCCCATCGTTATCACTGGATACGATGGGAATGCGTCTAGACCTTTAGGATCTATCGAACTCCCAATGGAAACGGGAGGGATCGAACACACGGGGGTGTTCCATGTCTTGGACATCCACCCCCATTATAACCTATTGCTGGGAAGGCCCTGGATACACAGTTTAAGCGCTGTGCCATCCACCTTCCACAAGTGTGTCAAGATCCCTTTTAGGGACCAGGTCGTAGTGATCCTAGGTGAGAGTCACCCACAGCTTCAGGGGATCATAAACTCCCCTTGTTTATCAAGCTCCCAGGCCCATGAGGCTAACCTGGGGCAAATTATGGTTGAGCCACCTCAGCTCGTGTTAAACAACCCTAGGAAGGTTGTATGTGTGAAGGGGCCGCCCAAAGCAGGCCCCCTCCCGACTCTAATCCTCCTAGGAAAACCCAAGCGTTCCCTATTTCCAAAGCCCCTGGACAAGAGGCCATATGAGCATAATATGGACGATAGCATGTTCCAGGACCACGACTTGTATCCAACTTTCTCGAAAAACAAAAAGTTATGGAAAATGTTGTTGAACATGGGCTACATGCCCTACAAGAGTCTAGGGGCACAGAACCAGGGTCTCCTAGAGCCCATCCTTCCTAGGGCCAATCCAAGCCAATATGGGATCGGCTATACTCCCCGAATACCGCCGAAGCCACCCCCTGTGACCACTTGGGTCAAGGGTGCCCCGGAACCTGCCTTAGAAGAGACCTATGATTTAGATCTCCTATTCCGAGTCTAACCCATAATGTTTTCCCTTTGTAGGTATGACGGAAGATTCCTTTTCTAAAAATACAAAAACATTTGAAAAACTTTGTAGACGCGCGAAAATCCCCGCCTCTCGCCTTTTCAGGGCTCGGAGCGGATCCTCTCGTGTGTCTAAGGCCTATGTATGCAAACAGGAAGTGCCAGCTAGCTTACCTAAGCTAGCGAAGATATTTTTAACACTGACTTCTAAACGTGGCGACTGTGAGCAAGTAAGCTCTTGTCGTCGCAGACCTTCTTGCACCGATGCGCAAGGGTCAGTCTGTACGCTTTGCAAAAATCGAGTTTTGGAGAGAAAGTCTACGAAGAGGTTCGAGGTGTCTATTTCGGGTTTTTAAAATGCGATTGCATGTTTTAGATCATGTGGATTTGCATGTGCCTAAGTCTTTTCTTTTATCCCTTTTCGGGCCACCTAGTTTGTGTGTTATGAACACTCCACTACATGGGCGAATTCGAGCGGGGCTTGCTTCGATGCAATATGCGTCCTACCTCGTGGTATGGCGTAGATGCAATGCAAACTCACGCTACTCCAAAGGGAAAACCCGAAATGTAAGGACAATACTGAAGGGAAATGACCGAAGGGAAATAACCGAAGGGAGATATGTATATAGATTTTGTATATGAGCCCTTACTCGGGTCTTGCAAATAAGAGCGAAGGCTCAATGTGGGTGCGTGCTTGAATTGAAAGACTTACACACACGACATGAAATTAAACCCAAATATAAATTGCAGTATGGCCTTGACTAAGGTCTTGGGAGTAAGAGCGAAGGCTCAATGTGTGTGAGAGTGCTTGAATTGAAGTACTACACACGCGACATAAATGAAACCCAAATAGAACTGCAATAAGGCCTTTACTAAGGTCTTGGGAATAAGAGCGAAGGCTCAATGTGTGTGAGAGTGCTTGAATTGAAAGACTTACACACACGACATGAAATGAAACCCAAATAGTATAGGTCGGCCCTTACTTTGGTCTTTCAAATAAGAGCGAAAGCTCAATGTGTGTGAAAGTGCTTGAATTGAAAGACAACGCACCCAACTTAAGCAAAACCCTTCGAAAATGAAAGTATATGTATATACTTATGTATTATGGGCTGATTAGGCCTGTGTGTGTTCAAAATCGTGCACAACTAAGAGAGTGCACGTGTGTGGGTGTGCCAAGCCACGTTATTACAAGCGGGGGGAGACTACGCTCCGTTACTACAACCTCGTATCAAATTGAATCTCAAGCAAGTATACAACTAAAGACCGAGTTTAGGCACTTATGAGTAGCTGGTCCGTAGAGGCCTTGCTTGAGCGTGAGCTTGGCCTTCGCCTTGGGCTGCAAACGGGAGCTCCACGAGGGTGAATGACAAAGGGTGATGGCCGGGTGCAAGTGGGGCGCGGGATGGGCGCCTCGAAGGTGGCCGGCTGCAAGTGGGTGTCGCCTTGATGTGGCGAATTAAAGGGGCTGGGCCAAGTGAGTGTGTAGGGTCACTAGGAGAGTCTAGAGTATTGGGGAGTATGGACCTAAAGGGAGTTTAAGGGAAGGCCGAATGGGAGTCTTATAGGGTCGCCGGATGTAGATAGAATGGTTACTTAGTGGCCGGTAGTTTAGGTTGTGATAGGTTCGGCTGAGTGAGAATGGTGGCAGCAAAGGTATGATGTGTAGGTAAGATGGTGGTATGGTGGGTGGCTAGGAGTGGAGAGGGAGTAGAGAAGGAGCTAGGTAGAGTGGGGGGTACTTACCGAATGGGGAGAGGCGGTGGATGGAAGAGAGAAGCCGGGTGGTTGGGAAGTAGTGCAAGTGGTGGCGTCCGGCTGGGAGATGGTGGTGGGATGGAGAGCAGATGGCGGTGCAGGTGGAGCAGGTGGGAGATGGTGGGACTCGGCTGGACTTGGGGAAGGAGGGGACCCGGCTGGGATGGGTGAAGCCACCAGATCCAGAAAACCCGCCCCCAAGGGGGGGGGGTTTATATAGGGATGGGTAGGTCGGTTAGGGCTGGGTTTGGGGTAGTGGTTAGGTGGTTTAGGTAGGGTGGTATGAAGATAAGGTGGGCTGGAAAGGGTTGGGCCAGATATTTTGAAAACTAGTGGTTTGGGTAGATTGTGGGCTAGGGGTGGTTTAGGGGTTTAGGGCTAGGTTAGGTGGTTGGGTTTTAGGGTGAGGTTTAGTGAGCTAGGTTAGGTGATTAGGCTAGGTTTAGGCTAGGTTTAGGGAAATTAACTTAGGTTTAGGGAAGGATTAGGGAAGTGGGTTAGGTGATTAGGTTGGGATTAGGCCGGGATTAGGGAAGTGGGTTAGGTGATTAGGCTCAGATTAGGGGTGGATTAGGGGGGTAGGCTAGGATTAGGTGTTTTGGGTTAGGTTTAGGTGAAGGAGCTCCCTTTGCATGGCCCATAGACCTTAACCACCTCATGTTGGTGCAGCCCTAGGTTAGGTTTTGGCTAATTACAAGCTCAAACCCACTCAATTAGGCTAATCCACATGATTAACCCCAAACTTGACACACAAGTCAAGCTTAATTACAACCCTCTTGATATTTTCCATCCCCACTCTCTCTCATGCCCATAATCCCACGTGAATTTCAAGTGGGCCCCACCTCCATTTATGAGAAGGTGATGTGGGCCATGGATATGGATATTGGATTGGATCTTTGGATCCAAATCCAAATCCAAGTCCACATATGGGTTTGGATTGGGATCTGGATATATATGGTCCAGATCCAATCCAAACTGAACTCTGACTCCTTTGAGCTGGGTTCGAAACGGACGATTTGTGCGGGGCTTGACAGCATCAGTACTCCGTCTGCATTGGGTCTTCGCCAACATGGTCGTCCGCCTCCGTTTCTGCCTTCCGGAGATGACTTCAAATGACATTTTGATAAGAACAGGGTCTTGGACGTTCGAGATCCTAGGGGTATGGATGTGATACAAGAGTTGTTGCACCGGGCTCGACATGTGCTCCGGTTCCGGGCTCTTCTTAGCTCTCCTGGTCCTGTCTTGATCGGGCCAAGCCGCTTCGGGGTTTCAAAAACGTGTTTTAACAGGTTTTCAAAAGCTATATTACATATTTTTGAAATATGAAGTTTAAAACGTATATACAGGGTTGTCTGGAAGGCTCTTGGGTTTCCAGACTCAAAAATGGCCCTTTGGGACTGCTTTTACAAAACCAGGTTTGTTTAAGAAATTCGTGGGATTTCGGGGTGTTTACAAACTTAAAATAAAAAAAATCGAAAAACAAGAAAAACCAAAAACAATGGAAAAACAAAAACTCGAAAAAAGAGTGCTTTGTATAGTTCCCAAAGTTCTTATTTTACAAAAACCCAAAAAAATCAAAAATTTGGAAAATACCCAAAAGATTTTGTATATAGCTGCTCCTAGTAGGACTTTGGCAAAAGAAAAGGATTTCGAAAGAAACATCGTCTGCATAGCCAGACCAAAAATTTCGAAATCACTTGAAAATCCAAGTACAAAACCAGGTCATTTTGAAAAACCACGCATCAAATTCCCTCGGGTCTATAGCCCACGAAAATGATCAAAGCCCAGAAGTGGATCCCCTTGAGGAAGATCCCACTTCTGAGCTCCCAGAATTTCATAGAATTCTCGATTTTGAAAGACCTTCCCAATCAGTAGGAGGAGATTTCATAGAGGCGAACCTAGGGGATGATTCCAATCCCAAAACCATCAAAATAGGCACATGCTTGCATGAAACCGAAAGGTTAGCATTCATTGCATTTCTACGAACCTATTTAGATGTGTTTGCATGGACGTATGAAGACATGCCGGGCATAGATCCCAGCATTGTCGAGCATCGTCTTCCTTTAGATGCAGGTGTAAAACCCATAAAGCAGAAGCTTAGGAAAATACACCCGAATGTACACACGCAAGTCAAAGAGGGTTTAGAAGATCTGCTAAAAGCCAGATTTATAAAACCCATTGCGTATTCTGATTGGTTATCAAATATCGTTGTAGTTCGAAAAACCAATGGGAAAATTCGAATATGCATCGATTTCAGAAACCTGAATAAAGCCACTCCAAAGGATAATTATCCTTTACCAAACATAGATTTGATAGTCGATAGTACTGCAAATCATGAAATGTTTTCATTTATGGATGGCTATTCAGGCTATAATCAAATCAAACTAAGCCCACGAGATCAGGGTAAGACCGCCTTCACAACCCCATGGGGCACGTACTGCTATACAGTCATGCCCTTTGGTTTGAAAAATGCCGGCGCAACATACCAACGAGCCATGACCACGATCTTCCATGATCAAATTCATGAGCTTGTAGAAGTGTATGTAGATGATCTCTTGGCAAAATCCAAAACCCGATGCACCCATATCGAATGTTTACAAAAGATTTTCGAAAGGCTTAGGCTTTACAAAGTAAAGCTAAACCCTCAAAAATGTGTGTTCGGGGTAGAATCAGGGAAGCTTCTAGGCTTTATGGTGAGCCAAAGGGGAATAGAAGTCGACCCCTCTAAGTGTCGAGCCATCATAGACATGGCTCCACCCTCCAATCTCACCCAAATCCGTAGCCTCCAGGGTCGCTTACAATCCGTTCGCCGATTCATATCGAATCTGGCCACTAGATGCGAACCCTTCAACAAACTGTTAAGGAAGGGCACGAAATTCTTATGGGATGACGAATGCCAAAAGTCCTTCGAGAGACTGAAGGCATACTTGGTTAATCCCCCCGTCTTGAATCCTCCAATGCAAGGAAAACCGCTTTTATTATGCATCTCCGTGGATGCAAATGCTTTAGGAGCCCTGTTGGCTCAATACGAGGATGACACCCATAAGGAGTTTGCCATCTACTATATTTCGAAAACTCTCTTGGCTTATGAACGAAATTACCAAGCCTTGGAGAAGACGTGCTTGGCCCTAGTTTGGGCCTGCCAGAAATTCAGACACTATTTCCTAGATCATGAGATCTGGATAGTGTCCAAGCTTGATCCAATCAAGCACTTGTTCGAAAAACCCATTCTCACGGGTAGATTGGGCAAATGGCAACTCCTTCTAATGGAGTATGATCTGAAATACCATAACCAGATCTCCATTAAGGGGCAAGCTCTGGCAGATTACGTGGCTGAATTCCCCTTAGAGGACGCATATCCCACTCTTGTCGAAATGCCTGATGAAGGCGTATTACAAAACCATTTTCAAAACCACATTTTGGCAAACTCTTTCAAAAACCAAGTGTGGAAGATGCACTTCGATGGGGCACGAAACCAACGAGGGGCTGGTGCTGGGGTCATCCTAATCTCCCCTGAAAAGGGCGAGATTCCCATAGCAGTTCGCTTAGATTTCGAATGTTCCAACAACGTAGCTGAGTATGAAGTACGTAATGAGAAACTACTTCCATATCACGAGTTGGCCACTCGATTGGTCCAATCCTTCCAGTCGTGTAAACTCACACACATAGGAAGAGAGGACAATGGCATCGCCGATGCCCTCTCCTCCTTGGGTTCAGCCCTGAAGGTCGATCCCGTTTCAGGGACCAGATCTTTGGAAATATGGCATGCGCCCCACCCATCCACACACGACTTGGATATTTGCCAAAACAACCTAGAGTCTATTAAAAAACCCTGGTTTTATGACATAAAACAATTTTTAGAAAATGGGGGATTCACCGAGGATGCCACATCCAAAGATAAGGCATTCATTCGTAAGATTTCGACCCGATACACCATTCTGGGTGGGGTCTTATACAAAAAAAGTTTTACTGGCATTCTGCTTAGATGTATCGACCTAGAGGAGGCTAGGATAGTGATGCACGAGTTCCACGATGGAGAATGTGGAGGTCATGTTAATGCCAACATGATGGCAATGAAAATACTTAGAGGGGGCTATGTTTGGTCCACCCTGAAAAAGGATTGTCACGATCATGTTAGGAAGTGTCATCCGTGTCAAGTGCACGGGCACGCCATTCATATCCCATCATCTGCATTGCATTCCGTGGTCAGCCCCTAGCCATTTACCATGTGGGCGTTTGACATCATAGGCCCAATATTTCCAAAGGCCTCGAATGGGCATCGATTTATTTTAGCAGCCACGGAGTATTTCTCCAAGTGGGTGGAAGCCATTTCCCTAACCAATGTAATGGGGCAACATGTGGTGGCTTTCATCCGGAGGAATATCTTGGCTCGATTTGGGGTTCCACGAGACCTTGTGTCTGATAATGGCACCCCATTCAAGAATGAGCGGATGGTTAAGTTGTGCAACACGTATGGCATAACTCACCACTTCTCCTCGCCCTACTACCCTCAAGGCAACGGCCAAGCCGAAGCCACAAACAAGACTCTCATTAGTATTATTGAGAAAACCTTAGAGAAGAGTAGGACGTGGCACGAGAAGCTCGATGAAGCCTTATGGGCTTATAGGACTTCCATCCGGACTCCCACGAATGCCACACCATTCGAATTGGTCTATGGTACAAACGCCATTCTTCCCATTCATACTCAATTGCATTCATTCCATACATCCATAGCACTCGACCTCCCCCTAGAGACGCTTCAGCATGCTAGGATGGCCGAACTAGATTTGCTAGATGAGAGGTGACTCCTTGCCATGGATCATGCTCGTGCATACCGGCAAAGGATAGCCCGACATTATAGCAAACACATGAGACCTCGCCACTTTGAAGTGGGAGATCTGGTCTTAAAAACCATCCACCATCGTGGCCCACACCCCCTAGGCAAGTGGCACCCCAACTGGGATGGACCCTATGTTGTACGAGCAACCACTACGAACAATTCGTATTGGTTGATCGATGTAGAAGGTAGGAATTTAGCAGATCCTATCAATATTCAATACTTAAAGAAGTATCATGTGTAGGATCTGGATTAAATTCCATTTTTCGAAAATTTTTAGGGATAGCTGCCCTGAGACATGTGAATAAGGTGCAAAGGCAAACTCATGTGACCCTAAGTGAGAGAATTCGCACTTGTGAAAGAGTGGAGTTTTCAAAATCATGGTTACATTTCAAAATCCTTCCTCTTACAAAGAAAGGCCTAGTTCAACATAGCAAGATACTTGCAAGTAGTACGTGCTATTTCTAAATAGGCTGATCTGGAATGGATCGAGTGTAGGCTTGGGATAAGTCCTCCCCTCTTCTCTTCTACTTCTAAAAGGAAAACAAAGGCCCAAATAAAGGGAATTTCCCATTTGGAAGTATCTTTCCAAAAGAAAGAAACCAGATTTCCAAAGAAAAATCGAATCTCTTGTGAAAAAGAGGGATTAAAGAAAAAATACTCCCAAAGGGAGACCCTCTATGAAAAAAAAGGAAAAAGAGGCCAAAAAGCTCAAAAAGAGCAGTTTTCTGCCTTCTATGCCTTAAACCACGGGACGCTTCAGAAGGGACCGTGGTATCTCTTTCCCATCCGTGGCTTATCCCAAGCTAAAGCATGGTTCATTTTGAGGAATCCTAAAGTAAAAATAGGATTTACTTACTTGAATTTCATCTTGTTTGAGAATTCGACGTTTCGAGTAAGGCGTACGAATTTGAAATATGCCTTGTTTTCTTATAAAACCTCCGCTAGATAAGCGAGTGTTAAGACTCAAACAAGGGTGAGCACGAAGAGCTCGAGATCCTTAGGATCGAGGCTCAAGACAGTTGTCCCTTTTGTAAATAGCTTTTGTAAATAAGTTTTGAGGAACCGAACATCGAACAGCATAGGATTTGCTCACTTGGAGCAATAGGCCTTGTAAGTCTCTAGAGTTCGACCACATCTGGTCTCTGGGAGGTCACCACTTTTGGCACCACACCCATGTCATTTGCATTCCACGCATGGTACTTGCATGAACATGATCCCATTTAGGACCAGATTCCATGTAGAACCCTTTGGCGTGATATCTCCTCCTACCAGAGTTTGTAAATTGAGATTTTTGCTAAAAATTGGGACGATCCCATGTTCTTCGTAGATAGATCTAGGGAGACATTGAAAGGGGTGTTTGTCATCTTTTCCCTTATCCAAATCGATTTGGACAAGGCCAAAGAGGGGCATCTGTAAACACCCCGAAATCTCACGAATTTCTCAAAATTCATCTGGTTTTGTACAAGCAGCCCCAAAGGGCCATTTTGAGTCTGGAAACCCAGGAGCCTTCCAGACAACCCTGTATATATGTTTTAAACTTCATATTTCAAAAATATATAATATGGCTTTTGAAAACCTTTTAAAACACGTTTTTGAAACCCCAAAGCAGCTTGGCCTAATCAAGACAGGACCAACGAAGTCAAAGAGAGCCCGGAACCGGAGCACATGTCGAGCCCGGCACAGCAACTCTTGTATCACATCCATACCCCCAGGATCTCGAACGTCCAAGACCCTGTTATTATCAAAATGTCATTCGAAGTCATCTCCGGAAGGCAGAAACGGAGGCGGACGATCATGTTGGCGAAGACCCAACGCAGACGGAGTGCTGATGCTGTCAGACCCTGCACAAATCGTCCATTTCGAACCCAGCTCGAAGGAGTCAGAGTTCAGTTTGGATTGGATCTGGACCATATATATCCAGATCCCAATCCAAACCCATGTATGGACTTGGATTTGGATTTGGATTCAAAAATCCAATCCAATATCCATATCCATGGCCCACATCACCTTCTCATAAATGGAGGTGGGGCCCACTTGGAATTCACGTGGGATTATGGGCATGAGATAGAGTGGAGGTGGATAAGATCAAGAGTGTTGTAATTAAGCTTGACTTGTGTGTCAAGTTTGGGGTTAGTCATGTGGGTTAGCCTAATTGAGTGGGTTTCAGCTTGTAATTAGCCAAAACCTAACCTAGGGCTGCACCAACATGAGGTGGTTAAGGTCTATGGGCCATGCAAAGGGAGCTCCTTCACCTAAACCTAACCCAAAACACCTAATCCTAGCCTTCCACCCTAATCCACCCCTAATCTGAGCCTAATCACCTAACCCACTTCCCTAATCCCGACCTAATCCCAACCTAATCACCTAACCCACTTCTCTAATCCTTCCCTAAACCTAGGTTAATTTCCCTAAACCTAGCCTAATCCTAGCCTAATCACCTAACCTAGTTCACTAAACCTCACCCTAGAACCCAACCACCTAAACAAACCCTAAACCCCTAAACCACCCCTAGCCCATAATCTACCCAAACCACCAGTATTTAAAATATCTGGCCCTACCCTTTCCAGCCCACCTTATCTTCATACCACCCTACCTAAACCACCTAACCACTACCCCAAACCTAGCCCTAACCGACCTACCCATCCCTATATAAACCCCCCCCCTTGGGGGCGGGTTTTGCTAGCGAGAAGCCCTCTCAAAAGCCAGCCGGGTCCTCTCCTTCCTCTCCTTCCCCCAAGTCCAGCCGAATCCTCCACTTCCCCACCTGCTTCACCTGCTCCACCTGCTCCACCTGCTCCGCCTGCACCACCACCTACTCTCCATCCCACCGCCACTTGCACCGCCATCTCCACCACCTCCCGGCCGAACATCACCACCTGCCCAACTCCCTTCCAGCCGAGCGCCACCTTCTCTTCACTCGGTAAGTACCCCACACTCTACCTAGCTCCTTCTCCACTCCCTCTCCACTCCCAGCCACCCACCATACCACCACCTTACCGTAATATCAGCCACTTGCCGCCACCACTCCCACTCGGCCAAGCCTTAGTCACCCTAGCTACCCGCCACTACCTAACTACACTAGCTACACCCGGCCACCATATTCGACTTCCTAAGACCTGCCCCTAGCACTCCCTTACACCCACTACCCCCACTACCACCTAGCCCCATCACCTAGCTAGTTTCCTTCCCATACTCCACCCTTAGTCATCCTAGCAGCCTGCCACCACCACATTCCCCTAGTCGGCCACTCCAACCGACTATCCCTTCCATTCGGCCAGCCACCTCTTTTCCCCTAGGTGTCCCATTCGATCTTCCCTTAGGCTCCCCTTAGGGCCATACTCCCTAACACTATATACCCTCCTAGTGACCCTACATACTCACCTTGCCCAGCCCCTTTTATCCCCCACACCAAGGCGACACCCTTGCTTGCAGCCGGCCACCATCAAGGCGCCTATCCCGCGCCCCATTTGTAGCCGGCTAGCACCCCTTGTCACTCAACCTCGCGGAGCTCCCGTTTGCAGCCCAAGGCGAAGGCCAAGACCACGCTCAAGAAAGGCCTCTACGGACCAGCTACTAGTAAGTGCCTAACTCGGTCTTTAGTTGTATACTTGCTTGAGATTAAATTTGATACGGGGTTGTAATAACGGAGCATAGTCTCCCCCCGCTTGTAATAACGTGGCTTGGCACACCCACACACGTGCACTCTCTTAGTTGTGCACGATTTCGAACACACACGGGCCTAATCAACCCCTAATACATAAGTATATACATATACTTTCATTTTGAAGGGTTTTGCTTAAGTTGGGTGCGTTGTCTTTCAATTCAAGCACTCTCACACACATTGAGCTTTCGCTCTTATTTGAAAGACCCAAGTAAGGGCCGACCTATACTATTTGGGTTTCATTTTATGTCGTGTGGGTAAGTCTTTCAATTCAAGCACTCTCACACACATTGAGCTTTCGCTCTTATTTGAAAGACCCAAGTAAGGGCCGACCTATACTATTTGGGTTTTATTTCATGTTGTGTGTGTAAGTCTTTCAATTCAAGCACTCTCACACACATTGAGGCTTCGCTCTTACTCCCAAGACCTTAGTAAAGGCCTTATTGCAGTTATATTTGGGTTTCATTTATGTCGTGTGCGTAGTACTTCAATTCAAGCACTCACACACATTGAGCTTTCGCTCTTATTCCCAAGACCTTAGTCAAGGCCATACTGCAATTTATATTTGGGTTTAATTTCATGTCGTGTGTGTAAGTCTTTTCAATTCAAGCACGCACCCACATTGAGCCTTCGCTCTTATTTGCAAGACCCGAGTAAGGGCTCATATACCTACTCTATATACATATCTCCCTTCGGCACTTACTTTACAAGTCATTTCCCTTCGGTTATTTCCCTTCAGTATTGTCTTTACATTCGGGTTTTCCCTTTGGAGTAGCGTGAGTTTGCATTGCATCTACGCCATACCACGAGGTAGGACGCATATTGCATCAAAGCAAGCCCCGCTCAAATTCACCCATGTAGTGGAGTGTTCATAACACACAAACTAGGTGGCCCGAAAAGGGATAAAAGAAAAGACTTAGGCACATGCAAATCTACGTGATCTAAAACATGCAATCGCATCTAAAAGACCCGAATTAGACACCTCAAACCGTTTCGTAGACTTTCTATCCCAAAACTCGATTTTTGCAAAGCGTACAGACTGACCCTTGTGCATCGGTACAAGAAGGTCTGCGACGACAAGAGCTCACTTGCTCACAGTCGCCACGTTTAGAAGTCAGTGTTAAATATATCTTCGCTAGCTTAGGTAAGCTAGCTAGCACGCCCTGTTTGCATAAATAAGGCCTTAGACGCACGAGAGGATCCGCTCCGAGCCCTGAAAAGGTGAGAGGCGGGGAATTTTCGCGCGTTTACACCCCTCTTTGGCATTATCCAAATTGATTTGGATAATGGCAAAGACGACAACACCCCTTTCGATGTCTCCCTAGATCTATCCACGAAAATATGGGATCGTCCCAATTTTAAAACAAAATCTCTCTTTTAAACCTGATAGGAGGAGATATCACGACAAAAGGGATTTTGCAAATGGTTTCTGGTCCTAAACGGGATCATGTTATGCAAGTGTCCATGCGTGGATATGCAAGTGTCCTACGTCTTACTCGAAACGTCGAATTCTCAAACAAAATAAAATTCAAGTAAGTAAATCCTATTTTTACTTTAGGATTCCTCAAAATGAACCATGTTTTACTTGGGATAAGCCAGGGATGGGAAAGAGATACCACGGTCCCTTCTGAAGTATCCCGTGGTTTGAGGCATAGAAGGCAGAAAACTGCTCTTTTTTGAGCTTTTTGGCCTTTTTTTCTTTTTTTCATAGAGGGCCTCCCTTTGGGAGTATTTTTTCCTTAATCCCTCTTTTTTATAAGAGAATCGAATTTCTCTTTTTGATTCTAGTTTCTTTCTTATGGAAAGAGACTTTTGACGGGGAATTCCCTTTGTTTTGGCCACGTTTTCCTTTTGGAAGGAGAAGAGAAGAGGGGAGGACTTATCCCAAGGTCACACTCGATCCATTCCAGATCAACCTATTTAGAAATAGCATGTACTACTTGCAAGTATCTTGCTATATGGAACTAGGCCTTTCTTTGTAAGAAGAAGGATTTTAAATGTAACCATGTGTTTGGAAAACTCCGCTCTTTCACAAGTGTGAATTCTCTCGTTTAGGGTCACACAATTCGCCTTTCAACCTTACTTTTCAAGTTTCAAAGCAGCTATCCCTAAGGGTTTTTGAAAAAGGGAATTCAACCCAAATCCTACACATAATACTTCTTTAAGTATTGAATATTGATAGGATCTGCTAAATTCCTACCTTCTACATCGATCAACCAATATGAGTTGTTCGTGGTGGTTGCACGCACAACATAGGGTCCATCCCACTTGGGGCGCCACTTTCCAAGTGGATGTGGGCCACGATAGTGGATGATTTTCAAAACCAGATCTCCCACTTCAAAGTGGCGAGGTCTCATGTGTTTGTCATAATGTCGGGCTATCCTTTGCCGGTATGCATGAGCATGATCCATAGCAAGGAGTCACCTCTCATCTAACAAATCTAGTTTGGCCATCCTAGTATGCTGAAGTGTCTCTAGGGGGAGGTCGAGTGCAATGGATGTATGAAATGAATGCAGTTGTGTATGAATGGGAAGAATGGCGTTTGTGCCGTAGACCAATTCGAATGGTGTGGCATTCGTGGGAGTCCGGATGAAAGTCCTATAAGCCCATAAGGTTTCATCCAGCTTCTCGTGCCACGTCCTACCCTTCTCTAAGGTTTTCTCAATTATGCTAATGAGAGTCTTGTTTGTGGCTTCGGCTTGGCCGTTGCCTTGAGGGTAGTAGGGCAAAGAGAAGTGGTGAGTTATGCCATACGTGTTGCACAACTTAACCATCCGCTCGTTTTTGAATGGGGTGCCATTATCAGACACAAGGTCTCTTGGAACCCCAAATCGAGCCACGATATTCCTCCTAATGAAAGCCACCACATGTTGCCCCTGTACGTTGGTCAGGGAGATGGCTTCGACCCACTTGGAGAAATACTCAGTGGCTACTAAAATGAACCTATGCCCATTCGATGCCTTTGGAAAGATTGGGCCTACAATATCAAACGCCCACATGGTGAATGGCCAGGGGCTGACCACGGAATGCAATGAAGATGAGGGGATATGAATGGCGTGCCCATGCACTTGACATGGATGACACTTTCTAACATGATCGTGACAATCCTTTTTCAGGGTGGACCAAAAATAGCCAACTCTAAGTATTTTCATTGCCATCATATTGGCATTAACATGACCTCCACATTCTCCATCGTGGAATTCATGCATAACAGTCCTAGCCTCCTCTAAGTCGACACATCTTAGTAGGATGCCGGTAAAACTTTTTTTGTACAAAACCCCAGCTAGAATGGTGTATCGGGTAGAAATTTTTTGGATGAATGCCTTATCTTTGGATGTGGCATCCTCAGCGAATCCTCCACTTTCTAGAAAACATTTGATGTCATAAAACCAAGGTTTTTCAACAGAATCTGGATTATTTTGGCAAATATCCAAATCGTGTGTGGACAGGGTGGGCGCATGCCATATCTCTAAGGATCGCGTTCTCAAAGTGGGATTGACCTTTAGGGTTGAACCCAAGGAGGAGAGGGCGTCGGTGATGCCATTATCCTCTCTTCCTACGTGTGTGAGTCTACACGATTAGAATGACTCAATCAATCGAGTGGCCAACTCGTGATATGGAAGAAGTTTTTCATTTCGCACTTGCCAAATTTTCAAAACTTGGTTTATAACAAGGAGCGAATCTCCAAAGACCTCGATGCATGATGCCCCTAGAGTTTTCGAAATCCTTAAGCCTTGTATGAGTGCTTCATACTCAGCTATGTTGTTGGAACATTTGAAATCTAGGCGAATTGCTATGGGGATCTCACCCCTTTCAGAGGATATGAGGATGACCCCAGCACCAGCCCCTCGTTGGTTTCGTGCCCCATCGAAGTGCATCTTCCACACTTGGTTTTCGAAAGAGTTTGCCAAAATGTGGTTTTGAAAATGGTTTTGCAATATGCCTTCATCAGGCATTTCACTAAACGTGGGATATGCGTCCTCCAGGGGGAACTCAGCCACGTAGTCAGCTAGGGCTTGCCCCTTAATGGAGATCTGATGATGGTATTTCAGGTCATACTCCATTAAAAGGAGTTGCCATTTGCCCAATCTACCAGTGAGAATGGGTTTCTCGAATAAATGCTTGATTGGATCAAGTTTGGACACTATCCAGATCTCATGATCTAGGAAATAGTGTCGAAATTTCTAGCAGGCCCAAACTAGGGCCAAGCATGTCTTCTCCATGGCTTGATAATTTCTTTCATAAGCCAAGAGAGTTTTCGAAATATAATAGATGGCATAATCCTTGTGGGTGTCATCCTTGTATTGAGCTAACAACGCTCCCAAGGCATTCGCATGCACGGAAATGTAAAGCAAAAGAGGTTTTCCTTGCTTCGGAGGATTCAAAACAGGGGGATTAACTAGGTATGCCTTTAGTCTTTCGAATGACTTTTGGTAGCTGTAAACACCCCGAAATCCCACGAATTTCTCAAAATCCATCTGGTTTTATACAAGCAGCCCCAAAGGGCCATTTTGAGTTTGGAAACCCAGGAGCCTTCCAAACAACCCTGTATATATGTTTTAAACTTTATCTTTCAAAAACATATGATATAGCTTTTGAAAACCCTTTTAAAACATGTTTTGAAACCCCAAAGTGGCTTGGCCCGATCAAGACAGGACCAGGAGAGCCAAGAAGAGCCCGGAACCGGAGCACCTGTCGAGCCCGGCGCAGCAACTCTTGTATCTGATTCACATCCCAGGATCTCGAACGTCCAAGACCCTGTTCTTATCAAAATAGCATTTGAAGTCATCTCCGGAAGGCAGAAACGGAGGCGGACGACTATGTTGGCGAAGACCCAACGCAGACGGAGTACTGATGCTGTCAGGCCCCGCACAAATCGTCCGTCTCAAACCCAGCTCGAAGGAGTCAGAGTTCAGTTTGGATTGGATCTGGACCATATATATCCAGATTCCAATCCAAACCCATATGTGGACTTGGATTTGGATTTGGATCCAGAGATCCAATCCAATATCCATATCCATGGCCCACATCACCTTCTCATAAATGGAGGTGGGGCCCACTTGAAATTCACGTGGGATATGGGGCATGAGAGAGAGTGGGGGTAAAAAATATCAAGAGTGTTGTATTAAGCTTGACTTGTGTGTCAAGTTTGGGTTAATCATGTGGGTTAGCCTAATTGAGTGGGTTTAAGCTTGTAATTAGCTAAAACCTAACCTAGGGCTGCACCAACATGGGGTGATCAAGGTCTATGGGCCATGCTAAGGGAGCTCCTTCACCTAAACCTAGCCCAAAATGCCTAAACCTAACCCAAACCCCTAATCCACCCCTAATCTGAGCCTAATCACCTAACCCAATTCCCTAATCCCGTCCTAATCCCAACCTAATCACCTAACCCACTTCCCTAATCCTTCCCTAAACCTAGATTAATTTCCCTAATCCTAGCCTAAACCTAGCCTAATCACCTAACCTAGCTCACTAAACCTCACCCTAAAACCCAACCACCTAACCTAGCCCTAAACCCCTAAACCACCCTTAGCCCACGATTTACCCAAACCCCTAGTTTTAAAATATCTGGCCCAACCCCATCCAGCCCACCTTATCTACATACCACCCTACCTAAACCACCTAACCACTACCCACAGCCCAGCCCTAACCGACCTACCCATCCCCTATTTAAACCCCCCTCATTGTGGGCGGGTTTTCTAAGTGGGAACCACTCTACCTCACCCAGCCGGGCCCTCTCCTTCTCCCTTCTCTCACCCAGCCGGGACAACTCCCCACCTTGGCCTGCTCCAGCTGCTCCACCAGCCGCCACCTGCTCCGCCACCTTCCCTCTTCCGTCCACCACCACCACCCCTCAGCCGGACGCCATCATCTTCCCCCAACCGACAGCCACCTGCCCGCCACTTTCCCACTCCATCCGCCACTTCTCCCCATTCGGTAAGTACCCCAAACTCCCTCAAAGCCCCTCTCTACCATCTCTCCACTCTTAGCCACCCATCTTCCCTTCAGCTCAGCCCCTTTGCCGCCACCACCTAAACCTAGCCGAACCTAGTAAAACCCAAGTCGCTGGCCACTACTTAGCCACCATCTCCCATTCGGCCAACCCCCCCCTAGGTGTCCTATTCGGCCTTCCCACTAGCTCACCTTTTAGGTCCAATTTCCCTAAGTACCCAACTTTCCTAGTGATCCTAATACCCACTTGTTCAGCCACTCTAAACTCCCTACTTGGAGGCGCCACCTACTTGCCACCGGCCCCCTTCGAGGCGTCTATCCCGCGCCCCACTTGCAGCTGGCCAACACCCTTGATCACCTACCTTCGCGGAGCTCCCGTTTGCAGCCCAAAGCCAAGTCCACGCTCAAGCAAGACCTCTACGGACCAGCTACTCGTAAGTGTCTAAACTCGGTCTTTAGTCGTACACTTGCTTGAAATTCAATTTGATACGGGGTTGTAATAACGGAGCATAGTCTCCCCCCGCTTGTAATAACGTGGCTTGGCACAACCACACACGTGCACTCTCTTAGTCGTGCACAATTTTGAACACACACGGGCCTAATCAGCCCCTAATATATAAGTGTACATATATATTTCATTTTCAAAGGGTTTTGTTTAAGTCGGGTGCGTAGTCTTTCAATTCAAGCACTCTCACACACATTGAGCTTTCGCTCTTATTTGAAAGACCCAAGTAAGGGCCGACCTATACTATTTGGGTTTCATTTCATGTCGTGTGAGTAAGTCTTTCAATTCAAGCACTCTCACACACATTGAGCTTTCGCTCTTATTTGAAAGACCCAAGTAAGGGCCGACCTATACTATTTGGGTTTCATTTCATGTCGTGTGAGTAAGTCTTTCAATTCAAGCACTCTCACACACATTGAGCTTTCGCTCTTATTTGAAAGACCCAAGTAAGGGCCGACCTATACTATTTGGGTTTCATTTCATGTCGTGTGAGTAAGTCTTTCAATTCAAGCACTCTCACACACATTGAGCTTTCGCTCTTATTTGAAAGACCCAAGTAAGGGCCGACCTATACTATTTGGGTTTCATTTCATGTCGTGTGAGTAAGTCTTTCAATTCAAACACTCTCACACACATTGAGCTTTCGCTCTTATTTGAAAGACCCAAGTAAGGGCCGACCTATACTATTTGGGTTTTATTTCATGTCGTGTGAGTAAGTCTTTCAATTCAAGCACTTTCACACACATTGAGCCTTCGCTCTTACTCCCAAGACCTTAGTAAAGGCCTTATTGCAGTTATATTTGGGTTTCATTTATGTCGTGTGTGTAGTACTTCAATTCAAGCACTCTCACACACATTGAGCCTTCGCTCTTACTCCCAAGACCTTAGTCAAGGCCATACTGCAATTTATATTTGGGTTTAATTTCATGTCGTGTGTGTAAGTCTTTCCATTCAAGCACGCACCCACATTGAGCCTTCGCTCTTATTTACAAGACCCGAGTAAGGGCTCATATACATAAGATATATACATATCTCCCTTCGGTTATTTCCCTTCAGTTATTTCCCTTCGGTTATTTCCCTTCTGTTATTTCCCTTCAGTATTGTCTTTACATTTCGGGTTTTCCCTTTGGAGTAGCGTGAGTTTGCATTGCATCTACGCCATACCACGAGGTAGGACGCATATTGCATCAAAGCAAGCCCCGCTCGAATTCGCCCATGTAGTGGAGTGTTCATAACACACCCAAAAAGGGATAAAAGAAAAGACTTAGGCACGTGCAAATCCACGTGATCTAAAATATGCAATCGCATCTTAAAGACCCGAAATAGACACCTCGAACCGCTTCGTGGACTTTCTCCCCAAAACTCGATTTTTTGCAAAAGCGTACAGACTGACCCTTGCGCATCGGTGCAAGAAGGTCTGCGACGACAAGAGCTTACTTGCTCACAGTCGCCACGTTTAGAAGTCAGTGTTAAATATATCTTCGCTAGCTTAAGTAAGCTAGCTGGCACGCCCTATTTGTATACATAGGCCTTAGACGCACGATAAGATCCACTCCAAGCCCCGAAAGAGGTGAAGAGGCGGGGATTTTCGCGCGTCTACAGTAGCCATCATCCCATGAAAATTTCGTGCCCTTTCTCAACAATTTGTTGAAGGGTTCGCATCTAGTCGCCAGGTTTGATATAAACCTACGAATGGATTGTAATCGACCCTAGAGGCTACAAATTTGTGTGAGATTGGAGGGTGGAGCCATGTCTATGATGGCTCGACACTTAGAGGGGTCAACTTCTATACCCCTTTGGCTCACCATAAAGCCTAAAAGCTTTCTGGACTCTACTCCGAATACATATTTCTGAGGGTTTAGCTTTACTTTATAAAGTCTAAGCCTTTCAAAAATCTTTTGCAAGCATTCGATATGAGTGCATCGAGTTTTGGATTTTGCCAAGAGATCATCCACATACACTTCTACGAGCTCATGAATCTTATCATGGAAGATCGTGGTCATGGCTCACTGGTATGTTGCGCCGGCATTTTTCAAACCAAAGGGCATGACTATATAGCAGTACGTGCCCCATGGGGTTGTGAATGTGGTCTTACCCTGATCTCGTGGACTTAATTTGATTTTATTATACCCTGAATAGCCATCCATAAATGAAAACATCTCGTGATTTGCAGTACTATCGACTATCAAATCTATGTTTGGTAAAGGATAATTATCCTTTGGAGTGGCTTTATTCAGGTTTCTAAAATCGATGCATATTCGAATCTTCCCATTGGTTTTTCGAACAACAACGATATTGGATAACCAATCAGAATACGCAATGGGTTTTATAAATCCGGCTTTTAACAGATCTTCTAAACCCTCTTTGACTTGTGCGTGTACATTCAGATGTATTTTCCTAAGCTTTTGCTTTATGGGTTTGTAGACGCGCGAAAATCCCCGCCTCTTCGTCCCTTCCGGGGCTTGGAGTGGATCTTCTCGTGCGTCTAAGGCCTATGTATACAAATAGGGCGTGCTAGCTAGCTTACTTAAGCTAGCGAAGATATTTCTAACACTGACTTCTAAACGTGGCGACTGTGAGCAAGTAAGCTCTTGTCGTCGCAGACCTTCTTGCACCGATGCGCAAGGGTCAGTCTGTACGCTTTTGCAAAAATCGAGTTTTGGAGAGAAAGTCTACGAAGCGGTTCGAGGTGTCTATTTCGGGTCTTTAAGATGCGATTTGCATATTTTAGATCACGTGGATTTGCACGTGCCTAAGTCTTTTCTTTTATCCCTTTTCGGGCCACCTAGTTTGTGTGTTATGAACACTCCACTACATGGGCGAATTCGAGCGGGGCTTGTTTCGATGCAATATGCGTCCTACCTCGTGGTATGGCGTAGATGCAATGCAAACTCACGCTACTCCAAAGGGAAAACCCGAAATGTCAAGACAATACTTAAGGGAAATAACAGAAGGGAAATAACCGAAGGGAAATAAGTATATAGCTTATATATATGAGCCCTTACTCGGGTCTTGCAAATAAGAGCGAAGGCTCAATGTGGGTGCGTGCTTGAATTGAAAGACTTACACACACGACATGAAATTAAACCCAAATATAAATTGCAGTATGGCCTTGACTAAGGTCTTGGGAGTAAGAGCGAAGGCTCAATGTGTGTGAGAGTGCTTGAATTGAAGTACTACACACACGACATAAATGAAACCCAAATATAACTGCAATAAGGCCTTTACTAAAGTCTTGGGAGTAAGAGCGAAGGCTCAATGTGTGTGAAAGTGCTTGAATTGAAAGACTTACTCACACGACATGAAATTAAACCCAAATAGTATAGGTCGGCCCTTACTTGGGTCTTTCAACTAAGAGCGAAAGCTCAATGTGTGTGAGTGTGCTTGAATTGAAAGACTTACTCACACGACAAGAAATGAAACCCAAATAGTATAGGTCGGCCCTTACTTGGGTCTTTCCACTAAGAGCGAAAGCTCAATGTGTGTGAGTGTGTGAATTGAAAGACAACGCACCCAACTTAAACAAAACCCTTCGAAAATGAAAGTATATATGTAGACTTAGGTATTAGGGGCTGATTAGGCCCGTGTGTGTTCAAAATCGTGCACGACTAAGAGAGTGCACGTGTGTGGTTGTGCCAAGCCATGTTATTACAAGCGGGGGGAGACTATGCTCCGTTATTACAACCCCGTATCGAATTGAATCCCAAACAAGTATACAACTAAGGACCGAGTTTAGACACTTACTAGTAGCTGGTCCGTAGAGGTCTTGCTTGAGCGTGGGCTTGGCCTTGGGCTGCAAGTGGGAGCTCCGCGAAAGTAGGTGATCAAAGGGGCTGGCCGGCTGCAAGTGGGGCGCGGGATAGGCGCCTCGAAGGTGGCCGGTGGCAAGTAGATGGCGGCTCCAAGTAGGGGGTTTAAAGTGGCTGAATGAGTGGGTTCTTAGGGTCACTAGGGGAGTTGAGAGTTTAGGGAAGCTGGACCTAGAAGGTGAGGTAGTGGGAAAGGCCGAATGGGACACCTAGGGAAAGGCCGAATGGGAGATGATGGCTAGGTAGTGGCCGACAGCTTGGGTTATACTAGGTTCGGCTAGTTTAAAATGGTGGTGGCAAGAGGGCTGAGATGAAGGTAGGATGGGTGGCCAAGAGTGGAGAGGTGGAAGAAAGGGGCTTTGAGGGAGTTTGGGGTGCTTACCGAATGGGGAGAGGTGGCGGATGGAGTGGGAAGCAGGCGGGCAGGTGGCTGTTGGCTGGTTCGGTTGGGTGGAGGTGATGGCGTCCGGCTGAGGGGTGGTGGTGGTGGATGGAAGAGGGAAGGTAGCGGAGCAGGTGGCGGCTGGTGGAGCAGATGGAGCAGGCAGAGGTGGGGAGTGGTCCCGGCTGGGTGAGAGAAGGGAGAAGGAGAGGGCCCGGCTGGGTGAGAGGGTGGTTCCCACTTGGAAAACCCGCCCACAAGGAGGGGGGTTTAAATAGGGGATGGGTAGGTCGGTTAGGGCTGGGATGTGGGTAGTGGTTAGGTGGTTTAGGTAGGGTGGTATGTAGATAAGGTGGGCTGGAAGGGGTTGGGCCAGATATTTTAAAACTAGGGGTTTGGGTAAATCGTGGGCTAAGGGTGGTTTAGGGGTTTAGGGCTAGGTTAGGTGGTTGGGTTTTAGGGTGAGGTTTAGTGAGGTAGGTTAGGTGATTAGGCTAGGTTTAGGCTAGGATTAGGGAAATTAATCTAGGTTTAGGGAAGGATTAGGGAAGTGGGTTAGGTGATTAGGTTAGGATTAGGACGGGATTAGGGAAGTGGGTTAGGTGATTAGGTTCAAATTAGGGGTGGATTAGGGGTTTAGGCTAGGTTTAGGCATTTTGGGCTAGGTTTAGGTGAAGGAGCTCCCTTAGCATGGCCCATAGACCTTGATCACTCCATGTTGGTGCAGCCCTAGGTTAGGTTTTAGCTAATTACAAGCTTAAACCCACTCAATTAGGCTAACCCACATGATTAACCCAAACTTGACACACAAGTCAAGCTTAATACAACACTCTTGATATTTTTCAACCCCACTCTCTCTCATGCCCATGATCCCACGTGAAACTCAAGTGGGCCCCACCTCCATTTATGAGAAGGTGATGTGGGCCATGGATATGGATATTGGATTGGATCTCTGGATCCAAATCCAAATCCAAGTCCACATATGGGTTTGGATTGGGATCTGGATATATATGGTCTAGATCCACTCCAAACTGAACTCTGACTCCTTCGAGCTGGGTTCGAAACGGATGATTCGTGCGGGGCCTGACAGCATCAGTACTCCGTCTGCGTTGGGTCTTCGCCAACATGGTCGTCCGCCTCCGTTTCTGCCTTCCGGAGATGACTTCAAATGCTATTTTGATAAGAACAGGGTCTTGGACGTTCGAGATCCTGGGGTGTGAATCAGAACAAGAGTTGCTGCGCCGGGCTTGACATGTGCTCCGGTTCCGGGCTCTTCTGGGCTCTCCTGGTCTTGCCTTGATCGGGCCAAGCCACTTCGGGGTTTCAAAACATGTTTTAAAAGGGTTTTCAAAAGCCATATTATATGTTTTTGAAAGATAAAGTTTAAAACATATGTACAGGGTTGTTTGGAAGGCTCCTGGGTTTCCAAACTCAAAATGGCCCTTTGGGGCTGCTTGTATAAAACCAGATTCGTTTAAGAAATTCGTGGGATTTCGGGGTGTTTACAGATGCCCCTCTTTGGCCTTGTCCAAATAGATTTGGATAAGGGAAAAGATGACAAACACCCCTTTTAATGTCTCCCTAGATCTAGCCACGAAGAATATGGGATCGTCCCATTTTAGCAAAATCTCAATTTTACAAACTCTGGTAGGAGGAGATATCACGCCAAAGGGTTCACTTATGGAATCTGGTCCTAAATGGGATCATGTTCATGCAAGTACCATGCGTGGAATGCGAATGACATGGGTGTGGTGCCAAGAGTGGCGACCTCCCAGAGACCAGGTGTGGTCGAACTCTAGAGACTTACAAGGCCTACTGCTCCAAGTGAGCAAAAACCCTATGCTGTTCGATGTTCGGTTTTTAAAACTTATTTACAAAAGCTATTTACAAAAGGGACAACTGTCTTGAGCCTCGATCCTAAGGATCTCGAGCTCTTCGTGCTTGCCCTTGTTTGAGTCTTAACACTCGCTTTATCTAGCGGAGGTTTTATAAGAAAACAAGCTTCATTTCAAATTCCTACGCCTTACTCGAAACGTCGAATTCTCAAACAAGATGAAATTCAAGTAAGTAAATCCTATTTTTACTTTAGGATTCCTCGAAATGAACCATGCTTTAGCTTGGGATAAGCCAGGGATGGGAAAGAGATATCACGGTCCCTTCTGAAGTGTCCCGTGGTTTAAGGCATAGAAGGCGGAAAAACTGCTCTTTTTGAGCTTTTTGGCCTCTTTTTCCTTTTTTCCATAGAGGGTCTCCCTTTGGGAGTATTTTTTCTTTAATCCCTCTTTTTCATAAGAGAATCGATTTTTCTTTTTGAAGTCTGGTTTCTTTCTTTTGGAAAGAGACTTTAAATGGGAAATTCCCTTTTGTTTTTGGCCTTTGTTTTCCTTTTGGAAGGAGAAGAGAAGAGGGGAGGACTTATCCCAAGCCTACACTCGATCCATCCCAGATCAGCCTATTTAGAAATAGCACGTACTACTTGCAAGTATCTTGCTATGTTGAACCAGGCCTTTCTTTGTAAGAAGAAGGATTTTGAAATGCAACCACGATTTTTGAAAACTCCACTCTTTCACAAGTGCGAATTCTCTCACTTAGGGTCACACGAGTTCGCCTTTGCACCTTATTCACATGTCTCAGGGCAGCTATCCCTTTAAAATTTTCGAAAACTGGAATTTAATCCAGATCCTACACATGATACTTCTTTAAGTATTGAATATTGATAGGATCTGCTAAATTCCTACCTTCTACATCGATCAACCAATACGAATTGTTCGTAGTGGTGGCTCGTACAACATAGGGTCCATCCCAGTTGGGGCGCCACTTGCCTAGGGGGTGTGGGCCACGATGGTGGATGGTTTTTAAGACCAGATCTCCCACTTCAAAGTGGCGAGGTCTCATGTGTTTGCTATAATGTCAGGCTATCCTTTGCCGGTATGCACAAGCATGATCCATGGCAAGGAGTCGCCTCTCATCTAGCAAATCTAGTTCGGCCATCCTAGCATGCTGAAGCGTCTCTAGGGGGAGGTCGAGTGCAATGGATGTATGGAATGAATGCAGTTGGGTATGAATGGGAAGAATGGCGTTTGTGCCATAGACCAATTCGAATGGTGTGGCATTCGTGGGAGTCCGGATGGAAGTCCTATAAGCCCATAAGGCTTCATCCAGCTTCTCGTGGCACATCCTACCCTTCTCTAAGGTTTTCTCAATGATACCAATGAGAGTCTTGTTTGTGGCTTCGGCTTAGCCGTTGCCTTGAGGGTAGTAGGGCGAGGAGAAGTGAGTTATGCCATACGTGTTGCACAACTTGACCATCCGCTCATTCTTGAATGGGGTACCATTATCAGACACAAGGTCTCGTGGAACCACAAATCGAGCCAAGATATTCCTCCGGATGAAAGCCACCACATGTTGCCCCATTACGTTCGTTAGGGAAATGGCTTCCACCCACTTGGAGAAATACTCCGTGGCTGCTAAAATGAAACGATGCCCATTCGAGGCCTTTGGAAATATTGGGCCTACTATGTCAAACGCCCACATGGTAAATGGCCAGGGGCTGACCACGGAATGCAATGCCGATGAAGGGATATGAATGGCGTGCCCATGCACTTGACATGGATGACACTTCCTAACATGATCGTGACAATCCTTTTTCAGGGTGGACCAAAAATAACCCCCTCTAAGTATTTTCATCGCCATCATGTTGGCATTAACATGACCTCCACATTCTCCGTCGTGGAACTCGTGCATCACTATCCTAGCCTCCTCTAGGTCGATACACCTAAGCAGAATGCCGGTAAAACTCTTTTTGTATAAGACCCCACCCAGAATGGTGTATCGGGTCGAAATCTTACGAATGAATGCCTTATCTTTGGATGTGGCATCCTCGGTGAATCCCCCATTTTCTAAAAATTGTTTTATGTCATAGAACCAGGTTTTTCAACAGACTCTGGGTTGTTTTGGCAAATATCCAAGTCGTGTGTGGATGGATGGGGCGCATGCCATATTTCCAAAGATCTGGTCCCAAAAATGGGATCGACCTTCAGGGCTGAACCCGAGGAGGAGAGGGCATCGGCAATGCCATTGTCCTCTCTTCCTACGTGTGTGAGCTTACACGATTGGAAGGATTGGACCAATCGAGTGGCCAACTCGTGATATGGAAGTAGTTTCTCATTACGTACTTGCCAAATTTTTAAAACCTGGTTTATGACAAGGAGCGAATCTCCAAAGACCTCGATGCATGATGCCCCTAGAGTTTTCGAAATCTTTAAGCCCTGTATGAGTGCTTCATACTCAGCTACGTTGTTGGAACATTCGAAATCTAAGCGGACTGCTATGGAAATCTCGCCCTTTTCAGGGGAGATTAGGATGATCCTGGCACCAGCCCCTCGTTGGTTTCGTGCCCCGTCGAAGTGCATCTTCCATACTTGGTTTTCGAAAGAATTTGCCAAAATGTGGTTTTGAAAATGGTTTTGCAATATGCCTTCATCAGGCATTTTGACAAGAGTGGGATATGCGTCCTCTAAGGGGAATTCAGCCACGTAATCTGCTAGGGCTTGCCCTTTAATGGAGATCTGGTGATGGTATTTCAAATCATACTCCATTAGAAGGAGTTGCCATTTGCCCAATCTACCCGTGAGAATGGGTTTTTCGAACAAGTGCTTGATTGGATCAAGCTTGGACACTATCCAGATCTCATGATCTAGGAAATAGTGTCTGAATTTCTGGCAGGCCCAAACTAGGGCCAAGCACGTCTTCTCCATGGCTTGATAATTTCGTTCATAAGCCAAGAGAGTTTTCGAAATATAGTAGATGGCATACTCCTTATGGGTGTCATCCTCGTATTGAGCCAACAGGGCTCCTAAAGCGTTTACATGCACGGAGATGTATAATAAAAGCGGTTTTCCTTGTTTTGGAGGATTCAAAACGGGGAGATTAACCAAGTATGCCTTTAGTCTCTCGAAGGACTTTTGGTATTCGTCATCCCATAAGAATTTCGTACCCTTCCTCAACAGTTTGTTGAAGGGTTCGCATCTAGTTGCCAGATTCGATATGAATCGGCGCACAGATTGTAATCGACCCTGAAGGCTACGGACTTGGGTGAGATTGGAGGGTGGAGCCATGTCTATAATGGCTCGACACTTAGAGGGGTCGACTTCTATTCCCCTTTGGCTCACCATAAAGCCTAGAAGCTTCCCTGATTCTACCCCGAACACACATTTTTGAGGGTTTAGCTTTACTTTGTAAAGCCTAAGCCTTTCGAAAATCTTTTGTAAACATTCGATATGGGTGCATCGGGTTTTGGATTTTGCCAAGAGATCATCTACATACACTTCTACAAGCTCGTGAATTTGATCATGGAAGATCGTGTTCATGGTTCGTTGGTATGTTGCGCCGGCATTTTTCAAACCAAAGGGCATGACTGTATAGCAGTACGTGCCCCATGGGGTTGTGAAGGCGGTCTTACCCTGATCTCGTGGGCTTAGTTTGATTTGATTATAGCCTGAATAACCATCCATGAATGAAAACATTTCATGATTTGCAGTACTATCGACTATAAAATCTATGTTTGGTAAAGGATAATTATCCTTTGGAGTGGCTTTATTCAGGTTTCTGAAATCGATGCATATTCGAATTTTCCCATTGGTTTTTCGAACTACAACGATATTTGACAACCAATCAGAATACGCAATGGGTTTTATAAATCCGGCTTTTAGCAGATCTTCTAAACCCTCTTTGACTTGCGTGTGTACATTCGGGTGTATTTTCCTAAGCTTCTGCTTTATTGGTTTTACACCTACATCTAAGGGAAGACGATGCTCGACTATGCTGGGATCTATGCCCGGCATGTCTTCATACGTCCATGCAAACACATCTAAATAGGTTCGTAGAAATGCAATGAATGCTAACTTTTCAGTTTCATGCAAGCATGCGCCTATTTTGATGGTTTTGGGATTGGAATCATCCCCTAGGTTCACCTCTACGAAATCTCCTCCTACTGATTGGGAAGGTCTTTCAAAATCGAGAATCCTATGAAATTCTGGGAGCTCAGAAGTGGGATCTTCCTCAAGGGGATCCACTTCTGGGCTTTGATCATTCTCGTGGGATATAGACCCGAGGGAACTTGATGCGTGGTTTTCAAAATAACCTGGTTTTGTACTTGGATTTTCAAGTGACTTCGAAATTTTTGGTCTGGCTATGCAGACGACACTTCTTTCGAAATCCTTTTCTTTTGCCAAAGGCCTACCAGGAGCAGCT
Source organism: Brasenia schreberi (assembly GCA_036023115.1). Classification (NCBI taxonomy): domain Eukaryota; kingdom Viridiplantae; phylum Streptophyta; class Magnoliopsida; order Nymphaeales; family Cabombaceae; genus Brasenia; species Brasenia schreberi. The sequence goes on from JAYKKT010000079.1 coordinate 2,467,181, forward strand.
ATGTACAAAATCTTTTTGGTATTTTCTAAATTTTTGATTTTTTTGGGTTTTTGTAAAACAAGAACTTTGGGAACTATACAAAGCACACTTTTTTCGAGTTTTTGTTTTTCCATTGTTTTTGGTTTTTCTTGTTTTTCGATTTTTTTGATTTTAAGTTTTCAAATGTTTTTGGTATTTTTAGAAAAAGGGATCTTCCGTCATACCTACAAAGGGAAAACACTACGGGTTAGGCTCGGAATAGGAGGTCTAAACCATAGGTCTCTTCTAAGACAGGCTCCGGGGCACCCTTGACCCAGGTGGTCACAGGGGGTGGCTCCGGCGGTATTCGGGGAGTATAGCCGATCCCATATCGGCTTGGGTTGGCCCTAGGAAGGATGGGCTCTAGGAGACCCTGGTTTTGTGCCCATAGACTTTTGTAGGGCGTGTAGCCCATGTTCAATAACATGTTCCACGACCTTTTGTTTTTTGAAAAGATGGGATATAGGTCGTGGTCCTGGAACATGCTATCGTCCATATTAGGCTCGTATGGCCTTTTGTCCAAGGGTTTTGGAAATAGGGAGCGTTTGGGTTTTCCTAGGAGGATTAGAGTCGGGAGGGTGTCTGCTTTGGGCGGCCCCTTCACACATACAACCTTCCTAGGGTTGTTCAACACGAGCCGAGGTGGCTCAACCATAATTTGCCCCAGGTTAGCCTCGTGGGCCTGGGAGCTCGATAAACAAGGGGAGTTTATGATCCCCTGAAGCTGTGGGTGACTCTCACCTAGGATCACTACGACCTGGTCCCTGAAAGGGATCTTAACACACCTGTGGAAGGTGGATGGCACAGCGCACAAGCTGTGTATCCAGGGCCTTCCCAGCAACAGGTTATAATGGGGGTGGATGTCCAAGACATGGAACACCCCCGTGTGTTTGATCCCCCCCGTTTCCATTGGGAGTTCGATGGATCCTAAAGGCCTAGACGCATTCCCATCGTATCCAGTGATAACGATGGGGCTTGGGTTCACTGAAGTCAAGGTGACTCCGATTTTGTACGCCACGTGAAGTGGAAGGATGTTGAGCCCTCCTCCACCATCGACTAGGCACCTGTCCAGAGAGTGGTTGTTTAGAACCACCTCGATGTGCAGGGCCTGGTTATGGGTTTCGTAGGGTCTATCTACATCATCTTCCGAAAAGGTGATGGGCGATTTTGCTCCTAATAAAGCCACTTGGGTAGACAAGGATTCCGGACTTATGTTCGAATCAACCTTGGCCCTTTCTAGAATTTTCTCTAAGACAAGTCTATGCCTAGGCGAGGTTTTGATAAGCTCTAGGATAGACATGTGAATAGGAATCTTTGAAAGGTGGTTTTCGAAATCATAAGGGTTTAGGATGATTTTGTCCTTATCTGCTTTTGGCAGACCACTAGGGATACATGCTTTTAAGGGGCCAGGCACACTGACCACCTTTTGAGCACCTTGAAGGTGTGGGGGTTGGTAGATCCTCCCGGATCTAGTGACTTCCCCCACGACCAGCCTAGGGTTCGCGCTAAACTTGGCTCTAAGGATGAGCTGAGGAGAACCTTGGATTTTCAAAACTGGCTTTGCCGGGGTTTCCACTTTTGGTGGTCCCCGAATGACGACTTGGGCGGGCCTCTTGTATAATGCAAGGATGGGCGCACAAGCAGGTCGACCAGGTTTGGGCTTTTGCGCTAGTTCCTTGGAAATGGTGAGGGTACATACCTCCTTTCCTTTCCCACTGCCACTGGCGTGTTTGGGAAAGGGTTCCTTGAAGATAGCTTGAGGTGGCTCAGGTTCCGCAGTGACCTGGAGCCGGCCCTCTGCTATCAAGTTCTCAATTTTATTTAGAAGAGAGAAGCAACGTTTGGTATCATGGCCTTTGAGCCGATGATACTTGCAAAATCGGTTTAAATACCCCCCTTTAGACGTGACTCCTTCGGGGATTTCAGGGAGTTCGTTCATGCCCTGGGCAAGTAAGAGGTCTAGGACCTCTGACACGGGTTGCCCTAGTGGAGTGTACTCCCGTTTTTCAATCGGTTTTGAAAAATTGCGTTCTCTCTTATTTTCTATTTTTTCAAAATTTTTAGAAGTGCCCGCCATGCCTGGATCCACCCGGACATTGGCGATTTTATGGGGCTTTGCCCCTTTGTCCGTCGTGGGCAGCCCATATGCGATGGGCTTTTCCAAACGGGTTTTCGGAATGGCACTTCCTTTCCATAAGTGATCGTATGTCCCTTTTCGCAAGTTGGTTTCGAAAAGGGAGGCCTTTTTGATCAACTTATGGAAAGTTGAAATCTCATGGAGCGAGAGAAGGGTTTTTAACTCGCTTTTGAAATTATCCAGGATGAGCATTACTGCGCATCCTTCGGATATGGGCTCTCGCACTTGGCCCAAAAGCGACCTCCATCTTATAATGAAGGCATGCACGTCTTCGTTCATGCCTTGCTTTGTATCCCTTAAGGTATTCAGGGTTGGCGTGACTTCCACGTTGTGTGCAAATCTTTGCATGAAGCAGTTCGCTAACTCTTCAAAAGTTGCGAACTGGCTTAAGTCGTAGGAAGCCAGCCATTTGGCAGCTGTGCCTTTAAGGGATAGAGGGAACCAATACACCCATTTCATCGAGTCCTTTTTCTTCTTATGGGCTCGACGTGAGAAAAGCTGCAAGTGAGACCTAGGGTCTCCCATGCCATCATACCGATGGAAGTTCGGTATTTCATCGTCACTGTCTGTTTTGTAATCCATAGGAAGGAAATCAGACAGGGCGTAGCTTCTTTTCTCTTTATTTTGCCCTTTCAGCAGCTGCTGTAGGGCTTTACGGTCCTTTTGTGTGAATGACTCGTGGTATTGGTTGCCTTCCATTACGGAGGCCTCTTTTTGCTTGCGAGGTTTTTCAGATTTCTTTTTAGGCCTTTGTTCACCGTTCGATGAACATGAATCGCCTACTTCAGCCTCTTGGCTGAGAGCATCGATTTTGGCCTCAAACTCCCTTCTCAAGTCCTCGATTTCATCTAGTTTTTTGTTTTTGAAAATCCTCCTAGAGTGAGAACTTGATGCGCATGAGCCTTGGCTCGACATTTCACTTGGATTGGATTTTGACATGCTTTTCAAGCTTTTTCAAAACTTCCTAAGTAAAAGCAAAGAAAATAAGTTAAAACGACACCTTTATAAAATTTTCACAAGACTTCTACAAGTAAACTCGATTTTTGAAAAATCTTACGTCCCACCGGGCATGCCAATCTCTGTAGACGCGCGAAAATCCCCGCCTCTTCATCCCTTCCGGGGCTTGGAGTGGATCTTCTCGTGCGTCTAAGGCCTATGTATACAAATAGGGCGTGCCAGCTAGCTTACTTAAGCTAGCGAAGATATTTCTAACACTGACTTCTAAACGTGGCGACTGTGAGCAAGTAAGCTCTTGTCGTCGCAGACCTTCTTGCACCGATGCGCAAGGGTCAGTCTGTACGCTTTTGCAAAAATCGAGTTTTGGAGAGAAAGTCTACGAAGCGGTTCGAGGTGTCTATTTCGGGTCTTTAAGATGCGATTTGCATATTTTAGATCACGTGGATTTGCACGTGCCTAAGTCTTTTCTTTTATCCCTTTTCGGGCCACCTAGTTTGTGTGTTATGAACACTCCACTACATGGGCGAATTCGAGCGGGGCTTGTTTCGATGCAATATGCGTCCTACCTTGTGGTATGGCGTAGATGCAATGCAAACTCACGCTACTCCAAAGGAAAAACCCGAAATGTAAAGACAATACTGAAGGGAAATAACAGAAGGGAAATAACCGAAGGGAAATAACCGAAGGGAAATAACCGAAGGGAAATAAGTATATAGCTTATATATATGAGCCCTTACTCGGGTCTTGCAAATAAGAGCGAAGGCTCAATGTGGGTGCGTGCTTGAATTGAAAGACTTACACACACGACATGAAATTAAACCCAAATATAAATTGCAGTATGGCCTTGACTAAGGTCTTGGGAGTAAGAGCGAAGGCTCAATGTGTGTGAGAGTGCTTGAATTGAAGTACTACACACACGACATAAATGAAACCCAAATATAACTGCAATAAGGCCTTTACTAAAGTCTTGGGAGTAAGAGCGAAGGCTCAATGTGTGTGAAAGTGCTTGAATTGAAAGACTTACTCACACGACATGAAATTAAACCCAAATAGTATAGGTCGGCCCTTACTTGGGTCTTTCAACTAAGAGCGAAAGCTCAATGTGTGTGAGTGTGCTTGAATTGAAAGACTTACTCACACGACAAGAAATGAAACCCAAATAGTATAGGTCGGCCCTTACTTGGGTCTTTCAACTAAGAGCGAAAGCTCAATGTGTGTGAGTGTGTGAATTGAAAGACAACGCACCCAACTTAAACAAAACCCTTCGAAAATGAAAGTATATATGTAGACTTAGGTATTAGGGGCTGATTAGGCCCGTGTGTGTTCAAAATCGTGCACGACTAAGAGAGTGCACGTGTGTGGTTGTGCCAAGCCAGGTTATTACAAGCGGGGGGAGACTATGCTCCGTTATTACAACCCCGTATCGAATTGAATCCCAAACAAGTATACAACTAAGGACCGAGTTTAGACACTTACGCGTAGCTGGTCCGTAGAGGTCTTGCTTGAGCGTGGGCTTGGCCTTGGGCTGCAAGTGGGAGCTCCGCGAAGGTAGGTGATCAAAGGGGCTGGCCGGCTACAAGTGGGGCGCGGGATAGGCGCCTCGAAGGTGGCCGGTGGCAAGTAGATGGCGGCTCCAAGTAGGGGGTTTAAAGTGGCTGAATGAGTGGGTTCTTAGGGTCACTAGGGGAGTTGAGAGTTTAGGGAAGCTGGACCTAGAAGGTGAGCTGGTGGGAAAGGCCGAATGGGACACCTAGGGAAAGGCCGAATGGGAGATGATGGCTAGGTAGTGGCCGGCAGCTTGGGTTATACTAGGTTCGGCTAGGTTAAAATGGTGGTGGCAAGAGGGCTGAGATGAAGGTAGGATGGGTGGCCAAGAGTGGAGAGGTGGAAGAAAGGGGCTTTGAGGGAGTTTGGGGTGCTTACCGAATGGGGAGAGGTGGCGGATGGAGTGGGAAGCAGGCGGGCAGGTGGCTGTTGGCTGGTTCGGTTGGGTGGAGGTGATGGCGTCCGGCTGAGGGGTGGTGGTGGTGGATGGAAGAGGGAAGGTAGCGGAGCAGGTGGCGGCTGGTGGAGCAGATGGAGCAGGCAGAGGTGGGGAGTGGTCCCGGCTGGGTGAGAGAAGGGAGAAGGAGAGGGCCCGGCTGGGTGAGAGGGTGGTTCCCACTTGGAAAACCCGCCCACAAGGAGGGGGGTTTAAATAGGGGATGGGTAGGTCGGTTAGGGCTGGGATGTGGGTAGTGGTTAGGTGGTTTAGGTAGGGTGGTATGTAGATAAGGTGGGCTGGAAGGGGTTGGGCCAGATATTTTAAAACTAGGGGTTTGGGTAAATCGTGGGCTAAGGGTGGTTTAGGGGTTTAGGGCTAGGTTAGGTGGTTGGGTTTTAGGGTGAGGTTTAGTGAGGTAGGTTAGGTGATTAGGCTAGGTTTAGGCTAGGATTAGGGAAATTAATCTAGGTTTAGGGAAGGATTAGGGAAGTGGGTTAGGTGATTAGGTTAGGATTAGGACGGGATTAGGGAAGTGGGTTAGGTGATTAGGTTCAAATTAGGGGTGGATTAGGGGTTTAGGCTAGGTTTAGGCATTTTGGGCTAGGTTTAGGTGAAGGAGCTCCCTTAGCATGGCCCATAGACCTTGATCACTCCATGTTGGTGCAGCCCTAGGTTAGGTTTTAGCTAATTACAAGCTTAAACCCACTCAATTAGGCTAACCCACATGATTAACCCAAACTTGACACACAAGTCAAGCTTAATACAACACTCTTGATATTTTTCAACCCCACTCTCTCTCATGCCCATGATCCCACGTGAAACTCAAGTGGGCCCCACCTCCATTTATGAGAAGGTGATGTGGGCCATGGATATGGATATTGGATTGGATCTCTGGATCCAAATCCAAATCCAAGTCCACATATGGGTTTGGATTGGGATCTGGATATATATGGTCCAGATCCACTCCAAACTGAACTCTGACTCCTTCGAGCTGGGTTCGAAACGGATGATTCGTGCGGGGCCTGACAGCATCAGTACTCCGTCTACGTTGGGTCTTCGCCAACATGGTCGTCCGCCTCCGTTTCTGCCTTCCGGAGATGACTTCAAATGCTATTTTGATAAGAACAGGGTCTTGGACATTCGAGATCCTGGGGTGTGAATCAGAACAAGAGTTGCTGCGCCGGGCTTGACATGTGCTCCGGTTCCGGGCTCTTCTGGGCTCTCCTGGTCTTGCCTTGATCGGGCCAAGCCACTTCGGGGTTTCAAAACATGTTTTAAAAGGGTTTTCAAAAGCCATATTATATGTTTTTGAAAGATAAAGTTTAAAACATATGTACAGGGTTGTTTGGAAGGCTCCTGGGTTTCCAAACTCAAAATGGCCCTTTGGTGCTGCTTGTATAAAACCAGATTCGTTTAAGAAATTCGTGGGATTTCGGGGTGTTTACAGGGTTTTACATCCGCATCTAAAGGAAGACGATGTTCGACAATACTGGGATCTATGCCCGGCATGACTTCATACGTCCATGCAAATACATCTAAGTAGGTTTGTAGAAATGCAATGAATGCTGATCTTTCATGCTCATGCAAACATGTGCCTACCTTAATGAGTTTGGGATTTGAATCACTCCCTAGGTTTACCTCTATGAAATCTCCTCCTACTGAATTGGAAGGTCTTTCAAAATCGAGAATTTTATGAAATTCTGGGAGCTCAGAAGTGGGATCTTCCTCAAGGGGATCCACTTCTGGGCTTCGATCATTCTCGTGGGTTATAGACCCGAGGAAATTTGATGCATGGATTTTCAAAAGACCTGGTTTTACACTTGGAATTTCAATTGATTTCGAAATTTTTGGTCTGGTTATATAGACAACGTTTCTTTCGAAATCCTTTCCTTTTTCCAAATCCCTACCAAGAGCAGCTATGTACAAAATCTTTTTGGAGTTTTGTAATTTTTCGATTTTTTTGTTCTTTTGCAAAACTAGAACCTTGGGAACTATACAAACTACTCTTTTTTGAGTTTTTGATTTTCCAATGTTTTTGGTTTTTGTGATTTTTCCATTTTTTCGATTTTGAGTTTTTCAAATGTTTTTATATTTTTGATAAAGGGATCTTCCATCATACCTACAAAGGGAAAACACTACGGGTTAGACTCGGAATAAGAGGTCTAAATCATAGGTTTCTTCTAGGGTAGGCTCCAGGGCACCCTTGACCCAGGTGGTCACAGGGGGTGGCTCTGGTGGTATTTTGGGAGTATAGCCGATCCCATATCGGCTTGGATTGGCCCTAGGAAGTATGGGTTCTATGAGACCCTGATTTTGTGCCCCTAGACTCTTATAAGGCAAATAGCCCATGTTTAACAGTATGTTCCACGATTTTTTGTTTTTGGAGAAGTTTGAATACAAATCATGGTCCTGGAACTTACTGTCATCTATGTCGTGTACATAGGGCTTCTTGCCCAGGGGTTTTGGAAATAAGGGATTCTTGGGTCTTCTTAGAAGGGTCAGAACCTTGAGGGGGGCAGCCTTGGGTGGCCCCTTCACATACACGACCTTCCTAGGGTTTTTCAGTATGAGCCTTGGTGGCTCGAGCATGGTTTGCCCCAGTTTTACCTCATGGGTCTAAGAGCTTGACAAGCAAGGGGAATTTATGACCCCCTGAAGTTGAGGATGACTCTCTCCTAGGATCACTACGACTTTGTCCATAAAAGGGATCTTGACACACCTGTGGAAGGTGGATGGCACGGCGCACAAGTTGTGTATCCAGGGCCTTCCCAACAACAGGTTATAATGGGGGTGGATGTCCAGGTCATGGAACACCCCCGTGTGTGCTATCCCTCCCGTTTCCATGGGGAGTTAGTTCGATCCTATTGGTCTAGATGCATTCCCATCGTATCCAGTGATAACGATGGGACTTGGATGAATAGATGTCAAGGTGACTCCGATTTGATTCGCCACATGAAGTGGAAGGATGTTGAGCCCTCCTCCCCCATCAACAAGGCACCTATCTAGAGAGTGGTTATTCAGAACCACCTCGATATGTAGGGCCTGGTTATGGGACTCGTAGGGTCGATCTACATCATCTTTCGAGAATACGATGGGCGTTTTTGCTCCTATGGAGGCCACTTGTTTGGACAAAGATTCAAGGGTAATGGTCGAACTAACCCTTGCTCTTTCTAGAATTTTCTTTAACACTAGTCTATGCCTAGGCGAAGTTTGTATTAGCTCTAGGATGGACATATTGATAGGAATCTTTAAAAGATGGTTTTCGAAATCATATACCATTAAAACGACATTTCCTTTGTTCGTTTTTTACGAAACTCTAGGAACACATGCTTTTGAGGGGCCAGGCACACTGACCACCTTTTCAGCACTTTGTAGATGTGGGGGTTGGTAGATCCTCCCGGACCTTGTCACCTCCCCATGATCAACCTAGGTTTCATACTAATCATGGCTCTAATCGAGAGATTTGGAGCACCTTGAATGGTTAAAATTGGTTTAATTGGAGACGAAACTCTTGGTAGTCCCCGGATGACTACTTGGGCAGGTTTTTTATAAAGTATGAGAGTAGACACACAAGTAGATGAACCAAGCTCACATGAATGCGCTAGTGTAAACACCCCGAAATCCCACGAACTTCTCAAAAATAACCCGGTTTTGTAAAAGCAGCCCCAAAGGGCTATTTTTAGTCTGAAAACCTAGGAGCCTTTCTGGCAACCCTGTACATATGTTTAAAACTGTATATTCTTTAAAATATGTATAATATGTTTTAAAACCTTTTAAAATATGTTTTGAAACCCCACGAAGCGGCTTGGCTTGATGAAAGCAGGATCAGAAGAACTAAAGAGAGCCCGGAATCGGAGCACATGTCGAGCCCGGCACAGCAACTCTCGTGTTGAATCCACCCCCAGGATCTCGAACGTCCAAGACCCTGTTATCAACAAAAATCCTTTGAAATAATCTCTGAAAGGTGAAAACAGAAGCGGACAACCATGTTGGCGAAGACCCAACGCAGACGGAGTACTGATGCTGTCAGACCCCGCACAAACCGTTCATTTCAAACACATCCCGAAGGAGTCAGAATTTAGTTTGAATTGGATCTGGACCATATATATCCAGACCCCAATCCAAACGTATGTGTGGATTTGGATTTGGATTTGGATCCAGAGATCCAATCCATGGCCCACATCACCTTCTCATAAATGGAGGTGGGGCCCACTTGAAGTTCACGTGGGATTATGGGCATGAGAGAGAATGGAGAGGATAAGCATGAGGGGAATTGTATTAAGCTTGACTTGTGTGTCAAGTTTGGGGTTAATCATGTGGGTTTAAGCTTGTATTAGCCAAAACCTAACCTAGGGCTGCACCAACATGATGCAATGAAGTCTATGGGTTATGCAAAGGGAGCTCCCTAACCCAATCCTAAGCCAAAACCCCTAATCCTAGCCTTTTACCCTAATCCCGGCCTAATCCTAGCCTAATCACCTAACCCACTTTCCTAATCTCGGCCTAATCCCAACCTAATCACCTAACCTACCTCCCTAATCCTTCCCTAAACCTAGCCTAATTCCCTTAATCCTAACCTAATCCTAGCCTAAACACCTAACCCACCTCACTAAACCTCACCCCAAAACCAACCCACCTAGCTAAACCCTAAACCCCTAAACCACCCCACCTAAACCTAACACACCATATCCCTAAAACCACTTAAAACAAAATATCTAGCCCCCCTTCAAAACCAGCCCACCTTATCACCACACCACCACCACCTTACCACCCTCTCAAAACCACCCCCAACCGACCCTTTGAAAAACTATAAACCCCCCCCCTAGTGGGTGGGTTTTTCAAGTTTTCCCAGCCAGCCCTTGGGCCAGCCGAACCCTCTCTCACCTAGCTCTCTTCTTCCACCTGCACCACCACTACCCCTGGCCAGCTCCACCTCGCGCCACCACTACCTCCTGGCCTGCTCCACTCCACGCTGCCACCACAGTCGCTCGGCCAGCTCCCTTCCTTCCACCCGGTTGCCCTTCTTCCACACACCGACCTCCTTCACCCATCCGGTTAGTACCTCAACCCAACTCCACCTCCTGTTCACTCCCCCTCCACTCTCAACCACCCATACCACCACAACACCTCGCCATCACAGCCTTCCCGCCACCCTTACCCATTCGGCCAGATACCACAACCATACACCACCCGATCCTCTACCTTTCCCTTTAGTGACACCCCAGCCACCTTACCTTGCTCCCTAGGACCTGCCCCTTTCACTCTCAACCACCCCTTAACTCCACCTTCCCCAACACCCTATCTTCCCATCCGTGACATCCCCTAGCTACCCTAGCCGGCCACCATTTAAACCACCCCTAGTCAGCCAGTCATAGTCGACTGCACCCAAGTCACCCGGCCAGCCACACCCTCTTCCTTAGACATCTTCCCTTTAGTCACCCCTTAGCGCCACCTTCCCTAGCACCATCCCTACACCTTAGTGACCCTCCTTAATCACTTCAACCCGAGGTATCACGGCAGCACCCCCCTAGCAGCCGGCAAGCTCCAAGGCGCCACACCCGCGCTCCCTTGTCACCCGGCCAACACACACCCTTGCCGTGTCATTCTGAGGAGCTCCCTCTTGCAGCCCAATGCGAAGCCCAAGCCCAAGCTCAAGCAAGTCACCTCTGGACCAGCTATAAGTAAGTGCCTAACTCGGTCCTCATTTGTAGACTTGCTTAAGTTAAATTAAATTTGATATGGGGTTGTAATAACGGAGCATTGTCTCCCCCCGCTTGTAATAACGTGGCTTGGCACACCCACACACACGTGCACTTGAGCCTACCTCGCTCTTAGTTGTGCACGATTTTGAACACACACGGGCCTAATCAGCCCTTAAGATATAAGTTTATTTATATACTTTAAGTTGCATAGGGTTTTGCTTGAGTTGTGTGTGTCGTCTTTAAATTCTCGCACTCACACACATTGAGCTTTCGCTCTTATTTGCAAGACCCAAGTAAGGGCCGTGTTATACTTTCCTTGGGTTTAATTTTATGTCGTGTGTGTAGTATTTCAATTATACACTCACACACATTGAGTTTTCGCTCTTACTCCCAAGACCTTAGTTAAGGCCATATTACAATTTATATTTGGGTTTAATTTCATGTCGTGTGTGTAGTATTTCAATTATACACTCACACACATTGAGCTTTCGCTCTTACTCCCAAGACCTTAGTTAAGGCCATATTGCAATTTATATTTGGGTTTCATTTAAAGTCGTGTGTGTTGTCTTTACATTTTCACATGCACCCACATTGAGCATTCGCTCTTATTTGCAAGACCCAAGTAAGGGTCCATATATATTATATACGTATTTCCCTTTCGGCTATGTCTTTAAGATTTGGGTTTTAAGGTTTAGCAGTGTGCGTAGTCTTTACATATATACACGGCACACACTTGCACTATTGAGCCTTTCCGCTCTTAAGATATAGCCATATTTTCCTTTTGCAATTTCCCTTCGGCAATTTATATTTACAAGTCATTTCCCTTCGGCATTGTCTTTTAAATTCGGGTTTTCCCTTTGGAGTTGCATGAGTTTGCAATCATATATGTCATACCATGAGTTAGGACGCATATTGCATCAAAGCAAACTCCATACTCCCGCTCAAAATCGCCACACTTAGGCTGAGTGTTCATAACACACACCTAGTTGGCCCAAAAAGGGATAAAAAGAAAGACTTTGGCACGTGCAAATCCACGTGAAATAAAATCTGAAAGTCATACAAAACAACCCAAATCAAACACCTCAAACCGCTTTCGTAGGTTCTTATACTCAAAAACTCGATTTTAAAAGCGTACAAACTGACCCTTGCGCATCGGTGCAAGAAGGTCTGCGACGACAAGAGCTTGCTTGCTCACAGTCGCCACGTTAGGAGTCAGGTTTAAAATATATCTTCGCTAGCTTAAGTAAGCTAGCTGGCATGCCCTTTTTGCTTAATTAGGACTTAGGCACACGAAAAGGTTCGCTTCAGGCCTAAGAACCAGGAGCGGGAATTTTCTGCGTCTACAGTTAGATTCTTTGAAATTGAAAGAGCACATACCTCTTTTCCCTTCCCACTAGTACTTGTGTGCTTGGGGAAGGGTTCTTTGAAGATAGCTTGGGCAGGCTCAGGTTCTTCAGCGACCTAGAGCCAGCCTTCTGCTATCAAGTTCTCAATTTTATTAAGGAGGGAGAAGCACCGCCTTGTATCATGGCCTTTGAGCCGATGATACTTGCAAAACTTATTTAAAAACCCTCCCTTCGAAATGACTCCCTCAGGAATCTCGGGGAGTTCAATCATGTCCTGGGTAAGTAGGAGGTCTAGGACCTCCGTCACAGGTTGCCCCAGCGGAGTATACTCCCGTCTTTCGAAGGGTTTTTGAAAACTCCTCTCCTTTTTATTTTCTGGTTTTTCAAAAGTTCTTGAAGCACTTGCCGGGCTTGGATCCACCCGGACATTGGCGATTTTATGGGGTTTTGCCCCTTTGTCCACGGTGGATGGCCCATAAGTGATGGGCTTTTCCAAGCGAGTTTTCAAAATGGGATTTCCTTTCCATAAGTGATCGTACACCCCCTTTTTCAAATTTGTTTCAAAAAGGGATGCTTTCTTTATTAACTTATGGAAAGTCGAGATTTCGTGAAGCGAGAGAAGGGTTTTCAGCTCATTTCTAAAATTATCCAGGATGAGCATGACTGCACATCCTTCGGATATGGGCTCTCGCACTTGACCCAAGAGAGACCTCCAACGAATGATGAACGTATGTACGTCCTCATTCACACCTTGTTTTGTATCCCTCAAGGTGTTTAAAGTCGGCGTGACTTCTACGTTATGCGAGAATCTCTACATAAAGCAGTTCACTAACTCTTCGAAAGTTACGAACTGGCTAAGATCGTAGGAAGCTAGCCATTTAGCAGTTGTGCCCTTGAGGGACAAAGGGAACCAATACACTCACTTTATCGAGTCCTTCTTTTTCTTATGGGCTCGACGAGAGAAAAGCTGCAAGTGAGACCTAGGGTCTCCCATGCCATCATACCGATGGAAGTTCGGTATTTCATTCTCACTGTCTGTTTCATAGTCCACAAGCAAGAAACCAGACAGGGTGTAACTTCTTTTCTCTTTATTTTGCCCTCTCAGCAGCTGCTGTAGGGCTTTACGGTCCTTGTGTGTGAAGGACTCGTGGTATTGGTTACCTTCCATCATTGAAGTCTCTTTGTGTTTGTGAGGTTTTTCAAATTTCTTTTTGGCCTTTGGTTCGCCATTTGATGAACATGAATCGCTTGCTTTAGCCTCTTGGCTAAGAGCGGCGATTTTGCCCCGAAGTCCCTTCTCAAATCTTCAATCTCTTGTTTTTTCAAAAACTTTCAAGATTGAGAACTTGATGCGCATGAGCCATGGCTCGATACCTCTTGGGAGCCTGGACTCGACATGCTTCAATATGCTTTTCAAAATAAATCTTAAGTACGAAAACAATGCAAACAAGCAAAGTTAAAACACTTTAGAAAAAAAATTTCATGAGGTTTTTCTACATGAGATGACTCTACACAAGGCCCAGGTCCCACCAAGCGTGCCAAACCTGTAGACACGGAAAATACCCACTTCTGGTTCTTAGGCCTGAAGTGAACCTTTTCGTGTGTCTATGTCGTATTTAACAAAAGGGCGTGCCAGCTAGCTTGCTTAAGCTAGCGAAGAAAGTTTTTGAAATCTGACTCTATCGGGGCGACAGTGAGCAAGTGAGCTCTTTTCGTCGCAGACCTTCTTGCACCGATGCGCAAGGGTCAGTCTGTACACTTGGCAAAGTCTTTTAATTAAACCTCTTTGAAAAATACCTGAAGTGTTTGGGCTTTGTATGTACGATTGCAAGTTTTATTACACGTGGGATTTGCACATGCCTATGTCTTTCTTTTTAACCTTTTTAGGGCCAACTAGGTGTGTGCGCAAGTGACCTAAGTTGGGTGATTTTTGAACGGGAGTGTGGGGTTTGCTTTGATGCAATATGCGTCCTAACTCATGGTATGGCGTATATGCAATGCAAACTCAGGCAACTCCAAAGGGAAAACCCAAATTGAAAGACAATGCGGAAGGGAAATGACTTAATGTAAATTGCAAAAAGGGAAATTGCAAAAGGGAAATAGGGCTATATCTTAAGAGCAGACAGGCTCAATTGTGCAAGTGTGTGTCGTGTATATATGGAAAGACTACGCACACAACTCAACCTTAAAACCCAAATCTTAAAGACATAGCCAAAGGGAAATACTTATAATATATATGGGCCCGAAGGTCGCCAACGTGTGCGTGGGTGTTGTGTGTATATGGAAAGACAACTCACACGACTTGTAATGTAAACCCAAATATAATTGTGTAGACGCGCGAAAATCCCCACGCCTCTTCGCCTTTTCTGGGCTTGGAGTGGATCCTCTCGTGCGTCTAAGGCCTATTTATATAAACAGGGCGTGCCACCTAGCTTACCTAAGCTAGCGAAGATATATTTTAAATTGACTTCTAATCGTGGCGACTGTGAGCAAGTGAGCTCTTGTCGTCGCAGGCCTTCTTGCACCGATGCGCAAGGGTCAATCTATACGCTTTGAAAAATCGAGTTTTTGGGATAGAAAGCCTACGAAGCGGTTCGAGGTGTCTAATTCGGGTCTTTTAGATACGATTGCAGATTTTAGATCACGTGGTTTTGCACGTGCCTAAGTCTTTCTTTTTATCCCCTTAGGGGCCACCTAGTTTGTGTGTTATGAACACTCCACTACATGGGCGAATTTGAGCAGGAATACGGGGCTTGCTTTGATGCAATATGCGTCCTACCTCGTGGTATGGCGTAGATGCAATGCAAACTCACGCTACTCCAAAGGGAAAACCCGAAATGTAAAGACAATGCCGAAAGGAAATAACCGAAGGGAAATAACCGAAGGGAAATGACTTGTAATGTAAATGCCGAAGGGAGATATGTATATAGAGTACGTATATGGGCCCTTACTCGGGTCTTGCAAATAAGAGCGAAGGCTCAATGTGGGTGCGTGCTTGAATTGAAAGACTTACACACATGACATGAAATTAAACCCAAATATAACTTGCAGTATGGCCTTGACTAAGGTCTTGGGAATAAGAGCGAAAACTCAATGTGTGTTAGTGCTTGAATTGAAGTACTACGCACACAACATGAAATTAAACCCAAATAGTACAAGTTGGCCCTTACTTGGGTCTTTCAAATAAGAGCAAAGGCTCAATGTGTGTGAGTGCTTGAATTGAAAGACTTACACACACGACATGAAATGAAAACCCAAATAGTATAGGTTGGCCCTTACTTGGGTCTTTCAAATAAGAGCGAAGACTCAATGTGTGTGAGTGCTTGAATTGAAAGACTTACACACACGACATGAAATGAAAACCCAAATAGTATAGGTTGGCCCTTACTTGGGTCTTTCAAATAAGAGCGAAGGCTCAATGTGTGTGAGTGTTTGAATTGAAAGACAACACACCCAACTTAAGCAAAACCCTACGAAAATTAAAATATATATATATATTTATGTATTAGGGGCTGATTAGGCCCGTGTGTGTTCAAAATCATGCACAACTAAGAGAGTGCACATGTGTGGGTGTTCCAAGCCACGTTATTACAAGCAGGGGGAGACTATGCTCCGTTATTACAACCCCGTATCGAATTGAATCTCAAGCAAGTATACAACTAAAGACCGAGTTAGGCACTTACTAATAGCTAGTCCGAAGATGCCTTGCTTGAGCATGGGCTTGGCCTTCGCCTTGGGCTGCAAAAGGGAGCTCCGCGAGGTTGAACGGCAAGGGGTGTTGGCCGGGTGCCTTGAAGGTGGCCGGCTGCTAGCAAGGGTGCCGCCTTGACGTGTGGGATTAAAGGGGCTGGGTAAGGTCACTAGGGGGAGTGTAGTGTTGGGGGAGTATGGCACTAAGGGGAAGCTGAAGGGAAGGTCTAATAGGGCACCTAAGGTTGGCGGGTTGCTAGGGTGGCCGAATGAAATGACAGTCGGTTGGAGTGGCCGACTAGGAGGACTTGATGGTGGCGGGTTGCTAGGGCGACTAGGAGTGGTGTAAGAAAGGGTGGCAGCTAGGATGTGGGGTAAGGAAAGGGTGGTTGTGGTGAGGTAGAGTGGACAGGACTTAGGGGGTTCAATGGAATGACCGGGTATAGCTAGGGTCGTTAGGTAGTGACGGGTAGTTAGGGTGGTTATGGGCCTGGCCGAGTGGAAATGGTGGCGGCTAGTGGCTGGCCTTAGGTTGATATGGTAGTGGGTTAGGTGGCTGAGAGTGGGGAGGGAGTGAAGAAGGAGTAAGGGGGAGTGTAGGGTACTAACCGGATGGTGGAAGGCGGCGGGTGGTTGAGGAGCAGCTGGATGTGGGGGCTCGACTTGTTTGGTCGGGTGAAGAGGATGGCGATGGGGACTTCGGCTGGAATGGTGGTGGTGGTGGTGGTGCTCGGCTAGGAGGTAGTGGCGCAGGTGGTGTAGGAGGGGAGTCGGCTGAGCTTGAAAGGGGAGGACCCGGCTGGTGGAAGAGGGCTTCTAGATTGGAAAACCCACCCCCAAGGGGGGGGTTTATATAGGGTTGGGCTAGGTCGGTTAGGGCTGGTTTGGGGGTAGTAGTTAGGTGGTTTAGGTAGGGTGGTGTGGTGATAAGGTAGGCAGGAAAGGGTAGGGCCAGATATTTTAAATACAAGTGGTTTGGGTAGGTTGTGGGCTAGGGGTGATTTAGAGGTTTAGGGTTTAGCTAGGTGGGTTGGTTTTAGGGTGAGGTTTAGTGAGGTAGGTTAGGTGATTAGGCTAGGATTAGGCTAGGTTTAGGGAAATTAACCTAGGTTTAGGGAAGGATTAGGGAAGTGGGTTAGGTGATTAGGTTGGGATTAGGCTGGGATTAGGGAAGTGGGTTAGATGATTACGCTCAGATTAGGACGGGATTAGGGTAGAAGGCTAGGATTAGGTGTTTTTGGTTAGGTTTAGGTGAAGGAGCTCCCTTTGCATGACCCATAGACCCTAATCATATCATGTTGGTGCAGCCCTAGGTTAGGTTTTGGCTAATTACAAGCTTAAACCCACTTAACTAGGCTAACCCACATGATTAACCCCAAACTTGACACACAAGTCAAGCTTAATTACAACACACACTTGATCTTATCCACCCCCCACTCTCTCTCATGCCCATAATCCCACATGAAATTCAAGTGGGCCCCACCTCCATTTATGAGAAGGTGATGCGGGCCATGGATATGGATATTGGATTGGATTTTTGAATCCAAATCCAAATCCAAGTCCATACATGGGTTTGGATTGGGATCTGGATATATATGGTCAGGATCCAATCCAAACTGAACTCTGACTCCTTCGAGCTGTGTTCGAAACGAACGGTTTGTGCGGGGCCTGACAGCATCAGTGCTCCGTCTGCGTTGGGTCTTCGCCAACATGATCGTCCGCCTCTGTTTTCGCCTTCCGAAGAGGACTTCAAACAATGTTTCGATGATAACAGGGTCTTGGACGTTCGAGATCCTGGGGGTGTGGATTTCATACAAGAGTTGCTGTGCCAGGCTCGACATGTGCTCCGGTTCCGGGCTCTCCTTAGCTCTCCTGGTCCTGTCTGGATTAGGCCAAGCTGCTTTGGGGTTCCAAAACAAGTTTTAAAAAGGTTTTAAAAGCCATATTGTATGTTTTTGAAATACAAAGTTCAAAACATATGTACAGGGTTGTCTGGAAGGCTCCTGGGTTTCCAGACTCAAAATGGCCCTTTGAGGCTGCTTTTACAAAACCAGATGGATTTGAGAAATTCGTGGGATTTCGGGGTGTTTACAGATGCCCCTCTTTGGCCTTGTCCAAATCGATTTGGATAAGGGCAAAGATGACAAACACCCCTTTCAATGTCTCCCTAGATCTAGCCACGAAGAATATGGGATCGTCCCAATTTTTAGCAAAATCTCAATTTACAAACTCTGGTAGGAGGAGATATCACGCCAAAGGGTTAATACAAACGATTTCTGGTCCTAAATGGGATCATGTTTATGCAAGTATCATGCGTGGAATGCAGATGTGTGACATGGTGTGGTGCCAAGAGTGGCGACCTCCCAGAGACCAGATGTGGTCGAACTCTAGAGACTTACAAGGCCTGTTGCTCCAAGTGAGCGAATCCTATGCTGTTCGATTTTCAAAACTTATTTACAAAAATTTATTTACAAAAGGGACAACTGTCTTGAGTCTCGATCCTAAGGATCTCGAGCTCTTCGTGCTTGCCCTTGTTTGAGTCTTTAACACTCGCTTATCTAGCGGAGGTTTTATAAGAAAACAAGCTGTATTTCAAATTCCTACGCCTTACTCGAAACGTCGAATTTTCAAACAAGATGAAATTCAAGTAAGTAAATCCTATTTTTACTTTAGGATTCCTCGAAATGAACCATGCTTTAGCTTGGGATAAGCCAGGGATGGGAAAGAGATACCACGGTCCCTTCTGAAGCGTCTCGTCGTTCAAGGCATAGAAGGCGGAAAACTGCTCTTTTTGAGCTTTTTTGCCTCTTTTTCCTTTTTTCCATAGAGGGTCTCCCTTTGGGAGTATTTTTTCTTTAATCCCTCTTTTTCACAAGAGAATCGATTTTCTTTTGAATCCTGGTTTCTTTCTTTTGGAAAGATACTTTGAATGGGAAATTCCCTTTTGTTTGGGCCTTTGTTTTCCTTTTGGAAGTAGAAGAGAAGAGGGGAGGACTTATCCCAAGCCTACACTCGATCCATTCTAGATCAGCCTATTTAGAAATAGCACGTACTACTTGCAAGTATCTTGCTATATTGAACTAGGCCTTTCTTTGTAAGAAGAAGGATTTTGAAATGTAACCACGATTTTGAAGACTCCACTCTTTCACAAGTGTGAATTCTCTCACTTAGGGTCACACGATTTCGCCTTTGCACCTTATTCTCATGTCTCAGGGCAGCTATCCCTAAAATTTTTCGAAAACTGGAATTTAATCCAAATCCTACACATGATACTTCTTTAAGTATTGAATATTGATAGGATCTGCTAAATTCCTACCTTCTACATCGATCAACCAATACGAGTTGTTCGTAGTGGTTGCTTGTACAACATAGGGTCCATCCCAATTGGGGCGCCACTTTCCCAGAGGGTGTGGGCCACGATGATGGATGGTTTTTAAGACCAGATCCCCCACTTCAAAGTGGCGAGGTCTCATGTGTTTGCTATAATGTCGAGCTATCCTTTGCCGATATGCACGAGCATGATCCATGGCAAGGAGTCGCCTCTCATCTAGCAAATCTAGTTCGGCCATCCTAGCATGCTGAAGCGTCTCTAGGGGGAGGTCGAGTGCTATGGATGTATGGAATGAATGCAGTTGAGTATGAATGGGAAGAATGGCGTTTGTGCCATAGACCAATTCGAATGGTGTGGCATTCGTGGGAGTCCGGATGAAAGTCCTATAAGCCCATAAGGCTTCATCCAGCTTCTCGTGCCACATCCTACCCTTCTCTAAGGTTTTCTCAATTATGCTAATGAGAGTCTTGTTTGTGGCTTCAGCTTGGCCGTTGCCTTGAGGGTAGTAGGGCGAAGAGAAGTGGTGAGTTATGCCATACGTGTTGCACAACTTAACCATCCGCTCGTTTTTGAATGGCGTACCATTATCAGACACAAGGTCTCGTGGAACCCCAAATCGAGCCAAGATATTCCTCCGGATGAAAGCCACCACATGTTGCCCCATTACGTTGGTTAGGGAAATGGCTTCCACCCACTTGGAGAAATACTCCGTGGCTGCTAAAATAAATCGATGCCCATTCGAGGCCTTTGGAAATATTGGGCCTACGATGTCAAACGCCCACATGGTAAATGGCCAGGGGCTGACCACGGAATGCAATGCAGATGAAGGGATATGAATGGCGTGCCCATGCACTTGACATGGATGACACTTCCTAACATGATCGTGGCAATCCCTTTTCAGGGTGGACCAAAAATAGCCCCCTCCAAGTATTTTCATTGCCATCATGTTGGCATTAACATGACCTCCACATTCTCCATCGTGGAACTCGTGCATCACTATCCTAGCCTCCTCTAGGTCGATACACCTAAGCAGAATGCCGGTAAAACCTTTTTTGTATAAGACCCCACCCAGAATGGTGTATCGGGTCGAAATCTTACGGATGAATGCCTTATCCTTGGATGTGGCATCCTTGGCGGATCCCCCATTTTCTAAAAATTGTTTGATGTCATAAAACCAGGGTTTTTCAACAGACTCTGGGTTATTTTGGCAAATATCCAAGTCGTGTGTGGATGGGTGGGGCGCATGCCATATTTCCAAAGATCTGGTCCCTGAAATGGGATCGACCTTCAGGGCTAAACCCAAGAAGGAGAGGGCATCGGTGATGCCATTGTCCTCTCTTCCTACGTGTGTGAGTTTACACGATTGGAAGGACTGGACCAATCGAGTAGCCAACTCATGATATGGAAGTAGTTTTTCATTACGTACTTGCCAAATTTTTAAAACCTGGTTTATAACAAGGAGCGAATCTCCAAAGACCTCGATGCATGATGCCCCTAGAGTTTTCGAAATTCTTAAGCCTTGTATGAGTGCTTCATACTCAGCTACGTTGTTGGAACATTCGAAACCTAAGCGGACTGCTATGGGAATCTCGCCCTTTTCACGGGAGATTAGGATGACCCCAGCACCAGCCCCTTGTTGGTTTCGTGCCCCATCGAAATGCATCTTCCACACTTGGTTTTCGAAAGAATTTGCCAAAATGTGGTTTTGAAACTGGTTTTGTAATATGCCTTCATCAGGCATTTCAACAAGAGTGGGATATGCGTCCTCTAAGGGGAACTCAGCCACGTAGTCTGCTAGGGCTTGCCCCTTAATGGAGATCTGGTGATGGTATTTCAGATCATACTCCATTAAAAGGAGTTGCCATTTGCCCAATCTACCCATGAGAATGGGTTTTTCAATCAAGTGCTTGATTGGATCGAGCTTGGACACTATCCAGATCTCATGATCTAGGAAATAGTGTCTAAATTTCTGGCAGGCCCAGACTAGGGCCAAGCACGTCTTCTCCATGGCTTGATAATTTCGTTCATAAGCCAAGAGAGTTTTCAAAATGTAATAGACGGCATACTCCTTATGGGTGTCATCCTTGTACTGAGCCAACAGGGCTCCTAAAGCGTTCGCACGCACGGATATGTAAAGTAAAAGCGGTTTTCCTTGCTTTGGAGGGTTCAAAACGGGGGGATTAACCAAGTATGCCTTTAGTCTCTCGAAGGACTTCTGGCATTCGTCATCCCATAAGAATTTCGTGCCCTTCCTCAACAGTTTGTTGAAGGGTTCGCATCTAGTTGCCAAATTCGATATGAATCGGCGAACGGATTGTAAACGACCCTGGAGATTATGGATTTGGGTGAGATTGGAGGGTGGAGCCATGTCTATGATGGCTCGACACTTAGAGGGGTCGACTTCTATTCCCCTTTGGCTCACCATAAAGCCCAGAAGCTTCCCTGATTCTACCCCGAACACACATTTTTGAGGGTTTAGCTTTACTTTGTAAAGCCTAAGCCTTTTGAAAATCTTTTGTAAACATTCGATGTGGGTGCATCGGGTTTTGGACTTCGCCAAGAGATCATCCACATACACTTCTACAAGCTCATGAATTTGATCATGGAAGATCGTGGTCATGGCTCGTTGGTATGTTGCGCCGGCATTTTTCAAACCAAAGGGCATGACTGTATAGCAGTACGTGCCCCATGGGGTTGTGAAGGCGGTCTTACCCTGATCTCGTGGACTTAGTTTGATTTGATTATAGCCTGAATAGCCATCCATAAATGCATACATTTCATGATTTGCAGTACTATCGACTATCAAATCTATGTTTGGTAAAGGATAATTATCCTTTGGAGTGGCTTTATTCAGGTTTCTGAAATCGATGCATATTCGAATTTTCCCATTAGCTTTTCGAACTACAATGATATTTGATAACTGTAAACACCCCGAAATCCCACGAATTTCTCAAATTCATCTGGTTTTGTTAAAGCAGCCCCAAAGGGCTATTTTGAGTTTGGAAACCCAGGAGCCTTCTAGACAACCCTGTACATATGTTTTAAACTCTGAATTTCAAAAACATAATATGGCTTTTGAAAACCCTTTTAAAACACGTTTTTGAATCCCCGAAGCAACTTGGCCTAATCCAGACAGGACCAAGAAAGCTAAGAAGAGCCCAGAACCGGAGCACATGTCAAGCCCGGCACAACAACTCTCGTATCAAATCCATACCCCCAGGATCTCGAACGTCCAAGACCCTGTTATTATCAAAATGTCATTTGAAGTCATCTCCAAAAGGCAGAAACGGAGGCGGACGACCATGTTGGCGAAGACCCAACGCAGACGGAGTGCTGATGCTGTCAGACCCCGCACAAATCGTCCGTTTCGAACACAGCTCGAAGGAGTCAGAGTTCTGTTTGGATCGGATCTGGACCATATATATCCAGATCCCAATCCAAACCCATGTGTGGACTTGGATTTGGATTTGGATCCAGAGATCCAATCCAATATCCATATCCATGGCCCACATCACCTTCTCATAAATGGAGGTGGGGCCCACTTGAAATTCACGTGGGATCATGGGCATGAGAGAGAGTGGGGGTGGATAAGATCAAGTGTGTTGTAATTAAGCTTGACTTGTGTGTCAAGTTTGGGGTTAATCATGTGGGTTAGCCTAATTGAGTGGGTTTAAGCTTGTAATTAGCCAAAACCTAACCTAGGGCTGCACCAACATGATGTGGTTAAGGTCCATGGGCCATGCAAAGGGAGCTCCTTCACCTAAACCTAACCCAAAACACCTAATCCTAGCCTTCCACCCTAATCCGCCCCTAATCTGAGCCTAATCACCTAACCTACTTCCCTAATCCCGGCCTAATCCCAACCTAATCACCTAACCCACTTCCCTAATCCTTCCCTAAACCTAGGTTAATTTCCCTAAACCTAGCCTAATCCTAGCCTAATCACCTAACCTAGCTCACTAAACCTCACCCTAGAACCAACCCAGCTAACCAAAACTCTAAACCCCTAAACCACCCCTAGCCCACAATCTACCCAAACCACTAGTATCTAAAATATCTGGCCCTACCCTTTCCAGCCCACCTTATCATCATACGACCCTACCTAAACCACCTAACCACTACCCCAAACCCAGCCCTAACAGACCTACCCATCCCTATATAAACCCCCCCCCCTTGGGGGTGGGTTTTCCTATCTAGAAGCCCATCCATTTTCCTAGTCGGGTCCTCCACTTCCCCACCTGCTCCACCTGCTCCGCCCGCACCACCACCGTGCTCCACCTGCTCCACCACACCCGTCGCCATCCTCTTCTTCCAACCGAACCACCTCCTCCACCACACCCGGTTGCTCCCCTTCCATCCGCCACCGCCTCTTCATCCGGTTAGTACCCCACACTCCACCTAGCTCCTTCTCCACTCCCTCTCCACTCCCAACCACCCACCATACCACCACCTTACCCTAATATCAGCCACTTGCCGCCACCACTCCCACTCGGCCAAGCCTTAGTCACCCTAACTACCCGCCACTACCTAACCACCCTAGCTACACCCGGCCACCCTATCCGACTTCCTAAGACCTACCCATAGCACTCCCTTACACCCACTACCACCTAGCCCCATCACCTAGCTAGCTTCCTTCCCATACTCCACCCATAGCCTACCATAGCACCCCAACACCAGCCATTCCCCTTGTTGCCACCATTCCCACTTGGCCAGGCCCGTAGCCACCCTAAATACCCACCACCAAGCTCTTAGTCGGCCACTCCAACCGACTGCCATTCCCTTCATTTGGCCAGCCATCACCCTCTCCTTGCTAGCTCCTTCCCTTAGTGCCATATTCCCTCAGTGACCTTACTTAGGTCTTTTAACCCAACACACCTAAAACGGCCCATCTCTAGTGGCCGGCCACCTTCAAGGCGCCTCTTCCGTGCACCAAAGACCTCCGGCCAGCACCTCTTGCCGTTCACCCTCTCGGAGCTCCCTTTTGCAGCCCAAGGCGAAGGCCAAGCCCACGCTCAAGCAAGGCCTCTACGAACCAGCTACTAGTAAGTGCCTAACTCGGTCTTTAGTTGTATACTTGCTTGAGATTCAATTTGATACGAGGTTGTAATAACGGAGCATAGTCTCCCCCCGCTTGTAATAACGTGGCTTGGCACACCCACACACGTGCACTCTCTTAGTTGTGCACGATTTTGAACACACACGGGCCTAATCAGCCCTTAATACATAAGTATATACATATACTTTCATTTTTGAAGGGTTTTGTTTAAGTTGGGTGCATTGTCTTTCAATTCAAGCACTCACACACATTCAGCTTTCGCTCTTATTTGAAAGAACCAAGTAAGGGCCGACCTATACTATTTGGGTTTCATTTCATCTCGTGTGGGTAAGTCTTTCAATTCAAGCACTCTCACACACATTGAGCTTTCGCTCTTATTTGAAAGACCCAAGTAAGGGCCGACCTATACTATTTGGGTTTCATTTCATATCATGTGGGTAAGTCTTTCAATTCAAGCACTCTCACACACATTGAGCTTTTGCTCTTATTTGAAAGACCCAAGTAAGGGCCGACCTATACTATTTAGGTTTCATTTCATGTCGTGTGTGTAAGTCTTTCAATTCAAGCACTCTCACACACATTGAGCCTTCGCTCTTACTCCCAAGACCTTAGTCAAGGCCTATTGCAGTTATATTTGGGTTTAATTTCATGTCGCGTGCGTAGTACTTCAATTCAAGCACTCTCACACACATTGAGCCTTCGCTCTTACTCCCAAGACCTTAGTCAAGGCCATACTGCAATTTATATTTGGGTTTAATTTCATGTCGTGTGTGTAAGTCTTTCCATTCAAGCACGCACCCACATTGAGCCTTCGCTCTTATTTGCAAGACCCGAGTAAGGGCTCATATACATACTCTATATACATATCTCCCTTCGGCATTTATATTTCAAGTCATTTCCCTTCGGTTATTTCCCTTCGGTTATTTCCCTTCAGTATTGTCTTTACATTCGGGTTTTCCCTTTGGAGTAGCGTGAGTTTGCATTGCATCTACGCCATACCATCAGGTAGGACGCATATTGCATCAAAGCAAGCCCCGCTCGAATTCGCCCATGTAGTGGAGTGTTCATAACACACAAACTAGGTGGCCCGAAAAAGGATAAAAGAAAAGACTTAGGCATGTGCAAATCCACGTGATCTAAAACATGCAATCGCATTTTAAAGACCCGAAATAGACACCTCGAACCGCTTCGTAGACTTTCTCTCCAAAACTCGATTTTTGCAAAGCGTACAGACTGACCCTTGCGCATCGGTGGAAGAAGGTCTGTGACGACAAGAGCTTACTTGCTCACAGTCGCCACGTTTAGAAGTTAGTGTTAAAAATATCTTCGCTAGCTTAGGTAAGCTAGCTGGCACGCCCTGTTTGCATACATAGGCCTTAGACACACGAGAGGATCCGCTCCGAGCCCTGAAAAGGCGAGAGGCGGGGATTTTCGCGCGTCTACAGAGATTGGCACGCCCGATGGGACGTGAGCCTTTCAAAAATCGAGTTTTTAAGTAGAAGTCTTGCGAAAATTTTGTAAAAAGGTGTCATTTTAACTAGTTTTCTTTGCTTGTACTTAGGACATTTTGAAAAAGCTTGAAAAGCATGTCAAAATCCAATCCAAGTGAAGTGTCGAGCCAAGGCTCATGCGCATCAAGTTCTCACTCTAGGAGGATTTTCAAAAACAAAATAAAACTAGATGAAATCGAGGACTTGAGAAGGGAGTTTGAGGCCAAAATCGATGCTCTCAGCCAAGAGGCTGAAGTAGGCGATTCATGTTCATCAAACGGTGAACAAAGGCCTAAAAAGAAATTTGAAAAACCTTGCAAGCACAAAGAGGCCTCCGTAATGGAAGGCAACCAATACCACGAGTCCTTCACACAAAAGGACCGTAAAGCCCTACAGCAGTTGCTGAAAGGGCAGAATAAAGAGAAAAGAAGCTACGCCCTGTCTGATTTCCTTCCTATGGATTACGAAACAGACAGTGATGATGAAATACCGAACTTCCATCGGTATGATGGCATGGGAGACCCTAGGTCTCACTTGCAACTTTTCTCACGTCGAGCCCATAAGAAGAAAAAGGACTCGATGAAATGGGTGTATTGGTTCCCTTTATCCCTTAAAGGCACAGCTGCCAAATGGCTGGCTTCCTACGACTTAAGCCAGTTCGCTACTTTTGAAGAGTTAGCGAACTGCTTCATGCAAAGATTTGCACACAACGTAGAAGTCACGCCGACTCTGAATACCTTAAGGGATACACAACGTAGAAGTCACTGCTTCATGCTACTTTGGAACATTCGAAACCTAAGCAGACTGCTATGGGAATCTCGCCCTTTTCAGGGGAGATTAGGATGACCCCAGCACCAGCCCCTCGTTGGTTTCGTGCCCCATCAAAATGCATCTTCCACACTTGGTTTTCGAAAGAATTTGCCAAAATGTGGTTTTGAAACTGGTTTTGTAATATGCCTTCATCAGGCATTTCAACAAGAGTGGGATATGTGTCCTCTAAGGGGAACTCAGCCACGTAGTCTGCTAGGGCTTGCCCCTTAATGGAGATCTGGTGATGGTATTTCAGATCATACTCCATTAAAAGGAGTTGCCATTTGCCCAATCTACCCATGAGAATGGGTTTTTCAATCAAGTGCTTGATTGGATCGAGCTTGGACACTATCCAGATCTCATGATCTAGGAAATAGTGTCTAAATTTCTGGCAGGCCCAGACTAGGGCCAAGCACGTCTTCTCCATGGCTTGATAATTTCGTTCATAAGCCAAGAGAGTTTTCAAAATGTAATAGACGGCATACTCCTTATGGGTGTCATCCTTGTACTGAGCCAACAGGGCTCCTAAAGCGTTCGCACGCACGGATATGTAAAGTAAAAGCGGTTTTCCTTGCTTTGGAGGGTTCAAAACGGGGGGATTAACCAAGTATGCCTTTAGTGTCTCGAAGGACTTCTGGCATTCGTCATCCCATAAGAATTTCGTGCCCTTCCTCAACAGTTTGTTGAAGGGTTCGCATCTAGTTGCCAGATTCGATATGAATCGGCGAACGGATTGTAAACGACCCTGGAGATTATGGATTTGGGTGAGATTGGAGGGTGGAGCCATGTCTATGATGGCTCGACACTTAGAGGGGTCGACTTCTATTCCCCTTTGGCTCACCATAAAGCCCAGAAGCTTCCCTGATTCTACCCCGAACACACATTTTTGAGGGTTTAGCTTTACTTTGTAAAGCCTAAGCCTTTCGAAAATCTTTTGTAAACATTCGATGTGGGTGCATCGGGTTTTGGACTTCGCCAAGAGATCATCCACATACACTTCTACAAGCTCATGAATTTTATCATGGAAGATCGTGGTCATGGCTCGTTGGTATGTTGCGCCGGCATTTTTCAAACCAAAGGGCATGACTGTATAGCAGTACGTGCCCCATGGGGTTGTGAAGGCGGTCTTACCCTGATCTCATGGACTTAGTTTGATTTGATTATAGCCTGAATAGCCATCCATAAATGAAAACATTTCATGATTTGCAGTACTATCGACTATCAAATCTATGTTTGGTAAAGGATAATTATCCTTTGGAGTGGCTTTATTCAGGTTTCTGAAATCGATGCATATTCGAATTTTCCCATTGGCTTTTCGAACTACAACGATATTTGATAACCAATCAGAATACGCAATGGGTTTTATAAATCCGGCTTTTAGCAGATCTTCTAAACCCTCTTTGACTTGCGTGTGTACATTCGGGTGTATTTTCCTAAGCTTCTGCTTTATGGGTTTTACACTTGCATCTAAGGGAAGACGATGTTCGACAATGCTGGGATCTATGCCCGGGATGTCTTCATACGTCCATGCAAACACATCTAAATAGGTTCGTAGAAATGCAATGAATGCTAACCTTTCAGTTTCATGCAAGCATGCGCCTATTTTGATGGTTTTGGGATTGGAATCATCCCCTAGGTTCACTTCTATGAAATCTCCTCCTACTGATTGGGAAGGTCTTTCAAAATCGAGAATTTTATGAAATTCTGGGAGCTCAGAAGTGGGATCTTCCTCAAGGGGATCCACTTCTGGGCTTTGATCATTCTCGTGGGCTATAGACCCGAGGGAATTTGATGCGTGGTTTTTCAAAATGACCTGGTTTTGTATTTGGATTTTCAAGTGATTTCGAAATTTTTGGTCTGGCTATGCAGACGACGTTTCTTTCGAAATCCTTTTCTTTTTGCAAAGTCCTACCAGGAGTAGCTATATACAAAATCTTTTTGGTATTTTCCAAATTTTCGATTTTTTTGGGTTTTTGTAAAACAAGAACCTTGGGAACTATACAAAGCACTCTATTTTTGAGTTTTTGTTTTTCCATTGTTTTTGGTTTTTCTTGTTTTTCGATTTTGTTTTATTTTAAGCTTTTCAAATATTTTTGTATTTTTAGAAAAAGGGATCTTCCGTCATACCTACAAAGGGAAAACACTACGGGTTAGACTCGGAATAGGAGATCTAAATCGTAGGCTTCTTCTAAGACAGGTTCCGGGGCACCCTTGACCCAGGTGGTCACAGGGGGTGGCTCCGGCGGTATTCGGGGAGTATAGCCGATCCCATATCGGCTTGGATTGGCCCTAGGAAGGATAGGCTCTAGGAGACCCTGATTTTGCGCCCCTAGACTCTTGTAGGGCGTGTAGCCCATGTTTAACAACATGTTCCATGACTTTTTGTTTTTTGAAAAAGTTTGATACAAGTCATGGTCCTGGAACATGCTGTCATCCAAATTGTGCTCGTATGGCCTTTTGTCCAGGGGCTTTGGAAATAGGGAACGCTTGGGTCGTCCTAGAAGAGTTAGAGTCGGGAGGGGGCCTGCTTTGGGCGGCCCCTTCACACATACAACCTTCCTAGGGTTGTTTAACACGAGCCGAGGTGGCTCAACCATAATTTGCCCCAAGTTAGCCTCATGGGCCTGGGAGCTCGATAAACAAGGGGAGTTTACGATCCCCTGAAGCTGTGGGTGACTCTCACCTAGGATCACTATGACCTGGTCCCTAAAAGGGATCTTGACACACCTGTGGAAGGTGGATGGCACAGTGCACAAACTGTGTATCTAGGGCCTTCCCAGCAACAGGTTATAATGGGGGTGGATGTCCAAGACATGGAACACCCCCGTGTGTTCGATCCTTCCCGTTTCCATTGGGAGTTCGATGGATCCTAAAGGTCTAAACGCATTCCCATCGTATCCAGTGATAATGATGGGGCTTGGGTTCACTGAAGTCAAGGTGACTCCGATTTTATACGCCACATGAAGTGGAAGGATGTTGAGCCCTCCTCCACCATCGACTAGGCACCTGTCCAGAGAGTGGTTGTTTAGAACCACCTCGATATGCAGGGCCTGGTTATGGGTTTCGTAGGGTCTATCTACATCATCTTCCGAGAAAGTGATGGACGATTTTGCTCCTAATAAAGCCACCTGGGCAAACAAGGATTCCGGACTTATGTTCGAATCAACCTTGGCCCTTTCTAAAATTTTCTCTAACACGAGTCTATGCCTAGGCGAGGTTTGTATAAGCTCTAGGATAGACATGTGGATTGGAATCTCTAAAAGGTGGTTTTCGAAGTCATAAGGATTTAGGATGACTTTGTCCTTATCCGCTTTTGGCAGAACACTAGGGATACATGCTTTTGAGGGGCCAGGCACACTGACCACCTTTTGAGCACCTTGAAGGTGAAAGGGTTGATAGATCCTCCCGGATCTAGTCACTTCCCCCATGACCAGCCTAGGGTTCGCGCTAAATTTGGCTCTAAGGATGAGCTGAGGAGAACCTTGGATTTTCAAAACTGGTTTTGCCGAGGATTCCACTTTTGGTGGTCCCCAAATGACGACTTGGGCGGGCTTCTTGTATAATACAAGAGTGGGCGCACAAGTGGGTCGACCAGGCTCTGGTTTTTGCGCTAGTTCCTTGGAAATGGTGAGGGTACATACCTCCTTTCCTTTCCCACTGCCACTGGCATGTTTGGGAAAGGGTTCTTTGAAGATAGCTTGAGGTGGCTCAGGTTCCGCAGTGACCTGGAGCCGGCCTTCTGCTATCAAGTTCTCAATTTTATTTAAGAGGGAGAAGCAGCGTTTGGTATCATGGCCTTTGAGCTTATGATACTTACAAAATCGATTTAAATACCCCCCTTTAGATGTGACTCCTTCAGGGATTTCAGAGAGTTCTATCATGCCCTGGGCAAGTAGGAGGTCTAGGACCTCCAACACAGGTTGCCCCAGCGGAGTGTACTCTCGTTTTTCAACCGGTTTTTGAAAGTTTCGCTCCCTCTTATTTTCTAACTTTTCAAAATTTTTGGAAGTGCCCGCCACGCCTGGATCCACCCGGACATTGGCGATTTTATGGGGCTTTGCCCCTTTGTCCATCGTGGGTAGCCCGTATGTGATGGGTTTTTCCAAGCGGGTTTTGGAAATGGCACTTCCTTTCCACAAGTGATCGTATGTCCTTTTTCGCAAGTTGGTTTCGAAAAGAAAGGCTTTTTGATCAACTTGTGGAAAGTTGAGATCTCATGGAGCGAGAGAAGGGTTTTTAACTCGCTTTTAAATTTATCCACGATGAGCATGACCGTGCATCCTTCGAATATGGGCTCTCGCACTTGGCCCAAAAGTGACCTCCATCTTATAATGAAGGTATATACGTCTTCATTCATGCCTTGTTTTGTATCCCTTAAGGTATTCAGGGTTGGTGTGACTTCTATGTTGTGTGCAAATCTTTGCATGAAGCAGTTTGCTAACTCTTCAAAAGTAGCGAACTGGCTTAAGTCGTAGGAAGCCAGCCATTTGGCAGCTGTGCCTTTAAGGGATAAAGGGAACCAATACACCCATTTCATCGAGTCCTTTTTCTTCTTATGGGCTCGATACGAGAAAAGCTGCAAGTGAGACCTAGGGTCTCCCATGCCATCATACCGATGGAAGTTCGATATTTCATCGTCACTGTCTATTTCATAATCCATAGGAAGGAAATCAGACAGGGCGTAGCTTCTTTTCTCTTTATTCTGCCCTTTCAGTAACTGTTGTAGGGCTTTACGGTCCTTTTGTGTGAAGGACTCGTGGTATTGGTTGCCTTCCATTATGGAGGCCTCTTTGTGCTTGCGAGGTTTTTCAAACTTTTTCTTAGGCCTTTGTTCACCGTTTGATGAACACGAATCACCTACTTCAGCCTCTTGGATGAGAGCATCGATTTTGGCCTCAAACTCCCTTCTCAGGTCCTCGATCTCATCTAGTTTTATTTTGTTTTTGAAAATCCTCCTAGAGTGAGAACTTGATGCGCATGAGCCTTGGCTCGACACTTCACTTGGATTGGATTTTGACATGCTTTTCAAGCTTTTTCAAAATGTCCTAAGTACAAGCAAAGAAAACAAGTTAAAATGGCACCTTTTTAACAAAATTTTCGCAAAAACTTCTACCTTAAAAACTCGATTTTTGAAAGGCTCACATCCCATTGGGCGTGCCAATCTCTGTAGACGCGCGAAAATCCCCACGCCTCTTCGCCTTTTCTGGGCTTGGAGTGGATCCTCTCGTGCGTCTAAGGCCTATTTATATAAACAAGGCGTGCCAGCTAGCTTACCTAAGCTAGCAAAGATATATTTTAAATTGACTTCTAATCTTGGCGACTGTGAGCAAGTGAGCTCTTGTCGTCGCAGACCTTCTTGCACCGATGCGCAAGGGTCAGTCTGTACGCTTTGAAAAATCAAGTTTTTGGGATAGAAAGCCTACGAAGCGGTTCGAGGTGTCTAATTCGGGTCTTTTAGAAACGATTGCAGATTTTAGATCACGTGGTTTTGCATGAGCCTAAGTCTTTCTTTTTATCCCTTTAGGGGCCACCTAGTTTGTGTGTTATGAACACTCCACTACAAGGGTGAATTTGAGCGGGAATACGGGGCTTGCTGTGATGCAATATGCGTCCTACCTCGTGGTATGGCGTAGATGCAATGCAAACTCACGCTACAACAAACGGAAAACCCGAAATGTAAAGACAATGCTGAAAGGAAATAACCGAAGGAAAATAACCGAAGGGAAATGACTTGTAATGTAAATGCCGAAGGGAGATATGTATATAGAGTATGTATATGGGCCCTTACTCGAGTCTTGCAAATAAGAGCGAAGGCTCAATGTGGGTGCATGCTTGAATTGAAAGACTTACACACACGACATGAAATTAAACCCAAATATAACTTGCAGTATGGCCTTGACTAAGGTCTTGGGAATAAGAGCGAAAGCTCAATGTGTGTGAGTGCTTGAATTGAAGTACTACGCACACAACATGAAATTAAACCCAAATAGTATAAGTTGGCCCTTACTTGGGTCTTTCAAATAAGAGCGAAGGCTCAATGTGTGTGAGTGCTTGAATTGAAAGACTTACACACACGACATGAAATGAAAACCCAAATAGTATAGGTTGGCCCTTACTTGGATCTTTCAAATAAGAGCGAAGGCTCAATGTGTGTGAGTGTTTGAATTGAAAGACGACACACCCAACTTAAGCAAAACCCTACGAAAATTAAAATATATGTATATATTTATGTATTAGGGGCTGATTAGGCCCGTGTGTGTTCAAAATCGTGCACAACTAAGAGAGTCACGTGTGTGGGTGTGCCAAGCCACGTTATTACAAGTGGGGGGAGACTATGCTCCGTTATTACAACCCCGTATCGAATTGAATCTCAAGCTAGTATACAACTAAAGACCGAGTTAGGCACTTACTAATAGCTAGTCCGAAGATGCCTTGCTTGAGTGTGGGCTTGGCCTTCGCCTTGGGCTGCAAAAGGGAGCTCCGCGAGGTTGAACGGCAAGGGGTGCTGGCCGGGTGCCTTGAAGGTGGCCGGCTGCTAGCAAGGGTGCCGCCTTGACGTGTGGGATTAAAGGGGTTGGGTAAGGTCACTAGGGGGAGTGTAGTGTTGGGGGAGTATGGCACTAAGGGGAAGCTTAAGGGAAGGTCTAATGGGGCACCTAAGGTTGGCGGGTTGCTAGGGTGGCCGAATGAAATGACAATCGGTTGGAGTGGCCGACTAGGAGGACTTGATGGTGGCGGGTTGCTAGGGCGGCTAGGAGTGGTGTAAGGAAAGGGTGGTTGTGGTGAGGTAGAGTGGACAGGACTTAGGGGGTTCAATGGGATGACCGGGTATAGCTAGGGTCGTTAGGTAGTGACGGGTAGTTAGGGTGGTTATGGGCCTGGCCGAGTGGAAATGGTGGCGGCTAGTGGCTGGCCTTAGGTTGATATGGTAGTGGGTTAGGTGACTAAGAGTGGGGAGGGAGTGAAGAAGGAGTAAGGGGGAGTGTAGGGTACTAACCGGATGGTGGAAGGCGGCGGGTGGTTGAGGAGCAGCCGGATGTGGGGGCTCGGCTGGTTCGGTCGGGTGAAGAGGATGGCGATGGGGACTTCGGCTGGAATGTTGGTGGCGGTGGTGGTGCTCGGCTGGGAGGTAGTGGCGCAGGTGGTGCAAGAGGGGAGTCGGCTGAGCTGGAAAGGGGAGGACTCGGCTGGTGGAAGAGGGCTTCTAGATTGGAAAACCCACCCCCAAGGGGGGGGTTTATATAGGGCTGGGCTAGGTCGGTTAGGGCTGGTTTTGGGGTAGTGGTTAGGTGGTTTAGGTAGGGTGGTGTGGTGATAAGGTGGGCTGGAAAGGGTAGGGCCAGATATTTTAAATACAAGTGGTTTGGGTAGGTTGTGGGCTAGGGGTGCTTTAGAGGTTTAGGGTTTAGCTAGGTGGGTTGGTTTTAGGGTGAGGTTTTGTGAGGTAGGTTAGGTGATTAGGCTAGGATTAGGCTAGGTTTAGGGAAATTAACCTTGGTTTAGGGAAGGATTAGGGAAGTGGGTTAGGTGATTAGGTTAGGATTAGGCCGGGATTAGGGAAGTGGGTTAGATGATTAGGCTCAGATTAGGACGGGATTAGGGTAGAAGGCTAGGATTAGGTGTTTTTGGTTAGGTTTAGGTGAAGGAGCTCCCTTTGTATGACCCATAGACCCTAATCATATCATGTTGGTGCAGCCCTAGGTTAGGTTTCGGCTAATTACAAGCTTAAACCCACTTAACTAGGCTAACCCACATGATTAACCCCAAACTTGACACACAAGTCAAGCTTAATTACAACACACACTTGATCTTATCGACCCCCCACTCTCTCTCATGCCCATAATCCCACGTGAAATTCAAGTGGGCCCACCTCCATTTATGAGAAGGTGATGTGGCCATGGATATGGATATTGGATTGGATTTTTGAATCCAAATCCAAATCCAAGTCCATACATGGGTTTGGATTGGGATCTGGATATATATGGTCCAGATCCGATCCAAACTAAACTCTGACTCCTTCGAGCTGTGTTCGAAACGAACGGTTTGTGCGGGGCCTGACAGCATTTGTGCTTCGTCTGCGTTGGGTCTTCGCCAACATGATCGTCCGCCTCTGTTTTCGCCTTCCAGAGAGGACTTCAAACAATGTTTCGATGATAACAGGGTCTTGGACGTTCGAGATCCTAGGGGTGTGGATTTGATACGAGAGTTGTTGTGCCGGGCTCGACATGTGCTCTGGTTCCGGGCTCTCCTTAGCTCTCCTGGTCCTGTCTGGATTAGGCCAAGCTGCTTCGGGGTTCCAAAACATGTTTTAAAAAGGTTTTAAAAGCCATATTGTATGTTTTCGAAATAGAGAGTTCAAAACATATGTATAGAGTTGTCTGGATGGCTCCTGGGTTTCCAGACTCAAAATGGCCCTTTGGGGCTGCTTTTACAAAACCAGATGGATTTGAGAAATTCATGGGATTTCGGGGTGTTTACAAATTGCAATATGGCCTTGACTAAGGTCTTGGGAGTAAGAGCGAAAGCTCAATGTGTGTCAGTGTAGAATTGAAATGCTACGCACACAACTTGGATTTAAACACCCAAAACGAAATTGCAATATGGCCTTTACTAAGGTCTTGGGAGTAAGAGCGAAAGCTCAATGTGTGTGAGTGTAGAATTGAAATGCTACGCACACAACTTGAATTTAAACACCCAAAACGAAATTGCAATATGGCCTTTACTAAGGTCTTAGGAATAAGAGCGAAAGCTCAATGTGTGTGAGTGTGGAAATTCAAAGACCATGCACACAACTTGAATTAAAACCCACGCAACTTAAAACGTATAGGTATAACTATATCTTAAGGGTTGTTTAGGCCCGTGTGTGTGCTAAAATTGTGTGCAGCTAAGAGCGTAATAGACTCAAGTGCTCGTGTGTGTGAGTGTGCCAAACCATGTTATTACAAGCGGGGGGAGACAACGCTCCATTATTACAACCCCGTGTCAAATTTAATCAAATGTAAGCAAGTTCATACCAAGGACTGAGTTAGGCACTTACGTATAGTTGGTTCGAGTGTAACTTGCTTGGCTTTGGCCTAGTGAGTCGCCTTGGACAGCCGAAGGGGAGCTCCTTGGATGTGGGTGGGCGCCAAGTAGGGTCTTAGCCGAATGAAGACTTGAGGATGGCCGAGTGTAAGGTGCAGCAAGTGGGGTTGTTGAGTGAGTTGGGACAGGTTCGGGTGCTAGCTAGGTGGTTGCAGGTTAAAGGGTGAAGGTTTAGCTAGGGGCTGAGAAATGGGTGGCTAAGGGAAGGTGGGGATGTAGGGTGTGAAGTGGCCGGGTGTAAGGGAGATGTGGTGGCGGGTGATGGATTGTGTAGCTGGGTAAGAAGGGGAGAGGAAGATAGGTTAGATGGGGCTCAGATGGGGGTACTAACCGGGTGTGGTGGAGGAGGTGATGGCCGGAGGTGGCAGCTGGAAGAAGGTGGCAGCTGGGTGGAAGGGTGCAGTCGGGTGGGGTGTGCAGGTGGCAGCCGAGTGGAAATGCAGCCGGGTGGAGTGGCGGTGGAGGTGGCGCAGCTAGTGGAGAATGAGAGTGAAGTGGGATGGAAGAGAGGGTAGGTGAGAGAGGAGAGAGAGGGATGAGAGAGCTGCCCAAAACCCGCCCCAAAAGGGGGGGTTTTATAGGCATGGGCTGGGGTCGGTTGGGTAGATATTTAGGATATGGTGGGCTGTGGTGGGGTTGTTTGGGTAGGTCGGCTAGGTGGGAGTGGTATGGTGGTTTAGGGTAGGTCGGTTAGGGTGGCTGGGAATTAAGGGTTAGGGCCTAATTAGGTAGGTTAAGGTGGGATTAGGTTTAGTCTAGCTAGGGTCTAGGTGGTCTAGTTAGGTGGGGTGAGCTAGGTGAGGTCGGCTAGGTATGGTTGGGGTGGTTTTAGTTGAGGGTGGCTAGGATTAGGTCAGGTTTAGGGGGGAGTGGCTAGGTGAGGTGGGTTAGCTTAGGGCTAGGTTTAGGAGCATCCCCTTGGCCTTGATCCATGGACCTAGTTGCAGCATGTTGGTGCAACCTGAGGTTAGGTATAGGTGCATACAAGCTTAAACCCACACTCTTAGGCTAAACCCACATGATTAACCCAAAACTTGACTAAAAAGTCAAGCCCACCAACTTTCTCACTCATACTTTATCCCCCTTCTCTCTCATACCCAAGCTTTTCACGTGAATTCTTTGTGGGCCCCACCTCCATTTATGAGAAGGTGATGTGGGCCATGGATGTGGATATTGGATTGGATCTTTGGATCCAAATCTAAATCCAAATCCAAATGCATGTTTGGGTCTGGATCTAGATATATATGGTCCAGATCCAGCCTAAATCTGATTTTCTGACTCCATGGTATTTTGAAACGGACGATTTGTGTAGGGCCTGACTGCATCAGTACTCTGTCTTGCGTTGGGTCTTCGCCAACATTGTTGTCCGCTCTTCTTCTCACCTTTCGGAGATCATTTTGATAAATTTGTTGATGACAGGGGCTTGGATGTCCAAGATTTTAGGGATGATTCTGATACGAGAGTTGATGTGCCGGACTTGACATATGCTCCGGGTCTGGGCTCTCTTTCGCTTCTTCGGTCCTGCTTTCATCAGGCCAAGTTGCTTTTCGGGGTTTCAAAACACCTTTTTAAGGTTTAAAAAGCTATATGTATATATTTTAAAACATATATGGTTTTAACATATGTACAAGGTTGTTTGGAAGGCTCTTGGGTTTCCAAACTCAAAATAGCCCTTTGGGGTTGCTTTTGCAAAACCAGGTAATTTGAGAAAATCGTGGGATTTTGGGGTGTTTACAGGCTGCCCTTTGATACACATGACTTTCCTAAGCTTTTGGAGGACCAGCTTGGGTGTCTCGATTAAGGTTTTTCCAAGGTTGTCCTCGTAGGCTTGAGAACCTGACAAGCACGAGAAATTCTGGATTCTCTGAAGCTGAGGATGGTTTTCACCTAGAATTACCACAATTTGGTCTTCGTAGGGGATTTTCACACACCTGTGGAAGGTGGATAGCACAACTCGCAAGCTGTGTATCCAGGGTCTTCCAAACAATAGGTTGTAATGGGGGTGTATGTCTAAGACATGGAACACCCCCATGTGGGCTATGCCCCCCATTTCCATGGGTAACTCTACGGCTCCCAACGGTCTAGATGCATTCCCTTCGTATCCAGTGATTACGATGGGGCTTGGGTTTACGGAGGTCAAGGTGACTCCGATTTGATACGCCACTTGGAGCGGAAGGATGTTGAGACCTCCTCCCCTATCAACTAAGCATTTGTCGAGAGGATAGTGATTTAAAACTACCTCGATATGCAAAGCTTGGTTGTGGGTTTCATACGATCTTTCTATCTTGTCTTCCGAGAACACGATGGGTGTTTTTGCACTTATAGATAACACTTGGATTGACAAGGACTCCAAGGTTATGTTTGAGTTAACCTTAGCTATCTCTAAGAATTTTTCTAAAACAAGCCTATGCCTAGGTGAGGTTTGTATCGGCTGTAGGATGGACATGTTTATTGGGATCTTGGAGAGATAATTTTCGAAATTATATGTGGTTAAAACAATTTGACCTTTGTCCGTTTTTGGTGAGACCTTAGGTATGCATGCTTTTGAAGGGCCAGGGATACTGACCATTGTTTTAGCAGATTTTTCTAAGTGTTGGAGTTTGTAGACACGCGGAAAATTTCTGACTCCGGGCTTCTTAGGGCCTAGAGTGAACCTTTTCGTATGTCTAAGTCGCTAAAAGGGCGTGCCAGCTAGCTTACTCAAGCTAGCGAAGTAAGTTTTCATAAGATCTGACTCGTTTGGGGCGATTGTGAGCAAGTGGGCTCTTTTCGTCGTAGACCTTCTTACACCGATGCGCAAGGGTCAGTCTGTACGCTTAGCAAAGTCGATTTTGAACAAATATAACCTCTTTGAAAACATACAAAGTGTTTTGATTGGGTTTTGTTTGTATTGTTGCAGATTTTATTTCACATGGGATTTGCACGTGCCTATGTCTTTGATTTTAGCCAATTTGGGCGTGAGATATGTGCGTCAAGTAACTAAATGTGGCGAGTTTTTGCACGGGTGTATGGGGTTTGCTTTAATGCAATATGCGTCCTAACTCATGGTATGGTGAATATGCAATGCAAACTCACACAACTGAACGGGAAAACCCAGAATTGAAAGACATAGCTTAAGGGAAATTGCGTAAGGGAAATTGCAAAAAGGGAAATATAGCTATATCTTAAGAGCGAAAAGGGTCAATTATGTAAGTGTATGCCATGTATAATGGAAATGCAACTCACACAGCTGAACCTTAAAACCCAAAATTTAAAGACATAGCGGAAGGGAAATACAATTATATATATATGAGCCCGAAGGTCGCCAACGTGCACGTGTTGTGTTTGTGTGTAAATGGAAAGACAACACACGCAGCTGAACCGAGAAAACGCAGCGGAAAGTATAGAAATATGTCTATATCTTAGCGGCTGCCAAGGCCAAAATGGTGCGTGAGGTACACGAGCAAGCGCTCGGGTGTTCTTTGTGTGTAAGTGTGTAAATGAAAGACAAACTCACATGACTTAATGGAACAACCCAGCTGAATGTAAATACTTTATATAGAATAAGAGCGAAGGCTCAATGCACGCGTGTGTGAGTGTATAAATTGAAGACAAACTCACGCAGCTCTTACTAGAGTCTTAGGAGTAAGAGTAAAGGCTCAATGGTGCACGTGGGTGGTTGTGTACGAGTAAGAGCTAAAGCTCAAGTGCTCGTGTGTGCTTTGTGTAACAAACCAAGTTATTACGATCGGGGGGAGACAAGGCTCCGTTAATACAACCCCACGTTCAAATTGAATTAAAGCGTAGAAAGGAGATATGAAATACCAAATGAAAATACTTACGTGATTTGGTTGTTTATCCACTCCAATTCATGAGCTTGCTTGGCTT
The DNA here is from genome assembly GCA_036023115.1 of Brasenia schreberi. Taxonomy (NCBI): domain Eukaryota; kingdom Viridiplantae; phylum Streptophyta; class Magnoliopsida; order Nymphaeales; family Cabombaceae; genus Brasenia; species Brasenia schreberi. Next base: position 2,506,653 of record JAYKKT010000079.1, read on the forward strand.
CACACCCACGGATGAGTCTTCCTTGAAGCTTGAAGCGAAAGGTGGCTGAACGTAGCCTTGAAGCTTGGGGTTTTATGAGGTTCACGGCTCTAGGGTGTTTGGGTTTTGAGCTTGTGTGGAAAGAGGGATGATGGATGCGGGTTTGGTTAGGTGTGGGATGGATAAGGTGTAAGGTGTAGAGATAGGAGGTGGTATGGGTCACGGATGAGAGTTGGGTATGGAATGGGGTTCTAAGGGAGATGGTCACGGATGGGAGTGGGGTTTTCTAAGGGATATGGGATGATATGGGGTGGTATGGGATAGGAAAGTGGGCTGCTACCATGGTGTTTAGTCTTAGGTGGGATGTGGAATAGGGTAGGATAGGGACTAAGGTGGTGGTGTGGCAAGGGAGACGGGATGGTTTGTGTGAGAGTTAGGGTTTTTGGTTGGGAGTGGGGTTCGGTTAGGTGTGGGATGGGTGTAATGCGAGGCGGTGGTAGGATAATTGGGGTCCTAAGGGAGGTGATCACGGGACTAAGTAGGTGGGATGGGAGTTAGGGGTTCTAACTAGGCTAGGTCGGCAAGAATCGGCAGGGAAGGTCGGTTAGGGGAGGTCGGTTACAGTGGGGTCAGGCGGGCAGGATGCCCGCGATGGTGTAAACACCCCGAAATCCCACAAATTTCTCAAATTCATCTGATTTTGTAAAAGCAGCCCCAAAGGGCCATTTTGAGTCTGGAAACCCAGGAGCCTTCCAGACAACCCTGTATATATGTTTTAAACTCTATATTTCAAAAACATACAATATGGCTTTTGAAAACCTTTTACAACATGTTTTGAAACCCCGAAGCGGCTTGGCCCGATCAAGACAGGACCAGCGAAGAGCTAAGAAGAGCCCGGAACCGGAGCACATGTCAAGCCCGGCACAGCAACTCTTGTATCACATCCATACCCCCAGGATTTCGAACGTCCAAGACCCTGTTCCTATCAAAATGTCATTTGAAGTCATCTCCGGAAGGCAGAAACGGAGGCGGACGACCATGTTGGCGAAGACCCAACGCAGACAGAGTACTAATGCTGTCAGGCCCCGCACAAATCGTCCGTTTCGAACCCAGCTCGAAGGAGTCAGAGTTCAGTTTGGATTGGATCTGGACCATATATATCCAGATCCCAATCCAAACCCATGTGTGGACTTAGATTTGGATTTGGATCCAGAGATCCAATCCAATATCCATATCCATGGCCCACATCACCTTCTCATAAATGGAGGTGGGGCCCACTTGAATTTCACGTGGGATTATGGGCATGAGAGAGAGTGGGGATGGATAATATCAAGAGTGTTGTAATTAAGCTTGACTTGTGTGTCAAGTTTGGGGTTAATCATGTGGGTTAGCCTAATTGAGTGGGTTTAAGCTTGTAATTAGCCAAAACCTAACCTAGGGTTGCACCAACATGAGGTGGTTAAGGTCTATGGGCCATGCAAAGGGAGCTCCCTCACCTAAACCTAACCCAAAACACCTAATCCTAGCCTACCACCCTAATCCACCCCTAATCTGAGCCTAATCACCTAACCCACTTCCCTAATCCCGGCCTAATCCCAACCTAATCACCTAACCCACTTCCCTAATCCTTCCCTAAACCTAGGTTAATTTCCCTAAACCTAGCCTAATCACCTAACCTAGCTCACTAAACCTCACCCTAAAACCCAACCACCTAACCTAGCCCTACACCCCTAAACCACCCCTAGCCCACAATCTACCCAAACCACTAGTTTCTAAAATATCTGGCCCTACCCTTTCCAGCCCACCTTATCTTCATACCACCCTACCTAAACCACCTAACCACTACCCCAAACCCAGCCCTAACGGACCTACCCATCCCTATATAAACCCCCCCCCCTTGGGGGCGGGTTTTCCTATCTAATGGCCTTCCCCAAGCCTAGTCGGGACCACTCTTCCCAGCCCAGCCGAACCTGCTCCACCTGCCCCACCTGTTCCGGCCATCTTCAAGGCGCCTATCCCGCGCCCCATTTGCAGCCGGCCAGCACCCTTTGTTGCTCACCCTCGCGGAGCTCCCGTTTGCAGCCCAAGGCGAAGGCCAAGCCCACGCTCAAGCAAGGCCTCTACGGACCAGCTACTAGTAAGTGCCTAACTCGGTCTTTAGTTGTATACTTGAGATTCAATTTGATACGGGGTTGTAATAACGGAGCATAGTCTCCACCCGCTTGTAATAACGTGGCTTGGCACACCCACACACATGCACTCTCTTAGTTGTGCACGATTTTGAACACACACGGGCCTAATCAGCCCCTAATACATAAGTATATATATATACTTTCATTTTCGAAGGGTTTTTGCTTAAGTTGGGTGCGTTGTCTTTCAATTCAAGAATTCACACACATTGAGCTTTCGCTCTTATTTGAAAGACCCAAGTAAGGGCCGACCTATACTATTTGGGTTTCATTTATATCGTGTGTGTAGTACTTCAATTCAAGCACTCACACACATTGAGCCTTCGCTCTTACTCCCAAGACCTTAGTCAAGGCCATACTGCAATTTATATTTGGGTTTAATTTCATGTCGTGTGTGTAAGTCTTTCAATTCAAGCACGCACCCACATTGAGCCTTCGCTCTTATTTACAAGACCCGAGTAAGGGCTCATATACATAATCTATATACATATCTCCCTTCGGTTATTTCCCTTCGGTCATTTCCCTTCGGTTATTTCCCTTCGGTTATTTCCCTTCGGTTATTTCCCTTCAGTATTGTCTTTACATTTCGGGTTTTCCCTTTGGAGTAGCGTGAGTTTGCATTGCATCTACGCCATACCACGAGGTAGGACGCATATTGCATCAAAGCAAGCCCCGCTCGAATTCGCCTATGTAGTGGAGTGTTCATAACACACAAACTAGGTGGCCCGAAGAGGGATAAAAGAAAAGACTTAGGCACATGCAAAATCCACGTGATCTAAAACATGCAATCGCATTTTAAAGACCCGAAATAGACACCTCGAACCGCTTCGTAGACTTTCTCTCCAAAACTCGATTTTTGCAAAGCGTACAGACTGACCCTTGCGTATCGGTGCAAGAAGGTCTGCGACGACAAGAGCTTACTTGCTCACAGTCGCCACGTTTAGAAGTTAGTGTTAAAAATATCTTCGCTAGCTTAGGTAAGCTAGCTGGCACGCCCTGTTTGCATACATAGGCCTTAGACACACGAGAGGATCCGCTCCGAGCCCTGAAAAGGTGAGAGGCGGGGATTTTCGTGCGTCTACAGAGATTGGCACGCCCGGTGGGACGTGAGCCTTTCAAAAATCGAGTTTTTAAGTAGAAGTCTTGCGAAAATTTTGTAAAAAGGTGTCATTTTAACTAGTTTTCTTTGCTTGTACTTAGGACATTTTGAAAAAGCTTGAAAAGCATGTCAAAATCCAATCCAAGTGAAGTGTCGAGCCAAGGCTCATGCGCATCAAGTTCTCACTCTTGTTGGATTTTCAAAAACAAAATAAAACTAGATGAAATCGAGGACTTGAGAAGGGAGTTTGAGGCCAAAATCGATGCTCTCAGCCAAGAGGCTGAAGTAGGCGATTCATGTTCATCGAACAGTGAACAAAGGCCTAAAAAGAAATCTGAAAAACCTCGCAAGCACAAAGAGGCCTCCGTAATCGAAGGCAACCAATACCACGAGTCCTTCACACAAAAGGACCGTCAAGCCCTATAGCAGTTGCTAAAAGGGCAGAATAAAGAGAAAAGAAACTACGCCCTATCTGATTTCCTTCCTATGGATTACGAAACAGACAGTGACGATGAAATACCGAACTTCCATCGGTATGATGGCATGGGAGACCCTAGGTCTCACTTGCAGCTTTTCTCACGTCGAGCCCATAAGAAGAAAAAGGACTCGATGAAATGGGTGTATTGGTTCCCTTTATCCCTTAAAGGCACAGTTGCCAAATGGCTGGCTTCCTACGACTTAAGCCAGTTCGCTACTTTTGAAGAGTTAGCGAACTGCTTCATGCAAAGATTTGCACACAACGTAGAAGTCACGCCAACCCTGAATACCTTAAGGGATACAAAGCAAGGCATGAACGAAGACGTACATGCCTTCATTATAAGATGGAAGTCGCTTTTGGGCCAAGTGCGAGAGCCCATATCCGAAGGATGCGCAGTAATGCTCATCCTAGATAATTTTAAAAGCGAGTTAAAAACCCTTCTCTCGCTCCATGAGATTTCAACTTTCCATAAGTTGATCAAAAAGGCCTCCCTTTTCGAAACCAACTTGCGAAAAGGAACATACGATCACTTGTGGAAAGGAAGTGCCGTTCCAAAAACCCGTTTGGAAAAGCCCATCGCATATGGGCTGTCCACGACGGACAAAGGGGCAAAGCCCCATAAAATCGCCAATGTCCGGGTGGATCCAGGCATGGCGGGCACTTCTAAAAATTTTGAAAAATTAGAAAATAAGAGGGAACGCAATTTTCAAAAACCGGTTGAAAAACGGGAGTATACTCCGCTGGGGCAACCTGTGTCGGAGGTCCTAGACCTCCTACTTGCTCAGGGCATGATAGAACTCCTTGAAATCCCCGAAGGAGTCACTTCCAAAGGGGGGTATTTAAACCGATTTTGTAAGTATCATCGGCTCAAAGGCCATGATACCAAACGCTGCTTCTCTCTCTTAAATAAAATTGAGAACTTGATAGCAGAAGGCCGACTCCAGGTCACTGCGGAACCTGAGCCACCTCAAGCTATCTTCAAGGAACCCTTTCCCAAACACGCCAGTGGCAGTGGGAAAGGAAAGGAGGTATGTACCCTCACCATTTCCAAGGAACTAGCGCGAAAGACAGAACCTGGTCGACCTACTTGTGCGCCCATCCTTGTACTATACAGGAGGCCCGCCCAAGTCGTCATTCGGGGACCACCAAAAGTGGAAACCCTGGTAAAACCAGTTTTAAAAATCCAAGGTTCTCCTCAGCTCATCCTTAGAGCCAAGTTTAGCGCGAACCCTAGGCTGGTCGTGGGGGAAGTCACTAGATCTGGGAGGATCTACCAACCCCCGCACCTTCAAGGTGCTCAAAAGATGGTCAGTGTGCCTGGCCCCTCAAAAGCATGTATCCCTAGTGGTCTGCCAAAAGCAGATAAGGACAAAGTCATCCTAAATCCTTATGACTTCGAAAACCACCTTTCAAAGATTCCTATTCACATGTCTATCCTAGAGCTTATAAAAACCTCGCCTAGGCATAGACTTGTATTAGAGAAAATTCTAGAAAGGGCCAAGGTTGATTCGAACATAAGTCCGGAATCCTTGTCTGCCCAAGTGGCTTTATTAGGAGCAAAATCGCCCATCACTTTTTCGGAAGATGATGTAGATAGACCCTACGAAACCCATAACCAGGCCCTGCATATCGAGGTGGTTCTAAACAACCACTCTCTAGACAGGTGCCTAGTCGATGGTGGAGGAGGGCTCAACATCCTTCCACTTCATGTGGCGTACAAAATCGGAGTCACCTTGACTTCAATGAACCCAAGCCCCATCGTTATCACTGGATACGATGGGAATGCATCTAGACCTTTAGGATCCATCGAACTCCCAATGGAAACGGGAGGGATCGAACACACGGGGGTGTTCCATGTCTTGGACATCAACCCCCATTATAACTTGTTGTTGGGAAGGCCTTGGATACACAGTTTGTGCGCTATGCCATCCACCTTCCACAGGTGTGTCAAGATCCCTTTTAGGGACCAGGTTGTAGTGATCCTAGGTGAGAGTCACCCACAGCTTCAGGGGGTCATAAACTCCCCTTGTTTATCAAGCTCCCAGGCCCATGAGGCTAACCTGGGGCAAATTATGGTTGAGCCACCTCGGCTCGTGTTGAACAACCCTAGGAAGGTTGTATGTGTGAAGGGGCCACCCAAAGCAGGCCCCCTCCCGACTTTAATCCTCCTAGGAAAACCCAAGCGTTCCCTATTTCCAAAGCCCCTGGACAAGAGGCCATACGAGCCTAATATGGACGATAGCATGTTCCAGGACCACGACTTGTATCAAACCTTTTCAAAAAATAAAAAGTCGTGGAACATATTGTTGAACATGGGCTACATGCCCTACAAGAGTCTAGGGGCACAGAACCAGGGTCTCCTAGAGCCCATCCTTCCTAGGGCCAACCAAGCCGATATGGGATCGGCTATACTCCCCGAATACCGCCGGAGCCACCCCCTGTGACCACCTGGGTCAAGGGTGCCCCGGAGCCTGTCTTAGAAGAGACCTACGACTTAGATCTCCTATTCCGAGTCTAACCCATAGTGTTTTCCCTTTGTAGGTATGACGGAAGATCCCTTTCCTAAAAATACAAAAACATTCAAAAAGCTTAAAATCAAAAAAATCGAAAAACAAGAAAAAACAAAAACAATGGAAAAACAAAAAGTCGAAAAAAAAGTGCTTTGTATAGTTCCCAAGGTTCTTGTTTTACAAAAACCCAAAAAAATCGAAAATTTGGAAAACACCAAAAAGATTTTGTACATAGCTGCTCTTGGTAGGACTTTGGCAAAAGAAAAGGATTTCGAAAGAAACGTCGTCTGCATAGCTAGACCAAAAATTTCGAAATCACTTGAAAATCCAAGTACAAAACCAGGTCATTTTGAAAACCACGCATCAAGTTCCCTCGGGTCTATAGCCCACGAGAATGATCAAAGCCCAGAAGTGGATCCCCTTGAGGAAGATCCTACTTCTGAGCTCCCAGAATTTCATAGAATTCTCGATTTTGAAAGACCTTCCCAATCAGTAGGAGGAGATTTCATAGAGGTGAACCTAGGGGATGATTCCAATCCCAAAACCATCAAAATAGGCGCATGCTTGCATGAAACTAAAAAGTTAGCATTCATTGCATTTCTACGAACCTATTTAGATGTGTTTGCATGGACGTATGAAGACATGCCGGGCAAAGATCCCAGCATTGTTGAGCATCGTCTTCCCTTAGATGCAGGTGTAAAACCCATAAAGCAGAAGCTTAGGAAAATACACCCGAATGTACACACGCAAGTCAAAGAGGGTTTAGAAGATCTGCTAAAAGCCGGATTTATAAAACCCATTGCGTATTCTGATTGGTTGTCAAATATCGTTGTGGTTCGAAAAACCAATGGGAAAATTCGAATATGCATCGATTTCAGAAACCTGAATAAAGCCACTCCAAAGGATAATTATCCTTTACCAAACATAGATTTGATAGTCGATAGTACAGCAAATCATGAAATGTTTTCATTTATGGATGGCTATTCAGGCTATAATAAAAAAAAACTAAGTCCACGAGATCAGGGTAAGACCGCCTTCACAACCCCATGGGGCACGTACTGCTATACAGTCATGCCCTTTGGTTTGAAAAATGCCGGCGCAACATACCAACGAGCCATGAACACGATCTTCCATGATCAAATTCATGAGCTTGTAGAAGTGTATGTAGATGATCTCTTGGCGAAATCCAAAACCTGATGCACCCATATCGAATGTTTACAAAAGATTTTCGAAAGGCTTAGGCTTTACAAAGTAAAGCTAAACCCTCAAAAATGTGTGTTCGGGGTAGAATCAGGGAAGCTTCTAGGCTTTATGGTGAGCCAAAGGGGAATAGAAGTCGACCCCTCTAAGTGTCGAGCCATCATAGACATGGCTCCACCCTCCAATCTCACCCAAATCCGTAGCCTCCAGGGTCGCTTACAATCCGTTCGCCGATTCATATCGAATCTGGCAACTAGATGCGAACCCTTCAACAAACTGTTGAGGAAGGGTACGAAATTCTTATGGGATGACGAATGCCAAAAGTCCTTCGAGAGACTGAAGGCATACTTGGTTAATCCCCCTGTTTTGAATCCTCCAAAGCAAGGAAAACCGCTTTTATTATACATCTCCGTGCATGTAAATGCTTTAGGAGCCCTGTTGGCTCAATACGAGGATGACACCCATAAGGAGTATGCCATCTACTATATTTCGAAAACTCTCTTGGCTTATGAACGAAATTATCAAGCCATGGAGAAGACGTGCTTGGCCCTAGTCTGGGCCTGCCAGAAGTTCAGACACTATTTCCTAGATCATGAGATCTGGATAGTGTCCAAGCTTGATCCAATCAAGCACTTGTTCGAAAAACCCATTCTCACGGGTAGATCGGGCAAATGGCAACTCCTTTTAATGGAGTATGATCTGAAATACCATCACCAGATCTCCATTAAGGGGCAAGCCCTAGCAGATTACGTGGCTGAATTCCCCTTAGAGGACGCATATCCCACTCTTGTCGAAATGCCTGATGAAGGCATCTTGCAAAACCATTTTCAAAACCACATTTTGGCAAATTCTTTCGAAAACCAAGTGTGGAAGATGCACTTTGATGGGGCACGAAACCAACGAGGGGCTGGTGCTGGGGTCATCCTAATCTCCCCTGAAAAGGGCGAGATTCCCATAGCAGTCCGCTTAGATTTCGAATGTTCCAACAACGTAGCTGAGTATGAAGCACTCATACAAGGCTTAAGGATTTCGAAAACTCTAGGGGCATCATGCATCGAGGTCTTTGGAGATTCACTCCTTATCATAAACCAGGTTTTGAAAATTTGGCAAGTACGTAATAAGAAACTACTTCCATATCACGAGTTGGCCACTCGATTGGTCCAATCCTTCCAGTCGTGTAAACTCACACACATAGGAAGAGAGGACAATGGCATCGCCGATGCCCTCTCCTCCTTGGGTTCAGCCCTGAAGGTCGATCCCATTTCAGGGACCAGATCTTTGGAAATATGGCATGCGCCCCACCCATCCACACACGACTTGGATATTTGCCAAAACAACCCAGAGTCTATTAAAAAACCCTGGTTTTATGACATAAAACAATTTTTAGAAAATGGAGGATTCACCGAGGATGCCACATCCAAAGATAAGGCATTCATTCGTAAGATTTCGACCCGATACACCATTTTGGGTGGGGTTTTATACAAAAAGAGTTTTACCAGCATTCTGCTTAGATGTATCGACCTAGAGGAGGCTAGGATAGTGATGCATGAATTCCACGATGGAGAATGTGGAGGTCATGTTAATGCCAACATGATGGCGATGAAAATACTTAGAGGGAGCTATTTTTGGTCCACCCTGAAAAAGGATTGTCATGATCATGTTAGGAAGTGTCATCCATGTCAAGTGCATGGGCACGCCATTCATATCCCATCATCTCCATTGCATTCCGTGGTCAGCCCCTGGCCATTTACCATGTGGGCGTTTGACATTGTAGGCCCAATATTTCCAAAGGCCTCGAATGGGCATCGATTTATTTTAGCAGCCACGAAGTATTTCTCCAAGTGGGTGGAATCCATTTCCTTAACCAATGTAATGGGGCAACATGTGGTGGCTTTCATCCGGAGGAATATCTTGGCTCGATTTGGGGTTCCACGAGACCTTGTGTCTAATAATGGTACCCCATTCAAGAACGAGCGGATGGTTAAGTTGTGCAATGCGTATGGCATAACTCACCACTTCTCCTCGCCCTACTACCCTCAAGGCAACGGCCAAGCCGAAGCCACAAACAAGACTCTCATTAGTATTATTGAGAAAACCTTAGAGAAGGGTAGGATGTGGCACGAGAAGCTGGATGAAGCCTTATGGGCTTATAGGACTTCCATCCGGACTCCCACGAATGCCACACCATTCGAGTTGGTCTATGGCACAAATGTCATTCTTCTCATTCATACTCAACTGCATTCATTCCATACATCCATAGCACTCGACCTCCCCCTAGAGATGCTTCAGCATGCTAGGATGGCCGAACTAGATTTGCTAGATGAGAGGCGGCTCCTTGTCATGGACCATGCTCATGCATACCGGCAAAGGATAGCCCGACATTATAGCAAACACATGAGACCTCACCACTTTGAAGTGGGAGATCTGGTCTTAAAAACCATCCACCATCGTGGCCCACACCCCCTAGGCAAGTGGCGCCCCAATTGGGATGGACCCTATGTTGTACGAGCAACCACTACGAACAATTCGTATTGGTTGATCAATGTAGAAGGTAGGAATTTAGCAGATCCTATCAATATTCAATACTTAAAGAAGTATCATGTGTAGGATCTGGGTTAAATTCCATTTTTCGAAAATTTTAAGGGTTAGCTGCCCTGAGACATGTGAATAAGGTGCAAAGGCAAACTCGTGTGACCCTGAGTGAGAGAATTCGCACTTGTGAAAGAGTGGAGTCTTCAAAATCGTGGTTACATTTCAAAATCCTTCTTCTTACAAAGAAAGGCCTAGTTCAACATAGCAAGATACTTGCAAGTAGTACGTGCTATTTCTAAATAGGCTGATCTGGAATGGATCGAGTGTAGGCTTGGGATAAGTCCTCCCCTCTTCTCTTCTCCTTCCAAAAGGAAAACAAAGGCCCAAAACAAAAGGGAATTTCCCATTCAAAGTCTCTTTCCAAAAGAAAGAAACCAGAATTTAAAAGAAAAATCGAATCTCTTGTGAAAAAGAGGGATTAAAGAAAAAATACTCCCAAAGGGAGACCCTCTATGGAAAAAAGGAAAAAGAGGCCAAAAAGCTCAAAAAGAGTAGTTTTTCGCCTTCTGTGCCTCAAACCACGGGACGCTTCAGAAGGGACCGTGGTATCTCTTTCCCATCCCTGGCTTATCCCAAGCTAAAGCATGGTTCATTTCGAGGAATCCTAAAGTAAAAATAGGATTTACTTACTTGAATTTCATCTTGTTTGAGAATTCGACGTTTCGAGTAAGGCGTAGGAATTTGAAATGAAGCTTGTTTTCTTATAAAACCTCCGCTAGATAAGCGAGTGTTAAGACTCAAACAAGGGCAAGCACGAAGAGCTCGAGATCCTTAGGATCGAGGCTCAAGACAGTTGTCCCTTTTGTAAATAGCTTTTGTAAATAAGTTTTGAAAACCGAACATCGAACAGCATCGGATTTTGCTCACTTAGAGCAGTAGGCCTTAGTGTCTCTAGAGTTCGACCACATCTGGTCTCTGGGAGGTCGCCACTCTTGGCACCACACCCATGTCATTTGCATTCCACGCATGGTACTTGCATGAACATGATCCCATTTAGGACCAAATTCCATAGTAAAACCCTTTGGCGTGATATCTCCTCCTACCAGAGTTTGTAAATTGAGATTTTGCTAAAATTGGGACGATCCCATATTCTTCGTGGCTAGATCTAGGGAGACATTGAAAGGGGTGTTTTTCATCTTTGCCCTTATCCAAATCTATTTGGACAAGGCCAAAGAGGGGCATCTGTAAACACCCCAAAATCCCATGAATTTCTCAAATTCATCTGATTTTGTAAAAGTAGCCCCAAAGGGCCATTTTGAGTCTGGAAACCCAGGAGCCTTCCAGACAACCCTGTATATATGTTTTAAACTCTATATTTCAAAAACATACAATATGGCTTTTGAAAACCTTTTAAAACATATTTTGAAACCCCGAAGCGGCTTCGCCCGATCAAGACTGGACCAGCGAAGAGCTAAGAAGAGCCCAAAACCGGAGCACATGTCAAGCCCGGCACAGCAACTCTTGTATCACATCCATACCCCCAGGATCTCGAACGTCCAAGACCCTATTCCTATCAAAATGTCATTTGAAGTCATCTCCGAAAGGCAGAAACGGAGGCGGACGACCATGTTAGCGAAGACCCAACGCAGACGGAGTACTGATGCTGTCAGGCCCCACACAAATCGTCCGTTTTGAACCCAGCTCGAAGGAGTCAGAGTTCAGTTTGGATTGGATTTGGACCATATATATCCAGATCCCAACCCAAACCCATGTGTGGACTTAGATTTGGATTTGGGTCCAGAGATCCAATCCAATATCCATATCCATGGCCCACATCACCTTCTCATAAATAGAGGTGGGGCCCACTTGAATTTCACGTGGGATTATGGGCATGAGAGAGAGTGGGGATGGATAATATCAAGAGTGTTGTAATTAAGCTTGACTTGTGTGTCAAGTTTGGGGTTAATCATGTGGGTTAGCCTAATTGAGTGGGTTTAAGCTTGTAATTAGCCAAAACCTAACCTAGGGCTGCACCAACATGAGGTGGTTAAGGTCTATGGGCCATGCAAAGGGAGCTCCCTCACCTAAACCAAACCCAAAACACCTAATCCTAGCCTACCACCCTAATCCACCATTAATCTGAGCCTAATCACCTAACCTACTTCCCTAATCCCAGCCTAATCCCAACCTAATCACCTAACCCACTTCCCTAATCCTTCCCTAAACCTAGGTTAATTTCCCTAAACCTAGCCTAATCACCTAACCTAGCTCACTAAACCTCACCCTAAAACCCAACCACCTAACCTAGCCCTAAACCCCTAAACCACCCCTAGCCCACAATCTACCCAAACCACTAGTTTCTAAAATATCTGGCCCTACCCTTTCCAGCCCACCTTATCTTCATACCACCCTACCTAAACCACCTAACCACTACCCCAAACCCAGCCCTAACTGACCTACCCATCCCTATATAAACCCCCCCCCTTGGGGGCGGGTTTTCCTATCTAATGGCCTTCCCCAAGCCCAGCCGGGACCACTCTTCCCAGCCCAGCCGAACCTGCTCCACCTGCCCCACCTGTTCCGCCTGCACCACCACCATCCCTCCATCCCACCACCACTTGCACCGCCATCTTCACCACCTCCCGGCCGAGCATCACTACCTGCCCTCCTCCTTTCTAGCCAAGTGCCCTCTTCTCTCCATTCGGTAAGTACCCCACACTCTACCTAGCTCCTTCTCTACTCCCTCTCCACTCCCAGCCACCCACCATACCACCACCGTACCTACACATCAGCCACTCGCCGCCACCACTCCCACTCGGCCAAACCTTAGCCACCCCAGCCATTTGCCACTACCTAACTCCCCTAACTACATCCGGCCACCCTATTAGATTTCCTAAGACCTGCCCATAACTCTCCCTTACACCCACTATCCCCACTACCACCTAGCCCCATCACTTAACTAACTACCTTCCCATACTCCAGCCTTAGTCATCCTAGCAGCCCGCTACCACCACATTCCCCTAAGATTCCCATTCGGCCTTCCCTTAAACTCCCCTTAGGTCCATACTCCCTAACACTCTACACTCTCTTAGTGACCCTACATATTCACTTGACCCAGCCCCTTTAATTCCCCACATCAAGGCGACACCCACTTGCAGCCGGCCATCTTCAAGGCGCCTATCCCGTGCCCCATTTGTAGCCGGCCAGCACCCTTTGTCGCTCACCCTCACGGAGCTCCCATTTACAGCCCAAGGCGAAGGCCAAACCCACGCTCAAGCAAGGCCTCTACGGACCAGCTACTAGTAAGTGCCTAACTCGGTCTTTAGTTGTATACTTGCTTGAGATTCAATTTGATATGGGGTTGTAATAACGGAGCATAGTCTCCCCCCGCTTGTAATAACGTGGCTTGGCACACCCACACACGTGCACTCTCTTAGTTGTGCACGATTTTGAACACACACAGGCCTAATCAGCCCCTAATACATAAGTATATATATATACTTTCATTTTCGAAGGGTTTTTGCTTAAGTTGGGTGCGTTGTCTTTCAATTCAAGCACTCACACACATTGAGCTTTCGCTCTTATTTGAAAGACCCAAGTAAGGGCCGACCTATACTATTTGGGTTTCATTTATGTCGTGTGTGTAGTACTTCAATTCAAGCACTCACACACATTGAGCCTTCGCTCTTACTCCCAAGACCTTAGTCAAGGCCATACTACAATTTATATTTGGGTTTAATTTCATGTCGTGTGTGTAAGTCTTTCAATTCAAGCACGCACCCACATTGAGCCTTCACTCTTATTTACAAGACCCGAGTAAGGGCTCATATACATAATCTATATACATATCTCCCTTCGGTTATTTCCCTTCGGTCATTTCCCTTCGGTTATTTCCCTTCGGTTATTTCCCTTTAGTATTGTCTTTACATTTCGGGTTTTCCCTTTGGAGTAGCGTGAGTTTGCATTGCATCTACGCCATACCATGAGGTAGGACGCATATTGCATCAAAGCAAGCCCCGCTCGAATTCGCCCATGTAGTGGAGTGTTCATAACACACAAACTAGGTGGCCCGAAGAGGGATAAAAGAAAAGACTTAGGCACGTGCAAAATCCACGTGATCTAAAACATGCAATCGCATTTTAAAGTCCCGAAATAGACACCTCAAACCGCTTCGTAGACTTTCTCTCCAAAACTCAATTTTTGCAAAGCGTACAGACTGACCCTTGCGCATCGTTGCAAGAAGGTCTGCGACGACAAGAGCTTACTTGCTCACTGTCGCCACGTTTAGAAGTCAGTGTTAAAAATATCTTCGCTAGCTTAGGTAAGCTAGCTGGCACGCCCTGTTTGCATACATAGGCCTTAGACACACGAGAGGATCCGCTCCGAGCCCTGAAAAGGTGAGAGGCGGGGATTTTCGTGCGTCTACAGATGGGCGCTGAGGCGGCTCCTGGCGCGGGATGTTGGCGCCTGGCACGAGTGGTGCACAGCGCACGACAGTGCGCAGGGGTACCTGGGTGGCTTGTAAGGTGAGGCAGTGGGTAGTGCTAGGTCTTGGATAGGTCGGTTATTAGGTTAGTTTACGTGGGTTTTAGGGTAGTGATTAGGGTGGTTTAGAGGGATTAGAGAGAGAGAGTGGTTTAGGGAGTGCTTAGGGACTTACCTCGTAGGGACGGATTAGGGGGTGGTTAGGCTCCAATTAGCCGCCTTAATCTTCTTTATCCAAGCAAATTCAGCCCTTCGATTAGGGTAGGGCAGCCCTTAACTAATCTCTCACTAAGCACAATTAGCAAAAACCCTAAATTAAATAAAGCCCTAAACACTCACCTTGGACCTTCTCTCTCCTCCCTTGAGATTCACGTGAACCCCATTACATGGACCCCCTCACCTCTATTTATAGGCATTTGAGGTGGGTTTGGATTTGGGTTTGGGTTTGGGTTTGGATCTCATTTCCAAATCCAAACACTATTTGGATCTAGATCTAGATATTTTTGACCAGATCCGATCCAAATCATACATTTTTATGGATATGGATATGGATATTATGGATCTGGATATTGTGATCCAGATCCAATCCAATCCAAACACTATTTGGATCGGCCCAAACACTATTTGGATCGGCCCAAATCCAAACACTATTCACTATATGGATTTGGATCTGGATATTTATGGTCCAGATCCAAACCAAAATTTCTCTGGATAGTCCTTCTTGGCTTCTCGAGGCATACGATCTGTGCGGGCCCTGGTTTCATCAGTGACCTGTCTAGTGTTCGGTTTCCCCAATCGGTATCATTCGGTCTCATTTTGCCTTTTGAACTCCGTTTCTACTCATTTCTGGTCCTCCCGGTTCAGATTTGGGATACTGGAGTGAGAATGGTCAATCTGGCTTTCTGGTGCTCCTAGCTTGCCATCTGCTTCGTGCCTGAGCCTTCCGTTCGCCTTTCGATCTTGGCTTTTATTAGGCCAGGATGCTCTTTTGGGCTTTAGAACGGACTTCTGAAGTTACTTTTGGTGTTGGCCTTCATGAGCGGCTTGCTAGGTTGTTTCTGGGTCAGGTGTCATCTTCGCGAGCTTCACCTGCTCGCCTTGGCCTTTTGGGGAAGATGGGGCTGAGCCCGGGTTTCAAAACTCCTATTCAGATATGGGGCTTCAAAACACTATTTATAGTTTAAAAAGCAATATGTACAGAGTTTTAAAACATATGTATAGGTTTTCAAATATGTACAGGGTTGTTTGGAAGGCTCTTGGGTTTCTAGACTCAAAATAGCCCTTTGGGGCTGCTTTTGTAAAACCAGGTATGTTTGAGAAAGTCATGGGATTTTGGGGTGTTTATAGGGTTGATAGATCTTTCCGGACCTGGTCACTTCCCCTATACTTTGCCTAAGGCTTGTGCCTATTGTGGCTCTACTTGAGTGCCTTGGAGCACCTCGAATTTCTAAAATGGTTCTAGCCGGGGGCGGGACTCTAAAATAGATTTGGATAATGGCAAAGATGACAACACCCCTTTCAATGTTTCCCTGGATCTATCCACGAAAATATGGGATCGTCCCAATGTTTTTAGCAAAATCTCTCTTTAAAACCTGATAGGAGGAGATATCACGCCAAAGGGAAGTTTTCTATGGTTTCTAGTCCTAAATGGGGATCATGTTATGCAAGTGTTCATGCGTGAATATGCACATGCATGACATGGATGAGACACCAAGAAGGGCGACCTCCTAGAGACCAGATGGTATGGTCGAACTCTTGAGACTTACGAAGACCTGTTGCTTCAAGTGAGTGGGCCCTATTTTTCAAAATCTATTTACAATAGGGAAACTGCTTTTAGCCTTGGTCCTAAGGATCTCGAGCTCTTCGCGTTTGCCTTTGCTCAAGTCTTGACACTCGCTAATCTAGCGGAGGTTTTATAAGAAAACAAGCTATATTTCAAAATTCCTACGCCTTACTCAAAACGTCGAATTCTCAAACAAAATGAAATTAAAGTAAGTAAATCCTATTTTTACTTTAAGATTCCTTGAAATGAACCATGTTTTACTTGGGATAAGTCGTAGGGATGGGAAAGAGATACCACGGTCCCTTCTGAAGTGTCCCATGGTTTTAAGCATAGAAGGCGGAAAACTGCTCTTTTTGAGATTTTTGGCTTTTTCTTTCTTTTTTCCATAGAGGGTCTCCCTTTGGGAGTATTTTTTCTTTAATCCCTCTTTTTCATAGAAGAATTGATTTTTTTCTTCTTTTGACTCAGGTTTCTTTCTTTGGGAAAGAGATTTTGGTTGAGATTTCCCTTTGTTTTTTGCCATATTTTCCTTTTGGAAGGAGAAGTGAAGAGGGGAAGACTTATCCCAAGGTCATACTCGATCCATTCCAGATTAGCCTATTTAGAAACAGCACGTACTACTTGCAAGTATCTTGCTATATTGAACTAGGCCTTTCTTTGTAAGAAGAAGGATTTTGAAATGTAACCACGTATTTGGAAAGCTCCACTCTTTCACAAGTGTGAATTCTCTTACTCGGGGTCACACAATTCGCCTTTGAACCTTGCTTTCGAAGTTTCAAAGCAGCTATCCCTAAGAATTTTCAAAAATGGGAATTTAACCCAAACCCTACACATAATACTTCTTTAAGTATTGAATATTGATAGGATCTGCTAAATTCCTACCTTCTACATCGATCAACCAGTATGAGTTGTTCGTGGTGGTTGCACGCACAACATAAGGCCCATCCCACTTGGGGCGCCACTTTCCAAGTTGATGTGGGCCACGATAGTGGATGATTTTCAAAACCAGATCTCCCACTTCAAAGTGGCGAGGTTTCATACGTTTGTCGTAGTGTCGAGCGATCCTTTGCCGGTATGCATGAGCATGATCCATGGCAAGGAGTCGCCTCTCATCTAATAGGTCTAGTTCAGCCATCCTAGCATGTTGAAGCATCTCTAGGGGAAGGTCGAGTGCAGTGGATGTATGGAATGAATGCAATTGTGTATGAATGGGAAGAATGGCACTGCCATAGACCAATTCGAATGGCATGGCATTCGTGGGAGTCCGGATGGAAGTCCTATAAGCCCATAAGACTTCATCCAGCTTCTCGTGCCAAGTCCTACCCTTCTCTAAAGTCTTCTCAATTATGCTAATGAGAGTCTTATTCGTGGCTTCGGCTTGGCCGTTGCCTTGAGGGTAGTAAGGCGAGCAGAAGTGGTGAGTTATGCCATAAGTGTTGCACAACTTAACCATCCGCTCATTTTTTAATGGGGTGCCATTATCGGACACAAGGTCTCTTGGAACTCCAAATCGAGCCAAGATATTCCTCCTAATGAAAGCCACCACATGTTGCCCCTGTATGTTGGTCAAGGAGGTGGCTTCGACCCACTTGGAGAAGTACTCAATGGCTGCTAAAGTGAACCTATGCCCATTCGATGCCTTTGGAAATATTGGTCCTACAATATCAAATGCCCACATGGTGAATGGTCAGGGGCTGACCACGGAATGCAATGAAGATGAGGAGATATGAATGGCATGCCCATGCACTTGACATGGATGACACTTCCTAACATGATCGTGGCAATCCTTTTTTAGGGTGAACATAACCCGCTCTAAGTATTTTCATTGCCATCATATTGGCATTAACATGGCCTCCACATTCTCCATCGTGGAATTCATGCATTATAATCCCAGCCTCCTCTAGGTCGACACACCTTAGTAAGATGCCAGTAAAGCTTTTTTTATACAGAACCCCACCCAAAATCGTGTATCGGGTAGAAATTTTTTGGATGAATGCCTTATCTTTGGATGTGGCATTTTCAGCAAATCCCCTATTTTCTAAAAAGCACTTTATGTCATAAAACCAAGGTTTTTCATCAGAATTTGGGTTGTTTTGGCAAATTTCTAAATCGTGTGTGGATGGAGTGGGTGCATGCCATATTTCCAAGGATCAGGTTCCCAAAGTGGGATCGACCCTTAGGGCTGAACCTAAGGATGAGAGGGCATCGGCAATACCGTTATCCTCTCTTCCTACGTGTGTGAGTGTGCACAATTGGAAGGATTCAACCAATCGAGTGGCCAACTCGTGATATGGAAGAAGCTTTTCGTTTCTGACTTGCCAAATTTTTAAAACTTGGTTTATAACAAGTAATGAATCTCCAAAGACCTCAATGCATGCTGCCCCTAGAGTTTTCGAAACTTTTAAGCCTTGAATGAGTGCTTCATACTCAGCTATGTTATTGGAACACTCGAAATCTAGGCGAATTGCTATGGGTATTTCGCCCTTTTCAGGGGATATGAGGATGACCCTGGCACCAGCCCCTCATTGGTTTTGTGCCCCATCGAAGTGCATTTTCCATACTTGGTTTTCAAAAGAGTTTGCCAAAATGTGGTTTTGAAATTGGTTTTGTAATATGCCTTCATCAGGCATTTCATCGAGTGTGGGATATACATCCTCCAAGGGGAACTCAGCCATGTAGTTTGCCAGGGCTTGCCCCTTAATGGAGATCTAGTGATGGTATTTCAAATCATACTCCATTAGAAGGAGTTGCCATTTGCCCAATCTACCGGTGAGAATGGGTTTTTCGAACAAGTGCTTGATTGGATCAAGCTTGGACACTATCCA
Organism: Brasenia schreberi; assembly: GCA_036023115.1. Taxonomy (NCBI): domain Eukaryota; kingdom Viridiplantae; phylum Streptophyta; class Magnoliopsida; order Nymphaeales; family Cabombaceae; genus Brasenia; species Brasenia schreberi. The sequence goes on from JAYKKT010000079.1 coordinate 2,525,733, forward strand.
GATCTCATGATCTAGGAAATAGTTTCAAAATTTCTGGCAAGCCCAAACTAGGGCCAAGCACGTCTTCTCCATGGCTTGATAATTCCTCTCATAAGCCAGGAGAGTTTTCGAAACATAATATATGGCATACTCCTTGTGGGTATCATCCTCGTATTGTGCTAACAAGGCACCCAAAGCATTCGCATGCACAAAAATGTAAAGTAGAAGAGGTTTTCCTTGCTTTGGAGGGTTTAAAACAGGGGGATTAACTAAGTATGCTTTTAATCTTTCAAAAGACTTTTGGCATTCGTCATTCCACAAAAATTTTGTCCCTTTTCTCAACAGTTTGTTGAAGGGTTCACATCTGGTCGCCAGGTTTGAGATAAACCTGCGAATGGATTGGTGTCGACCTTGGAGGCTATGAATTTGCATGAGATTGGAGGGTGGAGCCATGTCTATGATGGCTCGACACTTAGAGGGGTCGACTTCTATGCCGCTTTGGCTCACCATAAATCCTAAAAGCTTTCCGGACTCTACTCCGAATACGCACTTCTCAGGGTTTAGCTTTACTTTGTAAAGTCCAAGCCTTTTGAAAATCTTTTATAAGCATTCGATATGAGCGCATCGAGTTTTTGATTTAGCCAAGAGATCATCCACATATACCTCTACGAACTCATGAATCTGATCATGAAAGATCGTGGTCATAGCTCTTTGGTACGTGGCGCCGATTTTTTTCAAACCAAAGGGCATGACTGTATAGTAGTACATGCCCCATGGGGTTGTAAAAGCGGTCTTAGCCTGATCTCGTGGGGCTAATTTGATTTGATTATACCCTGAATAGCCATCCACGAATGAAAACATTTCATGATTTGTAGTACTATCGACTATCAAATCAATGTTGGGTAAAGGAAAGTTATCCTTTGGAGTGGCTTTGTTCAGGTTTCTGAAATCGATGCATATTCTAATCTTCCCACTGGTTTTTCGAACAACAACTATATTAGATAACCAATCATAATACGCAATGGGTTTTATAAATCCGGCTTTTAACAGATCTTCTAAACCCTCCTTGACTTGTGAGTGTACATTCAGATGTATTTTCCTAAGCTTTTGGTTTATGGGTTTTGCATCCGAATCTAAGGGAAGACGATGCTCTACAACTTGGGGGTCTATACCCGACATGTCTTCATACGTCCATGCAAACACATCTAAGTAGGTTTTTAGAAATGCAATGAATGATGATCTTTCATGCTCATGCAAACATGCACCTACCTTAATGAGTTTGGGCTTTGAATCACTCCCTAGATTTATCTCTATGAAATCTCCTCCTACTGAATTCGAGGGTTTTTCAAAGTCGAGAATTTTATGAAATTCTGGGAGCTCAGAAGTGGGATCTTCCCCGAGGGGATCCACCTCTAGGCTTTGATCATCCTCGAGGTTTATAGATCGTAGGGAATTTGATGCATGGATTTTAAAAAGACCTGGTTTCATACTTGGAATTTCTATTGATTTCGAAATTTTTGGTCTGGTTATGCAGACAACATTTCTTTCGAAATCTTTTGCTTTTTCCAAATCCTTACCAGGAGCAGCTAGGTACAAAATCTTTTTTGAATTTTGTAAACTTTTGATTTTTTTGTGTTTTTGTAAAACGAGAATTTTGGGAACTATACAAACTACTCTTTTCTTGAATTTTTCATTTTCAAGTATTTTTGGCTTTTGTAATTTTTCCATTTTTTGAATTTCGAGTTTTCCAAATGTTTTTGTATTTTTGATTGAGGGGTCTTCCATCATACCTACAAAGGGAAAACGCTACAGGTTAGACTCTAAACAAGAGGTCTAAATCGTAGGTCTCTTCTAAGGTAGGCTCTAGGAAACCCTTGACCCAGGTGGTCATAGAGGGTGGTTCTGGTGGTATTCTGGGAGTATAGTCAATCCCATATCAGCTTGGATAGGCCTTGGGCAAGAGGGGCTCTATGAGACCCTGATTTTGTGCCCCTAGACTTTTATATGGCAAATAGCCCATATTTAACAACATGTTCCATGATTTTTTGTTTTTAGAGAAATTTTTATATAAATCATGGTCCTGAAACTTGCTGTCATCTATGTTATGTACATAGGGCTTTTTGTCTAGGGGTTTTGGAAATAGGGGATTTTTGGGTTTTCTTGGGATGGTCAGGATTTTGAGGGGGCCAGCCTTGGGCGGCCCCTTGACATATATGACTTTCCTAGGGTTTTTGAGTGTGAGCCTTGGTGGCTCGAGCAGGGTCTGCCCCAGATTTGCCTCATAGGTCTGGGAACTCTACAAGCAAGGGGAATTTATGATCCCTTGAAGCTGAGGATGACTCTCACCTAGGATCACTACGATTTGGTCCCTAAAAGGAATTTTGACACACTTGTGGAAGGTGGATGGCACAGCACATAGGCTGTGTATCCAGGGCCTTCCCAACAACAGGTTATAGTGGGGGTGGATGTCTAGGACATGGAACACCCCTGTGTGTGCTATCCCTCCCGTTTCCATGGGGAGTTCGATGGATCCTAGTGGTCTAGACGCATTCCCATCGTACCCAGTGATGACGATGGGGCTTGGGTTTACGGATGTCAAGGTGACTCCGATTTGGTATGCCATATGAAGTGGAAGGATGTTGAGCCCTCCTCCCCCATCAACTAGGCATCTATCTAGAGAGTGGTTATTCAGAACCACCTCAATATGTAGGGCCTGGTTATGGGACTCGTAGGGTCTTTCTACATCGTCTTCCAAGAATACGATGGGCATTTTCGCTCCTATGGATGCCACTTGGTTGGACAAGGATTTTGGGGTTATGTTCGAACTAACCTTTGCTCTTTCTAGAATTTTCTCTAACACGAGTCTATGCCTAGGCGAAGTTTGTATTAGCTCTAGGATGGACATGTTGATAGGAATCTTTGAAAGATGGTTTTCGAAATCATATAAGTTTAACATGACATTTCCTTTGTCTGCTTTCGACAGAACTCTAGGAATACATGCTTTTGAGGGGCCAGGCACACTGACCACCTTTTTAGCACTTTACAGATGTGGGGGTTGATAGATCCTCCCGGATCTTGTCACCTCCCCCACGATCAACCTAGGGTTCACACCTAACATGGCTCTAATCGAATGTTTTGGAGCACCTTAAATTTTCAAAATTGGCTTAACTGGGATGAAACTCTCGGTGGTCCTCGGATGACTACTTGGGCGGGTTTCCTATGAAGTATGAGAGTAGGTGCACAAGTAGACAAATCAGACTTATATGTATGCGCTAGACTCTTCGAAATCATGAGAGCACATACCTCTTTGGCCTTCCCACTGGTACTTGCGTGCTTGGGGAAGGGTTCTTTGAAGATAGCTTGAGCAGGCTCTGGTTCCTCAGTGACCTGAAGCCAGCCTTCTGCTATCAAGTTCTCAATTTCATTAAGCAGGGAGAAACACCACTTTGTATCATGGCCTTTGAGCCGATGATACTTGCAGAATCGGTTTAAAAATCTCCCTTTGGAAGTGATTCCCTCGGGAATTTCGGGGAGTTTGATCATTCCTTGGGCAAGTAGGAGGTCTAGGACCTCCGACATAGGTTGCCCCAGCGGAGTATACTCCCATTTTTCAAAGGGTTTTTGGAAAATTTTCTCCCTTTTATTTTCCATTTTCTCGAGATTCCTAGAAGTGCTTGTCGGGCTTGGATCCACCCAAACATTGGCGACTTTGTGGGGTTTTGCCCCTTTATCCATGATAGGTAGCCCATAAGTGTTGGGCTTCTCCAAGCAAGTTTTCGAAACCACACTCCCTTTCCACAAATGATCATAGATCTCTTTCTTCAAATTTTTTTCGAAAAGAGATGCTTTTTTTATCAACTTGTGGAAAGTTGAGATTTTGTGAAGGGAGAAAAGGGTTTTCAACTCATTTTTAAAGTTATCCAGGATGAGCATGACTGTGCATCCTTCAGATATTGGCTCTCGCACTTGTCCAAGGAGAGACCTCCAACGAACGATAAACGTATGCACGTCTTCATTCATGCCTTATTTTGCATCCCTCAACGTGTTTAAAGTTGGCGTGACTTCTACGTTATGCGAGAATCTATGCATAAAGTAGTTCGCTAACTCTTCAAAAGTAGCGAATTGGCTAAGGTCGTAGGAAGCCAGCCATTTGGCAATTGTGCCTTTGAGGGACAAAGGGAACCAATACACCCATTTCATTGAGTCCTTCTTTTTCTTGTGGGCTCGACGAGAGAAAAGTTGCAAGTGAGACCTAGGGTCTCCCGTGCCATCATACCGATGGAAGTTCGGTATTTCATCGTCACTGTCTATTTCATAGTCTACAGGTAAGAAATCAGACAGGGCGTAACTCCTTTTCTCTTTGTTTTGCCCTCTCAGCAGCTGCTGTAGGGCTTTACGGTCCTTGTGTGTGGACTCGTGGTATTGGTTGCCTTCCATTGCGGAGGTCTCTTTATGTTTGCGAGTTTTTTCAAACTTTTTCTTGGCCTTTGGTTCACCATTTGACGAACATGAGTCAGCTGCTTCAGCCTTTTCGCTAAGAGCAGCGATTTTGGCCTCAAAATCCCTTCTCAAGTCCTCAATTTGCCCAAGGATATGGATTTTCAAGGTGCGCCGAATGTCCCGCACCAAGAAAATGAATTTCAAAAAGAAAAACAAGATCAAAATAAAGTTCAAAATATGGTAGACATGGCTATTCCTAAGGCATGCATCGACATCCTAGCTACACCTAACCCTACCATGCATAAACAAGTCTCCTTGAACCTAGGTTTGTATCATGAACCCGAACCTACGACCATGATTTTTCTCAATATCCCTAAACCCACCAAGGGATTGATCACGGTTTCCCTTGGAATCCATACCCTCACAAATTGCAAGGGATCGAGCATGTTTTCCCTTTGTACTCAAATAAACACAAGTCGTCCACCCCTAGGGGCACATTGGGTTGCACCTAGGGACCATGCCAAAACCGTCCACCTCTTGGGAGAGCCTAAGCCAAAACCTCTCAAGCCACTGACTCCTAGGGTCATGTGGAAGCCCAAGTCTTCCACCACCCATGTTTCCAAGACCCTAGCAAAGTCTAAACGTGTGTACATACATGACATGGACGATGCCATGTTCCAAGGCCACCCATTGTATAAAACATTTTCAAAACTCAAGAAGCCTTGAAACATGATGTTGAATATCAGGTACACACCTTACCAAGGTGTAGGAGCCCATAGCCAAGGTAGGTTAGAACCCATCCTACTTACACTTTATCCAAGTCGATATGGATTGGGCTATACCCCATCCATACCCCCTGAACCACCACCTAAGACCACCTGGGTCAAGGGTGCCCTAGAACCTCCTAAAACTGAGACCTATGACTTAGACCTCTTGTTTGGAGTCTAATTCATGATGTTTTCTTTGTAAGTTTGATGGAAGACCCCTCCTTATCCAAAAATTAAAAAAAAAATTATATATTTGCAAAAACCAAAAAAAAATAGAAAACCCTCAAAACCCAAAAACATTCAAAAAATCTGAAAATTTCAAAAAGAATGTGATTTATGTTCCTTCTCCTAATCTTTGTTTACAAAAAACCAAAAACATTCGAAAAATCTGAAAATTTCAAAAAGAATGTGGTTTATGTTCCTTCTCCTAGTCTTTGTTTACAAAAAACCAAAAAAATTGAAAAACCTAAAAATTTTAAAAAGAATGTGGTTTATGTTCCTCCTCTTTGTTTGCAAAAAGTCAAAAAAATTGAAAAATTTGAAAATCCCAAAAAGAAAGCCTTGTATATTCATCCTCCTAGTTTTCATTTCAAAAAAGACAAAAAAAATGAAAAATTTCAAAATTTCAAAAATATTGGCCATGTACAAAGCCCATTTTCGAGTTCTTTAAAATTTGTACATATTCCTAAACCAAAATCATGCATCCACAATCCCACTCTCTTGCCTAGCACTTCCCTAGAAATTAAAGTGCTTGAGAATGTTCAAAGCAAGGAAGAAGATCCCCTCATCCATGAGGAAGATCAAGCCTCTGAGCTTCCCGAATTTCATAGAATCCTTGACTTGGAAAAACCTTCAAATTCTATAGGAGGGGATTTTGTAAAAATCAACCTAAGAAGTGAGTGTAATCCAAAGTGTGTCAAGATAGGTGCATGTTTGCATGAGCATAAAAAAGCATCATTCATTGCATTCTTGAAATCCTATATTGATGTATTTTCATGAACCTATGAAGACATGCCGGGTCTAGACCCAAAAATCATGTAGCATCATCTACCCTTATAACCTAATGCCAAACCCATAAAGCAAAAGCTTAGAAAAATCCATCCTGATGTCTACTCCCAAGTGAAAGAGGGTTTAGAAGATCTTTTAAAAGTCATATTTATAAAACCCATTGCTTATTCAGAATGGCTTTGAAATATTGTTGTGATTCGAAAATCCAATGGGAAAATTCAGATTTTCATTGATTTTAGAAATTTAAACAAAGCCACTCCAAAAGATAATTTCCCTCTTCCAAACATTGATTTGATAGTGGACAGCACTGCAAATCATGAAATGTTTTCTTTTATTGATTACTATTCGGGTTATAATAAAATCAAGTTAGCACCAAAAAATCAGGCAAAAACTGCTTTTACTACACATTAGGGCACATACTATTACACGGTTATGCCATTTGGTTTGAAAAATGCCAGTGCTACATACCAAAGAGTCATGACTACTATTTTTCATGATCAAATCTATGAGCACTTGGAAGTATATGTGGATAATCTTTTGGTAAAATCAAAAACCCAATGCACACACATTGAATCTTTGCAAAAGGTTTTTAAAAGACTTAGGCTTTATAAAGTGAATCTAAACCCTAAAAAATGTGTCTTTGGAGCGGAATCGGGTAAGCTCTTAGGATTTATGGTAAGCCAAAGGGGCATTGAAGTCGACCCCTCTAAGTGTTGAGCCATCATAGACATGCCCCCACCCTCCAATTTGACCCAAATCAGAAGCCTTCAAGGTCGACTCCAAGCGATTAGGAGATTTATCTCCAATCTAGCAACAAGATGGATACCTTTCAATAGGCTTTTGAGAAAAGGGGTTAAATTTGAATAGGATGATGATTGCCAAAAAGCTTTTGAAAGATTGAAAACTTATTTGGTAAATCCTTCGATTTTAAAACCTCCAAAGCAAGGAAAACCTTTATTGTTTTATATTTCTATTCATGCGAAAGCATTGGGTGCTTTACTTGCTCAATATGAGGATGATGGCCATAAGGAGTATGCTATTTACTACATTTCGAAAACACTATTGGCATATGAAAGAAATTATCAAGCCATAGAGAAAACGTGCTTGGCCTTGGTGTGGGCTTGCCAAAAGTTTAGACATTATTTCTTAGATCATGAAATTTGGATAGTGTCTAAGCTTGATCCAATCAAGTACCTATTTGAAAAACCTATCCTAACGGGTAGGCTAGGTAAATGGCAGCTCCTCTTAATGGAGTATGATTTAAAGTTTCATCATCAAGCCTATATTAAGGGACAAGCCCTAGCCGATCATGTAGCCGAATTGCCTCTTGAAGATACATATCCCATACTTCATGAAATGCCCGATGAAGGCATACTTGCAAACGAATTTCAAAACCATGTTTTAGCAAATTGTTTTAACGAAAATCAAGTATGGAAAATATATTTTGATGGGGCAAGGAATCAACAAGGGGCAGGTATAGGAGTCATCCTCATATCCCCTGAAAAATGAGAGATCCCCATTGCTATTCGACTAGACTTTAAATGCTCAAATAATATGGCCGAGCATGAAGCACTCATACAAGGCCAAAAAAAATTTGAAAAATCTAGGGGCATCATGTATTGAAGACTTTGGAGATTCCTTACTTATTGTAAACCAAGTTTTGAAAATTTTGCAAGTGAAGAATGAAAAACTTATACCATACCACGAATTGGCCACTAAATTGGTCGATTCTTTCAAATCATGCACACTCACTCACATAGGTAGAGAGGACAACACCATAGCAGATGCCCTCTCCTCCCTAGGTTCATCTCTAAGGGTCGATCCCACCGTGGGAACCCGATCTTTGGAAATATGGCACTCACCCACTCCATCCACTCACGATTTGGAGATTTGCCAAAATGACCAAAATCCAATTGAAAAACCTTGGTTTTATGACATTAAAAACTTTTTAGAAAATGGAGGATTTCCCGAATTTGCTTCTTCCAAAGATCAAGCTTTGATTCAAAAAATTTCAACCCGATATGTAATTTTGGGAGGGGTTCTTTACAAAAAGAGTTTTACTGGCATCTTGTTGAGATGTGTAGACCTTGATGAGGCTAGGACCATAATGCATGAGTTCCACGATGGAGAATGTGGAGGCCATGCTAATGCAAATATGATGGCCATAAAGATACTTAGGGGCGGTTATTTTTTATCCACCCTTAAGCAAGATTGCCATGATCATGTTAGGAAATGTCATCAATGTCAAGTGCATGGACATGCCATCCATATCCCATTGTCCACCTTGCATTCCATTGTAAGCCCATGGCCCTTTGCTATGTGGGCATTTGATATCATAGGACCAATCTCCCCAATTGCATCCAATGAATATAGATTCATATTAGCAACCACCGAATATTTTTCTAAATGGGTTGAAGCTACCTCCTTGGCAAACGTTCAAGGACAACATGTAGTGGCATTCATTAAGAAAAATATCTTGGCTTGATTTGGAGTTCCAAGAGACCTAGTGTCCGATAATGGTACACCCTTCAAGAATGAGAAGATGGAAAAGCTATGTAACACATATGGCATAACTCAACACTTCTCATCGCCCTACTACCCTCAAGGCAATAGCCAAGCCGAAGCCACGAATAAGACTCTCATAAGCAACATTGAGAAAACCTTAGAGAAGGGTAAGACATGGCATGAGAAGCTTGATGAAGCCTTATAAGCTTATAGAACTTCCATCCAAACACCCACAAATGCCACACCATTCGAGTTGGTCTATGGTACAAATGTCATACTCCCCATTCATACCAAATTGCATTCATTCCATACATCACTTGCACTCAACTTGCCATTAGAGACCTTACAACATGCTAGAATGGCTGAGCTTGATTTATTAGATGAGAAAAGGCTCCTTGCTATGGATCATGCACATGCATATCGGCAAAGGATAGCCCGACATTATGAAAAGCATATGAAGGCTTGCCATTTCAAAGTGGGAGACCTTGTATTGAAAATCATCCACCATCATGGCCCACATCCCCTTAGAAAGTGGCGGCCCAAGTGGGATGGTCCCTATATGGTAAGGGGAGCAACTACCAACAATGTATATTTGTTGATTGATGTTGAGGGTAGAAATTTAGTAGACCCTATAAATGCTCAATACCTAAAAAAATATTATGTATAGGGTCTATGTTAAATTTCTTTCGAAAAGATTTTAAAATGGATCTCCTTCGAACTTTTTGAAAGAAGGATCAAGGTTGATCATATGAACCTAAATAAGGGAATTGGTGCTTTATGAAAAGTAGAGTTTTCAAAATTGTATGGTAACATTTCAAAAAAATTTAGCTTACGAAATAGAGCCTTGTTCAATATAGCAAAATATTTTCAAATGGTAGATGCTATTATAAAAAGGATGATCTTGGGTAAATCGAGTAACCAAAGGGATAAGTTTTTCCCATTCTACTTCTCTCCCCAAAAGGAAAATTGGCAAAATCAGAAGAAGAGAATACAAAAACTCCTCCAAAAAGAGGTCTTCCTTCAAATAGAAAGAGGGAATACAAAAATTCCTCCGAAAGAGGACTTCTCTTTGAATGAAAAAGAAAAAGGAAAAGAGAGGGAATATAAAAAGAAAAATCCTCCAAAAAGAAAAGAAAATGAGGCCCTCCATGTTGATAGAAGAGAAAAAAAAATACCAAAAGCTCAAAAGGGTAATTTTCCATCTCTTTGCCTCAAACCACGAGACGCTTCAGAAGGGACCATGGTAACTCTTTTTCATATCCCTACAACTTATCCCAGTGGATGAAGATTTATTTATGAAAATCCTAGAGTAAGAATAGAATCTACTTATTTGGATTTCATTTTGTTTGAGAATTAGACTTTGTTGTTTAGGAAATAGAATTTTGAAATGTTTTTCAAAATTTCCTACAAAACCTCTGCTAAGTAATGGGTGTCAAAACCCAAATGAAGGGGAATATGAAAAATCGGAAGTCCTTTTGATTGAAGTTAAGAGGGGTTCCCTTTTGAAAATAGATTTTGGAAAACCCGAGATATCAAAACGACATGGGATTATCTTACTTGGGGCAGCCGGCCTTCATGGGCTTCTCCTCAAGTTCATTCATTCATCTCTTAACTAAGTCTCTAAAGTTTCACCATCCATATGCATCACCCACGCCATGCATGCACACATACAAAGTCATACATGCATGATCATGTTCAGGACTAGCACCCAATATAGGTCAAGTCCCCTTTAGCTAAAATCCCCTCCTCCATAATCCAAGAAAAAGGATTTTATGAAACAACGAATGGTGTATATTCTGAAGAAAATTCGGAGAAGTAAAACCAAAAGGGTGTTTTCTTCTTTGCCAATATCCAAATAAATTTGGATTAATGCCAAAGAGGGGCATCTGTAAACACCCAAAATCACAATGTTCCAAAACTCCCAATTTTGAAAATCCCAACAATTTAAAACCTTTTTAAAGCTCAAGTCTTTTTAAAAATATTTCAAAATAAAGGTTTTAAATTCAAGTTAAAAGCCTAGGTGATTCAAGGCCAATCAGACGAACAGGCGAAGACCCAATCCAATTCAGGATCGGGATTAAGTCAGAAAATGAAGGACGGACCAAGTTGGTTCATTTCAAATCAAGGGCCGGTTGGATATGAAACATATCAGGTTGGATATGAAGATCGAAGATACCGATTGGATAAGGTGGGCTGGTTCATTTCAAATCAAGGGCCGGTTCACTTCAAGTAATGGGTTGGTTCATTTCAAATCAAGGGTCGGTTCATTTCAAATCATGGGTTGGTTCAATTCAAATCAAGGGCCAAGATGGACCGTCTTTACCGAATAAATTGGACTTGAAAGTGCTGATTTTGAAGGATTACCAAAGCTACATCCAGCCAACATTTTAACTTGAATCAAGCTACACAAGGCAAAGAATCGACCCTAGCCGGCCACTTGGGTTTCACCCAGCTAGGGCTAGACGTGCCCAACAAGATAAAAAACCAGTCCACATGGGGCTGGTCCATATCACCAAAAAGGGGACCACCTAAGTTGGACCTTAGGGCTAGATATGGGCCATGTGAGGCCCGCTCCAAGGAAGGCCCTAGAAACAGCCTCCCTTGGCCTATAAATAGGGCCAAGGGGGGGCGTGAAAGGCATCTTGGAAGGGAGAGCTTAGAGTGGCTGCATCTTTTAATCTTGGGAAGAGAGGGGTTGCACAAAGGGTTTTCCAGCAAGAGAAAGAGCTTCCAAGGGAGGGTTGCACCTAGCTAGGTCGTGGGCTGCCAAGGGAGTGAAGAGAGAGGGGAATTGGGTTAGTTCATAGGCTAAGGGCTGCACTTAGAAAGAGTTGTGAGTGATATAGTGAATCCAAGGTGAAGATGTGGACCAAATTTCATCTTGAAGGTTCGATCCTTGTGGAAATTTAGAAAGTTGTTCTAAACCTTTGATTCTTAAATGTTTCTTCTTTCAATTCAATTTAAAAAGGGGTTGTATTAATAGATCCTTGTCTCCCCCCATGTTGTAATAAGAAGTAGATGTGCTGTGAATTTTCTGCTCTTACTTATGCCCTCTAAGTGTTTGGTTTTGTGATTCTACCCCAATATATTCTATAAAACACTATATATTCTCTAACCCCCTCTATACTTAAGCTAATATATATATTTCCATTCATTTTTCTTCAGTAATTTGTTTAGTGTAGCTGGGTTCTTGCAATTTAAATTCGGGTGAGTGTGCATACATGTATGTTCTATAAAAATGAAATTTTGGTTTTTTAGCAGTTGTATACTTTGATTGTTTCAATTTTAATTCTCTGATCTGTGATCCTAATATGTTGAAATTTTAGGAACAATACCTACACACACTAGCCCACTAAAAATAAAATTTTTAAGAATTTTAGGACTGTTAAACCCCGTGAATAAAATTGAGAATGATCAGACAAATCCATTTATGTTTTCTACATAGTAGGATTTAATACAATAAGAGTTGGGTAAAAGTCCCATATCTCTCTCTGTAGGAATCCAATTTTGATGAAATTAGTCTCATTGGAAAGCTGATATCCATAAATTTCTAAAAAGACTAAAATCACAACATTTATAATTATGTACACCGAGATATAGAGGATTCTTTGAGCCTCTATATTTCTGTCACAGAATCTCTTGAAACAGTGAAGTTAGGTTCAATTCCCGATTTAATTTTGTAAATTTGTTATCCCATAATTCTAGGAAAAAGATAGTTTAGGATCTCAATACATCAGGGAACATCCTGTAAAAGTTTTATGAATTTTGGAGATACTTAGGCCATCGAGAAAAATTTGGGAATAATGTGTGAAAAACAGAACCAGTTTCTGTTTTTCAGAATTTGGTGAATTTCAAGTTGAAACTAAGTGCACTCACTATTTCTTAGCCAAATACTTCATCTTCACGTGAATTGGAGTCTATCACCTATGAATTTGAAATTTCTAAGTGCTTAGGCTGACCCTTGAGCATCGATTCAAGAAGGCCTAAAGTGAAAAGACCCGCTTAGCCACAATCGCCAATTAAGTCAGATTTGACTTATACTCTTTGCTAGTTTTTGAAAACTAGCTGGCACGCTCACGCAAAAGTAGAATTGAAATTTTTGCTTCAAGTCTCTACATAGACTTGGAGTGAAAATTTCAACGTCTACAATTACATGAATCTACATCATATAAAATAAAAACAAAAAATATTTTCTGAATCTGTACATGAAATTCTGTCATCTGTAAAAAAATTAGAATTCTTGGAAACTCAGAATTATTTTTAAAAAATTAGAAATAAGCCACTCAAAATAGGACCAATTTCTGTTTTGAGCATCTTTCAAGAAGGCCTACATCGAGAAAAGTTCACTTGTCCACAATCACTATATGAAGTCAAAAATCAATCTTTCCTAATTTGAGCAAACTAGTTGGCACACTCGCACACACAACATAGTTCAAGAATCTCTTTTCAAATCTTTACATAGATTTTGAAATAAAAATTCACGTCTACAGATTTGGCATGCCCGGTGGGACTTGAGTCTTAGGAAATTATTTGAATCCGGTATAAGTTTACAAAAAAAAAATCCACTTTTCAAAATCATGATTCTCAAAATAAATTATTGTATACAGGTTGATCATGCCTAGTTCAGAGGGATCTTGTGAAGTGTCAAGCCGAGCCTCATGCTCTAAGTTTGTTTTCAAAAAAAAATTCAAAAGAAATTTCAAGAAACCAAGGGATTATGCTTGCCTCCCTAAAAAGGGAAATGAAAGAAATCGAGGAAAGAATCGGTGCATTAAGCCAAGAGGCTGATGCGGTAGAAGGGCCCATAGAAAACCCTATCATTCGAGAAAGCCCAAAGTGACCTCTAAGTTTGAAGAAGAACCAGAACTCGAGTCCTTCACCATTAGGGGCTGAAAAGCCCTACAACAACTATTAAAAGGTCAAACGAGAGAAAAGAAGTCATACTCACTATCTGACTTTTTACCCTCTGATTATCAAACAGATAGTGATGATGAAATACCAAACTTCCATAGCTATGATGGAAATGGAGATCCTCGATCCCATCTCCAATTGTTTTCTCGAAGAGCATATAAGAAAAAAGAGAGACTCTTCAAAATGGGTTTACTAGTTCCCCTATTCTCTGAAGGGGAATACATCTAAATGGCTAGCTTCCTACAATTTAAGCCAATTCTAACATTGAAGATAAATAAAAATATAACTTTCTAAATGACTTTGATAACTTGGAAGATAGTGAAAGTGAGGATAGTAATAGAAAAGAAACCATTGATTCAAGGCAAAAACATGAACACACGGATATGGAAATGAGAGGAAATGAGTCTCGTGGCACTATAAAGTCTTTTCCTTTACACTATGCTAGAAGACTTGTGAACAAGAAAATAATAGTTTACTTCTTAAAATTCTAAAACCCCATAAAGATTTGTGTCCTATGAAACCTTTGAATATCAAAGAAAAAATCTTATTGCTTTTATTTTACAAGTAGAAGAACCCAACTTCTATAATCAAGTCTAAGGTATATGAGAATAGGAAAATGATATGCAAGAAGAATTAAATTAATTTGAAAGAAATCAAGTTTAGGAATTAGTTCCTAGGCCTATCAATCATCCTATAATTGGCACTAAATGGGTTTTTAAATAAACTTGATGAAAATGAGTTAATAACATGAAAACAAAGCTAGAATGGTCGCTAAAGATTTATAATCGAGAAGAAGGAATAGATTATGAAGAAACCTATGCACCAGAACTCAGATTAGAATATATTAATATGTTATTTGCATACGCTTGCATCAGCTAGAATTTTAAACTATATCAAATGGATGTTAAAAGGTTCTTTTCTAAACAGTTTTATTTAAGAGGAGGTATAATGTTGAACGGCATAGGGTCCAGTTTGAAAATCATAAATCACCCAACTATGTTTTTAAACTCAAAAAAGCCTTGTATGGTATTAAGAAAGTACCTGGTTTGATAGGTTTCATGCATGCTTATAATTTTCTATCTTGCTATATTAACACAACTTTATTTGAAGAAAATCAAATGCAAACATTATAATACTGCTTTTATACATTGATGAGATGATTATTACTAAAAGTAATGAAGATGACAAATTACAAGTTAAACTTCACAAGTGTATTTCAATGAAAGATCTTGGTTTGCTTAGTTATTTTTTAGGAATTGAAGTTGTACATTGTAATAGAGGATATTTTATGTCTTAAACAAAATTTGAAAGTGATATTGTTAATAGATTGGGTCTAACAAATGAGAAAAAGGGCAGATACCCTAGACATAGTAGGAACAAAATTGAGAGCAACATATGGAGAGAAACTGAAAGATCCTATATCATACAAGCAACTTGTAGACACGGAAAATCCTCGTCTCCGGGTTCTTAGGCCTGAAGCGAATCTTTTCGTGCTTACGTCGCTTTTAAAAAGGGCATGCCAGCTAGCTTTCTCAAACTAGCGAAGTGTTTTTTTTGAAAATATCTGACTTTTGGAGCGACTGTGGACAAGTGGGTTCTTTTCGTCGCAGACTTTCTTGCACCGACGCGCAAGGGTCAGTCTGTACGCTTTAGAAAAACTCGATTTTACACAAACACGACTCTTTTGAAAACTTTGAAAGTGTTTTATCGATTGGTTTTGTCAAATTTGCAACTTTTACACATGGGATCTATGCGCTCCTATGTCTCTCGAGTTTTAGCCAATTTTGGCGTGTAGTCGTGTGCATCCAGTGCTCGATTTAAGGTAAGTTCTATACGATTTTATCAATCTGGTTCGATGCAAGTATGCTCCCTATCTCGAGTGTGGCGGATATGCAATGCAAACTCACACAACTTGAAGGGAAAACCCAAAATTTAAAGACATAGCAGAAGGGAAATAGCAGAAAGGGAAATATGGCTATATCTTAGATGCGGAAGGGAAAATATATATAGCTATATCTTAAGAGCGAGAAGGAAAAATATATATAGCTATATCTTAAGAGCGAGAAGGCTCAATGTGAGTGAGTGCTTTGAGTGTATAAATTGAAAGGGCAACTCACATGACTTGAACCTTAAAAAACCCAGCTGAAAGGGAAATACGTATATATATGTAAGAGCGGAAAGGCTCAATGTGAGTGAGTGCTTTGAGTGTATAAAATGAAAGACAACTCACACGACTTGAACCTTAAAACCCAGCTGAATGTATATAAATAGAGCTATATCCTATGGGTTGTTGAGGCCCGTTTTGTGTGCAAAAGGTGTGCAGATAAGAGCGAAAAGGCTTTAGTGTACGTGTGTGATTCGTGTTTCAAACCATAATATTACATCTTGGAGGGAGACTACGCTCCATTATTACAACCCCGTATCGAATTTAATTGAAACTTGAATCAATGTAAAAGATCAGGTTCAAGCACTTACACGTCGTTTGCTTGGACTTCCTTTATCAGCGAAATCTGACCTTGGATATAGCCGTTGGATGGACCTTTCTCTACAAAATGACCAGCCGCGTGGAAGGTTGATCCTAGATCGTGACCTGGGCTAAGTTGACACACTAAGGTGCTATGGTTTCTGGACTTAGACACGACAGATCTAGGGTGAGAACCAATGGATCTAGGTCAGGTCTAGGGAAAAACCCGACCAACTAATGGTCGAGTTAGGTGGTGTCTACGGGATTATTTTAGGTGAGACACTATGGAATGCTCGGCCAACTAATGGCCGAGCTTGGGTGGGGATTAGTGAATGATCTTAGGGGAGATCCTAAGGTGAGTTCTAGGGTAATGCTCGGCCAAAGGGTGGCCGAGCTGGGCAGGTTTTTTTGGAGAAGGATTAGGTAGGATCTAAGGTGAATCCTAAGGAAAGAGCTCGGCCAAATGGTGGCCGAGCTTTGGCTGATGTTAGATGGTTGATCTCGGGTGAGATCCTAAGGGAATGGCTCGGCCAAAAGGGTGGCCGAGCTGGGTAGGTTTAGAGTGGTTTTTTTCTTTTAGTTAGGGTCTAACTTGGGTAATGGTTTAAGGTTAGGGATAGACCTAAGATGAGCTCGGCCACTATGGACCAAGCTAAATGGGTGAGGATGGGTTCGACAAGAGGAGGGAACCGAGTGTTTTAGACACTCGGTTTTGCCATGTTTTTGGGAGTGGTTTTTGGGTTAGGAAATGAGTTGGGTAGTGGTTTTTAGGTTAGGATTTTCTTTAGGACAGATCTAAGGTGAGCTCGGCCAACCAATGGCCGAGCTGGGTATGGTCCTAGGTTAGGATGGTCTTAGGTAGAACTAGGTCAGCCCTTTTAGTGAAGTTCGGCCAGCTCCTTGGCTGGACTTTGCTGTGGCTTGTCGTTAGTGGTCTAGGTGGTTTAGAGAGGTGAGAAAAGAGATGGTTTTGGGCAGGAACTAGGGGACTTACCTTGACAACATTTCAGTCGTTTGATCCTTGGTTCCCACGCAGCCAATCCTCACCAAGCAAGGGCCATCCAATGCCGCCAGATTTCATTTCCTTTCAGCCATGTACAAGCCGTGCTCTACAAAACCCCAGCCCACCCACAACTTTCACCCACAATCTCACGAAACAAGAGGGGAAGGCCAGCCCCTTTTGTTGACCTTCCTCTCTCTCTCTCTCTCTTTTCCCCAAGTGGAGAGGCGTGAAATGCTGGAAAAAATCCTCTCCAAGGCCAGCCCTCTCACGTCCTTTTATTTGTTGACCTTCCTCTCTCTCTCTCTCTCTTTTCCCCAAGTGGAGAGGCGTGAAATGCTGGAAAAAATCCTCTCCAAGGCCAGCCCTCTCACGTCCTTTTATACGCCTCTTATTTGGATATGGATCCTTTGTTGGGTTCTGAAATCCGGATCCAATTCGAGCCTTGTTTGGATATGGATCTTGGATCTAGATCTGGGTATCGGGATCCCGATTCGATCCAAATTTTTCTCTTCTTCAGTCCTTCCTGGCGTTTCGAGCCGGGCGCATCGTGCGGATCCTGAGTTCATCAAGATTCCGTCTTATGCTAGGTTTTTCCCAATTTCGTCGTCCGAGCTTCTTTTTGTCTTTCTAGACTCTGTTTCAACTCTTTCTTTTGTTTTTTGACTTGGATTGCTCGTGATTTCAGATGTGCTTTCGGCTTGGCCTTCGATGCTTCAGTCTTGAAGTACACTCGTGGCCTGGGCTCCTTTTTCGTCTTTGAAATTCACTTTTCATCGGGCTGGGCTTGACCTTTGAGCTTTTTGAATCTTTTGCAACTATTTTGAGCCAGGCTTCATCTGTTCGTCTGGTCTTTTGTAAAAATAGGACTTTCGTCCACTTTTGAGATTTTTTATGTTTCAAACAGGGTTGGAAAATAGAGTTTTGAAGGGTTTGAGTTTCCTGAGTTTTTGAAATCTCCAAACTTGCTTTTTGAGCTGATTTTCGAACCAGGCATTTGGTTTTGGAAGATATTTGGATTTTGGGGTGGTTACACAACTTATATGAGCTTTGACCTATCTCACTATCACTTACCCAAACATATCACATCTCATACACACTGGAAGTCAGTTTCAAGAAGACAACAAAAGGTGTCACTATCATCCAAAAAAGCGAAATACTAAGCCATGATGACTATTGCTACTGAGATATCATGGATTATAAAGGTGTTGAGAGACATGAGGGTTACTCTTGAACACCCATCCATTCTATTTTGTAACAACAAAAGTGTCATTTACATCACATCTAATAACACTTTTCATGAAAGAATGAAACATATTGAGATGAACTGTCACTTTGTTTGAGAGGAATATTTAAAGAAGAAACTCTATGTTAAGTATCGTTTGAAATGCAACTAGCTGACTTTTTCATCAAGTCATTATCGACTCCTAGATTTAGTTTTCTGTTAAACAAACTTTTGATATACATACCGTAAATTTGTTAGAGGTGTTAAACTCTAATAAGATGGGCCACTAGAGTCGTGTTTGAGTAAAGGATACTTGTTGTAAACTAAAACCTATATATTTGTACATTTGCTTTATAAATAGAGCCACTTACCTCTTAATAAATCATGTTTTGCAGTACTTTGGATATTTAGTTTGACTAGTTGGTTCCTTATTTGACTTAGTTTGTGTGTTTAAACATAAGTGTTTGGCATTTTCTGCGCATTAATCTCTTGGTAATGTTTGGTTTGTGATTTGGTGAATACTCTTCAAGTAAGTTGAAGAGCTATTCTTACATTATCATCCGTCATAAGCTTTTTCTAAGCTAATTGTAGACACGGAAAAATTTTCACTCTGGGTTCTTAGGCCGGAAGTGAACTTTTTTTCGTATCTAAGTCGCTTTAAAAGGGAGTGCCAGCTAGCTTACTCAAACTAGCGAAGTATATTTTGAAATATCTGACTTTATGGGGCGACTGTGGACAAGTGGGCTCTTTTCGTCGCAAACCTTCTTGAACCAATACTCAAGGGTCAGTTTGTATACTTTAAAAAATCTCGATTTTAAACAAGCATGGACTTTTGAAAAGAGTACGAAAGTATTTGATCGATTTGTATGCCTATTTGTAGATTTTATTTACGTGGGGTTCTCTCGAGTATGACGGATATGCAATGCAACTCACACAACTGAACCTTAAAACCCGAAATTGAAAGACATAGCTGAAGGGAAATTGCAGAAGGGAAATTGCGGAAGGGAGATATAAATATAAGAGCGGAAAGGCTCAATGTGTGCGTGTGTGTTGTGTATATATTAAAAGACAACTCACGCAACTTAGAATGTAAAACCCCGCTCGACTTAAATGTAAATTGCGGAAGGAAATACGTATATATATATATATATATATATATATATATATATATATATATATATATATATATATATATATATGAGCCCGAAGGTCGTCAACGTGTGCGTGTGTGTTTGTGTGTAAATGGAAAGACAACTCACACACATGACTTAAAATTTAACTTGCGGAACGGGGAAATATAGATATAAGAGCGGAAATGCTCAATGTGTGTGTGTGTGTTGTGTATAAATGTAAAGACAACTCACACGACTGAAATTTAACAACCCCGAATGTAAAGACGTATACAACTAAACCGGGAAAACTCACACAGCTGAAAATATATAGATATGGCTATATCTTAGTGGCTGTCGAGGCCAAAATGTGCGTGGAGGTGCTTGAGCAAGAGCTCGGGTGTCTTTGGGTGCGAGTGTGGAATTTTAAATGACAACTCACACAACTTAAAGTAACAACTCAGCTGAATGGAAATACATATATATGATAAGAGCAAAAGCTCAATGCACATGTGGATGTAGTGTGTAAATTTAAAGATAACTCACGCAACTCTTACTAGAGTCTTTGGAGTAAAAGCGAAGGCTCAATTGTGTATGTGGGTGCTTGGTGTATGAGATAAGAGCTAAAGCTCAAGTGCACGTGTGTGTCTCATGTACGAGATAAGAGCTAAGGCTCAAGTGCACACATGTGTCTCGTGTATCAAGCAACAATATTACATCCCAGGGGGAGACAACGCTCCGTTAATACAACCCCGTATCCGAATTGAATTAAATGTAAAGCAAGTTAGCGTAAGGGACCAAGTTTAGACACTTACAAATAGCTGGTCCGTCTTCACTTGCTCATATTTAGGCTTGTGATTCACTTCGGGCAACCAAGGACGTGCTCCCCTTGAAGCTTAAGGTGTGAAGTGGATGGTCGGAGGTTGAGCTTGGTGAGGCTTTGGGCCTTGAGAGGTAAGGCTCACGGGTGTGTAGGGTGCGGGTGCTAGTGGCTTTAGTGGGATAAGCAAGGGAGGGCACGGGTGTGCTAGGTGGTATGTGGTAGGATAGGATGAGTTGGGGTGCTAGGCAAGAGGTCACAACAGGGGTGCTATGTGGGGTATGAGAGTGTAAGGCGGTGGGATGGAAGGCGGTGGATGTGATGAAGGGAGTTGGGGTCGGTACTAGGTCGGTGGGAGTGTAAGGCAAGGTGGTTGGGGTAGGCCAAGGAGGTGGTGTATGGCAAGTCAGTGGCGTGGTAGGGTGGCAGGGAGTCGGTGGTAGTGGTAGGGTAAAGGTAGGGTAGAATCGGTTGGGTGGTAGGGTGTCGGCTGGAGTCAGGCGCTAGGTGCCAGAGACTCGGCCGGGGCGATAGGTGCGGGGCGCGCAGGACACACTATGGTGCGCCGGGTGGCAGCGGAGCGGGTTGCGCGCGGGCAACGCGCAGGGTGCTAAGGGACACCGGGGCTTGAGGGTTTAGCTTGAGGTGGTGGGGTTAGATTAGGTTCGGTTAGGTTGGTTTAATTAGGATTAGAGGTGTTGTGGGGTTTAGGTAGTGTTGATTAGGGTAGGTTTAAGGTGGTTTAGAGGGGTTCGAGAAAGATGGGCTAGGTGAGTTTGTTAGGCTTACCTTAGGACGCGGTCTTGGGGTGTGCTCAAGCTCCAAATCAGCCACTCGAAAGCCTTCTTGTTCAAGCAAATCCAACCCTTAATCAAGGTGGTGCAGCCCAACTAATCCCTCTTTAAGCCCATAATTAACCCACTAAACAAAATTAAGAAAGCACTAAGCACTCGCCTTAATACCCTCTCTCTCCTCCAAGCTCCTCCAAGTGGATTTCACGTGAACTCTTGGGGACCCCCTCACTCCTATTTATAGGCAAATGAGGTGGGTCTTGGATATGGGTCTTGGATTTGGATCGTGGAATCCATGTCCGATCCAAACACTATTTGGATCTAGATCTTGGATCTCGAATATTTTTAGATCCATATCCGATCCAAATCCAACATTTTTATGGATATGGATTTAGATATTTTGGTCCAGATCCGATCCAATCCAAACACTATTTGGATCCAATCCAAATCCAAATACTATTTGGATATGGATCTGGATATATATGATCCAGATCCAATCCAAATTTTCTTTGGATGGTCCTTCTTGGCTTTTCAAGGCGGATGTTTTGTGCGGGCACTGGCTTCATTAGTGCTCCATCTGGTGCTGGGTTTTCCCCAACTTTGTCGTCCGGACTCTATCTCGCCATTCTGGTTCTCCTTTGTACTTGATACTTGTCTCAATTTTCATTTGATATTTTTCTTTCATAATTTTATTGTATGACTTATCAAATTGATATTGTGATAATTTGCACAATTTTAAATGCTTTCTTGTTCTTGTATATTAGTACAATTATATTTTTCCTTTATTAAGTATCTTTTGTTTTTTTCATACAACAACTAAGTCTTTTTTCATACTAGAAGGGATATGCTATATGAATTTTTTGTTTCCACATAGCCCTATCATGTAGCAAGCTGACAATTAACTTAACATAAGCTAAAACATTCTTTATTATTTTTTCTAACACTTTTGTGGTTTTCCTCTTTCTCTTTTAACATTTTCACAATCTAATTTTTTATATCTTCTTACTCGATGGGAAAAGGCTTAGTTGTTGTTCTTACTCGAGCTTCTTTTGGTTTTCTTTTTACATGTCAAAACCATTTTAAACAATTTCTCCTCATTTTATTCTTTATTAGTGTCACTCCTAATTTGTTTTTAATAATTTCATTATATATACAATTTTTTTGTATGACCATTCATCCATCTCAATATCTTCATTTATGCTATGAACTTATTTATTATATGTTGATGATTAAGTGCCTAACACTCAGAATCATAAAACATATTTAAGTCTAATTGTTGTTCTATAATATTTACCTTTCAACTTTAATGATATCTTCTTGTTACATAGAATACCTGATGTCCTTCTCCATTTTAACCAAGTCAATTCTATGCATAACATCTTCATCAATTTTTCCATCACTCTAAAAACTAACCATAGGTACTTAAAACTTTTCTTGTGAGGGGATGTAATGACTCTAGGTATTTAAAACTGATTCTAGGTATTTTGGTTTTCTCATATTTCATTAAATAATCATACAAGCCAAATGGATTTTTCATATTTTTATAAGAATATTGTCTTGTTGTATATATTTATCAACCTTTATAGGTTTAAAGGCTTGATTGACTTCATTCTATTCAATATAAGTCTGTATAAATTATGATTTTATACTCTTTTGAGTTGTTTAACTCTTCCAACTAATATTATTATCTATATTTTTATTAAAAAATTTATTAAAATAACTTATTTATTTATTTTTCATATCATTGCTTGTTAGTAGAATCTTTTTGTCTTCATTCTTAATGCATCTAAACATGATCCTTAATTTTCTTCTTTTTAGCCTCAACCATCTTAAAAGTATCAATTTCACCTTCTCTTGAGTTTACCTTTTTGTATAAATCCTTTCAAGTTTTGGCTTTTGTGTCACTAATGGTCTGTTTCACTTATTTTTCTATTTTTTTTATAAGCTTCCCAAGTTTTAGTAGTCTTGTTGGCATAATGTAAATTATAAAATACATTCTTTGCCTTAATTTTATTTTACACAATCTTATTCTACTACAAGCCTCCTTTTATGCCAGTACGCCTCTCTTAGATTCACGTAAAACATTTTTTACCACTTTCTCAATATGAGTTACTATATTTGTTTCATAGGTTCTAAGTGTTTACATAATTTCAAGCATTCCCTTGATGAACTTTTTCTTTAAATATATAAGTTTTTTCTTATTTATGAAGTTTCACCATTTAATTTGAGTAATTATATATTTTGTGCGTCCTTATCTACTTTCTTTCTTATATATAAATTCATAACTAAAGTTGATATTGGGTATTTAAGTTTTTTCCTTAAATTATTTATAATCTTTACAACACAATTTATACAAGCAAAATAATCAATTTGTGTTTTAGCAAGCCACTCTTTAAGTAATTAAATATTTATCTTTTTTCTGAAAAGTGTCATGGCTATAAAGTAATCATATATTATAGCAAAATTTAGAATTTTCTTACATTCTTCATTTAAATCTCAAATCTATAGTTTTCATGAATACCTTAATATTTTGATGTCTTTTTTTTAGATATCCATTTAGGTCTCCTTGTAAACAAATAATATTTCTTTCTGAAATTCTTTGAATCATCCTATCTAACTCATTTATAAAAGCTTTCTTAATACTTTCTTTTAGTCTTACTTGAGGTGCATAAACACAAACTATGATTGAAACTTTTACTTCTAATACTAATTTCACCACCATAATTTAATAATAGAGTTGTTATATGTTTGTTATACTGTCTTAGAAATCTATATTTATGATAATACCAATTATATTTAGAGCTTTTTTCTCCTATGTACAATAACTTTAAAACCAATAATTTCAATCTCCTTAGTTTTTTGCAACTCATGTAAACAATGAATGTCAATCTTTCTCCTAATCATAATATACACTATCTTCATTAGTTTGTCCATCAATGTATTAGTATTCTAAGTATCAATATAAAATTTATTATTTAAGACTAGTTTTGTTACTCTACATCCATCCATCTTGAAAATATGAAATCTCTCTTTACAATTTGTTCATTACAGTTGGGGTGACAATATGGTAGACGGACTTCTTTACGCATACCCATTTATAATAGATGTGAAAAGTCTTTGTGCAATTGATTCACTATAGTTGAGTCGAATGAATAGTTTTTGAGGCATTAAAACTTTTTAGTGGATGCCCCAATCAAACACTTATCAAGTCAAATCTCTAATAAAAAATTCAACAAAATTTTATGCAGTCTATCAGAAACGCAATCCTCCTTTTATGTTTGAGCTTGAGACCAACCATGGCATAGTTAAGTGTTTTAATACTTCATATGTATAATATAGCGGGTTTATTTACTTTTATATGATATTTATCTTTCAACTTAATGGTATATTCTTGTAATGTAGAATGCCTGACACACCTCTCTATCTTAACGAACCTACATTAATTCTATATGTAATATCTCAATCAATTTTTCTACTATTTTGAAAATTCATCTTTAAGTACTTAAAACTTTGCTTTTGAAGGATGAAACTTATGCTTACCTTAATTTCCATGTTTTCTAGTAACAAAGTGATCAAACTTACACTCTATATGTAGTCTTATGTCTGTTCTATAAGTTAAAACACTTTTTCATTAGGATTTGATACATGCATATTCTTTTACTATACACACACCCCAATTTTATTGCTTTTCTCAAAATGTCTCTAGTCATTTTCAAAATTTACTAAATGCCATTCCTACTAAAAAATTAGGCTCT
Source organism: Brasenia schreberi (assembly GCA_036023115.1). Lineage (NCBI taxonomy): Eukaryota > Viridiplantae > Streptophyta > Magnoliopsida > Nymphaeales > Cabombaceae > Brasenia > Brasenia schreberi. The sequence goes on from JAYKKT010000079.1 coordinate 2,550,507, forward strand.
CACCCCCCTCACGCATGAACCGAATTCCAACTCCCATTTTCTTCTGTTTTTCAATCATTTTTTTCTTGCTCCTTCATTTTAGCAATGTATTAGAAGATCTATGACTATTTCTACCAAAAAAAAGGATTGAAATCTTTTGAAACGGTCGAGGGTGTAGTGCCACCGCTTCACTAGGAGATATAACATGGTGTCTTATGGAGGATGCTCTCGTAGATGACTAAAAGGAGAAGAGAAAGTTGACCCTTCACATTATGAAGACACATCAACCTCACTGAAATACATATTGCAAACTGTGAGGATGAGGAATGCTTTGATATACCGGAATTACTTTCCAGTTTTGAATATCATATTGCATATAAGATTTGAGAGGAACAAGTACTTTAAAATTTTGGTATAAATTTATGTAAATACTCTCTTTAAATATAATGATATCAATACTCTATATTCTAATGTATTATATAAATATATATTTACAAGCAAAATGAAAAGTGATAATAATTCATATACGTCATACTGTTGGTAGAGCTTGACTAATAAAGAGGACAAATGTTAGGCCTGAAAATTGGGGTGAGCTTACATATTGTAGTAGGCTGATTGAACATGATGACTTACTATATGAGTTGATAGATCGTGCATTACTGACTGCTTTTATTGAGCATTAGCAACCAAACAAAAATAATTTCCATATATTATAGGGTGATATTGACTATTATACTTCACGATGTTCACAAGATACTTAGTCTTCCAATGGAGGGTCAACTTGTTGCTTTGGGATAAGAGATGATGGTTAGAAGTAGGAAATCTTTTTTAGGTAATATGTTTGAAATGTGCATTGATGAAGTCATATGTGAGATTAAGTTTAGAGTTGTTAAGTTTGAAGTTAATTTTTTAAGGAAGATAGCAAGTAATGAAAATAAGGCCTTATATTATTTGTTTTATGAGTTAGAATGCACAATGTATCAGGATAAGTTTAGAGATAGGGTGCCGATAACGCTTGTGAATCTATTGGCACATGATTCTAAAAGAGTTGCTAGTTATGTATGGGATGCACACACCCTCCCAACATCATCCACCTATTAGGAGAACCAGAATCGACCCACCCCAAACCATCTACGGTCACATGTACCCTAGAGGAACCTAAGTCATACCCTGTCAAGGTCCTCCATCTCTTAGAGACACCTAAGTCACCCAAACCTTCCAATGCTAGGGTTGTGTCCATCCTAGGGGAGTCAAACACCTCCTCCCCTACAGTCATACATCTCCTAAGTAAACCCAATAAAACACGAGTGTATAACCATGTCATTGATGATATATCATTCCAAGGCCATCCTCTTTATCAAATATTTTCAAAACTTGAAAAGCCTTGGAATATGTTATTGAATATGGGGTATACACCATACCATGGTCTAGGAGCCAGAAACCAAGGTAAGTTAGAACTTATCCTACCTCCTCCTAACCTGGGTTAATATGGCTTAGGATACAACCCACCTATACCCTCTGAGCTACCACCTAAGACCAATTGGGTCAAGGGTGCCCTAGAATCGACTAAAACCGAAACCTATGGGTTAGACCTCTTGTTTGTAGTCTAATTCATGGTGTTTTCTTTGTAAGATTGATGAAAGACCCCTTTTATTGAAAAAAATCTCAAAAAAATATATATTTTAAAAAACCAAAAAAAATTAGAAAACTCTCAAAATCCAAAAACATTTGAAAAAATCTGAAAATTTCAAAAAGAAAGTCTTTTATGTTTTTCATTCTATGCGTTTGCTTGAAAAAATCCAAAAGAAAAATTGAAAAGTCAAAAATCCTAAAAATTTTGGTTTTCAAAATCGGGTACAAACTCAAGCATTGGTTTTGATAAAATCCATATACATTCTCAACCTAAATTGTCTCATAATCTTTTTCTGCATAACCTTGCTCTAAAAATTAAAGTATTTGAGAGTAATCAAAGCAAAAAGGAAAATCCCTCATCCATGAGGATGATCAAGCCTTCGAGCTTCCTGGATTCTATAAAATCATTGACTTGGAAAACCTTCAAATTGGGAAAGTTATCCCGGATAGAAGCATAATAACTTAATGAAAATACTTCTTTGCTTTAGATAATAATGTTTACTATTATTACTTGCATTATATTTAGTCAATTTTTTTCTAAAAATTAGCATGCTATATGTTTTAATTATAGGTTTGGATTTATTAATACTTACCAACTTTCAGAGTTACTATGCGACCAGAATGGTAGGATGGAGAACCACGAGTAGGCCGATGGATGGGTAGTGTATGTCATAGGCGATCTTCTATCGATTGATTAACTCAATATCGTAAGCAATTGGATTTGATGAATGCAAATAAGATATTTTAATTGTTATATATTTGTATGTTATATATTCTAATGTGCTATTTTGTGTAATGTAGGTTGACTAGTAGTCATATAATCCTATAAAATACATGGATTGTAACACTTAAAAGTTATCACAATATCATGGATGCATGAAATACATAGATGTTGTAGAGTCTTATATGCCAGATCGCATAGTTCGTTAGTTTGGTTGGTGTCAAGGCATACTAGTAGTAATGATAAGACCTTTCATTACAAAGAGATCAGCAAAACCACACACTTATAAGGTATAATATGAGTAATGTGATGCGACTTCAAAAGCTCAACATATATTGTTTTGAGCTTTAGCATTTTGGAGTCGCAACACTATAACCATACAAGTGTGATGAGGTATACATAGAGTGGTATATTCAAAGAACATATTGATTTGTTTTGCAAGATTCTAGCAATTAATTATATCTTGCCCGACCTACTCCACCTAGGCAATATGATACATCGTTCTACATACAAGTAAACAAATTAGTGTATTTCTATTAGAAGTTTTCTTTTTTTGTTTTCTCATACTAACTTTCCTCCACTTAATTTCTTATACCAACGTATGAATGCAATACGTGAGATACTTACAAAAACTTTAGTACATTTAGAGCTTATGCTTGACGGGTGATCCTATATTGTTGAGCCTCATAGAGATGTATGAGCAATGCTACGAATAAATCCACTGATTGATACTTCATGACAACAATTGTGACTAGGAGTGACTTTTTTTGTTTGGGTTGTATATAAGACATTATTTTGTAAATTTGAAACATTATATATGTAAATGATGATTGTAATGAAAGAAATTTAAGTTTTTTGTTATATACATGATTGCAATGAAATGTCAGAGTCTATCAATCAACATAATACATTATATTCGTTCAAATCCCAAAATTGTCTTGTAAGTGCACCAATGACTCTATACTTCTAATTTTCATTTCTAATAATATTTATCTAAGCATTTACAAAAATGTTTATAAATCGTAGTATTACTATTTTATAAGTCGGTTCAAAGTTAAGTTGCATGAATTTTTTTTTTAATAGTAGAGACATGATCACAACTCCCTAAAGAGGATAGTCATATCCCAAGAGAGGCATCACGTCCTCGATCACGTGTACCGTTACACCTCCTTTATATGACGCAACCATGCTTGTATGCTCCCAAGCCAAGAAGTCTCGTTTGGTAGATTGGTTAGATGGTCTCTCTTTAGGACGACAAATTAGTAGTTTTTGTACCATAGTGTACTTATGACTCGATTGCTCATCCAATATCTTAACAAATTTCTTATGTTTTGAATGATTTCATAATTTTTTCTAAATGATATCCACAGAAGTCCCAACATCCTCTTATACTTAAGTGGCAATAAATGTCATATTTTTCTCCATGTCTAGGTTCTTTCAAAATGGATCAATAGTTGACAATTCTATTGAAACACATTTAAGGAGAAGGCTGAGCTCATGGGCATAAGACAGACAATGTGACCATTAGAAGTTACAACTACATGTTCCTATATCTAACATTACCATCTCCACATGATTATATTATTTTACAATAAGATCAAGAGCATGTCATGATACTCTATAAAGGTTCACAACAAGCTCTTTTGTCACGTCAATGTAATGTATAGTTAGAGTTCTTGATTTCTCAAATGACTTCTTCAATTTTGTAATCTACAATTCTATCAAGGAGTGTATCTGTTTTCAAATTGTATCAAATCTGCTAGTTGAGGCACCAATGAACCTTTTAACCTTGATTTAACAGTTTTCATCGTAAGAATATGAATATACAATTATTATACATTTGAAGAATAGTAAGTGATATAAATGCATTGAAAACCAAATTCATATACCTATTAGTCACATGAGTACCATAATGAATGATCTTTTCTATCCATGTCAAAACAATTCTATCATTTTATAGGTCCAACCATTGCTCTTTAACGTACATGGGTAAAGCCAAAAATTTCTCTATTTTAATTCCATTACCTCCATTGTATCTTGATAACTACTTTCATCTGATGAGTTAATGACCTTCTTCCAACTTATAGCAAATACACTCGCCATCTTTTTATTCCTTGTCAACTTTACAATAGAGGCTTCATTGTTTTTGGCTATATGTTGTTTAAATAAAAAGTGTTTTGCATCTATAAAAGTTATTTGAATGACATTCACCAATACCATATCACGATGGCTGTAGATAACACATGATATTTTATTTGGAGTACATAACTCTCTCAACACCCAAACATAATTCTCTTTCTTTTTTGCACTTATAAAATCAAAGGCTACAAAGAAGTTCTTAGAGGTTGATGTAAACCCAACAACCTCAAGAAAAGGTATCTTATACTTGAAAAAATATTAAAAATATATAAATATTAATGATAGTCATATAGGGTAGCAATTACTAAACAATAGTAAGACACATGTTTGTTATATAGTCAAAGTTATAAATACATCATCCAGTATACTGAATAGTCAAAGTATGATGGACTAGCACTTATAAAAAGTACTTATGATAGAAGTGATTTAGAGAAGATGCCGATGAATCAACATACTTATCATATAATGACTAAGGATTGTGAGTGGTTTCAGTATACTGGATGATGTGTTTGTTAACTAGTTGGTAGAAGAGGTAGATAAATTTGTTGATTGCAAGTATGATGGACTAGACTATTCACTTGTATTTGTAACTAATGATATGTTTAAGAGTCATATTGAACTTTGACTATATAACTTTAAGAGTGGTTTAAGAGTCATTGATTGCAAGTATGATGGACTAGTCTTATATAGTCAAAGTTCAGTATGACTCTTAAACATATCATTAGTTACAAATACAAGTGAATAGTCTAATCCATCATACTTGCAATCAACAAATTTATCTACCTCTTCTACCAACTAGTTAACAAACACATCATCCAGAAACCACTCACATTCCTTAGTCATTGTATGATAAGTATGTTGATTCAGTGGCATCTTCTCTAAATCGCTTCTATCATAAGTACTTTCATTCGAGTTGTTTGTCTATTCGGTTTAAGGAGACACAAGATATGTGTGTCTTCATCTTCAAGAGAGATAAGGTTTCGCTGTGTCTCTCTTAAGGAATGAGACGTGGCCCACCTATGTCTCGCTTAAGAAATGAGACACGACCCAGTCACGTCTCTATTAAAGGAGACACGTAAGATATGTGTCTCCCTCTTATAGGAGATACCGTTCAAGCTCGTCTCTTTTAATGAACCTCTTATGAGAGATGTGGTCTAGGCACATCTCACCATAATGAGAGACATGCTAATATTGCGTTTTCCTCTACGTTCTAGTCACCCCTTCAATTTCGCACAAAAACATAAATCATGTTAAAATGTTTGAAAAATCAAAAGATTTTAAACACATCAATGAAAATATAATCTCAGTAAAAAAAAACCTTTCAAATTTAAGAAAAATTGAAAAAATAAGTGAATTGATCGTTTCTTCGATTTTTTTCGTTCTTTTGTTTCTTCATTTATTTGATTCCAACTAGGTTCGTAAGTAACTAATTGATCATGGTTGAAAATAATCATATAGAACATCGACGAACGAATATTGAACAGAAAAAGATCGGTAGATGAAGAGGAAAAAGGTGGATTTCATGGTAGGAAAAATAGAGAAAATCCTATGAGGTATTTTGGGTATTTACAAAATTTGGAGTATGTATTGTAAAAGGGGTATGCTCTTATGATATCTAGCTATGTAAGTAAGATCAAGGTGTTGGGTGATGCTTTTAATAGTAGTCATGAGATGGTTTTATAGGCAGTGAACTTTGTCTAGTAAGAGAATATCTTTGAAGCACGTGTAGTGTTTCAATAGTAATCCTAACGCTGCAAATTGGAAGTCGGAGACATGAGATGGTTTTATAGGCAGTGAACTTTGTCTAGTAAGAGAATATCTTTGAAGCATGTGTGGTGTTTCAATAGTAATCCTAACGCTGCAAATTGGAAGTCGGTTTGCTCTGCTGCTCTTGTTGTCTTCAGCTGCAGCCTCATTTCACCTGCTTCACCTACTCCTGCACTTAAACTGTTCGATATTTTGTTTAAAAGGAGCAAAAGCAAGGCAGCGATTCATAAGGAATGAAAATGGATCCCTCTATTTTCTCCTCCGGACTCCTCATCTAAAAGCAAATAAATTACCGAAATCGTTGAAGAACCATATCCTCTTGCTCAAGGTATGTCGACTCCTTGTCATGTAGATAGGCCTAAAAATAGTCCTAAAACTTGTCATCCCTTCTTGAAGCTATGACAAGATGATTATATCTGAACTCCTCTAGCAGGACTTCTTGTGGCTTCTCAGTTCTATGTTTGGAGTCCTCGTTTATTTTCAGTACACTATGGACCCTACGGCCAGATATCAAGAATTTACATTTTCCGTCACTCAAGAATGGTCTATTTTTCATTCATGTCTCCAATGAAGAGGATGTCAGTTTCATTCTAAAGAAGGGTGCTTCAAAAATAGCAGATAGAACTCTTTTAGCTTGCCGCTGGCAGCCAGGAATGGAGCTCAGGCTTGATACCGAAACTAAGGTTCCAGTCTGGATTCAATAGCCGGATCTTTCTCCTGAATTGTGGAACACTAACTTTTATAAAGCAGTGGCTGATTACATACAGGGCGTCTTATTAAAAGTTTATTCAGCTACCCAATCCAAGGAACACATGACCTGTGCACGTATTTGCATTTATGTACCACTTTTTTCAAATCCTATCTCAGAAATTGTCAGGTCGCATACTTCGTCAGCAGGTCATCTATGAAGGCCGTGTCAGGTGCTACAAGGTTTGTGATTATGTATCATTCTGATCCTTTCTCTGCCCGCTCTTCCGTAGCCTCCCACAGGCGTTACAAGGTCTAGAGTTGAAAGTTTCTGAACACTTTGCTAGTTGTCGAACTGATTCCGAATTTCCGCAACTTGACAATCGTTTTAGCCCACTACAATCAATACCAAGGGAGAATCAAGTTTTACAGTCAGCCAGCCCTAAAGTTCCAAACAATCAGCACTCAAGACAATGATTTGGCACAAGTACTGTTACTTCAGTAAATACTTCTCACCCGACTAAATTGCTTGCTTCACACAGATAAATCAAATGAAGTGGCACCAATACAAGCTCACCTTCCTCTTTCAAGGATATGGCTGTTGCTAAATTATCGCAAGTGACTACAAGGAAAGCCTCAACCGGTCGAGGTCGATGATCCTTGATTCAAAAGCAACCAATGGCAGATAAAAGCACTGCAATATCTCATTGTTTTACCTAGGAGTACCTGCAAGAAACGATCTCATCTATCCCTCTCTTCTGATGATACATCTATCATCTTGGGGACGTCTTCATATAGGCATCCCCTTTAACCTGAATCCTCTCTCCAAACCTCCTATCTCAACTATCTAATGGAAGTTTCATGGGTTTTGGATCTTCTTTGGAAGATCATCACTGTTTTGAAAATCCTACCTCTTTATGGGTTCTGTCTCTTCCTATGTCGTTTTTCTTTCTTTATCAAGTGCCTATTCTTTCCTTCTCACTGTACTTAAATGGCATGAGTCTTCGACCTCTTGATTTACTACAACCTTTAAGTGATATGAAGATATTTGCTGGGAATGAGTGTGGTTCGTCCGAAGATTTGCTCAACGTGATCTGTATGAGCGCTTACTACTACATGGTTCTTATATCTAATATCTTTGACACCATGTCGTCTGCTTCTAATTTGTGCTTCTTCCAAGGACGTTTTGGAGGTTATTCAATTCTTTCAGATCAAGATACTGCAGATATTCATGGTCGAATAATGTTTTTGTGGAATAGCTGCAGTGTCCAATTGCTTGAAGCCTCCTTCACGCATGGGTGGTTGTTTATCCTTTTTCACGATTTCTCTCGTAATATTGACTTTCAGGCGTTGGTGTCCATCTCCATACAAACTTATCCCTAAGGCGCCAAGCTTTAATAGAGTGGCAACAACTCCGCAATGTCGCAATCCCCACCATACTTATTGGAGATTTCAGTGCCATACTATCAACTTTCGACAAAACTAGGAAACCTCCGGCTTCCATCTCCTGTCTGTCCTAATGAATTCATTAATTCATGTGAACTGGAAGAAACAAGTGACCCTCAATCAATTTCACTTGGATAACATACGTTGCGGTGCGAACCTTATCTGTTGCGAGCTTTGTTGGTGCTTCATCAACTTTCACTAGAATAGTCAATTTAGATCCAACAATGCACTCGAGGTCCTGCCTCGATCTGTCTTATATCATAATGCTCTACTTTTTCATGCACAATATACTCGCTCCTCCGGTATCAAGCGTTTTCTATCTGATAAGATGTGGATGTCTCTTGAAGAGTGTCGTCATAGTATTGCAACTAGTTTAAATATGCGTACGTACGAATGCCCTATGCGATGCGCATCATTCAAGCTTTAGGAAGTCAAACGTAACTTGCTCAGATGGAATAAGAGTTCTTTGGGAAACATCTCTGAACAATCTTTTCTATTAGAAAGCAACTTCAGCATGTTCACGTGAAGTTGTTTCTCAGTCTTCTTTCGACAAAGCACCTGGGCCTGATGTTTTTTCTGCTTGTTTCTACCAAAGTTGCTGGGCTATATTGTGGGTACTGATGTCAGTACTCGAGCTATCAATCAAGAAGGGCAACTTAGTTGTGGCGAATCAATAACACTAAAGTTGTCCTTATCCGAAAGTAACTGGAAACACCGGATTGTCAAATTCCCGGTTTATTGCTTCATAAACTAAATTTCTTCACAAAATTATATCTAAGATCATGGTGAACCGCATACCAGGAATTATAACTCGGATTATTTTTCACAATCAAGCTACATTCCAACATGAAAGAAACATTCAAGAAAGCATTCTTGCAGTATATGCTGGTGAAATTATGTTATCCAAGCTTCCTTGCTTTCGCAATCATATTGTGTCACTCTATTATGCAAATGACCCACTAATTTTTCTTAAAGCATCTGAAAATTCATTGATTAATATCAAGACGATATTTGCAGAATTTGAAACCCACTCAGATATGAAGATTAACCCACCCAAGTCCTGGTGAATAGGCTTCACTTTTGGCAACTATTTTGGGTTGGACACAGGGATCATTTACCTGTAAAATACCTTGGTTTGCCTTCGTTTAATGGAAATTTGAAGTCTGTGTGTTATAACAGCCTATGAACTTATCGTGCAACTTGAGGTGGTGGCTCTTGGGTTTGGAAAGGCCTCTTATGGATTGGAACTGAATAGCTTCTTTCGTTTCATGGGAAGTTGGAAATCGCAAAAGCGTCAGATCTTGGACTGAACCGTGTGATCTCAATTAATCCTTGTGTAAACTATAGATGCTATTCATTATGGTCAATCAGCACCGCATTGCTATTTCACCCTTGAAAAGAATTCTCTCACTTACAGTGATCACCAACAACTAATCTCTTTCTTCTCCCCCTTGATCAACATCAACGCTCTATCTCTTACAGCCCACACTGATAAATTAGTCTGGAAACATTCAACCTTATCACATCTCTGTGACTCGGAGAACGCAATGGGAAGGATTCGCTCCAAAGGTGTAGTTAAAGGTTGTTATAGCTTCTTATGGTAAAAGCATCTTGGACTGTCTCTCTAGAATCTCAAAAGAGGCTACCTACAATGGATCGTCTACAACATTTTGGGATTTTCCTTGTTAATATGTGCCTTTTGTGCATATTAAATGCGGAAACTTCTCATTATCTTCTTATATCTTGTCAAAGTACTGCTCTAATCTGGAGGTCTGTTCTTATCATCTTACTGGACGACTGTCTAGTGAACTAACTTGGTGGTTCTCTCAAAAGTTCAATAGTCCTTCGCTACAAGACTATTGGATCAGGTATTTCATTTAGTTGTACGGCAATTGTGGATGTTCCGGAATCATATTTATCATGATCATGAGCCCTACTACATTGCCAAACTATCTAAGCAAATGTGGGGAACTTCCTCAAGCTTAAAGGTGGTGTAATGTGCTCCTTTTACCACTTCAAGAAGGTGAATAGCTTTGGTGGAAATCCGAACCATCAAGACCAGTCGAATCTGCTGTATGTAATGCTACTTCAACAAATTTTCTAATAGGGGAGTTCAACCTCCAGTGTCCTTATAGGAAAAAAAATCCCAATGCTGCAAACCGATAAGAATTATCGCTCCAGTGATTTAAGGCATCACATGACTTTTCAATGGTTTGGAAAATTGATAATAGAAATTAAGGCGATGGAAAGTAGATGCAAGTTTTGTGCCGCACTGCCTATAACCCTGGATGATTTCATTTCTTTAATGGATTTGAGCATATCTTTCTCCCCATGTGTGTGCTCATGGTCATGCACAAAGGCGTCCACACAGCCATAGAGGTCAGTGGTATTCTAAATCAAGCCTAACATGTGCAATAATTTTAGAAGGTTTGAAACTTTGCACTTTTGTAAATTTCGATCCTTGTGAAACCCTTGGTATGCAATGACCCAAGGGCAATTTCCTCCTTTGTGTTTACAACAATTAAGCCTTTTCCCATACTACACAAGGTCAGTGGTATTCTAAATCAAGCCTATCATGCGCCATATTAGCAGTTAGCTCACAATAAGCTAGATCATTCTTTATTGTTTCTTTCCAACACTTTTGTGGTCGTCCTTTATGTCTTTTCATACTTTCAAAATCTAGTTTTTCATACCTTCTTACAAATTCTTCTTTCTATATGTCCGAACTATCTAAACTATGTTCTCTCATTTTATCCTTTATTGGTGCCAACCTTAATTTGTTTTTTAACAACCTCATTATACATGTCCAAACTATCTTAAATAATATTCTCTTATTTTATCCTTTATTGATGTCACTCTTAATTTGTTTTTTAATAACCTCATTATGTATATAGTATTTTCTTGTATGACCACTCATTCATATCAATATCTTCATTTATGTTAAACATCTTCTATACATGTAGATGATTAAGTGCCCAACACTCAGAACCATAAAACATGACAGGTCTAATTGTTGCTATATAATATTTACCTTTTAACTTTAATAGTATCTTCTTATCACAAAGAATACCTAATGCTCCTCTTTATTTTAACCAACATTAATTTTATGCTTAACATTTCCATCGATTCTTCCATCACTATGAAAAATTGATCATAGGTATTTAAAACTTTCATTTTGAGGGATGCAATGTATGATAATTTTAATTTTTATGTCCTCTAAAGTAATCAAATGATCAAACTTACATTCAATATATTCTTTCTTTATTCTACTAAGTCGAAAGCTTTTACTTTTTAATGTTTCTCTCCATAGTTTCAATTTTCTACTAACTTTTTCCTTAGACTCTTCTACTAACACAATGTCATCGACAAATAACATACACAAAGGTACTTCATCTTGAATATATTTTGTTAACTTATCAATCACTATTATAAATAAATATGGACTTAAAGTTGATCCTTGATGTAACCCAATATTAACTTCAAAGAAATTTATCATTCCCTCATGAGTTCTCACACATGTCTTTACATCATTATACATGTCTCTTATAAGGTTTATGCATGTCAATGAAATACCTCTTTTTTACAAGGTTCTCCAAAGAACTTCTCTCGGTACCCTATTGTAAGCTTTTTCTATATCAATAAGTATCATGTGAAGGTTTTTCTTTTTTGCTCTAAAATGTTCCATAAAACGCCTCAAAAGGTTAATTGCTTCAACAATAAATTTGACTGACTTGAATCTAAATTGGTTCTCTATTATACTCAATACTTGTCTTAATCTACGTTCGATAATTCTTTCCCATAATTTCATAGTATGACACATTAATACCTCAATAATTCACACAATTCTAAATGTCTCCCTTGTTCTTGTATATAGGTACAAGTGTACTCATATACATTAACTTGATACCTCAATAATTCTATCCATTCTTTAAGCATCTTTTGGTTTATTTATATTTTATTAAATAGTCTTATGAACCAAGTGATTCATGTTTCTCCTACAATTTTCCAAACTTCTTTAGAAATATTGTCCGGTCCTACCGATTTATCAATTTCCTCCTTTGTACTTAATTTTTCAAAATCATTCATAAAATAAAATGGCTCAAAGATGACCTTATCTTCACAATACAGTAGTTCCAAATAATCTGTGCATGTGCCCGTCAAACACTGTCGGCCACCATCTCACGCTGCGGTTGTTCTCCCTTTTGCCTAAGCCTTTTTTAGTACAAGTCTGCTGGCTAGGCATATTTCCTCATTTCTTATGTGATTTCTCATGTTCACACTGACCTGTCTATAATGATTTATGAACATGCACAGAGAAATTCTAACTTGACCTTGTGACGAGCATTAGTACGATCTGGCCATCAAGCAACAAGCTAAAAAAAATGACAAGCCAAGCTCAACTCGTTAGACTTACAAGCTACAAACTAAATAAGAACAAACATCCTTAGCTTGTCGTGATTATAGCTTTTTAAATAAATGAGGTGAGCTTGTGCCTCCATGAGACGAGCTTGAATAGCCACGGCTCGTGAATAAAAAATGACCCTGCACTAAATGATTGCACATAAATATAGGCGTTTTCTTCAGTAAGAAAGTACATAAAATGAGGGCTCCGGCACACAGGCTTGACCCACTAACCATAAGTACGGGATTAGGCAATAACAACCAAGCATTTTTTTCCATACTATGCCACATTAACAGTTAACTCAACATTAGCTAGTTCATTCTTAATTATTTCTTTCCAACACTTTTGTAGTATTTTTTCCTTTTTTATCATTTTCACTGTCTAGTTTATCCTATCTTTTACCTGGAGCTTACTTATCAAGCATAAATTTACATGGCTCCAATAAAACAAGAAGTGCAGAAAAAAAGATTCTGTTAGAGAATATATAATTATAATACAACACAATTGCCAGTACATATAGGTAAAGAAGATCTCGAAAAATGATGGTGGCGTGACAGTCACAAGATTTTGCATCTCCTTCAAGTGATTCAGCCACATTGCGTACTTCATATGTCCCTTGTGCCTTTTCATCCGAGGTCTGATCTCTAGCAGACCCACGAACGACGAAACCTAAACACCTCTGTCTGCAACTATACGATAAGCACACAACAAGATATTTCAACTTTTAATTGCAGTAGGCATGTCCAAACGAAGTAACCAGAAGTCACACCCATACCTGACATCGGCGAGAGCAATCTAGCAATATTCTCACCTGACATGAAAATAGCAACACTTGATTCAAAATTATTTTCCTTCAAACTGATCTCGTAGTGCTTCATACTTCCTAAGTTCTGCCATTGATAGTGATGGTGACAGATCTGCTAGTACCTGTTAAGCACCCACTATATTTCAGATTCAAAAGAGGCACCGGGCATGAAGCAATCGTACCAATGAAACTCACAAGAAACCACATTAGACAACAGTAGTGTCACCCCTGAAAAATGTCATCCGGAGCTTGATGATATGCTTTACACACACAACATACATGCACCAATATCTTTTGAAAGGCAATTAATGTCAACAGACATCACCTTATCGTGGCAACAAGATTTGATCTTGAAAACACGGCGACAGTATCCAATTTCTGATGTGGACAAGATTGGATGATTCCAAATTGCTTTCGTGTAAGAAGTGACGAATCAAGAGAGAAATGATGGTTTGAAATTTTCTTTTCTCAGGATCCGCAATGTAAGATAATAACCGCAGTGAAAGTCTTTCAAACAAAAGGAAAAAGAAACACATGATGAGGGGCCAATATTTTCAGTGCAACGTTTCTTAAAGCTCTTTTATAACAATTATGTGAAGTATCTTAAATACTTTAGTTTTTCTTCCTAAACAACCAATTATATTATTGAAAATATATTTTTATCATTTTATTATTCTATTGGCCTTATGGTGCAAAAACATGTGCGAGGATTCATGAAGGAATGACAAACTTCCTTGATGTTAATATTGGGTTACATCAAGGATTAACTTTAAGTCCATACTTATTTATAAAGGTGATTGATGAATTAACAAAACATATTCAAGATGTACCTTGGTGTATGTTATTTGCAGATGACATTGTATTAGTGGAGTCTAAAGAAAAAGTTAATATAAAATTAGAACTATAGAGAGAAACATTAGAAAATAAAGGCTTCCAACTTAATAGAACAAAGACAATATATGGAATGTAAGTTTCATCATTTGGTTACTTTAGAGGATATAAAATTAAAATTGGCACACATTGCATCCTCAAAAGGAAAGTTTTAAATACCTAGGGTCAATTTTTAAGAGTTTTTGAAGAATTGATAGAGATGTTACGCATAGAATTAATGCAGGTTGGTTAAAATGCAGAAGAGCATCATGTATTCTTTGTGATAAGAAGATACCTTTAAAGTTAAAAGGTAAATATTATAGAGCAACAATTAGACCTACCATGTTTTATGGTTCTGAGTATTGGGTAGTTAATCAACGTGTACAAAAGATGTATGACAAAAATAAAGATGTTGAGATGGATGAGTGGTCATACAAGGAAAGATCGTATACATAATGAGGTTATTAGAAACAAATTAGGAGTGGCACCAATAGAAGATAAAATGAGAGAATATCATTTAAGATGGTTTGAACATATAGAAAGAAATCAAAAGAAACGCCTGTAAGAAGGTATGAAAAACTAGATTTGATCATTTGGTTACTTTAGAAGACATAAAAATCACAACTATAGAGAGAAACATTAAAAAGTAAAGGCTTCCGACTTAGTAAAACAAAGACAATATATGGAATGTAAGTTTGATCATTTGGTTACTTTAGAGGACATAAAATTAAAATTGGCACACATTGCATCCTCAAAAGGAAAGTTTTAAATACCTAGGGTCAATTTTTAAGAGTTTTTGAAGAATTGATAGAGATGTTACCCTTAGAATTAATGCACGTTGATTAAAATGGAGAAGAGCATCATGTATTCTTTGTGATAAGAAGATACCATTAAAGTTAAAAGGTAAATATTATAGAACAACAATTAGACCTGCCATGTTTTATGGTTCTAACTTCAAAGTATTGGGCAGTTAATCATCAACATGTACAAAAGATGTATGTGACATAAATAAAGATGTTGAGATGGATGAGTGGTCATACAAGGAAAAATCAGATACATAATGAGGTTATTAGAAACAAATTGGGAGTGACACCAATAGAAGATAAAATGAGAAAATATCATTTAAGATGGTTTGGATATATAGAAAGAAATCAAAAGAAGCGCCTTTAAGAAGGTATGAAAACTAGATTTTGAAAGTATTAAAAGACGTAAAGGATGAGCACAAAAGTATTGTAAAGAAACAATAAAGAATGATCTAGCTTATGTTGAGTTAACTGCTAACATGGCACATGATAGGGCTCTGTGGAAACAAAGAATCCATGTAGACGACTCCGTCTAGTATGGGAAAAGGCTTAGTTGTTGTTGTATTATTTTATTGACCAGAATTTGCCATTTCAACACATAAGAAAAAGAATCAGAACAAATGATATTCTTTGGCAGAATTTGCCATTTCAACACATAAGAAAAAGAATCAGAACAAATGATGTTCTTTGGCAGATTTTGCCTGTTGTTCTGTTTGTAAGCTTTTCTCACATTTCAACATAATTACTCCATATGAGAGAGAGAGAGAGAAAGAAATTTGATATTTGTGCCCTAGAGGTGTTTCTTCCATCATGAAGACAAATAGTTCTCCGTTTCATCAATGCACAATGGCGTTGAAAAATAAAAAAGGGGCCCAGAATAAAATCATGGAGCACCAAGAAACCATTTATGACTTGTGACAAGAAGAAGAAAGCAAGAAGATGCTACCTTAATGAAATCATCATGCTCCACTATAACTGAGTTTGGATCATCATCGATGCTCGTGGTGCTCAAAATCTGACAGGAAATAGCGGTTTAAGAGGCAATTGCCAATAACAAACACAAATAGAAAGGGAAGGGAACAGAGAGATGTTGATTTTCATGAACTAAGTTTAATTTTAAGATTCTTAAAACAGTGCACAATAATTTAAGTCTTCGAAATGCCAGGTCAGAAACCACCACTGGCAAGCACGAGGCAGTGCAACAGGTGTTTTACTAGAAGAGCTAACAAATGCGGCTCAGTTTAGTTATCCATGAAATCTGCATAGAATCCCATGGACAGCACAAAATTGTCTAAATTCGACTATTTGTATAGTTTTTCATCTCCAGCGGTTGATGAAACACCACCTTTAGTCCCTAAACCTGGATGCCAGCTTTTGCACACCAAGATTCAAATGGACGAGTTGCTTCAGTGCTATCATATTAGATATAAGTTGCAAATCTGAACAGGAAAGAGGTGTACAGATCAACCAGGGCAGGTCAATGACATGCATTTACTTGCATACCGAAGCCATACTGATTCTTCAATTAAAAAAATGAATTTAGATATATGATCTGGACGACAGAGTAAACTTCAGTCTAAAATATTTCAATCGGCATTAGGAACCAACACAGTGATTGTGGAGACCATCATGTGATACCAACTCAAGAGCTTCTTATCTAGAAGACAAGGTTCCCAAATTCAACATGGACCAACCTTCTCTAGTGGAATCATGCCGTAGGGGGGTGGAAGGAGGACCATACTTGGTTTCTAATGAGAAATGCATAATAAGAAAATGTTTTTTCAACTCCAAACAACACATATAAGTAGAACTAGTATTCTCCTTAGACATGGGCACAACATTTAAGAAGGCTTGTACCCGATTGTATCAACTGACCACAAATTGATACAGCTCTAAATCAATCTCCAACCCACCTGGAGATCGATTTACAAGATCATACTACTACCTTAAATATGCACTGCATAGCTGATCAAATCAGCTGCTTCTCAAGGCTCAAGGCTAACTAAGGTTGTACATCGTAAGCACCAACTTGGTCAACACATTGGCAGGATTTAAATAATTCTCCGTTAAACTCCAACACCTAGTGGGTGTTATGCTACTTCAAAGCTTGCAACCTGTCAAGAATTGTGTTGCATAGGATGTTTACCTGCCCCCCCCACCCCTCTCAAAACCTGAAAGAATGACATGCAGCGCGCTTGAAATGGACCCAACCCTTGCCGCCTACAAATTTGTAGGGTAAATGGTTTGTTGTTTTCGCATTTTCCCTTCTTTCTCTTTCTTCTTCGTCCATTCCCTTCTTTTTCATTTTTATGTTTTTTCCTCTGTCATAGAACGAGACTTTTATTTTGAAGAGAAATATTCAGCTTGCCCATAGTTGGACAAAACTGTACCACGGCACTGTCAATGTCACCCGACATTGACTTTGCTGAGTTGGACATCGTGTCTGCACCAGCACACGTGTCTAGCAGGATACGAACACCTGTGAGCCCTGTCCCTGTGACATATCTATGAACACGATTATCCATTCCATTCGTCTCCACAAAGCTATTCATGGGATAGACAACATATATGAACAAAACATGGCAAAGAAGGCATGTTACAAATTACATTATACTAAGAAAACTAGTGAAACTTTAGAGGCTTATAAGAAAGCAAAGAAGGAAGCGAAAAAGGCCGTGAGTGAAACAAAAGCTAAAATTTGGGAGGATTTATATAAAAACCTCAACTCAAAAGAGGGTGAAAAAGATATTTTTAGGATAGCTAGGGCTAGAGATAAAAAAACTAAAGATCTTAATTATGTAAGATGCATCAAAGACGAGGATGAAAAAATTCTAGTGGCAAATGATGATATAAGAAATGGATGGAAAAACTATTTTTATAAGCTTTTTAATGAAAATAAAGATGTTAGTATTAGCTTAGGAGAGTTAGCCAAATCAGAAAAGTATATAAACCACAATTTTTACCGATGTATTCAAAAGAATGAAGTCAAAGAGGCTCTTAAACATATAAAGGGTGGTAAATTGGTAGGACCAGATAATATTCCTATAGAAGTTTGGAAAATACTAGGAGAAATAGGAATCACTTGACACACAAGACTATTTAATGAAATATGGAAAAACCAAAAGATGCCCGAGGAATGGAGAGCAAGTACACTTATACCCATATATAAGAACAAGGGAGACATTCAAAATTGTGCGAATTATAGAGGTATCAAGTTAATGAGCCATACTATGAAATTGTGGGAACTTTGGATTCACGCCAGGCAAATCTACTATTGAAGCGATTTACCTTTTGAGACGTCTTATGGAACATTTTAGAGCAAAAAAGAAAGACCTTCACATGATATTTATTGATCTAGAAAAAGCTTATGATAGGGTACCGAGGGAGGTTCTTTGGAGAACTTTGGAAAAAAGAGGTATCCCATTGTCATACATTAACCTTATAAGAGACATGTATGATAGTGCAAAAACATGTGTGAGGACTCATGAAGGAATGACAAACTTCTTTGAAGTTAATATTGGGTTACATCAAGGATCAACTTTAAGTCCATACTTATTTATAATGGTGATGGATGAGTTAACAAAACATATTCAAGATGAAGTACCTTGGTGTATGTTATTTGAAGATAACATTGTATTAGTGGAGGAGTAAGGAAAAAGTTAATAGAAAATTGGAACTATGGAGAGAAACATTAGAAAGCAAAGGCCTCCGACTTAGTAGAACAAAGACAGAATATATGGAATGTAAGTTTGATCATTTGGTTATCTCAGAGGACATAGAAATTAAAATTGACACACAATGTATCCCCCAAAAGGAAAGTTTTAAATACATAGGGTCAATTTTTCAGAGTGATGGAAGAATTGATGGAGATGTTATGCATAGAATTAATGTTGGTTGGTTAAAATGGAGAGGACCATCAGGTATTCTTTGTGATAAGAAGATACCATTAAAGTTAAAAGGTAAATATTATAGAGCAGCAATTAGGCCTGCCATGTTTTATGGTTCTGAGTGTTGGGCAGTTAATCAGCAACATGTACAAAAGATGTCAGTGACAGAAATGAAGATGTTGAGATGGATGAGTGGTCATACAAGAAAAGATCGTATACATAATGAGGTTATTAGAAACAAATTAGGAGTGGCACCAATAGAGGATAAAATGAGAGAACATCGTTTAAGATGGTTTGGACATATAGAAAGAAGATCAAAAGAAAAACCTGTAAGAAGGTTAGAAAAACTAAATTTGGAAAGTATTAAAAGAGGTAGAGGACGACCACAAAAGTATTGGAAAGAAACAATAAAGAATGATCTAGCTTATTGTGAGTTAACTGCTAACATGGCACACGATAGAGATATGTGGAAACAAAGAATCCATGTAGCCGACCCCGTCTAGTATGGGAAAAGGCTTAGTTGTTGTTGTTGTTGTTGAAGGTGAAGTGAGTATATATTGTCAAACAGGAGAAAACGATTGCAAAAAGAGATGGAGAGATTCATGACAACTAATTCACCTGATTCTTAGCAGCATGAAACCAAGCATCTGCGCACAATGCATACATATCAGCACCAGTAAAAGTTGGTGGGCACTTCCTCGCAATCGACAGCAAAGATACATTTTGATGAAGCTTAAATTTACGGGTAAGTGCACGAAGTACCCTGCCCAAAAGATTTGCTCAGCTACATAAAACGAACAGCTGAAAAACGAGCAGAATGCTCAATCAAAGGGTTACCTCTCCCTGTAAGATGCATCTGCATTTACTCCCACGTAAAGCATTTTATCAAACCGACCAGGGCGTAGAAGTGCAGGATCAATAAGATCAGGCCTATTACTTGCCCCGATTACAAACAACTCCTGAATATGAAAGAATAGATGAACAAGATTGGGAGAGATAATACAATCAAGTTTTGGAAATTCTGCAAGTAGCAAAGTTTTGCAATTAGCAGCTAAGATGAAGCTTACTTATTTGCACTTAGATATACCTGAGTTGATTCATTGAGTCCATCAATCTCAGCAAGCATCTGCACCAAGAAAATGTTGTAATTTAGTAGGTCAGTGATAGAAAGGCCAGCCTCACACACAGACATCCACTCTGATGCACAACATATATGAATATATGATTGTATGTATGCATATATAACATGTCTGTGTGGCTGCTCATGTGCCTGTGTGGAGGAAAATATCGGATACATTGTAGGGTACAGTACTCCCTAGCTAAAAAGTCAAGGGTGCAGGTTATGCTGGACTAACCAAACCTCACAAATGCACTAGAATGATAAACTTATTAGGGAACCACATTATGGATTCCATAGTTTCAAAGTAAAATGACATTTACCAATCATCAAAAGTTTATCTATATTTTTAACTCTTTGAAAGTAGATCTAGATAATAAGATTCGTATTGGTTCTTGGAATATTGGAACATTATCGGGTAAGCTAATGAAGGTGGTAGATACTATGATTCGGAGAAAGATTCATATTCTATGTTTACAAGAGACAAAATGGATTGGAGAAAAAGCAAAGGAGATAGAGGATACAGGTTTTAAATTATGGTACTCAGGTAAAGAAAAGGCTCGAAACGGAGTTGGTATTATCATAAATAAAGATTTAAAGGAGAGTGTAGTAGACATACAACGATATGGTGATCGAATAATGACGTTGAAATTAGTGTTAGGAGCAGAGGTTTTGAATATAGTTTGTGCTTACTTACCACAAGTAGAACTAGAAGATAGTATAAAGACAGTTTTTTGGGAAGAGTTAGATAAGGTGTTTCAAAAGATTCCACAAAGGAAGATGATTTGTTTAGGAGGAGATTTAAATGGACATGTCGGTAAAGAGGCATTAGGATATCAAGGGATTCATGGAAACTTTGGTTTTGGGGATATGAACGAGGAAGGTAGGGAGATTTTAAATTTTGCTATGGCATTTGATCTCTTTATAGTCAATACAATCTTCAAAAAATGAGATGAACGTTTAATTACTTATAAGAGTGTCTTATCACAAACACAAATTGATTACTTTATTTGTAGAAAAAAAGATAGAGCGTGTTGTAAAGATTGTAAGGTAATTCCAGGAGAAAGCTTAACCACCCAACATCGACTTTTAGTTATGGATTTACAAATAAAAAAATGGAAAAAGAAGAAAAGAGTGCATCGAGCTATTCGGACTAAATGGTGGAACCTCAAAAGCAAGAAAGAAGATATATTTAAACAGAAAGTCTTTCAAGGAGATGTTTGGAATTATGTTGGCACACCTTATGATATGTAGAACAATATGGCTATACATATTAGGAAAGTGGCGAAAGATGTGTTAGGGGTATCTAAGGGAGGTGTACCGGCACAAAAAGAAGCTTGGTGGTGGAATGAAGTAGTACAAAATAAAATCAAGGTAAAGAGGGCATGTTACAAATTACATTATGCTAAGAAAACTAGTGAAACTTTAGAAGCTTATAAAAGAGCAAAGAAGGAAGCGAAAAAGGCCATTAGTGAAGCAAAAGCTAAGATTTGGGAGGACTTATATAAAAAACTCAACTCAAAAGAGGGTGAAAGAGATATTTTTAGGATAGCTAGGGCTAGAGATAAGAAAACTAAAGATCTTAATTATGTTAGATGCATAAAAGACGAGGATGAAAAAATTCTAGTGACAAATGATGATATAAGAAATAGATGGAAAAACTATTTTTATAATCTTTTTAATGAAAATAAAGATGTTAGTATTAGTTTAGGAGATTTAGCCAAGTCAAAAAAGTATATAAACCACAATTTCTACCGACGTATTCAAAAGAATGAAGTCAATCAGGCTCTTAAACATATGAAGGATGGTAAATCAGTAGGACCATATAATATTCCTATAGAAGTTTGAAAAATACTAGGAGAAATAGGAATCACTTGGCTCACAAGACTATTTAATGAAATATGGAAAAACCAAAAGATGTCCAAGGAATGGAGAGAAGTACACTTATACCCATATATAAGAACAAGGGAGACATTCAAAATTGTGCGAATTATCGAGGTATCAAGTTAATGAGTCATACTATGAAATTATGGGAAAGAATTATCGAACGTAGGTTAAGACAAGTATCAAGTACAACATAGAACCAATTTGGATTCATGCCAGGCAGATCTACTATTGAAGCGATTCACCTTTTGAGACGTCTTACGGAACATTTTAGAGCAAAAAGGAAAGACCTTCACATGATATTTATTGATCTAGAAAAAGCTTATGATAGGGTACCGAGGGAGGTTCTTTGGAGAACTTTGGAAAAAAGAGGTATCCCATTGTCATACATTAACCTTATAAGAGACATGTATGATGGTGCAAAAACATGTGTGAGGACTCATGAAGGAATGACAAACTTCTTTGAAGTTAATATTGGGTTACATCAAGGATCAACTTTAAGTCCATACTTATTTATAATGGTGATGGATGAGTTAACAAAACATATTCAAGATGAAGTACCTTGGTGTATGCTATTTGAAGATAACATTGTATTAGTGGAGGAGTCTAAGGAAAAAGTTAATAGAAAATTGGAACTATGGAGAGAAACATTAGAAAGCAAAGGCCTCCGACTTAGTAGAATAAAGACATAATATATGGAATGTAAGTTTGATCATTTGGTTATCTCAGAGGACATAGAAATTAAAATTGACACACAATGTATCCCCCAAAAGGAAAGTTTTAAATACATAGGGTCAATTTTTCATAGTGATGGAAGAATTGATGGAGATGTTATGCATAGAATTAATGTTGGTTGGTTAAAATGGAGAGGAGCATCTGGTATTCTTTGTGATAAGAAGATACCATTAAAGTTAAAAGGTAAATATTATAGAGCAGCAATTAGGCCTGCCATGTTTTATGGTTCTGAGTGATGGAAGAATTGATGGAGATTTTATGCATAGAATTAATGTTGGTTGGTTAAAATGGAGAGGAGCATCAGGTATTCTTTGTGATAAGAAGATACCATTAAAGTTAAAAGGTAAATATTATAGAGCAGCAATTAGGCCTGCCATGTTTTATGGTTCTGAGTGTTGGGCAGATAATCAACAACATATACAAAAGATGTCTGTGACAGAAACGAAGATGTTGAGATGGATGAGTGGTCATACAAGAAAAGACCGTATACATAATGAGGTTATTAGAAACAAATTAGGAGTGGCACCAATAGAGAATAAAATGAGAGAACATCGTTTAAGATGGTTTGGACATATAGAAAGAAATCAAAAGAAGAACCTGTAAGAAGGTTAGAAAAACTAAATTTGGAAAGTATTAAACGAGGTAGAGGACGACCACAAAAGTGTTGGAAAGAGACAATAAAGAATGATCTAGCTTATTGGGAGTTAACTGCTAACATGGCACATGAGAGGGATCTGTGGAAACAAAGAATCCATGTAGCCGACCCCGTCTAGTACGGGAAAAGGCTTAGTTGTTGTTGAAAGTAGATATATATGTTTTAACCGAACCATATGGATCACATCCCTATGGTTTGATTCTGTGTGACACAGGTGTGGGATATGACTGCTGGATATGGCATGTCCTCAGAAACTACATATGTTTAAACTATGTACACTATTTTTGTATAATTGACCATATCAAAATCCAAAGAAAAGTCCAGCTTTAGTACCTATAGATAATATTTTATATAATATTATAAACTGCAGAAAGAAGTACTACAAATCTAACAAGATCTAACCTGTGTCCGACATATATCCAGTGTCAGTGATGTTATACAAGTGTCCTAACTTACACTTCA
This sequence comes from Brasenia schreberi, assembly GCA_036023115.1. Taxonomy (NCBI): domain Eukaryota; kingdom Viridiplantae; phylum Streptophyta; class Magnoliopsida; order Nymphaeales; family Cabombaceae; genus Brasenia; species Brasenia schreberi. Next base: position 2,574,498 of record JAYKKT010000079.1, read on the forward strand.
CGAATATAAGTTTCCTGTCATAGGTTCCATTGGAAAATTTAACTAATAAAATAAGGAGTGTATAAAACAAGGGGGCTAGTGAACACAAGCAAAGCACATAAATCTTCAGTATGTATGTTCCATATACACAGAGAAACATGTACACATGCACACTGACACATGTTTAAAAGTCTTAAGCATCCAAGGACCAACATACCGCATCCCCGAATGCAACAGCCTCAACCTGAGTAATATGCATAGGAAGATAAATCTAGTTCTTGGTCCAAAGGTGGAAGTTCAATCTCTCTAAATCTGTGTAAAAGCTAGAGTAGATTGAATTCCCACTTTAGGACCAAGAACCAGCTGGATCTTCCAACGCATATCACCCTTGTGGCTTTCACTTTCAGGTATGTGCCATGTTGGTCCTTGGCTGCATGTTAAACAGTTCGGATTGGTGGGCATTGCCAAGGGGCTGGACATGACCCAGCATGGCAAAAAGGTGGGTCTTCATTCTACTGATCCAAACTGGTTAATTGGGCTACCCATCTCTAGATACGAGTTGACCTAGCCTCAGGACATACCCTAGACGCATTCAACGGCATGAGCCAGGTGTGTTAGAAATGGGTATAAGAAGGCCGTGCACCAGCATCAAGTAACCCAGGTCAGAGAACACAGAAGATGAGAAGAGCTTGGATATTGGATCAGAAAGAGCTGTTCTTCGTATTGTTGATCACCACAGCAGTGATGATAAGGACATATCAGAGAACACGATGATGGGTTTAACATGGTGGGTCAAGTCATTTCAAGAGTTAAGTGGAACGAAAGCCAACTCAATTGCTTCGGATTAGGCAACAGCACATGGCAAGCCAAGTGATTACATGGAGTGTATGGTCTCAAATTCACTATCGGATTGTTATTTCATGAGAGAGTTGGATCAGCATGCTGGCAATCCTTGAGATTACACCTCAAAGATGTGTAGATTAATTGGTCACTGTACATTTCGATTACAAAGACCACTTAGGTAGGTAGCATTAAGTTGCCATACAGTGGCATTCTTTTGGACTCTCGCTCTCTCTCTCTCTCTCTCTCTCTCTCTCTATATATATATATATATATATATATATATATATATATATAATTCTCTTGCTCGACCCCATCTCCCATGTTCTCATATCAGCTCACCGCTATTCTGTAATCAGAACTCCAATAAGTTTAACTAAATTATCCCAAGCAATATCCCTGCTTGAACAGCCACACACCTGAATGCCACTTGGAATCAAATTATGCGGTTTTCGTGGAAAAAGATCGGTCATAGGTCCACAAAGACAAAAACTCAAGAATAACCTGGATACAAGCTGCAAAACACAGTACATCCTACACGGAACAGGCTGCCCTTTATATATGCAAATGTGTTTCAAAGGAAGGGCCCAGGATAAGGCACCGATGCCCTTTCCTTTCTAAAGAAAATAAAAATAAAGATTACACGGCTTAATCCTAATACAGAAAATGTAAAAAAATAAAATACAAATAGTTGAAACTTTCCTGCCCTCAAACTTTACGGGGAGAGTACAGAAACTTTGCTCAAAAGAAACTTGAATCTAGGAGAAAAAAGAGCCTTAGTGAGGAAATTTGAAAGTTGATACTTTGAGTTTACGTACTAAAGATCCAAGTTTTTGTTCATGTACTCTAACATCATCGCAATCCATCTCTATATGTTTCATTCTCTTATGAAAAACGTAATTTTTAGCTATGTAAATAGCATCTTGTTGTTGCAGAACATCATTGGGGTCTCTCAAATATCAACCTCCATACTTTTAAGCAGGTTTTTCATCCATGTCAGTACTGTAGCAGTTATAGCCATTGCCCAGAAGCCTTCATCATTGATAGCAAGACCTTTTGTTGCTTTTTTTATTTCCAAGACAAGCATATCTCCTACGAATACAAAACCTTTTAGTCGACTGCCTGTTTTTCACATAACCTCCCTAGTCAATGTCTATATATGCAATGAGATCTAAGGATGAAGAAGATAGAAATACACTTTTCTCATTGGTGTGTAACATATGTGACTATCCCCATAACCATACTTATGTTTACACTCATGAGAGCATGACAAAACCAACTGCGTGCTTGCATTAATATCAGGCCTTATGATAGTCAAATACATTAAAGTGTCAATCATTTGTCTGTATGGTTTCAGTCTTTTATTACAACATGTGGAGTGTTCTCTATGAGTGTGCAGCCTCTACACACAGAAAATATGCGAGATGTCACATATCTTTTATCTCAAAAGTATGGCTCAACTGAGATTTACATTTAATGCCCTCCTGATCACTACCCTTAGTAATCATATCATATACATATAATAATATGACTATGCCTATATGCAACCTTTTTCAAAATAAAGAAGTGCTGGTAAATAAATTATGACTGATCAATCATAAAACGACTAAACCTATCAAACCAGTTCTTAGGGGCATGTTTCAAACCATACAGTAACTTTTTGAGGCGAAGAAGTGGTGGCTCCATGTAAACCAACCCATTCAACCATCCACTCAAGCAAGCATTTTTGACATTTATTCGGTATATCTCCCATCTCTTGAAAGCACACATAGCAATTAAGGTCTTATGTGTTGAAGATTAAATTTTTCTGTAATTTATTTATGTATTTAACGTTTGTAATTGGGTCATACATATCTCATTGGATCAAAATCGGATCCATTAGGAGCTAGTTTTCATTAGATTTCTAATGAGTGGTATTTCTATCTTTTAAGTTAGAAATATGTATAAGTAATACCCTAAGTGTAATAGTGAGTTTCTTAAGAAAGAAAATAAGAGAGAGGGTGTGACAACCAATAAAGAGGCCGACCACCTTGCTTCCAATATGTGTTGATTCTTGTTGATTCATTGATAATCATGTTTGGGTTGTTTCACAACAAGGTATCAAAGCCTAATTACAAAGATTAGAGCATTCTCACGGTGGATTTAAGGAAGAAGAGGCTATTAGGGCAACATGAATTGATCACAGTCCAAAAAGGTTTGAATCATATCAATTATTCTTTAAAAGGTATTGATCGCAGTCCAAAACGAAAAAGGAATTGCACGAAAAGAAGAAACGATATATTCCAACTCTATAAATAGGGGAAAATCATCATGTCTAAAAGAGAGAAAATCATAGACTATGGTGAGAATGTTGGTTCAGACAAGAGGAAAGGTTTTCAAATCACAAATCTGAAGTTGGATGACATAAATTACTTCACCGGCCTAAATCTATCAAACTGAGTATGATAGCAAGGGGGTGATGGGATTGTCTGACTAGAGATATTCTCATGCTTGATGTATATAATCTTTCATAATCCAGATGGTGTAGAGAGAACATCCTCGTCACTACATGGCTTATTCAATCCATGAATCTATCTATTGGCAGCACCTTTATGTTCTTAGAGATGGCGAAAGACATTTGACTGGCTGCCCAAGAAGCATATGCTAAAAGAAAGAATGTAACCAAGAAATATGACATAGAAAATATAGACAGGGAAGAAGGTATTATGCTAAACTTCATGGCTTATGAGAGGGCCCCACTAACTCTGTCAGGTACTATAGAAAGGTTGTGTTATAGGAGAGGCAATGGGTGGAATTTAATTTAATTTGATAAAATTACATATTTAATAAGAAACCTGTCGCACTTCAATAATTTGGCATAAAGTTGGTGCTCCCTCAATCTACCCAACACCAATCGACAATGCTCCTCATGTTGCTTTTGTGGCTCGCTTATAGCTTACAGGCCTACCCAATAAGCGCCACGCCATGTGGGAGCTAGAGGAGAGGAGAGCTTTTCTGCTAGATCGTTAGAGATACTACGAGTCCTCCGTCCTAGATTACCTTCACAGAACTTCTTTCAGTTAAAATTTAGCCTCCATATCCTTCGCTACTATAATGCTTCACTTTGTTCAATCCATACTAAATAGCTTCGTTCACCTCTCCTTAAAGCTGTTGACCACCCTCGCTTACTTGTCTATGGGACATAGACTTAGTATAGCATTGGGTAATGCTCTCTTATCTAATTTGAGGGTATGAATAGTTGATTCGAGAGCAATTGATCACATGGTTGGTATGAGATTTTTTTTTTTTATGATTATCACATAATTCAGAAAGGGATTGGCATCAAATTGATTTATGGATCCAACATTCCCATAGTGGGGAAAGGGAGTACAGCTACATATTTTGGGACTTAAAAATGTTTTACATGTTCCCAAAATTTCAGTTAATCTTTTATCAGTTAATGCATTGGCTAAAGACTTGAATTGTCTTGTAACATTCAACTCTACTTGCTGTATTTTTTTAAAATTGCAGATAGAAAAGATCTTTGGTCATGATAGCATGAGGAAGTGACTTTGTGTATTTAAGGAGACCAACAAAACAATGATGCAATCTATCTATAAAAAAAGAATGAAGATTTGATCTTATGACATCATAGCCTGAGACACCTTCCACTTTCTAAGATTAGGATGATATTACCAACATTTTCTAATTGTAGTGATTTTATTTTAGAATATGAAACTTGCCAAAAGGCCAAACATCATCGCGTGTCTTTTTCGTTGAATGAAACTAGAACTTCTAAACCGTTTGAAATTATTTATTATGATGTTTGGGTCCATCTTCTACTTCTCTACATAGTTACAAATATTTTATCTCTTTTATAGATTATTGCACTTGATTCACTATGGTCTACCTCATGAAAACCAAAGATGAAGTGAAAAATATCATTCCTTTCTATTCTAGATTCATCCATAATTTAGCTACCCATCAAAATCATCTATATTGATAACGGAGGCGAATTTATGTTTCAATCTATACATTCATATTTTTGGAGTCAGGATATTACACCAAACATCATGTCCATATTACCCGCAGCAAAATGAGGTGTTTGAGAGAAAAAACAGGCATATTTTGGAAGTTGCAAGAACCTTATTGATGGAGAATGTTGTAAAGTTGTTTTAACCGTTATTTTTTTGATAAACAATATGCCCACTAATGTCTTTAATGGTGATTCTCCCTTTCACTCTTTCCGTCCAACTTAAAAACAATTTCATGCACCATTAAGAGTATTTGGATTAACTATTTTGTATACATTTTTTATCATGCTAGAGACAAGCTTGATACTAGATCAGTTAAGTGTATTTTCTTTGGATACTCATCTACTCAGAAACTCTGCTCATGTAAGGGACCCACCCTTGCATTGTCGGTTCCAAGCTCGGATAAAGGAGAAGGGTTGTGTTAGGCTTTCGACAGTCAACGTAAAACATTGTCGGATTTTTATACCATGGATTACACAAATTATGAGCGTTGCTTTGGGCGTCCCCGCTTAACGACGCGTTGTAAATCCCGAATGCAGTGATAAGTAAGGGTCACTACATTTTCGCCTGAATGTAGTAAATCAATTGAAGAGAGGGTTCCCACATCATGAACCAGTATGGGTAAAGAAGTTAGTCTCGCTATATTGCCTCCCAAATGTAGTGAATAATTTACAAAGAGGACTCTACATTTTCAATATGGACAGATGTGAGGAGTAAGGAAGCCAGTCCTATATAATAATATTCGTATTGGTTCTTGTAATATCGAAACATTATCCCGTAAGATAAATGAGGTGGCAGATACTATGATTCGGAAAAAGATTCATATTTTATGTTTACATATAATGCAAAGTTAGTACAGATTAAGCATTCAACATTGAACAATTGTATCCAAATTTACATATTTTGAATAAAAAAATGAAATACATTTACATTTTACAAATTGTAATCAGGATCATTAACTAAATAATCTTCTATCTTCTCCTTGCTGAAAATCCTCATCATCATCATCAGTAGCACCTTCTACTTGAAAATCAAATTCTTCATCTCCTATTGTGCTCCTTCTAAATTAATCCATGCAATGTCTTCTTCAGTTAGGAGGGCATTTTCTTCACTGTCTTCTATAATCCAGTCTTCTAATATATCAAAATTATCCAAACTTATGAATCAAATTGGCTTTCTTGTCTATTTACTTTTTTTAATTGCCTACAACAAATAAAGATAAGCAATTAGTAAATAATATTAACAATTAAAGTCAAACAATTTATTGAATAGAACATTTAAGTACTAAGTAATACAACATTACCTTTCACAAAGGCATATGTTACAACAAATAAAAACTAAATCATTCAATCTCTTATGTTCCAACCTGTTACGCTTTTTTGTATGGATGTGTTCAAAGACACTCCAATTCCTTTGACAACCCGTTACACTACAGGTTTGGCTCAGAACTCTAACTGCAAAATCCCTAAGGTTCGAGCAATCAGTTCCAAACCTATTCCACCAAACATCTATAGAAAAAGACAAACATTAGACATAATTCACAATAATATAAGAAACTTAAATACGAAGATAAACAATTTACCTAGACGCATAGTAATGCGGTTGCGAATTGCTACAGGCAAACCCATCAAGTTAAGAGCATTATCATAGATCTCCATCTCTCAATGTATAACATTTGTTATACTCTCATTAGGGACTAATCTATCTATACAATCAATGATGCCTCGATTAACCTCACCGTCCTCACCGTCCCTTTTGAAGCTTGCTGAGTACCTGAATGATGGGTTCACATAATGTGCTGCTACATAAATAGGCTGATGCAATTATTTATTCCATCTATTATAAATGATTTTCCACACGGGCACATAATCTCTCTTTTTTCCATTAAAATTATTTCTAATGACTTCTTTTGCCCCATCCATGGCTTCATAAAGGTAGCCCATAGATGGTTTCTTCTCGCTATCAGCCAATCTCAAAACCTTCACTAATGGACATGTAATCCTCAACATACTAATACATGCATTCTAAAATGTAATCCTGAAGACTGTCTCGAAATCTCATTAACTTTCTGTTTCTTCTATTATGAGGCAACTCAGCAAATTGTTGCCACTCATCTGAGGAGAACATTCTCTTCAATGCTTCCTTCTGTCTCACAATACTCTGTACAAATAAAAAGTTTGTTGCAAACCGAGTTGCAGTTGTTCGAAGAAGCTCTGCACCTTCTCTATATCTCATCATCATACACAAAACAAATGCATGGTTGTAAATGAATTTTGTGATATCTTGTCAACACTCAGTTGCTGCCTTTATTTAATCCATCTCACCAATGTCCTCAAGGATGATATCTAAATAATGAGTTGCACATGATGTCCAGTAGAAAGTCCCTATCATCTAACTCTTTCTCAACTGCTTTGTAGTTAGTTGCATTATCTATAATCAATTGGATTGCGTTCTCTAGCCCAACCTCGCATATCACCTTATCAAATTCTTGGCATAGGATCTCTGCAGTGTGCCTCTCCTCTGACATGTCTAGAGATCTCAAAAGTATAAGTCCTTTAGGATAGTAGATAAGAAAGTTTAGCAAGGTCCTTCCTCACCTATCTGTCCATCCATCTGCCATGATAGTGCAACCTGTCTCCTTCCATGACTCTCTCAAAGTTGAACAGTATTCTTACACTTCAATGACGATCTTATCTAAGATCTTTCCTCTCAACTTCTGATAGGAGGGCATCTTGTATCTTAGACCAATATTAGCAATTGCATCTATCATTGCTTGAAAATGAAAACTGTTTGCTGCATTGAATGAAATGCATGCATCATAAAACCATCTGCCCACTGCAAGGTCTGCCTGATCATGTAGTTGTTCTGAAGTCATAGCAGCACGAATTCCAAGTTGAACACCAGGTGTAGTGGTAGGAGGAAAAAATGAATGTATGGTAGAAGCAGTTCTTTCTCTACTCCTTCCTGAACTTCCTCTTCTACCACCTCCAAAGTCTTCAGCAACCCTCTTTCCCTTGCTAAATGCTTGTGAACTACTACTACCTATCTCTGTTTTGGCATCTGAAAGCAAACTATCAGTGAATCCAAATCTAATATCATCATCATCTTCTTCAAACATCAACAAATCATCATTTTGTTGTCTCCTCTCTTGTATACTCTCAATCATCTGAAGACATTATCATTTAATACCTTCTTGCAAACTTCTAACTCTGCCTATGTAAGGAGCAACTTCTTTCCTAGTCCCTGCTAGGTGGTGTTTCAATCTTGAAATTCTATCACTAACCACCCTCTCACAAAATAAACATCTTATCTTTAATCTGGAACCCTCAACTGGTGTACCCCACTGCTATGCCGGATCATTAGAACGAGAATGGGAGTCTCTAACACCCCTTCCTGCCATCTCAATTGAGTATTTTAATTCAAACAAAAACCTGAAAATAAAAGCACTTCGTAAATCTCCAATCGTCAAATAACACTCAAATAGAGTGTCTCCCACTTCATGAATGCAATAAAAATCATATCCACACACTTAATAACTTCATATTTTGTCATTTAAAAAAAGAAAAATATAAATAAAAAAAAAACAATAAATATAATAAAAAAATGAAGAAAAATACTAAAAATATACCCAAATCCGAGTAAGGAGGCTTGCACAGACACCGTAGAGCATGTTTTTGAAGCCTTAAACAACAAGAAAGCTAATAACCACGCTAGGAGAGCTTTGGGAGCTCTAAAGAAACCAAGGAAACTCGCAAAAAGTCCCTGGGCGTTTCCGTTCGGCTAGGAAGAGTCCCTGGGCGTATCGTCACCGTATCGTGCGATATGGCCCGTATCTATCGCACGATACGGTGCGATAAGTTCGCATTTGCGATACGGCCCACGATACGATACGTATCGCACCGTATCAACGATACGGATAACACTAGTATCCTCTATCTCTTTTGCTTTTTAACCAACCCATTTTATCTCTTATAAACATAGAATATGAATCTTTCTCCGAATCATAGTATCTACCACCTCCATTAGCTTACCGGATAATGTTCCGATATTCCAAGAACCATTACGAATCTTATTATCTAGGTCATTAATGAAAATAAAGATATTAGTATTAACTTAGGAGAGTCAGCCAAATCATAAAAGTATATAAACCATAATTTCTACCGACGTATTCAAAAGAATGAAGTCAAAGACACTCTTAAACATATGAAGGGTGGTAAATCGGTAGGACCAGATAATATTCCTATAGAAGTTTTAAAAATACTAGGAGAAATAGGAATCACCATAAGACTATTTAATGAAATATGGATAAACCAAAAGATGCTTAAAGAATGGATCGCGAGTACACTTATACCCATGTATAAGAACAAGGGAGACATTCAAAATTGTGCGAATTATCGAGGTACCAAGTTAATGAGTTATACTATGAAATTATGGAAAAGAATTATCGAACGTAGGTTAAGACAAGTATCAATTATAACAAAAAACCAATTTGGATTCATGCCAGACAGATCTACTATTGAAGCGATTCACCTTTTGAGACGTCTTATGGAACATTTTAGAGCAAAAAAGAAAGACCTTTACATGATATTTATTAATCTAGAAAAAGCTTATGATAGGGTACCGAGGAAGGTTTTTTGGAGAACCTTAAAAAAAGAGGTATCCCATTGACATACATTAACCATATAAGAGACATGTACGATAGTGCAAAAACAAGTGAATGACAAACTTCTTTGAAGTTAGTATTGGGTTACATCAAGGATCAACTTTAAGTCCATACTTATTTATAATGGTAATTAATGAGTTAACAAAACATATTCAAGATGAAGTGCCTTGGTGTATGTTATTTGAAGATGACATTGTATTAGTGGAAGAGTCTAAGGGAAAAGTTAATAGAAAATTGAAATTATAGAGAGAAGCATTAGAAAGCAAAGGCCTCTAACTTGGTAGAACAAAGACAGAATATATGGAATGTAAGTTTGATGATTTGGTTACTTTAGAGGACATAGAAATTAAAATTGGCACACATTGCATCTCCCAAAAGGAAAGTTTTAAATACCTAGGGTCAATTTTTAAGAGGGATGGAAGAATTGATGGAGATGTTACGCATAGAATTAATAGTGGTTGGTTAAAATGGAGAGGAGCATCAGGTATTCTTTGTGATAAGAAGATACAATTAAAGTTAAAAGGTAAATATTATAGAGCAACAATTAGGCCTGCCATGTTTTATGGTTCTAAGTGTTGGGCAGTGAACCATCATCAAGTACAAAAGATGTATGTGACATAAATGAAGATGTTGAGATGGATGAGTGGTCATACAAGAAAATAACTTATACATAATGAGGTTATTAGAAATAAATTAGGAGTGACACCAATAGAGGATAAAATGAGAGAATATCGTTTAAGATGGTTTGAACATAAAGAAGATCAGAAGAAAAACTTGTAAGAAGGTATGAAAAACTAAATTTGGAAAGTATTAAAAGAGGTAGAGGAGGACCACAAAAGTGTTGGAAAGAAACAATAAAGAATGATCTAGCTTATTGTGAGTTAACTGCTAATAAGTCCTACCAAATCCTAATACTACCTTGAAGATTCTATTATCTTACCGATATTGCCAGTGGAAGAGAAGGATGAAGAGGCAACTGAAAGAAAGTGGCAGACCTACTCTAGAGGAGAAGAAAAGATAGTCCTACCAAGTCCTAATACTATCCTCAACCAAGATACGATCCCTGAATAAATTCCTGTAAGTACTTAGGCAAATCCGTTGACTCCTAGTATTTCAGATGATTTACCTATTACTCTTCGTAAGAGAAAACGAGAAGCTACAAAATATCCTATTTATAAAATGATCTCCTATACTAATTATCCTAAAAAATATCAATTGTTTATGATAAATACAGGCAATTCTTATATTCCAAGGACATATGAAGAGGCCGACCAATTTGCAGAATGGAAGACATGTAAGAGAGAAGAAATTAAAGCTCTAAAAAAAAAGACCTTAGAACTTATAAGTTACCACCGAGAGGAACACTTGTTGGCTGCAAATGGGTGTATACTATAAAGTATAGAGCTTGTGGAAATATAAAAAGGTACAAGGCCAGGTTGGTTGCTAAAGGTTACAGTTAATCTTATGGCATTCACTATACAGAAACCTTTGCACTAGTTACAAAATTAAATACTATCAGAATTCTCCTAAGTGTAGCAGTTAATCAGAAATAGGACTTATGGTAGGATGTAAAGAATGCATTTCTCTGGAATTCGGAATTATTGTAGCAGAAGATTAAACAACACACTGAAGAGGGAAAACACATGGGAGATCGAAGGAGGGGGCAGACCTCTAATGGAGGCCGCCCCCCTCACTTTCTCTCTTTCCTAATATGAACCTCTTAACCCTAATACAAACTTCTAGCCCTTATATAATGGGCTATAAAATAAAAAATAACCAAAATACCCTTAGTACTATAGGTAATTACAATAATACCTAAAAAAATCAAATTTGCTAAAACCAACTCTAAAATCATATTCTTAACACCCCCCAAAGTTGGGAGTGAGATACTTCGAACTCCAAACTTGCCAAAAAACTGGTTCTTTCTTCACCACATGTGCACTAATGATTTCTTCGAGGCTTCTTTAAATCAACTTAAACAATCAAGAACACATGAGTAGCACATGACCCTTCTATGTGTGTTGGTTGCTCCCTCTCTCTTTTTTCTTCTCCATGAAGTGATTAGGCAACTACACTTCCAAAGTAATGGTTTCCTACTATTGAGAAAGTTGATTTTTTGTGGTAGGAGATACTACACCATACACACTTCACACGGCTTTTCCTACACCCCTTTATATGGTGGTTATTGCCGGTGTGTTAGTTGGGTGCGCTCTCTCTAACACTAAAATAGCAGAATACACATTTCTGCTTAGACTAGTCGGCCTGTGCCCCTTCACATGGTAACTGCAGCCGCTTTTCCAACCCTCCTGACTGTTTACTTCAGCAACTCAAGATTTTAATTTTCATGTTTATTGATGATAATGCTACATTCTATACCAACAAATTCTTTTGGCATCTTCTATGATTTGATTCGTCATGTATATGTAGTGAAAAAGATTGATTTTATGCATTCTATCTTTCCTTCTACGTGCATTCCGTTGTTTTTCCCATGAAGATAATCATCACGCACTACTTTATATCTTCTGCAATCTTTTTCTGAATTTTCAGCATTTCCCCAAACACTTGATGCGTAGGTAAATAATCCTCTTAAGCGTTGAATCAAACACTTGATGTGCATGTTAATAATCTCTTCTTGAGCATTTCAGCGAACACGTGATGTGCAAGTAAACCTCTCTCTTCGTCACAATTAACACAGCTTGGAGAGAAGGTAAGTCCGAAGCTTCTATGAGGTTGACTGCTGAATCCATGAACTTTCCAATGGCCTTCATCTCCCGTCCAACAGGTTCCATAAATTTAAAGGGGCGGAAAGACCAGTAACCAAATTTGCTCCATTGTTAAGCAGCTTAATGGCCTTAGAGAGGTGCCCACCACCCTTGATTCCTTCCCGACACCATTTGTTTGTGCTCTAGAAAAATCTCGACTTTGGTATGGGGCTTTCAGCTGGACTCGTGGTTGGGTATGGGCCTTCTGGAGCCCTTCGGTAGCAAAACGCTAGCGTTCACTGTGGTTGCTGGCACCGGAATATTCTTATTCTACACCGGAGATGGGAACGTCGGAGACATCGAGGGAGCCCAGCCCCAACCGGATCCTGGACGACATCGACGGCACATTCGACATGGGTGCTGTCGGCAGCTCGGCCTTTCACTTCATTAAGGGACTACACAACTCTCCGAGGGGCGAGCGCGTTGGCAGCGGCATCCAGGCTGTCCTAATGAATGCTCGCATCGGCGGGAGCTTCGTTGTCTGGGGCATACTCTTCTCCACATTCGATTGCTCGATGGTCTACCTCAGGCAAAAGGAGGACCCCTGGAATTCAATCATCGTAGGCATGGCCACCGGCGGGTTCCTTCAGATGCGACAGGGCCCCCGCACCACCTCTCGCTCGGCCCTCTTTGGTGGAGCAGTGCTTGCGCTCATCGAAGGCGTCGGGATCATGCTCAACCGCGTCCTCTCTGCTCCCCAGAATCTGCCCCCTTTGGAAGAGCCCATGGCCCCGCTCCTGCCTATAACGCCTCCTCAACACGATCAGGAATTGAGTTCGTGTTTTTCGGAGGTTTTCGAAGGGAAGAAGGAGGCTGAGTCGGACACGAGCAAGACAGGTTTTGGAAAGCTTTGATACTTCGAACACACACCGATTCGTATGTTCGAGTACAAATGAGACTCCTGGATTTGTTTCTGAGGATGAGAACCAAATAAACCATTTCGAGAATGTTGGGAGCTTTGACTTCATCAACTTACTCAGACTGTATCCTAGGAATGAGGTCATTAGCTATTGTGAGCAAAAGGGCGATCAGAGCACAGTCATGGCAGAGAACGGCCCTGGAGTCACCGTAGTTAGCCACGGCAATCTGATGGCTAGTGACAACGGCGACGACTGTCGTAGATCCTATTATCTCCTGGAGTCGATGATAATGTCTTATCAAAACAGGAAAAGATACACATGCTTCCTGCCCAAGGGGATACCGACTTACACGGTAGAGATGGTGACCGTCCAAGATGCACAACTGTTTATGAAATGTCCAAGAAGAGAGATTAATTTGCACCAAATGTTTGATGAAATGCAGTAATGAGGACTGCTAAAACATGTTTTACAGTCATGAGCCATGGGATTGATAGAATTTGCGGTTGAATATAACCAGTCATGGGATTGATAGAATTTGCAGTTGAATAAGCTATTGAATATGACTAGCTTTGGAGGGTTGAGTTGAAAATGTTACACCTAAAGAAGCTATTGAATATGATCAACCTTCGAGAGCTGAGTTAAACATGTTGCAGCGAAGAAGCTGCTGAAGATTAGTGCAGTCGTGAAGTTATAGAAGAACAACTATTAAGGTTGATAAAGAATGTTGCAGTCAGGAAGGTTGATGAAAATGAGACCGTCAATAGGGTTAAAAATAGGAAAAAAGAATAAGAAAGAATCAATTTTTTGACAAGTTTGGACTTCGAAATATCTCACTCCCAACTTCAGATTCAGAGGGAGTGTTGAAGAATATGTTTTTAGTGTCAGTTTTAGTAATTTTGATGTTTTAGGTATTATTCTAATTACCCGTAATACTAAGGGCATTTTGGTTATTTTATGTTTCATAGCTCATTATTTAAGAGTTTGACTTCTTGTATTAGGGTTAAGAGAGTAAGATTAAGAAAGAGACAAAAAAGAGAGGGGCCGACTTCCATTGGAGGGTTTGTCCCTCCTATCTCCATATTTTCTCTTCATCGTTCTTCGTGTGTGTGATATTCGATCTTTCGCTACGTTACTCACGTTTTCCAACATGGTTCACATATATGAGGTTCGAATGGCCCTGACCCTTGTGCTAGGGCCAGAATGGCGTTGGTTCTAATTTACATAATAAAAGAAATAAAAAATACATTAAAGAAACATAAAATACATTTATTTTAACACATTAGTCCTTTTATAAAGGGTACACTAATCCTTGTTATAACTTTTATATAAATATTTGTAATCAGATTACAAACCCTAAGAGGGTGATTAAGAAAGAGAAAGAGTGTGTGCCCTATGTGGGTTGTTCTTATCCATAACACCACCAGAATCAAATTATTATCAATAAAAGATTATATTTTATCAAAAAAGTCTCCAATCATACAAGTAAATTTTACCTGGGAGACAACCCTATCCATAACACCACCAGAATCACCAGAACATCCACGAGCAGGGGCAAGAGCATCAAGTTCATCAAAGAAAATCACACATGGCCGTGCAGATCTTGCCTACATTTTCATTACATGAAATTAAATCATAGAAGCTGAACCAGAATCCCAATGTCCAAGCAGATAACATTATGACCTGAAGCACAGTACCTTGTGGAATATATCACGAACATTTTTCTCTGATTCACCTATGTACATATTGATTAGTTCTGGCCCTTTTACACTAAGAAAATTCAACGAACACTCGGTTGCTACAGCTTTTGCCAACAAAGTCTGTCAAACACAATCGTCTTAGTGATCTACTTGGCACTTCGATAGACTAAATTTTTTAGAGGAAATACATTGGAAAGATTCAAAAAGAAAATATCTTAATGAGATAGATGCAGCCATTAAGTTTCCAGAATAAGTACTGATTCTCTCAGCTAAAATTAATTACAGGCTCACCTTCCCCGTCCCAGGTGGACCATACAGAAGTACGCCAGATCTTTTTCGCAGCCCAGAAGAAAACAAATCTTTATGCATGAGTGGTAACTGCAGATCATTAACAGATTTTCAGGTAAGATTCATTTGACCTCTCAGCCACTAACAAACCAAATCATATGAAGAGGGGAAACCCATTCATCACTGGAAGGCTTGTAAGTATCCATTTCCATTAAACGACCCCAGTAGACTAGATATTATATAATGCAAATGCGTGCAGTCAACTTTTAAACTTAAGAGGAAATTGTTCATGTAATTAGAAGTTTGATACATGCAATTTGTTTCAAGGGTCTAAAAACTCCTTTCTACCAAGACAGGCAGGATAGTTGCAGCATCTCGAAATCTATTACATATCATTCTTCTTCAAGTACAGTTCATGTAAAAGTAGTTTCGCCCAAGATCACCCTTAAGTAAAGTGTATCTCGTGGATCTACTTCCACGAAGACATCTTCTAAAGTCACAAAGTACTCATACTCTTGGTAGTTTTCTCAGAATACGCAACTTACAATTGCTTTTGAACTTCTACAAATGTCCTTATGATACTTGAAAGCATGGATGAAAGTAACATCAGATAACTAGCAAATCATCATTTCCCTGATAATCACTTTCTTTTCTTGCCCTTTCGCTTCTCAGGTACCATATTCATATTTAACTGTTCAACAAGATCTGTAGGGAGAACTATGAGTTCTTCCCGTTAAACCTCAGAGAGTAGTTTGAAACTGTTTTGGACTACCAACTTTTGGAATCATCCAGATAGGCCATCTTTTCCTGTACTTGTATTTGATCCCTCATTATGCTTAGCACATTATAAATGGGTTGAACATAAATAACAGATTCCTAGAGATGTTATAAGAGTGCCAAAGTACCCATTTGTAAAACACAAGCAGGGATGGCCGCTCAAGAAAGGTCCAACCAAGAACATCTAATTATCAGAATGCATTCACTGCAAGGATATTTTATTCTGAAGGGAATGAAGTATATACCTGCACAGTGTCCAGTATCGACTTTTTGACATCCTCCAGCCCACCAACATCTTCCCATTTCACGTTTGGAATCTGAAATAGTTACTCTATAGTTCAGATTCCTCATTTGAAAAAATACAAGGTAACATATGCATGAAAGTCCCATGGCAGTCAACTTTGGACGAATTTTGGTGATAAGTGATACAGGTGGTGAGATAAATCCGAGGAATTACTTCAAATAGTGAATCATATAAGATGACAACAAAGAGAAACAGATACAAGAGCCATGCACCAGTTGACGCACTTTTGGAGTACCCAAAGCAGAAGAGGTCCTCTTCTTGCAACGCTCTAGAGCTTTAGCTAGATCATCCTTGTTCAGTTGTTGATGGATGTTTAGGTCATATAGTCTTCCATCACATCCCCTTAAGTTAGTGGCAATAGTATCATTGGTCCTACAGATGAAATTTGCCCCAGCATCAGCAACCAAGGATTGAATATCTCTTGGGAGAAAACCACTTGTTTGACCAACAATATCAGATGTGAGATCAGCATTCCTGTCCTGCATGGTGAAATGAACATTCAGAACAGTCAGAGATCCTTATATTTAGGAGAAAAGAACGAAGATCATTGAAGAACAATAGCTACTCGTACAAATGCAGGAGCTTCAGCAGCATGTTTCAGAGACTGTGAAAGCATTTTAGCTCTTTGTGAATCATTTATAGCACCTATACTTATTTCATGACTGAAGCAACGCCTAATGGATTGTGGCAAACCTTCAGAGCTTTCTGCAGCTGCAACTAAAAGGATTTTGTGGCTACCGATTCTCTCATTTTCTGAAGAAAACTGAGAACAATAGCTAGTAAGTTACCACTGGAAGCGAGACAAGAAATGCGACACACTATAAGATAGTGCAACTGTAGAGATGCATAATTACCAGAGTAGACACTTCTCCGGAAAAGCACCCTCCATCTTTAAAATCTGGCTGGGTGAACTGCCTGACGACACTTGCAACTTCAGATATCACACCAACTTGGTCAGACGAATAGGCCCCAAAGGAGGAAAGGGTTCCAAATGCATCAAAATGTCGTAGAAGAAGTATTGCAGGTGAATAACTGTTCAAAGGCCAGGTAGGTCAATTACATTAATTGTGAGTCTTGTGACAAAATGTTCAAAACCGAAGTAAGTTAGCATGGTAGATGGTCCAATAATGAAAAGCAGTAACAGAACATTCAGACATTCTTAAAGATGTATCTGCAGCCAATTATATCAAGCAATAACTGCATCTCAATGATGAAATATATTGGAAGACACTATTCTCCAAATCCTGAAACTAGATGAGAGAGAAATAGATATCTTTTTGCAGAAAAGGAATTAAATGAGAAACAGGTTTTCAGATGCTAGAGGTGGCCTTTTAGATCTCTCAGCTTGACACCTTTTTCCCCTTTTTTTCTACTGATATGCATTCTACACTACAAGAGGTGTTCAGAAGATTTAACAAATGTGATTCAAATGTAGCTGTGCCTATGCAGTACAGCATGAAAACATTGTAAACAATTGTTGATATTCATATTTTGAAGCAGCCTGATCATATATCATCAAGTGTCAAGCCAACAAGTCAAATACAAACACACCCAAGAATGGAAGTTCCAAGTTAAGAACTGTTAAATATCATACAAATAATCAAGAAACCAAAGATTGAAAGGTGGAAGATGGAATGGAGCAGCAATCAGTGGATATCGGAGCCGCTGCAGACTCTCTTCTTTTCTTCTATTCAATCTAATATTGTTGGTAAGGTTTCCCCTTTTTAAACACCAGCATTACATTAATCTAAATTACATAAGTACCATTAATTAGTCTAATTTACAGGTACCTTTAAAAACAACTACTTAAGTAACTACACCTACTTAAGAAAATAAAGCAGAAACTATAAACTAATACAATCGAGATTGACTATAAGCTGCTGCGTGTGGAGAAAGAATGATGCAATCTATGGTCTCTTCAATAGAGAGAACTTTTATATATTTAGATTTGAGGATTGTAGAATATTGTGAAAGAATATGAGATTCTAGAGAAAATAAAAAAAGTGAAGACAGGGAACTCAAACTATTCGAGAAATTATGTAGGCCTACGTGGTTTGTTGGATGAATTGTAATTTTATACTAATATCAAGTGCACTACATGCTCCAAAGAAAGAAGTGTAAAAGCCAAAAAAAAAACAAGGTATTTGACCTACTATAGAGAGTCATTTCTCAATATGAAGCTGCTAAGTCAATATTCTAAGAAGATAAGAGCTACCCTCCTTATATATGGTCTACTCTTTACTTCTTAGAGGGGGAAATAGAATAAGACTCAGATAAAAATGACACAAATATTGATAAAACTACATTTATGGGAAAAATCAGTATCTACTTAATCGTGAAAGAGGAGGATGCAGTGACACAAATATTGATAAAACTACATTTATGGGAAAAATCAGTATCTACTTAATTGTGAAAGAGGAGGATGCAGTACCCGTGGTAGAGATCGTGAGTGCCTCTCTGCTGAACAAGGGGAAAGCTGAAATGTTCTCACTATGGTAAGAACCGTCACACAAAATATCAATACTAGTATTTGATTGATAAACGTGATTTCATAAAAAAATAAGGAGTACTATCCTAATATACCAAATGGTGGAACCTCAAAAGTGAGAAAGAAGATATATTTAAAGAGAAAGTCCTTCAAGGAGATGTTTGGAATTGTGTTGGTATACCCTATGTTATCAATAGTGCGCTATAACGACCGCTATAGTGTTTTAGCAGATATAAAACCGCTATAGCAGGTAGCCCTTAGCGGGCGACCCGCCAAAGCGCTATTAGTGCCGCAAACAGCGCTATAGCGGTCCGCTATGACGTTGTAAGCAGAGGCATTCGATTCAGTAGATTGGGTTGGGTCGATCTAGATCGACCTGACCCAAATGATATAAAGTCCCCCTGCGTCTCTCCAACCCTCGTTCGTCCGACTCCCTATGCCTCTCCAACCCTCGTTTGTCCCTAACTCCCTACGCTTCTTGGTGGCCGCTCTTGCCTGTCGCCGCCACCGTCTCTAGGTGCGCCTTCCCCTCTCCATCCTCACCAAGCCGCTGCCTCTTGTCGCCACCACCGCCTCCAGGTATGCCTCTCCAAGCCTCGTTCGTCCCTGACTCCCTACGCCTCTCGGTGGTCGCTCCTGCCTGTCGCCGCCACCATCTAAGTGTGCCTCCCCCTCTCCATCCTCACTGGGCCGCTCCCGCTTGTCGCCATCGTCGCCTCGAGGTACGCCTCTCCAACCCTCGTTCGTCCCTGACTCCCTGTGTCTTTCGGTGGTCGCTCCTGCTTGTCGCCGCCACCGTCTCCAGGTGCGCCTCACTCTCTCCATCCTCATCGGGCCGCTCCCGCCTATCGCCACCGCCACCTTCAGGTATGCCTCTCCAAGCCTCGTTCGTCCCTGACTCCCTACGCCTCTCGGTGGCCGCTCCTGCCTGTCGTCGCCACCGTCTCCAGGTGCGCCTCCCCTCTCCATCCTCATCGGGCAGCTCCCGCCTGTCGCCACTGCCGTCTCCAGGTACGCCTCTCCAACTCTCGTTCGTCCCTGACTCCCTGCTCTTATTGCAATATTATGTATCGGTATCACTGCCTTCACATTCTGAGTGTGAAATTCGTTGAAGAAACTCCCTGAGCTTTGCATCTCACCTGAACTAGACTTTCGAGCTGCTTGTGGCTTGCCTGTTAGTCAAGAATATTTTCCTCAATAAGTAGGATAAATAAATCCGTGAATATAATGTTTTGGCTGATCAGAGGAACAAAAATAAATAGCCCAAACTGCGTAACTGCTTGGTTGATCAGAGGAACAAAAATAAACAACCCAAACAGCGTTACTTATTTAATATTCTATTTCTTGTATAAGGTTGGAAAACTCAAGCTGAGCCGTTATTCTTATTTTTTGTAGTGAGTATGGAATCATCAAAAAGTGCAGCTGCTTGTTCTCAAAGTGGCAGTGGCAGTGGTAGTTGTAGCACAGGCACTAGTAAAACAACTAGTATTAGGTTTTCTAATCCAGCATACAACTATAGACCCCCAGCTTCGAAGGATCCATGATGGAATTGAGGTTTGACAAAATGTAAGACGGATAATATGTCAGTATTTTGTACATTATGTGGTCATATTTCTACGAGTGGAATAACAAGGTACAAGGACCATTTAATGGGAAGAAGCGGAAATGTGGCAGCTTGCAGGAATGCAACTGAAGAAATAAAGAAAACAATTTATGATTATGTGCCTAGTACATCTAAGAAGAAGGCCGAAAAGATTTCATTTCCATATCAAGGAGAACTTTCTAGTATGGAAGGTAACATAGTGACAAGCACCCAATGTTCATCATCTTCATCGTTATTTGGCTCACGACTACCGCTTTCGAAGAGACCCATGGATTCATTTATGCGTTCATCGCCAGACTCGCTATGATAAGCTACATTGGAAAATCGATATAAGAAAGAAGAAAGAGAACGAGTATGCATATCCATTAGCAGGTGGATGTATCAAAATGGAATCCCTTTTAATGTTGTGAGATCCCCTAACTTTCAAGCGATGGTAAATGATATAGGGCAGTTTGGACCTGAAATGAAGGCTCCATCGTACCATGAAATAAGGGAAACATTCTTAGAGAAAGAAGTGGGAAGAGTAAGAGAGTTTACAAATGGATTTAGAAAGCATTGGGCTACTTGTCAGATAGAAAACAGAGAACACTAATAAATTTTTTAGTGCATTATCCTCAAGGTACAGTTTTTCTTAAGTCCATTGATGCATCCTATGAAGTAAAGGATGCAAATAAATTGTATACAATGTTAAAAGAAGTAATCTTAGAGGTTGGAGAGAAGAATGTTGTGCAGGTGGTTACAGATAATGCAGCAAATTATGTTGCAGCTGGTAGAATGTTGATGAGTGAATTTAATCATTTGTTTTGGACACCATATACTGCACACTGTATAGATTTGATGCTTGAAGATATTGGAGAGACAA
The DNA here is from genome assembly GCA_036023115.1 of Brasenia schreberi. Lineage (NCBI taxonomy): Eukaryota > Viridiplantae > Streptophyta > Magnoliopsida > Nymphaeales > Cabombaceae > Brasenia > Brasenia schreberi. Next base: position 2,595,634 of record JAYKKT010000079.1, read on the forward strand.
AAAGACTAAAAGGCATCTTCAGCAGGGCAAAGAAGCTAGTGACATTTATGTATGCTCATGGTGAGATATTGCATATGATGAGACATTTTACAGGAGGAAAAGACATACATAGACTGGCTGTGACCCGTTTTGCTACTAGATTCTTAACTCTACACAGCTTGTAGCAGTCAAAAGAAGCTCTAAGATCGATGGTTAGAAATGTCCTTTATCAGATAGTATTGAAGGAAAGCAATCTAAGGCAATAATTTTGCAACTTAGATTTTGGAAGGGCATTAGTACTTATAAATAAATAACATTTAACTTCTTGTTTTATAGGTTAATATGAAAAACAAAGAAGAGCAGTATGCTTTTATTTGGGAGATCATAAACAAAAGATGGGACAGGCAAATGCATAAGCCATTACATGCTGCTGCATTGTATCTGAATCCAGGGTTGTATTATGATTATGATAGGATAAAATCTAATGTTGAGAGGGTTGTATTATGATTATGATGGGATAGAATTTAATGTTGAGATTAAAGGTAGTTTGTTGCAGGTTATAGCTATACCTATACGAAGTAAGGAAGAACAACAAGTGCATCAAGTTGTTTTGGACTAGAATTAGCTATAAGTTTGAGAAAAACATGTGCACCAGGTAATTAATTCAAGCAACTTTGCTTTCTTAATTATTTCATTATTAAGATATGATTTAAGGTTTTTGAATATGATTAACTTATTGTTTACACATGATTTTTAACTTTTTGTAATAGCTGAATGGTGGATGACCTTTAGTTATGGATGCCCTGAATTGCAAAGTTTTGCTATACGGGTTTTGAGTCTTACTTGTAGTGATACCCCATGTGAGCGCAACTGGAGTACCTTTGAAATGGTAAGAAATTAAGAATTATGTTTTTATTTATATTATAAATAAATGAAAGTTTTTTTATTGAGTTAAGAACTTACCTAAATTCTTTCTCTTATCTTATATTCATACGAAGAAAATGAATAGATTATTGCATCAAAAGCTTAACGATTTAGCTTTTGTGCAATATAACGAAAAGCTTAGAAGAAGGTACAAAGAGAGAAAATCTAATGGAGGAAATTTTGACCCCATCATGTTGGCATCGATTGAAGATCGCGATGAATATCCTACTGATGATGAGTTCGTTGGTGACGATGATTGTCTTACTTGGTGAAATATCGATATGGCATCCGAATCATCAAGAGCGGGTGCTACTGCTGTTTATACAAGGTCAAGGACACGAAAGCGATAAAGAAGGCAAAGCAAAGGAAACGATAAGATGCCTATGAAAGGATGCCTATAAAAGATTAAGAAGAATTTAATTTTGAAGAAACAGATGAAGAGGAAGAGGAAATAGAAGAATACGGATCTTTTTCTGAAAATGAGTAGAATTTTGATGGATGTTATGTACTTTTGAATTAGCTTATTGGCATTTGTATATGTCTTTGTTCCTATTGAACATGTATGAGAATCTCATGTTGTTTGATAGCACATTTGTTATCTTTTGTTGTAGGTGGTCAATGAGCGGCATTACGGGCAAAGCAAGCATATAGCAACCCTCTAAGTATCACCCTTATTGACATATAAGGGTGATCAACTAAGAGGGTTGCTATGGATGCTGCTGCTTGTAATGCCGCTCATTGGCATGAAACGGTGCATTCCATAATCCATATGCTATCCAGCAAATTCAGAAACCTATGGGTTTGATATGTCTATCCAAGTGCTATCTATTGCCTTAATTACTCATTATTTGAACTGGAATAGTTTTCTTGTACTTTGAACTGGAATTTGTCATAGGTCTCTCTTTCTAAGGTGACTCTCTCTTCCTCAACAAAGATATTACTCAAGCAGATAATGAGCAGCTATGCTCTCTTCTCTTCAATTCGTTCTTTGTTCATGGTTATCCTATTACTCAAATTTTTAATGCATATGGCATGTAATTTTGTAGTTTAACATTCGTTGGATTCTTCTACTTGTGCAAGTATCATGTGTTCTTAAGACTGTTGGTAGGTGTTAGTGCTACCGTGCTTGATTAGTTGTTGCAGTTGATGTGTTATTATCTATTCATGACAATAATCTACTTAAGATCTTGATATTTTTTAGAAATTAGAGAACCCATTATATATATATATAATTTTTTAATCATAACTAAAAGTGTACTGCTAAATCCGCTATATCCCTGCTACCGTTATATCAGGGTCGACTGCTAACAACCTGCTAACCGTTATTGATAACATAGGGTATACCCTGTAAATATAGCTATATATATTAGGAAAGAGGCGAAAGATGTGTTAGGTGTATCTAAGGGAGGTGTACCGGCACAAAAAGAAGCTTGGTGGTGGAGTTAAGTAGTGCAAAATAAAATAAGGCAAAGAGGGCATGTTACAAATTACATTATGCTAAGAAAACTAGTGAAACTTTAGAGGCTTATAAGAAAGCAAAGAAGGAAGCAAAAAAGACCGTGAGTGAAGCAAAAGCTAAAATTTTGGAGAATTTATATAAAAAAAATTCAACTTGAAAGAGGATGAAAGAGATATTTTTAGGATAGCTAGGGCTAGAGATAAGAAAACTAAAGATCTTAATCATGTTAGATGCATCAAAGACGAGAATGAAAAAATTCTAGTGGCAAATGATGATATAAGAAATATATGGAAAAACTATTTTTATAAGCTTTTTAATGAAAATAAAGATGTTAATATTAGCATATGAGAGTTAGCTAAATCAGAAAAGTAAATAAATCACAATTTCTACAGACGTATTCAAAAGAATAAAGTCAAATGGGCTCTTAAACATATGAAGGGTGGTAAATTGGTAGGACCAGACAATATTCCTACAGAAGTTTGGAAAATACCAGGACACATAAGAATGACTTGGCTCACAAGACTATTTAATGAAATATCAAGAAATCAAAAGATGCCTGAGGAATGGAGAGCGAGTGCACTTATACCCATATATAAGAACAAGAGAGACATTCAGAATTATGTGAATTATCGAGGTATCAAGTTAATGAGCCATACTATGAAATTGTGGGAAAGAATTATCGAATGTAGGTTAAGACAAGTATAATTACAACAAGAAACTAATTTGGATTCATGCCAGGCAAATCTACTGTTGAAGCGATTTACCTTTTGAGACATCTTATGAAACATTTTAGAGCAAAAAAGAAAGACCTTCACATGATATTTGTTGATATAGAAAAAGCTTATGATAGGGTACGGAGGGAGGTTCTTTGGAGATCTTTAGAAAAAAGAGGTATTCCATTTACATAAAGACCTCCATATGCCTAATTGTTGTTTTATAATATTTATCTCTTAACTTTAATGATATCTTCTTATCACAAAGATGCTCCTCTCCATTTTAACAAACCAGGATTAATTCTATGCGTAACATCTCCATAAATTCTTCCATCACTCTGAAAAATTGACCCTAGATATTTAAAACTTTCATTTTGGAGAATGCAATGTGTGCCAATTTTAATTTATATGCCCTCTGAAGTAACCAAATGATCAAACTTACATTCCATATATTCAGTCTTTGTTCTACTAAGTTGGAGGCCTTTGCTTTCTAATGTTTCTCTCCGTAGTTCCAATTTTCTATTAACTTTTTCCTTAGACTCCTTCACTAAAACAATGCCATTTGCAAATAACAAACACCAAGGTACTTCATCTTGAATATGTTTTGTTAACTCATAAATCACCATTATAAATAAGTATGGACTTAAAGTTGATCCTTGATGTAACCCAATATTAACTTCAAAGAAGTTTGTCATTCCTTCATGAGTCCTCACACATGTTTTTGCACCATCGTACATTTCTCTTATAAGGTTAATGTATGTAAATGGAATACCTCTTTTTTCTAAAGATCTCCAAAGAACCTCCCTCCGTACCCTATCATAAGCTTTTTCTATATCAATAAATATCATGTGAAGGTCTTTCTCTTTTGCTCTAAAATGTTTCATAAGACGTCTCAAAAGGTAAATCGCTTCAACAGTAGATTTGCCTGGCATGAATCCAAATTAGTTCCCTGTTGTAATTATACTTGTCTTAACCTACATTCGATAATTCTTTCCCACAATTTCATAGTATGGCTCATTAACTTGATACCTCGATAATTCACATAATTCTGAATGTCTCTTGTTCTTATATATGGGTATAAGTGTACTCGCTCTCCATTCCTCAGGCATCTTTTGATTTCTTGATATTTCATTAAATAGTCTTGTGAGCCAAGTCATTCTTATGTGTCCTGGTATTTTCCAAACTTCTGTAGGAATATTGTCTGGTCCTACCAATTTACCACCCTTCATATGTTTAAGAGCCCATTTGACTTCATTCTTTTGAATACGTCTGTAGAAATTGTGATTTATTTACTTTTCTGATTTAGCTAACTCTCATATGCTAATATTAACATCTTTATTTTCATTAAAAAGCTTATAAAAATAGTTTTTCCATATATTTCTTATATCATCATTTGCCACTAGAATTTTTTCATTCTCGTCTTTGATGCATCTAACATGATTAAGATCTTTAGTTTTCTTATCTCTAGCCCTAGCTATCCTAAAAATATCTCTTTCATCCTCTTTCGAGTTGAATTTTTTTATATAAATTCTCCAAAATTTTAGCTTTTACTTCACTCACGGTCTTTTTTGCTTCCTTCTTTGCTTTCTTATAAGCCTCTAAAGTTTCACTAGTTTTCTTAGCATAATGTAATTTGTAACATGCTCTCTTTGCCTTATTTTATTTTGCACTACTTAACTCCACCACCAAGCTTCTTTTTGTGCCGGTACACCTCCCTTAGATACACCTAACACATCTTTCGCCTCTTTCCTAATATATATAGCCATATTGTTTCACATATCACATCGTGTGCCAACATAATTCAAAACATCTCCTTGAAGGACTTTCTCTTTAAATATATCTTCTTTCTCGCTTTTGAAGTTCCACCATTTAGTCCGAATAGCTCGATGCACTCTTTTCTTCTTTGTCCATTTTTTTATTTGTAAATCCATAACTAAAAGTCGATGTTGGGTGGTTAAGCTTTCTCCTGGAATTACCTTACAATCTTTACAACACGCTTTATCTTTTTTCCTACAAATAAAGTAATCAATTTGTGTTTGTGATAAGCCACTCTTATAAGTAATTAAATGTTCATCTCGTTTTTTGAAGATTGTATTGACTATAAAGAGATCAAATGCCATAGCAAAATTTAAAATCTCCCTACCTTTCTCGTTTATATCCCCAAAACCCAAGTTTCCATGAATCCCTTGATATCCTAATGCCTCTTTACCGACATGTCCATTTAAATCTCCTCCTAAACAAATCATCTCCCTTTGTGAAATCTTTTGAAACGCCTTATCTAACTCTTCCCAAAAAGCAGTCTTTATACTATCTTCTAGTCTTACTTAGGGTGCGTAAGCACAAACTATATTCAAAACCTCTGCTCCTAACACTAATTTCAATGTCATGATACAGTCACCATATCGTTGTATGTCTACTACACTCTCCTTTAAATCTTTATTTATGATAATACCAACTCCGTTTCGAGCTTTTTCTTTACCTGTGTACCATAATTTAAAACCTGTATCCTCTATCTCCTTTGCTTTTTTTTCAACCCATTTTGTCTCTTGTAAGCATAGAATATGAATCTTTCTCTGAATCATAGTATCTACCACCTCCATTAGCTTACCCGATAATGTTCCAATATTCCAAGAACTAATACAAATCTTATTATCTAGGATTAGCTTCCTTACCCCCCGCATCCGTCCATATTCAAAATGAGGAGACCCTCTCTGAAAATTCTTCACAACATTCGGGCGGCAATGTAGCGGGATTAACTTCTTTACATACACCCGTCCATGATGTGGGAACCCTCTCTGCAATTGATTCACTACATTCGAGCAAAAATGTAGTGGCCCTTGCTTACTTCTTACTGCATTCGGGCTCTGCAGCACGTCGCTAAGCAGGGACGCCCCAAGCGATGCTCATAATTTTTATAATCCATGTTATAAAAATCCGACGAAGTTTTACGTTGGCTGTCGAAAGCCTAACACAATGTAGTGATGGAAAAATGATTAGTTGTTGTTTGTATACTAATATACCAAAAAGTCCATCAAAAAGTCTAAACATAGGAACTATTACTGAACTACTGAAGTTTATAGAAGGCTTAAAGTCATGACTTGGTGTTACGATAGTGGGAATGGCAAGCAGATTTATGCATGCTCCATCAAAAACCCATATAAATGCAGTTTATCATATATTATGATATCTTAAGTCTACACCTTGTCATAGTATTCTTTATGCCAACAAGGGTCATCTTAATATTGAAGTGTTCTCATATGCATACTATTAACTTGTAATAGGAAGTTAGATCGTCAGGGCCCAACAGGCCCATGACACGAGCTGGCTTGAACAGCCCCAAGGGCCAACCAACCCCCAACAGCTACACTACTAGCCATTGAGAGCAAAAACTTCCTCATTTCCTCTCTTCTCACTTAACAAAAACTCTATAAATAGAGGATGTGGATATATGAATTTTTTAGAGCTTTTTTGTGCTCACTTGACTTGTTTGGTGTTTTACTTATTCGGTTTGTCTTGTCCACCAAGTGTTTGATGATTTAACGTGTGGAAGATCTTGTGAGATCCTTTATGTTTTTCTTTATTGTCATTATTGGCAAGATTGTACTGCTACTTTTACATGGTATCAGAACTAGAGAGGCCCACTTAAGATGTATTAGGATTTATGTTGATTGTAGAAAGATTGTCAAATTTGGGCATTGTTTGGCCAAATTGAGGAAATCAAGGTATTTTTTACATTTCTTATTATTGTTGAGAAAAATGTAAGAAAAATGTGAGACATTTCATTGTTTATTTTTTCCAACTCTTATCTAAGTTGGGCATGTACCATGAAAAAATATTTTCTCCAAACACAATTGGGAATATATTGATGGTACAATTCAAGAACCCAAATGGATAGAAGAAGGGTTGGATGGGGATGAATTTCTGATGAAAAAAGTATAATGTCAAAATTACATGGATTATTGTTCAAAATATGGATGAAAAACTTTGTAGTAGAATTATTATGTTTGATAATGCTTTTGAAACTTAAGAAAACTCACTCTTAAGACGATTTTATCTTTCAAATAAATTTGATGGCAAAAAATATAATGCTCAAACAAGATTCCATGAGCATTAAGAATTACCACGAGTTTTTCGATCTATGGAACCAACTTAGAAGTTTTGGCAAAGTCAGAAAACTTCAAAGTATGGATGAATTTCAAGAATATCTTAACAACCAATATTTTTTATTGTTTATATGAGGATTACGAGATAAATTTGAGAATATAAGATCAAATTTGATACATAGAAAACCGAAACCTAAAAGCTCTGAGATCTTAGCCAATTTAGTTACGAAAGAAACTATATTGGAAAACATAAGAAACAAGAAAGAAGCAGTTCTTACTACATCTACACCCAAAAATTATTTGAAGGCATATAAGCTTCCACATGCCAAAAATATTGAAAGAAAATGGCAATTCAAGAGAAATGTTGTGCCTTAGCCAAACAAGAATATGATTTGTCATTATTACAAGGATAGTAGACATCAAAACCACTTGTCCTCTCTTATCAAAGAGGCTTCCTCATGTGGCTACCATTGACAATAAGGAAGAAGTGCTACCATTAAGAATAAGGCCTAAATTCAATAAATATTCAAAGAGAAGGCAAGCATCTCTGGGTCGGCGTTATCAACTTCTTCTAAAAATCAAAGTATGTCATAGTTTTTAGATTATGTTGCTTTTTCATATGACAAATGAATATAAATTGTTAGACAAATGCACACAAGTGTTTACGGCTGATGGAACTATGCTTGATGTTAAAGAAATTGGTAACCTAAAAAATAATTAAAAAATACCTCAAATACGTTTTATACCAAAATTATGTTAAAGAAGAGTAAAGGAACTGGAATCAGTTGCTATTGGATGAACTGGACTCAACTCCTATTGGATCCATATCTGATCCAATAGGAGTCGCATGGTGTAATACTTATTAAGTAGGGGCATATTAGGAATTCAAGTTAAAAAATATTATAAAATAAAACCCTACTCTATTGGAAAACTCGAGTGAAAGAGAGGAGAGAGAGAGGGTGGCTGCCAAGGAATGGGCGTCAACTCTCACCCCTTGTAACTCCATTTTTCTAACATTGTTTTTTTTACTGTGTGAATTGTGTGTGACTATTTCTACATGCATCATAACCTAATTTGTGGGATTAGAGCTTCACGGTGGGCGGGCAGTAGTGACTATGCCCTACGGGTTAGGGTTTACCAAAGAAGCAAACAAGAAAACAAGTGGAAGAGGCCCTACAACAGTCTAGGCAAAGATTCAAAAAAGAAAATCCAAGAAAATACTTGACATCGTGACCCAAAAGAAGGAGGCGCTATCATGGTTGAAAGAGAAAATACTAAAAAGAGTAGAAATGTTCAGCACTGATAAAAGCAAAACATTTCAGATTACATGTATCAAATTGGATGGAAGGAACTAACTACAGTGGGTGAGGTCCATTGAACTTGCTATATTGGCATGAGGAAGATAGAAAGATCTTGCATGAGAGATTTTCATACCAGGCCCTACTGATCCTACATGCGCTCGATGGCGTAGAAAAAACACTAATCTATGATTTCATCTATTGGTTGCACCTTCATGTCCTTAGAATCGACCCATGAAATCTGGCTAGCCATATAAGATGCATATGCACAACAAAAGAATATAGCAAAAAAGTATGAAATCATTGAGAAAATTATGAAATGCAGACAAGGGAGCCAATTAGTCAATGAATACTATGTTGAACTTCACATATTATGGAAAGAATTATTATTCTATTCCAAGATAAAATGTCAAAATTATATGAAAGAAAGACAAGAATAATTTGAAGAAGAAAATGTTTTTGACTTATTATGGGTATTTCCCTTGATTATGAAGTTGTGAAAAATAATATCTTAAGTAGGGAAGAACTTCCCTTTATACTATGTTACGAAGGAAAGAAGATAGAAAATATTTGAAAAAGGAAAGAAAGATCAACAACTCAGAAATTGTCGCTTTCGTACGATGGAATCCAAACTCTACCCTTGGATTTAGAGGTAGAGAAGTACATGGCAGAGGAAGAGAAATAATTAAGCAGTCATCTGATAATAAAGATAAACTTTCTTATACTTATTGTGGAAAGACAAGGCAGACGCATGAAACCTGTTAGCAACCGATTCGTCGACCAACCTATAATCAAAATCAACCGACTAGAGCTCTCTTTAGTGACCAACATGAGAAGAGTACAAGAGAAGGTAGACAAAATTCAATGGCTAAAATGCAAAAGAAGATAGTTGAATTAGAGTCTCAACTTGTAGAATCCCAAAAGGCATCCACATCATCCATAACGGATCCCCAAGCTACTATGACATACCCATTCTCGTTTATCATATTGGGTAATCGTTCTATTTCTAATTCCAGATTTTCGATTATCGACTCATGTACCATAGATCATATGGTGGGAACCAAATCATATTTTAAGGACTACCACCCAATTCAGAAAAATCTTGGAATTAAAATGGCCGATTAATCTAACACTTCTATTATTGGAAAAGGAAGTATAGTTACATCTTTGGAAATTCTACAAAATGGCATGCATGTCCTATCCTCTTATTCAATTTACTTTCAATACATGCATTAACGAGAGACTTACATTGTTCAATGACTTTTGATTCAACTCATTGTGTCTTTCAAGAACTGAAGACGGGAAGAATTTGTGGTCAAGATAGCATAAAGAGAAGACTATACTTATATGAGGAGACTAGCATCACTGGAAACGGATAAACCCTTATTACTGAAAGACAAAAAATAAATCTTGCTCTGTGGCACCAACGATTCAAACATTTACTAGTCTCTAAAATCATATTTTTGTTAAATTTAAGAATTGTAATGACTTTATTTTGAGATGTAAAACTTGTCAGAAGGCAAAACATCATTGTGCCGCCTTTTCCATAAATGAAATTTGATCTTTAAAATCCTTTGAGATTGTGCATTCAGATATTTGGGAACCATTCTCTATTATTGCCTTACATGGCTATAGATTTGTTTAGTTTATAGATGATTGTACCATATTTTCTACAATTTACCTCATGAGATCTAGAGATTAAATCATAAATATTTTGTCAGCACATTATGAATTTATTCATCCAGAGTTTTAGCTGCCCATAAAACTTATACGCAATAATAATGGGGAGAGTATACGAGTAATTCTTTGAACTCATTCTTTTTTAGTAAAGGTATACTTCATGCTCATATTCTCCACAACAAAATTGAGTTTCTGAAAGAAAGAATAGACACATTTTGGAAGTGGCAAGAACATTGTTGAATTGGATATAATATGCCCAAATTCTATTAGGGAGAAGTTGTATTAACAGTTGTCTATCTTATAAATTGTATGCCTAGCGTTGTATGTCCATATCAAAAACAGTTTCATGTTTCCTTAAAAAAATTTAGATGCATTTGTTTTGTACGTGTACATAAAAGTGCTAGAGATAAACTTAATACTAGAGCTATCAAATGTATCTTCTTGGGATACTCTTTCACCCAAAAAAGGATATAAATGCTATAACACAAAAAATAGAAGATGGTATGTTATTATAGATGTGACATTTCATTAGGAAGTTTCATTTCATGAGAACAAGGACAACCACTCAACTAGCAACCATCCTTCTGTGGTGTTGTCGATCATGCCTTGAGGTGAAGTTCCAATAAATGAGATGGAAATACAAGAAAGCATGCCTCCAAAAGGGGGTGAATGAAAAACTTATTCTAGAGAAGAAAGATAGTTATGCAAAGCCAATACCTTGGATCAAGATCCTCACCCTGAAACAGTTCCTCTACCAACTCAAGTAATATATAATACTTTTAATATTTATGATGATTTACCTATTGCATTAAGAAAATGAAAACATGAGATTGCTACATATCCATTGCATCATATGGTATCATACACTAATTTTCCAAAAGAATATCAGTTATTTATTCTGAATACAGAAAGTACTCAAGTTCTTAAGAGTTTTGAAGAGGCAAATCAGAACCCCACATGACATGCTGTTATGGATTAGGAAACTGAAACATTAGAACATGTAGAAACTCTTACACATAAAGTAAACAATGAAAAACAATCAATAATATCATAAAAAAAATGGAGTTACAAAGGATTGGGGATCGGCACCACACTCTTGACAGCCGCCCCCTTTTTCTCTCTCCTGTTTCACATTAATGACTAGGGTGTAGGGTTTTTCATTTTATAGTGGCTTCTAACTTGAATTCCTAATATGCCCCTACTTAATAAAAGTTACACCATGGAGCTCGATCCAATAGGAGCAGAGATCCGTTTCTTCTTTTTCTTTTAACACGCCCCCTTAAGTTGGGGCCTGAATACTCATAACTCCCAACTTGTCCAAAGTTCTCTTCAAGCTGCAAGTTGTAACAGTTTTAGTCAATATATCTGCTAATTGTTGTTCTGATCGCACATGTGTAAGGTCAAAAATCCCTGCAACTAATTTCTCTCGAATAAAATGGCAATCGACTTCGATATGCTTGGTTCTTTCATGAAATACAGGATTAGATGCAATATGCAAAGCTGTCCGACTGTCTATAAAACATTTCACTGGAGTATTCCTTCTTAATCCAATTTCTTTCATGAGAGATAGAGCCTGTAGGCCTTCACACATCCCAAGTGCAATTGCCCTGTATTCTGCCTCAGCACTTGATCTAGCAACAACCGACTGCTTCTTGCTCTTTCATGCCACTATGTTACCTCCCACACTTAGTAAATAGCTTGATGTAGATCTTCTATCTTCGGTAGCACCAACCCAATGAGCATTAGTATAAATTTTGATCTCGAGAGAATGATTCGGTGAATACAACAAACCGTGAGTGATAGAAGATTTGAGATATCTTATGATATGAAATATAGAATTCATATGATGTCTTTTAGGAGAATGCATCCATCTGCTTACGTAGCTTATTACGAAGCTGATATTTGGCCTGGTAATGGTGAGATATATAGGTTTTCTCACAATTCTTTGGCACCTGCCGACATCTTCATATGCGTCATCCATTGTATTCACTGGGTCCTTTTTTATTTCAATTGGTGTGGTACAAATACGACAATCTTGCATCTTGGTCTCCTTTAATAAATCTAAGATATACTTTCTTTGGCATAAGAATAAGCTATTATTTCTTCTAATAATCTCAATTCCTAAAAAATAATGCAACTTTCTCAAATCTTTCAAGTTGAATAGATTGTGTAGTTTCTTCTTTAGAGATATAATTCCTTTAATATCATCACCAATAATAATTATATCATCCACATATACAACCAATAAGATAATTTTCTTACCTTGTCTTATGAACAAGGTGTGGTCACTTACACTTCTTTTGAATCGCAAGCCAAAAACCCCTTCACTTAATTTTTCAAACTAAGCCCTGAGAGACTGTTTCAACCCATAAAGTGATTTCTTCAATTTGCATACCTTGTTCAATGAGACTTCCTTATTGTATCCTAGTGGTAAATCCATATAAATATCTTCACTAAGATCTTCTTATAGAAATGCATTCTTGACATCAAGTTGCCATAGTTTCCACTCATGATTCACCACTATACTTAGAAGGATTCGTATAGTATTCATTTTTGCTACTGGAGCAAATGTCTCATTATAATCAATTCCATATGATTGACTATAACCTTTAGCGATCAGTCGAGCCTTGTACCTCTCTATGCTTCCATCTGCATTGAATTTGATAGTATATACCCACTTACAGCCCACGGTTTTTCTGTTTGGTGAAAGGTTTGAAATAATCCACGTTTTATTTTGTTCCAATGCTTTGATTTCTTCATCCATAGCAGCCCGCCATGTGGGATTCTGGTTTGCTTCTTCAAAACTCTTGGGCACTTGAGTATTTTCTACATTTATCACAAATAACTGGTATTCTTTTGGAAAATTAGAAGTAATGGATATGTAGCAGTCTTACGTTTTTCTTTTCTCAATGCAATAGGTAAATCATCAGAAATGTTAGAAGTACTAGATATTACCTGAGGAGGTGAATGAACTGTTTCAGGGTAGCATCTTGGCTATCCATTACAACTTTCCTTTCTCCTCTTGAATAAGTTTTCCAATCCACCTAACTTTCATTGTATACACTGGAAGTTAGGACCCAAGAGGCCCATGGCATGGGTTAGCTAATAGTGTAGCCAATGAAAGCAACACCTCCCTCTCTCTATCTCCTCACTTGTAACAAAACTTCTATAAATAGAGGTAATGTCACACAGACACCACTAGGAGGTGGGGTGTCGGTGCCGACAAGGATGTGACACCGACACTGTGTCGATGTGGCACCGACATGGTGTCGTGTATTATCGATATGTTCAACGTGTCGACCCAATTTTTTGGGTGCGGTCAACGTGTCTGAGGTCTTACTCATCCAGTTTTTAGGTTATTTTTAAGCCTTCTCACGCGTTATTTTCTCTCACTCTCTCCCTTCTCTCATGTTTCTCTCCCTTCTCTCATGTTGTTGCACCGTTGCTGCCCCTCGACCCTCACTCTCTCCCTTCTCTCACATTGTTGTGCCACTGTTGCCCCTCGGCCCTCACTCTCTCCCTTCTCTCACGTTGCTTAAAAGGTGATGATTTATTTCATACCAATCTTATACCATGTAAACTGATTCAGAATCAACGCACTGTAAGATCGGACCTGACAGTTTACTTTGGAAGAGACTAGCAATAATCCTACTTGATTATTAATCAATCCTGTTTAGAATACCCCATTAGAGTAACCATACCTGTAATTGGATCTGGAATCAAGTAAATTTGATCTCTTTCAATTCTTGAAACCTTAGAGACAGTAGCACGTAGAATCACCATACAAATACAAAAGGGCTTTACAAATCCAACTTTCATGCTACAATGTTGAAAACCATATTCACTTACCTTCATTAATGTGATAAATACTGCGTAAAAATACTCGAACCACTTGAGTTAAGTCAAAGGAGAACGTAACATCTATATTGAACTCATGGAATGAAAATTTGTCTAACAAAGAAGCCAAATTGCATATAGAACTACAAACCATCCTACACAATTTTCCCTAAAGATGAAGCACAAAGCTATTCTACATTAATAAAAGAAAACGTTAAAAACTACAAAATTGTTAAACTTTTCATTAATTTAATCGCACCTTCTCTTTCTCATTGACGCCCTCCCTTGTTGCTACAAGAAGGGCACTTGTACTGCTTGATGTGTTCAGCCCTTACAGGAGTGATATTCACACAGTTGCCATGGAACCACTTCTCGCATATGTCACAACAGATCCAGAATCCATCAGCAGCATAATTCTCACCACAATAATTACTGGCATTTGGTATTTCCTGTTGAATTTCTTTATCGATTCTGCATTCTCTATGAGCATGATATATTTTTCAAAAATTGTCAATTGACTGACTCCATCTCCTATTTTTTGTTTTGATATTTTGTTTTTCAATTAGATTGTGAAATTGTGAATTGAGTTGATCCTAAAAATGGCCGATAATAGAAAAGTAAAAGGAGTATCAATTGGTACTGGCCCTACTGGGAGTTCTGGTGGAAGTGTTTCTTCAAGTTCAGGATCAACAACAAAAGTTACAAAACCTTCAATTTCAACACCTCGTGATAATGCATCATTATGGATGTAAGTACAAAGGAGAGAATTATACGAAGGTGGTGAAGGTAATACACATTTTATGTGTAAATTTTACAACATGAGTTTTACATAATCATATACTAGAGTGAAGGCACACCTTTTAAAATTATCAAAACATGATATAAGAGCATGTTTGAATGTGGATGAGGATTTACAAAGACAATTAATGAAAAAGCAAGATGAGTATGAAAAAAAATGAAAGGAGGAAAAAAGGAATAAATATTCCATTATTTGGTGGATACAAAGAAGATGAAGAAAAGAAAAGAAAGCTAATGCAAAGTGAATTTAAAGGTTTTAGAGGATGAGCAATTAAAAAATCATTTAATGTAGTCGGAAGGGAGGAGATGGATAGAAAGGTTGAAAGATTTTTCTTTTCAATTTCACTTCCTTTTAATGTAGCAAGAACTCCATATTGGAAAGATCTTGTCACTTCATTGGCTAATTATAATTTACATGGTTATGTTCCTCCAAGTTATGAAAAATTACGAACCATTATTATTAAAGAAGAAGAAGCCAATATTGAAAGACTTTCAGAACATAAGAAGTTTTCATGAAAAATTAATGGTGTTTCTATTGTTTCTGATGGATGGACTCCATCCGATGGAGTGATATTCAAAGGCGTCCACTCATTAATTTCATTGCTTATTCAATTAGTGGGCCAATATTTTTGAAGTCTGTTGATGCAACAACAACAACAACAACAACAAAGCCTTTTCCCATACTAGACGGGGTTGGCTACATGGATTCTTTGTTTCCACAGATCCCTGTTGTGTGCCATGTTAGCAGTTAACTCACAATAAGCTAGATCCTTCTTTATTGTTTCTTTCCAACACTTTTGTGGTCGTCCTCTAGCTCTTTTAATACTTTCCAAATTTAGTTTTTCATACCTTCTTACAGGTTCTTCTTTTGATCTTCTTTCTATATGTCCAAACCATCTTAAACGATATTCTCTCATTTTATCCTCTATTGGTGTCACTCCTAATTTGTTTCTAATAACCTCATTATGTATACAGTCTTTTCTTGTATGACCACTCATCCATCTCAACATCTTCATTTCTGGCACAGACATCTTTTGTACATGTTGATGATTAACTACCCAACAACAACAACAACAACTAAGCCTTTTCCCATACTAGACGGGGTCAGCTACATGGATTCTTTGTTTCCACAGATCTCTATCGTGTGCCATGTTAGCAGTTAACTCCCAATAAGCTAGATCATTCTTTATTGTTTCTTTCCAACACTTTTGTGGTCGTCCTCTACCTCTTTTAATACTTTCCAAATTTAGGTTTTCTAACCTTCTTACAGGTTCTTCTTTTGATCTTCTTTCTATATGTCCAAACCATCTTAAACGATGTTCTCTCATTTTATCCTCTATTGGTGCCACTCTTAATTTGTTTCTAATAACCTCATTATGTATACGGTCTTTTCTTGTATAACCACTCATCCATCTCAACATCTTCATTTCTGTCACAGACATCTTTTGTACATGTTGATGATTAACTGCCCAACACTCAGAACCATAAAACATGGCAGGCCTAACTGCTGCTCTATAATATTTACCTTTTAATTTTAATGGTATCTTCTTATCACAAAGAATACCTGATGCTCCTCTCCATTTTAACCAACCAGCATTAATTCTATGTGTAACATCTCCATCAATTCTTCCATCACTTTGAAAAATTGACCCTAGGTATTTAAAACTTTCCTTTTGGGGAATGCAATGTGTGCCAATTTTAATTTCTATGTCCTCTGAAGTAGCCAAATGATCAAACTTACATTCCATATATTCTGTCTTTGTTCTACTAAGTCGGAGGCCTTTGTTTTCTAATGTTTCTCTCCATAGTTCCAATTTTCTATTAACTTTCTCCTTAGACTCCTCCACTAATACAATGTCATCTGCAAATAACATACACCAAGGTACTTCATCTTGAATATGTTTTGTTAACTCATCCATCACCATTATAAATAAGTATGGACTTAAAGTTGATCCTTGATGTAACCCAATATTAACTTCAAAGAAGTCTGTCGTTCCTTCATGAGTCCTCACACATGTTTTTGCACCATCATACATGTCTCTTATAAGGTTAATATATGTCAATGGGATACCTCTTTTTTCCAAAGTTCTCCAAAGAACCTCCCTCGGTACCCTATCATAAGCTTTTTCTAGATCAATAAATATCATGTGAAGGTCTTTCTTTTTTGCTCTAAAATGTTCCATAAGACGTCTCAAAAGGTGAATCGCTTCAATAGTAGATCTACCTGGCATAAATCCAAATTGGTTCTCTGTTGTACTTGATACTTGTCTTAACCTACGTTCAATAATTCTTTCCCATAATTTCATAGTATGACTCATTAACTTGATACCTCGATAATTCGCACAATTTTGAATGTCTCCCTTGTTCTTATATACGGGTATAAGTGTACTTGCTCTCCATTCCTCGGGCATCTTTTGGTTTTTCCATATTTCATTAAATAGTCTTGTGAGCCAAGTGATTCCTATTTCTCCTAGTATTTTCCAAACTTCTATAGGAATATTATCTGGTCCTACCGATTTACCACTCTTCATATGTTTAAGAGCCTCTTTGACTTCATTCTTTTGAATACGTCGGTAGAAATTGTGGTTTATATACTTTTCTGACTTGGCTAAATCTCCTAAACTAATACTAACATCTTTATTTTCATTAAAAAGATTATAAAAATAGTTTTTCCATCTATTTCTTATATCATCATTTGCCACTAGAATTTTTTCATCCTCGTCTTTTATGCATCTAACATAATTAAGATCTTTAGTTTTCTTATCTCTAGCCCTAGCTATCCTAAAAATGTCTCTTTCACCCTCTTTTGAGTTGAGTTTTTTGAAGTCTGTTGATGCATCTGGAGAAATTAAAACTATAGGCTACTTGAAAGATTTATTTATAGAAGTTATTAAGAGTGTTGGACCAGATAATGTTGTACAAATAATCACTGATAATGTAGCTAATTGTAAAAGTGCAGGGTTAAGTTTGGAAGGTGATTATCCACACATTTTTTGGACACCTTATGTAGCTTACAGTTTAAATTTAGCTCTTGCTCGTATATGTAAGCCATCAAAAGATAAAGATAATCTTCGTGCATATGAATTGTGTTCATGGATTGAAGATATGGCAGCAGATTGTATAAAGATAAGGAATTTTATAATGAATCACCATTTAATTTCAGCCATATTCAATAGACATTCTCATTTAAAGTTGTTGAAGGTTGCAGAAATACGTTTTGCTTCTTTGATTGTGATGATAAAAAGATTCAACACAATCAAGGCATCATTGGTTCAGATGGTTACTGATCCAAGATGGGATTCATACCATGGTAACAAGGTTGAAGATCAAGTAAGGGCATTGAAAAAGTTGAGTCAATAATTTTATAGCACGAGGAAAAAGAACTTCATAAGACATCATCGTTTTATGATCATATTCATTCTAATTAGTTTCAAGATGGGACAAAAGCAACACTCCCTTGCATTGTTTAGCACATTCTTTAAATCTAAGATATTATGGGAAGAAATAGTTACATGAGAGCATTGGGCGTAGTCCTCCTAATCAAGATCCTGAAATAGCAAAGAATAGGCAAATGTGTTTGGGAAGGAATTATCATGATCATACCTACTTAGGCAAGTAAATTCTGAATATGGAAAGTTTTCTTTTGCTAGACTTGATTCACTAGAAGAACTAGAAGCAAGGGATTATCAAGATCCACTAGATTGGTGGGCATGTTATGAATTTGAGATGCCTCTTCTTCAAAAGCTTGCATCAAAATTATTATCTCAACCTGCTACTTCATCTTGTTGTGAAAGAAATTGGAGTACATATTCTCAAATTCATAATATCAAAAGGAACAATCTATCAAGTAGTCGTGTTGAAGACTTGGTTTATGTCCATTCAAATCTAAGATTGGTTTCACGATCTAATGCTGAGTACAAGTAAAAATTACTAATCTTTCAAAATTGTTTTCTTTTCTATTAATCATGATGATTATATTTGATCTTTTCTTGTTATTTATTTGAATATACTACAGTGAAGGAGTATTAAAATATTGGGATGTAAACTCGAAGGAATATCACTTAGATGACAGCCAAGATTTGCATATCCTTAATATGGAACTCACTGATCCAATAGTCCCTTTAGTTGATAATATTGTTGATGGTGAAGATCTATAATTTACCACGTACATGTTCATTTCATTTATCAAACATTAATATTGTTCATAACTTCGTAGTTGATAATATTATCGATAGTCCCTTCACTTATAATATTATTGATATGCAAATCATGGTTTTCTTTTTGATTGATTGGTGTATTATGATGAAATTAATATTTGTTTACTTGTTTTGCTTTAATATAAAGTTGTGTACTTACTATTGTCGTTATATACTTATGTTAATTGATGTCTCACTTATTCTAGCTTGAATATATAATATATATAATATTATATACCTTAGACGTGTCGCTGCGCCCAAAATTTTTAAAATTTGCCATATCCCGCACCTGTGTGATATAGAATAGAGGATGTGGATATATTAATTTTTTAGAGCCTTTTGTGCTCACTTGACTTGTTTGGTGTTTTACTTGTTCGGTTTGTCGAGTATCTTTCTCCCAATTTGAGGGGGGAGTGTTGAGAAGAAATTTATATCGGTTCATCGATTTTTATGCCCATAAGCTGTTCTTAATTTGATGTGTGTTATTTATGTGTTATTGTAAGGGTAGATTAGTCTTTTAATTTATAAATTCTTATAAATAATCTATGATTAGACTAGGAAACCCTAAGTGACTCACAAAGGAGAGTGGAGGTGCGCGCCGCAAGGAAAATCTTGTTTGTAAAGAAGCAGATGATGTTGCTGCTTTTGTATTCTTCTTTGATTATCAATAAAAGATTGTACTTTAACAAACAGTACATGTCATGCGTTCAGTCCTTGTCAATTATGTATCTCTTTAGCTATCTATATGTATCCGTATACACACAAGACACAACTTCAGTTACTGGAGTCCTCCTCTCATCAAGCAGGAATTCTCAAGAGCAGTGAAATAATTTCCTCAATTTACTAAAAATGTCTTCCCATGTTGAGGTTACTCCAGAAATACTCGTCACTATCCACAATGTAACTATTTCAATAGCTAACCCATCTTGAACTTAAGCCAAAATCCAGGGGCAAATGACTGTAAGCAACCTAATGCCACATGACTAGAAATTCAATACCTCTTTTTGGGCATCCGTACGTTTGTATGCATTTATGTGTGCGAGAGAAAGAGAGGGAGAGAGAGTTCTAGTTTTTTATTACAAAAGACTCTCTCTCACTATATATATATACATATGTCCATACATATAGATATAGATATATGTATATATATGCATATAAGTAAATACATACATATGTATGTATTTATCTATTACACGTAGGTAGGTATGTAGGTCTATATGTATGTACCACCCACACACACATAGGAACTGTATATATTTTGTTGATTGGAGTTTTCTACCAGGTGAGTTCAATCCTCGGATGATATGACCATAATTTTTCAACATATCTTATTAGTATAACTTTTTGACCTTTTTTCTCTTCCATTAACGTGAAACTACCATGAACAACAACAACTAAGCCTTTTCCCATACTAGATGGGGTCAGCTACATGGATTCCCTGTTTCCATAGAGCTCAATCATATGTCATGCTAACATTTAACATGAAACTACCATGAAAGGTAATTCAGCACAAATGTTGAAGTTTTATTGCTAAAAAAGGTTGTCATGTTCGGCAAGCGCAAAATACATGAAAGAAGAGCTTTGAATTACCCTACCTATTGACAAATGAAATTTTGGAAAGAGCTGGCATTGAGCCATACCTTAAAAACAAACATTAATGTTAAGCAAATGATGAGCAACATGTAGATATAACATGATGACAAGGTTACCTTTGAGCAGTCTGGAATGCATGCCTTAATGAAAGAGCGATCCCTTTTTCAGAGGCTTCCATGAAATCATGGCAGCTATACTCCACAACATGTAACCCAAGAGAACGAGCAATAAATCTTATAACAGTCCGTTTGCCACTTCCTGTCAGTGTTTGGGAAAATTATCCAAGCAAGTAGTTTGTTATTGTCAGTATTTCACTCCTAGAAACAAAATTAAAAGCCAAATAAAAATGTTTACCAAATTTCAATCACTTAAAGTTCGCCACTATTTCAAGGAAGCAGGGAAGGATGACAAGAAAGATAAGCTACTACAAGTACAAGACTTTTACCTGCTGGACCATGCAAAAGTACCACCACTCTAAACTTTGAAGAGAATACTGAATGACAGAAAGAAGGCACAACTATGGAAAACAAAGTTTCAAGTACATCCTGCTGCAGAGGAACAGAACCTTCAAGAGATCCTGACAATAACTCTGGAGGAATTGCAGAAGCAACACTTCCACCAAGTACAAGTGCAGTTTGAGTGGAATTAATGCGAAGGATCATTTCCTCAGCAGGTTCCATAAATACAACCTGATATGGATTTCAAAGTATGAGTGAAAGCTTATCGAGACTGAATGTGGGAACAAAATGAAAACTTGGGCCACAGTGTATTGCATCAAATAAGGGGGACAGTAAGTGTAGAACCTTAAAATAAATCAACTCAGAAGAACAAGAGCTTGCAACTCTGCTGCAAGATGTACACAACTCCGAATTGCAGTTCCACTGAATCCTTATCCCAAAAACATCACCAACTGCTAAAAACCTATCCGTTTTAAAATGATTCCTCAGTGATACATCAACCAATTCTTGGCGATCCTCTTCTTCTAAAAAGAGCTTCCCCCTCAAAGGCTCAAGAGATCCACATTGCGGAATTTTAACGAAAGAAACCCTCAAATGTGATGCATATCCAGGTAGAACTCCCTGATAACCAATTTTTGCAGCTGACAGATTTTGAGAAATAAGCTCCAAAGGAGTGATCTCCACAAACACATCAGATGTATGACACACATTCATGAATTTCTGGTTATCTTTGTCTTCAGATTTTTCCGACTTCTTACTATGCTGAATGAGAGTTCTGAGGCAAGGAAGATGCAATCCAATGTTAAAGGCTATCGATGGAGAAAGATATGCAATCTCCTGATGTAAAAAATGTTTACTGGGAGGAACAATACAAGAAGGTAGAACAGTCAATGCAGTCTCAAAGGAAATCTGTTTTCGTTCTTTAGTGGAATCAAACTGGAAAACTGGTGGGTCCAATACGACAACTCTGCCAATTCTTCCAACATTTGTCAAGACATTCCGGACAAGAACCTTCAAGGAAAACAGTAAAACAACAAAGACTAAGCGAATATCAAATACCAGTTCCCTATTAGCAAAAACTAGAGCAGAAATGCATGAATTTACCAACAGAAGTCAAAATTTTCAGGCAAACTTCAAAAATCATTCCAGCCTGGAGTATCAAGTAGCATGCATCTGGGTGTTGGTGTAGAGAACAAGACACATTTTTCACAAAAGGAAAACTATATTGGAAGTTTCTTCTAGTTGTATGTGAAAATATACATAAAGTCAGTCATTTATAAATTTATCGTGTATAATGTATATGTTTGTGTTGAAGAATATGAGTTTAGAATCAGTTTTAGTAGATATAATATCTTAGGACAGTAAAATTGATGTTTAGAGTATTATTGTAATTGTCTGAAGTTGTAAGGGTATTTTGGTAATTTTCTGTGCCAGGGGTATTTTGATCATTTTACATTTTACAACTCCTTATATAAGGGCTGATAGGCTGTATTAGGGTTTAAGTTGTTGGGATTAAGAAAGAAAGAGAAAGAGGGGGGCGGCCTCCATTGGATGGAGGTCGCTCCCTCCTTCGATCTCCATTGTTACTCTTTATTTTATTAATATATTTATTATTATTATTATTCACTGCATTTCTCGGTAATTACAATATGGTATCAGAGCCTATATGACAATTTTCTCGATAATAGTGGAAGAAGAAAATCATTTTTCGAAGCTTCCTGTGTTAAGAAGATTGTGGTTCCTGTATCGTCAATGTTGTGATGCGTTCTGGCTCTCCTGATAATGAGGTAGATGTTTCGATGGATGTTGTTGAGAAAGATGATGAGATCCTTGATGCGGGTAACTAGTCAGGTGCCAATAGATTTGAATCAACAGAAACAATAGAAGATAAATGGGAGTTTTGATCATGAAAGGCAGAATCTGTCTAGGGGTTAGACTCATGAATTCCAGAAACAAGTGCTATGTTTGAAGGTCGTCTGCTATATCTCAAGTTGGGTTACAGTCATGAGATTGAATCAACTGTTCCACCTGCTGTACGAGTCTTTTGTTTTAAACCCAATGTAGTGTGTTGTACTGGGATTGATAAACAGAGGGTGTCTCAATTTGCTGCAGCGTAGCTTTAAGCCACCTGAAGTTTACAAAGGCAAGGGAATCATGTATATTGATGAAGTTATAAAGAAAAAGGCAGGGAAGAAATCCAAGTGATTGTTGAAAAGCTATGTGAGCAGATCGAAGTATGATTAGTCAAAACAGCAGTGAACCCTCAAGAGATTTGCAATACACCGAAGAATGAACAAAGCCAGCAGCAAATTCAACCAAGGATGTACTTCTAAAGCCCTTTGGGAAGAGGGTCTTGAATCTGAACTCATGGATTTCATGTATGGATTGTGAATGGAGGCCTAACTATGTCAAGGATAGTAAACCCGATAAGGTATCCATTCTGCAGATTGTTTTTTGACTATAAAGTTTTTCATATTCGACTTACTACAGTTGTTTCAAGATGGTCGTGATGTTCTGGATGCATGTTTTAAACGTATTGTGCACTGTCATGAGAGCTTAAAGCTTGTAATAGCGTACAGTGTGATTTCCATCCGTTGTCAGAATCGTATGAAGAGCTTCAATGTTTTCGGTCATATGATATGCTCTTTATATATCCAAAAGCTGTTCAAAATATTGAGGGCTGGCTTTAATAAGGTGATTGGCTACCAAAAGTGATATAGTGTTCCAGATTTTTTTTCAAAAGGAGAGGTTACAACAAAATCCTAAAATGGAAGATTTAAATCTTTTGACAAAGGTAATTTCAAAATTTTTTGAATAATCAAGTGCTGGAAAAGTAAAGCTCCAAATTACTTTCATGATTTTGTGGGAAAGTAGTTATGGAAACTTCCTTTTTTTGATTGGATGAAAAAGTAAACCATTAAGTCTTATCCCTATCCTGATTTTATGGGACAGAAAACGAGAAAGGTAGTTATGGAATATCATCTTCCTGATTTAGTGGAGAAGATAAGATAAAAAATGAAGACTTATCTCCACGTTTTTAGAAAAGGAAGAAAAGTGTAACTATTGCCCATCTTCCTGATTTAGTGGAAATGATAAGATTAAAAAAAAAGGAAGACTTATCTCCACGTTTTTTTTAGAAAAGGAAGAAAAGTGTAACTGCTGCCCATCATCTGAATAAAGGAAGTATAAAAAAAAGGAAAAGATAAAAATAAAAAAACTTTGAGAAGGCGACAGAGAATGCATGCAGCTTTATCCATGATGCAACAATGGAAGGAGCTTGTTTGCCAAACAACTATTGATCAATCACCTGACCAAAGGAAGAAAGCATAGGAAGTTCATGTTGAAGTTCGAGATCAAGCTAAAGTGAATGCGAACAGAGAATGCGTGCAGCTTTATCCATGATGCAACATCAGAAGGAGCTTGTTTGCCAAACAACTATTGATCAATCACCTGACCAAAGGAAGAAAGCACAGGAAGTTCATGTTGAAGTTCGAGATCAAGCTAAAGTGAAAACACACGGCCTGAAAAATGCTGAAATTGACTCTGGTACACAAGAGTGCTCATGTATGAGCTCATTGCTATCTAATAAAACCTAGTGTTGTCTGACGTGTATCGTATCGTGTATCGCTGGGCTCCACGATATGGGCGTATCATATCATACTTTAATATTAAAATAATGCAAAAATTAATTAAAAATTAATAAAAAAATCAAAAAAAATCAGGAAAAAATCAAGAAAAATCTGATAATTGCTTTAAATTCATATAATGTAAGTTTAGTACAGATTGAGCATTCAGCATTGAACAATTGCATCCAAATTTACATATTTTGAATCCAAAAAATAAAATACAGACATAGTTTACAGTACACTACAATTACATATAATGTTACATTTTACAAATTGTAATCAGGATCATCAACTAAATAATCTTCATCTTCTCCTTGTTGCAGATCCTCATCATCATCAGCCACGCCCACACCTTCTTCTTCAAAATCAAATTCTTCATCTCCATAATGTTGTTGCGCTCCTTCTAAATTAATCCAAGCAACGTCTTCTTCTGTTAGGAGGGCATTTTCTTCAGTGTCTTCCATAACCCAATCTTCTAATATATCAAAATTATCCAAACTTATTGGATCGAACTGACTTTCTTCTCTATTTACTTTTTTTAATTGCCTACGACACAAACAAAGATAAACAATTAGTAAGTAATATTAACAATTGAAAACTGAAGTTAAATAATATTGAATTGAAAATTTGAAAGTAATACAACATTACCTTTGACGAAGGCGCATGTTACAACGAATATAAACCAAATCATTAAGCCTTTTGTGTTCCAACCTGTTGCGCTTTTTTGTATGGATGTGTTCAAAAACACTCCAATTTCTTTCACAACCTGTTGCACTACAGGTTTGGCTTAAGACTCTAACTACAAAATCTCTAAGGTTTGGACAATCACTTCCAAACCTGTTCCACCAAACATCTGTAAAAAAAAATATAAACATTAGAGACATAATAATCCACAGTAATGTAAGATGCAACTTAAATATGAAAATAAACAATGTACCTGGATGCATCGTAGAGCGGTTGCGAATTGCAACAGGCAAACCCATCAAGTGAAGAGCATTATCATATATTATCTCTCGATGTATCGCATCTACTATGCTCCCATCAGGGACTAATCTGTCGATGCATTCAATGATTCCTCGATTAACCTCACCGGCCCTTTTGAAGGTTGCTGAGTACCTCAATGATGGGTTTAGATAGTAGGCTGATGCATGAATAGCTAATGCAATTGTTTATTCCATCTACTATCAATTATTTTCCACACGGGCACATAATCTCTTTTTTTTCCATTAAAGTTATTTCTGATCGCTTCTTTTGCCCTGTCCATGGCTTCATAAAAGTAGCCCATAGATGGTTTCTCCTCGCTGTCAACCAATCTCAAAACTTTCACTAAAGGACAAGTAATTTTCAATAATCTGATACATGCATTCCAAAATGAACTTCTAAAAACCGTTTCTACAATCTCATTTAACTTTCTGTTCCTTCTGTTTTGAGGCAACTCTGCAAATTGTTGCCACTCATCTGAGGAGAACATTCTCTTTAAAGCTTGCTTCTGTCTCACAATACACTGTATAGATAAGAAGTTTGTTGGGAACCGAGTTGCAGCTGTGCGAAGAAGCTCTGCACCTTCTATGTATCTCCTAATCATACACAAAACAAATGCATGGTTGTAAATGAATTTTGTAATATCTTGGCAACACTCAGTTGCTGCCTTTATTTCATCCATCTCACCAATGTCCTCGAGGATGAGATCTAAACAATGTGCTGCACATGATGTCCAGTAGAAAGTCCCATAAATATCAGCTAACTCCTTTCCAGCTGCTTTGTAGTTAGCTGCATTATCTGTAATCAATTGGACTACATTTTTTAGCCCAACCTCCTGTATAACCTTATCAAATTCCTCTCGTAGGATCTCTGCAGTGTGCCTCTCCTCTGACATATCTAGAGATCTCAAAAACATGAGTCCTTTAGGACAATATACAAGAAAGTTTAGCAATGTCCTTCCTCGCCTATCAATCCATCCATCTGCCATGATAGTGCATCCTGTTTCCTTCCACGATTGTCTCAAAGTCGAACAGTATTGCTGCACTTCAATCACGGTCTGATCTAATATCTTCCCTCTCAACTTCTGATAAGAGGGCATCCTGTATCCTGGACCAATGTTAGCAATTGCATCTGTCATTGCTTGAAAATGAAAACTGTTTGTTGCATTAAATGAAATGCATGCATCATAAAACCATCTGCCCACTGCAAGGTCTGCTTGATCATGCAGCTGTTCTGAAGCCATAGCAGCACGAATTCCTGGCTGAGCACCAGGTGTAGTGGAAGGAGGAAAGAACGAATGTATGCTAGAAGAAGAAGCTCTTCCTCTACTCCTTCCTGAACTTCCTCTTCTGCCACCTCCAAAGTCTTCAGCTGCAACCCTCTTTCCTCTGCTAGGTGCTCGCGAACTGCTACTACCAATATCTGTTCTAGCATCTGAAGGCAAACTATTAGTGAATCCAACTCCAGTGACAGTAGCATCATCAGCTTCTTCACACATCTGAAAATCATCCTTTTGTTGTCTCCTTTCCTGTATGCTCTCAATCATCTGCAAGCATTGCCATTTAATACCTTCTGGCACACTTCTAACTCTGCCTGTGCATGGAGCAACATCTTTCTTGGTTCCTGCTAGGTGGTGTTTCAACCTTGAAATTCCACCACTAACCACCTTTTCACAAAATAAACATCTGATTTTTAACCTTGAACCCTCAACTGGTATACCCCACTACCATGCCGGATCATCAGACTTTGAATGAGAGTCTCTACCACCCCTTCCTGCCATTTCAATGGAGTACTTTAATTCAAACAAAAACCTGAAAATAAAAGCACTTCGTAAATCCCTCAATCTTCAAATAACACTCAAATCGAGTGTCTCCCACTTCATGAATGCAATAAAAATCGTATACACACACTTAATAACTTCATATTTTGTCATTCAAAAAAAAACTGAAATAACACAAAAAAATAAATATAAAGAAAAAAAATGAAAAAAACATTAAAAATATACCAAAATCCGAGTTTGGAGGCTTGCACGAACACCGTAGGACACGATTTTGGAGCTTTGAACACTAAGGAGGCGAAAACTGACTCTTAGGGAGCTTGAGGAACCAAAGAGGAGAGAGGAAACCCACGAAAAATCACGAGTTTCAGTCGGCCCGGGACCCTTTATAAGGGTCCCAGGGCGTATCGCCCGTATCGTACGATACGGTGCGATACGCCCGCACCTGCGATACGTACGATACGGATAACCCTGATAAAACTGATAAAACCTCAATTGAAGAGACTTGCTTATGTTAGCTTCAAGATGTGATCACACAGTTGAGTAATGCGACAAAACTGTGCATCAGAGACAGTTTACATCATTGACCAATTATTTACTCTTTTATCTTTTATCCAGGGGTGCTGTCATCTGAGGCAACCAGTACAGAAGCATGTGAGTACCTGAAAATTATGGAAAATGGTCGTTCCATAATAAAACCAAAGGATATAGAGGATGCTGACATGCATCTAGCCATGAAAAATAATGCAGAATAGGCAGTACAAAGCGTTTGAGTAGGCAGACAATGAGTATGATTATGATGACGTTTCGGCCATTAAATCAAAGAAGAAACAGAAGGCCATGAGAGATCATGTATCAATTAAACATCAAAATGTACTGAAGATGGTCTCAACTCAAGATGAAACAGAAGTTGCTGATAGAAAAGAAACTCAAGTATTGAAGAAGCATAAATATCAAAAAGAGATTGGAAGGATGAGAAGGGAGAGAACAATGGTCTCTTATAGTTCTGACATAGATTTTTGGAAAATGGAACCAACTATTTCAGGACTGCCAGTGTTATTGCAGTTACAAAAGCCCGTGACGCATTTGAGCCTTTTCTTCATCAGTTGGGTTCACGGGTTCATGTGCTCTTAGTTGAAGACTGCTCAAACCCACGAACAACAGAAATCTATGGTGAATTAAAGAAGTTATCGACCTAGATGAAGGAACAAAAATATGTTCCAGACATGCATGTGTTGCATGAGGCAAAAGAGGATATGTCTTAAAGTTTTTTGAAGGATGATGACAGCTGTCCAAGCAATTTCAACAGTGAAGAGGTGTTCCAGTTAAGGCAGATGATTACAAGATTAAAACAGCAACAACTTCAATCTAGAGTTACTATAGTAAAGAGAAAAATATAAAGCAAGAAAGAAAAGGCAATAGTGTAGGGCGCCAACGTTCAGTTGTGGGCAAATTGGATGGAATGTCTCCAATATGCTAATTCTTGAAAGTTTACAGAAAATAGATAAATACTAAAGGTTGCAGTCATGAGGACTGCTGAAATGATTATATTTGCAGCCATTGAAGGTGCAAAATTTACAGCTATGAAAGTTGTTGGAAAAGACAGTTGTGAAGACAAAATTAAAGAGTTATTGCAGTCATGAAGCTGCTGAAAATGAAAAGCCAGGAAGGCTAAGTGTTGCAGCAAAGGAGATTGCTGGGAAAATGGACAACCAAGGGGCTGAAAAATTCAAAAAATGCAGAAAATCAATCTTTTTCACTACATATGCATGAAAAATTAAAAAGGCCAGAGGAATTTATTGATATAGAATGTGACAGTATCACCGAGAATCATGAATGTTAAGACCTTGGGTTGTTGAAGTAAACAGCCAGGAGGGCTGGAAAAGTGGTTGTAGTCACCATGTGAAGGGGCGCAGACCGACTAGTATGAGTAGATGTCTATATTATGTTATTTGAGTGGTAGAGAGAGGGCACCCAACCAACACACATGTAGCAACCACCATGTGAAGGGACGCAGGAAAAGCCATGTGAAGTGTGTATGGTGGAGTAGTACATACTATCACAAAAGATCAGCTTTCTCAAGAGTAGAAAAACATGATTTTTGAAGTGTAGATGCCGAATCACTTTATGAAAAAGAAGAAAGAGAGAGGGAGCAACCGATACCCATAGACAGATCGTGTGTTATCCTTATGTCCTTGATAAGTAAAGTTGTTTTACAGAATCCTCGAAAAGATCGCTTGTGCACATGTGGTAAAGAAAGTCATGTTGATGATCAGCCAGAAAGGTTGAGTTGATATTGTAGCCATAAATGCTGCTTGAGATGATCAGCCAGGAAGGCTGAGTTGATATTGTAGCCATAAATGCTGCTTGAGATGATTAGTCAGGAAGGCTAAGTTTATATTGCAGTCAGAGATGCTGCTTGATATGATCAGCCAGGAAGGCTTAGTTGATGTTGCAGCCAAAAATGCTGCTTGAGATGATCAGCTAGGAAGGCTGAGTTGATGTTGCAGCTATAGATGCTGCTTGAGATTATTAATCAGAAAGGCTAAGTTTATATTGCAGCCAGAGATGCTGCTTGATATGATCAGTTAGGGAGGTTGAATTGAAGATGTTCAGCCAAAGAAGTTGTTGAAGATTAGACCAGTGATGAAGACAATGATCAATCAGGAAGACTAAGTTGAAGAATGCTGCAGACAGATGAAGATTCTTTTGGCAAGTTTGGAGTTGAAAGAATCTCACTCCCAACTTAAGAGGGGGTGCTGAAGAATATGAGTTTAGAATCAGTTTTAGTAGATATAATGTCTTAGGACAGTAAAATTGATGTTTAGAGTATTATTGTAATTGTCCGAAGTTGTAAGGGCATTTTGGTAATTTTTTGTGTCAGGGGTATTTTGGTCATTTTACATTTTACAGCTCCTTATATAAGGGCTGATAGGCTGTATTAGGGTTTAAGTTGCTGGGATTAAGAAAGAGAGAGAAAGAGGGGGGCGGCCTCCATCCAATGGAGGTCGCCCCCTCTTCCGATCTCCATTGTTACTCTTTATTTTATTAATATATTTTCTATTATTATTATTCACTGCGTTTCTCAGTAATTACAACAGTTTGGACAACGCAACAATCAAAATCACCAAGACCATAAAGCTGCCAGGACCAATTATGCAAATTGCGCTTATAGCATGTCCCATTTCTTCAACTGAGTGAACTGCACTCACATGTATGTACTCATTAGCCATTGCTTTGATAGACCAAGTCATACTTGCAAGTATATAGTCACTTCTTATATCATATTGCTTCATTAGAATGCATGCACTCATGTGTACATCATTTACATGCATGTATGTGCACATTTTCTGATATCTTAAGATTATCACAATCTGTCATTTTATTGGTTGATGGATTGTTTTTGTGAAAATGTGATACTTGTAGACTGCTAGCTCTATCATCTATGACATTTACAAAATACATATATATGTATATGTATATGTATATATTTATGTGTGTGTGGGATTCTCCAAAAGCACCTATTCTTATCTACACTCTTGAATGAAATTTCATCTTACAGTTCAGATAACAAGTATAAGATTTGTTTCCATAACAAAATTCACATGCACGAAAGTAAAAACTTTTGTGAAACAAATTTTCCTTAGATGCACTCACATGACTCTAGCAATTGCCCACAACATGCATACATGGTATCTGTGACAAAAGTACAAAAGAAAAAACAGAAGCACGCACCTCAGAGCCAAGTGTCTTATTTTAGCAGACGCCCCACATATTTACTATGTGAAAACTAATTTACAATGTGAGATCGTTTGGGTAAATGTCCTTGTTCTAGTTTATACCGGCTAAAAAGCAGGAACTTGTTTCCTCGAGAGAGAGGTTCTTACGACCATTCAGGCCAAACTAGTAGATCAAGTTATGAATGTTTTAGATATACGAGCGCGTTCAAACTCTAAATAACA
Organism: Brasenia schreberi; assembly: GCA_036023115.1. Classification (NCBI taxonomy): domain Eukaryota; kingdom Viridiplantae; phylum Streptophyta; class Magnoliopsida; order Nymphaeales; family Cabombaceae; genus Brasenia; species Brasenia schreberi. The sequence goes on from JAYKKT010000079.1 coordinate 2,627,018, forward strand.
CCCGAGTTAAGATTGGACTACCCATTTTTGCAATTCATTAGTGTTGGTGGTGCAAGAAAACATATTTCATAGTTCATCCCTGTTGGTTAAAGTTTGAAAATGGGAAATGCAGTTTTTAACAAACAAAGCCAAAACAGTAGCTGAGGCCTGATACTGCATGATCGACTGGATTCAATTATACAACTTCTATCCACCATTTCTCACACATGTGGGTCTGTCAAAATAACCCCTCGGTTAAGCTTTTCTGCCCACCTTTGCTTCTCAGCAGATATGGTGAGAGAGATGATAACCATGAAGGGCTGAAGTTCAGGAAAGGCACAAAAGTTTATTGTTGAAAAAACATTGTCCTGAAGCACTCATGCCAAACAGCTCAACAAGGACGTTCTATTTGAAACCATTAAATTGATCTTTAGAGTTTCCAATTGTACACAGGTGAAATCCTGAACCATTCCAAATTAGGATACCATTTGTGTGTTGATAAATTCTTAAGAATTCAGTCAACAGATGAAAATTCTTGGTGCTAAATTTCTCATCATTTCGCTCCCACTTTCACAGCACCATTAGATTCAGCTTTTCATGAATCCGAGTCATCAAGTTAGATCCATGCCTAATTGCTACACTCCTTTTGCACATGTAGAATAACCGGGCCTCATCTAAGGAGTTTAGGAACTTAAACAGAGAATTTAATTCAAACATTCGTCGTTGAAGTGAAGTTTAACATGAGAACTCGAGTTAGGGAACTAGAAAACTCACTTCTAGTCAAATTTAGTCCAATTCAATCGCACCTACACCTTCTTTAGAAAAATATTAGCCTGAATCTGTTCTATGTCGCGCTTAAACAGCTCAAAAGATGAAATTTCACCTACATACATGTATTTTATACACAATGAATTACACCTTACTTTCTCTAAAAGCTAAAACATAATGTTGATTCTTCGACTTTCAATTTTGCAGAGATGATCCCTAAATGCAAATTTACCTTTGAATAAAGCGAAATGCCAAATATGGCCATAAAAAAGATAAAGCAAAAGAGAAGGACATTAGTTACCAGAGAACCAGAGGTGAGACGTAACCGTTTGAGTACAGAAACAGAGAGGCCGACGGAATCAGACGCATCAAAACCGTCTAGGACTTCGTCGGCTGGGAAGCGTAGTATCCCGGCTCTGAGCCGGCTGCCCGCAGGCGGGAGACTGACACTGGACTTGGATCCTGTTGTTTGAGAGGGTAGGCTGAGGACTGAATGGAGGAGGTGGGTGGTGGAAGAGAGGAGAAGAGGCTTCCTCCTCCTCTCCGCCGTCATGGCAGCTCTCTCTACCTCTATCTCTCTCCTCTTCTTCTTCGATCACGAAGAAGATCGGCTGCTGGGTGTGATTGTTTCCAACGACGTTTAGTTCACCGCTAACGCACAGAATTCCCAGGGGTTGTCAATGGATCCGGTTCAATCCGCACCCGAACTTTACCGGACCCGTTACAGTTCTCTTTTTTCGATTACAACTGGAGGCCGCCTTCTAGATACATGCACAAACCGGAAACGAAAGTCGTGAAGGTCAGTGGGCCCTGCCGATTGAGAAAGCGCTTTGCGTGCATTAGGACCAGGATTTGGTATCAACTGAATAGCTCTATTCAGTTATCTGGCGTGCATTAGGGTCGGGAATTGGTAACAACGGAATAGATCTATTTAATTATTTGATCTGCTCATATAATTGTATCGGACTAATATACAGTGTGAGCTGGTATGGTTTACAAAGATTTCCACCAATCCAAATCCAACCCGACTTATCTGATTAAGATCCATAAACTTTAGACGTAAAAGTATTTGAAAAGAATTCATGTTAGCCATTACTATTGAACAACCCATTTACTATCTACACACCCCATATTTTAAAATACACAAAATATCCTTTAGTAATTTATCTCTCCTTTTCACGCCTAATTTCGGTGATTTCTTCTTTCTACTCCGATGATCGGCATTTCATCTGTTGAGACCTATTATTATCTTATTTGCAATAAACGAGTACCGATGAGTTCCTTATGAAAGAGATGATAAATTTTTATATTTTAAGACCAATTTTCGGAATCAAACAAAACAATAAAGAAGAAAAATAAGAAGAAGAAGAAAGAGACAATAGATCCAACCGATTTTCGGATTTTTCTTGGTTTTTAGCTATATCTTTGTATTTTCAAAGGTTTATCTTGTTTTTTGTTTTTTATTTTTAAAAATATTTCACGGTTTGAATAGTAATATTCACTCATCAAAATTTTGCTTTGAAACACATTTATATTCATGAAAAGACACACTTGGGTCATGTCTCCTCCTTAAGGAGAGTTGCAACGCATCTCTCTTTAAGGGAGGATGCTCCTGTCTCGTGTCTCTCTTAACATAATAAATGTTCTTTGATATGTGTGATGCTTTAAACCTTATATTTTTATATATATTATACAATAATAAATAATTGGAGTAAAAGCACTTATGATGTAATCGATTTAGAGAATACGATGACTATAAAAGTACTTATTATATGATGATTAAGGAGAGTGAAAGTTATTGCAGTGCACTGGATGATTCATTAACTGCTTGACCAATGAGGTAGAAGATTAATTTGTTGATTGTGAGGGTGATGGGCTTAACTATTCCCTAGTTTTATCGATGCAGGATGTGTTTAAGAGAGTAATGTACTTATTCAGTATGCGAAAAATGTTGAGAGGAAGCATAATATTATTATTATGATTATTCGTTGAAATAGCAAAGGTATAATAAGGTATAGCTTGGGTGTGAAAGTAGTAATAAATATAAGCTGAGTAAAAATATTGATGTTGAAAGTACTAGGTAGGGAAACAAAGAATCCATGTAGCCGACCCCATCTAGTATAGGAACAAGTTTAGTTGTTGTTGTTGTTATTGTTGAAAATACTAGGTAGGCGAGCGCTAAGAAGGTAGACTATTTATTTTTATTAAGAGCATAGAGTGCAATTGATAGAAGTTCAATGTAGTGAATGGGTCACATAACCATTGTTTAGACTTATATTTTAAAGGACATGTTTTTGTAAGGAGATTTAGTAGCTCTAAGTATAGTGTGATAAAAGACCTTACAAAAAGTTATTGCAGACCGAAGCATAGCGGGTGATGTACCAACTATGAGTACAACAAGGTATATTTATAATGTACAAATAAAAATCAAGAATAAGATAATAGTTCTCAAAGATTTCTACAACTATTACATAATCTAAATATTGATCATTATCATACATGACATCATAAAATCCTTGATATATTAATGTTGGTGATATTGTATTTACATATCCTCATTCTATGCAACTATTTCATGCATTTTCATAGGTATTGAAATTTGATATCATATATAAGAGAAATATATAAATGTTTTATTTTTATTTTCTAATGTTCACTCATAAAATAATTATATATACTTTATGTTTTAAAGATATAAGATATTTTTACTTAAGGTTGTTGGGTTTACATCAACCCCCAAATTTTTTTCTGTAGCCTTTACTTTTATCAATGTGAAAAAGGAAGAGAATAATGATTGGGTATAGAGGTATATGAGAGAGTTATGTACTCCAAACAACTTTTCATGTGTCATCTACAATGATCGTGATCTGGATTTGGTGAACATCATTTAAATAATATTTTTGAATGCAATACACTTTTTATGTAAACAACATATAGCAAAAAATATTAAAGTATTTATTATAAAATTGATAAGAAATAAAGAGATGACGGATGCATTTAGTGTAAATTGGAGGAACATCGTACACTCATAAAATGAGAGCAGTTAAAGTGAGGCAATCAAAGGAATGAAATTGAAGTAGAAAAAAATTCTCACAAAATTCTCTTATATAAAAGAGCAGTGGTTAGACCCACATAAAGAGAGAATTATCTCAGCATGGACAAATAGGGTGATTCATTCTAATAGGTATGTAAAATTAGTTTTTAATGCATATATAATCTATGAAATGTATAATGATTGTATATTCATGGTTGCTAGGGTAGAAATTATACACACAAGGTTGAAAGGGTTCATCGATAGATCAATTGAGAAATTTGATATAATTTGAAAACAACTACATTCATTGATAGAGTTATACATTAAAAATTAAAGAAGTTATTTGGAAAATCGTGAACCATCACTACACATTACGTTGACATGATATAAGATCTTTGAGTGAATATTTAGAGAAGAGTATCATGACATGCTTTTAACCTTATTATAAGATAATATAATCGTGTAGAGATAGTAGGTTTATAACAAAAATATATCATTGTAATTTGTGATATTCACATGACCTACTATGTACTCATGAGATTAGCCTCCTCTTTAAATGCAGTGAATCAATACAATTATCAACTATTAATCAATTTTAGAAAAAGCTAGACATGAAGGAGGATATTCTATATATTATCAATTACGTAGGAGAGTATGTAAGACCATTTATGATAAAGATTATTTGGAGAAAGTTAAATAATCATCTACAATGAGATAAATTTTGTTAAGATATTGGATTAACAATTGATTATTAAATATATCATCCTACAGGAGCCACTCATTCATCATTCTAAAGAAAGATCATGTAACAAATCTATAAAGAGAGACTTGTCATCTTGGGAGCATATAGATAGGAATGCCTCACTATGAGGAAGGCATAGATGCAAACATGGACGAGAGCGTGATGCCTCTCTTGGAATTTGTCATTTTCTCTTTAGGGAGTTGTGATCCTTTTCAACTATTGAAAAGAATATTTCAAGATAACTTTACTTTGAACTATAATGGTGACATGAAGTACTTTTAGGATAAGGAAAATAATGGTGACATGAAGTTGTAGAGGATGCTTAAAGGAAGCAATACATAGGCATGACATATATACAAAAGTTTTTATAGGAGATGGTGGTATTGATGCTGCTATTCCTCATATTGTATATATGAAGATGAGCTTTGTCCTAGAGATTATTGGATATTCATGTTAGATATGGGTTCGGTCATCGCTACTCGATATAGTTGTAAGATGGTTGACAACATTTCTATCGCTAATGTTGAACACTCAACAGTAAGCTGTGAGGAATATATAGTTCATATGCTCTCATTATGTTACATGATATTTTCTAGCAATAATCATAATATTTAAAGATTTCATTATAGTATTTAGGTATTTCATTTATCTAAACAACGATTAATCCTCTCTTTTGCTAATACTTTTTCGTAGATATACATGGTTGATGGCTCTCCGATTCCTCATATACTTCCAACGTGGCAGCTTTACCGAAATAAAAGTTTTTATAATTGGCATTCATTTCATGAATATATTGAGTTGTATATACAAATGAAAGGAGGAAATGATATTGTATATGACATTGAGGATGGTAATTAAGTATTATTTAGTGTTTGTATATATAATTGATTTTAAATTTAAATGAGAGCATGATTTCATTATAATATTATACATTTTGAGGACAAAGTAATGAAGAAACTAAATTTCTTTCATTACATTTGTCATTACATATACATGTATTAGATATTATAAAAGAACATCCCACATACAACCCCATCCTAAGATGTCATGCATTTGTCACCATTATCCTCATATATGATCAACCGATATACTCATTCACAATATTGCTTATATGGCTCTAACAAGTCCAGTAATGCAAGGTCACTTAATAACGATCGTGACACATGCTCTGAATATATTAAACTTGGTGCAAGTGTATCACGTATCACAATAAGGCACTAGTATAAGAAAGTAAGCCGATAAATGTTAGTATTATATTTAAAACAAAACAAAGTTGGAAATACTACTAGTAAACAAAAATTTTGGTTTTGTATGAACTTAAAACTTTGTTTGCAAAAAATATGTGTGACCATGCTAGCAAGTTTACTCAAACTTACGAAGAGATTTATCTAACTATTCGGTTATTTGTAAGAAAGTAGGTTCTTGTTGACGAAGGTCTTCTTAAATTGGCATTGGTTAACCTAAACACTTACGAGGAGTAATTTTTGAATCCAGAGTTTTCTCAAAACGATTTTAATTTTAAACAACCTTTTCAAAATGATGTTGATCTTACTTGGCTCGATCAGGTTCAGTTAAAGTTTATATTTTCTACAGACCCTTATCAAAGTCCAAAAATTCCAAAAATTTTACTTGAGTGAACAGGTGGTGTGAGGTTTTATTAAAAAAAATTATTTGTATTTTTGGATCCTTTCGTTCTTAAATAAAAATTCGAGTAGAGCTTTTAATTAAATGCTATTTTAAAATTTGGAAGTGCTTGCAACTTGGATTCAGGGTCTTAGTAAACTAGTTGTATCTCTATGCTTGATTTTTTTAGTTTTTTTGACCTGTATTAATTTGGAAAATGGTGGAATTTATCTTTTAGATAAAACCACTCTTAAGGGATTCTGATACCTACAATCCAAGTTATGATGGTTTTAATGAACAACTATTGCCGAATTTCTATCACAGATAGGTTCGGTTTTAGGTTGAGTCTAATCTTTTAATGACTTTTTCTGTAAACATTATACACATCCAAAATTTATGGAAATTTTACTTGATATGGGCATATGTGTCACTCACAGGCAAAATTTAGAAGCATTTCACTTGGAAATGATGACTGTAAAATTTGAAGATCACACAAGGTCTATGGAGTATGCTCAAATATGTATAAATTTCCTTATACGAAGTAATGATGCATCCAATTTGAAGGTTAATGATTTAATGATCACTCAAAGAATTTTGTTAAGGACTTATGTTAGTTAAGGGAGAAACTCATTTATATATAGATCTCGAGGCATCTCTCTAAGAGAATTGCTCGCTTGAGAAATATATGTGATCATATCTTAAATGCCCTCTCCAACATAAACTTATAGGTGATTAATGTCATTGAATGTAATTATGACTATTATGTCCCTCTTATTGTTTCTTGAGTTGAGTTAAAGATAATTAATCTACCAAAAAAAGGAGAGAGGAGATGATATAACATATAAGTATAGAAAAGATGAAAATGTATAAGATATATCATATATTGCAATAGAATAAACAAAAATTTGTGGAGTTAGTAGATTCCTCTAAACTATAGCCTTTTCTTCACGTTTTCAAACTGGAACGATCCTTTATTTTGCAATGATATTCCATGAAAATATATGCTTACTTTTGAAATACAATGGTTAAAGGCAAAAACTCCAAGCTTACAATAGGAATAGAACAAGAAAAAGGGTTAAGGGGTGGTTTGAAGCCTTCTCTCTCTAGAACTCTCCCTTTCCTCTACCTTCCTTTGATGAACTCCTCCTTGGGTTGAAAATGAGCTTCCTCATATTCTTTTTGGCTGGGCCTCTTACTCTTGGGTTGGAATACTCCCCTTTTTGGTTGGCCAAAGTCCCTTATTTATACGCACCAAACCACTTAAAATCTTTTTTAAGTTGTTATGCATGATTCAGATCCAAATCTAATCTATCAAGGGATCAGCCTGTAGACACGAAAAATTCCTACTTCTGGTTCTTAGGCCCGAAGTGAACCTTTTTGTGTGTCTAAGTCGTTTTTTATAACAAGGGCGTGCCAACTAGCTTACTCAAGCTAGTGAAGTAAGTTTTGAAATTTGACTCTATCGTGGTGATTGTGAGCAAGTGAGCTCTTTTCGTCGCAGACCTACTTGTACCGATGCGCAAGGGTCAGTCTGTACACTTGGCAAAGTCGTTTAAAACAAACCTCTTTGAAAAATACCCGAAGTGTTTGGGCTTTGTTTGTATGATTGCAAGTTTTATTTCACGTGAGATTTGCACGTGCCTATGTCTTTCACTTTTATGCTTTTTAGGGCCAACTAGGTGTGTGCGCAAGTGACCTAAGTTGGGTAATTTTTGCATGGGAGTGTGGGGCTTGTTTTGATGCAATATGCGTCCTAACTCGTGGTATGGCGAATATGCAATGCAAACTCACATAACTCCAAAGGGAAAACCCGAATTGAAAGACAATGCTGAAGGAAAATGACGTAATGTAAATTGCAAAAGGGAAATATGGCTGTATCTTAAGAGTGGAAAGGCTCAATTGTGCAAGTGTGTGTCGTGTATATATGGAAAGACTACTCACACAGCTGAATCTTAAAACCCAAATCTTAAAGACATAGCTGAAGGGAAATACTTATAATATATATGTGCCCGAAGGTCGCCAATGTGTGCATGGGCGTTGTGTATATATGTAAAGACAACTCACACGACTTGTAATGTAAAACCCAAATAGAATTGCAATATGGCCCTTACTAGGGTCTTGGGAGTAAGAGCAAAAGCTCAATGTGTGTGAGTGTGGAATTGAAAGACCACGCACACAACTTGAATTAAAACACCCAAATGAAATTGTAATATGGCCCTTACTAGGGTCTTGGGAGTAAGAGCGAAAGCTCAATGTGTGTGAGTGTGGAATTGAAAGACAACACCCACGACTTTAATTAAAACACCCAAATGAAATTGCAATATGGCCCTTACTAGGGTCTTGGGAGTAAGAGCGAAAGCTCAATGTGTGTGAGTGTGGAATTGAAAGACAACACCCATGACTTAAGTTAAAACCCATGCAGCTGAATATATATAAGTATAACTATATCTTAGGGGCTGTTAAGGTCCATGTGTGTGCCAAAATGGTGTGCAGCTAAGAGTGAAATGGCTCAAGTGCACGTGTGTGTTGGTGTGTCAAACCACATTATTACAACCAGGGGGAGACAACGCTCCATTATTACAACCCCGTATCAAATTTAATTAAATGTAAGCAAGTTTATATAAAGTACCGAGTTAGGCACTTACATGTAGCTGGTCCGTGTTCAACTTGCTTGGCTTTGGCCTCATGAGTCGCCTTGGGCAACCGAAGGGGAGCTCCTTGGATGTATGTTGGCGGTAGGTAGGGGTGCTAGCCGGGTGGAGTTTTGATGTTGGCCGGTTGATGGAATGGCTAGGTGCGGCAGGTTAGGGTGATGTTGGGTTGGGAAGTGGGTGACTAAGGGAGAAGGTTCAACTAGGAGCTACGGTGGGTGGTGCTAAGGGAAGGTAGTGGGGTATGGTACAGGTCGGTTGGGTGTAAGGGAGAAGGGAAGGATGGGCTATTGTGGCGGGTGGATGGGAGTGGTGCTGGGAAAGAAAGAGGTGAAGGGCTAGATGGGGTTGAGGTGGGGTACTAAAGATGGCAGCTGAAGGGTGGAGCTCCTCGCCGAAGGTGGAAGATGGTGGAGTCAGTTGAAGTGGAGAGGTGGCAGTCGGGTGATGAAGTGGCGGTGGAAGGGCAGGTGGTGGAGCTTGGAGGAAGTGGGGGGAGTGTGAGTGAAGAGAGAGAGTCCAAAACCCGTAGGAAAGGTGGGCTTTTATAGGCTAGAAAGGGGCTGGGTCAGTTGGAGTGGTATGGCCCAGATATTTGTAATAAGGTGAGCATGGGGAGTGGTTTGGGGTAGGTCGGTTAGGGGGGGTTGGTTAGTGGTTTAGGGTAGGTCGGTTAGGTGGGTGTAAACACCCCGAAATCCCACGAATTTCTCAAAATCCATCTGGTTTTGTAAAAGCAGCCCCAAAGGGCCATTTTGAATTTGGAAACCCAGGAGCCTTTCAGACAACCCTATATATATATATATGTTTTAAACTTTATATTTCAAAAATATGTGATATGGGTTTTGAAAACCTTTTAAAACATGTTTTGGAACCCTGAAGCAGCTTGGCCTAATCCAGACAGGACCAGGAGAGCTAAGGAGAGCCCGGAACCGGAGCACATGTCGAGCCCGGCACAGCAACTCTCGTATCAAATCGACACCCCCAGGATCTCGAACGTCCAAGACCCTGTTATCATCAAAACATTGTTTGAAGTCATCTTTGGAAGGCGAAAACAGAGGCGGACGATCATGTTGGCGAAGACCCAACGAAGATGGAGTACTGATGTTGTCTGGCCCCGCACAAACCGTTCGTTTCGAACACAGCTCGAAGGAGTCAGAGTTCAGTTTGGATAGGATCTGAACCATATATATCCAGATCCCAATCCAAACCCATGTATGGACTTGGATTTGGATTTGGATTCAAAAATCTAATCCAATATCCATATCCATGGCCCACATCACCTTCTCATAAATGGAGGTGGGGCCCACTTGAATTTCACGTGGGATTATGGGCATGAGAGAGTGGGGGTGGATAAGATCAAGTGTGTGTTGTAATTAAGCTTGACTTGTGTGTCAAGTTTGGGGTTAATCTTGTGGGTTAGCTTAATTAAGTGGGTTTAAGCTTGTAATTAGCCAAAACCTAACCTAGGGCTGCACCAACATGATATGATTAGGGTCTATGGGCCATGCAAAGGGAGCTCCTTCACCTAAACCTAACCAAAAACATCTAATCCTAGCCTTCTACCCTAATCCCATCCTAATCTGAGCCTAATCACCTAACCCACTTCCCTAATCCCGACCTAATCCCAACCTAATCACCTAACCCACTTCCCTAATCCCGGCCTAATCCCAACCTAATCACCTAACCCACTTCCCTAATCCTTCCCTAAACCTAGGTTAATTTCCCTAAACCTAGCCTAATCCTAGCCTAATCACCTAACCTACCTCACTAAACCTCACCCTAAAACCAACCCACCTAGCTAAACCCTAAACCTCTAAACCACCCCTAGCCCACAACCTACCCAAACCACTTGTATTTAAAATATCTGGCCCTACCCTTTCCAGCCCACCTTATCACCACACCACCCTACCTAAACCACCTAACCACTACCCCAAAACCAGCCCTAACCGACCTAGCCCAGCCCTATATAAACCCCCCCCCCTTTGGGGCGGGTTTTTTCCCATCCTCAAGCTCCACCCTCCAATCTCGGGTCCTCCACTCTCCAGCCCAGCCGACTCCCATCCTGCTCCACCTGCCCCACAGTCAGCCACCACCAACACCACCACTCCAACCGAGCACCACCAACACCATCACTCCAGCCGAGGCTCACGTCGCCACCCTTCTTCCCGGCTGAACTCCACCCTGCGCATCCCAACCACCCGGCTCCTCTCTTCCATCCACCGCCTCTCTTCAAGCACGGTTAGTACCCCATCCTTCATCTCACCTTCTCCACTCCCTCTCCACTCTCAGCCACCTAACCCCCTACCATAGCACCCTAACACCAGCCATTCCACTTGCTGCCACCATTCCCACTCGACCAGGCTCGTAGCCACCTTAAATACCCGCCACCACTTAGACATCTTAGCTTCATTCGGCCAGCCATCCGCCAGCCATAACCTTCCCCTAGCTAGTTCCCTTCCCTTAGTGCCATACTCTCTTAGTGACCCTACTTAGGCCCTTTAGCCCAACACACCAAAAACAGCCCCTCCTTAGCAGCCGGCCATCTTCAAGGCGCCCCTTCCGCGCACCAAGGACATCCGGCCAGCACCTCCCCTTGCCGTTCAACCTCGCGGAGCTCCCTTTTGCAGCCCAAGGCTAAGGCCAAGCCCACGCTCAAGAAAGGCATTTTCGGACCAGCTATTAGTAAGTGCCTAACTCGGTCCTTAGTTGTATACTTGCTTAAGATTCAATTCGATACGGGGTTGTAATAACGGAGCATAGTCTCCCCCCGCTTGTAATAACGTGGCTTGGCACACCCACACACGTGCACTCTCTTAGTTGTGCACGATTTTGAACACACACGGGCCTAATCAGCCCCTAATATACATATATACATATATATTTTAATTTTCGTAGGGTTTTGCTTAAGTTGGGTGTGTTGTCCTTCAATTCAAGCACTCACACACATTGAGCCTTCGCTTTTATTTGAAAGACCCAAGTAAGGGCCGACCTATACTATTTGGGTTTTCATTTCATGTCGTGTGTGTAAGTCTTTCAATTCAAGCACTCACACACATTGAGCCTTCGCTCTTATTTGAAAGACCCAAGTAAGGGCCAACCTATACTATTTGGGTTTTCATTTCATGTCGTGTGTGTAAGTCTTTCAATTCAAGCACTCACACACATTGAGCCTTCGCTCTTATTTGAAAGACCCAAGTAAGGGCCGACCTATACTATTTGGGTTTTCATTTCATGTCGTGTGTGTAAGTCTTTCAATTCAAGCACTCACACACATTGAGCCTTCGCTCTTATTTGAAAGACCCAAGTAAGGGCCGTGTTATAATATTTGAGTTTAATTTCATGTTGTGTGCGTAGTACTTCAATTCAAGCACTCACACACATTGAGCTTTCGCTCTTATTCCCAAGACCTTAATCAAGGCCATACTGCAAGTTATATTTGGGTTTAAGTTTTGTGCGTATATTGTGTGAGTAGCATGAGTTTTGCATTGCATCTACGCCATACCACGAGGTAGGACGCATATTGCATCAAAGCAAGCCCCGTATTCCCGCTCAAAATTCGCCCATGTAGTGGAGTGTTCATAACACACAAACTAGGTGGCCCATAAAGGGATAAAAAGAAAGACTTAGGCACGTGCAAATCCACGTGATCTAAAATCTGCAATCGTATCTAAAAGACCCGAATTAAACACCTCGAACCGCTTCGTAGGCTTTCTATCCCAAAAACTCAATTTTTCAAAGCGTATAGACTGACCCTTGCGCATTGGTGCAAGAAGGTCTGCGACGACAAGAGCTCACTTGCTCACAGTCGCCACGATTAGAAGTCAGTTTAAAATATATTTTCGCTAGCTTAGGTAAGCTAGCTGGCATGCCCTGTTTATATAAATAGGCCTTAGACGCACGAGAGGATCCGCTCCAAGCCCTGAAAAGGCGAGAGGCGGGGATTTTCACGCGTCTACAGTGGGCTGGGACTTAGTGGTTAGGGGTTTAATTAGGTGCACTAAGGTGGGTTTAGGCTTAGTTGGTTAGGGTCTAGGTGGTCTAGCTAGGTGAGGTGAGCTAGGTGAGGTCGGCTAGGTGAGGTTGGGGCGGTTTTGGGTGAGGATGGCTAGGTTTGGGTTAGGTTTAGGGGAGAGTGGCTAGGTGAGGTGGGCTAGGTTTTAGGAACCTCCCCTTGGCACCGGTCCATTGACCTAGTTGCAGCCATGTCCAAGTTGGTGCAGCTCCAGGTTAGGTGTAGGTGCATACAAGCTCAAACCCACAAGGTTAACCCACCCTTGACCAAAAGTCAAGCCTACGAACTTTCTCACTCATACTTTATCACCCCTTTTTCTCTCTACCCAAGCTTTTCACGTGAAAAATTTGTGGGCCCCACCTCCATTTGTGAGAAGGTGATGTGGGCCAAATCCAAATGCATGTTGGGTTTGGATATGGATATATATGGGTCAAATCTGATTTTTTGATTCCTTCATGGCGTTTTGAAATGGACGGTTTGTGTGGGGCCTGACTGCATCAGTACTTCGTCTTGCATTGGGTCTTCGCCAACATTGTCGTCCACTCTTCTTCTCACCTTTCGAAGTTCATTTTGAGCAAATTTCTGATATCTGGGACTTGGATATCCAAGAATTTGGGGATGATTTTGATACGAGAGTTGATGTGTCGAGCTTGAAGTATGCTCCGGGTCTGGGCTCTCTTTTGCCTTTTCGGTCCTGCTTTCATCAGGCCAAGCTATTTTTTGGGGTTTCAAAATACCTTTTTAAGGTTTTAAAACTATATGTATAGAGTTTTAAAACATATATACAGGTTCAAAGTATGTACAGGGTTGTCTGGAAGGCTCCTGGGTTTCCAGACTCAAAATAGCCCTTTGGGGTTGCTTTTGCAAAACCAGGCTTATTTGAGAAAAATTGTGGGATTTTGTTGTGTTTACTTACAGATGGCAAAGACGACAACATCCCTGTCAATGTCTCCCTAGATCTATCCACGAAAACATGTGATCGTCCGAATTTTTTGAGCAAAATCTCTCTTTAAAACCTGGTAGGAGGAGATATCACGCCAAAGGGATTTTCTAGGGTTTTTGGTCCTAAACGGGATCATGTTATGCAAGTGTTCATGCATGGATACATGCATGACATGGATGAGACGCCAAGAATGGCGACCTCCTAGAGACCAGATGGCATGGTCGAACTCTTTGAGACTTACGAAGACCTACTACTCTAAGTGAGCGGGCCCTATGTTGCTCGATGTTCAATTCCTCAAAATCTATTTACAAAAGGGAAAACTGCTTTTAGCCTCAATCCTAAGGATCTCAAGCTCTTCGCGTTTGTCTTTGCTTGAGTCTTGACACTCGCTAATCTAGCGGAGGTTTTATAAGAAAACAAGTTATATTTCAAAATTCCTACGCCTTACTCAAAATGTCGAATTCTCAAACAAAATGAAATTCAAGTAAGTAAATCCTATTTTTACTTTAGGATTCCTCGAAATGAACCATGTTTTACTTGGGATAAGTCGCAGGGATGGGAAAGAGATACCACAGTCCCTTCTGAAGCGTCCCGTGGTTTAAGGCATAGAAGGCGGAAAACTGCTTTTTTTGAGCTTCTTGGCCTTTTCTTCCTCTTTTCATAGAGGGTCTCCCTTTGGGAGTATTTTTTCTTTAATCCCTGTTTTCCATAAGAGAATCGAATTTTTCTTTTTGATTCATGTTTCTTTCTTTGGGAAAGAGATTTTGGCAGGGATTTCCCTTTGTTTTTGGCTATATTTTCCTTTTAGAAGGAGAAGAGAAGAGGGGAGGACTTATCCTAAGGTCACACTCGATCCATTCCAGATCAGCCTATTTAGAAATCGTACGTACTACTTGCAAGTATCTTGCTATATTGAACTAGGCGTTTCTTTGTAAGAAGAAGGATTTTGAAATGTAACCACATATTTGGAAAACTCCACTCTTTCACAAGTACGAATTCTCTTGCTCAGGTTTACACAATTTGCCTTTAAACCTTATTTTCGAGGTTTTAAAGTAGCTATCCCTAAGAATCTTTGAAAACGGGAATTTAACCCAAACCCTACAGATAATACTTCTTTAAGTATTGAATATTGATAGGATCTGCTAAATTCCTACCTTCTATATCGATCAACCAATATGAGTTGTTCGTGGTGGTTGCACGCACAACATAGGGTCCATCCCACTTGGGGCGCCACTTTCCAAGTGGATGTGGGCCACGATAGTGGATGATTTTCAAAACCACATCTCCCACTTCAAAGTGGCGAGGTCTCATATGTTTGTCATAATGTCGGGCTATCCTTTGCCGGTATGCATGAGCATGATCCATAGCAAGGAGTCACCTTTCATCTAACAAATCTAGTTCGGCCGTCCTAGCATGCTCAAGCGTCTCTAGGGGGAGGTCGAGTGCAATGGATGTGTAGACACCGAAAATTCTCACTTCTGGTTCTTAGGCCTAAAGTGAACCTTTTCGAGTTCTACTTCACTTTATATGGGCGTGCCAGCTAGTTTGCTTCAAACGGTTTGTACGCTTATGGACTTTGATAAAACAGTTTTGACTCTTGAAAACGTAAGTGTTTGAAAATATGGATTCGATTTGTGTTTGTGTTTGTAAGTTTTATATACGTGGGTTTGCATGTATCTATGTCTTTCAATTTTACGCTATTTAGGCCAGCTAGGTGTGTGCGCAAGTGACCTAAGTTGGTGTGTTTGCATGGGTGTATGGGGTTTGCTTTGATGCAAGTATGCGCCCTAACTCGTGGTATGGCAAATATGCAATGCAAACTCACACAACTCCAAGAGAAAACCCGAATTGAAAGACAATGCTTAACGGAAATTACGTAATGTAAATTGTAAAAGGGAAATAAAGCTATATCTTAAGAGCAGAAAGGCTCAATTGTGTAAGTGTGTGTCGTGTATATATGGAAAGACTACTCACACAGCTGAACCTTAAAACCTAGATCTTAAAGACATAGCGGAAGGGAAATACAACTATATATATATGGGCCCGAAGGTCGCCAACGAGTGCGTGGGTGTTGTGTGTATATGTAAAGACAACTCACACGACTTGCAATGTAAAACCCAAATAGAATTGCAATATGGCCCTTACTAGGGTCTTGGGAGTAAGAGCGAAAGCTCAATGTGTGTGAGTGTGGAATTGAAAGACCACGCACACAACTTGAATTTAAAAGACCCAAATGAAATTGCAATACGGCCCTTACTAGGGTCTTGGGAGTAAGAGTGAAAGCTCAATGTGTGTGAGTGTGGAATTGAAAGACCACGCACACAACTTGAATTAAAACCCAAATGAAATTGCAATATGGCCCTTACTAGGGTCTTAGGAGTAAGAGCGAAAGCTCAATGTGTGTGAGTGTGGAATTGAAAGACCATGCACACAACTTAAATTAAAACCCACGCAACTGAATATAGATATGTATAACTATATCTTAGGGGCTGGTTAGACCTGTGTGTGTGCCAAAATGGTGTACAGCTAAGAGCGGAAAGGCTCAAGTGCACGTGTGTGTTGGTGTGCCAAACCACATTATTACAATCGGGGGAGACAACACTCCATTATTATAACCCTGTATCAAATTTAATTAAATGTAAGCAAGTTCATATCAAGGACCGAGTTAGGCACTTACGTGTAGCTGGTCCGTGCTCAACTTGCTTGGCTTTGGCCTAGTGAGTCGCCTTGGACAGCCGAAGGGGAGCTCCATGGATGTTGGTTGGCGGCAGGTAGGGGTGCTAGTCGGGTGAAATTCTTGATGCTGGCCGGATGATGGAGTGGCTAGGTGCAACAGGTTAAGGGTGTTGGCTAGGTGATGGATGACTAAGGGAAAAGGTTCAACTAGGGGCTAGGGTGGTTAGTATTGAGGGAAGGTAGTGAGGTAGGGTGCAGTTGGGCTGGGTGTAAGGGAGAATGTTGGGCGGTTGTGGCGGGTGGTGGAGTGTGCAGCCGAGAAAGAAAGGGGTGAAAGGCTAGATGGAGTTGAGGTGGGGTACTAACCGTGGGTGGCAGGGGTGCTGGTGGATGAAGGTGGTGGAAGGAGGTGGCAGCCGAAGGTGGAAGGTGCTGGAAGTTGGTTGAAGCGAAGAGGTGGTAACCGGGTGATGAAGTGGCAGTGGAAGTGGGGAAGGTGACAACCGGTTGATGAAGTGGCGGTAGAAGTGGTGCAGCTGGGAGGCAGTGAGGGGGGATGTGAGTGGAAGAGAGAGAGAAAAACCCGCAAGATAGGAGGGTTTTTATAGGCCAAAGAGGGCTTGGTCGGTTAGGGTGGTATAGGCTAGATATTTGTAATAAGGTGGGCTTGTGGGGTGGTTTGGGGTAGGTCGGTTAGGGTGGCTGTTTGGTGGTTTAGGGTAGGTTAGTTAGGTGGGCTGGGACTTAGTGGTTAGGGGTTTAATTAGGTATATTAAGGTGGGTTTAGGTTTAGTTAGTTAGGGTCTAGGTGGTCTAGTTAGGTGAGGTGAGCTAGGTGAGGTCGGCTAGGTGAGGTTGGGGTGGTTTTGGGTGAGAGTGGCTAGGTTTGGGTCAGGTTGAGGGGAGAGTGGCTAGGTGAGGTGGGTTAGCTTAGGGCTAGGTTTTAGGAACCTCCCCTTGGCGCCGGTCCATGGACTCAGTTGCTGCCATATCCAAGTTGGTGCAGCCCCAGGTTAGGTGTTGGTGCATACAAGCTCACACTCTAGGCTAAACCCACAAGGTTAACCCACCCTTGACCAAAAGTCAAGCCTACCAACTTTCTCACTCATACTTTATCACCCCTTTTCTCTCTCTACCCAAGCTTTTCACGTGAAATATCTGTGGGCCCCACCTCCATTTATGAAAAGGTGATGTGGGCCATGGATATGGATATTGGATTTGGATCTTTGGATCCAAATCCAAATCTAAATCCAAATGCATGTTGGGTTTGGATCTGGATATATATGGTCCAGATCCGGCCCAAATATGATTTTCTGATTCCTTCATGGCTTTTTAAAACGGACGGTTTGTGCGGGGCCTGACTGCATCAGTACTCCGTCTTGCGTTGGGTCTTCACCAACATTGTTGTCCGCTCTTCTTCTCACCTTTCGGAGTTGATTTTGAATAAATTGTTGATATCAGGGGCTTGGATGTCCGATAATATGGGGATGATTATGATACGAGAGTTGATGTGCCGGGCTTGAAATATGCTCCAGGTTCGGGTTCTCTTTTGCCTCTTCGGTCTTGCTTTCATCAGGCCAAGCTACTTTTGGGGTTTCATCTCAAACTAGCGAAGTAAGTTTTGAAAATATATCTGACTTTTGGGGTGACTGTGGACAAGTGGGTTCTTTTCGTCGCAGACTTTCTTGCACCGTCGCGCAAGGGTCAGTCTGTACGCTTTAGAAAAACTCGATTTTACACAAACACAACTCTTTTGAAAACTTGAAAGTGTTTTATCGATTGGTTTTGTCAAATTTTCAACTTTTATACATGGGATCTATGCGCTCCTATGTCTCTCGGGTTTTAGCCAATTTTGGCGTGTAGTCGTGTGCATCCCGTGCTCGATTTCGGGCAAGTTCTACACGATTTGATCAATCTGGTTCGATGCAAGTATGCTCCCTATCTCGAGTGTGGCGGATATGCATTGCAAACTCACACAACTTGAAGGAAAAAACCCGAAATTTAAAGACATAGCAGAAGGGAAATATGGCTATATCTTAGATGCAGAAGGGAAAATATATATAGCTATATCTTAAGAGCGAGAAGGCTCAATGTGAGTGAGTGCTTTGAGTGTATAAATTGAAAGGCAACTCACATGACTTGAACCTTAAAAACCCAGCTGAAAGGGAAAATACGTATATATATGTAAGAGCAGAAAGGCTCAATGTGAGTGAGTGCTTTGAGTGTATAAAATGAAAGACAACTCACACGACTTGAACCTTAAAACCCAGCTGAATGTATATAAATAGAGCTATATCCTATGGGCTGTTGAGGCTCGTTTTGTGTGCAAAAGGTGTGCAGATAAGAGCGAAAAGGCTCGAGTGTACGTGTGTGATTCGTGTTTCAAGCCATAATATTACATCTTGGGGGGAGACTACGCTCCATTATTACAACCCCATATGAATTTAATTGAACTTGAAGTAATGTAAAAGACCAGATTCGAACACTTACACGTCGTCTGCTTGGGCTTTCTTTATCAATGAGATCCGACCTTGGATACAGCCGTTGGATGGAACTCTCGCTGTGAACTGATCAGATGCGTGGGGTTTTGATCCTAGTTCATGATCTAGGCTATGTCAACATGCGAAGATGCTATGGTTTTGGGTAGGACATGAGAAAATCTAAGGGAGGTGTAATGGATCTAAGGCCAGATCTAAGGTGAAGGGCTTTGGTAAGGTTTTGAGTCAAGATCCTAAGGGGATACTCGGCCAGCTAATGTCCGAGTTGGGTGATGTTTCATGGGTAGATTTGGGCAGGATCCTAAAGGAATGCTTGGCCAACTAATGGCCGAGCTTGATTGGTGTGTTGAGGATGATCCTAGGCAAAATCCTAAGGAATGGGCCTAAGGGAATGCTCGGCCAAATGGTGGCCGAGCTGGGTAGGTTTAGGAGATGGTTTTTGGTAGGATCTAACGGATGGTTCCTGAAGGGATGCTCGACCAGCTAATGGCCGGGCTTGGTTGATGTTACGTGGTTGATCTTGGGTGAGATCTTAAGGAAATGGCTCGGCCAAATGGTGGCCGAGCTGGGTAGGTTTAGGAGTTCGTCTTAGGTGGGAACTAGGGAGGGATCCTAAGGAAATGGCTCGGCCAATGGTGGCCGAGTTGGGTAGTTTTTTGGCTTAGTTTAGGTTGGGTTTTAAACTAAGGTAGAGGTTTAGGACTTAGGAGCTTAATGGGGCAGATCTAGGGTGAGATCTTAAGGAAATGGCTCGGCCAAATGGTGGCTGAGCTGGGTAGGTTTAGGAGTTCGTCTTAGGTGGGAACTAGGGAGGGATCCTAAGGAAATGGCTCGGCCAATGGTGGCCGAGCTGGGTAGTTTTTGGGCTTAGTTTAGGTTGGGTTTTAAACTAAGGTAGAGGTTTAGGACTTAGGAGCTTAATGGGGCAGATCTAGGGTGAGCTAGGCCAGCTAATGGCCGAGCTTGGGATGGTCTTAGGTGGGGACGGTCTTGGGTAGATTTAGGCTTTTATTTTCAGCCAGATTCGATCATTTCTTGGGCTAAACGTTGTTGGATTTTAGAGATGGTATTGGGTGGCTTAGAGGGTCAAAAGAAGAATCGGTTTAGGCCAACTCTAGAGACTCACCTTAACCTTGGTTCGACCATGGTTCTCTTGGTTTCCACGCAGCCAATCTTCACGACGAGGGAGCCATCCAATGCTGCCGGATCTCACTTGTGCAGCACCTTTCATTTTGCGTGAAATGGAGAAGCCATCTTGCCCACAACATTAGCCCACGTTTTACAAAAAGCAAAGGGGGAAAGCCAGCCCCCTTTGTTGACCTTTCCTCTCTCTCTCTCTCTCTCTCCTTCCCAAGTGGAAACGTGAAAAAATTTTCAGCCCTCGTGAATCAGCCCCTCACGCCCTTTTATAGATTTCTTATGTGGATATGGATCCTGGATTGATTCTGAAATCCGGATCCAATCCAAGTCTTGTTTGGATCTGGATCTTGGGTCTGGATATTTGGATCCAGATTCGATCCAAATTTTCTTCTTCTTCTCTCCTTCTTGGCGTCTTGAGTCGAACGCTTCGTGCGGGCCTTGAGTTTATCAACGATCCGTCTTAAGCGGGGGTTTTCCCCATTTCATCGTCCGAGCTCCTTTTTCCTTTCCGGACTCTATTTCAACTGATTTTGGTTGTTTTCGACTTGGATTGTTCATGATTTCAGGGGCACTGTTGGCTGGGCCTCTGATGCTTCTGGCTTGAAGTCCACTTGCGGCCTGGGCTCCTCTTTTATCTTTGAATTTGGCCTTTGATCGGGCTGGGCTTGCTCTTTGAATTTTCTGAATCTCTGTTGCAACTGCCTTGGGCCAGGCTTTACCTATTCATCTGGGCTTTTGCAAAAATAGGACTTTCGTCCATTTTGAAGAATGTGTGTTCCGACAGGGTTGTAAAACGGAGGTTTGAAGTATTTGAGCTCCTGGGTTTTCGAAAATTCCAATTTTGGCTTTCTGAGCTTATTTTTGAACCAGGCATTTGTTTTTTTGCAATTTTTTTGGAGTTTGGGGTGTTTACAGATGCCCCTATTTGTCATTATCCAAATTGATTTGGATAATGGCGAAGAAGATAACACCCCTAATTGTTTTCTCCCCAGATTTGATCTTGAGAACATGGGATCGTCCTAGTATTTGAGAAAAACATTTCCTTTTAAGCCTGATAGGAGGAGATTTTTCGCCAAAAGGGGACTTTCTATGGATCTAGCCCTAAATGAAGATCATGTATGAGGTGCTTATGTGTGGATATGCAGAGTGTGTGATATGGCTGAAGTGCTGAAAAGGGGCAACCTCCTAGAGACCAGATTCTATGGTCGAACTTTTGAGACTTTATGAAGACCTGCTGCTCCAAGTGAGCGGGCCTTACGTATGCTCGATGTTCGAGTTTTTGAAATTCGTTTTAAGAGGGAAAACTTTTTCTGAACCATCGATCCTAAGGACTTTTAACTCCTTGCGTTTGCCTTTACTTGAGTCTCGGCACTTGCTAATCTAGCGGAGGTTTTATGAGAAAACAAGCCACATTTCAGAATTCCTACGCCTTACTCAAAACGTCGAATTCTCAAACAAGATGAAATTCAAGTAGGTAAATCCTATTTTTACTTTAGGATTCCCTGAAATGAACCATGTTTTGCTTGGGATAAGTCGTAGGGATGGGAAAGAAATACCACGGTCCCTTCTGAAGTGTCCCGTGGTTTGAGGCAAAGAAGGCGGAAAACTGCTCTTTTTGAGCTTTTTGGCCTTTTTCTTTCTTTTTTCCATAGAGGGTCTCCCTTTGGGAGTATTTTTTCTTTAATCCCTCTTTTCCATAGAAGACTCGAATTTTCTTTTTGATTCATTTTTCTTTCTTTGGGAAAGAGATTTTTGGCGGGGATTTCCCTTTGTTTTGGCCAAGTTTTCCTTTTGGAAGGAGAAGAGGAGAGGGGAGGAGTTATCCCAAGGTTATACTCGATCCATTCCAGATCAACTTATTTAGAAATAGCACATACAACTTGCAAGTATATTGCTATATTGAATTAGGCCTTTCTTTGTAAGAAGAAGGATTTTGAAATGTAACCACGTATTTGGAAAGCTCTGCTTTTTCACAAAATGTTGATTCTCTCATTCAGGGTCACACAACTTACCTTTGATCCTTGGTTTCGAAGTTTCAAAGTAGTTTTCCCTAAAACATTTTCACAAAAATGAGAATTTAACTCAGACCCTATACATGATATTTTTTCAAATACTGAATATTGATAGGATCTGCTAAATTCCTACCTTCGACATCGGTTAACAATTAAGAATTGTTCGTGGTGGTTCCACGTACAACGTAAGGGCCATCCCACTTGGGCCGCCACTTTCCAAGTGGATGTGGGCCACGATGGTGGATGATTTTCAAAACGAGCTCTCCCACTTCAAAGTGGTGAGGTTTCATATGTTTCTCATAATGTCGGGCGATCCTTTGCCGGTATGCGTGAGCATGGTCCATAGCAAGGAGTCGCCTCTCATCTAATAGATCTAGTTCGTCCATCCTAGCATGCTGAAGTGTCTCTAGGGGGAGGTCGAGTGCAATGGATGTATGA
The DNA here is from genome assembly GCA_036023115.1 of Brasenia schreberi. NCBI lineage: Eukaryota > Viridiplantae > Streptophyta > Magnoliopsida > Nymphaeales > Cabombaceae > Brasenia > Brasenia schreberi. The sequence continues at coordinate 2,649,537 of JAYKKT010000079.1, forward strand.
AATGAATGCAGACGTGTATGGTTGGGGAGAACGACGTTTGTGTCGTAAACCAACTCAAAAGGCGTGGCATTTGTGGGAGTGCGGATGGAAGTCCTATAAGCCCATAGGGCTTCATCCAGCTTCTCGTGCCATGTTCTACCCTTCTCTAAGGTTTTCTCAACAATGCTGATGAGAGTCTTATTGGTGGCTTCGGCTTGGCCGTTGCTTTGAGGGTAGTAAGGCGATGAGAAGTGATGATTTATGCCATACTTGTTGCACAGCTTGACCATCCGCTCGTTTTTAAATGGGGTGCCATTATCGGACACAAGATCTCTTGGAACTCCAAATCGAGCCAAGATGTTTTTCCTAATGAAAGCCACCACATGTTGCCCCTGGACATTTGTCAGGGAGGCGGCTTCGACCCACTTGGAAAAATACTCAGTGGCTGCTAGAATGAACTTGTGTCCGTTTGAGGCCTTTGGAAAAATTGGTCCAACGATATCAAACGCCCACATGGTGAATGGCCAGGGGCTGACCACGGAATGCAATGATGATGAGAGGATATGAATGGCGTGACCATGCACTTGACATGGGTGACACTTCCTAACATGATCGTGGCAGTCCTTTCTCAGGGTAGACCAAAAATAACCTACTCTAAGTATTTTCATCGCCATCATGTTGGCATTGACATGACCTCCACATTCTCCATCGTGGAATTCATGCAAAACAGTCCTAGCCTCCTCTAGGTCGACGCATCTTAGTAAGATGCCAGTAAAACTCTTTTTGTACAGAACCCCTCCCAAAATCGTGTATCGGGTGGAAATTTTTCGGATGAATGCCTTATCTTTAGATGTGGCATCCTCAGTGAATCCCCCATTTTCTAGAAAATTCTTTATGTCATAAAACCAAGGTTTTTCATCAGAATCAGGGTTATTTTGGTAAATTTGCAAATCGTGTATGGAAGGAGTGGGTGAATGCCATATTTCAAGGGGTCTGGTTCCCAAAGTGGGATCGACCCTTAGGGCTGAACCCAAGGATGAGAGGGCATCAGCGACGCCATTATCCTCTCTTCCTACATGTGTGAGAGTACACGATTGGAACGACTCGACCAGTCGAGTGGCCAATTCGTGGTATGGAAGCAGTTTTTCATTTCAAACTTGCCAAATTTTTAAAACTTGGTTTATAACAAGGAGGGAATCTCCAAAAACCTCGATGCATGCTGCCCCTAGAGTTTTCGAAATTTTAAACCTTGTATGAGTGCTTCATACTCGGCTATATTGTTGGAACATTCGAAATCTAGGCGAATTGCTATGGGGATCTCTCCCTTTTCAGGGGATACGAGGATGATCCCGGCACCAGCCCCTCGTTGGTTTCGTGCCCCGTCGAAGTGCATCTTCCACACTTGGTTTTCGAAAGAGTTTGCCAAAATGTGGTTTTGAAAATGGTTTTGCAATATGCCTTCATCAGGCATTTCATTGAGTGTGGGATACACATCTTCTAGGGGGAAGTTAGCCACGTAGTCTGCTAGGGCTTGCGCCTTAATGGAGACCTGGTGATGGTATTTCAAATCATACTCCATTACAAGGAGTTGCCATTTGCCGAATCTACCCGTGAGAATGGGTTTTTCGAATAAGTGCTTGATTGGGTCAAGCTTGGACACTATCCAGATCTCATGATCTAGGAAATAGTGTCGAAATTTCTGGCAGGCCCAAACTAGGGCCAAGCACGTCTTCTCCATGGCCTGATAATTTCTTTCGTAGGCCAAGAGAGTTTTCGAAAGATAGTATATGGCACATTCCTTGTGAGTGTCATCCTCGTATTGAGCTAACAGGGCTCCCAAGGCATTCGCACGCACAGAAATGTACAGTAGAAGAGGTTTTCCTGGCTTTGGAGGGTTTAAAACAGGGGGATTAACTAAGTACGCTTTTAACCTTTCAAATGATTTTTGGCACTCATCATCCCATAAAAATTTCGTACCCTTTCTCAACATCTTGTTGAAGGGTTCACATCTAGTTGCCAGGTTTGAGATAAACCTACGAATGGACTGTAGGCGACCCTGGAGGCTACGAATCTGTGTGAGATTGGAGGGTGGAGTCATGTCTATGATGGCTCTACATTTAGAGGGGTCGACTTCTATGCCCCTTTGGCTTACCATAAATCTTAAAAGCTTACCGGATTCTGCACCGAATATACACTTTTGAGGGTTTAGCTTTATGTTGTAAATTCTAAGCCTTTCGAAAATCTTTTGTAAGCATTCGAGATGAGTGCATCGAGTTTTTGACTTAGCCAGGAGATCATCTATGTATACCTCTACGAGCTCATGAATCTGATCATGAAAGATTGAGGTCATAGCTCTCTGGTACGTGGCGCCAACATTTTTCAAACCAAAGGGCATGACTATATAGCAGTACGTGCCCCATGGGGTTGTGAAAGCGGTCTTAGCCTGATCTCATGGGCTTAGTTTGATTTGGTTATATCCTGAATAGCCATCCATGAATGAAAACATTTCATGATTTGCAGTACTATCGACTATCAAATCAATGTTTGGTAAAGGAAAATTATCTTTTGGCGTGGCTTTATTCAGGTTTCTGAAATCGATGCATATCCGAATTTTCCCACTGGTTTTTCGAACAACAACTATATTGGATAACCAATCAAAATATGCAATGGGTTTTATAAATCTAGCTTTTAACAGATCTTCTAAACCCTCTTTGACTTGTGAATGCACATTCGGATGTATCTTCCTAAGCTTTTGTTTTACAGGTTTTGCATATGAATCTAAGGGAAGACGATGCTCTACAACATTTGGGTCAATACCCGGCATGTGTTCATATGTCCATATAAACACATCAACGTAGGTTTTCAAAAATGCAATGAATGATGCTTTTTCATGATCATGCAAACATGAGCCTACCTTAATGAGTTTCGGCTTTAAATCGTTCCCTAAGTTTATCTCTATAAAATCCCCTCCTATTGATTTCGAAGGCTTTTCAAAATCGAGAATTTTATGAAATTCAGGGAGCTCAGAAGTAGGATCTTCCTCGAGGGAATCTATTTTCGGGCTTTGATCATTCTCAAGACTTCTAAATCCTAGGGAATTTGGACTGGACGCACGGTTTTCGCAAACGCTTGGTTTTTGTTTTGGATTTTCTGCAGGTTTTGAAGATTTTGGTCCTCTTAAGAAGAGGACTTTCTTTTTGAAATTCTTTGCTCTTTCAAAACCTTTATCAGGAGCTGCTAAATACAGGATTTTGTTTTTGGTATTTTGCGAATTTTCAATTTTTTTGGATTTTTGCAAGGAAAGAACTTTAGGAACTATACAAACAACTCTTTTTTCAAGTTTTTGATCTTTTTCAAATTTTTTTGGTTTTTGGGATTTTTCAATTTTTTGAATTTTGAGTTTTTCAAATGTTTTTGGGTTTTTTATTGAGGGATCTTTGATCATACCTACAAAGGGAAAACACCACTAGTTAGACTCCGAACAAGAGATCTAAATCGTAGGTTTCTGCTTGGGTATGCTCCAGGGCACCCTTGACCCAGGTGGTCACAGGGGGTGGTTTTGGCGGTATTCTGGGAGTATAGCCAATCCCGTGTCGGCTTTGGTTGGCTTTGGGCAAGATGGGTTCTACGAGACCCTGGTTTTGTGCCCCTAGACTTTTGTATGGCATATACCCCATGTTCAATAACATGTTCCACGATTTTTTGTTTTTGGAAAAGTTTCATATAATTCGTGATCCTGGAACTTGCTATCGTGCATGTTATGCACAAAAGGCTTTCTATCCAGGGGTTTTGGGAACAATTGACGCTTGGATTTTCCTAGGATGGTTAGTGTTTTGAGTGGGCGAGCCTTGGGCGGCCCCTGGATGTGCACGACCTTCCTAGGTATCTGGAGGGTGAGCTTTGGTGGCTCGACCATGGTTTGCCCTGAGTTGGTCTCGTAGGCCTGGGAACTTGAAAAACATGGGGAATTTTGAATCCCCTGAAGCTGTGGATGACTCTCACTTAGGATCACAATGACTTGATTTTCAAAAGGGATTTTGACACACCTATGGAAGGTGGACGGTGTAAACACCCCGAAATCCCACGAACTTCTCAAATAAAACCTGGTTTTGTAAAAACAGCCCCAAAGGGCTATTTTGAGTCTGGAAACCCAGGAGCCTTCCAGGCAGCCCTATACATATGTTTTAAACTTTACATATTTCAAAAAATATATAATATGGCTTTAAAAACCTTTTAAAACACATTTTGAAACCCCGAAGCAGCTTGGCCTAATCCAGACAGGACCAGAAAAACTAAGGAGAGCCCGGAACCGGAGCACATGTCGAGCCCGGCACTGCAACTCTCATATCGAATCCACCCCAAGGATCTCGAACGTCGAAGACCCTGTCATCATCAAAACATTACTTGAAATCAGCTTCGGATGGCGAAAACAGAGGCGGACGATCATGTTGGCGAAGACCCAACGCAGACGGAGTACTCATGCTGTCAGACCCCGCACAAACCATTCGCTTCGAACACAGCCCGAAGGAGTCAGAATTCAGTTTGGATCGGATCTGGACCATATATATGCAGATCCCAATCCAAAGCCATGTGTGGACTTGGATTTGGATTTGGATCCAGAGATCCAATCCAACATCCACATCCATGGCCCCATCACCTTCTCATAAATGGAGGTGGGGCCCACTTGAATTTCACGTGGGATTATGGGCATGAGAGAGAGTGGGGAAGATAAGATTAGAGTGTGTTGTAATTAAGCTTGACTTGTGTGTCAAGTTTGGGGTTAATCATGTGGGTTAGCCTAACTAAAGTGGGTTTAAGCTTGTAATTAGCCAAAACCTAACCTAGGGCTGCACCAACATGATGTAATTAAGGTCTATGGGTCATGCAAAGGGAGCTCCTTAACCCCACCCTAACCAAAACCACTAATCCTAGCCTTTTACCCTAATCCTGTCCTAATCCTAGCCTAATCACCTAACCCACTTCCCTAATCCCGACCTAATCCCAACCTAATCACCTAACCCACTTCCCTAAACCTAGGTTAATTTCCCTAAACCTAACCTAATCCTAGCCTAATCACCTAACCCACCTCACTAAACCTCACCCCAAAACCAACCCACCTAGCTAAACCCTAAACCTCTAAACCACCCCACCTAAACCTAGCACACCATCTACCCAAAACCCCTTGTATGAAAATATCTGGCCCTACCCCAAAACCAGCCCACCTTATCACCACACCACCACCCCTAGACCACCTTACCACCTTCCTAATACCACCCTCAACCGACCTCTTCAGCCCTATATAAACCACCCCCAAGGGGCGGGTTTTCCAAGCTCTCATATCCCCAACCAGCCCAGCCGACTCCATGCCCCATTGCCAACCGAGCCCAGCCACTCCCAGCCAGGTCTTCCACCTGTACCACAGCCGGCCACCACCTTGCTCCACCTGCTCCACCACTCCCCAACCGGCCAATCACCTGTCGCCACCACTTCCTTCGGCCGAACCATCCACCTCACCTGCCCGGCTGCTCCTCTTCCATTCACCGCCTTCCATCACCATCGGTTAGTACCCCATCCTTCACCCCACCTTTTCTTCGCTCCCCCTCCACTCTCAACCACCTACACTACCACCATATCACCCTAACACCAGCCACCCTCCATCCTATCCATTCGGCCAAACCTCAGCCACTCCAACCACCTGCCATTACCTAGACATCCTAGCTACGCCCGGCCACTCCACTTAACCCCCTAAGACCTATCCATATCACCTCACCACAGCCGACCACCACCTTACCCCATACCCTAGCTAGCTCCCTTCCCATCTACAATAGCCCAAGCTACCTTAGCAACCACCACCACCGAGTCTCCCTTAGCCGGCCAATCCAACCGACTGTCACATACCCCCCCTAGGCACTCCCTTAGACACTCCCTTAGGCTGCCATTTAGTGCCACATTTCCTAACACTACACCCTCCCTTAGTGACCCTACTTAGTCACTTTAGCCCAACACACAAAGCCAGCCCCTTTGCTAAGCAGCCGGCCATCTTCAAGGCGCCCCTCCCGCGCACCATTTCCATCCGGCCAGCAGCCCCTTTGCCGTTCAACTCCGCGGAGCTCCCTCTTGCAGCCCAAGGCGAAGGCCAAGCCCACGCTCAAGCAAGGCATCTTCTGACCAGCTATAAGTAAGTGCCTAACTCGGTCCTTAGTTGTATACTTGCTTAAATTTAATTCAATACGGGGTTGTAATAACGGAGCATAGTCTCCCCCCGCTTGTAATAACGTGGCTTGGCACACCCACACACACGTGCACTCTCTTAGTTGTGCATGATTTTGAACACACACGGGCCTAATCAGCCCCTAATATATAAACATATACATATACTTTGACTTGCGTAGGGTTTTGCTTAAGTTGGGTGTGTTGTCTTTCAATTCATGCACTCACACACATTGAGCCTTCGCTCTTATTTGTAAGACCCAAGTAAGGGTCGTGTTATACATTTGGGTTTCATTTCATGTCGTGTGCGTAGTACTTCAATTCAAGCACTCACACACATTGAGCCTTCGCTCTTATTTATAAGACCCAAGTAAGGGCCGTGTTATACTATTTGGGTTTCATTTCATGTTGTGTGCGTAGTACTTCAATTCAAGCACTCACACACATTGAGCCTTCGCTCTTATTTGTAAGACCCAAGTAAGGGCCGTGTTATACTATTTGGGTTTCATTTCATGTTGTGTGCATAGTACTTCAATTCAAGCACTCACACACATTGAGCCTTCGCTCTTATTTGTAAGACCCAAGTAAGGGCCGTGTTATACTATTTGGGTTTAATTTCATGTTGTGTGCGTAGTACTTCAATTCAAGCACTCACACACATTGAGCTTTCACTCTTATTCCCAAGACCTTAGTTAAGGCCATATTGCAAGTTATATTTGGGTTTTATTTCATGTCGTGTGTGTAGTCTTTCAATTCAAGCACGCACCCACATTGAGCCTTCGCTCTTATTTGCAGGACTCGAGTAAGGGCCCATATATACCTTATATACATATCTCCCTTCGGCATTTACATTACAAGTCATTTCCCTTCGGTTATTTCCCTTCGGCACTGTCTTTACATTTTGGGTTTTCCCTTTGGAGTAGCGTGAGTTTGCATTGCATCTACGCCATACCACGAGGTAGGACGCATATGGCATCGAAGCAAAACCCCGTACTCCCGTTCAAATTCGCCCCATCTAGTGGAGTGTTCATAACACACACCTAGGTGGCCCATAAAGGGATAAAAAGAAAGACTTAGACACGTGCAAATCCATGTGATCTAAAATCTGCAATCGCATTAAAAAGACCCGAATCAAACACCTCGAACCGCTTTCGTAGGCTTTTTCTATCCCAAACTCGATTTTTAAAGCGTATAGACTGACCGTTGCGCATCGGTGCAAGAAGGTCTGCGACGACAAAAGCTCACTTGCTCACAGTCGCCACGTTAGAAGTCAGGTTAAAATATATCTTCGCTAGCTTAGGTAAGCTAGTTGGCATGCCTTGTTTATACAAATAGGACTTAGACACAAGAAAGGATCCGCTCCAGGCCTGAGAAGCAAGGGAGGCGGGGGATTTTCTTGTGTCTACAGAGATTGGCATGCCCAGTGGGACGTGAGTCTTTCAAAAATAGAGTTAAGTTAGAAGCTTGCAAAAAATTTTCAAAGAGGTGTCGTTTTTAAACCTTGTTTTCTTTGCTTGTACTTAGGAAATTTTGAAAAGGCTTGAAAAGCATGTCAAAATCCAATCCAAGTGAAGTGTCGAGCCAAGGCTCATGTGCATCAAGTTCTCACTCTAGGAGGATTTTCAAAAACAAGATCAAACTAGATGAAATCGAGGACCTGAGAAGGGAATTTGAGGCTAAAATCGATGCTCTCAGCCAAGAGGCTGAAGTTGGCGATTCGTGTTCATCAAACGGTGAACAAAGGGCTAAGAAAAAATCTGAAAAACCTCGCAAGCACAAAGAGGCCTCCGTAATGGAAGGCAACCAATATCACGAGTCCTTTACACAAAAGGACCGTAAAGCCCTACAGCAGTTGCTGAAAGGGCAGAACAAAGAGAAAAAAAGCTACGCCCTGTCTGATTTCCTTCCTATGGATTACGAAACAGATAGTGACGATGAAATACCGAACTTCCATCGGTATGACGGCATGGGAGACCCTAGGTCTCACTTGCAACTTTTCTCACGTCGAGCCCATAAGAAGAAAAAGGACTCGATGAAATGGGTGTATGGGTTTCCTTTATCCCTTAAAGGCACAACTGCCAAATGGCTGGCTTCCCACGACTTAAGCCAGTTCGCTACTTTTGAAGAGTTAGCGAACTGCTTCATGCAAAGATTTGCACACAATGTAGAAGTCACGCCGACTCTGAATACCTTAAGGGATACAAAGCAGGGCATGAACGAAGACGTACATGCCTTCATTATACGATGGAGGTCACTTTTGGGCCAAGTGCGAGAGCCCATATCCGAAGGATGCGCAGTCATGCTCATCCTGGATAACTTTAAAAGCGAGTTAAAAACCCTTCTCTCGCTCCATGAGATCTCAACTTTCCATAAGTTGATAAAAAGGCATCCCTTTTGGAAACAAATTTGAGAAAAGGGACATACGATCACTTGTGAAAAGGAAGTGCCATTTCTAAAACCCGCTTGGAAAAGCCCATCACTTATGGGCTACGCACGATGGACAAAGGGGCAAAACCCCATAAAATCTCCAATGTCCGGGTGGATCCAGGCGTGGCAGGCACTTCCAAAAATTTTGAAAAACTAGAAAATAAAAGTGAGCGAACCTTTCAAAAACAGGTTGAAAAACGGGAGTACACTCCGCTGGGGCAACCTATATCGGAGGTCCTAGACCTCCTACTTGCCCAAGGCATGATAGATCTCCTCGAAATCCTCGAAGGAGTCACTTCCAAAGGGGGGTATTTAAATCGATTTTGTAAGTATCATCGACTCAAAGGCCATGATACCAAACACTACTTCTCCCTTTTAAATAAAATTGAGAACTTGATAGCGGAGGGCCGACTTGAGGTCACTGCGGAACCTGAGCCACCTCAAGCTATCTTCAAAGAACCCTTTCCCAAACACGCCAGTGGCAGTGGGAAAGGAAAGGAGGTATGTACCCTCACCTTTTCTAAGGAACTAGCGCAAAAACCTGAGTCTGGTCGACCCACTTGTGTGCCCATTCTTGTACTATACAAGAAGCCCGCCCAAGTCGTCATTCGGGGACCACCAGAAGTGGAATCCCCGGCGAAACCAGTTTTGAAACTTCAAGGTTCTCCTCAGCTCATCCTTAGAGCCAAATTTAGCACGAACCCTAGGCTGGTCGTGGGGGAAGTGACTAGATCTGGGAGGATCTATCAACCCCCGCACCTATAAAGTGCTAAAAAGGTGGTCAGTGTGCCTGGCCCCTCAAAAGCATGTATCCCTAGAGTTCTGCCAAAAGCAGACAAAGTCATCCTAAATCCTTATGACTTAGAAAACAACCTTTCAAAGATTCCTATCCACATGTCTATCCTAGAGCTTATACAAACCTCGCCTAGACATAGACTCGTGCTAGAGAAAATTCTAGAAAGGGCCAAGGTTGATTCGAACATAAGTCCAGAATCCCTGTCTGCCCAAGTGGCTTTATTAGGAGCAAAATCACCCAATACTTTCTCGGAAGATGATGTATATAGACCCTACGAGTCCCACAACCAGGCCCTGCATATCAAGGTGGTTCTGAATAACCACTCTCTGGACAGGTGCCTAGTCGATGGGGGAGGAGGGCTCAACATCCTTCCACTTCATGTAGCGTATAAATTCGGAGTCACCTTGACTTCAGTAAACCCAAGACCCATCGTTATCATTGGATATGATGGGAATGCGTCTAGACCATTAGGATCGATCGAACTCCCAATGGAAACGGGAGGGATCGCACACATGGGGGTGTTCCATGTCTTGGACATCCACCCCCATTATAACCTGTTGTTGGGAAGGCCCTGGATACACAGCTTGTGCGCTGTGCCATCCACCTTCCACAGGTGTGTTCAAAATCCCTTTCAGGGACCAGGTCGTAGTAATCCTAGGTGAGAGTCACCCACAGCTTCAGGGGATCATCAACTCCCCTTGTCTATCGAGCTCCCAGGCCCATGAGGCTAACCTGGGCAAATTGTGATTGAGCTGCCAAGGCTCATGTTAAACAATCGTAGGAAGGTTGTATATGTGAAGGGACCGCCCAAAGCAGGCCCCCTCTCGATTCTAACCCTTCTAGAAAAACCCAAGCGTTCCCTATTTCCAAAGCCCTTGGACAAGAGGCCATATGAGCACAATGTGGACGACAGCATGTTCCAGGACCACGATTTGTACTCAACCTTTTCAAAACATAAAAAATCATGGAACATGTTGTTGAACATAGGCTACACGCCCTACAAGATTCTAGGGGCACAGAACCAGGGTCTCCTAGAGCCCATCCCTCCTAGGGCCAATCCAAGCCGATATGGGATCGGCTATACTCCTAGAATACCACCAGAGCCACCCCTTGTGACCACCTAGGTCAAGGGTGCCCTGGAGCCTGCCTTAGAAGAAACCTACGATTTAGATCTCCTATTCCGAGTCTAATCCGTAGTGTTTTCCCTTTGTAGGTATGACGGAAGATCCCTTTTATAAAAATACAAAAACATTTGGAAAACTTAAAATCAAAAAAATCGAAAAAGAAGAAAAGCCAAAAACAACGGAAAAACAAAAAGTCGAAAAAAGAGTGCTTTGTATAGTTCCCAAAGTTCTTGTTTTACAAAATCCCAAAAAAATCAAAAATTTGGAAAATACCAAAAAGATTTTGTATATAGCTGCTCCTGGTAGGACTTTGGCAAAAGAAAAGGATTTCGAAATAAATGTTGTCTCCATAGCCAGACCAAAAATTTCGAAATCACTTGAAAATCCGAGTACAAAACCAGGTCTTTTTGAAAACCACGCATCAAATTCCCTCAGGTCTATAGCCCATGAGAATGATCGAAGCCCAGAAGTGGATCCCCTTGAGGAAGATCCCACTTCTGAGCTCCCAGAATTTCATAAAATTCTCAAATTTGAAAAACCTTCCCAATCAGTAGGAGGAGATTTCATAAAGGTAAACCTAGGGGATGATTCCAATCCCAAAACCATCAAAATAGGCGCATGCTTGCATGAACATGAAAGATCAGCATTCATTGCATTTCTACGAACCTATTTAGATGTGTTTGCATGGACGTATGAAGACATGCCGGGCATAGATCCCAGCATAGTCGAGCATCGTCTTCCCTTAGATGTAGGTGTAAAACCAATAAAGCAGAAGCTTAGGAAAATACACCCGAATGTACACACGCAAGTCAAAGAGGGTTTAGAAGATCTGCTAAAAGCCGGATTTATAAAACCCATTGCGTATTCTGATTGGTTGTCAAATATCGTTGTAGTTCGAAAAACCAATGGAAAAATTCGAATATGCATCGATTTCAGAAACCTGAATAAAGCCACTCCAAAGGATAATTATCCTTTACCAAACATAGATTTGATAGTCGATAGTATTGCAAATCATGAAATGTTTTCGTTTATAGATGGCTATTCAGGCTATAATCAAATCAAACTAAGTCCACGAGATCAGGGTAAGACCGCCTTCACAACCCCATGGGGCATGTACTGCTATGCAGTCATGCCCTTTGGTTTGAAAAACGCCGGCGCAACATACCAACGAGCCATGACCACGATCTTCCATGATCAAATTCATGAGCTCGTAGAAGTGTATGTAGATGATCTCTTGGCGAAATCCAAAACCCGATGCACCCATATCGAATGTTTACAAAAGATTTTCGAAAGGCTTAGGCTTTACAAAGTAAAGCTAAACCCTCAAAAATGTGTATTCGGAGTAGAATTAGGGAAGCTTCTGGGCTTTATGGTGAGCCAAAGGGGTATAGAAGTCGACCCCTCTAAGTGTCGAGCCATCATAGACATGGCTCCACCCTCCAATCTCACTCAAATCCGTAGCCTCCAGGGTTGTTTACAATCCGTTCGCCGATTCATATCAAATCTGGCAACTAGATGCGAACAATTCAACAAACTGTTGAGGAAGGGCACGAAATTCTTATGGGATGACGAATGCAAAAAGTCCTTCGAGAGACTAAAGGCGTAGTTGGTTAATCCCCCCGTTTTGAATCCTCTGAAGCAAGGAAAACCGCTTTTACTCTACATGTCCGTGCATGCGAATGCTTTAGGAGCCCTGTTGGCTCAATACGAGAATGACACCCATAAGGAGTATGCCATCTACTATATTTCGAAAACTCTCTTGGCTTATGAACGAAATTATCAAGCCATGGAGAAGACGTGCTTGGCCCTAGTCTGGGCCTGCTAGAAATTCAGACACTATTTCCTAGATCATGAGATCTGGATAGTGTCCAAGCTTGATCCAATCAAGCACTTATTCGAAAAACCCATTCTCACGGGTAGATTGGGTAAATGGCAACTCCTTCTAATGGAGTATGACCTGAAGTACCATCACCAGATCTCCATTAAGGGGCAAGCCCTAGCAGATTACGTGGCTGAGTTCCCCTTGGAGGACGCATATCCCACACTTGATGAAATGCCTGATGAAGGCATATTGCAAAACCATTTTCAAAACCACATTTTGGCAAACTCTTTTGAAAACTAAGTGTGGAAGATGCACTTCAATGGGGCATGAAACCAACGAGGGGCTGGTGCCGGGGTCATCCTAATCTCCCCTGAAAAGGGCGAGATTCCCATAGCAGTCCGCTTAGATTTCGAATGTTCCAACAACGTAGCTGAGTATGAAGCACTCATACAAGGCTTAAGGATTTCGAAAACTCTAGGGGCATCATGCATTGAGGTCTTTGGAGATTCGCTCCTTGTAATAAACCAGGTTTTAAAAATTTGGCAAGTACGTAATGAGAAACTACTTCCATATCACGAGTTGGCCACTCGATTGGTCCAATCCTTCCAGTCGTGTAAACTCACACACATAGGAAGAGAGGACAATGGCATCGCCGATGCCCTCTCCCCCTTGGGTTCAGCCCTGAAGGTCGATCCCATTTCAGGGACCAGATCTTAGGAAATATGGCATGCGCCCCACGCATCCACACACGACTTGTATATTTGCGAAAACAACCCAAAGTCTATTGAAAAACCCTGGTTTTATGACATAAAACAATTTTTAGAAAATGGGGGATTCACCGAGGATGCCACATCCAAAGATAAGGCATTCATTCGTAAGATTTCGACCCGATACACCATTCTGGGTGGGGTTTTATACAAAAAAAGTTTTACCGGCATTCTGCTTAGGTGTATCGACCTAGAGGAGGCTAGGATAGTGATGCATGAATTCCACGATGGAGAATGTGGAGGTCATGTTAATGCCAATATGATGGCAATGAAAATACTTAGAGGGGGCTATTTTTGGTCCACCCTGAAAAAGGATTGTCACGATCATGTTAGGAAGTGTCATCCGTGTCAAGTGCATGGGCACGCCATCCATATCCCCTCATCTGCATTGCATTCCGTGGTCAGCCCCTGGCCATTACCATGTGGGCGTTTGACATTGTAGGCCCAATATTTCCAAAAGCCTCGAATGGGCATCAATTTATTTTAGCAGCCACGGAGTATTTCTCCAAGTGGGTGGAAGCCATTTCCCTAACCAACGTGATGGGTGTAGACGCGCGAAAAAATCCCCGCCTCTCAAACTTTTCAGGGCTTGGAGCGGATCCTCTCGTGCGTCTAAGGCCTATTTATGCAAACAGGGCGTGCCAGCTAGCTTACCTAAGCTAGCGAAGATATATTTAAAACTGACTTCTAATCGTGGCGACTGTGAGCAAGTGAGCTCTTGTCGTCGCAGACCTCTTGCACCGATGCGCAAGGGTTAGTCTGTACGCTTTGCAAAAATCGAGTTTTGGGACAGAAAGTCTACGAAGCGGTTCGAGGTGTCTAATTCGGGTCTTTTAGATGCGATTGCATGTTTTAGATCACGTGGATTTGCACGTGCCTAAGTCTTTTCTTTTATCCCTTTTCGGGCCACCTAGTTTGTGTGTTATGAACACTCCACTACATGGGCGAATTCGAGCGGGGCTTGCTTTGATGCAATATTCGTCCTACTTCGTGGTATGGCGTAGATGCAATGCAAACTCACGCTACTCCAAAGGGAAAACCTGAATGTAAAGACAATACTGAAGGGAAATAACTAAAGGGAAATAACCAAAGGGAAATAACTTGTAAAGTAAGTGCCGAAGGGAGATATGTATATAGAGTAGGTATATGAGCCCTTACTCGGGTCTTGCAAATAAGAGCGAAGGCTCAATGTGGGTGCGTGCTTGAATTGAAAAGACTTACACACACGACATGAAATTAAACCCAAATATAAATTGCAGTATGGCCTTAACTAAGGTCTTGGGAATAAGAGCGAAAGCTCAATGTGTGTGAGTGCTTGAATTGAAGTACTACGCACACGACATAAATGAAACCCAAATATAACTGCAATAAGGCCTTTACTAAGGTCTTGGGAGTAAGAGCGAGGGCTCAATGTGTGTGAGAGTGCTTGAATTGAAAGACTTACACACACGACATGAAATTGTAAACACCCCGAAATCCCATGAATTTCTTAAACAAATCTGGTTTTATACAAGCAGCCCCCAAAGGGCCATTTTGAGTTTGGAAACCCAGGAGCCTTCCAAACAACCCTGTACATATGTTTTAAACTATATCTTTCAAAAACATACGATATGGCTTTTGAAAACCCTTTTAAAACATGTTTTGAAACCCCGAAGTGGCTTGGCCCGATCAAGACAGGACCAGGAGAGCCAAGAAGAGCCCAGAACCGGAGCACCTGTCGAGCCCGGCACAACAACTCTTGTATCTGATTCACACCCCAGGATCTCGAACGTCCAAGACCCTGTTCTTACCAAAATATCATTTGAAGTCATCTCCGGAAGGCAGAAACGGAGGCGGACGACCATGTTGGCGAAGACCCAACGCAGACGGAGTACTGATGCTGTCAGGCCCCGCACGAATCATCTGTTTCGAACCCAGCTCGAAGGAGTCAGAGTTCAGTTTGGATTGGATCTGGACCATATATATCCAGATCCCAATCCAAACCCATATGTGGACTTGGATTTGGATTTGGATCCAGAGATCCAATCCAATATCCATATCCATGGCCCACATCACCTTCTCATAAAGGGAGGTGGGGCCCACTTGAGTTTCACGTGGGATATTGGGCATGAGAGAGAGTGGGGTTGAAAAATATCAAGAGTGTTGTATTAAGCTTGACTTGTGTGTCAAGTTTGGGTTTAATCATGTGGGTTAGCCTAATTGAGTGGGTTTAAGCTTGTAATTAGCTAAAACCTAACCTAGGGCTGCACCAACATGGGGTGATCAAGGTCTATGGGCCATGCTAAGGGAGCTCCTTCACCTAAACCTAGCCCAAAATGCCTAAACCTAGCCTAAACCCCTAATCCACCCCTAATCTGAACCTAATCACCTAACCCACTTCCCTAATCCCGTCCTAATCCTAACCTAATCACCTAACCCACTTCCCTAATCCTTCCCTAAACCTAGATTAATTTTCCTAATCCTAGCCTAAACCTAGCCTAAACCTAGCCTAATCACCTAACCTAGCTCACTAAACCTCACCCTAAAACCCAACCACCTAACCTAGCCCTAAACCCCTAAACCACCCTTAGCCCACGATTTACCCAAACCCCTAGTTTTAAAATATCTGGCCCAACCCCTTCCAGCCCACCTTATCTACATACCACCCTACCTAAACCACCTAACCACTACCCACAGCCCAGCCCTAACCGACCTACCCATCCCCTATTTAAACCCCCCTCCTTGTGGGCGGGTTTTCCAAGTGGGAACCACCATTCCACCCAGCCGGGCCCTCTCCTTCTCCCATCTCTCACCCAGCCGGGACCACTCCCCACCTCCGCCTGCTCCATCTGCTCCACCAGCCCCCACCTGCTCCGCCACCTTCCCTCTTCCATCCATCACCACCATCCCTCAGCCGGACGCCATCACCTCCACCCAACCGAACCAGCCGACAGCCACCTGCCCGCCACCTTCCCACTTCATCCGCCACCTCTCCCCATTCGGTAAGTACCCTGCACCTTACCTAGCCCCCTTCTCTACCACCTCTCCACTCTTAGCCACCCATCCTACCTTCATCTCAAGCCCCTTTTGCCACCACCATTTTAACCTAGCCGAACCTAGTATAACCCAAGCTGCCGGCCACTACCTAGCCATCATCTCCCCTTCGGCCCTCCCCTAGGTGTCCTATTCGGCCTTCCCACCAGCTCACCCTTTTAGGTCCAGCTTCCCTAAACTCTCAACTCCCCTAGTGACCCTAAGAGTCCACTCATTCAGCCACTTTAAACCCCTACTTGGAGCCGCCAGCTACTTGCCACCGGCCACCTCCGAGGCGCCTATCCTGCGCCCCACTTGCAGCCGGCCAGCACCCTTGACCAGCTTACCTTCGCGGAGCTCCCGTTTGCAGCCCAAGGCCAAGTCCACGCTCAAGCAAGACCTCTACGGACCAGCTACTCGTAAGTGTCTAAACTCGGTCTTTAGTTGTATACTTGCTTGAGATTCAATTTGATACGGGGTTGTAATAACGGAGCATAGTCTCCCCCCGCTTGTAATAACGTGGCTTGGCACAACCACACACGTGCACTCTCTTAGTCGTGCACGATTTTTAGCACACACGGGCCTAATCAGCCCCTAATATATAAGTGTACATATATACTTTCATTTTCGAAGGGTTTTATTTAAGTTGGGTGCGTTGTCTTTCAATTCAAACACTCACACACATTGAGCTTTCGCTCTTATTTGAAAGACCCAAGTAAGGGCCGACCTATACTATTTGGGTTTCATTTCATGTCGTGTGAGTAAGTCTTTCAATTCAAGCACTCTCACACACATTGAGCTTTCGCTCTTATTTGAAAGACCCAAGTAAGGGCCGACCTATACTATTTGGGTTTCATTTCATGTCGTGTGAGTAAGTCTTTCAATTCAAGCACTCTCACACACATTGAGCTTTCGCTCTTATTTGAAAGACCCAAGTAAGGGCCGACCTATACTATTTGGGTTTCATTTATGTCGTGTGAGTAAGTCTTTCAATTCAAGCACTTTCACACACATTGAGCCTTCGCTCTTACTCCCAAGACCTTAGTAAAGGCCTTATTGCAGTTATATTTGGGTTTCATTTATGTCGTGTGGGTAGTCTTTCAATTCAAGCACTCTCACACACATTGAGCCTTCGCTCTTACTCCCAAGACCTTAGTCAAGGCCATACTGCAAGTTATATTTGGGTTTAATTTCATGTCGTGTGTGTAAGTCTTTCAATTCAAGCACGCACCCACATTGAGCCTTCGCTCTTATTTGCAAGACCCGAGTAAGGGCTTATATATATAAGCTATATACATATTTCCCTTCGGTTATTTCCCTTCGGTTATTTCCCTTCTGTTATTTCCCTTCAGTATTGTCTTTACATTTTGGGTTTTCCCTTTGGAGTAGCATGAGTTTGCATTGCATCTACGCCATACCATGAGGTAGGACGCATATTGCATCGAAGCAAACCCCGCTCGAATTCGCCCATGTAGTGGAGTGTTCATAACACACAAACTAGGTGGCCCGAAAAGGGATAAAATAAAAGACTTAGGCACGTGCAAATCCACATGATCTAAAACATGCAATCACATCTTAAAGACCCGAAGTAGACACCTCGAACCGCTTCGTAGACTTTCTCTCCAAAACTCGATTTTTGCAAAAGCGTACAGACTGACCCTTGCGCATCGGTGCAAGAAGGTCTGCGACGACAAGAGCTTACTTGCTCACAGTCGCCACATTTAGAAGTCAGTGTTAGAAATATCTTCGCTAGCTTAAGTAAGCTAGCTGGCACGCCCTATTTGTATACATAGGCCTTAGACACACGAGAAGATCCACTCAAAGCCCCGGAAGAGGCGAAGAGGCGGGGATTTTCGTGCGTCTACAAAGATTGGCACGCCCGGTGGGACGTGAGCCTTTTCAAAAATCGAGTTTACTTGTAGAAGTCTTGCGAAAATTTTATAAAGGTGTCGTTTTAACTTGTTTTCTTTGCTTTTACTTAGGAAATTTTGAAAAAAGCTTGAAAAGCATGTCAAAATCCAATCCAAGTGAAGTGTCGAGCCAAGGCTCATGCGCATCAAGTTCTCACTCTAGGAGGATTTTCAAAAACAAAATAAAACTAGATAAAATCGAGGACTTGAGAAGGGAATTTGAGGCCAAAATCGATGCTCTCACCCAAGAGGCTGAAGTAGGCGATTCATGTTCATCAAACGGTGAACAAAGGCCTAAAAAGAAATCTGAAAAACCTCGCAAGCAAAAAGAGGCCTCCGTAATGGAAGGCAACCAATACCACGAGTCCTTCACACAAAAGGACCGTAAAGCCCTACAGCAGCTGCTGAAAGGGCAGAATAAAGAGAAAAGAAGCTACGCCCTGTCTGATTTCCTTCCTATGGATTACGAAACAGACAGTGACGATGAAATACCGAACTTCCATCGGTATGATGGCATGGGAGACCCTAGGTCTCACTTGCAGCTTTTCTCACGTCGAGCCCATAAGAAGAAAAAGGACTCGATGAAATGGGTGTATTGGTTCCCTCTATCCCTTAAAGGCACAGCTGCCAAATGGCTGGCTTCCTACGACTTAAGCCAGTTCGCTACTTTTGAAGAGTTAGTGAACTGCTTCATGCAAAGGTTTGCACACAACGTGGAAGTCACGCCAACCCTGAATACCTTAAGGGATATAAAGCAAGGCATGAACGAAGACGTGCATGCCTTTATTATAAGATGGAGGTCGCTTTTAGGCCAAGTGCGAGAGCCCATATCCGAAGGATGCGCAGTAATGCTCATCCTGGATAATTTCAAAAACGAGTTAAAAACCCTTCTCTCGCTCCATGAGATTTCAACTTTCCATAAGTTGATCAAAAAAGCCTCCCTTTTCGAAACCAACTAGCGAAAAGGGACATACGACCACTTATGGAAAGAAAGTGCCGTTCTAAAAACACGTTTGGAAAAGCCCATCGCATATGGGCTGCCCACAACGGACAAAGGGGCAAAGCCCCATAAAATTGCCAATGTCCGGGTGGATCCAGGCATGGCGGGCACTTCTAAAAATTTTGAAAAAATAGAAAATAAGAGAGAACGCAATTTTTCAAAACCAATTGAAAAACGGGAGTACACTCCGCTGGGGCAACCTGTGTCGGAGGTCCTAGACCTCTTACTTGCCCAGGGCATGATCGAACTCCCTGAAATCCCCGAAGGAGTCACGTCCAAAGGGGGGTATTTAAACCGATTTTGCAAGTATCATCGGCTCAAAGGTCATGATACCAAACGGTGCTTCTCTCTTCTAAATAAAATTGAGAACTTGATAGCGGAGGGCCGGCTCCAGGTCACTACGGAACCTGAGCCACCTCAAGCTATCTTCAAGGAACCCTTTCCCAAACACGCCAGTGGCAGTGGGAAAGGAAAGGAAGTATGTACCCTCACCATTTCCAAGGAACTAGCGCAAAAGCCCGAACCTGGTCGACCTGCTTGTGCGCCCATCCTTGTATTATACAAGAGGCCCGCCCAAGTCATCATTCGGGGGCCACCAAAAGTGGAAACCCCGGCAAAGCCAGTTTTTAAAATCCAAGGTTCTCCTCAGCTCATCCTTAGAGCCAAGTTTAGCGTGAACCCTAGGCTGGTCGTGGGGGAAGTCACTAGATCCGGGAGGATCTACCAACCCCCGCACCTTCAAGGTGCTCAAAAGGTGGTCAGTGTGCCTGGCCCCTCAAAAGCATGTATCCCTAGTGGTCTGCCAAAAGCAGATAAGGACAAAATCATCCTAAATCCTTATGATTTCGAAAACCACCTTTCAAAGATTCCTATTCACATGTCTATTCTAGAGCTTATCAAAACCTCGCCTAGGCATAGACTTGTCTTAGAGAAAATTCTAGAAAGGGCCAAGGTTGATTCGAACATAAGTCTGGAATCCTTGTCTGCCCAAGTGGCTTTATTAGGAGCAAAATCGCCCATCAACTTTTCGGAAGATGATGTAGATAGACCCTACGAAACCCATAACCAGGCCCTGCATATCGAGGTGGTTCTAAACAACCACTCTCTGGACAGGTGCCTAGTCGATGGTGGAGGAGGGCTCAACATCCTTCCACTTCACGTGGCGTACAAAATCGGAGTCACCTTGACTTCAGTGAACCCAAGCCCCATCGTTATCACTGGATACGATGGGAATGCGTCTAGGCCTTTAGGATCCATCGAACTCCCAATGGAAACAGGAGGGATCGAACACACGGGGGTGTTCTACGTCTTGGACATCCACCCCCATTATAACCTGTTGCTGGGAAGACCCTGGATACACAATTTGTGCGCTGTGCCATCCACCTTCCACAGGTGTGTTAAGATCCCTTTTAGGGACCAGGTCGTAGTGATCCTAGGTGAGAGTCACCCACAGCTTCAGGGGATCATAAACTCCCCTTGTTTATCGAGCTCCCAGGCCCACGAGGCTAACCTGGGGCAAATTATGGTTGAGCCACCTCGGCTCGTGTTGAACAACCCTAGGAAGGTTGTATGTGTGAAGGGGCTGCCCAAAGCAGGCCCCCTCCCGACTCTAATCCTCCTAGGAAAACCCAAACGTTCCCTATTTCCAAAACCCCTGGACAAAAGGCCATACGAGCCTAATATGGACGATAGCATGTTCCAGGACCACGACTTATATCCCATCTTTTCAAAAAACAAAAGGTCATGGAATATGTTATTGAACATGGGCTACACGCCCTACAAAAGTCTAGGGGCACAAAACCAGGGTCTCCTAGAGCCCATCCTTCCTAGGGCCAACCCAAGCCGATATGGGATCGGCTATACTCCCCGAATACCGCCGGAGCCACCCCCTGTGACCACCTGGGTCAAGGGTACCCCGGAGCCTGTCTTAGAAGAGACCTATGGTTTAGACCTCCTATTCCGAGCCTAACCCGTAGTGTTTTCCCTTTGTAGGTATGACGGAAGATCCCTTTTTCTAAAAAATACCAAAAACATTTGAAAAACTTAAAATCGAAAAAATCGAAAAACAAGAAAAACCAAAAACAATGGAAAAACAAAAACTCGAAAAAAGTGAGCTTTGTATAGTTCCCAAAGTTCTTGTTTTACAAAAACCCAAAAAAATCGAAAATTTGGAAAATACCAAAAAGATTTTGTACATAGTTGCTCCTGGTAGGACTTTGGCAAAAGAAAAGGATTTCGAAAGAAACGTCGTCTGCATAGCCAGACCAAAAATTTCGAAATCACTTAAAAATCCAAGTACAAAACCAGGTTATTTTGAAAACCACGCATCAAGTTCCCTCGGGTCTATATCCCACGAGAATGATCAAAGCCCAGAAGTGGATCCCCTTGAGGAAGATCCCACTTCTGAGCTCCCAGAATTTCATAGGATTCTCGATTTTGAAAGACCTTCCCAATCAGTAGGAGGAGATTTCGTAGAGGTGAACCTAGGGGATGATTCCAATCTCAAAACCATCAAAATAGGCGCATGCTTGCATGAAAATGAAAAGTTAGCATTCGTTGCATTTCTACGAACCTATTTAGATGTGTTTGCATGGACGTATGAAGACATGCCGGGCATAGATCCCAGCATAGTCAAGCATCGTCTTCCCTTAGATGTAGGTGTAAAACCAATAAAGCAGAAGCTTAGGAAAATACACCCGAATGTACACACGCAAGTCAAAGAGGGTTTAGAAGATCTGCTAAAAGCCGGATTTATAAAACCCATTGCGTATTCTGATTGGTTGTCAAATATCGTTGTAGTTCGAAAAACCAATGGGAAAATTCGAATATGCATCGATTTCAGAAACCAGAATAAAGCCACTCCAAAGGATAATTATCCTTTACCAAACATAGATTTGATAGTCGATAGTACTGCAAATCATGAAATGTTTTCATTCATGGATGGTTATTCAGGCTATAATCAAATCAAACTAAGCCCACGAGATCAGGGTAAGACCGCCTTCACAACCCCATGGGGCACGTACTGCTATACAGTCATGCCCTTTGGTTTGAAAAATGCCGGCGCAACATACCAACGAGCCATGAACACGATCTTCCATGATCAAATTCACGAGCTTGTAGAAGTGTATGTAGATGATCTCTTGGCAAAATCCAAAACCCAATGCACCCATATCAAATGTTTACAAAAGATTTTCGAAAGGCTTAGGCTTTACAAAGTAAAGCTAAACCCTCAAAAATGTGTGTTCGGGGTAGAATCCGGGAAGCTTCTAGGCTTTATGGTGAGCCAAAGGGGAATAGAAGTCGACCCCTCTAAGTGTCGAGCCATTATAGACATGGCTCCACCCTCCAATCTCACCCAAGTCCGTAGCCTTCAGGGTCGATTACAATCTGTGCGCCGATTCATATCGAATCTGGCAACTAGATGCGAACCCTTCAACAAACTGTTGAGGAAGGGTACGAAATTCCTATGGGATGACGAATGCCAAAAGTCCTTCGAGAGACTGAAGGCATACTTGGTTAATCCCCCCGTTTTGAATCCTCCAAAACAAGGAAAACCGCTTTTATTATACATCTCCGTGCATATAAACGCTTTAGGAGCCCTGTTGGCTCAATACGAGGATGACACCCATAAGGAGTATGCCATCTACTATATTTCGAAAACTCTCTTGGCTTATGAACGAAATTATCAAGCCATGGAGAAGACGTGCTTGGCCCTAGTCTGGGCCTGCCAGAAATTCAGACACTATTTCCTAGATCATGAGATCTGGATAGTGTCCAAGCTTGATCCAATCAAGCACTTGTTCGAAAAACCCATTCTCACGGGTAGATTGGGCAAATGGCAACTCCTTCTAATGGAGTATGATCTGAAATACCATCACCAAATCTCCATTAAAGGGCAAGCCCTAGCAGATTACGTGGCTGAATTCCCCTTAGAGGACGCATATCCCACTCTTGTCGAAATGCCTGATGAAGGCATATTGCAAAACCATTTTCAAAACCACATTTTGGCAAATTCTTTCGAAAACCAAGTGTGGAAGATGCACTTCGACGGGGCACGAAACCAACGAGGGGCTGGTGCCGGGATCATCCTAATCTCCCCTGAAAAGGGCGAGATTCCCATAGCAGTCCGCTTAGACTTCGAATGTTCCAACAACGTAGCTGAGTATGAAGCACTCATACAAGGCTTAAGGATTTCGAAAACTCTAGGGGCATCATGCATCGAGGTCTTTGGAGATTCACTCCTTGTCATAAACCAGGTTTTAAAAATTTGGCAAGTACGTAATGAGAAACTACTTCCATATCACGAGTTGGCCACTCGATTGGTCCAATCCTTCCAGTCGTGTAAGCTCACACACGTAGGAAGAGAGGACAATGGCATCGCCGATGCCCTCTCCTCCTTGGGTTCAGCCCTGAAGGTCGATCCCATTTCAGGGACCAGATCTTTGGAAATATGGCATGCGCCCCATCCATCCACACACGACTTGGATATTTGCCAAAACAACCCAGAGTCTTTTGAAAAACCCTGGTTCTATGACATAAAACAATTTTTAGAAAATGGGGGATTCACCGAGGATGCCACATCCAAAGATAAGGCATTCATTCGTAAGATTTCGACCCGATACACCATTCTGGGTGGGGTCTTATACAAAAAGAGTTTTACCGGCATTCTGCTTAGGTGTATCGACCTAGAGGAGGCTAGGATAGTGATGCACGAGTTCCACGATGGAGAATGTGGAGGTCATGTTAATGCCAACATGATGGCGATGAAAATACTTAGAGGGGGTTATTTTTGGTCCACCCTGAAAAAGGATTGTCACGATCATGTTAGGAAATGTCATCCATGTCAAGTGCATGGGCACGCCATTCATATCCCTTCATCTGCATTGCATTCCGTGGTCAGCCCCTGGCCATTTACCATGTGGGCGTTTGACATTGTAGGCCCCATATTCCAAAGGCCTCGAATGGGCATCGTTTTATTTTAGCAGCCACGGAGTATTTCTCCAAGTGGGTGGAAGCCATTTCCCTAACGAATGTAATGGGGCAACATGTGGTGGCTTTCATCCGGAGGAATATCTTGGCTCGATTTGGGGTTCCACGAGACCTTGTGTCTGATAATGGTACCCCATTCAAGAATGAGCGGATGGTTAAGTTGTGCAACACGTATGGCATAACTCACCACTTCTCCTCGCCCTACTACCCTCAAGGCAACGGCCAAGCCGAAGCTACAAACAAGACTCTCATTGGTATCATTGAGAAAACCTTAGAGAAGGGTAGGACGTGGCACGAGAAGCTGGATGAAGCCTTATGGGCTTATAGGACTTCCATCCGGACTCCCACGAATGCCACACCATTCGAGTTGGTCTATGGCACAAACGCCATTCTTCCCATTCATACCCAACTGCATTCATTCCATACATCCATTGCACTCGACCTCCCCCTAGAGACGCTTCAGCATGCTAGGATGGCCGAACTAGATTTGCTAGATAAGAGGCGACTCCTTGCCATGGATCATGCTCGTGCATACCGGCAAAGGATAGCCCGACATTATAGCAAACACATAAGACCTCGCCACTTTGAAGTGGGAGATCTGGTCTTGAAAACCATCCACCATCGTGGCCCACACCCCCTAGGCAAGTGGCGCCCCAACTGGGATGGACCCTATGTTGTACGAGCAACCACCACGAACAATTCGTATTGGTTGATCAATGTAGAAGGTAGGAATTTAGCAGATCCTATCAATATTCAATACTTAAAGAAGTATCATGTGTAGGATCTGGATTAAATTCCAGTTTTCGAAAATCTTATAGGGATAGCTGCCCTGAGACGTGTGAATAAGGTGCAGAAGCAACTCGTGTGACCCAAAGTGAGAGAATTCGCACTTGTGAAAGAGTGGAGTTTTCAAAATCGTGGTTGCATTTCAAAGTTCTTCATCTTACAAAGAAAGGCCTAGTTCAACATAGCAAGATACTTGCAAGTAGTACGTGCTATTTCTAAATAGGCTGATCTGGAATGGATCGAGTGTAGGCTTGGGATAAGTCCTCCCCTCTTCTCTTCTCCTTCCAAAAGGAAAACAAAGGCCCAAATCAAAAGGGAATTTCCCATTTAAAATCTCTTTCCAAAAGAAAGAAACCAGACTTCAAAAAGAAAAATCGATTCTCTTATGAAAAAGAGGGATTAAAGAAAAAATACTCCCAAAGGGAGACCCTCTATGAAAAAAAGGAAAAAGAGGCCAAAAAGCTCAAAAAGAGCAGTTTTCCGCCTTCTATGCCTTAAACCACGGGACACTTCAGAAGGGACCGTGGTATCTTTTTCCCATCCCTGGCTTATCCCAAGCTAAAGCATGGTTCATTTCGAGGAATCCTAAAGTAAAAATAGGATTTACTTACTTGTATTTCATCTTGTTTGAGAATTCGACGTTTCGAGTAAGGCATAGAGATTTGAAATGAAGCTGGTTTTCTGATAAAACCTCCGCTAGATAAGCGAGTGTTAAGACTCAAACAAGGGCAAGCACGAAGAGCTCGAGATCCTTAGGATCGAGGCTCAAGACAGTTGTCCCATTTGTAAATAGCTTTTGTAAATAAGTTTTAAAAACCGAACATCGAACAGCATAGGATTTTTGCTCACTTGGAGCAGTAGGCCTTGTAAGTCTCTAGAGTTCGACCACATCTGGTCTCTGGGAGGTCGCCACTCTTGGCACCACACCCATGTCATCTGCATTCCATGCATGGTACTTGCATAAACATGATCCCATTTAGGACCAGATTCCATAAGTGAACCCTTTGGCGTGATATCTCCTCCTACCAGAGTTTGTAAAATTGAGATTTTGCTAAAATGGGACGATCCCATATTCTTCGTGGCTAGATCTAGGGAGACATTAAAAGGGGTGTTTGTCATCTTTGCCCTTATCCAAATCTATTTGGACAAGGCCAAAGAGGGGCATCTGTAAACACCCCGAAATCCCATGAATTTCTTAAACAAATCTGGTTTTATACAAGCAGCCCCCAAAGGGCCATTTTGAGTTTGGAAACCCAGGAGCCTTCCAAACAACCCTGTACATATGTTTTAA
This sequence comes from Brasenia schreberi, assembly GCA_036023115.1. Taxonomy (NCBI): domain Eukaryota; kingdom Viridiplantae; phylum Streptophyta; class Magnoliopsida; order Nymphaeales; family Cabombaceae; genus Brasenia; species Brasenia schreberi. The sequence continues at coordinate 2,675,650 of JAYKKT010000079.1, forward strand.
ACTATATCTTTCAAAAACATACGATATGGCTTTTGAAAACCCTTTTAAAACATGTTTTGAAACCCCGAAGTGGCTTGGCCCGATCAAGACAGGACCAGGAGAGCCAAGAAGAGCCCAGAACCGGAGCACCTGTCGAGCCCGGCACAACAACTCTTGTATCTGATTCACACCCCAGGATCTCGAACGTCCAAGACCCTGTTCTTACCAAAATATCATTTGAAGTCATCTCCGGAAGGCAGAAACGGAGGCGGACGACCATGTTGGCGAAGACCCAACGCAGACGGAGTACTGATGCTGTCAGGCCCCGCACGAATCGTCCGTTTCGAACCCAGCTCGAAGGAGTCAGAGTTCAGTTTGAATTGGATCTGGACCATATATATCCAGATCCCAATCCAAACCCATATGTGGACTTGGATTTGGATTTGGATCCAGAGATCCAATCCAATATCCATATCCATGGCCCACATCACCTTCTCATAAAGGGAGGTGGGGCCCACTTGAGTTTCACGTGGGATATTGGGCATGAGAGAGAGTGGGGTTGAAAAATATCAAGAGTGTTGTATTAAGCTTGACTTGTGTGTCAAGTTTGGGTTTAATCATGTGGGTTAGCCTAATTGAGTGGGTTTAAGCTTGTAATTAGCTAAAACCTAACCTAGGGCTACACCAACATGGGGTGATCAAGGTCTATGGGCCATGCTAAGGGAGCTCCTTCACCTAAACCTAGCCCAAAATGCCTAAACCTAGCCTAAACCCCTAATCCACCCCTAATCTGAACCTAATCACCTAACCCACTTCCCTAATCCCGTCCTAATCCTAACCTAATCACCTAACCCACTTCCCTAATCCTTCCCTAAACCTAGATTAATTTCCCTAATCCTAGCCTAAACCTAGCCTAATCACCTAACCTAGCTCACTAAACCTCACCCTAAAACCCAACCACCTAACCTAGCCCTAAACCCCTAAACCACCCTTAGCCCACGATTTACCCAAACCCCTAGTTTTAAAATATCTGGCCCAACCCCTTCCAGCCCACCTTATCTACATACCACCCTACCTAAACCACCTAACCACTACCCACAGCCCAGCCCTAACCGACCTACCCATCCCCTATTTAAACCCCCCTCCTTGTGGGCGGGTTTTCCAAGTGGGAACCACCATTCCACCCAACCGGGCCCTCTCCTTCTCCCATCTCTCACCCAGCCGGGACCACTCCCCACCTCCGCCTGCTCCATCTGCTCCACCAGCCCCCACCTGCTCCGCCACCTTCCCTCTTCCATCCATCACCACCATCCCTCAGCCGGACGCCATCACCTCCACCCAACCGAACCAGCCGACAGCCACCTGCCCGCCACCTTCCCACTTCATCCGCCACCTCTCCCCATTCGGTAAGTACCCTGCACCTTACCTAGCCCCCTTCTCTACCACCTCTCCACTCTTAGCCACCCATCCTACCTTCATCTCAAGCCCCTTTTGCCACCACCATTTTAACCTAGCCGAACCTAGTATAACCCAAGCTGCCGGCCACTACCTAGCCATCATCTCCCCTTCGGCCCTCCCCTAGGTGTCCTATTCGGCCTTCCCACCAGCTCACCCTTTTAGGTCCAGCTTCCCTAAACTCTCAACTCCCCTAGTGACCCTAAGAGTCCACTCATTCAGCCACTTTAAACCCCTACTTGGAGCCGCCAGCTACTTGCCACCGGCCAACTCCAAGGCGCCTATCCTGCGCCCCACTTGCAGCCGGCCAGCACCCTTGACCAGCTTACCTTCGCGGAGCTCCCGTTTGCAGCCCAAGGCCAAGTCCACGCTCAAGCAAGACCTCTACGGACCAGCTACTCGTAAGTGTCTAAACTCGGTCTTTAGTTGTATACTTGCTTGAGATTCAATTTGATACGGGGTTGTAATAACGGAGCATAGTCTCCCCCCGCTTGTAATAACGTGGCTTGGCACAACCACACACGTGCACTCTCTTAGTCGTGCACGATTTTTAGCACACACGGGCCTAATCGGCCCCTAATATATAAGTGTACATATATACTTTCATTTTCGAAGGGTTTTATTTAAGTTGGGTGCGTTGTCTTTCAATTCAAACACTCACACACATTGAGCTTTCGCTCTTATTTGAAAGACCCAAGTAAGGGCCGACCTATACTATTTGGGTTTCATTTCATGTCGTGTGAGTAAGTCTTTCAATTCAAGCACTCTCACACACATTGAGCTTTCACTCTTATTTGAAACACCCAAGTAAGGGCCGACCTATACTATTTGGGTTTCATTTCATGTCGTGTGAGTAAGTCTTTCAATTCAAGCACTCTCACACACATTGAGCTTTCGCTCTTATTTGAAAGACCCAAGTAAGGGCCGACCTATACTAATTGGGTTTCATTTATGTCGTGTGAGTAAGTCTTTCAATTCAAGCACTTTCACACACATTGAGCCTTCACTCTTACTCCCAAGACCTTAGTAAAGGCCTTATTGCAGTTATATTTGGGTTTCATTTATGTCGTGTGGGTAGTCTTTCAATTCAAGCACTCTCACACACATTGAGCCTTCGCTCTTACTCCCAAGACCTTAGTCAAGGCCATACTGCAAGTTATATTTGGGTTTAATTTCATGTCGTGTGTGTAAGTCTTTCAATTCAAGCACGCACCCACATTGAGCCTTCGCTCTTATTTGCAAGACCTGAGTAAGGGCTCATATATATAAGCTATATACATATTTCCCTTCGGTTATTTCCCTTCGGTTATTTCCCTTCAGTATTGTCTTTACATTTCGGGTTTTCCCTTTGGAGTAGCGTGAGTTTGCATTGCATCTACGCCATACCACGAGGTAGGACGCATATTGCATCGAAGCAAACCCCGCTCGAATTCGCCCATGTAGTGGAGTGTTCATAACACACAAACTAGGTGGCCCGAAAAGGGATAAAAGAAAAGACTTAGGCACGTGCAAATCCACGTGATCTAAAACATGCAATCACATCTTAAAGACCCGAAATAGACACCTCGAACCGCTTCGTAGACTTTCTCTCCAAAACTCGATTTTTGCAAAAGCGTACAGACTGACCCTTGCGCATCGGTGCAAGAAGGTCTGCGACGACAAGAGCTTACTTGCTCACAGTCGCCACGTTTAGAAGTCAGTGTTAGAATTATCTTCGCTAGCTTAAGTAAGCTAGCTGGCACGCCCTATTTGTATACATAGGCCTTAGACACACGAGAAGATCCACTCCAAGCCCCGGAAGAGGCAAAGAGGCGGGGATTTTCGCGCGTCTACAGAAATAAAACCCAAATAGTATAGGTCGGCCCTTACTTGGGTCTTTCAAATAAGAGCGAAAGCTCAATGTGTGTGAGTGTGCTTGAATTGAAAGACTTACACACACGACATAAAATGAAACCCAAATAGTATAGGTCGGCCCTTACTTGGGTCTTTCAAATAAGAGCGAAAGCTCAATGTGTGTGAGTGCTTGAATTGAAAGACAACGCACCCAACTTAAGCAAAACCCTTCAAAAATAAAAGTATATGTATATAATTATGTATTAGGGGCTGATTAGGCCCGTGTGTGTTCAAAATCGTGCACAACTAGGAGAGTGCACGTGTGTGGGTGTGCCAAGCCACGTTATTACAAGCGGGGGGAGACTATGCTCCGTTATTACAACCCTATAGACGCGTGAAAATCCCCGCCTCTTTGCCTTTTCCAGGGCTCGGAGCGGATCCTCTCGTGTGTCTAAGGCCTATGTATGCAAACAGGGCATGCCAGCTAGCTTACCTAAGCTAGCGAAGATATTTTTAACACTGACTTCTAAACGTGGCGACTGTGAGCAAGTAAGCTCTTGTCATCACAGACCTTCTTGCACCGATGTGCAAGGGTCAGTCTGTACACTTTGCAAAAATCGAGTTTTGGAGAGAAAGTCTACGAAGCGGTTCGAGGTGTCTATTTCGGGTCTTTAAAATACGATTGCATGTTTTAGATCACGTGGATTTGCACGTGCCTAAGTCTTTTCTTTTATCCCTTTTTCGGGCCACCTAGTTTGTGTGTTATGAACACTCCACTACATGGGCGAATTCGAGCGGGGCTTGCTTTGATGCAAATATGCGTCCTACCTCGTGGTATGGCGTAGATGCAATGCAAACTCACGCTACTCCAAAGGGAAAACCCCAAATGTAAAGACAATACTGAAGGGAAATAACCGAAGGGAAATAACCGAAGGGAAATAACCGAAGGGAGATATGTATATAGATTATGTATATGAGCCGTTACTCGGGTCTTGCAAATAAGAGCGAGGGCTCAATGTGGGTGCGTGCTTGAATGGAAAAGACTTACACACACGACATGAAATTAAACCCAAATATAAATTGCAGTATGGCCTTGACTAAGGTCTTGGGAGTAAGAGCGAAGGCTCAATGTGTGTGAGAGTGCTTGAATTGAAGTACTACACACACGACATAAATGAAACCCAAATATAACTGCAATAAGGCCTTTACTAAGGTCTTGGGAATAAGAGCGAAGGCTCAATGTGTGTGAAAGTGCTTGAATTGAAAGACTTACTCACACGACATGAAATGAAACCCAAATAGTATAGGTCGGCCCTTACTTGGGTCTTTCAAATAAGAGCGAAAGCTCAATGTGTGTGAAAGTGCTTGAATTGAAAGACTTACTCACACGACATGAAATGAAACCCAAATAGTATAGGTCTGCCCTTACTTGGGTCTTTCAAATAAGAGCGAAAGCTCAATGTGTGTGAGTGCTTGAATTGAAAGACAACGCACCCAACTTAAGCAAAACCCTTCGAAAATGAAAGTATATATATACACTTATGTATTAGGGGCTGATTAGGCCTGTGTGTGTTCAAAATCGTGCACAACTAAGAGAGTGCACGTGTGTGGGTGTGCCAAGCCACGTTATTACAAGCGGGGGGAGACTATGCTCCGTTATTACAACCCCGTATCAAATTGAATCTCAAGCAAGTATACGACTAAAGACCGAGTTTAGGCACTTACGAGTAGCTGGTCCGTAGAGGCCTTGCTTGAGCGTGGGCTTGGCCTTCGCCTTGGGCTGCAAACAGGAGCTCCGCGAGGGTGGATGACAAAGGGTGTTGGCCGGCTGCAAGTGAGGCGCGGGATAGGCGCCTCGAAGGTGGCTGGCTGCAAATGGGTGTCGCCTTGATGTGGGGGATTAAAGGGGCTGGGCCAAGTGAGTGTGTAGGGTCACTAGGAGAGCCTAGAGTATTGGGGAGTATGGACCTAAAGGGAGTTTAAGGGAAGGCTGAATGGGAGTCTTAGGGGAAAAGAGATGGCTGGCCGGGTGTAGTTAGGTAGTGGCCGGTGGTTTAGGTTGTGCTAGGTTCGGCTAAGTGAGAATGGTGGTAGCAAGGGGCTGATGTGTAGGTAAGATGGTGGTATGGTACGTGGCTAGGAATGGAGAGGGAGTAGAGAAGGATTTAGGTAGAGTTGGGGGGTGCTTATCGAATGGGGAGAAGGTGGTACCCGGCTGGGAGAAAGGTGGGCAGGCTGTGAAACTCGGCTGGGAGGCGGTGGAGATGGCGGTGCGAGCTGTGGTGGGATGGAGGGATGGTGGTGGTGCAGGCGGCGCAGGTGGAGCAGCTGGGCAGGTTCGGCTGAGCTGGGAAGTGGGGGAAAGAGAGGTCCCGGCTGAGATTGGTGAAGGGTTCCAGCTTGAAAAACCCGCCCCCAAGGGGGGGGGGGTTTAAATAGGGATGGGTAGGTCGGTTAGGGCTGGGTTTGGGGTAGTGGTTTAGGTAGGGTGGTATGTAGATAAGGTGGGCTGGAAAGGGTTGGGCCAGATATTTTGAAAACTAGTGGTTTGAATAGATTGTGGGCTAGGGGTGGTTTAGGGGTTTAGGGCTAGGTTAGGTGGTTGGGTTTTAGGGTGAGGTTTAGTGAACTAGGTTAGGTGATTAGGCTAGGTTTAGGCTACGTTTAGGGAAATTAACCTAGGTTTAGGGAAGGATTAGGGAAGTGGGTTAGGTGATTAGGTTGGGATTAGGCCGGGATTAGGGAAGTGGGTTAGGTGATTAGGCTCAAATTAGGGGTGGATTAGGATGGTAGGCTAGGATTAGGTGTTTTGGGTTAGGTTTAGGTGAAGGAGCTCCCTTAGCATGGCCCATAGACCTTAGCCACCTCATGTTGGTGCAGCCCTAGGTTAGGTTTTGGCTAATTACAAGCTTAAACCCACTCAATTAGGCTAAACCACATGATTAAACCCAAACTTGACACACAAGTCAAGCTTAATTACAACACTCTTGATATTATCCATCCCCACTCTCTCTCATGCCCATAATCCCACGTGAATTTCAAGTGGGCCCCACCTCCATTTATGAGAAGGTGATGTGGGCCATGGATATGGATATTGGATTGGATCTCTGGATCCAAATCCAAATCCAAGTCCACACATGGGTTTGGATTGGGATCTGGATATATATGGTCCAGATCCAATCCAAACTGAACTCTGACTCCTTCGAGCTGGGTTCGAAACGGATGATTTGTGCGGTGCCTGACAGCATCAGTACTCCGTCTGCGTTGGGTCTTCGCCAACATGGTCGTCCGCCTCCGTTTCTGCCTTCCGGAGATGACTTCAAATGACATTTTGATAATAACAGGGTCTTGGACGTTCGAGATCCTGGGGGTGTGAATCAGATGCAAGAGTTGCTGTGCTGGGCTCGACATGTGCTCCGGTTTCGGGCTCTTCTTAGCTCTCCTGGTCCTGTCTTGATCGGGCCAAGCTGCTTTGGGGTTTCAAAAACGTGTTTTAACAGGTTTTCAAAAAGCTATATTATATATTTTTGAAATACGAAGTTTAAAACATATAAACAGGGTTGTCTGGAAGGCTCCTGGGTTTCTAGACTCAAAAATGGCCCTTTGGGGCTGCTTTTACAAAACCAGGTTTGTTTAAGAAATTCGTGGGATTTCGGGGTGTTTACAAACCCCGTATCGAATTGAATCTCAAGCAAGTATACAACTAAAGACCGAGTTAGGCACTTACTAGTAGCTGGTCCGTAGAGGCCTTGCTTGAGCGTGGGCTTGGCCTTCGCCTTGGGCTACAAACGGGAGCTCCGCGAGGTTGAGCGACAAAGGGGTGCTGGCCGGGTGCTTTGAAGGTGGCCGGCTGCAAGCAAGGGTGTCGCCTTGATGTGGGGGATTAAAGGGGCTGGGCAAGGTGAGTATATAGGGTCACTAGGAGAGGATATAGTGTTAGGGAGTATGGCCCTAAGGGGAGCCTAAGGGAAGATCGAATGGGACACCTAGGGGAAAAGAGATGGCTGGCCGAATGGAAGGGATAGTCGGTTGAAGTGGCCGACTAGGGGAATGTGGTGGTGGCGGGCTACTAGGATAGCTATGGGTGGAGTATGGGAAGGAAGCTAGCTAGGTGACGGGGCTAGATGGTAGTGGGGGTAGTGGGTGTAAGGGAGTGCTATGGGCAGGTCTTAGGAAGTCGAATAGGGTGGCCGGGTGTAGCTAGGGTAGTTAGGTAGTGGCGAGTAGCTTGGGTGGCTAAGGCTTGGCCGAGTGGGAGTGGTGGCAGCAAGTGGCTGATATTAGGGTAAGGTGGTGGTGTGGTGGGTGGCTAGGAGTGGAGAAGGAGCTAGGTAGAGTGTGGGGTACTAACCGGATGAAGAGGCGGCGGGTGGTTGAGGAGCAGCCGGATGTGGGGGCTCGGCTGGTTCGGTCGGGTGAAGAAGATGACGATGGAGGGGGCTTCGGCTGAAATGGTGGTGGCGATGGTGGTGGCAATGGTGGTGCTGGTGGTGGTGGGATGTGGAGCAGGTGGAGTAGGTGGAGCTTGGGGAAGTGGAGGACCCGGCTGGGATCTAGGTCGGCTTCTAGATAGGAAAACCCGCCCCCAATGGGGAGGGGTTTATATAGGGATGGGTAGGTCGGTTAGGGCTGGATTTGGGGTAGTGGTTAGGTGGTTTAGGTAGGGTGGTATGAAGATAAGGTGGGCTGGAAAGGGTAGGGCCAAATATTTTAAATACTAGTGGTTTGGGTAGATTGTGGGCTAGGGGTGGTTTAGGGGTTTAGGGTTTGGTTAGGTGGTTGGGTTCTAGGGTGAGGTTTAGTGAGCTAGGTTAGGTGATTAGGCTAGGATTAGGCTAGGTTTAGGGAAATTAACCTAGGTTTAGGGAAGAATTAGGGAAGTGGGTTAGGTGATTAGGTTGGGATTAGGCCGAGATTAGGGAAGTGGGCTAGGTGATTAGGCCCAGATTAAGGGTGGATTAGGGTGGAAGGCTAGGATTATGTGTTTTGGGTTAGGTTTAGGTGAAGGAGCTCCCTTTGCATGGCCCATAGACCTTAACCCCATCATGTTGGTGCAGCCCTAGGTTAGGTTTTGGCTAATTACAAGCTTAAACCCACTCAATTACGCTAACCCACATGATTAACCCCAAACTTGACACACAAGTCAAGCTTAATTACAACACACTTGATCTTATCCACCCCCACTCTCTCTCATGCCCATGATCCCACGTGAAATTCAAGTGGGCCCCACCTCCATTTATGAGAAGGTGATGTGGGCCATGGATATGGATATTGGATTGGATTTTTGAATCCAAATCTAAATCCAAGTCCATACATGGGTTTGGATTGGGATATGGATATATATGGTCCAGATCCGATCCAAACTGAACTCTGACTCCTTTGAGCTGGGTTCGAAACGAACGGTTTGTGCAGGGCCTGACAGCATCAGTGCTCCGTCTGCGTTGGGTCTTGGCCAACATGATCGTCCGCCTCCGTTTCTGCCTTCCAGAGATGACTTCAAATGACATTTTGATAATAAAAGGGTCTTGGACGTTCGAGATCCTGGGGGTGTGAATTTGATACAAGAGTTGCTGTGCCGGGCTCGACATGTGCTCCGGTTCCGGTCTCTCTTTGACTTCGCTGGTCCTGTCTTGATTAGGCCAAGCTGCTTTGGGGTTTCAAAACATGTTTTTAAAAGGGTTTTTAAAAACCATATATTTTTGATATACAAAGTTTAAAACATGTATACAGGGTTGTTTGGAAGGCTCCTGGGTTTCCAGACTCAAAATGACCCTTTGGGGCTGCTTGTACAAAACCAGGTTTGTTTAAGAAATTCGTGGGATTTCGGGGTGTTTACAATGGGGCAACATGTGGTGGCTTTCATCCGAAGGAATATCTTGGCTCGATTTGGGGTTCCACGAGACCTTGTGTCTGATAATGGCACCCCATTCAAGAATGAGCGGATGGTTAAGTTGTGCAACACGTATGGCATAACTCACCACTTCTCTTCGCCCTACTACCCTCAAGGCAACGGCCAAGCCGAAGCCACAAACAAGACTCTCATTAGCATAATTGAGAAGACTTTAAAGAAGGGTAGGACGTGGCACGAGAAGCTGGATGAAGCCTTATGGGCTTATAGGACTTCCATCCGGACTCCCACGAATGCCACACCATTCGAATTGGTCTATAGCACAAACGCCATTCTTCCCATTCATACTCAACTGCATTCATTCCATACATCCATAGCACTCGACCTCCCCCTAGAGAGGATTCAACATGCTAGGATTGCCGAACTAGATCTGCTAGATGAGAGGCAACTCCTTGCCATGGATCATGCTCGTGCATACCGGCAAAGGATAGCCCGACAGTATGGCAAACACATGAGACCTCGCCACTTTGAAGTGGGGGATCTGGTTTTGAAAATCATCCATTATCGTGGCCCACATCCCCTTGGAAAGTGGCGCCCCAAGTGGGATGGACCCTATGTTGTACGTGCAACCACCACGAACAGCTCATATTGGTTGATCGATGTAGAAGGTAGGAATTTAGCAGATCCTATCAATATTCAATACTTAAAGAAGTATCATGTGTAGGATTTGGATTAAATTCCAGTTTTTCGAAAATTTTAGGGATAGCTGCCCTGAGACATGAAAATAAGGTGCAAAGGCAAAATCGTGTGACCCTGAGTGAGAGAATTCGCACTTGTGAAAGAGTGGAGTCTTCAAAGTCGTGGTTACATTTCAAAATCCTTCTCCTTACAAAGAAAGGCCTAGTTCAACATAGCAAGATACTTGCAAGTAGTACGTGCTATTTCTAAATAGGCTGATCTGGAATGGATCGAGTGTGAGCTTGGGATAAGTCCTCCCCTCTTCTCTTCTCCTTCCAAAAGGAAAATACGGCCCAAACAAAGGGAATTTTCCATTCAAAAGTCTCTTTCCAAAAGAAAGAAACTAGAATTCAAAAGAAAAATCGATTCTCTTGTGAAAAAGAGGGATTAAAGAAAAAGTACTCCCAAAGGGAGACTCTCTATGAAAAAAAAGGAAAAAGAGGCCAAAAAGCTCAAAAAGATCTGTTTTCCGTCTTCTGTGCCTCAAACCACGAGATGCTTCAGAAGGGACCGTGGTATCTCTTTCCCATCCCTGGCTTATCCCAAGCTAAAGCATGATTCATTTCGAGGAATCCTAAAGTAAAAATAGGATTTACTTACTTGAATTTCATCCTGTTTAAGAATTCGACGTTTCGAGTAAGATGTAGGAATTTGAAATATAGCTAGTTTTCTTACAAAACCTCCGCTAGATAAGCGAGTGTTAAGACTCAAACAAGGGCAAGCACGAAGAGCTCGAGATCGTTAGGATCGAGACTCAAGACAGTTGTCCCTTTTGTAAATAGTTTTGTAAATAAGTTTTGAAAATCGGATATCGAACAACATAGGATTTGCTCACTTGGAGCAGTAGCCCTTGTAAGTCTCTAGAGTTCGACCACATCTGGTCTCTGGGAGGTCGCCACTCTTGGCACCACACCCATGTCATGCATCTGCATTCCACGCATGGTACTTGCATAAACATGATCCCATTTAGGACCAGATTCCATAGTATATCCCTTTGGCGTGATATCTCCTCCTACTAGGGTTCTAAAAGTGAGATTTTGCTAAAGATTGGGGACGATCCCATATTCTTCATGGATAGATCTAGGGAGACATTGAAAGGGGTGTTTGTTGTCTTTGCTCTTATCCAAATTGATTTGGACAAGGCCAAAGAGGGGCATCTGTCAACACTCTGAAATCCCACGAACTTCTCAAATAAAACCTGGTTTTGTAAAAACAGCCCCAAAGGGCTATTTTGAGTCTTGAAACCCAGGAGCCTTCCAGGCAACCTTGTACATATGTTTTAAACTTTACATATTTCAAAAAATGTATAATATGGCTTTAAAAACCTTTTAAAACACGTTTTGAAACCACGAAGCAGCTTGGCCTAATCCAGACAGGACCAGAAAAGCTAAGGAGAGCCCAGAACCAGAGCACATGTCGAGCCCAGCACAACAACTCTCATATCGAATCCACCCATAGGATCTCGAACGTCTAAGACCCTATCATCATCAAAACATTACTTGAAATCAGCTTCGGAAGGCGAACACAGAGGCGGACGATCATGTTGGCGAAGACCCAACGCAAATGGAGTATTGATGCTGTCAGACCCCGCACAAACCATTCGTTTCGAACACAGCCCGAAGGAGTCAGAATTTAGTTTGGATCGGATCTGGACCATATATATCCAGATCCCAATCCAAACCCATGTGTGGACTTGGATTTGGATTTGGATCCAGAGATCCAATCCAACATCCACATCCATGGCCCACATCACCTTCTCATAAATGGAGGTGGGGCCCACTTGAATTTCACGTGGGATTATGGGCATGAGAGAGAGTGGGGAAGATAAGATTAGAGTGTGTTGTAATTAAGCTTGACTTGTGTGTCAAGTTTGGGGTTAATCATGTGGGTTAGCCTAACTAAAGTGGGTTGAAGCTTGTAATTAGCCAAAACCTAACCTAGGGCTGCACCAACATGATGTAATTAAGGTCTATGGGTCATGCAAAGGGAGCTCCTTAACCCCATCCTAACCAAAACCACTAATCCTGTCCTAATCCTAGCCTAATCACCTAACCCACTTCCCTAATCCCGGCCTAATCCCAACCTAATCACCTAACCCACTTCCCTAATCCTTCCCTAAACCTAGGTTAATTTCCCTAAACCTAACCTAATCCTAGCCTAATCACCTAACCCACCTCACTAAACCTCACCCCAAAACCAACCCACCTAGCTAAACCCTAAACCTCTAAATCACCCCACCTAAACCTAGCACACCATCTACCCAAAACCCCTTGTATGAAAATATCTGGCCCTACCCCAAAACCAGCCCACCTTATCACCACACCACCACCCCTAGACCACCTTACCACCTTCCTAATACCACCCTCAACCTACCTCTTCACCCCTATATAACCCCCCCCCCTCCAAGGGGCGGGTTTTTCAAGCTCTCATATCCCCAGCCAGCCCAGCCGACTCCATCCCCCATTGCCAACCGAGCCCAGCCACTCCCAGCCAGGTCTTCCACCTGCACCACAGTCGGCCACCACCTTGCTCCACCTGCTCCACCGCTCCCCAGCCGGCCAACCACCTGTCGCCACCACTTCCTTCAACCGAACCATCCACCTCACCTGCCCGGCTGGTCCTCTTCCATTCGCCGCCTTCCATCACCATCGGTTAGTACCCCATCCTTCACCCCACCTTTTCTTCGCTCCCCCTCCACTCTCAACCACCTACACTACCACCACATCACCCTAACAACAGCCACCCTCCATCCTATCCATTCGGCCAAACCTCAGCCACTCCAACCACCTGCCATTACCTAGACATCCTAGCTACACCCAGCCACTCCACTTAACCCCCTAAGACCTATCCATATCACCTCACCACAGCCGACCACCACCTTACCCCATACCCTAGCTAGCTCCCTTCCCATCTACAATAGCCCTAGCTACCTTAGCAACCACCACCACCGAGTCTCCCTTAGCCGGCCACTCCAACCGACTGTCACATACCCATTTGGCCAGCCACCCACCAGCCACATACCTCCCCTAGGCACTCCCTTAGACACTCCCTTAGGCTCCTATTTAGTGCCACATTTCCTAACACTACACCCTCCCTTAGTGACCCTACTTAGTCACTTTAGCCCAACACACAAAGCCAACCCCTTTGCTAAGCAGTCGGCCATCTTCAAGGCGCCCCTCCCGTGCACCATTTCTATCCGGCCAGCAGCCCCTTTGCCGTTCAACTCCGCGGAGCTCCCTCTTGCAGCCCAAGGCGAAGGCCAAGCCCACGCTCAAGCAAGGCATATTCGGACCAGCTATAAGTAAGTGCCTAACTCGGTCCTTAGTTGTATACTTGCTTAAATTTAATTCGATACGGGGTTGTAATAACGGAGCATAGTCTCCCCCCGCTTGTAATAACGTGGCTTGGCACACCCACACACACGTGCACTCTCTTAGTCGTGCACGATTTTGAACACACATGGGCCTAATCAGCCCCTAATATATAAACATATACATATACTTTGACTTACGTAGGGTTTTGCTTAAGTTGGGTGTGTTGTCTTTCAATTCAAGCACTCACACACATTGAGCCTTCGCTCTTATTTGTAAGACCCAAGTAAGGGCCGTGTTATACTATTTGGGTTTCATTTCATGTCGTGTGCGTAGTACTTCAATTCAAGCACTCACACACATTGAGCCTTCGCTCTTATTTATAAGACCCAAGTAAGGGCCGTGTTATACTATTTGGGTTTCATTTCATGTTGTGTGCGTAGTACTTCAATTCAAGCACTCACACACATTGAGCCTTCGCTCTTATTTGTAAGACCCAAGTAAGGGCCGTGTTATACTATTTGGGTTTCATTTCATGTTGTGTGCATAGTACTTCAATTCAAGCACTCACACACATTGAGCCTTCGCTCTTATTTGGAAGACCCAAGTAAGGGCCGTGTTATACTATTTGGGTTTAATTTCATGTTGTGTGCGTAGTACTTCAATTCAAGCACTCACACACATTGAGCTTTCGCTCTTATTCCCAAGACCTTAGTTAAGGCCATATTGCAAGTTATATTTGGGTTTTATTTCATGTCGTGTGTGTAGTCTTTCAATTCAAGCACGCACCCACATTGAGCCTTCGCTCTTATTTGCAAGACCCGAGTAAGGGCCCATATATACCTTATATACATATCTCCCTTCGGCATTTACATTACAAGTCATTTCCCTTCGGTTATTTCCCTTCGGTATTGTCTTTACATTTCGGGTTTTCCCTTTGGAGTAGCGTGAGTTTGCATTGCATCTACGCCATACCACGAGGTAGGACGCTTATTGCATCGAAGCAAAACCCCGTACTCCCGTTCAAATTCGCCCCATGTAGTGGAGTGTTCATAACACACACCTAGGTGGCCCATAAAGGGATAAAAAGAAAGACTTAGGCACGTGCAAATCCACGTGATCTAAAATCTGCAATCGCATTAAAAAGACCCGAATCAAACACCTCGAACCGCTTTCGTAGGCTTTTTCTATCCCAAACTCGATTTTTAAAGCGTACAGACTGACCCTTGCGCATCGGTGCAAGAAGGTCTGCGATGACAAAAGCTCACTTGCTCACAGTCGCCACGTTAGAAGTCAGGTTAAAATATATCTTCGCTAGCTTAGGTAAGCTAGCTGGCACGCCCTGTTTATACAAATAGGACTTAGACACAAGAAAGGATCCGATCCAGGCCTGAGAAGCTAGGGAGGGGGGGGATTTTCCTGCGTCTACAAACGGCACGGCATGTAGGCTGTGTATCCAAGGCCTTCCCAGCAATAGGTTGTAGTGGGGATGGATGTCCAAAACATGGAATACCCCCACGTGAGCTATCCCTCCCGTTTCCATGGGAAGTTCAACGGATCCTAAAGGTCTGGACGCATTTCCATCGTATCCAGTGATTACGATGGGGCTTGGGTTCAAGGAAGTCAAGGTGACTCCAATCTGATGTGCTATGTGAAGCGGAAGGATGTTGAGCCCTCCTCCTCCGTCAACTAGGCACCTATCTAGAGAGTGGTGATTCAATACCACCTCGATGTGTAGGGCCTGATTATGGGATTCGTAGGGTCTTTCGAGATCCTCTTCCAAAAACATGATAGGTGTTTTTGTACCTATGGACGCCACTTGATTGGACAAGGATTCTAGGGTTATATCCGAACTAACCTTTGCTCTTTCTAGAATTTTCTCTAACATGAGTCTATGCCTAGGCGAGGTTTGTATCAGCTCTAGGATGGACATGTTAATGGGAATCTTTAAAAGATGGTTTTCGAAATCATACAAGTTCAAAATGACTTTTCCTTTGTCCGTTTTGGGGAGAACTCCAGGAATACACGCTTTTGAAGGGCCAGGCACACTGACCACTTTTTTAGCATTTTGCAGATGTGGGGGTTGATAGATCCTCCCGGATCTTGTCACTTCTCCCACGATCAGCCTAGGGTTCGCGCTTAAGATGGCTCTAATCGAATGTTTTGGAGCACCTTGAATTTTCAAAACTGGTTTGATCGGAGACGGAACTCTTGGTGGTCCCTGAATCACTACTTGGGCAGATTTCCTACGAAGGATGAGTGTAGATGCACAAGTGGAAAAACCAGACTTATATGTATGCGCTAGACTCTTTGAAATTGTGAGAGCACATACCTCTTTGCCCTTCCCAGTGGTACTTGCGTGATTGGGGAAGGGTTCTTTGAAAATAGCTTGGGCAGGCTCCGTTTCCTCAGTGACCTGGAGGGCCCTCTGCTATCAAGTTCTCGATTTGGTTTAGGAGGGAAAAACACTGTTTCGTATCATGGCCTTTGAGCTGATGATACTTACAGAATTGATTCAAAAACCTCCCTTTGGAAGTGATTCCCTCGGGGATTTCAGGGAGTTCGATCATGCCTTGGGCGAGTAGGAGGTCTAGGACCTCCGACACAGGTTGCCCCAGTGGAGTGTACTCCCATTTTTCAAATGGTTTTTGTATTTTTTTGTCTTTTCTGTTTTCAAAATTTTCAAAATTCTTTGAACTGCTCGCCAGTCTTGGATCTACCCAGACATTGGCGACTTTGTGGGGTTTTTCTCCTTTGTCCATGGTAGGTAGCCCGTAATTGCCGGGCTTTTCTAAGCGAGTATTTGAATTTACGCTCCCTTTCCACAGGTGGTCGTAAACCCCTTTTTTTAAATTTGTCTCAAAAAGAGATGCTTTTTTAATCAGTTTGTGGAAAGTAGAGATTTCATGTAAAGAAAGGAGAGTTTTAATTTAGTTTTGAAATTATCCAGGATGAGCATTACTGCGTATCCTTCGGATATGGGTTCTCGTACTTGCCCAAGGAGTGACCTCCATCGAACGATAAATGTATGCACATCTTCGTTCATACCTTGCTTCGTATCCCTCAAAGTGTTCAATGTAGGCGTGACTTCTACGTTGTGTGAAAATCTTTGCATGAAGCAGTTCACCAACTCTTCAAAAGTTGTGAACTGGCTCAAGTCGTAGGAAGCCAGCCATTTAGAAGCTGTGCCTTTGAGGGATAAGGGGAACCAATACACCCATTTCATCGAGTCCTTCTTTTTCTTATGGGCTCGACGAGAAAAAAGCTGCAGGTGAGACCTGGGGTCCCCCGTGCCATCATACCGATGGAAATTCGGTATTTCGTCATCACTGTCTGTTTCGTAATCTAAAGGGAGAAAATCAGATAGGACGTACGTTGTTTTCTCTCTATTTTACCCCTTTAGTAACTGCTGTAGGGCTTTACGATCTTTGTGAGTGAAGGAATCGAGGTATTGGTTGCCTTCCATTTCGGAGGTCTCCTTGTGTTTACGAGTTTTTCCAAACTTCTTTTTGGCCTTTATTGGTTCGCCATGTGACGAACACGAATCAGCTGCTTCAGCCTCTTGGCTGAGAGCAACGATCTTGGCCTCGTACTCTTTTCTTAACTCTTCCTCTTTTTGTTTTTGATTTTTCAAAGACCTTCTAGAATGAGAACTTGAAGAGCATGAGAACCGGCTAGACACTTCATTGGAGTCTGAACTCGACATGACTCCGACGCTTTTAAATCCAACTATGAAATGCAAGAAGACAAAGAGTTAAAACACTTTTCTTTGAAAAAGTGATTTTTTCAGAGATTGGTTTGTTTGTATCGATTTTTCCTAAAGACCCACGTCCCACCGGGCGTGCCAAATCTGTAGACACGGAAAATCCTTGTCTCCGGGTTCTTAGGCCTGAAGCGAATCTTTTCATGCTTACGTTGCTTTAAAAAAGGGTGTGCCAGCTAGCTTTCTCAAACTAGCGAAGTAAGTTTTGAAAATATATCTGACTTTTGGGGCGACTGTGGACAAGTGGGTTCTTTTCGTCACAGACTTTCTTGCACCGGCGCGCAAGGGTCAGTCTGTACGCTTTAGAAAAACTCGATTTTACACAAACACGACTCTTTTGAAAACTTGAAAGTGTTTTATCGATTGGTTTTGTCAAATTTGCAACTTTTATACATGGGATCTATGTGCTCCTATGTCTCTCGGGTTTTAGCCAATTTTGGCGTGTAGTCGTGTGCATCCCGTGCTCGATTTCGGGCAAGTTCTACACGATTTGATCAATCTGGTTCGATGCAAGTATGCTCCCTATCTCGAGTGTGGCGGATATGCAATGCAAACTCACACAACTTGAAGGAAAAACCCAGAATTTAAAGACATAGCAGAAGGGAAATAGCAGAAAGGGAAATATGGCTATATCTTAGATGCGGAAGGGAAAATATATATAGCTATATCTTAAGAGCGAGAAGGCTCAATGTGAGTGAGTGCTTTGAGTGTATAAATTGAAAGGCAACTCACATGACTTGAACCTTAGAAACCCAGCTAAAAGGGGAAATACGTATATATATGTAAGAGCAGAAAGGCTCAATGTGAGTGAGTGCTTTGAGTGTATAAAATGAAAGACAACTCACACGACTTGAACCTTAAAACCCAACTGAATGTATATAAATAGAGCTATATCCTATGGGCTGTTGAGGCCCGTTTTGTGTGCAAAAGGTGTACAGATAAGAGCGAAAATGCTCGAGTGTACGTGTGTGATTCGTGTTTCAAGCCATAATATTACATCTTGGGGGGAGACTATGCTCCATTATTACAACCCCATATGAATTTAATTGAACTTGAAGTAATGCAAAAGACCAGATTCGAACACTTACACGTAGTCTGCTTGGGCTTTCTTTATCAATGAGATCCGACCTTGGATACAGCCGTTGGATGGTGGATAATGGCAAAGAAGAAACACCCCGTTTTGGTTTTTCTCTCAAATTTTCTCGAGAATACACCATTTATTTCGCAAAAACCCTGTTTTCTTTTTCCACAGGTGGGGATTTTTAGCAATAGGGGGCTTTTCCTAGCTATTTCCCTATATGTATGATCATGCACGAACGACTCTCTGAATGCATGCATGAGAAAAATTTTATTTTTGGTTTTTGAGCCCGAAGAGAGCCTTTTGTGGCTGGCTGCTCCGAGCAGGTTTTTACCCATGTCTTCTCGACATTTTTCGGGTTTTCGAGCTTTAGAGAGAGCCTTTTGAGGTTGTCTGCTCTAAGCAGGTTGTACCCTTGTCTTTTTGACATTCGTGGGTTTTTCGAAAATTTCTTTTTGAAAAGGAACTCCTTTTAACTTGTATCGAAAAGGACTTCCATTTTTCATACTTCCCTTCATTCGGGTTTCAATACCCGCTACTCAGTAGAGGTTTTTGGGTAGGAAAACTTGAAAAACATTTCAAAGTTCCATTTCCCACAAAACAGAGTCGAGTTCTCAAACAAAATGAAATCCAAATAAGCCGATTTTATTCGTACTTTAGCATTTTCGCAAATTTGAATCTTTTTCCTCAGGGATAAGCCATAGGGATATGGGAAAGAGATACCACGGTCCCTTCTGAAGCGTCCCGTGGTTTTAGGCAAAGAATCGGAAAATCGCTCTTTGGAGCTTTGGCTTTTTGTTTCTTTTTTTCATAGAGGGTCTCCCTTTGGGAGTATTTTTTCATTAATCCCTCTTTTCTTTAAAGGAGAGCAGCTCTTTGGAGGAGTTTTTGTATTCCCTGTTTATGAAGGGAAGGCCTCTTTGGGAGGAGTGTTTTTATATCTCCTTTTTCTTTTGAAACGAGAAGACCTCTTTCGGAGGAGTTTTTGTATTCCCTGTTTATGAAGGGAAGACCACTTTCGGAGGAGTTTTGGCGTTCTCGTTTTTTTGTTTTTCTTTTGAACACAGCCAATTTTTCTTTTCGGAGAGAAAGTAGGATGGGGGAAGGCTTATCCCTTTAGTTACTCAATTCAAACGAGATCATCCTATTTCTTAATAGCATCTGCTATTCGAAAATATTTTGATATTTTGAACAAGGCTAAATCTTGTAAGCCAGGGTTCTTTGAAATATCGCCAATTCATTTTTGGAAGACTCTACTTTTCGAAAAGTATAGATTCCTCCATTCAGGGTTATACAATCTAGTTCGATCCTTCTTTCAAGAAGTTTCAAAAGAGTTCGATTTTTCAAAATCTTTTTGAAAAAGAATTCAACATAAACCCTTTTGAATATTCGGCCATTTTCGGGGTTTTGCTAATTTCTACCCACAATATCAAAAAATTTCTAATTTTTGTTGCCCTTTTGAAGACATGGGGACATTCCTACTCGAGTTTGCCACCCTTTTGGGCTTTCTTCGAGGTGATATGATGCATGCCATGCACTCCATGTGATTTAAAATGGAAATACATGTTTTTATGCAAGGATGAACACATGAAATATATCTCACAAATCATGAAGGAGATGCATTCGCTTATCCATGGAAAGTGTCTAGGGGCTGTATTTAAAAATGCCCCTAGTTTGATGGGAATTTCGCATGGCCATATGGTGAAGGGCCATGGCTTTTCAAAGGGATTTTGGGTGGACAATGGTATGTTCATGTCCATGCACTTCCATGGTTTTTCTAACATGATCATGATACTTTTTGCTCAAGGATGGGAAACATAACCAGCCCTAAGTGATCGTCATGGCCATCAGGTTTTAGTTTTGACATGGTCTCCATATTTCATCGTGAGATTCATGTTCTTTATCCTAACACAATCAAGGTTTTCATATAAACCAGAAGTTGAAGAAAAATCTTTCTTTTCAAAGCCATGAAAGGTTTTTGTGAAATGTGTAACCCTTTTTCAAGATTCTCATTTCCTTTTAAAATTTGCCTCGAAGGTGTTGGTTTTGATTTGTATGGAGACATGCCTATGAAGGCTCGATACTTAGGGGGTCGACTCTTATTGCCCCTTTGGTTTTGCAAAACCCTGAATTCGATTTCTAGAATGATGTCTAGACTCGATGCATATGAATGATTTCAAAGTGTAATGCATGATGCTTATGCACACACTATGGGTTAACTTATTTCTAAAATTCCCCAATTTTCCAAAAGTTAAGGATTTTGCGAAGTTCAGGAAGCTTGGAGGTGTTTATTCCTTCTTGCTTTGGTGATTCTCGAGCTTTTCATTTTTGAAAAAGCTCTAGGCAAAAGGGGTGGATAGGACCAGCATTTTGGATACTTGGTTTCTGGGAGTATATACAATTTTCGAAAGCATTTTTACAATTTTTCGAAAATGGGCTTTGTACATGGCCAAAGGCTTTTGAAACAAAATTTCTTTTTGGAATTTTCGTTTTTCCAAATGTTTTTGAGATTTTGAGAGTTTTCAATTTTTTTGGTCTTTTTCAAAAGTAGGGATCTTCCATTGAACCTTCAAAGAAAACATTCATGAATCAGACTCTAATCAGATAGGTCTAAGACATGGGTTTCGGTTTTTAGAGGTTCTACAGGGCACCCTTGACCCAGATGGTCTTAGGTGGCGACTCTGGGGGTATGGGTGGGCTGTAGCCCAGTCCATATCGTTCCCTATTGGTTCTAGGTAGTACAGGCTCAAGCCTACCTTGGTTTCGGGTTCCCCGGCCTGCGTAGGGTTTATATCCCATATTCAGAATCATGTTCCAAGACTTTTTGCTTTTCGGAAAATTTTGGTATAAATCATGATCTTGGAACATGGAATCGTCCATGTTGGGGATATATACCCTTTTGGATATCGGGAGTTTGGATTCTGGGGTGATGGAAGACTTGGGCTTCCATACAAACCTGGTTTGGGAGACTTTGCCCTCAAGGAAAGCCAAGCTTGGTTCCTTGAGGAGTTTTGGACATAGCAGGGTTATGGAAAACTTATGGTCCCATACCCCATTTTGGGAAAAAATTACTTCAAGGGGAGCCATGCAAGGTCCCTTGAAGTTTTTGACTTGGTCCCTAGGTTCAACTCGTGGTGCCCCTAGGGATTGATTTTTTTGTTTCAAAGCCATAAACTTGGTTCCAGGGCACAAGACTAGGCTCGAAGAAGTGGGTTTTTCTATGGTAGGGTTATGAGCTCCTAAGATGTTGATGCATGCATTAGGGGTCTCCATGTCTACCATTTCTGGAACTTCTTTTTGTTTTTGAAATTCCTTTGAATGGTGCGCCACAGTTGGCGCACCTTGAAAATCCTCAAGTTTTGGCACAGTTTGTGGGTTTGTGTGTGCATAGGGGTGATCCAATGCATCTGATGACCCTACATGAAGAAGAGAGTCTTGAGAAGGATGGATTTCAGGCATACCTCTTTGTGGCTTGTCTACCTTTTCAGGGTGAGAGCAGGCCGATTTCCCGGGTAACTCTGTTTTGAGCCCCCGGGGTTTTACGAGGCGTTTCCTTTCGAAACCTTCCTGTTTTTCACTCTCATTCCTTTGTAGGGTGTGGACTTCATGTCCCACTGTATGTGTGTGCCTAGACTTAGGACTTTTACTTGAAGTTTTTGAAATTCCAAAATTTTGTTTTTCAATTTTTTGGTCTTTTTCCAAATTTTCAAGAGTTTTTTGGTTTTTTGAAATAGAAAAATCTTTTTTTGGTTTTTCTATAGATTTTGAAAAGCTTGAAGCTGTAGGAGTGGATGACTTATCCCTTTGCCTGGATTTGTCTTTAATCTCCAATCCTTCATTGAGTTTGAGATCGGTTTTCAATTCATGATCCTTATGTGCCCTCGAAGAGCTGCTATGTGATCGATGGGCTTTAAGCTCCTTGCTTAAAGCATCCATCTTTTGAAATATTTTTGAAATGTCATCGAGCTCTTTTTGGGCTTTATCTGTTTTGAAAACCTCTTTTAGTTTACTCAACGAAGATTTTTGTAGCTTTCTATCCATTTTCATGCAATTTTCCTAAGTATGCATGATTTTTGAAAAAAACACTTTTTTTCGAAAATTTGAGTATAACTCGTTTGTTTGAAGTCTCCTTAAGTCCCGGGTCCCACCGGGCGTGCCAATCCTATAGACACCGAAAATTTTCACTTACGGGTTCTTAGGCCTGAAGTGAACCTTTTCGCAATCTACTTCGCTTTATGGGCATGCCAGCTAGTTTACTTTAACTAGCAAAGTATATTTTGAAAATAATCTGACTTTTGAAAGGCGATTGTAGGCAAGCGGGATTTTTACGTCGCAGACCTTCTTGCACCAATGTGCAAGGGTCAGTCTGTGTGCTTAGAGACTTCGTATTTAAAACAAGTTTAACTCAAAATATATTTTGAATGAAGAAGTGTTTTAAAACCTTTTAAAAACCATGCATTTAGGTGATTTTGATTTTGTAAGGGTTGGACGACCCTAAGTCTTTCAAATTTTAATTTACTTAGGCATGATGTGCGTGCATCGAAATAGCCTAAATGCATGGTTTTTAAAAGGTTTTAAAACACTTCTTCATTCAAAATATATTTTGAGTTAAACTTGTTTTAAAAACGAAGTCTCTAAGCGTAAAGACTGACCCTTGCGCATTGGTGCAAGAAGGTCTGCGACGTAAAAATCCCGCTTGCCTACAATCGCCTTTCAAAAGTCAGATTATTTTCAAAACATACTTTGCTAGTTAAAGTAAACTAGCTGGCACGCCCATAAAGCGAAGTAGATTGCGAAAAGGTTCACTTCAGGCCTAAGAACCCGTAAGTGAAAATTTTTGAGTCTTGGCGTGTTTGCACGATTGATTCAGGTTGTTTTTGTATGGTTTTCAGATTTTAGATCACGTGGATTTGCACGTGCCTAAGTCTTCCTTTTTATCCCTTTATGGGCCACCTAGGTGTGTGTTATGAACACTCCACTACATGGGGCGAATTTTGAGCGGGAGTACGGGGTTTGCTTTGATGCAATATGCGTCCTACCTCGTGGTATGGTGTAGATGCAATGCAAACTCAAGCTACTCCAAAGGGAAAACCCGAATGTAAAGACAATGCCGAAGGGAAATAACCGAACGGAAATAACCGAAGGGAAATAACCGAAGGGAAATGACTTGTAATGTAAATGCCGAAGGGAGATACGTATATATGGTATGTATATGGGCCCTTACTTGGGTCTTGCAAATAAGAGCGAAGGCTCAATGTGGGTGCGTGCTTGAATTGAAAGACTTACACACACGACATGAAATAAAACCCAAATATAACTTGCAATATGGCCTTAACTAAGGTCTTGGGAATAAGAGCGAAAGCTCAATGTGTGTGAGTGCTTGAATTGAAGTACTACGCACACAACATGAAATTAAACCCAAATATAAATTGCAATATGGCCTTAACTAAGGTCTTGGGAGTAAGAGCGAAAGCTCAATGTGTGTGAGTGCTTGAATTGAAGTACTACGCACACAACATGAAATTAAACCCAAATAGTATAACACGGCCCTTACTTGGGTCTTTTAAATAAGAGCGAAGGCTCAATGTGGGTGCGTGCTTGAATTGAAAGACTACACACACGACATGAAATAAAACCCAAATATAAATTGCAGTATGGCCTTAACTAAGGTCTTGGGAGTAAGAGCGAAAGCTCAATGTGTGTGCATGTGGAAAATGGAAAGACAACACACACGACTTAATTAAAAAACCCCGTGACTTAAAATATATAAATACAACTATATCTTAGGGGCTGGTTAGGCCCGTGTGTGTATGCAAAGGTGTGCAACTAAGAGCGGAAAGGCTCAAGTGCATGTGTGTGTGGGTGTGTCAAACCATGTTATTACAATCGGGGGGAGACGAAGCTCCTTTACTACAACCCCGTATCAAAATTTAATTGAATATAAAGCAAGTTAATGTAATAGACCAAGTTTAGACACTTACAAATAGCTAGTCCATGTTCAACTTGCTTGCACGTGGGCTCACGGTTCACCTTGGGTAGCCAAGAGGGGGTTATCCTAGGTGGCTTTGAGGGAGGTTCTATGGGGCACGGTTAGGGCCTTAGGGAAGCTTAGGTTCAGCCAAGATGGGGCTGTCTAGGGTCTGTCCTAGGTGGCTGGAAGAGGTGCAGGTCATGGCCAGGGGGGGTGGTCAGGTCGGCAGGAAGGCGTCGGGCGCAACAATCGGGCGCCTGGCGCTGGGTGCTGGCGGGAGTCTGGCGCTAGGAGGGGGTTCTGGCGCTAAAGGGGCGGCAGGGTGCTGAGGGGCGCCGCAGTGGCGCGGGATGGCGTCTGGGAGCGCGGACAGGGCGCGGCAGCGTTAGGGCTGCGCGGCAGGAAGCAAGGCGCGCGGTAGGCGCCCGGGGGTTTCGGTTCGTTGTTTGGGGGATCTTTTGAGGCGGTTGGGGTTAGGTTAGGTCTAGTTAGGGTTCAGTTAGGGTTAGGTTGATTCAGTTAGGGTTAGGTTCAGTTGGGGTTAGGTTCAGTTGGGGGTTAGGTAGGTTCGAACCTAGGCTAGGTTGGGGGTTTGGTTTACCTCTTGGAGCCGGTCCTTCTTGGATTGAGCCCACGTCTCCACGATTGCAGCCACTTGGTCCATCCCACCTTGGTTGCAGCCCCGTGGTCTAGACCCACTTAGCCCACATGGCTTGAACCCACCTCAACCAATGAGCCTACATGGCTAGGTCTATCACTCCCTCTCTCTCCTCCCAAATATTTGCATGAACCCTTTACATGGACCCCCTCACCTCTATTTATAGAGATTTGAGGTGGGTCTTGGATTTGGGTTTGGATCCATACCCAAATCCAAACACTATTTGGATCTGGATATTAGATCTCGGATATTTTGAGATCCGTATCCGATCCAAACCCAACATTTTTATGGATATGGATCTGGATATTTTGATCCAGATCTGATCCAATCCAAACACTATTTGGATCCAATCCAAATCCAAACACTATTTGGATCGACCCAAACACTATTTAGATTGGCCCAAATCCAAACACTATTCATTACATGGATTTGGATCTAGATATATATGGTCCAGATCCAAATCAAAATTTCTTCGAACAGTCCTTCTTGGCTTCTCGAGGTGAACGATCTGTGCGGGCACTGGCTTCATCAGCGCTCCGTCTGGTGCTGGGTTTTCCCCAACTTTGTCGTCCGGACTTCGTCTCGCCGTTCTGGACTCTGTTGAGCTTTTCATCAAACGGGCTCTGCTTTCTTTTGTTTTTTTATCAGGGAGTGGCTTCTGAAGCTCTGGGCTTGAATCCTCTTCGGGCCTAGGGTCTTCTTTTGCCTTCTGTACCTGTTTTCACATTTCAAAATAGGTTGTCGTTTTGGCTCAAACGAGCTTTTTCGAGAGTTTTTTGAAATATAGAAGATTTAGGGTGTTTACAGATGGACCTCTCGCTGCGAACTGATCAGATGCGTGGGGTTTTGATCCTAGTTCATGATCTAGGCTATGTCAACATGCGAAGATGCTATGGTTTTGGGTAGGACACGAGCAAATCTAAGGGAGGTGTAAGGGATCTAAGGCCAGATCTAAGGTGAAGGGCTTAGGTAAGGTTTTGAGTCAAGATCCTAAGGGGATACTCGGCCAGCTAATGGCCGAGTTGGGTGATGTTTCTTGGGTAGATTTGGGCAGGATCCTAAAGGAATGCTTGGCCAACTAATGGCCGAGCTTGGTTGGTGTGTTGAGGATGATCCTAGGCGAAATCCTAAGGAATGGGCCTAAGGGAATGCTCAGCCAAATGGTGGCCGAGCTGGGTAGGTTTAGGAGATGGTTTTTGGTAGGATCTAAGGGATGGTTCCTGAAGGGATGCTCAGCCAGCTAATGGCCAGGCTTGGTTGATGTTACGTGGTTGATCTTGGGTGAGATCTTAAGGAAATGGCTTGGCCAAATGGTGGCCGAGCTGGGTAGGTTTAGGAGTTCGTCTTAGGTGGAAACTAGGGAGGGATCCTAAGGAAATGGCTCGGCCAATGGTGGCCGAGCTGGGTAGTTTTTGGGCTTAGTTTAGGTTGGGTTTTAAACTAAGGTAGAGGTTTAGGACTTAGGAGCTTAATGGGGCAGATCTAGGGTGAGATCTTAAGGAAATGGCTCGGCCAAATGGTGGCCGAGCTGGGTAGGTTTAGGAGTTTGTCTTAGGTGGGAACTAGGGAGGGATCCTAAGGAAATGGCTCGGCCAATGGTGGCCGAGCTGGGTAGTTTTTGGGCTTAGTTTAGGTTGGGTTTTAAACTAAGGTAGAGGTTTAGGACTTAGGAGCTTAATGGGGCAGATCTAGGGTGAGCTCGGCCAGCTAATGGCCGAGCTTGGGATGGTCTTAGGTGGGGACGGTCTTGGGTAGAATTAGGCTTTTATTTTCAGCCAAATTCGATCATTTCTTGGGCTGAACATTGCTGGATTTTAGAGATGGTATTGGGTGGCTTAGAGGGTCAAAAGAAGAATCGGTTTAGGCCAGCTCTAGAGACTCACCTTAACCTTGGTTCGACCATGGTTCTCTTGGTTTCCACGCAGCCAATCTTCACGACGAGGGAGCCATCCAATGCTACCGGATCTCACTTGTGCAACACCTTTCATTTTGCGTGAAATGGAGAAGCCATCTTGCCCACAACATTAGCCCACGTTTTACAAAAAGCAAAGGAGGAAAGCCAGCCCCCTTTGTTGACCTTTCCTCTCTCTCTCTCCTTCCCAAGTGGAAACATGAAAAAATTTTCAGCCCTCATGAATCAACCCCTCACGCCCTTTTATAGATTTCTTATGTGGATATGGATCCTAGATTGATTCTAAAATCCGAATCCAATCCAAGTCTTGTTTGGATCTGGATCTTGGGTCTGGATATTTGGATCCAGATTCGATCCAAATTTTCTTCTTCTTCTCTCATTCTTGGCGTCTTGAGTCGAACGCTTCGTGCGGGCCTTGAGTTTATCAACAATCCGTCTTAAGCGGGGGTTTTCCCCATTTCATCGTCCGAGCTCCTTTTTGCCTTTCCGGACTCTATTTCAACTGATTTTGGTTGTTTTCGACTTGGATTGTTCATGACTTCAGGGGCACTATTGGCTGGGTCTCTGATGCTTCTGGCTTGAAGTCCACTTGCGGCCTAGGCTCCTCTTTTGTCTTTGAATTTGGCCTTTGATCAGGCTGGGCTTGCTCTTTGAATTTTTTGAATCTCTGTTGCAACTGCCTTGAGCCAGGCTTTACCTGTTCATCTGGGCTTTTGCAAAAATAGAACTTTCGTCCATTTTCAAGAATGTGTGTTCCGACAGGGTTGTAAAACTGAGGTTTGAAGTATTTGAGCTCTTGGGTTTTCGAAAATTCCAATTTTGGCTTTCTGAGCTTATTTTTGAACCAGGCATTTGTTTTTTTGCAAAATTTTTGGAGTTTGGGGTGTTTACAGGTAGAAAGTTTCCGGATGAATGCCTTATCTTTGGATGTGGCATCCTCAGCGAATCCCCCATTTTCTAAAAAACATTTGATGTCATAGAACCAAGGTTTTTCAACAGAATCTGGATTATTTTGGCAAATATCCAAATCATGTGTGGATGGAGTGGGCGCATGCCATATCTCTAAGGATCGGGTTCCCAAGGTGGGATCGACCTTTAGGGCTGAACCCAAGGAGGAGAGGGCATCGGCAATGCCATTATCCTCTCTTCCTACGTGTGTGAGTCTACATGATTGGAATCACTCAACCAATCGAGTGGCCAACTCGTGATATGGAAGAAATTTTTCATTTCGCACTTGCGAAATTTTCAAAACTTGGTTTATAACAAGGAGTGAATCTCCAAAGACCTCGATGCATGATGCCCCTAGAGTTTTTGAAATCCTTAAGCCTTGTATGAGTGCTTCATACTCAGCTATGTTGTTGGAACATTCGAAATCTAGGCGAATTGCTATGGGGATCTCACCCTTTTCAAGGGATATGAGGATGACCCCAGCACCAGCCCCTCGTTGGTTTCGTGCCCCATCGAAGTGCATCTTCCACACTTGGTTTTCGATAGAGTTTGCCAAAATGTGGTTTTGAAATTGGTTTTGCAATATGCCTTCATTAGACATTTCACTAAGTGTGGGATATGCGTCCTCTAGGGGGAACTCGACCACGTAGTCTGCTAGGGCTTGCCCCTTAATGGAGATCTAATGATGGTATTTCAAGT
The DNA here is from genome assembly GCA_036023115.1 of Brasenia schreberi. Classification (NCBI taxonomy): domain Eukaryota; kingdom Viridiplantae; phylum Streptophyta; class Magnoliopsida; order Nymphaeales; family Cabombaceae; genus Brasenia; species Brasenia schreberi. The sequence continues at coordinate 2,703,843 of JAYKKT010000079.1, forward strand.
CATACTCCATTAGAAGAAGTTGCCATTTCCCCAATCTACCAGTGAGAATGGGTTTTTCGAACAAATGCTTGATTGGATCAAGCTTGGACACTATCCATATCTCATGATCTAGGAAATAGTGTCGAAATTTCTAGCAGGCCCAAACTAGGGCCAAGCACGTCTTCTCCATGGCTTGGTAATTCCTTTCGTAAGTCAGGAGAGTTTTCGAAATATAATAGATGGCATACTCCTTGTGGGTGTCATCCTCGTATTGAGCTAACAAAGCTCCCAAGGCATTCGCATGCACGAAAATGTAAAGCAAAAGAAGTTTTCCTTGCTTTGGAGGATTTAAAACAGGGGGATTAACTAGGTATGCCTTTAGTCTTTCAAATGACTTTTGGCAGTCGTCATCCCATGAAAATTTCGTGTCCTTTCTCAACAATTTGTTGAAGGGTTCGCATCTACTCGCCAGGTTTGAGATAAACCTGCAAATGAATTGTAATCGACCTTGGAGGCTACGAATCTGTGTGAGATTGGAGGGTGGAGCCATGTCTATGATGGCTCGACACTTAGATGGGTCGACTTCTATACCCCTTTGGCTCACCATAAAGCCTAAGATCTTTTCGGACTCTACTCCGAACACACATTTCTGAGGGTTTAGCTTTACTTTGTAAAGTCTAAGCCTTTCGAAAATCTTTTGTAAGCATTCGATATGAGTGCATCGAGTTTTGGATTTTGCCAAGAGATCATCCACATATACCTCTACGAGCTCATGAATCTGATCATGGAAGATCGTGGTCATAGCTCTCTGGTATGTGGCACCGGCATTTTTCAAACCAAAGGGCATGACTGTATAGCAGTACGTGCCCCATGGGGTTGTGAAAGCGGTCTTACCCTGATCTCGTGGGTTTAGTTTGATTTGATTATAACCTGAATAGCCATCCATAAATGAAAACATTTCGTGATTTGCAGTACTATCGACTATCAAATCTATGTTTGGTAAAGGATAATTATCCTTTGGAGTGGCTTTGTTCAAGTTTCTAAAATCGATGCATATTCGAATCTTCCCATTGGTTTTTCGAACAACAACGATATTGGATAACCAATCAGAATACGCAATGGGTTTTATAAATCTGGCTTTTAATAGATCTTCTAAACCCTCTTTGACTTGTGCGTGTACATTCGGATGTATTTTCCTAAGCTTTTGCTTTTTGGGTTTCACATCTGTATCTAAGGGAAGATGATGTTCGACAATACTGGGGTCTATGCCCGGCATGTCTTCATACATCCATGCAAACACATCTAAGTAGGTTTGTAGAAATGTAATAAATGCTGATCTTTCATGCTCATGCAAGCATGCGCCTACCTTAATGAGTTTGGGCTTTGAATCACTCCCTAGGTTTACCTCTATGAAATCTCCTCCTACTGAATTTGAAGGCTTTTCAAAATCGAGAATTTTATGAAATTCTGGGAGCTCAGAAGTGGGATCTTCCTCAAGGGGATCCACTTTGGGGCTTTGTAAACACCCCGAAATCCCATGAACTTCTCAAAAATAACCTGGTTTTATAAAAACAGCCCCAAAGGGCTATTTTGAGTCTGGAAACCCAGGAGCCCTCCAGGCAACCCTGTACATATGTTTTAAACTGTATATGCTTTAAAATATGTATAATATGTTTTTAAAACCTTTTAAAACACATTTTGAAACCCCACGAAGCGGCTTGGCTTGATACAAGCAGGACCAGAAGAGCCAAAGAGAGCCCGGAACCGGAGCACATGTCGTGCCCGGCACAACAACTCTCGTGTTGAATCCACCCCCAGGATCTCGAACGTCCAAGACCCTGTTATTATCAGAAATCCTTTACAATCATCTCCGGAAGGTGAAAACAGAAGCGGACGACCATGTTGGCGAAGACCCAACGTAGACGGAGTACTGATGCTATCAGACCCCGCACAAACCGTTCGTTTCGAACACAGCCTGAAGGAGTCAGAATTTAGTTTGAATTGGATCTAGACCATATATATCCAGATCCCAATCCAAACCTATGTGTGGATTTGGATTTGGATCTAGAGATCCAATCCAATATCCACATCCATGGCCCACATCACCTTCTCATAAATGGAGGTGGGGCCCACTTGAAATTCACGTGGGATTTTGGGCATGAGAGAGAATGGGGAGGATAAGCATGAGGGGAATTGTAATTAAGCTTGACTTGTGTGTCAAGTTTGGGGTTAATCATGTGGGTTAGCCTAATTAGTGTGGGTTTAAGCTTGTATTAGCCAAAACCTAACCTAGGGCTGTACCAACATGATGCAATGAAGTCTATGGGTTATGCAAAGGGAGCTCCCTAACCCAATCCTAAGCCAAAACCCCTAATCCTAGCCTTTTACCCTAATCTCGGCCTAATCCTTGCCTAATCACCTAACCCACCTCCCTAATCCTTCCCTAAACCTAGTCTAATTCCCTTAATCCTAACCTAATCCTAGCCTAATCACCTAACCCACCTCACTAAACCTCACCCCAAAACCAACCCACCTAGCTAAGCCCTAAACCCCTAAACCACCCCACCTAAACCTAGCACACCATATCCCTAAAACCCCTTAAAGCAAAATATCTGGCCCCTCCTCAAAACCAGCCCACCTTATCACCACACCACCACCACCTAAACCACCTAACCACCCTCTAAAAACCGCCCCCAAACGACTTTCAAAAATGTATATAAACCCCCCCTAGTGGGTGAGTTTTGAAGAATCTTCTCCCATCCAGCTCTTGGGCCAGCCAAGCCCTCTCACCTTGCTCCCTTCTTCCACCTGCACCACCACAACTCCTGGCCAACTCCACCTCGCACCACCACTTCCATCCGGCTTGCTCCACTCCACGTCGCCACCACCTCCCGGCCAAGCTCCATCCACCTTCATCACCTGGCTGCCCTTCTTCTACACACCGACCTCCTTCACCCATCCGGTTAGTACTTCAACCCAACTCCACCTCCTCTTCACTCCCCCTCCACTCTCAACCACCCATATCACCACAACACCTCGCCAACCTAGCCTTCCCGCCACCCTTCCCCATTCGGCCAGACACCCCAACCATACACCACCCGATCCTCTACCTCTCCCTTTAGTGATACCCGGCCACCCTACCTTGCTCCCTAGGACCTGCCCCCTCCACTCTTAGTCACCCATTAACTCCACCTTCCACAGCACCCTAGCTAGTTCCCTCGCCATTCCCCAAACATCCCCTAGCTACCCTAGCCGGCCACCACTTAAAATACCCCCTAGTCAGCCAGCCCCAGCCGACTACACCCAAGTCATTCAGCCACACCCTCTTCCTTAGATACCTTCCCTTTAGGCTCCCCTTAGCTCCACCTTCCCTAGCATCAACCCTATCCCTTAGTGACCCTCCTTAAATATCTCAGCCCTAGACATCACGGCAGCACCCCCCTAGCAGCCGGCAAGCTCCATAGCTCCACACCCACGCACCCAAGTCACTCGGCCAGCACACCCCTTTGCCGTGCCATTCCGAGGAGCTCCCTCTTGCAGTCCAAGGCGAAGCCCAAGCCCACGCTCAAGCAAGTCACCTCCAGACCAGCTATAAGTAAGTGCCTAACTTGGTCCTCATTTGTAGACTTGCTTAAGTTAAATTAAATTTGATACGGGGTTGTAATAACGGAGCATTGTCTCCCCCCGCTTGTAATAACGTGGCTTGGCACACCCACACACACGTGCACTTGAGCCTACCTCGCTCTTAGTTGTGCACGATTTTGAACACACACAGGCCTAATCAGCCCTTAAAATATAAGTTTATTTATATGCTTTAAGTTGCATAGTGTTTTTGCTTGAGTTGGGTGTGTTGTCTTTAAATTCTCGCACTCACACACATTGAGCTTCCGCTCTTATTTGCAAGACCCAAGTAAGGGCCGTGTTATACTATCCTTGGGTAATTTCATGTCGTGTGTGTAGTATTTCAATTATACACTCACACACATTGAGCTTTCGCTCTTACTCCCAAGACCTTAGTTAAGGCCATATTGCAATTTATATTTGGATTTAATTTCATGTTGTGTGCGTAGTACTTCAATTCTAGCATTCACACACATTGAGCTTTCGCTCTTATTCCCAAGACCTTAGTTAAGGCCATATTGCAATTTATACTTGGGTTTCATTTAAAGTCGTGTGTGTTGTCTTTACATTTTCACACGCACCCACATTGAGCCTTCGCTCTTATTTGTAAGACCCAAGTAGGGGCCCATATATACTATATATGTAGTTCCCTTTCGGCTATGTCTTTAAGATTTGGGTTTTAAGGTTCAGCAGTGTGCGTAGTCTTTCAATATATACACGGCACACACTTGCACTATTGAGCCTTTCCGCTCTTAAGATATAGCCATATTTCCCTTTTGCAATTTCCCTTCGGCAATTTACATTTACAAGTCATTTCCCTTCGGCAATTTCCATTACAAGTCATTTCCCTTCAGCATTGTCTTTTAAATTTGGGTTTTCCCTTTGGAGTTGCATGAGTTTGCATTGCATATACGCCATACCACGAGTTAGGATGCATATTGCATCAAAGCAAACCCCATACTCCCGCTCAAAGTCACCACATTTTAGTGGAGTGTTCATAACACACACCTAGTTGGCCCAAAAAGGGATAAAAAGAAAGACTTAGGCACGTGCAAATTCACGTGAAATAAAATCTGAAAGTCATACAAAACAACCCGAATCAAACACCTCAAACCGCTTTCGTAGGTTTTTACACTCAAAAACTCGATTTTAAAAGCGTATAGACTGACCCTTGCGCATCGGTGCAAGAAGGTCTGCGACGACAAGAGCTTGCTTGCTCACAGTCGCCACGTTAGGAGTTAGGTTTGAAATATATCTTTGCTAGCTTAAGTAAGCTAGCTGGCACGCCCTGTTTGTTTAAATAGGACTTAGGTACATGAAAAGGTTTGCTTCAGGCCTAAGAACCAGGAGCGGGAATTTTGTGCGTCTACAGGCTTCGATCATTCTCATGGTTTATAGATCCTAGGGAATTTGATGCATGGATTTTCAAAAGACCTGGTTTTATACTTGGAATTTCTATTGATTTCGAAATTTTTGGACTTGTTATACAGACAACGTTTCTTTCGAAATCTTTTTCTTTTTCCAAATCCTTACCAGGAGCATCTATGTACAAAATCTTTTTGGAATTTTGTAAATTTTCAATTTTTTTGTTCTTTTGTAAAATGAGTACTTTGGGAACTATATAAACTACTCTTTTTTCGAGTTTTTGATTTTTCAATGTTTTTGGCTTTTGTAATTTTTTTATTTTTTGGATTTTGAATTTTTCAAATGTTTTTGTATTTTTGATAAAGGGATCTTCCATCATACCTACAAAGGGAAAACACTACAGGTTAGACTTTGAGTAAGAGGTCTAAATCGTAGGTTTCTTCTAGGGTAGGCTCCAGGGCACCCATGACCCAAGTGGTCACAGGGGGTGGTTTTGGTGGTATTTTGGGAGTATAGCCGATCCCATATCGGCTTGGATTGGCCCTAGGAAGTATGAGTTCTAGGAGACCCTGATTTTGTGCCCCCAAACTTTTATAAGGCAAATAGCCCATGTTTAACAGCATGCTCCACGATTTTTTGTTTTTAGAAAATGTTTGATATAAATCGTGGTCTTGGAACTTGCTGTCGTCTATGTTGTGCACATAGGGCTTTTTGTCCAGGGGTTTTGGAAATAAGGGGTTCTTGGGTTTTCCTAGAATGGTTAGAACTTTGAGGGGGACAACCTTGGGTGGCCCCTTCACATATATGACCTTTCTAGGGTTGTACAATGTGAGCCTTGGTGGCTCGAGCATGGTCTGCCCCAGTTTTACCTCGTGGGTCTGGGAACTTGACAAGTAAGGGAAATTTATGAACCCTTGAAGTTGAGGGTGACTCTCACCTAGGATTACTATGACTTTGTCCCTGAAAGGGATTTTGACACACCTGTGGAAGGTGGACGGCACAATGCAGAAGTTGTGCATCCAGGGCCTTCCTAACAACAGGTTATAATGGGGGTGGATGTTCAGGACATGGAACACCCCCGTGTGTGCTATCCCTCTCGTTTCCATGGGGAGTTCGATAGATCCTAGTGGTCTAGATGCATTCCCATCATATCCTGTGATGACGATGGGACTTGGATTCACGGATGTCAAGGTGACTCCGATTTGGTTCGCCACATGTAGTGGAAGGATGTTTAGCCCTCCTCCCCCATCGACAAGGCACCTATCCAGAGAGTGGTTATTCAGAACTACCTCGATATGTAGGGCCTAGTTATGGGACTCGTAGGGTCTTTCTACATCGTCTTCCGAGAATACGATGGGCGTTTTTGCTCCTATGGAGGCCACTTGTTTGGATAAAGATTCTGGGGTAATGTTCGAACTAACCTTTGCTCTTTCTAGAATTTTCTCTAACACTAGTCTATGCCTAGGCGAAGTTTGTATTAGCTCTAGGATGGACATATTGATAGGAATCTTTGAAAGATGGTTTTCGAAGTCATATACCTTTAAAACAACATTTCCTTTGTCCGTTTTTGGTGGAACTCTAGGAATACATGCTTTTGAGGGGCCAGGCACACTGACCACCTTTTTAGCACTTTGCATATGTGGGAGTTGGTATATCCTACCGGATCTGGTTACCTACCCTACGATCAACCTAGGTTTTGCACTTGACATGGCTCTATTCGAGAGATTTGGAGCACCCTGAATGGTTAAAACTGGTTTAACCGGGGACGGAACTCTTGGTGGTCCCTAGATGACTACTTGGGTGGGTTTTTTGTAAAGTATGAGAGTAGATGCAGAAGTAGGCAAACCAGACTCACATGCATGCGCTAGACTCTTTGAAATCGTGAGAGTACATACCTCTTTTCCCTTCCCACTGGTACTTGTGTGCTTGGGGAAGGGTTCTTTGAAGATAGCTTGGGCAGGGAATGGTTCATCAGCGACCTGGAGCCGGCCTTCTGCTATCAAGTCCTCAATTTTATTTAGGAGGGAGAAACACCGCCTTGTATCATGGCCTTTGAGCAAATGATACTTGAAGAATTTGTTTAAAAATCCCCCCTTCGAAGTGACTCCCTCGAGAATCTCAGGGAGTTCAATCATGCCTTGGGCAAGTAGGAGGTCTAGGACCGCCGATATAGGTTGCCCCAGCAAAGTGTACTCCCGTCTTTCGAAGGGTTTTTGAAAACTCCTATCCTTTTTATTTTCTAATTTTTCAAAATTTTTTGAAGCACTTGCCGGGCTTGGATCCACCCGAACATTGGCGATTTTGTGGGGTTTTGCCCCTTTGTCCGCGGTGGGTAGCCCATAAGTGTTGGGCTTCTCCAAGCGAGTTTTCGAAATTGCATTTCCTTTCCATAAGTGATCATACACCCCTTTTTTCAAATTTGTTTCAAAAAGTGATGCTTTCTTTATCAACTTATGGAAAGTTGAGATTTCATGAAGCGAGAGAAGGGTTTTCAACTCGTTTTTAAAATTATCTAGGATGAGCATGACCGCGCATCCTTCAGATATTGGCTCTTGCACTAGACCTAGGAGAGACCTCCAACGAACGATGAACGTATGCACGTCCTCGTTCACACCTTGTTTTGTATCCCTCAAGGTGTTTAAAGTCAGCTTGACTTCTACGTTATGCGAAAATCTCTGCATAAAGCAGTTCGCTAACTCTTCAAAAGTTGTGAACTGGCTAAGGTCTAGGGACCTAGCCAAGTCAAGGTCGATCTAGGGTGCAAGGTGAGTTGGCTTAAATCAGCCAAAGTTTTATCAACCTTGGTTGGGGCAACAAGGTTAGATGGGCTCGGTTTAGGGGGAGGGGTTTCAAGGGATGAGCTAGGTGCAGTTGGCACCTAGCTGGTTTAGTTTTAGAGGGGCGAGCTAGGTGCAGTCCGCACCTAGCTGTGTTTAGTTTAGAGTGGCTGTTAGGTGCAGCCCATAGGTGGCAGTTTTAAGTAGGTGAGGGGTTAGGTTTAGTCAAGGTGTGGTTAGGTTTTAGGGTAGTGGCTGAGCCAGGTTTAGGGGCGGTTCTAAGTGGGTCTTAGGGTAGCATGTGGGATGTCTAAGTGGGTTTTGTTTTTGGGGGTAGGTCGAGCCAAGAGCTCGGCCAGAAAATAGGTTGGTTAGGTGGCTGGGTTAGTTCCAACCGAGTGGGTCTAGTTTGGTTAGGTCTAGTTTAGGGCAGGTGGGTTCGGTTTTGGGGTAGGTTTAGTGGAGCCGGTTGGGTGGTGTCTTGGCTAGGTTTAGGTAGTACGGGCTGGGTGTAGTTAGGTGAGTTCAGTTAGGTTCAAGGCTAGGTTCATGGGTCAAGGTTTTAGGGACTTACCTCTTACAGCCGATCCACCATTTGCAGCCACCATGGTCCAAACCGATCCTTCTTGTTGCAGCCCAAGCCCTAGGTCAAGCCACAAGGTTCAAGCCCATGTAGCCCTTGATCAAGCCCACATGGCTAAAGCCCACCATTGTTGACTTTTCCCACCCACTCTCTCTCATACTTTATAAACTCCCCCAAGCCCACAAGGAGTTTCACCTGAATTTGCTCCCCCCCTTGGTCCTATTTATAGGCCAAGGAGTGGGTCTTGGATTTGGATCTTAGATATGGATTTTGAGATCCAAATCCGATCCAATTATTATTTGGATCTGGATTTGGATATTTTTGTTCAAATCCAATCCAAAATTTTTCTATCTTTAGTCCTTCTTGGGTGTTTGAAACAAGCGGTTTTGAATGGGCGCTGGTTCCGCCAGTGACTTGTTTTAGGCTGGGTTTTTCCTAGTCTTCTTGGCCGACCAGCCACTTTTCGGATTCTGTTTCGTCTAATTTTTTTGTTTCCACAGGCTTGGAGTTTGATCTTTGACAGCTTCATTGGGGCTTTGGCTTCATCTTTTATGTTTCGGAGCTGAAATCTGATTCTAACCTGGATGCTCATTTTGCTTTTCGGCCTTGTTTTCATCCGATGGGCTAAACTTTTCCTTTGCTTTTTGACCCGATCTTGAGCTGCTTTTTGATCAGGTTTCACCTACTTGTTTCAGCTGCTTTACAAAACTGGGGTTTTGGCCCGGGTTTGAACACCTTTATTTTGAAAGATTTTTGAAAAAGAAGTTAAAACTTCAAAGCTCTAGGGTTTTAAAAGTTCAAAATTGGGCTGTGAAGTGGTTTTCGAAAATCAGGCGTTTGTTTGAAAATATTCCCATTTTGGGGTGTTTATAGATGCCCCTCTTTGGCATTATCCAAATTGATTTGGATAATGGCAAAACAGATAACACCCCTTTTGTTTTCTTCCTGGATTCATCCTCGAGAATATGGATCGTCCCAGTTTTCTGAAAAAAACTTTTTCTCATGACAGGAAAGAGGGGATTTTCACCAAAGGGGACTTTTCCTAATGTGGTTCTAGTTCTAATTAGGATCATGTATTTGACGACCCTGTGTGCATGCATGAGTGGGTGACATGGATGATATGATGGAGAAAATGATTTTCTAGAGACCCTAATCATGCAATGATCGAACTTGGGAGGCTTATGAAGACTGGTTGCCCCAAGTGAGTTGGTCTCATGTTGCTCAATGTTCGGAGTTTTTCTCAATTCAATTTCGAAAGAGGGAAAACCCTTTAGCTTCAATCACAAGGATCTTTCGCTTCTTGTGTTTCTCTTTGTAGACACGTGGAAATTTCCACTCTAGGTTCTTAGGCCTAGAGTGAACCTTTTCGTATGTCTAAGTTACTTTAAAAGGGCATGCCAGCTAGCTTACTCAAACTAGCGAAGTAAGTTTTGAAAATATCTGACTTAGGGGGCGACTGTGGACAAGTGGGCTCTTTTCGTCGCAAACCTTCTTGAACCGATGCTCAAGGGTCGGTTTGTATGCTTAGAAAACTCGATTTTGAACAAGTATGACCTTCTTTGAAAAGTATGAAAGTGTTCGATCCATTTGGTTTGTCTAGTTGCAGATTTTACTTACGTGGGGTTTTGAACGTATCCTATGTCTTTGATTTTAGCTACTTAGGCGTGAGATGTGTGCATCAAGTGCCTAAGTCTTGGCGATTTTGCACGGGTGGTTCGAGGTTGCTTTGATACAAGCATGCGCCCTATCTCAAGGTATGGCAGATATGCAATGCAAACTCATACAACTGAACCTTAAAACCCGAAATTGAAAGACATAACTGAAGAGAAATTACGGAAGGGAAATATAACTATATCTTAAGAACGGAAAGGCTCAATTGTGGGCATGTGTGTTGCATATAAATTGAAAGACAACTCACACGACTTGAATGTAAAACCCCACTCGACTTAAATGTAAAGTGCGGAAGGGAAATACTTATATATATATATGGGCCCGAAGGTCGCCAACGTGTGCGTATGTGTTGTATGTAAATGTAAAGACAACACACGCAACTAAAATGTAAAACCCAGCTGAAAGGGAGATACAACTATATATATATGGGCCCGAAGGTCGCCAACGTGTGTGTGTGTTGTGTATATATGTAAAGACAACACACGTAGCTGGACCTTAAATACCTGGAATTGAAAGACAAACACAACTGAACTAGGAAAACTCACACAGTCGAAAATATAGAGATATGGCTATATCTTAGTGTCTGCCGAGGCCAAAATGGTGCGTGAGGTGCTTGAGCAAGGGCTCGGGTGTCTTTGGGTGCGAGTGTGTAATTGAAATGACAAACTCACACGACTTAATGTAACAACCCAGCTGAAGGTAAATACATATATATGATAAGAGTGAAGGCTCAATGCACGCGTGTGTGGAGTGTGTAAATTGAAGACAACTCACGTAGCTCTTACTAGAGTCTTTGGAGTAAAAGCGAAGGCTCAATGGTGCACGTGGGTGCTTGGTGTACGAGATTAAGAGCTAAAGCTCAAGTGCTCTTATGTGCATCATGTACGATATAAGAGCTAAAGCTCAAGTGCACGTATGTGTCTCGTGTGCCAAGCAACAATATTACATTCCGGGGGGAGACAAGGCTCTGTTAATACAACCCCGTATCCGAATTGAATTAAGTATAAAGCAAGTTAGCGTAAGGGACCAAGTTTAGACACTTACAAATCGCTGGTCCGTCTTCACTTGCTCGTGCTTGGGCTTGTGGTCCACTTCGGGCAGCCAAGAGGGGTCTCCCTAAGTGGCTTTGAGAGAGGTTTTATGGCTCACGGTTAGGGTCTTAGGGGAACTTAGGTTTGGCCAAGAGAAGACTATCTAGGGTCTGTCCTAGGTGGCTGGAGTGGCTAGCTAAGGCTAGTTGTGACACGGTCGGCAAGGTGCAGGTCAGGCCGGGGGGTCTGTGATGCAGAGCGCGATAGACGGGAAAAGGCATAGGTGACGCGCACAATCGGTGCGCGCAGTTGGCGCTAGGGCGCGTCGCGCGTTGGGGTGCGTCGCATGCTGGGGTGCAGGGAGGCACGCTCAGGAAGTGCGGCAGGCGTCAGAGGGGCACGACAGGCGTTAGGGAGCACGACAGCGTTAAGGGGGCGCGCGGCAGGCGCGGTTGGCTCACGACCGGTAGAAGGGAGGTCTTTAGGGTTTTAGTTTGAGTCGGTGGGGTTGGTTTGAGTCCAGTTCGGTTCAGTTGGGGTTCAGTTAGGGTTAGGTTGGTTTAGTTAGGGTTAGGTTGGTTAAGTTAGGGTTAGATTTGGTTTGAGTCTAGGCTAGTTTAGGGCTAGGTTTACCTCTTGGAGCCGGTCCTTCTTGGTCTCCCTTGATCGAGCCCACCTTGGATGCAACCCACTTAGCTCACTAGTGTAAACACCCCAAAATCCCACGATTTTCTCAAATTACCTGGTTTTGCAAAAGCAGCCCCAAAGGGCTATTTTGAGTTTGGAAACCCAAGAGCCTTCCAAGCAACCCTGTACACATGTTTAAATCATATATGTTTTAAAATCTATACATACAACTTTTAAAACCTTAAAAAAGGTGTTTTGAAACCCCAAAAAGCAACTCGGCCTGATGAAAGCAGGACCAAAGAAGCGAAAGAGAGCCCAGACCCGGAGCATATGTCAGCCTTGGACATCAACTCTTGTATCAGAATCATCCCCAAAATCTCGAACATCCAAGCCCCTATTATCAACAAATTTGTCAAAATGATCTCTGAAAGGTGAGAAGAAGAGCGGACGACAATGTTGGCGAAGACCCAACGCAAGACAGAGTACTGATGCAGTCAGGCCCCGCACAAACCGTCCATTTCGAAATACCATGAAGGAGTCAGAAAATCAGATTTGGATCGGATCTGGACCATATATATCCAGATCTAAATCCAAACATGCATCTGGATTTGGATTTAGATCCAAAGATCCAATCCAATATCCACATCCATGTTCCACATCACCTTCTCATAAATGGAGGTGGAGCCCACAAAGAATTCATGTGAAAAGCTTGGGTAGAGAGAGAATGGGGGATAAAGTATGAGTGAGAAAGTTGGTGGGCTTGACTTTTGTGTCAAGTTTTGGGTTAATCATGTGGGTTTAGCCTAAGAGTGTGTGTTTAAGCTTGTATGCACCTACACCTAACTTGGGGCTGCACCAACATGCTACAACTAGGTCCATGGATCAAGGCCAAGGGGATGCTTCCTAAACCTAGCCCTAAGCTAACCCACCTCACCTAGCCACTCCCCCCTAAACCTAACCCAATCCTAGCCACCCTCACCCAAAACCACCCCCTAACCATACCTAACCGACCTCACCTAGCTCACCCCACCTAACTAGACCACCTAGACCCTAGCTAGACTAAACCTAGTCCCACCTTAACCCACCTAATTAGGCCCTAACCCTTAATTGCCAGCCACCCTAACCGACCTACCCAAACCACCCACCTAGCCGACCTACCCAAACCACCCCACCATAGCCCACCATATCCTAAATATCTTCTACCCTAAACCACTCCCAACCGAACCCAGCCCATGCCTATAAAGGAGGGTTTTGGGTTGCTCTCTCAGCCCTCTCTCTCCTCTCTCACCTGCCCTCTCTTCCACCCCACTTCACTCCATCCTTCCCCCAGCTGAACCGCCTCCACCACCATTCCACCCAGCTGCATCTTCCACCTCCACCGCCACTCCACCCGACTGCACTCTTCACCCGGCTACCACCTGCACACCCCACCCGACTGCACCCTTCCACCCGGCTGCCACCTTCTTCCAGCTGCCACCTCCTGGCACCACCAACCTCCACCACCTTCCGTTAATACCCCATCTCAGCCCTATCTAACCTCTCTTCCTCTCCCTCTCTTACCCAGCCACACACACCATCACCCGCCACTGCTGCACCCTTGCCATCTCCCTTACACCCGGCCACTTCACACCCTACATCCCCACCTTCCCTTAGCCATCCAATTCCCAGCCTTTAGCTAAGCCTTCCCCCTTAACCTTCCACCACTTAGCTAGCACCCGAACCTCCCCCAACATCACCTAACATCCCCACTTGCTGCGCCTACCACCCGGCCTTCATCAAGGCACCCACTCGGCTAAGACCCTACTTGGCGCCCACACGCACCCAAGGAGCTCCCCTTCAGCTGTCCAAGGCGACTCACTAGGCCAAAGCCAAGCAAGTCACACCCGGACCAACTATACGTAAGTGCCTAACTCGGTCCTTGTTATGATCTTGCTTACATTTAATTAAATTTGATACGAGGTTGTAATAATGGAGCATTGTCTCCCCCCGCTTGTAATAATGTGGTTTGGCACACCCACACACACGTGCACTTGAGCCTATTCCGCTCTTAGCTGCACACAATTATAGCACATACACGGGCCTAATCAACCCTTAAGATATAGTTATACCTATATGTTTTAAGTTACGTGGGTTTTAATTAAGTTGTGTGTGTTGCCTTTCAATTTCCACACTCACACACATTGAGCTTTCGCTCTTATTCCCAAGACCCTAGTAAGGGCCGTATTGCAATTTTCCTTGGGTGTTTAAATTCAAGTTGTGTGCGTAGCATTTCAATTCTACACTCACACACATTGAGCTTTCGCTCTTACTCCCAAGACCTTAGTAAAGGCCTTATTACAATTTCGTTTTGGGTGTTTAAATTCAAGTTGTGTGCGTAGCATTTCAATTCTACATTCACACACATTGAGCTTTTGCTCTTACTCCCAAGACCTTAGTCAAAGCCATGTTGCAATTATATTTGGGTTTCATTACAAGTCGTGTGAGTTGTCTTTCCATATACACACAACACCCATGCACACGTTGGCGACCTTCGGGCCCATATATATTATAAGTATTTCCCTTCGGCTATGTCTTTAAGATTTGAGTTTTAAGGTTTAGCAGTGTGCGTAGTCTTTCCATATATACACGACACACACTTGCACAATTGAGCCTTTCCGCTCGTAAGATATAGCCATATTTCCCTTTTGCAATTTCCCTTTTGCAAATTTACATTAAGTCATTTCCCTTCCGCATTGTCTTTCAATTCGGGTTTTCCCTTTGGAGTTGTGTGAGTTTGCATTGCATATACGTCATACCACGAGTTAGGATGCATATTGCATCAAAGCAAACCCCACACTCCCGTTCAAAATCGCCCAACTTAGGTCACTTGCGCACACTCCTAGTTGGCCCTGAAAAAGTTTAAAAAGAAAGACATAGGCACGTGCAAATCCCATGTGTAATAAAATTTGCAATCGTACGTACAAAGCCCAAACACTTAGGGTATTTTCAAAGAGGTTTAATTAAAAAGACTTTGCCAAGCGTACAGACTGATCCTTGCGCATCGGTGCAAGAAGGTCTGCGATGAAAAGAGCTCACTTGCTCACAGTCGCCCAGATAGAAGTCATATTTCAAAAACTTTCTTCGCTAGCTTAAGCAAGCTAGCTGGCACGCCCTTTTGTTAAATACGACTTAGACATACGAAAAGGTTCACTTCAGGCCTAAGAACTAGAAGTGAGGATTTTCCGTGTCTACAGATTTGGCACGCCCGGTGGGACCTAGGCCTTGTGCAAAGTCATCTCATGTAGAAAAACCTCATGAAAATTTTTTCTAAAGTGTTTTAACTTTGCTTGTTTGCATTTTCATACTTAGGATTTGTTTTGAAAAGCACATTGAAGCATGTCGAGTCCAGGCCCCAAGAGGTATCGAGCCATGGCTCATGCGCATCAAGTTCTCAATCTCGAAAGTTTTCGAAAAAACAAGAGATTGAAGATTTGAGAAGGGACTTCGAGGCCAAAATCGCTGCTCTTAGCCAAGAGGCTTGTAAACACTCCAAAATCCCACGATTTTCCCAACACACCTGGTTTTGTAAAAGCAGCCCCAAAGGGCTATTTTGAGTTTGGAAACCCAGGAGCCTTCCAGGCAACCTTGTACATATGTTTAAAACATATATGTTTTAAAATATGTATAATATAGTTTTAAAACCTTTTAAAATACGTTTTGAAACCCCACAAAGCGGCTTGGCCTGATGAAAGCAGGACCAGAAGAGCCAAAGAGAGCCTAAAACCAGAGCACATGTCGAGCCCGGCACAGCAACTCTCGTGTTAGATTCATCCCCAGGATCTCGAACGTCCAAGCCCCTGTTATCAATAAAACTCTTTGAAATCATCTCCGAAAGGTGAAAACAGAAGTGGACGACCATGTTGGCGAAGACCCAATGCAAGACGGAGTACTGATGCTGTAAGGCCCCGCACAAACCGTTCGTTTCGGACATACCCTGAAGGAGTCAGAATTCAGCTTTGGATCGGATCTAGACCATATATATCTAGATCCCAATCCAAACGTATATGTGGATTTGGATTTGGATTTGGATCTAAAGATCCAATCCAATATCCACATCCATGGCCCACATCACCTTCTCATAAATGGAGGTGGGGCCCACTTGAAATTCACGTGGGATCTGGGGCATGAGAGAGAATGGGGAGGATAAGATTTGAGGGAAATATATTAAGCTTGACTTGTGTGTCAAGTTTCGGGTTAATCATGTGGGTTAGCCTAATTAGTGTGGGTTTAAGCTTGTATGAACCTACACCTAACCTAGGGCTGCACCAACATGATGCAATGAAGTCCATGGGCCATGCAAAGGGATGCTCCTAACCCAATCCTAAGCCCCCCTAATCCTAGCCATTTACCCAAATCCCGGCCTAATCCTAACCTAATCACCTAACGCACCTCCCTAATCCTTCCCTAATCCCAACCTAATCACCCAACCCACTTCCCTAATCCTTCCCTAAACCTAGCCTAATTCTCCTAATCCCGACCTAATCCTAGACTAAACACCTAACCCACCTCACTAAACCTCACCCTAAAACCAACCCACCTAGCTAAGCCCTAAACCACTAAACCACCCCACCTAAAACCCTAGCACACCATATCCCTAAAACCACCTAAACTAAATATCTAGCCCCCCCTAAATATCTAGCCCACCTTATCCCTAAACCACCACCACCTAACCACTAAACCACCACCCCAAAACCAGCCCAACCGACCCTATCAAAATCCTATAACCCCCCCCCCCTAGTGGGGGGTTTTTCAGATTTTTTTAGCTCCACCTTGGGCCAGCCAAGCCCTTCCTCTCCTCTCTCACCTGCTCCACCTTGGACCTCCGGCCTGCTCCACTCCACGCCACCACCACCTCCGGCCAGCTCCACTCCACGCCACCCGACTGCACCCACCTTCCACCCGGCTGCCTTCCTTGGACACCCGCCACCTTCCCCTTCCTCTCCGGTTAGTACCCCATCCTAACACTATCCTTTCTTCACTCCCCCTCCACTGTCAGCCACCACATGCCACCCTTCCCTAGTCTAACCTCCACTACATCCAGTCGGCCACCACCTAACTACCTGCCACTAGTTGGCCAGCCACAACCGACTGCACCTTGCCACACCCGCAGCCTTACATCCTCTCCCTTAGACAGCCCCTAGTCAAGACCCTTAGCTCTACCTTCCCTAGGACCTACCCTACACCTTAGTGACACCCCCTAAATACCCCAGCCAAGGCTCCACAACAGCACCCCCTCCCATCATCCGGCTAGCACCAAGGCTCCACATCCGCTGCACCCTTGTCACCCGGCCAGCACCCTCCTTTGCCGCGCCCTTCCGAGGAGCTCCCTCTTGCAGCCCAAGGCGATGCCCATGCCCAAGCTCAAGCAAGTCACCTCCGGACCAGCTATACGTAAGTGCCTAACTCGGTCCTTGTTTATAGACTTGCTTAAGCCCAATTAAATTTGATACGGGGTTGTAATAACGGAGCATTGTCTCCCCCCGCTTGTAATAACGTGGCTTGGCACACCCACACACACGTACACTTGAGCCTATCTCGCTCTTAGCGGCACACGATTTTGAACACACACGGGCCTAATCAGCCCTTAAGATATAGACTTATTTATATAGTTGCGTGGAGTTTTGCTTAAGTTGTGTGTGTTGTCTTTTCTCGCACTCACACACATTGAGCTTTCGCTCTTATTTGTAAGACCCAAGTAAGGGCCGTGTTATATTTTCCCTTGGGTTTAATTTCATGTCGTGTGTGTAGTATTTCAATTATACACACACACATTGAGCTTTCGCTCTTACTCCCAAGACCTTAGTCAAGGCCTATTGCAATTTATATTTGGGTTTAATTTCATGTCGTGTGCGTAGTACTTCAATTCTACACTCACACACATTGAGCTTTCGCTCTTACTCCCAAGACCTTAGTTAAGGCCATATTGCAATTTATATTTGGGTTTCATTTAAGTCATGTGAGTTGTCTTTCCATATACACGCAACACCCACGCAACACGTTGGCGACCTTCGGGCCCATATATATTATAAGTATTTCCCTTTCGGCTATGTCTTTAAGATTTGGGTTTTAAGGTTCAGCAGTGTGCGTAGTCTTTACATATATACACGGCACACACTTGCACTATTGAGCCTTTCTGCTCTTATGATATAGCCATATTTCCCTTTCGCAATTTCCCTTTTGCAATTTACATTTCAAGTAATTTCCCTTCCGCATTGTCTTTCAATTTTGGGTTTTCCCTTTGGAGTTGCGTGAGTTTGCATTGCATATACGCCATACCACGAGTTAGGACGCATATTGCATCAAAGCAAACCCCATACTCCCCGCTCAAAGTCGCCGCACTTAGGTCACGTGTTCAAAACACACACCTAGTTGGCCCGAAAAGGGATAAAAAGAAAGACATAGGCACGTGCAAATCCACGTGAAATAAAACTTGAAAATCATACAAAAACAACCCGAATCGAACACCTCAAACATTTTCGTAGGTTCTCATATTTTAAAACTCGATTTTTAAAGCGTACAAACTAACCCTTGCGCATCGGTGCAAGAAGGTCTGCGACGAAAAGGGCTTGCTTGCTCACAATCGCCACGTTAGGAGTCAGATTTAAAGATATCTCTTCGCTAGCTTAAGTAAGCTAGCTGGCACGCCCTTTTGCTTAAATAGGACTTAGACACACGAAAAGGTTCGCTTTAGGCCTAAGAAACTAGAAGCGAAAACTTTCTGCATCTACAAGGCTGAAGCAGGCGATTCATGTTCATCAAATGGCGAACCAAAGGCTAAGAAGAAATTTGAAAAAACTCGCAAACACAAGGAGACTTCTGCGATGGAAGATAACCAATACCACGAGTCCTTCACACACAAGGACCGTAAGCAGCTGCTGAGAGGGCAAAATAAAGAGAAAAGAAACTATGCCCTGTCTGATTTCTTACCTATGGACTATGAAATGGATAGTGACGATGAAATACCGAAATTCCATCGGTATGATGGCATGGGAGACCCCAGGTCTCACTTGCAGCTTTTCTCTCGTCGAGCCCATAAGAAAAAGAAGGACTCGATGAAATGGGTGTATTGGTTCCCTTTGTCCCTCAAGGGCACAACTGCTAAATGGCTGGCTTCCTACGATCTTATCCAGTTCGCAACTTTTGAAGAGTTAGCGAACTGCTTTATGCAGAGATTCTCACATAACGTAGAAGTCACGCTGACTTTAAACACCTTGAGGGATATGAAACAAGGTGTGAACGAGGACGTACATACATTCATCGTTCGATGGAGGTCTCTCTTGGGTCAAGTGCGAGAGCCCATATCCGAAGGGTGTGCAGTAATGCTCATCCTGGATAATTTTAGAAACAAGCTGAAAACCCTTCTCTCGCTTCATGAAATCTCGACTTTCCATAAGTTAATAAAAAAAGCATCCCTTTTCGAAGCAAATTTGAAAAAGGGGGTGTATGACCACTTATGGAAAGGAAATCCTATTTCAAAAATTCGCTTGGAAAAGCCCATCACTTATGGGCCATCCACCGCGGACAAAGAGGCAAAACCCCATAAAATTGCCAATGTCCGGGTGGATCCGGCAAGTGCTTCAAGAGCTTTTGAAAAACCTGAAAATAAAAAGAAGAGGAGTTTTCAAAAGCCCTTCGAAAGATGGGAGTATACTCCGCTGGGGCAAACTATGTTGGAGGTCCTAGACCTCCTACTTGCTCAAGGCATGATCGAACTCCCCGAGATTCCCGAGGGAGTCACTTCGAAGGGAGGGTTTTTAAACAAGTTCTGCAAGTATCATTGGCTCAAAGGCCATGATACAAGGCGGTGCTTCTCCCTCCTTAATAAAATTGAGAACTTGATAGCAGAAGGCCGGCTCCAGGTCGTTGAAGAACCTGAGCCTACCCAAGCTATCTTCAAAGAACCCTTCCCCAAACACGCAAGTACTAGTGGGAAGGGAAAAGAGGTATGTGCTCTTTCGATTTCAAAGAATCTAGCGCATGCATGTGAGTCTGGTTCATCTACTTGTGTGTCTACTCTCATACTTTATAAGAAACCCGCCCAAGTAGTCATCCGGGGACCACCAAGAGTTCTGTCCCCGGTCAAACCAGTGTTAACCATTCAAGGTGCTCCAAATCTCTCGATTAGAGCCATGATTAGTATGAAACCTAGGTTGATTGTGGGGGAGGTGACAAGATCCGAGAGGATCTACCAACCCCCACACTTACAAAGTGCTAAAAAGGTGGTCAGTGTGCCTGGCCCCTCAAAAGCATGTATTCCTAGAGTTCCGTCAAAAACGGACAAAGGAAATGTCATTTTGAAGGTGTATGATTTTGAAAACCATCTTTCAAAGATTCCTATTAATATGTTCATCCTAGAGCTAATACAAACTTCGCCTAGGCATAGACTAGTGTTAGAGAAAATTCTAGAAAGAGCAAGGGTTAGTTCGAACATTACCCCTGAATCTTTGTCCAAACAAGTGGCCGCTATAGGAGCAAAAACGCCCATCGTTTTCTCGGAAGACGATATAGATTGACCCTACGAAGCCCATAACCAGGCCCTGCATATCGAGGTGGTTCTAAATAACCACTCTCTGGATAGGTGCCTTGTCGATGGGGGAGGAGGGCTCAACATCCTTCCACTTCATGTGGCGAATCAAATCGGAGTCACCTTGACATCCGTTCATCCAAGTCCCATCGTTATCACTGGATACGATGGGAATGCATCTAGACCCATATGATCTATCGAACTCCCCATGAAAATGGGAGGGATAGCACACACGGGGGTGTTCCATGTCCTGGACATCCACCCCCATTATAACCTGTTGTTGGGAAGGCCTTGGATACACAGCTTGTGCGCTGTGCCATCCACCTTCTGCAGGTGTGTCAAGATCCCTTTCAGGGACAAAGTCGTAGTGATCCTAGGTGAGAGTTACCCTCAACTTCAGGGGGTCATAAATTCCCCTTGTTTATCAAGCTCCCAGACCCATGAGGTAAAATTGGGGCAAACCATGCTCGAGCCACCAAGGCTTATACTGAACAACCCTAGGAAGGTCGTGTATGTGAAGGGGCTGCCCAAGGCTGGCCCCCTCAAAGTTCTGACCCTTCTAGGAAGACCCAAGAATCCCTTATTTTCAAAACCCCTGGACAAGAAGCCCTATGTGCACAACATAGACGACAACAAGTTCCAGGACCACAATTTGTATTCAAATTTCTCCAAAAACAAAAAATCGTGGAACATGCTATTAAACATGGGCTATATACCATATAAGAGTCTAGGAACACAAAATCAGGGTCTCCTAGAACCCATACTTCCTAGGGCCAATCCAAGCCGATATGGGATCGGCTATACTCCCAAAATACCACCAGAGCCACCCCCAATGACCACTTGGGTCAAGGGTGCCCTGGAGCCTACCCTAGAAGAAACCTACGATTTAGACCTCCTATTCAGAGTCTAACCTGTAGTGTTTTCCCTTTGTAGGTATGATGAAAAATCCCTTTATCAAAAATACAAAAACATTTGAAAAACTCAAAATCGAAAAAATGGAAAAATTGCAAAAACCAAAAACATTGGAAAATCAAAAACTCGAAAAAAGAGTAGTTGGTATAGTTTCCAAGGTTCTAGTTTTGCAAAAGCACAAAAAAATCAAAAAATTACAAAACTCCAAAAAGATTTTGTACATAGTTGCTCCTGGTAAGGCTTTGGAAAAAGGAAAAGATTTCGAAAGGAACGTCATTTGTATAACCAGGCCAAAAATTTTGAAATCAATAGAAATTCCGAGTGCAAAACCAGGTCTTTTGAAAATCCATGCATCAAATTGCCTAGGATCTATAAACCATGAAAATGATTGAAGCCCCGAAGTGGATCCCCTTGAGGAAGATCCCACTTCTGAGCTCCCTGAATTTCATAAAATTCTCGATTTTGAAAGACCTTCCAATTCAGTAGGAGGAGATTTCATAGAGGTAAACCTAGGGAGTGATTCAAATCTCAAACTCATTAAGGTAGGTGCATGTTTGCATGAGCATGAAAGATCAGCATTCATTGCATTTCTATGAACCTACTTAGATGTGTTTGCATGGACGTATGAAGACATGCCGGGCATAGATCCCAGTATTGTCGAGCATCGTCTTCCTTTAGATGCAGATGTAAAACCCATAAAGCAAAAGCTTAGGAAATTACATACGAATGTACACACACAAGTCAAAGAGGGTTTAGAAGATCTGCTAAAAGCCGGATTTATAAAACCCATTGCGTATTCTGATTGGTTATCCAATATCGTTGTTATTCGAAAAACCAATGGGACGGTTCGAATATGCATCGATTTCAGAAACCTGAATAAAGCCACTCTAAAGGATAATTATCCTTTACCAAACATAGATTTGATAGTCGATAGTTCTGCAAATCACAAGATGTTTTCGTTTATGGATGGCTATTGAGGGTATAATCAAATCAAATTAAGTCCACGAGATCAAGGTAAGACCGTGTTCACAACCCCATGGGGTACATACTGTTGTACAGTCATACCCTTTGGTTTGAAAAACGCCGGCACAACATACCAGAGAGCCATGACCACGATCTTCCATGAGCTCGTAGAAGTGCATGTGGATGATCTCTTGGCAAAATCCAAAACCCGATTCACTCACATCAAATGCTTGCAAAAGATTTTCGAAAGGCTTAGACTTTACAAAGTAAAGCTAAACCCTCAAAAATGTGTATTCGGAGTAGAGTGCGGAAAGCTCTTAGGCTTTATGGTGAGCCAAAGGGGTATAGAAGTTGACCCCTCTAAGTGTCGAGCCATCATAGACATGACTCCACCCTCCAATCTCACATAGATTCATAGACTCCAAGGTCGATTGCAATCCATTCGCAGGTTTATCTCAAACCTAGCGACTAGATGCAAACCCTTCAACAAATTGTTGAGGAAGGGCACGAAATTTTCATGGGATGACGACTGCCAAAAGTCATTCGAAAGACTAAAGGCATACCTAGTTAATCCCCCTGTTTTGAATCCTCCGAAGCAAGGAAAACCTCTTTTGCTTTACATTTCCGTGCATACGAATGCCTTGGGAGTGTTGTTAGCTCAATACGAGGATGACACCCACAAGGAGTATGCCATCTATTATATTTTGAAAACTCTCTTGGCTTACAAAAGGAATTATCAAGCCATGGAGAAGACGTGCTTGGCCCTAGTCTGGGCCTGGCAGAAATTTTGACACTATTTCCTAGATCATGAGATCTGGATAGTGTCCAATCTTGATCCAATCGAGCACTTGTTCGAAAAACCCATTCTCATTGGTAGATTGGGCAAATGGCAACTCCTTCTAATGGAGTATGACCTGAAATACCATCATCAGATCTCCGTTAAAGGGCAAGCCCTAGCTGACTACGTGGTTGAGTTCCCCCTAGAGGACGCATATCCCACATTTAGTGAAATGCCTGATGAAGGCATATTGCAAAACCATTTTCAAAACCACATTTTGGCAAACTCTTTCGAAAACCAAGTGTGGAAGATGCACTTCGATGGGGCACGAAACCAACGAGGGGCTGGTGGTGGGGTCATCCTCATATCCCCTGAAAAGGGTGAGATCCCCATAGCAATTTGCCTAGATTTTGAATGTTCCAACAACATAGCTGAGTATGAAGCACTCATACAAGGCTTAAGGATTTCGAAAACTCTAGGGGCATCATGCATCGAGGTCTTTGGAGATTTACTCCTTGTTATAAACCAAGTTTTGAAAATTTGGCAAGTACGTAATGAAAAACTCCTTCCATATCACGAGTTGGCCACTCGATTGGTTGAGTCATTCCAATCGTGTAGACTCACACACAAAGGAAGAGAGGATAATGGCATTGCCGACACCCTCTCCTCCTTGGGTTCAGCCCTAAAGGTCGATCCCACTTTGGGAACTTGTTCCTTAGAGATATGGCATGCACCCACCCCATCCACACACGATTTGGATATTTGCCAAAACAATCTAGATTCTATTGAAAAACCTTGGTTTTATGACATTAAATGTTTTCTAGAAAATGGGGGATTGGTTGAGGATGCCACATCCAAAGATAAGGCATTCATCCGTAAAATTTCAACCCGAAAATGGGGGATTCGCATAGATTCATTTTAGCAGCCACTGAGTATTTCTCCAAGTGGGTGGAAGCCATCTCCCTGACCAACGTACAGGGGCAACATGTGGTGGCTTTCATTAGGAGGAATATCTTGACTCGATTTGGGGTTCCAAGAGACCTTGTGTCCGATAATGGCACCCCATTCAAAAACAAGCGGATGGTCAAGTTGTGCAACATGTATGGCATAACTCACCACTTCTCCTCGCCCTACTACCCTCAAGGCAACGGCCAAGCCAAAGCTACGAATAAGACTCTCATTAGTATAATCGAGAAGGCTTTAGAGAAGGGTAGGACGTGGCACGAGAAGCTGGATGAAGCCTTATGGGCTTATAGGACTTCCATCCAGACTCCCACGAATGCCACACCATTCGAATTGGTCTATGGCACAAACGCCATTCTTCCCATTCATACACAATTACATTCATTCCATACATCCATCGCACTCGACCTCCCCCTAGAGACGCTTTAGCATGCTAGGATGGCCGAACTAGATTTGTTAGATGAGAGGCGACTCCTTGCTATGGATCATGCTCATGCATACCGGCAAAGGATAGCCCGACATTATGACAAACATATGAGACCTCGCCACTTTGAAGTGGGGGATCTGGTTTTGAAAATCATCCACTATCGTGGCCCACATCCACTTGGAAAGTGGCGCCCCAAGTGGGATGGACCCTATGTTGTACGTGCAACCACCACGAACAACTCATATTGGTTGATCGATGTAGAAGGTAGGAATTTAGTAGATCCTATTAATATTCAATACTTAAAGAAGTATTATGTGTAGGATTTGGGTTAAATTCCCATTTTCGAAAATCCTTAGGGATAGTTGCTTTGAAACTTCGAAAGTAAGCTTCAAAGGGGAATTGTGTGACCCTGAGTGAGAGAATTCGAACTTGTGAAAGAGTGGAGTTTGCCAAATACGTGGTTACATTTCAAAATCCTTCTTCTTACAAAGAAAGGCCTAGTTCAATATAACAAGATACTTGCAAGTAGTACGTGCTATTTCTAAATAGGTTGATCTGGAATGGATCGAGTGTGATCTTGGGATAAGTCCTCCCCTCTTCTCATCTCCTTCTAAAAGGAAAACGTGGCCAAAACAAAGGGAATTCCCCGTCAAAAGTCTCTTTCCCAAAGAAAGAAACCAGAATGAAAAAGAAAAATTCGATTCTCTTATGGAAAAGAGGGATTAAAGAAAAAATACTCCCAAAGGAAGACCCTCTATGAAAAAAAGGAAAAAGGGTCAAAAAGCTCAAAAGAAGAGCAGTTTTTCGCCTTTTATGCCTCAAACCATGGGACACTTCAGAAGGGACCGTGGTATCTCTTTCCCATCCCTGGCTTATCCCAAGTAAAACATGGTTCATTTCGAGGATTCCTAAAGTAAAAATAGGATTTACTTACTTGAATTTCATTTTGTTTGAGAATTCGATGTTTCGAGTAAGACGTAGGAATTTTGAAATATAGCTTGTTTTCTTATAAAACCTCCGCTAGATTAGCGAGTGTCAAGACTCAAGCAAAGGCAAACACGAAGAGCTCGAGATCCTTAGGATTGAAGCTGAAAGCAGTTTTCCCTTTTGTAAATAGATTTTGTAAAATCGAACATCGAGCAACATAGGGTCTGCTCACTTGGAGAAGCAGACCTTCGTAAGTCTCAAGAGTTCGACCATGTCATCTGGTCTTTGGGAGGTCACCCTACTTGGCGTCCCATCCATGTCATGCATCTGCATATCCACGCATGGACACCTGCATAACATGATCCCGTTTAGGACCAGAAACCATTTGCAAATCCCTTTGGCGTAATATCTCCTCCTACTAGGGTTTAAAAGAGAGATTTTGCTAAAAATTGGGACGATCCCATATTTTCGTGGATAAATCTAGGAAGACATCGAAAGGGGTGTTGTCGTCTTTCCCATTATCCAAATTTGGATAATGCCAAAGAGGGGCATCTGTAAACACCCCAAAATCCCATGATTTTCTCAAATTACCTGGATTTGCAAAAGCAGCCCCAAAGTGCTATTTTGAGTTTGGAAACCCAGGAGCCTTCCAGGAAACCCTATACACATGTTTAAATCATATATGTTTTAAAATCTATACATACAACTTTTAAAACCTTAAAAAAGGTGTTTTGAAACCCCGAAAAGCAACTCGACCTGATGAAAGTAGGACCAGAGAAGCGAAAGAGAGCCCAGACTCGGAGCATATGTCAAGCCCGACACATCAACTCTCGTATCAGAATCATCCCCAAAATCTCGGACATCCAAGCCCCTGTTATCAACAAATTTGTCAAAATTATCTCTGGAAGGTGAGAAGAAGAGCGGACGACAATGTTGGCGAAGACCTAACGCAAGACGGAGTACTGATGCAGTCAGGCCCCACACAAACCGTCTGTTTCGAAATACCATGAAGGAGTCAGAAAATCAGATTTGGATCGGATCTGGACCATATATATCCTAACCTGGGGCTACACCATGTAGACACGGAAAATCTTCGACTCTAGGTTCTTAGGCCTGAAGCGAATCTTTTCGTGCTTACATCGCTTTAAAAGGGCGTGCCAACTAGCTTTCTCAAACTAGCGAAGTAAGTTTTGAAAATATCTGATTTAAAAGGGCGTGCCAGCTAGCTTTCTCAAACTAGCGAATTAAGTTTTGAAAATATCTGACTTTTGGGGCGACTGTGGATAAGTGGGATCTTTTTGTCACAAACCTTCTTGAACCGACGCTCAAGGGTCAGTCTGTACGCTTTAGGAAATCTCGATTTTGAACAAACATGACTCTTTTGAAAACCTGAAAGTGTTTTATCAATTGGTTTTGTCAAAATTGTAGATTTTATGCATGGGATCTACACGTTCCTATGTCTCTTGGGTTTTTAGCAAATTTTGGAGTGTAATTGTGTGCATCAAGTGCTCGATTTTATCAGATTCTACACGAGTTTGCTTGAAATTGTTCAATGCAAGTATGCTCCCTATCTCGAGTGTGGCGTGTATGCAATGCAACTCACACAACTTGAAGGGAAAACCCAGAATTTAAAGACATAGCAGAAGGGAAATTGCAGAAGGGAAAATATGGCTATATCTTAGATGCGGAAAGAAAATATATAGCTATATCTTAAGAGCGAGAAGGCTCAATGTGAGTGAGTGCTTTGAGTGTATAAATTGAAAGGCAACTCACGCAACTTGAATTTAAAACCCAGCTGAAAGGGAAAATATGTATATATACGTAAGAGCGGAAAGGCTCAATGTGAGTGAGTGCTTTGAGTGTATAAAATGAAAGACAACTCACACGACTTGAACCTTAAAACCCAGCTGAATGTATATAAATAGAGCTATATCCTATGGGCTGTTGAGGCCCGTTTGTGTGCAAAAGTGTGCAGATAAGAGCGGAAAGGCTCGAGTGTACGTGTGTGATTCGTGTTTCAAACCACAATATTACATCTCGGGGGGAGACTACGCTCCATTATTACAACCCCGTATCGAATTTAATTGAACTTGAAACAATGTAAAAGACCAGATTCGAACACTTACACGTCGTCTGCTTGGGCTTTCTTTATCAATGAGATCCGACCTTGGATATAGCCGTTGGATGGACCTCTCGCTGCGAACCGATCAGCTACGTGTGGTTTTTTATCCTAGTTTGTGACCTAGGCTATGTCAACATGCGAAGATTCTATGGTTTTGGGTAGGACTCGAGCAAACCTAAGGCAAGGTGTAGGGGATCTAAGGCCAGCTCTAAGGTGAAGGGCTTAGGTAAAGTTTGAGTCAAAGTCCTAAGGGGATACTCGGCCAGCTAAGGGCCGAGTTGGGTGATGGTTCATGGGTGGATTTGGGCAAGGTCCTAAAGGAATGCTCGGCCAAATGGTGGCCGAGCTTGTTTGGTGTGTTGAGGATGATCCTAGGCGAAATCCTAAGGAAAGGGCCTAAGGGAATGCTCGGCCAAATGGTGGCCGAGCTGGGTTGGTTTAGGAGTTGGTTTTAGGCAGGATCTAAGGAGTGGTTTTAAAGAGATGCTCGACCAGCTAATGGCCGAGCTTGGTTGATGTTGTGTGGGTGATCTTAGGTGAGATCTTAAGGAAAAGGCTCGGCCAAAGGGTGGTCGAGCTGGGTAGGTTTAGGAGTTTGTCTTAGGTAGAAACTAGGGAGAGATCCTAAGGAAATGGCTCGGCCAATGGTTGCCGAGCTGGATAGTTTTTGGAGTTAGTTTAGGTTGGGTTTAAACCAAGGTAGGGGTTTAGGACTTAAGGACTTAATGGGACAGATCTAGGGTGAGCTCGGCCAGCTATTGGCCGAGCTTGGTATGGTCTTAGGTGGGGACGATCTTGGGTAGAACTAGGTTCGATTTTAGCAAGATTCGGCCAACTCTTAGTTGGTTGAAACTTGCTAGATTTTAGCAATGGTATTAGGTGGTTTAGAGAGACAAAGGGGAGAGACGGTTTAGGCTAGTTCTAGGGACTCGCCTTAGTATGGATTTCAGCCATCGTTTGCTTGGTTTCCATGCAGCCAATCTTCACAAGAAGGGGACCATCCAATGCTGCCGGATCTTCTTGAGCAGCACATCTTCTTTGGCATGAAATGGAGCAGCCCTTTTGCCCACAATATCAACCCATGTTTTTACAAAAGCAAAGGGGAGAGTCCAACCCCCTTTGTTGACCTCTCTCCTCTCTCTCTCTCTCCTACCCAAGGTGAAAGGCGTGAAAATTTTTTTGAACCCTGGCCAGCCAGCCCCTCACGTCCTTTTATAGACTTTGAAGTTGGATATGGATCCTAGATTGGTTCTGAAATCCGGATCCAATCCAAGTCTTGTTTGGATCTGGATCTTGGATCTGAATATTTGGATCCAGATTCGATCCAAATTTTCTTCTTCTTCCATCCTTCTTGGCGTTTTGAGCCGAACACTTTGTGCGGGCCTTGAGTTCATCAACGCTCCGTCTTATGCTAGGTTTTTCCCAATTTCGTCGTTCAAGCTCCTTTTCACCTTTCTGGACTCTGTTTAAATTGATTTTTGTTGTTTTTTATTTGGATTTGTTCATGATTTCAGGGGTATTGTTAGCTTGGCCTCCGACGCTTCTGGCTTGAAGTCCATTTGTGGCCTGGGCTCCTCTTTTGTCTTTGAAATTTGCTTTTCATCGGGCTGGGCTTGATCTTTGAATTTTTGAATTTCTTTTGCAACTGCTTCGGGCCAGGCCTTACCTGTTCGTCTGGGCTTTTTGTAAAAGTGGGACTTTCGTCCACTTTTAAGTATTTCATTTTCCAAACAGGGTTGGAAAACGGAGGTTGGAAGTATTTGAGCTCCTGGGTTTTCGAAAATTCCAAACTTGGCTTTTTGAGCTTATTTTCGAACCAGGCATTTGGTTTTGCAAAATTTTTGAATTTTGGGGCGTTTACACACCAACATGCTACAACTAGGTCCATGGATCAAGGCCAAGGGGATGCTTCCTAAACCTAGCCCTAAGCTAACCCACCTCACCTAGCCACTCCCCCCTAATCCTAGCCACCCTCACCCAAAACCACCCCCAAACCATACCTAACCGACCTCACCTAGCTCACCCCACCTAACTAAACCACCTAGACCTTAACTAGACTAAACCTAATCCCACCTTAACCCACCTAATTAGGCCCTAACCCTTAATTCCCAGCCATCCTAACCGACCTACCCAAACCACCCACCTAGCCGACCTACCCAAACCACCCCACCACAGCCCACCATATCCTAAATATTTTCTACCCTATACCACTCCCAACCGACCCCAGCCCATGCCTATAAAAACCCCCCTTTTGGGGCAGGTTTTGGGCAGCTCTCTATAAACACCCCGAAATCCCACGAATTTCTTAAACAAACCTGGTTTTGTACAAGCAGCCCCAAAGGGCCATTTTGAGTCTGGAAACCCAGGAGCCTTCCAGACAACCCTGTATATATGTTTTAAACTTTGTATTTCAAAAATATATAATATGGCTTTTAAAAACCCTTTTAAAAACATGTTTTGAAACCCCAAAGTAGCTTGGCCTAATCAAGACAGGACCAGCGAAGTCAAAGAGAGCCCGGAACCGGAGCACATGTCGAGCCCGGCACAGCAACTCTTGTATCAAATTCACACCCCCAGGATCTCGAACGTCCAAGACCCTGTTATTATCAAAATGTCATTTGAAGTCATCTCCAGAAGGCAGAAACGGAGGTGGACGATCATGTTGGCGAAGACCCAACGCAGACGGAGCACTGATGCTGTCAAGCCCCGCATAAACCGTTCGTTTCGAATACAGCTCGAAGGAGTCAGAGTTCAGTTTGGATTAGATCTGGACCATATATATCCAGATCCCAATCCAAACCCATGTATGGACTTGGATTTGGATTTGGATTCAAAAATCCAATCCAATATCCATATCCATGGCCCACATCACCTTCTCATAAATGGAGGTGGGGCCCACTTGAATTTCACGTGGGATCATGGGCATGAGAGAGAGTGGGGGTGGATAAGATCAAGTGTGTTGTAATTAAGCTTGACTTGTGTGTCAAGTTTGGGGTTAATTATGTGGGTTAGCCTAATTGAGTGGGTTTAAGCTTGTAATTAGCCAAAACCTAACCTAGGGCTGCACCAACATGATGTGGTTAAGGTCTATGGGCCATGCAAAGCGAGCTCCTTCACCTAAACCTAACCCAAAACACCTAATCCTAGCCTTCCACCCTAATCTGAGCCTAATCACCTAACCCACTTCCCTAATCCCGGCCTAATCCCAACCTAATCACCTAACCCACTTCCCTAATCCTTCCCTAAACCTAGGTTAATTTCCCTAAACCTAGCCTAATCCTAGCCTAATCACCTAACCTAGCTCACTAAACCTCACCCTAGAACCCAACCACCTAACCAAACCCTAAACCCCTAAACCACCCCTAGCCCACAATCTACCCAAACCACTAGTATTTAAAATATTTGGCCCTACCCTTTCCAGCCCACCTTATCTTCATACCACCATACCTAAACCACCTAACCACTACCCCAAACCCAGCCCTAACCGACCTACCCATCCCTATATAAACCCCCCCCATTGGGGGCGGGCTTTCCTATCTAGAAGCCTTCCCCAAGCCCAGCCGGGTCCTCTCCTTCCTCCACTTTCCCACCTGCTCCACCTGCTCCGCTTGCACCACCACCTACCCTCCATCTCACCACCACCTGCACTGCCACCTACACCACCACCCCCCAGTTGAACATCACCGCCTGCCCAGCTTCTTTCCAGCCGAGCGCCACCCTCTCTTCACTCGATAAGTGCCCTACCTTCCACCTTACTCCCTCTTCACTCCCTCTCCATTCTCAACTACCTAATCCACTCCCATATCCCCCTAACACCAGACCTTCCACTTGCTGCCACCACTCCCACTCAGCCAAGCCTTAGTCACCCTAACTACCCGCCACTACCTAACCACCCTAGCTACACCCGGCCACCCTGTCCGACTTCCTAAGACCTGCCCATAGCACTCCCTTACACCCACTACACCCACTACCACCTAGCCCCATCACCTAGCTAGCTTCCTTCCCATACTCCACCCCTAGCCATCCTAGCATTCGGACAGCCACCTCTTTTCCCCTAGGTGTCCCATTCGATCTTCCCTTAGGCTCCCCTTTGGGCCATACTCCCTAACATTATATCCTCTCTTAGTGACCCTAGATACTCACCTTAGCCCCTTTAATCCCCCACATCAAGGCGACACCCTTGCTTGCAGCCGGCCACCTTCAAAGCACCCGGCCAGCACCCCTTTGTCGCTCAACCTCGCGGAGCTCCCGTTTGCAGCCCAAGGCGAAGGCCAAGCCCACGCTCAAGCAAGGCCTCTACGGACCAGCTACTAGTAAGTGCCTAACTCGGTCTTTAGTTGTATACTTGCTTGAGATTCAATTCGATACGGGGTTGTAATAACGGAGCATAGTCTCCCCCCGCTTGTAATAACGTGGCTTGGCACACCCACACACGTGCACTCTCCTAGTTGTGCATGATTTTGAACACACACGGGCCTAATCAGCCCCTAATACATAAGTATATACATATACTTTCATTTTTGAAGGGTTTTGCTTAAGTTGGGTGCGTTGTCTTTCAATTCACGCACTCACACACATTGAGCTTTCGCTCTTATTTGAAAGACCCAAGTAAGGGCTGACCTATACTATTTGGGTTTCATTTTATGTCGTGTGTGTAAGTCTTTCAATTCAAGCACTCACACACATTGAGCTTTCGCTCTTATTTGAAAGACCCAAGTAAGGGCCGACCTATACTATTTGGGTTTTATTTCATGTCGTGTGTGTAAGTCTTTCAATTCAAGCACTCTCACACACATTGAGCCTTCGCTCTTACTCCCAAGACCTTAGTAAAGGCCTAATTGCAGTTATATTTGGGTTTCATTTATGTCGTGTGCGTAGTACTTCAATTCAAGCACTCACACACATTGAGCTTTTGCTCTTATTCCCAAGACCTTAGTTAAGGCCATACTGCAATTTATATTTGGGTTTAATTTCATGTCGTGTGTGTAATTCTTTTCAATTCAAGCATGCACCCACATTGAGCCTTCGCTCTTATTTGCAAGACCCGAGTAAGGGCTCATATACCTAGTCTATATACATATCTCCCTTCGGCACTTACTTTACAAGTCATTTCCCTTCGGTTATTTCCCTTCAGTATTGTCTTTACATTCGGGTTTTCCCTTTGGAGTAGCATGAGTTTGCATTGCATCTACGCCATACCACGAGGTAAGATGCATATTGCATCAAAGCAAGCCCCGCTCGAATTCGCCCATGTAGTGGAGTGTTCATAACACACAAACTAGGTGGCCCGAAAAGGGATAAAAGAAAAGACTTAGGCACGTGCAAATCCACATGATCTAAAATATGCAATCGTATCTAAAAGACCCGAATTAGACACCTCAAACCGCTTCTTAGGCTTTCTATCCCAAAACTCGATTTTTGCAAAGTGTACAGACTGACCCTTGCGCATCGGTGCAAGAAGGTCTGCGACGACAAGAGCTCACTTGCTCACAGTCGCCACAATTAGAAGTCAGTATTAAAAATATCTTTGCTAGCTTAGGTAAGCTAGCTGGCATGATCCCAATCCAAACCCATGTATGGACTTGGATTTGGATTTGGATCCAGAGATCCAATCCAATATCCATATCCATGGCCCACATCACTTTCTCATAAATGGAGGTGGGGCCCACTTGAATTTCACGTGGGATTATGGGCATGAGAGAGAGTGGGGATGGATAAGATCAAAGAGTGTTGTAATTAAGCTTGACTTGTGTGTCAAGTTTGGGGTTAATCATGTGGGTTAGCCTAATTAAGTGGGTTTAAGCTTGTAATTAGCCAAAACCTAACCTAGGGCTGCACCAACATGATGTGGTTAAGGTCCATGGGCCATGCAAAGGGAGCTCCTTCACCTAAACCTAACCCAAAACACCTAATCCTAGCCTTCCAACCTAATCCGCCCCTAATCTGAACCTAATCACCTAACCTACTTCCCTAATCCCAACCTAATCACCTAACCCACTTCTCTAATCCTTCCCTAAACCTAGGTTAATTACCCTAAACCTAGCCTAATCCTAGCCTAATCACCTAACCTAGCTCACTAAACCTCACCCTAGAACCAACCCACCTAACTAAACCCTAAACCTCTAAACCACCCCTAGCCCACAACCTACCCAAACCACTTGTATCTAAAATATCTGGCCCTACCCGTTTCCAGCCCACCTTATCATCATACCACCCTACCTAAACCACCTAACCACTACCCCAAACCTAGCCCTAACCGACCTACCCAGCCCTATATAAACCCCCCCCCTTGGGGGCGGGTTTCATCTTCAAGCCGACTTCCCCAAGCCCAGCCGGGTCCTCCACTTCCCCAAGCCCAGCCGCCTGCTCCACCTGCTACCCATCCCACCACCACCTGCACCACCACCTGCACCACCACCTACACCACCACCTTTCAGCCGAACGCCACCGCCTGCCCACCTTCCTTCCAGCCGAGCGCCACCCTCTTCTTCACCCGATAAGCCCCCTACATCTTATCTTGCCACCTCTTCACTCCCTCTCCACTCTAAACCACCTAATCTACTCCCCTACCACCCTAACATCAGCCCTTCCACCCGCCACCACCAAACTCCCTTAGTCGGCCACTCACTTCCCTTACATCACTCCCTTAGTCGGCCACCCCAATCGACTGTTGCCCCTTTATTCGGCCAGCCATCCGCCAGCCATCACCCTCTCCTTGCTAGCTCATTCCCTTAGTGCCATATTCCCTTAGTGACCTTACTTAGGTCTTTTAACCCAATACACCAAAAACAGCCCATCTCTAGTGGCCGACCACCTTCAAGGCGCCTCTTCCGCGCACCAAGGACCTCCGGCCAGCACCTCCTCTTGCCGTTCAACCTCGCGGAGCTCCCTTTTGCAGCCCAAGGCGAAGGCCAAGCCCACGCTCAAGCAAGGCATCTACGGACCAGCTATTAGTAAGTGCCTAACTCGGTTTTTAGTTGTATACTTGCTTGAGATTCAATTCGATACGGGGTTGTAATAACGGAGCATAGTCTCCCCCCGCTTGTAATAACGTGGCTTGGCACACCCACACACGTGCACTCTCTTAGTTGTGCACGATTTTGAACACACACGGGCCTAATCAGCCCCTAATACATAAATATATATATATATACTTTGATTTTGTAGGGTTTTGCTTAAGTTGGGTGCGTTGTCTTTCAATTCAAGCACTCACACACATTGAGCCTTTGCTCTTATTTGAAATACCCAAGTAAGGGCCAACCTATACTATTTGGGTTTCATTTCATGTCGTGTGTGTAAGTCTTTCAATTCAAGCACTCTCACACATATTGAGCTTTCGCTCTTATTTGAAAGACCCAAGTAAGGGCCGACCTATACTATTTGGGTTTCATTTTATGTCGTGTGTGTAAGTCTTTCAATTCAAGCACTCTCACACACATTGAGCTTTCGCTCTTACTCCCAAGACCTTAGTCAAGGCCTATTGCAGTTATATTTGGGTTTAATTTCATGTTGTGTGCGTAGTACTTCAATTCAAGCACTCTCACACACATTGAGCTTTCGCTCTTACTCCCAAGACCTTAGTTAAGGCCATACTGCAATTTATATTTAGGTTTAATTTCATGTCGTGTGTGTAAGTCTTTCAATTCAAGCACGCACCCACATTGAGCCTTCGCTCTTATTTGCAAGACCTGAGTAAGGGCCCATATACATACTCTATATATATATATCTCCATTCGGCATTTACTTTACAAGTCATTTCCCTTCGGCATTGTCTTTACATTTCGGGTTTTCCCTTTGGAGTAGCGTGAGTTTGCATTGCATCTACGCCATACCACGAGGTAGGATGCATATTGCATCAAAGCAAGCCCCGCTCGAATTCACCCATGTAGTGGAGTGTTCATAACACACAAACTAGGTGGCCCAAAAAGGGATAAAAGGAAAGACTTAGGCACGTGCAAATCCACGTGATCTAAAATATGCAACCGCATCTAAAAGACCCGAATTAGACACCTCGAACCGCTTCGTAGACTTTCTAACCCAAAACTCGATTTTTGCAAAGCGTACAGACTGACCCTTGCGCATCGGTGCAAGAAGGTCTGCGACGACAAGAGCTCACTTGCTCACAGTCGCCACGATTAGAAGTCAGTTTTAAATATATCTTCGCTAGCTTAGGTAAGCTAGCTGGCACGCCCTGTTTGCATAAATAGGCCTTAGACACACGAGAGGATCTGCTCCAAGCCCTGAAAAGGTGAAGAGGCGGGGATTTTCGAGCGTCTACAGTCCCGTGGTTTTAGGCAAAGAATCGGAAAATCGCTCTTTGGAGTTTTGGCTTTTTGTTTCTTTTTTCACAGAGGGTCTTCCTTTGGGAGTATTTTTTCATTAATCCCTCTTTTCTTTAAAGGAGAGCAGCTCTTTGGAGGAGTTTTTGTATTCCCTGTTTATGAAGGGAAGACCTCTTTGGGAGGAGTTTTTTTATATCCCCTTTTTCTTTTGAAACGAAAAGACCTCTTTCGGAGGAGTTTTTGTATTCCCTGTTTATGAAGGGAAGACCACTTTGGGAGGAGTTTTTGCATTCTCGTTTTTTTGTTTTTCTTTTGAACACAGCCAATTTTCCTTTTCGGAGAGAAAGTAGGATGGGGGAAGGCTTATCCCTTTAGTTACTCGATTCAAACGAGATCGTCCTATTTCTTAATAGCATATGCTATTCGAAAATATTTTGATATTTTGAACAAGGCTTAATCTTGTAAGCCAGGGTTCTTTGAAATATCGCCAATTCATTTTTGGAAGACTCTACTTTTTGAAAAGTATAAATTCCTCCATTCGGAGTTATACAATCTACTTCGATCCTTCTTTCAAGAAGTTTCAAAGGAGTTCGATTTTTCAAAATCTTTTTGAAAAAGAATTCAACATAAGCCCTTTTGAATATTCGGGCATTTTCGGGGTTTTGCTAATTTCTACCCACAATATCAACAAATTTCTAATTTTTGTTGCCCTTTTGAAGACATGGGGACATTCCTACTCGAGTTTGCCACCCTTTTGGGCTTTCTTTGGGGTGATATGATGCATGCTATGCACTCCATGTGATTTAAAATGGAAATACATGTTTTTATGCAACGATGAACATATGAAATGTATCTCACAAATCATGAAGGAGATGCATTTGTTTATCCATGGAAAGTATCTAGGGGCTGTGTTTAAAAATGCCCCTAGCTTGATGGGAATTTCGCATGGTCATATGGTGAAGGGCCATGACTTTTCAAAAGGATTTTGGATGGACAATGGTATGTTCATGTCCATGCACTTCCACGGTTTTTCTAACATGATCATGATACTTTTTGCTCAAGGATGAAGACATAACCAGCCCTAAGTGATCGTCGTGGCCATCATGTTTGATTTCGACATGGTCTCCATATTTCATCGTGAGACTCATGTGTTTTATCCTAACGCAATCAAGGTTTTCATATAAAACCAGAAGTTGAGAAATCCTTCTTTTCAAAGCCATATGTAGGGTTAAAATGTTTCAAAATTTTGATCTCTTTTGAGAAAGCAGTTTTGGGAAATCCTCCCTTTCTATATGAAGATGGTTTTATACCAGCCCCTTTGATCTAAATATGTTTTCCATACTTGGTTTTGGTCAAGCATGGTTTTTGGAATTCATTTTGAAGATTCATGCCTTCATGGGGCATTTGATCAAGTATGGGGAATGTGTCTCAAAGAGGCACCTTAGCCACACGACATAGGGCTTGTCCCTTCATGGAGTCTTGAGTTTTTGAAACTCATACTCTGTTGAAAAGGACTGCCATTTACTTTGCCTATCTGTTTAAGATAGATTTTCAAATGAGTGCTTTAATGAACATCATTCCCTTTTCAGGATAGGGGAGATGATGTCTCGAATTTTGAAGGCCTACAGCAAGGCTAAGCACGATTCTTCTCTTGGCTTAGTGAATCCTTTCACATGCCAATAGAGTTTTCGAAAATGTATGGTACATCTAGTATGAACAACATCTTCATTTGATCAAGTCAAGCAAACAATGCATGAATTGTAATGCTTGAGAGGTTTTTATCAAAAGAATTTTGAAAAGGCTTTTGTGAAATGCTAACCCTTTTTCAAGATTCTCATTTTCTTTTGACATTTGCCTTGAAGGTGTCGGATTTGATTCGTATGGAGACATGCCTATGATGGCTCAATACTTAGGGGGTCGACTTTCATTGCCCCTTTGGTTTTTCAAAACCCTGAATTCGAGTTCTAGGATGATGTCTAGACTCGATGCATATGAATGATTTCAAAGTGTAATGCATGATGCTTATGCACACACTATGGGTTAAACTTATTTCTAAAAATCCCCAATTTTCCATAAGTCAAGGATTTTGCGAAATTCAGGAAGCTTGGAGGTGTTTATTCCTCCTTGCTTTGGTGATTCTCGAGCTTTTCAATTTTGAAAAAGCTCTAGGCAAAAGGGTGGATAGGACCAGCTTTTTGGATACTTAGGTTCAGGGAGTATATACAATTTTCGAAAGCATTTTTACAATTTTTTCGAAAATGGGCTTTGTACATGGCCAAAGGCTTTTGAAACAAAATTTCTTTTTGGAATTTTCGTTTTTCCAAATGTTTTTGAGATTTTGAGGGTTTTCAATTTTTTTTGGTCTTTTTCAAAAGTAGGGATCTTCCATTGAACCTTCAAAGAAAACATTCATGAATCAGACTCTAATCAGATAGGTCTAAGACATGGGTTTCGGTTTTAGAGGTTCTATAGGGCACCCTTAACCCAGATGGTCTTAGGTGGCGGCTCTGCGGGTATGGGTGGGCTGTAGCCCAGTCCATATCGTTCCCTATTGGTTTTAGGTAGGACAGGTTCTAGCCTACCTTGGTTTCAGGTTCCCAGGCCCGCGTAGGGTTTATATCCCATATTCAGAATCATGTTCCAAGACCTTTTGCTTTTTGAAAAGTTTTGGTATAAATCATGGACTTGGAACATGGAATCGTCCATGTCAAGGATATATACCCTTTTGGATATTGGGAATTTGGATTCAGGGGTGATGGAAGACTTGGGCTTCCATACAAACCTGGTTTGGGAGACATGTCTCTTAAAGAAAACCATGCTTGGTTCTTTAAGAGGCTTTGGATATTTCGCGATGATGGAAGACTTGGGCTTCCACGCATCCCAGGTTTGGGAGATGTGTCTTTCGAGGGAAACGAGACTTAGTCCTTCGAGAGACTTTGGATTTTTCAGGATGGTAGAAAACTCGGGTTTCCACACAACCTGGGTTTGGGAGACATATTCTTCATGGGAAGCCAAGCTAGCTCCCTTGAAGGATTCTGAATATTTCGGGGTTTTGGAAAACTTATGGTTCCAGATAACCCCATTTTGGAAGTTTTTGTCCTCAAGGGAAGCCGTGTTTGGTCCCTTGAGAGACTTTGGACTTTTCAGGTTTATGGAAGACTTATAGTTCCATACAACCTGATTTTGGGAGAAATTTGCTTCAAGGGAAGCCCAGATTGCTCCCTGGAAGTCTTTGACTTGCTCCCTAGGTTCAACTCGTGGTGCCCCTAGGGATGGATTTTTTTGTTTCAAAGCCATAGCCTTGGTTCCAGGGCACAAGACTAGGCTCGAAGAAGTGGGTTTTTCTATGGTAGGGTTATGAGCTCCTAAGATGTCGATGCATGCATTAGGGGTCTCCATGTCTACCTTTTTTTTTTAACTTCTTTTTGTTTTTGAAATTCATTTGGGTGGTGCGGGATATTTGAAGCACCTTGAAAATCCTCAAATTTTGGCACAATTTGTGGGTTTGTGTGTGCATAGGGGTTATCCAATGCATCTGATGACCCTATATGAAGAAGAGAGTCTTGAGAAGGATGGGTTTCAGGCATACCTCTTTGTGGCTTGTCTACCTTTTCAGGGTGTGAGCAGGCTGATTTCCCGGGTAACTCTGTTTTGAGCCCCCGGGGTCTTACGAGGTGTTTCCTTTCGAAACCTTCTTGTTTTTCGCTCTCGTTCCTTTGTAGGGTGTGGGTTTCATGTCCCACAGTGTGTGTGTGCCTAGACTTAGGACTTTCACTTGAATTTTTCAAAATTTCAAAGTTTGATTTTTCAATTTTTTTGAAAGTTTTCAAGATTTTTTTGATTTTTTGAAACAGAATAGTCTGTTTTCGAATTTCCCTTGGATTTTGAAAAGCTTGAAGATGTAGAAGTGGATGACTTATCCCTTTTCTGGGATTCGTCTCTAATCTCCAATCCTTCATTGAGTTTCAGATTGGTTTTCAATTTGCGATCCTTATATGCCCTAGAAGAGCTGCTATGTGTTCGATGGGCTTGAAGCTCCTTGCTTAAAGCATCCATCTTTTGAAATTTTTTTGAAATGTCATCGCGCTCTCTTTGGGCTTTATCTATTTTGAAAGCCTCTCTTAGTTTACTCAACGAGGATTTTTGTAGCTTTTTATACATTTTATATACAATTTTCCTAAGTATGCACTATTTTTAGAAAAACACTCTTTTTTTCGAAAATTTTGAGTGTAACTTGTTTGTTTGAAGTCTACTTAAGTCCTGGCTCCCACCGGGCGTGCCAATTCTTTAGACACCGAAAATTTTCACTTACGGGTTCTTAGGCCTGAAGTGAACCTTTTCGCAATCTACTTCGCTTTATGAGCATGCCAGCTAGTTTACTTTAACTAGCAAAAAATGTTTTGAAATAATCTAACTTTTAAAAGGCGATTGTAGGCAAGCAGAATTTTTACGTCGCAGACCTTCTTGCACCGATGCACAAGGGTCAATCTATATGCTTAGAGACTTTATTTTGAAACAAGTTTAACTCAAAATATATTTTGAATGAAGAAGTGTTTTAAAACCTTTTGAAAACCATACACTTTGGGCGATTTTGATTTTACAAGGGTTGGATGACCCTAAGTCTTTCAATTTCAATCTACTTAGGCACGATGTGCGTGCATCGAAATAGCCTAAGTCTTGGCGTGTTTGCATGATTGATTCGGGGTTTGCTTTGATGCAGGTATGCACTCTAGCTCGAGTATGGCGAGTATGCAATGCAACTCACACAACTCCAAGGGAAAACCTGAAATTGAAAGACAATGCTTAAGGGAAATTGCGTAATGTAAATTGCAAAAGGGAAATTGCAAAAGGGAAATATGGCTATATCTTAAGAGTGGAAAGGCTAAATTGTGCAAGTGTGTGTCGTGTATATATGGAAAGACTACGCACACAGCTGAACCTTAAAAACCAAATCTAAAAGACATAGCCAAAGGGAAATACTTATAATATATACGGGCCCGAAGGTCGCCAACGTGTGCGTGGGTGTTGTGTGTATATTGAAAGACAACTCACACGACTTGTAAATGAAACCCAAATATAATTGCAATAGTCCTTGACTAAGGTCTTGGGAGTAAGAGCGAAAGGTCAATGTGTGAGTGTAGAATTGAAATACTACGCACACGACATGAAATGAAACCCAAATATAATTGCAATATGGCCTTAACTAAGGTCTTGGGAGTAAGAGCGAAAGCTCAAT
The DNA here is from genome assembly GCA_036023115.1 of Brasenia schreberi. Lineage (NCBI taxonomy): Eukaryota > Viridiplantae > Streptophyta > Magnoliopsida > Nymphaeales > Cabombaceae > Brasenia > Brasenia schreberi. The sequence goes on from JAYKKT010000079.1 coordinate 2,744,670, forward strand.
GTGTGTGAGTGTAGAATTGAAATACTACGCACATGACATGAAGTAAAACCCAAATATAATTGCAATATGGCCTTAACTAAGGTCTTGGGAGTAAGAGCGAAAGCTCAATGTGTGTGAGTGTGGAATTGAAAGACAACGCACACAACTTGAATATAAACCCACGCAACCGAATATATATAAATAAGGCTATATCTTAGGGGCTGTCAAGGCCCGTGTGTGTGCAAAAAGTGTGCAACTAAGAGCGGAAAGGCTCAAGTGCACGTGTGTGTGGGTATGTCAAACCACATTATTACAATCGGGGGGAGACAAAGCTCCTTTACTACAACCCCGTATCAAAATTTAATTGAATATAAAGCAAGTTAATGTAATAGACCAAGTTTAGACACTTACAAATAGCTGGTCCATGTTCAACTTGCCTGCACTTGGGCTCACGGTTCACCTTGGGCAGCCAAGAGGGGTTATCCTAGGTGGCTTTGAGAGATGTTTTATGGGTCACGGTTAGGGCCTTAGGTGAACTAAGGTTCGGCCAAGACGGGGGTTGTGTAGGGTTTGTCCTAGGGTGCAGGTCAGGTCGGCAGGGAGGTGGTCAAGTCGGCAGGGAGGAGTCAGGCGCCTAGCATAGTAGTCGGGCACCTGGCGCGCTGCAGTGGCGCGGGGCGCTGGCGCTAGGAGGGGGTGCCGCAGAGTGGCATGGGACGGCGCACTGGGGTTTAGGTGACGCGTAGGGCCCGCGGACAGGACGCAGGGCGCGCGACAGGCGCCCGAGGGGAAGCGAGTAGCGGCTGGCGCAGTCGGGGGTTTCAGTTCGTGGTTTGGGGGATATTTTGAGGCAGTTGGGGTTAGGTTAGGTCTGGTTAGGGTTCAGTTAGGGTTAGGTTGGTTCAGTTAGGGTTAGGTTCAGTTGGGGGTTAGGTAGGTTCGAACCTAGGCTAGGTTGGGGGTTAGGTTTACCACTTGGAGCCGGTCCTTGTTGGCTTGAGCCCACATCTCCATGGTTGCAGCCAGTTGTTCCAGCCCACCTTGGTTGCAGCCCCTTGGTCTAGACCCACCTAGCCGACATGGCTTGAACCCACCTCACCCAATGAGCCCACATGGCTAGGTCTATCACTCCCTCTCTCTCCTCCCAAATATTTGCATGAACCCTTTACATGGACCCCCTCACCTCTATTTATAGACATTTGAGGTGGGTTTTGGATTTGGGTTTGGGTTTGGGATTTGGATCCAGACCCAAATCCAAACACTATTTGGATCTAGATATTGGATCTCAGATATTTTGAGATCCGTATCTGATCCAAACCCAATATTTTTATGGATGCGGATTTGGATATTTTGGTTTGGATCCGATCCAATCCAAACACTATTTGGATCCAATCTAAATCCAAACACTATTTGGATCGACCCAAACACTATTTGGATTGGCCCAAATCCAAACACTATTCATTACATGGATTTGGATCTGGATATTTATGGTCCAGATCCAAATCAAAATTTCTTTGGACAGTCCTTTTTGGCTTCTGCTTTTTCATCCAATGGGCTCTGCTTTCTCTTGTTTTTGATCAGGGAGTGGCTTTTGAAGCTCTGGGCTTGAATCCTCTTCTGGCCTAGAGTTTCCTTTTGCCTTCTGTACCTGTTTTCACATTTTAAAACAGGTTGTCGTTTTGGCTCAAACGAGCTTTTTGGTGTTTTTGAGATTTTTTGAAATATAGAAGATTTGGGGTGTTTACACAAGGCTTAAAAGTTTCGAAAACTCTAGAGGCAGCATGAATCGAGGTCTTTGGAGATTCATTACTCGTTATAAACCAACTTTTAAAGATTTGGCAAGTTAAAAATGAAAAGCTTCTTCCATATCATGAGTTGGCCACTCGATTGGTCGAATCCTTCCAATCGTGCACACTCACACACGTAGGAAGAGAGGATAACGGCATTGTCGATGCCCTCTCATCCTTGGGTTCAGCCCTAAGGGTCGATCCTACTTTGGGAACCCTATCCTTAGAAATATGGCATACACCCACTCCATCCACACACGATTTGGAAATTTGCCAAAACAACCCAGATTCTTCTGAAAAACCTTGGTTTCACGACATAAAAAGTTTTCTCAAAAATGGGGGAATTGCCGAACATGCCACATCCAAAGATAAGGCTTTCATTCGAAAAATTTCTGCCTGATATACAATTTTGGGAGGGGTTCTTTATAAAAAGAGCTTTACTGGCATCTTACTAAGGTGTGTTGACCTGGAGGAGGCTAGGATAATAATGCATGAATTCCACTATGGAGAGTGTGGAGGTCATGTTAATGCCAATATGATGGCAATGAAAATACTTAGAGCAGGTTATTTTTTGTCCACCCTAAAGCAGGATTGCCATGACCATGTTAGGAAGTGTCACCCCATGTCAAGTGCATGGACACCCCATCTATATCCCTTCATCTTCATTGCATTCCATGGTCAGCCCCTGGCCATTCACCATGTGGGCGTTTGACATCATAGGACCAATATTTTCTCATGCATCAAATGGGCATAGGTTTATTTTAGCAGCCATTGAATACTTTTCCAAGTTGGTCGAAGCCACCTCCCTGACCAATGTCCAGGGGCAACATGTGGTGGCTTTCATTAGGAAAAATATCTTGGCTCGCTTTGGGGTTCCAAAGGACTTAGTGTCCGACAATGGTACCCCCTTCAAAAACGAGAGGATGGTCAAGTTGTGCAACACCTACAGCATAACTCACCACTTCTCATCGCCTTACTACCCTCAAGGCAATGGCCAAGCCGAGGCCACCAATAAGACTCTCATTAGTATTATTGAGAAGACTTTAGAGAAGGGTAGGACATGGAATGAGAAGCTGGATGAAAACTTATGAGCTTATAGGACTTCCATTCGAACTCCCACAAATGCCACACCATTTGAGTTGGTCTATGGCACAAACGTCATTCTCCCCATTCATACCAAAATTCATTCATTTCATACATCCATTGCACTCGACCTTCCCCTAGAGACGCTACAGCATGCTAGGATGACCGAACTAGATTTGTTAGATGAGAGGCGACTCCTTGCTATGGATCATGCTCATGCATACCGACAAACGATAGCCCGACACTATGAGAAACATATGAAACCTCGCCACTTTGAAGTGGGAGATCTCGTCTTGAAAATCATCCACTATTGTGGCCCACATCCACTTGGAAAGTGGCGGCCCAAGTGGGATGGCCCTTATGTTGTGCGTGGAACCACCACAAACAACTCTTATTGGTTGATCAATGTAGAAGGTAGGAATTTAGCAGATCCTATCAATATTCAATACTTGAAGAAGTATCATGTGTAGGGTCTAGGTTAAATTCTCATTTTCGAAAATGTTTTAGGGAGATTTACTTAGAAACTTCAAAAGAAAGGATCAAAGGCGAATTGTGTGACCTTGAGTGAGAGAATCAACACTTGCGAAAAAGTGGAGCTTTCCAAAATACGTGGTTACATTTTCAAAATTCTTCTTCTTACAAAGAAAGGCCTAGTTCAATATAGCAAGATACTTGCAAGTAGTACATGCTATTTCTAAATAGGCTGATCTGGAATGGATCGAGTATGACCTTGGGATAAGTCCTCCCCTCTTCTCTTCTCCTTCCAAAAGGAAAATTTGGCAAAAACAAAGGGAAATCCCTACCAAAAAAAAGTCTCTTTCCCAAAAAGAAAGGAGAATTGCAAAGAAAAAAAATTTTGAGTCTTCTATGGAAAAGAGGGAATAAAGAAAAAAATACTCCCGAAGGGAGACCCTCTATGAAAAAAATAAAGAAAAGGCCAAAAAGCTCAAAAAGAGCAGTTTTCCGCCTCTTTGCCTCAAACCACGGGACACTTCAGAAGGGACCGTGGTATCTCTTTCCCATCCCTACGACTTATCCCAAGTAAACAAGGTTCATTTCAAGGAATCCTAAAGTAAAAATAGGATTTACTTACTTGCATTTCATTTTGTTTGAGAATTCGACGTTTTAAGTAAGGCATAGGAATTTTGAAACTTAGCTTGTTTTCTTATCAAACCTTCGCTAAATTAGCGAGTGTTAAGACTCAAATAAAGGCAAACACGAGGAGCTAGAGGTCCTTAGGATCGAGTCTAATAGGAGTTTCCCTTTTGAAATAAGGTTTCAAAAACTCGAACGTCGAACAACATAAGGCCCGCTGACTTAAAGCAATAGGTCTTCATAAGACCCCAAGGTTCGACCATATGACCTGGTCTCTAGGAAGTCCTTTTCCTGGCATCTCACCTATACCACGCACTTGCATATTCACGCATGAATACCTCATACATGATCCTGTGTAGGACTAGAACCATGTAGGTAAGTCCCCTTTGGTGAAAATCTCCTCCTACCGGGCTTAAAAGAAAATGTTTTCTAAAAACTGAGACGATCCCATATTCTCGAGGATAGATCCAGGGAGACATTAAACAGGGGTGTTGTCGTCTTTGCCATTATCCAAATCAATTTGGATAATGCCAAAGAGGGCATCTGTAAACACCCCAAAATCCCACGATTTTATAAAACATACTTGGTTTACAAAATCAACTTCAAAAAGGCACTTTGAGTTCTGAAAACCCAGGAGCCTTCCCAAAACCTTGTAAATATTGCTTTAAATCATGTAAATAGTGTTTTGAAGCCCCTTATCAAATATGAGTTTTTAAACCCGGGCTAAGCCCCATTTTCCAAGAAGCCAAAGACGAACAAGTGAAGCATGCAAAGATGACACCTGATCGAAAAGCAACCCAACAAGTGGCTCACGAAGGCCAATTCCAGAAGCAGGCTCAGAAGCAGTTTTCAAAGCCTAGAAGAGCATCCTGGCCTTATAAAAGCGAGGTTCAAAAGGCAAAAGGAAGGCCCAGGCACGAAGCAGATTGCAAGCCAAGAGCACCAAATAGCTAGATCGACCATCCTCGTTCAAGCATCAAGGATATTGAACCAGAAAAGTTAGAAATGAGTAGAAACGGAGTCCGAAAAGGCGAAAAGGAATCTAGATGACAAAGATTGGGGAAACCCAACACCAGATAGAGCGCTGATGAAGCCAGGGCCCGCACAGATCGTCCGCCTCGAAAAGCCAAGAAGGACCATCCAGAGAAAATTTGGATTGGATTTGGACCATAAATATCCAGATCCAAATCCAAATAGTGAATAGTGTTTGGATTTGGGTCGATCCAAATAGTGTTTGGATTTGGATTGGATCAAATTTGGACCAAAATATCCAGATCTATATCCATAAAAATATTGGATTTGGATCGGATATGGATCACAAAATATCCAAGATCTAAGATCCAAATAGTGTTTGGATCGGACATGGATTCCACGATCCAAACCCAAGACCCATATCCAAAACCCACTTCACTTGCCTATAAATAGGAGTGAGGGGGTCTCCACAAGTTCACGTGAATTGGCTTGGAGGAGAGAGAAAGAGTGAGGCTAGCCATGGAGCTTAGCCATGGGTTAGCCATATGGGCTTGATCAAGGGTGGGCTCAAGCCTTGTACAAGCCAAACCTAGCCAAGGAGGTACAAGCAAAGGTGGACTCAACCAAGAAGGACAGGCTCTAAGAGGTAAGCCATCCTAAACCTAGCCCTAACCTAGCTTAGGTTTGACCAAACCTAACCCTAGACTCGAACCGACCTAAACCTAACTGCGCCTTGTCTACGCACCACCCGCGGGCCACCCGCATCACCTGCACACTGCCCGAGCACCCCTCCTACACTGCGCGCTCAGCACGTGCCAACTGTGCATGCCCAGCGCGCGCCAACAGCGGGCGTCCAGTGCGCCAATAGCGGGCGTCCAGTGCGCCCCTGCCACCCGACTGTCCTGCCACCCGGCCTGTCGCTGCTTCCAACTGAACCCTTAGCTTGCACCCGACTTCGACCGTGACCTACAACCCAGGATAGACCCTAGACAATCCTCTCTTGGCCGAACCTAAGTTTCCCTAAGACCCTAAATCCGTGAGCCTTTCCTAAGCACATCCGAGCCCCCAACCTCTCTCAAAGCTACCTAGGGAGACTACTCTTGGCTGCCAAAGTGAATCACAAGCCCAAGCTCGAACAAGTGAGGTTTAGCCAAAGCTACCTAGGGAGACTCCTCTTGGTCTCTTACACTAACTTGCTTCATATTCAATTAAATTTTTATATGGGGTTGTAATAATGGAGCGTATTCTCCCCTCAAGATGTAATATTGATGTATGACACACAAGCACATACGTGCACTTGAGGTTTAGCTCTTATTTTGTACACAAGCACATACGTGCACTTGAGCTTTAGCTCTTAAATTGTACATCAAGCACCCACATGCACTTGAGCCTTTCCGCTCTTAGTTGCACACTTTTGCACACAAATGGGCCTTGGCAGCCTCTAAGATATAGCTCTATTTATATAAATTCAGCTGCATGGGTTTACATTCAAGTTGTGTGTGTTGTCTTTCCATTCCACACTCACACACATTGAGCTTTCGCTCTTACTCCCAAGACTCTAATAAGAGCCATATTGCAATTCAATTTGGGTTGTTAATTTTCAGTCGTGTGAGTTGCATTTCAATATATACACAACACACGCACACGTTGGCGACCTTCGGGCCCATATATATATAAGTATTTCCCTTTCGCACTTTACATTTAAGTCGAGCGGGCTTTTACATTCAAGTCGTGTGAGTTGTCTTTCAATTTATACACAACACACCCCCACAATTGAGACTTTCCGCTCTTAAGATATAGCCATATTTCCCTTGCGCAATTTCCCTTAAGCATTGTCTTTCAATTCCGGGTTTTACTTTCAAGTTGCGTGAGTTGCATAGCATATCCTCCAAAACCAAGATATTGGGCATACTTGCATTACAAACAAACCCTGAATACCTCATGCAAACACGCCAACTTAGGTCACTTGTGTACACACCTAGCTGGCCTAAATAGTGTAAAAATTGAAAGACATAGATACGTGCAAACCGACGTATATAAAACTTGTAAACACAAACACAAATCGAATCCATATTTTCAAACACTTGTATTTTCAAGAGTTTAAAACCATTTTATCAAAGTCCATAAGCGCTTAAACCAACCCTTGAGTACCGGTTCAAGAAGGTTTCTAGTGAAAAGATCCCGCTTGCCCACAATCGCCCAAAAAAGTCAGATATTTCGAAACTTTGCTAGTTTTAAAGCAAACTAGCTGGCATGCCCATATAAAGTGAAGTAGAACTCAAAAAGATTCACTTTAGGCCTAAAAACCCGAAGTGAGAATTTTCGTGTCTTACAGAGACCTTGTGCTAAAAACCGTCCAACATCGTGGTCCACATCCACTTGAAAGTGGTGACCCAGGTGGGATGGTCCTTATGTTGTACGCGGAACCACAAAAACAATGCATACTGGTTAGTCGATGTTGAGGGTAGTGTAAACACCCCAAATTTTCTAAAAATAAAAAACTCCCAAAAACACAAAAAGCTCGTTTGAGCCAAAACGACAACTTGTTTTAAAATGTAAAAATAGGTACAAAAGGCAAAAGGAAAGCCCCGACAAGAAGAGCAAATCGAGCCTGGAGTCTCAAAAGCCACCCCTTGTTCAAAAACGGAAGAAAAAAAGAGCCCGTTCGGAGAAAAGCCCGATAGAAGGGTAAAAATGTAATTTGGGTCAAAGAAAAAGCATAAAACGATCCAAAATGCAGAAAGAAGCCCAATACCTGAGGAAGTCGACAAAAGTCCAAGACACGTCTCGTCAAAATGAAGAACGGAATCCGTGCGGCAATCTGAGTTCGATATCAACAGGAACCGGCCAAAAACCAAAACGACGGACCGAAACGAATGCCGAAAAAGTCCTGAAAAGCAGAAGACCGATTGGAAGAAAGACTTGGGGAAGACCCAGGCCAGAGTTGGGCGTCCGATGAATCAAAGCTCGCTCGAAACCGACGGTGAAAAGCACCAGAAAGGACCAGAAAACCAAGGAGTAGAAGAAAAGTCTGGATTGGGTTTGGACCCAAAAATATCCAGATCCAGATCCAAATTATGTTTGGATTGGATCTGGATTTCAAAATATCTAAGATCTGAGATCTGAGATCCAAACCCAAATAAATATTTGGACTGGATCTGGATCTCAAAATATCCGAGATCCGCGATCTAGATCCACATAGAGTTTGGATTGGATCCAGATAGCCAGACCCAAATCCAAGACCCATTTAAAACCTCTATAAATAGAGGTGCTAGGCTTGAAAAAAGGCACGAGTGAGGCTCCAGGGAAGCTCCTCACGTGAATAAAGGGGGGGGATGAGAGAGAAAGAGGCCCATAGGCCAAATCCGTTTGTTTGAGTGCTTGGGATTGGCCCATGGAGGCAAGGGCTGCACCAACAACAAGACATCTTCTTCAACCTGGCTGGGAGCGTTGCATGGTGGAGCATGGCGGCTTGAGCGGCGGCTTGGAGCGGTGTTGCAACCAAGGTAGGTCCCCTAAGCCCTAACCTAACCCCTTTCTTCCCTAACCTCTCTAGACCACCCATCCTACCCAAACGTCCCCTAAAACCACCACCAAACCAGCCAAGTGCTGGCCGGTTTTCACCAAGTTCCCCACCCAAAACCACCACCTAGCTAAGCCCTACCTAGAACCAAAGAAAAACCTAACCTAGCTTGGCCACTTGCTGGCCGAGCCACCCATTTTACCCGGACTTCAACCTAGAAGCAAGCCTAACTCGAGCCACCTTGGCTCGAGTCCTTTTTCCCCAAAACCCACGGCCTGCACCAGCAGGCCGTGTCTCATTTTCTACCCAAGAAGGCAGGCCAACTACCTAATAACCAGCCCAACCTTTGGCTGGTTTCCCTTTCCCACACACCCAAAACAGCCCGGCCAAAGTTGGCCGAGCGTCCTTACTTTTCACCAAGACTTGGCCTACCATTTGGCAGGCCACCTAAACCTAACACACGGCCAAGCCAGGCCGTGTGCTACCCTCTTTAAAACCATACCAGGCCTGCCATAGTGGCAGGCCATTGACCTTCAAACCACTCGGCCATACTGACCGTGGTCCCTTACCTAAGCTCACCTTGGCCCTCGCCAATAACCCAGCCCAAACTCTATCCTAAAACACCCCTACTCGAGCCACCTTGGTTCGAGTTTCACAAGATCTAAACCAAATCCCATCACTCGAGCCACCTTGGCTCGAGTCATGCCTAATACCAAGTCTATCCTATACAAAACCCAAGGCCAAAGGTTGGCCGGATTGACTCTACCCTAAACCAAGTTCACTCGAGCCACCTTTGGCTTGAGTCACACAAACAAAACCTAAGGCCGAGTGTTGGCCGAACCCTAGAGCAAGTCACTCCTACTCGAGCCACCTTGGCTCGAGTTTCACAAGACCAAAACCAAGGCCAAATGCTGGCCAAATCCTAAGTCAAAAACCATACCTAAACCCCCGGCCAAGTGTTGGCCGAATCCCACACAAAAACCCAATCACTCGAGCCAAGGTGGCTCGAGTCTTACCTTGCCAAAACCGGCCCCAAGTAGCCCCAAACCCATTGTAGCTTGCAGCACCCGGAACTCCAAGTCTCTCCAAGCTCTCAAGCTCTCTGACTTTGCTCCCACGTGCCCCAGACTCCATAAGAAGAAGGTGGATTCGCCTCTTGTACAATCCTAACTCAAAAGGCTGGAAAGTGTAAGTTGAATTCGATATATATCAAATCCCTTTCCATTCAATTCAATTTGTGATACGGGGTTGTAATAACGGAGCATCGTCTCCCCCCGGATGTAATATATGTGCTTGATGCAAAACACACACACGTACACTCGAGCCTTTTCGCTCTTATCTGCACACTTTCGCACACAAACGGGCCTCAACAGCCCATAGGATATAGCCCTATTTATATACATTCAGTTGGGTTTTAAGGTTCAAGTCGTGTGAGTTGTCTTTCATTTTATACACTCAAAGCACTCACTCACATTGAGCCTTTCCGCTCTTACGTATATATACGTATTTCCCTTTCAGCTGGGTTTTAAATTCAAGTTGCATGAGTTGCCTTTCAATTTATACACTCAAAGTACTCACTCACATTAAGCCTTCTCGCTCTTATATATATTTATATCTCCCTTCTGCTGCGTTTTACGGTTCAGTTGCGTGTGTTGCATTTCAATTTATACATAACACCCACGCACACATTGAGCCTTTTCGCTCTTAAGATATAGATATATTTAAATTTCTGCAATTTACATTCAAGTCGTGTGAGTTGCATTCAATTTGGTTTTTCCCTTCTGCTAAGTCTTTAAATTTCGGGTTTTACATTCAAGTTGTCTGAGTTGCATTGCATACTCGCCATACTCGAGCTAGGTTGCATACCTGCATCGAACAAGCCCCGAACAAAATCGTGCAAAATGCCCAACTTAGGCCACTAGATGCACACACTCCATGCCCCAGTGATTAAAATTGAAAGACTTAGGGTCGCCCAAGCCCAATAAAAGCAAAAACTCGCCAAGTGCATGATTTCCAAAGTTTTCAAACACCTGATCATTCAAAAATCGAATTTTTTCTATAACTTGTTCAAACGAAGTCTCTAAGCGTACAAACTGACCCTTGCGCATCGGTGCAAGAAGGTCTGCGATGAAAAGATCCCGCTTGCCTACAATCACCTTTTAAAATTCAGATATTTCAAAACTACTTCGCTAGTTTGAGTAAGCTAGCTGGCACGCCCTAAAAGCGAACGTAGATTGTGAAAAGATTCACTCCAGGCCTAAGAAACCCAGAGTCAAAGATTTTTTGTGTCTACAAATTTGGCACACCCGGTGGGACTCGGAACTTAAATTGATTTCAAACAAACAAGTTACACTCAAAATTTTTGAAAAAAAGGTGTTTTCCAAAAATCGTGCAAACTTAGAAAAGTTGCAGAAAATGGAGCGAAAACCAAAATCCTCGTCGAGTAAATCAAAAGAGGTTTTCAAAACAGCCAAAGAATGAGAAGTGCTAGATGATGTACGGGCGATTTTCAAAAGAATGGAAGTTCTAAGCGAGGAGCTTAAAACCCATAAATCCCATAGCAGCTCTTCTCGGGCGCACAAAAATTGTGAAAAGAATATCAATTTCAAAATCGATGAAGGAATTAGGGTAAAAAGCCAAACCCTAGAAAAGGGCGAGACTTCCACTCCCACAAATCCAAAATTCAAAAATTCCAAAGAAAATTCGAAAAAAGTTGTTTTTGTTTCAAAAAATCAAAAAAATCTTGAAAACTTCCAAAAAGACAAAAAAATTGAAAAATCAAACTTTGAAATTTCAAAAAATTCAAGTGCAATTCCTAAGTCTAGGCACACACATAAAGTGGAAAACAAAATCCACACCCCACAAGGAGACGAGAGTGAAAAACAAGTTTCAAAAAGGAACACCTCGTGAAACCCCGGGGGCTCAAAACAGAGTTGCCCAGGAAAACGGCCTGCTCTCACCATGAAAAGGTAGACAAGCCACAAAGAGGTATGCCTGAAACCCATCCTTCTCAAAACTCTCTTCTTCATGTAGGGTCATCAGATGCATTGGATAACCCCTCTGCACACAGAAACCCACAAAATGTGCCTAAGTTAGAGAATTTTCGAGGTGCGCCAAATATCCCGCACCAACCAAAAGAATTTCAAAAGCAAAAACAAAAACAAACTCAAAAAATGGTAGACATGGAGACCCCTAATGCATGCATCGACATCTTAGGAGCTCATAACCCTGCCATAGAAAAACCCACTTCTTCGAGCCTAGTCTTGTACTGTGGAACCAAGATTAGAGCTTTGAAACAAAAAAATACATCCCTAGGGGCACCACAAGTTGAACCTAGGGAGCAAGTCAAAAAAATCGAGGGAGCAAGCTTGTCTTCCCTCGAAGAAAAATTCTCCCAAATACAGGTTGTGTGGAAGCTCAAGTCTTCCATCACCCTGCAATATCCAAAGTTCCTCAAGGAACCAAGCATGGCTTTCCTTGAGGACAAAATCTCCCAATTCGGGGTTGTATGGAAGCACAAGTCTTCCATCACCCCAAAATATCCAAAGTCTATTGAGGGACCAAGCACGGTTTCTCTTGAAGACAAAAACACCCTGAAATATCCAAAATCTCTCAAAAGACCAAACACGGTTTTCTTTGAGAAACAAATCTCCCAAACCAGGGTTGCATGGAAGCCCAAGTCTTCCTTCGCCCCAGAATCCAAAATCCCAAAATCCAAAAGGGTATATATCCCTGACATGGACGATTCCATGTTCCAAGGCCATGATTTATACAAAAACTTTTCAAAAAACAAGAAGTCTTGGAACATGATTCTGAACATGGGATATAAACCCTACCAGGGCCTGGGAACCCAAAACCAAGGTAGGATCGAACCTGTCCTACCTCAGGCCAATCGACAAAAGTATGGATTGGGCTACAGCCCACCCATACCCCTAGAGCCGCCACCTAAGACCATATGGGTCAAGGGTGCCCTGTAGAACCTCTAAAACCCAAAACCCATGTCTTAGACCTATTGATTAGAGTCTGATTCATGAATGTTTTCTTTGTAGGTTCATGGGAAGATCCCTCCTTTTGAAAAAGCCAAAAAAATCATATATTTGCCAAAAACCAAAAAAATTGAAAACCCAAAACAAAATCTCAAAAACATTTGGAAAAATGAAAATTCCAAAAAGAAGTTTGTTTTAAAGCCTTTGGCCATGTACAAAGTCCATTTTCGAGAATTGTAAAAAGGATTTTTCGAAAATTGTATATAAACTCCCAAAAACCAAAAAATCTAAAAAGCTGATCTTGAACACCCTTTTATCTAGAGCTTTTTCAAAATAAAAAGCTCGAGAATCACCAAAGCTAGGAGGAATAAAAACCTCTGAACTTCCTAAAATTTGCAAGATCCTTGACTTATGCAAAGATTGGGGATTTTTAGAAACAAACCTGACCCGTAATGTGTGCATAAGCATCATGCATCACACTCTGAAATCATTCATGTTCATCGAGTCTAGACATCATCTTAGAACTCGAATTCAGGGTTTTGTAAAACAAAAAGGGGCAATGAAAGTCGACCCCCTAAGTATCGAGCCTTCATAAGCTGGTCTCCATACGAATCAAATCCAACACCCTCAAGGCAAATTTCAAAAGAAATGAGAATCTCGAAAAAGGGTTAGCATTTCACAAAAGCCTTTTAAAAAATTCTTTTTGATAAAAACCTTCCATGCATTGCAATTCATGCATTGTCTGTTTGACTTGATCAAATAAAGATGTTATTCAAACTAAATGTGCCATACATTTCGAAAACTCTTTTGGCGTGTGAAAGGAATCACTAAGCCAAAAGAAAAATCGTGCTTGGCCTTGCTGCATGCCCTAAAAATTCGAGACATCATCTCCCATGGAAAGGGGAATGTTTCATTAAAGCACTCATTTGAAAAACCTATCTTAAACAAGTAGGCAAAATGGCAGCCCCTTTCAACAGAGTATGACTTTCGAAACTCAAGACTCAATTAAGGGACAAGCCCTGTATCGTGTGGCTGAAGTGCCTCTGTGAGACACATTCCCCATACTTGATCAAATGCCTCATGAAGGCACGAATCTTCAAAATGAATTCCAAAAACCGTGCTTGACCAAAATCAAGTATAGGAAACATATTTCAAATCAAAAGGGCTGGCATAAAACCATCTTCATATAGAAAGGGAGGATTTCCCAAAATTGCTTTCTCAAAAGGGATCAAAAATTTTGAAAATTTAACCCTACATATACTTTGAAAAGAAAGATTTTCAAAACTTCAGGTTTATATGAAAACCTTGATTGTGTTGGATAAGAACATGAATCTCACGATGAAATATGCAGACCATGTCAAAATCAAAGCCCGATGGCCATGATGATCACTTAGGGTTGGTTGTGTTTTCCATCCTTGAGCAAAAAGTAGCATGATCATGTTAGGAAAATCGTGGAAATGCATGGACATGAACATACCATCGTCCATCCAAAAAAGTCTTTCGAAAAGCCATGGCCCTTCACCATGTGGCCATGCAAAATTTCCCTCAAGCTAGGGGCATTTTTAAATATAGCCCCTAGACACCTTCCATGGAGAGAAACAAATTTCATAGAATGCATCTCCTTCTTGACTTGTGAGATACATTTCATATGTTCACTCTTGCATAAAATCGTGTATTTCCATTTTGAATCACATGGAGTGCATAGCATGCATCATATTCATATCATACCACCCCAAAGAAAGCCTAAGAGGTGGGCAAACCTGAGTAGGAATGTCCCCATGTCTTCAAAAGGGCAAGAAAATTCGAAAAATCTGTTGATATTGTGGGTAGAAATTAGCAAAACCCCGAAAATGCCCGAATATTCAAAAGGGTTTATGTTAAATTCCTTTTTCGAAAAGATTTTGACAAATGGAACTCCTTTGAAACTTCTTGAAAGAAGGATCGAAGTTAATTGTATAACCCTGAATGGAGGAATTTCTACTTTTCAAAAGGTAGAGTCTTCCAAAAACAAATTGGCGATATTTCAAAGAACCCTGGCTTACAAGATTAAGCCTTGTTCAAAATATCAAAATATTTTCGAATAGCAGATGCTATTAAGAAATAGGACAATCTTGTTTGAATCAAGTAACCAAAGGGATAAGCCTTCCCCCATTCTACTTTCTCTCCAAAAAGGAAAATTGGCTGTGTTCAAAAGAAAGAAAAAAAATCGAGAATACAAAAACTCCTCCGAAAGTGGTCTTCCCTTCATAAACAGGGAATACAAAAACTCCTCTGAAAGAGGTCTTCTCGTTTCAAAAGAAAAAGGAGATATAAAAACACTCCTCCCAAAGAGGTCTTCCCTTCATAAACAGGGAATACAAAAACTCCTCCAAAGAGTTGCTCTCCTTTAAAGAAAAGAGGGATTAATGAAAAAAATACTCCCAAAGGGAGAACCTCTATGAAAAAAAAAAGAGAAATAAAAAGCCAAAGCTCAAAGAGTGATTTTCTGACTCTTTGCCTAAAACCACGGGACGCTTTAGAAGGGACCGTGGTATCTCTTTCTCATGTCCCTACGGCTTATCCCCAAGGAAAAAGGTTTAAATTTGCGAAAATCCTAAAGTACGAATAAAATCGGCTTATTTGGATTTCATTTTGTTTGAGAACTTGACTCTGTTTTGTAGGAAATGGAACTTTGAAATGTTTTCCAAGTTTTTCTACCCAAAAACCTCTACTGAGTAGTAGGTATTGAAACCCGAATGAAGAGAAGTATGAAAAACGGAAGTCCTTTTCGATACAAGCTAAAAGGAGTTCATTTTCAAAAAGAAAATTTTCAAAAAAAATAAAAAATCACGAATGTCAAAAAGACAAGGGTAGAACCTGCTTGGAGTAAACAACCTCAAAAGGCTCTCTTCAAAGCTTGAAAACCCGAAAACGTCTAGAAGACATGGGTAAAACCTGCTCGGAGCAGCCTGCCTCAAAAGGCACTCTTCGGGCTAAAAACCCCAAAAACAAAAACATTTTTCTCATGCATGAATCCAAAAAATCGTCCATGCATGATCATACATAGGGAAACCTAGGAAAAGTCCCCTTTTGCTAAAAATCCCCTCATGCATGGATAAAAGAAAACAGGGTTTTGCGAAATAAAAATGGTATATTCTTGAGAACATTTGAGAGGAAAACCAAAATGGGGTGTTATCTTCTTCGCCATTAGCCAAATCAATTTGGATAATGCCAAAGAGGGGCATCTGTAAACACCCCGAATTTTCCAAAAATCAAAAACTCCCAAAAACACAAAAAGCTCGTTTGAGTCAAAACGACAACCTATTTTAAAATATGAAAACAGGTACAAAAGGCAAAAGGAAAGCCCCGGCAAGAAGAGCAAATCGAGCCCGGAGTCTCAAAAGCCACCCCCTGTTCAAAAACGGAAGAAAGAAAAAGTTCGTTCGAAGAAAAGCCCGACAAAAGGGTAAAAATGTAATTTGGGTCAAAGAAAAAGCATAAAACAGATCCAAAATGCAGAAAGAAGCCCAATACCTGAGGAAGTCGACAAAAGTCTAAGACACGTCCCGTTAGAATGAAGAACGGAATCCGTGCGGCAATCTGAGTTCGATATCAACAGGAACCAGCCAAAAACCAAAACGGCGGACAGAAATGAACGCCGAAAAAGTCCTCAAAAGCAGAAGACCGGTTGGAAGAAAAACTTGGGGAAGACCCAGGCCAGAGTTGGGCATCCGATGAATCAAAGCTCACTCAAAACAGACAGTGAAAAGCACCAGAAAGGACCAGAAAACCAAGGAGGAGAAGAAAAGTCTAGATTGGGTTTGGACCCAAAAATATCCAGATCCAGATCCAAATTGTGTTTGGATTGGATGTGGATCTCAAAATATATAAGATCCGAGATCCGAGATCCAAACCCAAATAAATATTTGGACTGGATCTAGATCTCAAAATATCCGAGATCCGCGATCCAGATCCACATAGAGTTTGGATTGGATCCGGATAGCCAGACCCAAATCCAAGACCCAATATCCAAGACCCATTTAAAACATCTATAAATAGAGGTGTTGGGCTTAAAAAAAGGCACGAGTTAGGCTCCAAGGAAGCTCCTCACGTGAATAAAGTGGGGGGATGAGAGAGAAAGAGGCCCATAGGCCAAATCCATTTGTTTGAGTGCTTGGGATTGGCCCATGGAGGCAAGGGTTGCACCAACAACAAGACATCTTCTTCAACCTGGCTGGGAGCGTTGCATGGTGGAGCTTGGCGGCTTGAGCGGCGGCTTGGAGCGGTGTTGCAACCAAGGTAGGTCCCCTAAGCCCTAACCTAACCCCTTTCTTCCCTAACCTCTCTAGACCACCCATCCTACCCAAACGTCCCCTAAAACCACCACCAAACCAGCAAAGTGCTGGCCGATTTTCACCAAGTTCCCCACCCAAAACCACCACCTAGCTAAGCCCTACCTAGAACCAAAGAAAAACCTAACCTAGCTCGATCACTTGCTGGCCGAGCCACCCATTTTACCCGGACTTCAACCTAGAAGCAAGCCTAACTCGAGCCACCTTGGCTCAAGTCCTTTTTCCCCAAAACCCACGGCCTGCACCAGCAGGCCGTGTCTCATTTTCTACCCAAGGTGGCCTGCCCTAAAGGCAGGCCAACTACCTAAAAACCAGCCCAACCTTTGGCTGGTTTCCCTTTCCCACACACCCAAAACAGCCCGGCCAAAGTTGGCCGGACGTCCTTACTTTTCACCAAGACTTGGCCTGCCATTTGGCAGGTCACCTAAACCTAACACACGGCCAAGCCAGGCCGTGTGCTACCCTCTTTAAAACCATACCAGGCCTGCCATAGTGGCAGGCCATTCACCTTGAAACCACTCGGCCATACTGGCCATGGTCCCTTACCTAAGCTCACTTTGGCCCTCGCCTATAACCCAGCCCAAACTCCATCCTAAAACCCCCCTACTCGAGCCACCTTGGCTCGAGTTTCACAAGATCTAAACCAAATCCCATCACTCGAGCCACCTTGGCTAGAGTCATGCCTAATACCAAGTCTATCCTATACCAAACCCAAGGCCAAAGGTTGGCCGGATTGACTCTACCCTAAACCAAGTTCACTCGAGCCACCTTTGGCTCGAGTCACACAAACAAAACCTAAGGCCGAGTGTTGGCCGAACCCTAGAGCAAGTCACTCCTACTCGAGCCACCTTGGCTCGAGTTTCACAAGACCAAAACCAAGGCCAAATGTTGTCCTAATCCTAAGTCAAAAACCATACCTAAACCGACGACCAAGTGTTGGCCGAATCCAACACAAAAACCCAATCACTCGAGCCAAGGTGGCTCGAGTCTTACCTTGCCCAAACCGGCCCCAAGTAGCCCCAAACCCATTGTAGCTTGCAGCTCCCGGAACTCCAAGTCTATCCAAGCTCTCAAGCTCTCCGGCTTCGCTCCCACGTGCCCCGGACTCCATAAGAAGAAGGTGGATTTGCCTCTTGTACAATCCTAACTCAAAAGGCTGGAAAGTGTAAGTTGATTTCAATATATATCAAATCCCTTTCCATTCAATTCAATTCGTGATAGGGGGTTGTAATAACGAAGCATCGTCTCCCCCCGGATATAATATATGTGCTTGATGCAAAACACACACACGTACACTCGAGCCTTTTCGCTCTTATCTGCACACTTTCGCTGACAAACGGGCCTCAACAGCCCATAGGATATAGCCCTATTTATATATATTCAGCTGTGTTTTAAGGTTTAAGTCGTGTGAGTTGTCTTTCAT
Source organism: Brasenia schreberi (assembly GCA_036023115.1). Taxonomy (NCBI): domain Eukaryota; kingdom Viridiplantae; phylum Streptophyta; class Magnoliopsida; order Nymphaeales; family Cabombaceae; genus Brasenia; species Brasenia schreberi. The sequence goes on from JAYKKT010000079.1 coordinate 2,762,849, forward strand.
TTTATACACTCAAAGCACTCACTCACATTGAGCCTTTCCGCTCTTACGTATATATACGTATTTACCTTTCAGCTGGGTTTTAAATTCAAGTTGCGTGAGTTGCCTTTCAATTTATACACTCAAAGCACTCACTCACATTGAGCCTTCTCACTCTTATATATATCTATATCTCCCTTCTACTGCGTTTTACGGTTCAGTTGCGTGTGTTGCATTTCAATTTATACACAACACCCACGCACACATTGAGCCTTTTCGCTCTTAAGATATAGATATATTTAAATTTTTGCAATTTACATTCAAGTCGTGTGAGTTGCATTCAATTTGGGTTTTCCCTTCTACTAAGTCTTTAAATTTCGGGTTTTACATTCAAGTTGTGTGAGTTGCATTGCATACTCGCCATACTCGAGGTAGGTTGCATACCTGCATCGAACAAGCCCCGAACAAAATCGTGCAAAATGCCCAACTTAGGCCACTGGATGCACACACTCCACGCCCAAGTGAACACCTGATCATTCAAAAATCAATTTTTTTCTGTAACTTGTTCAAACGAAGTCTCTAAGCGTACAGACTGACCCTTGCGCGTCGGTGCAAGAAGGTCTGCGACGAAAAGATCCCGCTTGCCTACAATCGCCTTTTAAATGCCAAATATTTCAAAACTACTTCGCTAGTTTGAGTAAGCTAGCTGGCACGCCCTAAAAGCGAACGTAGATTGCGAAAAGATTCACTCCAGGCCTAAGAAACTCGGAGTCGAAGATTTTCTATGTCTACAGGTAGGAATTTAGCAAAACCTATGAATGCCCAATATTTGAAAAAATATCATGTGTAGGGTCTAAGCTAAATCCTATTACGGAAATATTTTGAGGAAATCTCCTTTGAAACTTCGTGAGTGAGGATCAAAGTAGATCATGCAACCCTGAATGAGAGAATCGATGCTTGTGAAAAAGCGGAGTTTCCAAAAACAAACGGGTTACATTTCAAAATTCTTCTTCTTACAAAGGAAGGCCTAGTTCAAAATAGCAAGATACTTGCAAGTAGTGCATGCTATTTGTAAATAGGCTAATTTGGGATGAATCGAGTAGATCATTGGGATAAGTCCTTCCCCTCTTCTCTTCTCTTCCCCAAAAGGAAAACTTGGCAAAAAGCAAAAAGGGAAATCCCTACAAAAGCCTCTTTCCAAAAGAAAGCTGAATAAAAAAGAAAACATCGTTTCTTCTATGGAAAAGAGGGAACAAAGAAAAAATACTCCCAAAGGGAGACCCTCTATGAAAAAAAGGAAAAAAAACAGCCAAAAGCTCAAAAAGAGCAGTTTTCCGCCTCTTTGCCTCAAACCACGGGACACTCAAGAAGGGACCGTGGTGATTCTTTCCCCATCCCTGCAACTTATCCCGAGTGAAGAAAGGTTCATTTCAAGGAATCCTAAAGTAAAAATAGGATTTGCTTACTTGAATCTCATCTTGTTTGAGAATTAGACGTTTTAAGTAAGGCATAGAAATTTTGAAATACTATTTGATTTTCTTATAAAACCTCCGCTAGATTAGTAGGGGTTAAGACTCAAATAAAGGAAAATCCGAAAAGCTGAAAATCCTTAGGATCGAAGCTAAAAGGAGTTTTCCTCTTTTAAAAACAAATTGAGAAAAACCTCGAACATCGAGCAACATAAGACCAGCTCACTTGGTGCAGCAGGTCTTCATAAGACTCCCAAGTTTGACCATTCCCTTAAGTCTCTAGGAAACCATACTTCCTAGCATATCATTCCATGCCATTCACTCATATGAGCATGCATGGACACTTACACAATCCCAATTAGGACTAACACCGCATTAGGTAAAGTCCCCTTTGGCGAAAATCCCCTCTTACTGGGCACAAAGGAAACATTTTTCTCAAAACTGGAACGAACCCATATTCTCGAAGACGAATCCAGGGAGAAATCAAACAGGAGTGTTGTCTTCTTCGCCATTATCCAAATAAATTTGGATAATGCCAAAGAGTGGCATCTGTAAACACTCCAAAATCAAATGATTTTCCAAAACAAACACCTGGTTTGAAAATCCCTTTCAAAACCAGATTTGGAGTTTTCAAAAACCCAGGAGTTGCAAAAGCTTTAAACTTCTGTTTCAAACCATCTTCGAAATATGAATTTCTCAAACTCGAGCCAAGTCCCAAATTTGTAAAAGCCCAAATGCAATAGGTGGAGCCTGATTAAAAGCAGCCTCAAAAGCAGGTTCAAAAGCCTATAAAGCATCCTGTCCTGAAAAAAGCGGGATCAAATGGAGAAAGGAAAGCCCAGGCCAGAAGCAGACTTCAAGCCCGGAGCATCAAATGCCAAGCCAAGAACATCCACCAAAATAGAAGAAATCTAAGCTTGAAACAACAAAAATAACTGAAAGAGAGTCCAGAAAGGTGAGAAGGAGCTCGGACGAAAAGGTTTGGGAAGACCCAGCCCAAGATGGAGCACTGATGAAGCCAGGGCCCCCAGAAACTATCCATCTCGAAATGCCAAGAAGGACTGAAGAAATGAAAATTTGGATTGGATCTAGACCCAAATATCTAGATCCATACCCAAGACCCACCTCATTTGCCTATAAATAGAGGTGAGGGGGTGCCATAAGTTCACGTGAAATCAAGATTGGGAGGCTTGGGAAGAGAGAGAATGAGTGGAGGGCATAAAGTAGATTTGGTGGGCCATAGCCATGTGGGCTTGATCAAGGGCATGGGTTCAAACCTTGTATGAATCTAGGCTCAAACCAAAGGGCTGCACCAACTTGAAGAAGGGCTACACAAAGGTGTGGAGACATGGGCTATGCGTGGTGGACCGGCTCCAAGAGATAGGTCTCTCAACCTCACCCTAACCTAGCCTAAACCACCTAACCGACCCCACTAAACCTAACCCAAAGCTAGCCTAGACCTAGCCCTTTTTACCTAAACCGACCCTAACTCTCCCTAACCAACCTAAATCAACACCCAACCGAGTGCAGCTGCACTCGATTTGAACCTACTACCATGACCCAGCACCTGCCGTCGCCCTGCCACCTTACCCCATCACTCCCTGCCACCTTACCGCATCACTCCCTAGCGCCCTGCCATAGCTCGCTGCACCACAACCTAGCACCTACCGCCTGCAACCTGCCGAACCACACCTCAACCCTTACCTTAGCCAGCCCCACTTAAGTCGTGACCTACCTTAGCCAACACCAGCCCTATATCTTGGCCGAACCTAAGCCCTTGCTAAGTCTAAGCACTCGATTGCCCCCAAGCATACCCTAAACTCACGTCAAACCCCACCTAGGGAGACCCATCTCTTGGCTGCCAAGGTGGACAAACCCAAGCATGTTGAGAGGAAAAGCAGACCACTTGTAAGTGTTTAAATTTGGTTTTTACCTTACTCATTTCAAATTTAATTCAATTCGATACGGGGTTGTAATAATGGAGCATAGTCTCCCCCCGAAATGTAATATTCGTGCTTGATACACGAAGTACACACATACACTTGAGCCATATTGCTCTTAGACGTACACAAGCCACCCACGTGCACTTGAGCCTTTCCGCTCTTAATTGCACACGATTGCACATACATTGAGCCTTTCCACTCTTAAGCTAAAGTATATATTTCCCTTTGGGTATTTACTTTAGTGAAAGCTGTGTGAGTTGCAATTCAATTCGGGTTGTTACATTCAAGTTGTGTGAGTTTGTCATTTAAATTTCACACTCGCACCCAAGAAGTACTTGAGCACTTGCTCCACACTCTCATGCACATTTTGAGCCTTTGTTGCTTATAAGATATAGCATACTTATATATTTTCCAGCTGCGTGAGTTTTACATTTAGTTGTGTACGCACTTACATTTTCGGGTGATTCAATTCAAGTAGTGTGAGTTGTCTTTACATTTACACACCAAGAGCACTCACTCACAATTGAGCCTTTTTGCTCTTACTATATACTTATATTTCAATTTCGGCAAGTTCAATTCAAGTCGTGTGAGTTTGTCATTTAAATTTCACACTACAGACACGTGTGCTTTGAGCCTTTCCGCTCTTATGATATAAGTATATTTCAATTCTGCAATTTACATTCAAGTCATGTGAGTTGCTTTCAAGTTCGGGTATTTCCCTTAAGCTGCATGAGTTGACTTCCATTCGGGTATTTACATTAAGTTGTGTGTGTCAATTGCTTTCAATTCGAGCCTAACTCACATCATCTTATCAAACCTGAAAAATATTTGTGCATCCTTGCATTCGCGCATTTTCAAAAGGAAACCCTGAATCTATGCTCAAACTTGCTGAAAGTAGGCCACTTATGCACACACATATTTGGCCTAAATAGCTTAAAAACTCAAAGACTTGTAATCGTCCAGCCCCTACATAAAACTTGCAAACTTAGGCAAACTCGAGTTTTCAAAACACTTGTATTCTTTCAAAGAGTCAAAAATTGTTTCATCAACATCTAGAAGTGCTTAAACTGACCCTTGAGCATCGGTTCAAGATGGTTTAAAGCGAAAAGATCCCGCTTGCTCATAATTGCCTTTTAAAAACATCAGATATTTCAAAAACTTCGCTAGCTTGAGCAAGCTAGTTGGCACGCACATTGAAATGACGTAGACGCGAAAAGGTTCATTTCTGGCTTAAAAACCAGAAGTGAGAATTTTCGTGCTTACAAGCTCTAAAAAGAAAACAGAAGCCAAACCCCTAATGAAGCCATCAGAGATCAAGCACCAGGCTTGTCAAAATGGAAATCTGAAGTCCGTGGGAAAATCCAAAGATTGACTTTATAAAAAACAAGCCTGAGACAGAACCAGATGGATCAAAATCGAAGGTCAAAAAGTCCAAAAAAGTGAGAAATGGGACGGACAAAAAGACTAGTAAAAATCCAGCCCAAAACCAGTCACCAAGGAACTGGGGCCCATTCAAAACCGCCTGTTTCAAACACCAAAGAAGAACTAAAGAAAGAAATTTTTGGATTGGATCCAGACAAAAATATCTAGATCCAGATCCATTTGGAATTTGGATTGGGTTGGATCCTTGGATCCAAACCCAAATCTAAGACCCACCCTTGGCCTAAAGTTCACATGAAATCCATTTTGGAGCATGTAAAGTAAGAGAGAGAGTGAGTGCAAGTCAACAAAGGTGTGCTTGACTTTGTTGACTTGACCAAGGGCTAAGTGGGCTTGAACCATGTTGCCTTGACCAAGGGGTGGGCTGCAACAAGCAAGGAGTTGACTTGGACGTGGGCCGCAACTTGACTATGGTGGACTAAGGTGAACCAGCTGCAAGTGGTAAGCCTTTGACCTCTTGACCTTCACCTAAACCTAACCCAGCCATAACCTAACCTAGCCATCCCTTGACCCAGCCATAACCTACCACCTTGTTGCGCCTTGAACTACACCCTAAACCAACCTAGCTTGAACCTCACCTTGGCCGATTTGACCTAGCCATAAAACCTACCCAAACCACACCCTAACCGCACCTATCTAACCCTTTGACACACCCTTAAACTTTGACCTAACCCACTCTCAAAACAACTTGACTAGGTGCTGGTCGCACCTAGCTAAAGCCCTTGCTGGCCTAAACGACCCAAGCCTACCCAAAACCGAACTGACCTAGCCAAACTGAACCTACTTGCTGGGCCGAACCTTCACTACACCTACCTTGCACCTTGGCTGAACCAAGGTTGATTGAGCCTTGGCACGACCTGCCCTTCACCAAAACCCAACCCTTCCTTGCTAAAACTGATTTGGCTAGGTGCTGGCTGCACCTAGCTCACACCCAATCGACCCATCCTCAACTGAACCTAGTTAGGCTGGCCTTCCATGCCTTGAACCGCACCTAACACCTTGACCCTTTAACCTGCCACAAAACCAAGTGTTGAACCATGTGAGCTGCTTTGAGCTGCCTTCCAACCAAGCCCAGCCAAGACCAACTGAACCTTGGCTGAACTACACCATTAGCTCACCTTGCACATGGCCTGAACTACACCATTAGCCCACCTTGCCAAAACCGAACTGACCTAGCTTGGGCTAAACTTGCTGGCCGACCTAGTCAAAACGTACCAAGTGTTGAACCGCCACCTTGGTTGAACCATTGGCTGTCTTGCACAAGACCCAAACAGAACTCACCTAACCAAGCTTGCAATTGAACCAAACCTTGGCCAGCTACACCTAAACCACCCACTTAAACCTAGCCCATCACCTTGGCTGCACTACTCCCAACCGACTTGCACCCTTGGCCAACTGCACCCAATCCAAACCGGTTGCACCTAGGTTGACTTGTACTCAAGCTACATCACCTTGGAACCAAACCAAGGGACTTACCTCACAGTTGCGACGAAGGAAGACTCGAGCGAACCCCACAAACGGAAACAAGAGACTAAACCGAACGAAAACTTGTAAGCACAGTTTCGGTTTTTAATCACTTATTTCAATTCAATTCAATTCGTAACGGGGTTGTAGTAACGGAGCGAAGTCTCCCCTCGAGTTGTAATATTCGTGGATGAAGCACAATCACACACACGTGCACTTGAGCCTTTTTGCTCTTAAACTGCACACGAGTACACCCACATGCACTTGAGCTGTTTCGCTCTTAAATTGCACACGATCGCACTCACTCATGCTCGAGCCTTCTCGCTCTTACGCTAAATATATATATTTCAATTTGGGTGAATTTACTTCATGAAAGCAGTGTGAGTTGCACTTACATTTTGGTGAATTTACTTTGTGAAAGCAGTGTGAGTTGCAATTACATTCGGGTGGATTTACTTTCAAGTTGTGTGAGTTGCAATTTAAATTCCACACGAGAACACCCACGAGCACTAGAGCCTTTTCGCTCTTTACACTCACACACATTGAGCCTTTCCGCTCTTAGGATAAAACCTATATATATACTTCAAGTCGTGTGAGTTTACTTTGCGAAAGTAGAGTCGCATTTCAATTTGTGTGAGTTTACTTTAGTGAAAGTAGAGTCGCATTTCAATTTGTGTGAGTTTACTTTAGTGAAAGTAGAGTCGCACTTTAATTCGTGTGAGTTTACTTTTGAGAAAGTAGAGTTGCACTTCAATTTGTGTGGGTTTACTTAAAGTTGAGTGAGCTGCAATTTCAATTTGGGTGAGTTCGCATCATCGCTCTCTAAAACCCAAAAAGGATTTCAGCATCCCTGCATTCGCTCGCTTTCAAAAGCCCTCGAACAAAATCGCTCAAACCATGCTGAAATTAGGCCACATATTCCACACACACATCAGGCCTAAATAGATAAAACTCATAAAGACTTAGCGTTATCCAGCCTTCGTGATAAAATTGGCCAAAATGCACGAATCATATTCTTTCAAAAACACTTGTCATTCAAAGTTAGTTTGTAGTAAAAACTTGTTTAAAAATTGAAGTTCCTAAGTGCTTAAACTGACCCTTGAGCGTCGATTCATGAAGGTTTAAGCGAAAAGATCCTGCTTTCCCACAATCGCCAAAAAGTCAGAAATATTTCAAAAACCTTCGCTAGTTTGAGTAAGCTAGCTGGCATGCTCGCAAAAGACGTAGGCACGAAAAGGTTCACTTCAGGTTCCATAAACCGGGAGTGAGAATTTTCATGTTTATACTATGATGGCTTGATACTTAGGGGGTCGACTCTCATGCCCCTTTTGCTTGACATAAACCCTGAACTCGAGTTCAAAGATGATGTCTAGACCCGATATTGTTTATGCACATGTATGATTTCAAAATGCAATGCATGATACTTATGTAAACATGCACACACTATGGATTAGACTCACTTCTAAAAATCTCCGATTTCTTCAAGTCAAGGATTCTACGAATTTCAAGAAGCTCTGGGCCAGAGAAAGGTGTACATGACCTGCTTGGATGATTTTTAGGTTTGGGAGTATATATAATTTTGGAAAGTATTTTGAAACTTGGTTTTGTACATAGCCATTATTTTTTGAAATTTTTCCATTTTTGTGTCTTTTTCGAAATACAAATTCAATGATCAAATATAAAGACTTTTTTTTAAAAGTTTTTTGAAATAAATTTCTTTTTGGAATTTTCAGATTTTCAAATGTTTTTTGGATTTTGAAGGTTTTCAATTTTTTGGTTTTTAGCAATATCTAATTTTTTTGGATTTTTGAAAAGTAGGGATCTTCCATCAAACCTACAAAGAAAACCTCATGAATTGGACTATAATAAAAAAGGTCTAAGCCATGGGTTTCGGTTTTAGGAGGTTCTAAAGAGCACTTGACCCAAGTGGTCTTAGGTGGTGGCTTAGGGGGTATGGGTGGGCTGTAGCCCAATCCATATCGATTTGGGTTGGCTTCAGGTAGGACGGATTCTAGTCTACCTTGATTTCTAGCTCCTAGGCCCTTGTAGGGTTCATATCCCATGTTTAGGATCATTTTCCAAGGCTTTTTGATTTTTGAAAATGCTTTATAAAGTTCATGCCCTTGGAACATGGAATCGTCCATGTCATGGGTATATACCCATTTTATTTTGGACTGTGGGAGTTTGGATTTTGGGGTGGTGGAAGACTTGGGCTTCCACACTACCCTGGGTTGGGAGATATGTTTTTCAAGGGAATCCATGCTCGGTCCCTTGAGGGTTTTGACCTACTCCCTAGATGCAACTCATGGTGCCCCTAGGGATGGATTTTTTTGTTTCAAGGCCGTAGGCTTGGGTCTAGGGTACAAGACTAGGCTTGAAGAAGTGGGTTCTTTTATGGTAGAGTTATGAGTTCCTAGGATGTCAATGCATGCCTTAGGGGTCTCCATGTCTACCATTTTTTGAACTTTTTGGTTTTGAAATTCTTTTTGGTGGTGCGGGACATTTGGCGCACCTTGAAAATCCTCTTTTTCGGGCACATTTTGTGGGTTTGTGTGTGCATGGGTGTGAGGATCAAGCCTAGACACTATCCAGATCTCATGATCTAGGAAGTAATGTCGAATTTTCTGGCAGGCCCATACCAAGGCCAAGCACGTCTACTCCATGGCTTGATAATTTCATTCATAAGCCAATAGAGTTTTTGAAATATAGTAGATGGCATACTCTTTATGGGTATCATCCTCATATTGAGCTAATAATGCACCCAAAGCATTCGCATGCACAGAAATATAAAGTAAAAGAGGTTTTCCTTGCTTTGGAGGGTTTAAAACAGGAGGATTAACCAAATACGCTTTTAATCTTTCGAAAGCTTTTTGGCAATCATCGTCCCACACGAATTTCACCCCTTTTCTTAAAAGTTTGTAGAAAGGTTTGTATCTTGTAGCGAGGTTCGAAATGAACCTTCTAATTGATTGGAGGCGACCTTGGAGGCTTCAGATTTTTGTTAAATTGGAGGGTAAAGGCATATCTATGATAGCTCGACACTTAGAGGGGTCAACTTCTATGCCCCTTTGGCTCACCATAAAACCTAAAAGCTTGCCAGATTCTACTCCGAAGACGCACTTTTGAGGGTAGTTTCACCTTATAAAGCCTTAATCTTTTAAAAACTTTTTGCAAAGATTTGATATGTGTATCTTGGGTCTTTGATTTTATCAAGAGATCATCCACATTCACCTCTAAGAGCTCATGAATTTGATTGTGAAAGATCATGGTCATGGCTCTTTGGTATGTAGCACCGGCGTTTTTCAAACCAAAGGGCATGACTGTGTAGCAGTACATGCCCCAAGGTGTAGTAAAAGTAGTTTTAGCTTGGTCTCTTGGGGCTAATTTGATTTGATTATAGCCCGAGTAGCCATTCATAAAGGAAAACATTTCATGATTTGCAGTACTGTAAACACCCAAAATTTTCTTTTAAAATTTTTACTTTTTTTAGGAAAGTAGCTATTTTTAGTAATTTTAGGTTTTCGAAGGAAAAAGGCACTAAACGAGTTGTTTTGGTACCAAAATTTTATGGAAGCTTTAAAATGATGAAAGAATACTTTCCTTTCTGAAAATTTCGAATTTTGACAAGATTGGATGAAAATGACAATTTTGCCCCCGACATGGAAAAAGTAGGATTTTGTTTCTTTAAAAGTTTTTTATTGATAAATTTGTTTTAAATTTGCCGTTTGAAAAGAAACAGGCATTTATAAGACAATTTGACACCTGAAAAGGTAGGTGGGTGCCCAAAAAGGAGAGCGGGCATCAAAAAGGGAAAGTGAGTTTCCCAAAAAGAAAAGTTCATATTCGGAAAGAAATCAGTTGCCTGAGGGAAAAGTTGATGTTATCAAATGAAAGGAAAGATGAAAGCAAGAAAGAACGCTTTCGAAAACAAAGGTTTGGTATCGAACGCCTTTCGTAACATGTATATGTTATGATTGGTTGTTGAGGTAATTAGTGTATTGATATGCATCAGTTTGGCATTGTCATTTGTTACTGTTATGTTAAGAATAATGTTAATATTCCAACATTCATGGAAGAAATCTAGCGACCATGTTGGTTGGTCTTCAAAAAACGTAACATGGGCTTACTAGAACACTTTCGTAGTAAAGCATCAAAAAACTGATGGTGATCAGGGACATAGGTGATTGTGTTCCAAAACGATTCCTGATTGTTTAGAGGCATTGCTTGGAGCATATTATGTCAGTAGTGGCCTGAAAGTTGCACATTCGTTTATGACATGGGTTGGTATCAATGCTGAACAAGAAGAAGCACTGCCTGAGCAAGTCATGAGAAATGCATCAGCACCAAGTTATCACTTAAAGGATATTGAATTTCTCGAGTTCAAACTAGGCTATAAGTTTCTGAATAAAGGCCTTTTATTGGAAGCCATAACTCATCCTTCTAAGGAAGACAACTTAGGCTGTTGCTATCAACGGCTCGAGTTCCTTGGTGATTCTGTTTTAGACATTTTGATAACATGGTTGAGCCTCATGAGAGCAACACAAACTATGCACTGGCTGGTGTTAGTGTTGTTCTAAGTCCTTCTGAGAACCACATGAAAGATACCATTGTTGCTGGAGCATATTTGTGTGATGAGGAAATTGTCAGAGTGGTGTGCACTGAAGGTTCAGATAGAGTCAAGGAGCTAATAAATGAATTTGGTGCATCGTGGAGAAGATGGGAACCTACATCTAGCACGAGAAGGAGGTCATTCACATCGTAGAATTGTTCATGCAGTCATATCCAACATGGAATTTGTATAGTTCCACCTCACAGCTTTGGCTGATGAAGGGCTGCCTACTAAACCAAATCGTGAAAATCCATCTCGATCATACAGAAGCTGTCCGGGGTGATGGCGGAATCCTCTACAACCAATCCATGGAAAGATTCATGCCATTATATGATGAACGAGCGGAGTTGGCTCCTCAGGATGTAGTAGCATGCTGTATAGATGATCAAATCAAGGCGTTGTAGCGGATTGTCAGCCAATTGCTGAACAACTACAACAGATGCAGCAACCTTCTCTGCGGAAAGCTGTCTCTGCCACAAGCCATCTGCAGAGATGAAAAACCAGATTAGTTTCTTTCAAGAGGAACTAAATCCTTTATATGGAAGAACGACAGAAGATTGTTAAAGGCAAAGGGCCAAGGAGGTATGAGTCCACGAAGAGCAACATTGATGCCAAAAACAGCCTGCAAAATCTCATGATGCTGTTGCAAACTCTGGTGGAAGGAGATCATTGTCTGCTACTCCAAGTTCACAGTTCTAAGCCTCATCTTGAAGGTCAAGTTCCTCACAGAATTAAACACTTCCTCAAGAAAGATACGCATGAGATTGAGAAGATGGTTCAAGGTGCTGGAAAATACAAAACGTGAATGTGCAGAACATGGAATTGGAAAGTATTTTCAAAAGACCATAGTTGTCATAAGAATTAAAAGCGCTCTCGTTACAGCACCATGGTGGATCGATATCATAAGTTGGAAATCCCAGCGTTAGATTGGAAATTTGTCTTCCACACCAAGAACCACCTACCATATTGGCTGAACAACCAACATTACTTACCTTATTGAACGGATACAGGCAGCCAACGATCACCACTTACCAAGCCCAGCTCCACCGAACCAGGCAAGAAGACTCAGCCTGCTCCACAACAGCGTCAACTTACCTCTTTCATGCTAGAACTAACTTCAGTCGATGACAGCTGATCTTTCCTTGGTAAGTGCCAAAGATAGCCTCTGGACAAAAATGAGCCAAACAAACTCCATAGCCAACATGTCAAATTCTGCCATTTACAGCTCCCAAACCCAACAACCAGTTGCCAGAACCAGCGATACTTTCCAAAACCTCTTTTTGCAGCAATTACATGCCAAAAATGAATTTGATCAGCAAGGCAACTTGCCTTAACCAATGCTACACCAAAGGGGCACCCTTTGGCCTATGAAAGGAGCCTTAATGAGGCTGCAATGAGATCCTCCAGTCACCACAAAGCATCAATCCGGGGGGATCCGAGGTGAGCACAAACATAGATCCATACTAGAGGGGAATCCGAAATCAACCACCATTGCAAATAACCAGTCCGAAGATCCTCCATTGACCACAAAGCACCAATCCGAGGGAGCCCAAGCCAAGAATTAGTCCGAAAATCCATCCTCAGTTACCACAAAGCATCAATCTGGGGGGACCAGCTCACAGCAATATTCAATCCGAAAATACAAAGAAAGAGAGAGAGAAAGGAGGAGAAGAAGAACAAGAAGGGAGGCCGGCTTGGTTCTGACATCCGACGATCTTCCGACGAAGTTCTTCCACGTTCCATCTCGATCATACAGGTTGGAATTCTTTCATAAACTAGTTTTAATTCATGCGAATCTGAAAAACCACAGATTCTACAGAATTGTATATGAATCGAGGCTACGAGCCCATAGTTCTTGATCTATATCGATACAAACATGCATAATTCCTTCATGAACGAAACAAAAATCCATGTTTGTATGATTTCCATGATTTATTAGGACTGATACAGGTTGAACTTCGTTCTAGAATCACGTTAGGAACCTTCTGAAATTTTCTGCAAACTTGGTTTCTAAAACTATCTATGCACACACGTCTGATCACGGAATTATTATGGACAAACGGCTAATCCAATTGATCCAAAATTTTGCATCCAGAATATAAACATATCAGACCTGATTAGGTAAACGTTTGAGGAACTTTTATAATCATTTGCTTAGTTAATCAAATCCGTGAAATTTAAGATTGCGTTTTACAAAAACAGAATGTTCAGAAACAGACTTCTGTTCTTTTGATCATATCTCTGCAACCACTAAGTGGAATTTGATGAAATTTAATTATTTGGAAATTGTAGACGCGCGAAAATCCCCGCCTCTTCGCCTCTTTCAGGGCTTGGAGCGGATCCTCTCGTGTGTCTAAGGCCTATGTATGCAAACAGGGCTTGCCAGCTAGCTTACTTAAGCTAGCGAAGATATTTTTAACACTGACTTCTAAACGTGGTGACTGTGAGCAAGTAAGCTCTTGTCGTCACAGACCTTCTTGCACCGATGCGCAAGGGTCAGTCTGTACGCTTTGCAAAGATCGAGTTTTTGGAGAGAAAGTCTACGAAGCGGTTCGAGGTGTCTATTTCGGGTCTTTAAGATGCGATTGCATATTTTAGATCACGTGGATTTGCACGTACCTAAGTCTTTTCTTTTATCCCTTTTCGGGCCACCTAGTTTGTGTGTTATGAACACTCCACTACATGGGCGAATTCGAGCGGGGCTTGCTTCGATGCAATATGCGTCCTACCTCGTGGTATGGCGTAGATGCAATGCAAACTCATGCTACTCCAAAGGGAAAACCCGAAATGTAAAGACAATACTGAAGGGAAATGACTGAAGGGAAATAACCGAAGGGAAATGACCGAAGGGAAATAACCGAAGGGAAATGACCGAAGGGAAATAACCGAAGGGAGATATGTATATAGCTTATGTATATGAGCCCTTACTCGGGTCTTGCAAATAAGAGCGAAGGCTCAATGTGGGTGCGTGCTTGAATTGAAAGACTTACACACACGACATGAAATTAAACCCAAATATAAATTGCAGTATGGCCTTGACTAAGGTCTTGGGAGTAAGAGCGAAGGCTCAATGTGTGTGAGAGTGCTTGAATTGAAGTACTACACACACGACATAAATGAAACCCAAATATAACTGCAATAAGGCCTTTACTAAGGTCTTGGGAGTAAGAGCGAAGGCTCAATGTGTGTGAAAGTGCTTGAATTGAAAGACTTACTCACACGACATGAAATGAAACCCAAATAGTATAGGTCGGCCCTTACTTGGGTCTTTCAAATAAGAGCGAAAGCTCAATGTGTGTGAGAGTGCTTGAATTGAAAGACTTACTCAGACGACATGAAATGAAACCCAAATAGTATAGGTCGGCCCTTACTTGGGTCTTTCAACTAAGAGCGAAAGCTCAATGTGTGTGAGTGCTTGAATTGAAAGACAACGCACCCAACTTAAACAAAACCCTTCGGAAATGAAAGTATATATATACACTTATGTATTAGGGGCTGATTAGGCCCGTGTGTGTTCAAAATCGTGCACGACTAAGAGAGTGCACGTGTGTGGTTGTGCCAAGCCACGTTATTACAAGCGGGGGAGACTATGCTCCGTTATTACAACCCCGTATCAAATTGAATCTCAAGCAAGTATACAACTAAGGACCGAGTTTAGGCACTTACGAGTAGCTGGTCCGTAGAGGCCTTGCTTGGGCGTGGGCTTGGCTTTCGCCTTGGGCTGCAAACGGGAGCTCCGCGAAGATAGGTGATCAAAGGTGCTGGCCGGCTGCAAGTGGGGCGCGGGATAGGCGCCTCAAAGGTGGCCGGTTGCAAGTGGGTGTCGCCTCGAGGTGGGGGGTTAAAGGGGCTGGACCAAGTGAGTGTTTAGGGTCACTAGGGGAGTCGAGTGTTTAGGGAAAGTGGACCTAAAGGGGAGTTTGTGGGAAGGCCGAATAGGACACCTAGGGGAAGGGTGATGACTGGCCGAATGAAGGAACAGTCGGTTGGAGTGGCCGACTAGGAAGATGTGGTGGTGGCGGGCTGCTAGGGTGACTAAGGCTGGAGTGTGGGAAGGTAGCTAGTTAGGAGATGGGGCTAGGTGATAGTGAGAATAGTAGGTTTAAGGGAGTGTCACGGGCAAGTCTTAGGAAATCTAATAGGGTGCCGGGTATAGTTGAGGTGAGTTAGGTAGGGGGCAAACGGTTGGGGCGGCTAAGGTTTGGCCGAGTGGGAGTGGTGGCGGCGAGGGGCTGTTGGGTAGGTAAGGTGATGGTATAGTGGGTGGCTGGGAGTGGAGAGGGAGTAGAGAAGAAGCTAGGTAAGGTGCAGGGTACTTACCGAATGGGGAGAGGCGGTGGAAGGCAAGGAGAAGCCGGGTGTGGATGGGAGCTCGGCTGGTTCGATTGGGTGAAGGTGGTGGCGTCCAGCTGGGGAATGGTGGTGGATGGAAGAGGGAAGGTGGCGGTGCAGGTAGAGCTGGTGGAGCAGTTGGAGAGTGGAGCAGGCGGGCAGGTGGAGAGTGGAGCCGGCTGGGCTGAGGTGAGGGCCTTCTCCTTTGCAAAACCCGCCCCCAAGGGGGGGGGGTTTAAATAGGGGATGGGTAGGTCGGTTAGGGCTGGGCTTGGGGTAGTGGTTAGGTGGTTTAGGTAGGGTGGTATGTAGATAAGGTGGGCTGGAAAGGGTTGGGCCAGATATTTTGAAAACTAGGGGTTTGGGTAGATTGTGGGCTAGGGGTGGTTTAGGGGTTTAGGGCTAGGTTAGGTGGTTGGGTTTTAGGGTGAGGTTTAGTGAGCTAGGTTAGGTGATTAGGCTAGGTTTAGGCTAGGATTATGGAAATTAATCTAGGTTTAGGGAAGGATTAGGGAAGTGGGTTAGGTGATTAGGTTGGGATTAGGACGGGATTAGGGAAGTGGGTTAGGT
This sequence comes from Brasenia schreberi, assembly GCA_036023115.1. Lineage (NCBI taxonomy): Eukaryota > Viridiplantae > Streptophyta > Magnoliopsida > Nymphaeales > Cabombaceae > Brasenia > Brasenia schreberi. The sequence continues at coordinate 2,778,652 of JAYKKT010000079.1, forward strand.
GATTAGGTTCAGATTAGGGGTGGATTAGGGGTTTAGGCTAGGATTAGGCATTTTGGGTTAGGTTTAGGTGAAGGAGCTCCCTTAGCATGGCCCATAGACCTTGACCTCCTCATGTTGGTGCAGCCCTAGGTTAGGTTTTAGCTAATTACAAGCTTAAACCCACTCAATTAGGCTAACCCACATGATTAAACCCAAACTTGACACACAAGTCAAGCTTAATACAACACTCTTGATATTTTTCATCCCCACTCTCTCTCATGCCCAATATCCCACGTGAATTTCAAGTGGGCCCCACCTCCATTTATGAGAAGGTGATGTGGGCCATGGATATGGATATTGGATTGGATCTCTGGATCCAAATCCAAATCCACGTCCACATATGGGTTTGGATTGGAATCTGGATATATATGGTCCAGATCCAATCCAAACTGAACTCTGACTCCTTCGAGCTGGGTTCGAAACGGACGATTCGTGCGGGGCCTGACAGCATCAGTACTCCGTCTGCGTTGGGTCTTCGCCAACATAGTCGTCCGCCTCCGTTTCTGCCTTCCGGAGATGACTTCAAATGCTATTTTGATAAGAACAGGGTCTTGGACGTTCGAGATCCTGGGGTGTGAATCAGATAAAAGAGTTGCTGTGCCGGGCTCGACGTGTGCTCCGGTTCCAGGCTCTTCTTAGCTTTCCTGGTCCTGTCTTGATCGGGCCAAGCCACTTCGGGGTTTCAAAACATGTTTTAAAAGGTTTTTAAAAGCCATATTGTATGTTTTTGAAAGATAAAGTTTAAAACATATATACAGGGTTGTCTAGAAGGCTCCTGGGTTTCCAGACTCAAAATGGCCCTTTGGGGCTGCTTGTACAAAACCAGGTTCGTTTTAAGGAATTCGTGGGATTTCGGGGTGTTTACAAATGCCCCTCTTTGGCCTTGTCCAAATCGATTTGGATAAGGGCAAAGATGACAAACACCCCTTTTAATGTCTCCCTAGATCTACCCACGAAGAATATGGGATCGTCCCATTTTTAGCAAAATCTCAATTTACAAACTCTGGTAGGAGGAGATATCATGCCAAAGGGTTATACTATGGAATCTGGTCCTAAAATGGGATCATGTTCATCCAAGTACCATGCATGGAATGCAGATGACATGGGTGTGGTGCCAAGAGTGGTGACCTCCCAGAGACCAGATGTGGTCGAACTCTAGAGACTTACAAGGTCTATTGCTCCAAGTGAGCAAATCCTATGCTGTTCGATGTTCGGCTTTTCAAAACTTATTTACAAAAGCTATTTACAAAAGGGACAACTGTCTTGAGCCTCGATCCTAAGGATCTCGAGCTCTTCGTGCTTGCCCTTGTTTGAGTCTTAACACTCGCTTATCTAGCGAAGATTTTATAAGAAAACAAGTTTCATTTCAAATTCCTACGCCTTACTCGAAACGTCGAATTCTCAAACAAGACGAAATTCAAGTAAGTAAATCCTATTTTTACTTTAGGATTCCTCGAAATGAACCATGCTTTAGCTTGGGATAAGCCAGGGATGGGAAAGAGATACCACGGTCCCTTCTGAAGCGTCCCGTGGTTTGAGGCACAGAAGGCGGAAAACTGCTCTTTTTGAGCTTTTTGGCCTCTTTTTCCTTTTTTTCATAGAGGGTCTCCCTTTGGGAGTATTTTTTCTTTAATCCCTCTTTTTTATAAGAGAATCGATTTTTCTTTTTGAAGTCTGGTTTCTTTCTTTTGGAAAGAGACTTTAAATGGGAAATTCCCTTTTGATTTGGGTCTTTGTTTTCCTTTTGGAAGGAGAAGAAAAAAGGGGAGGACTTATCCCAAGCCTACACTCGATCCACTCCAGATCACCCTATTTAGAAATAGCACGTACTACTTGCAAGTATCTTGCTATGTTGAACTAGGCCTTTCTTTGTAAGATGAAGGATTTTGAAATGTAACCACGATTTTGAAAACTCCACTCTTTCACAAGTGCGAATTCTCTCATTTAGGTTCACACGAGTTTGCCTTTGCACCTTATTCACATGTCTCAGGGCAGCTATCCCCATAAAATTTTTGAAAACTGGAATTTAATCCAGATCCTACACATGATACTTCTTTAAGTATTGGATATTGATAGGATCTGCTAAATTCCTACCTTCTACATCGATCAACCAATACGAATTGTTCGTAGTGGTTGCTCGTACAACATAGGGTCCATCCCAGTTGGGGCGCCACTTGCCTAGGGGGTGTGGGCCACGATGGTGGATGGTTTTTAAGACCAGATCTCCCACTTCAAAGTGGCGAGGTCTCGTGTGTTTGCTATAATGTCGGGCTATCCTTTGCCGGTATGCGCGAGCATGATCCATGGCAAGGAGTCGCCTCTCATCTAGCAAATCTAGTTTGGCCATCCTAGCATGCTGAAGCGTCTCTAAGGGGAGGTCGAGTGCTATGGATGTATGAAATGAATGCAGTTGAGTATGAATGGGAAGAATGGCGTTTGTGCCATAGACCAATTCGAATGGTGTGGCATTCGTGGGAGTCCGGATGGAAGTCCTATAAGCCCATAAGGCTTCATCCAGCTTCTCGTGCCACGTCCTACCCTTCTCTAAGGTTTTCTCAATAATACTAATGAGAGTCTTGTTTGTGGCTTCGGCTTGGCCGTTGCCTTGAGGGTAGTAGGGCGAGGAGAAGTGGTGAGTTATGCCATACGTGTTGCACAACTTGACCATCCGCTCATTCTTGAATGGGGTACCATTATCAGACACAAGGTCTCGTGGAACCCCAAATCGAGCCAAGATATTCCTCCGGATGAAAGCCACCACATGTTGCCCCATTACATTCGTTAGGGAAATGGCTTCCACCCACTTGGAGAAATACTCCGTGGTTGCTAAAATAAAACGATGCCCATTCGAGGCCTTTGGAAATATTGGGCCTACAATGTCAAACGCCCACATGGTAAATGGCCAGGGGCTGACCACGGAATGCAATGCAGATGAAGGGATATGAATGGCGTGCCCATGTACTTGACACGGATGACACTTCCTAACATGATCGTGACAATCCTTTTTCAGGGTGGACCAGAAATAGCCCCCACTAAGTATTTTCATTGCCATCATGTTGGCATTAACATGACCTCCACATTCTCCATCGTGGAACTCATGCATTACCATCCTAGCCTCCTTTAGGTCGATACACCTAAGTAGAATGCCGGTAAAACTCTTTTTGTATAAGACCCCACCCAGAATGGTGTATCGGGTCGAAATCTTATGAATGAATGCCTTATCTTTGGATGTGGCATCCTCGGTAAATCCCCCATTTTCTAAAAATTGTTTAATGTCATAGAACCAGGGTTTTTCAATAGACTCTGGGTTGTTTTGGCAAATATCCAAGTCGTGTGTGGATGGATGGGGCTCATGCCATATTTCCAAAGATCTGGTCCTTGAAATGGGATCGACCTTCAGGGCTGAACCCAAGGAGGAAAGGGCATCGGCGATGCCATTGTCCTCTCTTCCTACGTGTGTGAGCTTACACGACTGGAAGGATTGAACCAGTCGAGTGGCCAACTCGTGATATGGAAATAGTTTCTCATTACGTACTTGCCAAATTTTTAAAACCTGGTTTATGACAAGGAGCGAATCTCCAAAGACCTCGATGCATGATGCCCCTAGAGTTTTCGAAATCCTTAAGCCTTGTATGAATGCTTCATACTCAGCTACGTTGTTGGAACATTCGAAATCTAAGCGGACTGCTATGGGAATCTCACCCTTTTCAGGGGAGATTAGGATGATCCCGGCACCAGCCCCTCGTTGGTTTCGTGCCCCGTCGAAGTGCATCTTCCACACTTGGTTTTCGAAAGAATTTGCCAAAATGTGGTTTTGAAAATGGTTTTGCAATATGCCTTCATCAGGCATTTCGACAAGAGTGGGATATGCGTCCTCTAAGGGGAATTCAGCCACGTAATTTGCTAGGGCTTGCCCCTTAATGGAGATCTGGTGATGGTATTTCAGATCATACTGCATTAGAAGGAGTTGCCATTTGCCCAATCTACCCGTGAGAATGGGTTTTTCGAACAAGTGCTTGATTGGATCAAGCTTGGACACTATCCAGATCTCATGATCTAGGAAATAGTGTCTAAACTTCTGGCAGGCCCAGACTAGGGCCAAGCACGTCTTCTCCATGGCTTGATAATTTCGTTCATAAGCCAAGAGAGTTTTCGAAATATAGTAGATGGCATACTCCTTATGGGTGTCATCCTCGTATTGAGCCAACAGGGCTCCTAAAGCGTTTACGTGCACGGAGATGTATAATAAAAGCGGTTTTCCTTGTTTTGGAGGATTCAAAATGGGGGGATTAACTAAGTATGCCTTCAGTCTCTCGAAGGACTTTTGGCATTCGTCATCCCATAAAAATTTCGTACCCTTCCTCAACAGTTTGTTGAAGGGTTCGCATCTAGTTGCCAGATTCGATATGAATCGGCGCACAGATTGTAATCGACCCTGGAGGATACGGATTTGGGTGAGATTGGAGGGTGGAGCCATGTCTATGATGGCTCGACACTTAGAGGGGTCGACTTCTATTCCCCTTTGGCTCACCATAAAGCCTAGAAGCTTCCTTGATTCTACTCCGAACACACATTTTTGAGGGTTTAGCTTTACTTTGTAAAGCCTAAGTCTTTCGAAAATCTTTTGTAAACATTCGATATGGGTGCATCGGGTTTTGGATTTCGCCAAGAGATCATCTACATACACTTCTACAAGCTCATGAATTTGATCATGGAAGATCGTGTTCATGGCTCGTTGGTATGTTGCGCCGGCATTTTTCAAACCAAAGGGCATGACTGTATAGCAGTACGTGCCCCATGGGGTTGTGAAGGCGGTCTTACCCTGATCTCGTGGACTTAGTTTGATTTGATTATAGCCTGAATAGCCATCCATGAATGAAAACATTTCATGATTTGCAGTACTATCGACTATCAAATCTATGGTTGGTAAAGGATAATTATCCTTTGGAGTGGCTTTATTCAGGTTTCTGAAATCGATGCATATTCGAATTTTCCCATTGGTTTTTCGAACCACAACGATATTTGACAACCAATCAGAATACGCAATGGGTTTTATAAATCCGGCTTTTAGCATATCTTCTAAACCCTCTTTGACTTGCGTGTGCACATTCGGGTGTATTTTCCTAAGCTTTTGCTTTATGGGTTTTACACCTGCATCTAAGGGAAGACGATGCTCGACTATGCTGGGATCTATGCCCGGCATGTCTTCATATGTCCATGCAAACACATCTAAATAGGTTTGTAGAAATGCAATGAATGCTAACTTTTCAGTTTCATGCAAGCATGCGCCTATTTTGATGGTTTTGGGATTGGAATCATCCCCTAGGTTCACCTCTATGAAATCTCCTCCTACTGATTGGGAAGGTCTTTCAAAATCGAGAATTCTATGAAATTTTGGGAGCTCAGAAGTGGGATCTTTCTCAAGGGGATCCACTTCTGGGCTTTGATCATTCTCGTGGGCTATAGACCCGAGGGAACTTGATGCGTGGTTTTCAAAATAACCTGGTTTTGTACTTGGATTTTCAAGTGATTTCGAAATTTTTGGTCTGGCTATGCAGACGACGTTTCTTTCGAAATCCTTTTCTTTTACCAAAGGCCTACCAGGAGCAGCTATGTACAAAATCTTTTTGGTATTTTCCAAATTTTCAATTTTTTTGGGTTTTTGTAAAACAAGAACTTTGGGAACTATACAAAGCACTCTTTTTTCGAGTTTTTGTTTTTCCATTGTTTTTGGTTTTCTTGTTTTTCGATTTTTTTTTATTTTAAGTTTTTCAAATGTTTTTGGTATTTTTAGAAAAAGGGATCTTCCGTCATACCTACAAAGGGAAAACACTGCGGGTTAGACTCGGAACAGGAGGTCTAAACCATAGGTTTCTTCTAAGACAGGCTCCGGGGCACCCTTGACCCAGGTGGTCACAGGGGGTGGCTCCGGCGGTATTCGGGGAGTATAGCCGATCCCATATCGGCTTGGGTTGGCCCTAGGCAGGATGGGCCCCTAGACTTTTGTAGGGCGTGTAGCCCATGTTCAATAACATGTTCCACGACCTTTTGTTTTTTGAAAAGATGGGATACAAGTCGTGGTCCTGGAACATGCTATCGTCCATATTAGGCTCGTATGGCCTTTTGTCCAGGGGCTTTGGAAATAGGGAACGCTTGGGTTTTCCTAGGAGAATTAGAGTCGGGAGGGGGCCTGCTTTGGGCGACCCCTTCACACATACAACCTTCCTAGGGTTGTTCAACACGAGCCGAGGTGGCTCAACCATAATTTGCCCCAGGTTAGCCTCATGGGCCTGGGAGCTTGATAAACAAGGGGAGTTTATGATCCCCTGAAGTTGTGGGTGACTCTCACCTAGGATCACTACGACCTGGTCCCTAAAAGGGATCTTGACACACCTGTGGAAGGTGGATGGCACAGCGCACAAACTGTGTATCCAGGGCCTTCCCAGCAACAGGTTATAATGGGGGTGGTTGTCCAAGACATGGAACACCCCCGTGTGTTCGATCCCTCCCGTTTCCATTGGGAGTTCGATTGATCCTAAAGGCCTAGACGCATTCCCATCGTATCCAGTGATAACGATGGGGCTTGGGTTCACTGAAGTCAAGGTGACTCCGATTTTGTACGCCACATGAAGTGGAAGGATGTTGAGCCCTCCTCCACCATCGACTAGGCACCTGTCCAGAGAGTGGTTGTTTAGAACCACCTCGATATGCAGGGCCTGGTTATAGGTTTCGTAGGGTCTATCTACATCATCTTTCGAAAAGGTGATGGGCGATTTTGCTCCTAATAAAGCCACTTGGGCAGACAAGGATTCCGGACTTATGTTCGAATCGACCTTGGCCCTTTCTAGAATTTTCTCTAATACAAGTCTATGCCTAGGCGAGGTTTTGATAAGCTCTAGGATAGACATGTGAATAGGAATCTTTGAAAGGTGGTTTTCGAAATCATAAGGATTTAGGATGGCTTTGTCCTTATCTGCTTTTGGCAGACCACTAGGGATACATGCTTTTGAGGGGCCAGGCACACTGACCACCTTTTGAGCACCTTGAAGGTGCGGGGGTTGATAGATCCTCCCGGATCTAGTGACTTCCCCCACGACCAGCCTAGGGTTCGCGCTAAACTTGGCTCTAAGGATGAGCTGAGGAGAACCTTGGATTTTCAAAACTGGTTTTACCGGGGTTTCCACTTTTGGTGGTCCCCGAATGACGACTTGGGCGGGCCTCTTGTATAGTACAAGGATGGGCGCACAAGTAGGTCGACCAGGTTCTAGTTTTTGCGCTAGTTCTTTGGAAATGGTGAGGGTACATACCTCCTTTCCTTTCCCACTGCCACTGGCGTGTTTGGGAAAGGGTTCCTTGAAGATAGCTTGAGGTAGCTCAGGTTTCGCAGTGACCTGGAGCCGGCCTTCTGCTATCAAGTTCTCAATTTTATTTAAAAGAGAGAAGCAGCGTTTGGTATCATGGCCTTTGAGCCGATGATACTTACAAAATCGGTTTAAATACCCCCCTTTGGATGTGACTCCTTCGGGGATTTCAGGGAGTTCGATCATGCCCTGGGCAAGTAAGAGGTCGAAGACCTCCGACACAGGTTGCCCCAGCGGAGTATACTCCCGTTTTTCAACTGGTTTTTGAAAATTGCGTTCCCTCTTATTTTCTAATTTTTCAAAATTTTTGGAAGTGCCCGCCATGCCTGGATCCACCCGGACATTGGCGATTTTATGGGGCTTTGCCCCTTTGTCCGTTGTGGGCAGCCCATATGCGATGGGCTTTTCCAAACGAGTTTTTGGAACGGCACTTCCTTTCCATAAGTGGTCGTATGTCCCTTTTCGTAAGTTGGTTTCGAAAAGGGAGGCCTTTTTGATCAACTTATGGAAAGTTGAAATCTCATGGAGCGAGAGAAGGGTTTTTAACTCGCTTTTGAAATTATCCAGGATGAGCATTACTGTGCATCCTTCAGATATGGGCTCTCGCACTTGGCCCAAAAGCGACCTCCATCTTATAATGAAGGCATGCACGTCTTCGTTCATGCCTTGCTTTGTATCCCTTAAGGTATTCAAGGTTGGCGTGACTTCCACGTTGTGTGCAAATCTTTGCATGAAGCAGTTCGCTAACTCTTCAAAAGTAGCGAACTGGCTTAAGTCGTAGGAAGCCAGCCATTTGGCAGCTGTGCCTTTAAGGGATAGAGGGAACCAATACACCCATTTCATCGAGTCCTTTTTCTTCTTATGGGCTCGACGTGAGAAAAGCTGCAAGTGAGACCTAGGGTCTCCCATGCCATCATACCGATGGAAGTTCGGTATTTCATCGTCACTGTCTGTTTCGTAATCCATAGGAAGGAAATCAGACAGGGCGTAGCTTCTTTTCTCTTTATTCTGCCCTTTCAGCAGCTGCTGTAGGGCTTTACGGTCCTTTTGTGTGAAGGACTCGTGGTATTGGTTGCCTTCCATTACGGAGGCCTCTTTTTGCTTGCGAGGTTTTTCAGATTTCTTTTTAGGCCTTTGTTCACCGTTCGATGAACATGAATCGCCTACTTCAGCCTCTTGGCTGAGAGCATCGATTTTGGCCTCAAACTCCCTTCTCAAGTCCTCGATTTCATCTTGTTTTATTTTGTTTTTGAAAATCCTCCTAGAGTGAGAACTTGATGAGCATGAGCCTTGGCTCGACACTTCACTTGGATTGGATTTTGACATGCTTTTCAAGCTTTTTCAAAATATCCTAAGTACAAGCAAAGAAAACAAGTTAAAACGACACCTTTTTACAAAATTTTCGCAAGACTTCTACAAGCAAACTCGATTTTTGAAAAGGCTCACATCCCACCGGGCGTGCCAATCTTTGTAGACGCGCGAAAATCCCCGCCTCTTCGCCTCTTTCGGGGCTTGGAGCGGATCCTCTCGTGTGTCTAAGGCCTATGTATGCAAACAGGGCGTGCCAGCTAGCTTACTTAAGCTAGCGAAGATATTTTTAACACTAACTTCTAAACGTGGTGACTGTGAGCAAGTAAGCCCTTGTCGTCGCAGACCTTCTTGCACCGATGCGCAAGGGTCAGTCTGTACGCTTTGCAAAGATCGAGTTTTTGGAGAGAAAGTCTACGAAGCGGTTCGAGGTGTCTATTTCGGGTCTTTAAGATGTGATTGCATATTTTAGATCACGTGGATTTGCACGTGCCTAAGTCTTTTCTTTTATCCCTTTTCGGGCCACCTAGTTTGTGTGTTATGAACACTCCACTACATGGGCGAATTCGAGCGGGGCTTGCTTCGATGCAATATGCGTCCTACCTCGTGGTATGGCGTAGATGCAATGCAAACTCACGCTAGTCCAAAGGGAAAACCCGAAATGTGAAGACAATACTGAAGGGAAATGACTGAAGGGAAATAACCGAAGGGAAATGACCGAAGGGAAATGACCGAAGGGAAATAACCGAAGGGAGATATGTATATAGCTTATGTATATGAGCCCTTACTCGGGTATTGCAAATAAGAGCGAAGGCTCAATGTGGGTGCGTGCTTGAATTGAAAGACTTACACACACGACATGAAATTAAACCCAAATATAAATTGCAGTATGGCCTTGACTAAGGTCTTGGGAGTAAGAGCGAAGGCTCAATGTGTGTGAGAGTGCTTGAATTGAAGTACTACACACACGACATAAATGAAACCCAAATATAATTGCAATAAGGCCTTTACTAAGGTCTTGGGAGTAAGAGCGAAGGCTCAATGTGTGTGAAAGTGCTTGAATTGAAAGACTTACTCACACGACATGAAATGAAACCCAAATAGTATAGGTCGGCCCTTACTTGGGTCTTTCAACTAAGAGCGAAAGCTCAATGTGTGTGAGTGCTTGAATTGAAAGACAACGCACCCAACTTAAACAAAACCCTTCGGAAATGAAAGTATATATATACGCTTATGTATTAGGGGCTGATTAGGCCCGTGTGTGTTCAAAATCGTGCACGACTAAGAGAGTGCACGTGTGTGGTTGTGCCAAGCCACGTTATTACAAGCGGGGGGAGACTATGCTCCGTTATTACAACCCCGTATCAAATTGAATCTCAAGCAAGTATACAACTAAGGACCGAGTTTAGGCACTTACGAGTAGCTGGTCTGTAGAGGCCTTGCTTGGGCGTGGGCTTGGCTTTCGCCTTGGGCTGCAAACGGGAGCTCCGCGAAGATAGGTGATCAAAGGTGCTGGCCGGCTACAAGTGGGGCGCAGGATAGGCGCCTCAAAGGTGGCCGGTTGCAAGTGGGTGTCGCCTCGAGGTGGGGGGTTAAAGGGGCTGGACCAAGTGAGTGTTTAGGGTCACTAGGGGAGTCGAGTGTTTAGGGAAAGTGGACCTAAAGGGGAGTTTGTGGGAAGGCCGAATGGGACACCTAGGGGAAGGGTGATGACTGGCCGAATGAAGGAACAGTCGGTTGGAGTGGCCGACTAGGAAGATGTGGTGGTGGCGGGCTGCTAGGGTGACTAAGGCTGGAGTGTGGGAAGGTAGCTAGTTAGGAGATGGGGCTAGGTGATAGTGAGAATAGTAGGTTTAAGGGAGTGTCACGGGCAAGTCTTAGGAAATCTAATAGGGTGTCGGGTATAGTTGAGGTGAGTTAGGTAGGGGGCAAACGGTTGGGGCGGCTAAGGTTTGGCCGAGTGGGAGTGGTGGCGGCGAGGGGCTGTTGGGTAGGTAAGGTGATGGTATAGTGGGTGGCTGGGAGTGGAGAGGGAGTAGAGAAGAAGCTAGGTAAGGTGCAGGGTACTTACCGAATGGGGAGAGGTGGTGGAAGGCAAGGAGAAGCCGGGTGTGGATGGGAGCTCGGCTGGTTCGATTGGGTGAAGGTGGTGGCGTCCAACTAAGGAATGGTGGTGGATGGAAGAGGGAAGGTGGCGGTGCAGGTAGAGCTGGTGGAGCAGTTGGAGAGTGGAGCAGGTGGAGAGTGGAGCAGGCGGGCAGGTGGAGAGTGGAGCCGGCTGGGCTGAGGTGAGGGCCTTCTCCTTTGCAAAACCCGCCCCCAAGGGGGGGGGTTTAAATAGGGGATGGGTAGGTCGGTTAGGGCTGGGCTTGGGGTAGTGGTTAGGTGGTTTAGGTAGGGTGGTATGTAGATAAGGTGGGCTGGAAAGGGTTGGGCCAGATATTTTGAAAACTAGGGGTTTGGGTAGATTGTGGGCTAGGGGTGGTTTAGAGGTTTAGGGCTAGGTTAGGTGGTTGGGTTTTAGGGTGAGGTTTAGTGAGCTAGGTTAGGTGATTAGGCTAGGTTTAGGCTAGGATTAGGGAAATTAATCTAGGTTTAGGGAAGGATTAGGGAAGTGGGTTAGGTGATTAGGTTGGGATTAGGACGGGATTAGGGAAGTGGGTTAGGTGATTAGGTTCAGATTAGGGGTGGATTAGGGGTTTAGGCTAGGATTAGGCATTTTGGGTTAGGTTTAGGTGAAGGAGCTCCCTTAGCATGGCCCATAGACCTTGACCTCCTCATGTTGGTGCAGCCCTAGGTTAGGTTTTAGCTAATTACAAGCTTAAACCCACTCAATTAGGCTAACCCACATGATTAAACCCAAACTTGACACACAAGTCAAGCTTAATACAACACTCTTGATATTTTTCATCCCCACTCTCTCTCATGCCCAATATCCCACGTGAATTTCAAGTGGGCCCCACCTCCATTTATGAGAAGGTGATGTGGGCCATGGATATGGATATTGGATTGGATCTCTGGATCCAAATCCAAATCCAAGTCCACATATGGGTTTGGATTGGAATCTGGATATATATGGTCCAGATCCAATCCAAACTGAACTCTGACTCCTTCGAGCTGGGTTCGAAACGGACGATTCGTGCGGGGCCTGACAGCATCAGTACTCCGTCTGCGTTGGGTCTTCGCCAACATAGTCGTCCGCCTCCGTTTCTGCCTTCCGGAGATGACTTCAAATGCTATTTTGATAAGAACAGGGTCTTGGACGTTCGAGATCCTGGGGTGTGAATCAGATACAAGAGTTGTTGTGCCGGGCTCGACGTGTGCTCCGTTTCCGGGCTCTTCTTAGCTTTCCTGGTCCTGTCTTGATCGGGCCAAGCCACTTCGGGGTTTCAAAACATGTTTTAAAAGGTTTTTAAAAGCCATATTGTATGTTTTTGAAAGATAAAGTTTAAAACATATATACAGGGTTGTCTAGAAGGCTCCTGGGTTTCCAGACTCAAAATGGCCCTTTGGGGCTGCTTGTACAAAACCAGGTTCGTTTTATGGAATTCGTGGGATTTCGGGGTGTTTACAGAAATACAACATCCGTAGCTCTCTAACACAACAAATTTTATCGAAATTGGATGTCTGAGTGCTGAGATATTGTTGTTTTTCTGAGCCTCTAATTCACATAAACAGGGCTGTTCCAAATTTTATAACAGTTTCTGATTCTGTATTTCATTCTCATAAAATAAAGAACAAAATTATAAAATAAAAATATATTCTGATTCTACACGTGTTTTTCTCTATTTTGTAAAATTTTTATAATTTTTGGAGAATTAGAAATATTTTTAAAAATTCAGAGAACAGGCCTCTGAAACTGAACAGGTTTTGCAAATCTCAGAATCTGAAATTTTTCAGAAATCAAAAACTTAGGCACATATCTGAAACTTTAGAAAATCTGGTTTTTCCTTTTTCGATTTAATGGATTCAAAAAAATTTCAAGCGTCTAGGCTGACCCTTGAGAGCTAGTTCAAGAAGGCCTAAGTCGAAAAGATCTCACTTGTCCACAATCGTTCTAAGAAGTCAGAAAAACATAATTTGTTAGTTTTAGCAAACTAATTGGCATGCTCGCGCAACCCGACGTAGTTCGAGGGTTTGATTTCGAATCCCAAACGATTTGAAATAAATTCACGTCTACAAGTACTATCGACTATCAAATCAATGTTTGGCAAAGGGAAGTTATCCTTTGGTGTGGCTTTGTTCAAGTTTCTGAAATCAATGCAAATTCGTATTTTCCCATTGGATTTTCGAACTACCACGATTTTGGAAAGCCAATCAGAATACGCAATGGGTTTTATAAAACCAGCTTTAAGCAGATCTTCTAAACCCTCCTTTACTTGCGAATGGACATTCAGATGAATCTTCCTAAGCTTTTGTTTTATGGGTTTTGATTCTAGATCTAGGGGAAGACAATGCTCTACCACTTTCGGGTCTATACGTGGCATGTCTTCATATGTCCACGCAAACACATCGATATAGGTTTTCAAGAATGCAATGAATGATGCTTTTTCATGCTCATGCAAAGATGCACCTATCTTAATGTGCTTGGGTTTTGTTTTGTTCCCTAAGTCAATCTCTACGAAATCCCTCCTACAGAATTCAAAGGTTTTTCAAAATCAAGGATTTTGTTAAACTCGGGAAGCTCAGAAATGGGATCCTCCTTAGGGAGAAGGGGATCTTCTTCTGGGCTTTGATCATTCTCGAGAATTCTAAATCCTAGGGAATTTGGAGTGGATGCATGATTTTTGCAAACACCTGGTTTTGATTTTGGAGTTTCTACAGGTTTTAAAGACTTGGGTCCTTTTATGAAGACGATTTCTTCAAAAGCCTTGGTTTTTTCCAAATTTTTACCAGGGGCTGCTATACTGTAAACACCCCGAAATCCCATGAATTTCTCAAATTCATCTGGTTTTATAAAAGCAGCCCCAAAGGGCTATTTTGAGTCTGGAAACCCAGGAGCCTTCCAGACAACCCTGTACATATGTTTTAAACTTTGTATTTCAAAAATACATAATATGGCTTTCGAAAACCCTTTTAAAACATGTTTTGGAAACCCCGAAGCAACTTGGCCTGATCAAGACAGGACCAGAAAAGCAAAGGAGAGCCTGGAACCGGAGCACATGTCGAGCCCGGCACAACAACTCTCGTATCAAATCCACACCCCCAGGATCTCGAACGTCCAAGACCCTGTTATCATCAAAACATCATTTGAAGTCATCTCCGGAAGGCGAAAATAGAGGCGAACGATCATGTTGGCGAAGACCCAATGGAGACGGAGCACTGATGTTGTCAGGCCCCGCACAAACCGCTCGTTTCGAATACAGCTCGAAGGAGTCAGAGTTCAGTTTGGATCGGATCTGGACCATATATATCCAGATCCCAATCCAAACCCATGTATGGACTTGGATTTGGATTTGGATCCAAAGATCCAATCCAATATCCATATCCATGGCCCACATCACCTTCTCATAAATGGAGGTGGGGCCCACTTGAATTTCACGTGGGATTATGGGCATGAGAGAGAGTGGGGATGGATAAGATCAAGTGTGGTTGTAATTAAGCTTGACTTGTGTGTCAAGTTTGGGGTTAATCATGTGGGTTAGCCTAATTAAGTGGGTTTAAGCTTGTAATTAGCCAAAACCTAACCTAGGGCTGCACCAACATGATGTGGTTAAGGTCTATGGGCCATGCAAAGGGAGCTCCTTCACCTAAACCTAACCCAAAATACCTAATCCTAGCCTTCCACCCTAATCCGCCCCTAATCTGAACCTAATCACCTAACCTACTTCCCTAATCCCGGCCTAATCCCAACCTAATCACCTAACCCACTTCCCTAATCCTTCCCTAAACCTAGGTTAAATTCCCTAAACCTAGCCTAATCCTAGCCTAATCACCTAACCTAGCTCACTAAACCTCACCCTAGAACCCACCCACCTAACCAAACCCTAAACCCCTAAACCACCCCTAGCCCACAACCTACCCAAACCACTTGTATCTAAAATATCTGGCCCTACCCTTTCCAGCCCAGCTTATCATCATACCACCCTATCTAAACCACCTAACCACTACCCCAAACCCAGCCCTAACCGACCTACCCATCCCTATATAAACCCCCCCTTGGGGGCGGGTTTCATCATCTAAGCCGCCTCTCCCATCCCAGCCGGGTCCTCTCCTTCCCCAAGTCCAGCCGAATCCCACCTGCTCCACCTGCTCCGCTTGCACCACCACTTGCTCCACATCCCACCACCACCTGCTCCACATCCCACCACCACCTGCACCATTTCATTCCAGCCGAGCGCCACCCTCTCTTCACCCGGTAAGTCCCCTACACCATACCCTGCTACTTCTTCACTCCCTCTCCACTCTCAGCCTCCTAATCCACTCCCCTACCACCCTAACATCAGCCCTTACACTCGCTGCCACCCTTCTCACTCAGCCGAACCCATAGCTCCCTAACTACCCACCGCCAAGCTCCTAGTCGGCCACTCCAACCGACTGTCACCTTGTCATTTGGCCAGCCACCCGCCAGCCATATCCTTCCCCTATCTAGTTCCCTTCCCTTAGTGCCATATTCCCCAACACTACACTCCCCTTAGTGACCCTCCTTAAGCCCTTTAACCCAACCCACCAAAGACAGCCCCTTGCTAGCAGCCGGCCACCTTCGAGGCGCCTCTTCCGTGCACCAAGGGCACTCGGCCAGCACCTCTTGCCATTCACCCTCGCGGAGCTCCCTTTTACAGCCCAAGGCGAAGGCTAAGCCCACGCTCAAGCAAGGCATCTACGGACCAACTACTAGTAAGTGCCTAACTCGGTCTTTAGTTGTATACTTGCTTGAGATTCAATTCGATACGGGGTTGTAATAACAGAGCATAGTCTCTCACCGCTTGTAATAACGTGGCTTGGCACACCCACACACGTGCACTCTCCTAGTTGTGCACGATTTTGAACACACACGGGCCTAATCAGCCCCTAATACATAAGTATATACATATACTTTCATTTTTGAAGGGTTTTGCTTAAGTTGGGTGTGTTGTCTTTCAATTCAAGCACTCTCACACACATTGAGCTTTCGCTCTTATTTGAAAGACCCAAGTAAGGGCCGACCTATACTATTTGGGTTTCATTTCATGTCGTGTGGGTAAGTCTTTCAATTCAAGCACGCACCCACATTGAGCCTTCGCTCTTATTTAAAAGACCCAAGTAAGGGCCGACCTATACTATTTGGGTTTCATTTCATGTCGCGTGTGTAAGTCTTTCAATTCAAGCACTCTCACACACATTGAGCCTTCGCTCTTACTCCCAAGACCTTAGTCGAGGCCTATTGCAGTTATATTTGGGTTTAATTTCATGTCGTGTGCATAGTACTTCAATTCAAGCACTCTCACACACATTGAGCTTTCGCTCTTACTCCCAAGACCTTAGTCAAGGCCATACTGCAATTTATATTTGGGTTTAATTTCATGTCGTGTGTGTAAGTCTTTCCATTCAAGCACGCACCCACATTGAGCCTTCGCTCTTATTTGCAAGACCCGAGTAAGGGCCCATATACATACTCTATATACATATCTCCCTTCGGCATTTACATTTCAAGTCATTTCCCTTTGGTTATTTCCCTTCGGTATTGTCTTTACATTTCGGGTTTTCCCTTTGGAGTAGCGTGAGTTTGCATTGCATCTATGCCATACCACGAGGTAGGACGCATATTGCATCAAAGCAAGCCCCGCTCGAATTCTCCCATGTAGTGGAGTGTTCATAACACACAAACTAGGTGGCCCGAAAAGGGATAAAAGGAAAGACTTAGGCACGTGCAAATCCACGTGATCTAAAATATGCAACCGCATCTAAAAGACCCGAATTAGACACCTCGAACCGCTTCGTAGACTTTCTATCCCAAAACTCGATTTTTGCAAAGCGTACAGATTGACCCTTGCGCATCGGTGCAAGAAGGTCTGCGACGATAAGAGCTCACTTGCTCACAGTCGCCACGATTAGAAGTCAGTTTTACATCTTCGCTAGCTTAGGTAAGCTAGCTGGCACGCCCTGTTTGCATAAATAGGCCTTAGACGCACGAGAGGATCCACTCCAAGCCTAGAAAAGGCAGGGCAGGCGTGGGGATTTTTCGTGCGTCTATATATACACACAATTTTGTTTTGGGGTTTTTGTAAATTTTTGATTTTTTTGGATTTTTGCAAAGCAAAGACACTTGGAGCTATACAAACTACAACTTTTTTTGACTTTTCGTAAATTTCTAATGTTTTTGGTTTTTGAGATTTTTCAAATTGTTTTTGTATTTTGAGAATTTGCAATTTTTTTGGATTTTGGTTTAATGAGAGATCTTCCATCATACCTATAAAGGAAAATGCCACAAGTTAGACTCTAAATAAGAGGTCTAAATCGTAGGTTTCTGCTTCACTAGGTTCCAGGGCACCCTTGAACCAAGTGGTCACAGGTGGGGGTTCTGGTGGTATTTTGGGAGTATATCCGATCCCATATCGATTTGGGTTTGCACTGGGCACTATGGGCTCGAGGCAAACTTGGTTTTGGTTCCCTAGACTTTGGTATGGCATGTATCCCATGTTCAATAGCACGTTCCACGGTTTTTTGTTTTTTAAAAAGTTTGGATATAATTCATGATTTTGGAACTTGCTATCGTCCATGTTATGCATGAATGGTTTCTTTTCTAGGGGTTTAGGAAATAGACGACACTTGGTCTTTCCTAGGATGGTTATGGTTTTGAGTGGACAAGCCTTGGGCTGCCCCTTGATACACACAACCTTCCTAGGCTTTTGGAGGACGAGTTTGGGTGTCTCGACCAAGGTCTTACCAAGGTTGCCCTCATAGGCTTGAGAACCTGACAAGCAAGGGAAATTCTGGATTCCCTGAAGCTGAGGATGGTTTTTACTTAGAATTACCACAATTTGGTCTTCGTAGGGGATTTTCACACACCTATGGAAGGTGGATCGCACAGCTTGCAGGCTATGTATCCAGGGTCTTCCAAGCAATAGGTTGTAATGAGGGTGAATGTCTAAGACATGGAACACCCCCACGTGGGCTATGCCCCCCATTTCCATGGGTAACTCTACGGCTCCCAACGGTCTAGATGTATTCTCATCATATCCAGTGATTACAATGGGGCTTGGGTTTATGGAGGTCAAGGTGACTCCGATTTGATACGCCATGTGGAGCGAAAGGATGTTGAGACCTCCTCCCCCATCAACTAAGCATTTGTCGAGAGGATAGTGATTCAAAACTACCTCGATATGCAAAGCTTGGTTGTGGGTTTCATAGGTGTAAACACCCCTAATTTTCCAAAAATCAAAAACTCTTAAAAACACAAAAAGCTCGTTTGAGCCAAAACGACAACCTGTTTTAAAATGTGAAAACAGGTACAAAAGGCAAAAGGAGAGCCCCAGCAAGAAGAGCAAATTGAGTATGGAGTCTCAAAAGCCACCCCCTACTCAAAAATGGAAGAAAAGAGAGCCTGTTCAGAGAAAAGCCCGATAGAAGGGTAAAAATGTAATTTGGATTAAAGAAAAAGCGCAAAGCAGCTCCAAAATACAAAAAGAAGCCCAATACCTGAGGAAGTCGATAGAAGTCCGAGACATGTCCCGTCAGAATGAAGAATAGAATCCGTGCAGCAATCTGAGTTCGATATCAATAGGAACCGGCTAGAAACCAAAACGGTGGACCGAAATGAACGCCGAAAAAGTCCTGAAAAGCAGAACACCGGTTGGAAGAAAGACTTGGGGAAGACCTAGGCCAGAGTCGGGCCTCCGATGAATTGAAGCCCGCTCGAAACCGACGGTAAAAAGCACCAGAAATGACTAGAAAACCAAGGAGTAGAAGAAAAGTTTGGATTGGGTCTAGACCCAAAAATATCCAGATCCAGATCCAAATAGTATTTGGATTGGATTTGGATCTTAAAATATCCGAGATCCGAGATACAAACCCAAATAAATATTTGGACTGGATCTGGATCTCAAAATATCCAAGATCCACGATCCAGATCCAAATAGAGTTCGGATTGGATTCGAATACCCAAACCCAAATCCAAGACCTAATATCCAAGACCCATTTGAAACGTCTATAAATAGAGGTGAGGGGGCTTGAAAAATCCTGGACGTGAGCCTCAAAGGGGAGAGGCCTTTCACGTGAAAAAGAGGGGGATGAGAGAGAAAGGCCCTATTGGCCAAAGTGTTTTTATTTGAGAGTTGGGATTGGCCCATGGAGCCAAGGGCTACACCAACAAGGTGGCGTCTCCTTCAAGCTGGAGTGGAGCATTGCATGGTGGAGCTTGGCGGTTTGGAGGTGATCGGGAGTGGAGCTGCACCCTAAGGTAAGTCTCCTAAGCCCTAACCTAACCCATTTCTTCCCCTAACCACTCTAGACCACCTAAACCTTCCCCTAAAAACACCACTAAACCAACCAAGTTCTGCCCGGTTTTCACCAAGACTTCTACCCTAGATAATGCCCTAAACCAACTCCCTAAACCACCTAGTTCAGCCACTTGTAAACACCCCGAAATCCCACGAATTTCTCAAATCAACCTGGTTTTGTAAAAGCAGCCCCAAAGGGCTATTTTGAGTCTGGAAACCTAGGAGCCTTCCAGGCAACCCTGTACATATGTTTTAAACTTTGTATGCTTTAAATATGTATAATACGCTTTTAAAAACCTTTTAAAATATGTTTTGAAACCCCCGAACCGGCTTGGCCTGATGAAAGTAGGACTAGAAAAGCCAAAGAGAGCCCGGAACCGGAGCACATGTCGAGCGCAGCACAGCAACTCTCGTGTTGAATCCACCCCCAAGATCTCGAACGTCCAAGACCCTGTTATCATCAAAAAACCGTTGAAGTCATCTCTGGAAGGTGAAAACAGAAGCGGACGACCATGTTGGCGAAGACCCAACGCAGACGGAGTAATGATGCTATCAGACCCCGCACAAACCATTCGTTTCGAACACAGCCTGAAGGAGTCAGAATTCAGTTCGGATTGGATCTGGACCATATATGTCCAGATCTCAATCCAAACCTATGTGTGGATTTGGATTTGGATTTGGATCTAGAGATCCAATCCAATATCCACATCCATGGCCCACATCACCTTCTCATAAATGGAGGTGGGGCCCACTTGAAATTCACGTGGGATTATGGGCATGAGAGAGAATGGGGAGGATAAGATTTGAGTGTAATTGTAATTAGGCTTGACTTGTGTGTCAAGTTTGGGGTTAATCATGTGGGTTAGCCTAATTAGTGTGGGTTTAAGCTTGTATTAGCCAAAACCTAACCTAGGGCTACACCAACATGATGCAATAAGGTCTATGGGTTATGCAAAGGGAGCTCCCTAACCCAATCCTAATCAAAAACCCCTAATCCTAGCCTTTTACCCTAATCCCGACCTAAACCTAGCCTAATCACCTAACCCACTTCCCTAATCCTGGCCTAATCCCAACCTAATCACCTAACCCACCTTCCTAATCCTTCCCTAAACCTAGCATAATTTCCTTAAACCTAACCTAATCCTAGCCTAATCACCTAACCCACCTCACTAAACCTCACCCCAAAACCAACCCACCTAGCTAAACCCTAAACCCCTAAACTACCCCACCTAAACCTAGCACACCACATCCCTAAAACCCCTTTAAGTAAAATATCTAGCCTCTCCTCAAAACCAGCCCACCTTATCATCACACCACCACCACCTTCCAAGAACCAGCCCCAACCGCCCTTCAAAAAGCTATATAAACCCCCCCATAGTGGGCGGGTTTTTCAGCTTCTCTCATCCTCTCCAATCACATCCCAGCCCACCCTTGGGCCAGCCGAGCCTTCCACCTTGCTCCCTTCTTCCACCTACACCGCCACAACACGGCCAGCTCCATCTCGCACCACCACTTCCATCCGGCCTGCTCCATTCCACGCTACCACCTTCATCACCCGGCTCCATCCACCTTCATCACCCTGCTGCCTTTCTTCCACCCACCGAACTCCTTCACCATCCGGTTAGTATCTCAACCTAAGCTTCACCTCCTTTTTACTCCCCCTCCACTCTCAACCACCCATACCACCACCACTTAGCATCCTCCTATGCCACCCGCCACCCTTACCCATTCGGCTAGACCAAACCCCTTTACCACCCGACTCTCTACCTTTGCCTAGTGACACCCGGCCACCCTATCTTGCTCCCTAAGACCTGCCCCTTCCACTCTTAGTCACCCATTAACCCCACCTTCCACTGCACCCTAGCTAGTTCCCTTCCCATCCTTGACATTCCCTAGCTACCCTAGCTGGCCATCATTAAACCATCCCTAGTCGGCCACCCCTAGTTGACTGCACCCAAGTCCTCACACACGGGCCTAATCAGCCCCTTTAGATATAAGTTATGTATATACTTTAAGTTGCATAGGGTTTTGCTTGAGTTGGGTGTGTTGTCTTTAAATTCTCACACTCACACACATTGAGCTTCCGCTCTTATTTGCAAGACCCAAGTAAGGGCCGTGTTATACTATCCTTGGGTTTAATTTCATGTTGTGTGCATAGTACTTCAATTCTAGCACTCACACACATTGAGCTTTCGCTCTTACTCCCAAGACCTTAGTTAAGGCCACATTGCAATTTATATTTGGGTTTAATTTCATGTTGTGTGTGTAGTACTTCAATTCTAGCACTCACACACATTGAGCTTTCGCTCTTACTCCCAAGACCTTAGTTAAGGCCATATTGCAATTTATACTTGGGTTTCATTTGAAGTCGTGTGTGTTGTCTTTACATTTTCACATGCACCCACATTGAGCCTTCGCTGTTATTTGCAAGACCCAAGTAAGGACTCATATATACTATATACGTACTTCCCTTTTGGCTATGTCTTTTCAATTTGGGTTTTAAGGTTCAGCAGTGTGCGTAGTCTTTCAATATATACACGGCACACACTTGCACAATTGAGCCTTTCCGCTCTTAAGATATAGCCATATTTCCCTTTTGCAATTTCCCTTCGGCATTTTACATTACAAGTCATTTCCCTTCGGCAATTTCCATTACAAGTCATTTCCCTTCGGCATTGTCTTTTAAATTCGGGTTTTCCCTTTGGAGTTGCGTGAGTTTGCATTGCATATATGCCATACCATGAGTTAGGACGCATATTGCATCAAAGCAAACCCCATACTCCCTCTCAAAGTCGCCACATTTTAGTGGAGTGTTCATAACACACACCTAGGTAGCCCAAAAAGGGATAAAAAGCAAGACTTAGGCACGTGCAAATCCACGTGAACTAAAATCTGAAAATCATACAAAAAAGACCCGAATCAAACACCTCAAACCACTTTCGTAGGATCTTACACTCAAAAACTCGATTTTAAAAGCGTACAGACTGACCCTTGCGCATTGGTGGAAGAAGGTCTGCGACGACAAGAGCTTGCTTGCTCACAGTCGCCACATTAGAAGTCAGGTTTTAAAATATATCTTCGCTAGCTTAAGTAAGCTAGTTGGCACGCCCTGTTTATTTAAATAGGACTTAGGCACACGAAAAGGTTCGCTTCAGGCCTAAGAACCAGAGCGGGAATTTTCTACGTCTACACCACCACCTGGTCGAGCACCAAACAAAGGCCATGAACCTTGGCCGAAATCTCAAAACTTCAGCCAACACCTTGTAAACACCCCAAAATCCCACGATTTTCTCAAATTACTTGGTTTTGCAAAAGCAGCCCCAAAGGGCTATTTTGAGTTTGGAAACCTAGGAGCCTTCCAGACAACCCTGTACATATGTTGAAACCATATATGTTTTAAAAATATATACATACAGTTTTGGAACCTTAAAAAGGTATTTTGAAACCCCAAAAAGTAGCTTGGCCTGATGAAAGCAGGACAGAAGAAGCGAAAGAGAGCCCCGACCCGCAGCATATTTCAAGCCCAGCACATCAACTCTCGTATCAGAATCATCTCCAGATTCTCGGACATCCAAGCCCCTAATATCAACAATTTACTCAAAATGATCTCCGGAAGGTGAGAAGAAGAGCAGACGACAATGTTGGCGAATACCCAACGCAAGACAGAGTACTGATGCAGTCAGGCCCCGCACAAACCGTTCGTTTCGAAATGCCATAAAGGAATCAGAAAATCAGATTTGGGCTGGATCTGGACCATATATATCCAGATCCAGACCCAAACATGCATTTGGATTTAGATTTGGATTTGGATCCAAAGATCCAAATCTAATATCCACATCCATGGCCCACATCACCTTCTCATAAATGGAGGTGGGCCCACAGATATTTCACATGAAAAGCTTGGGTATAGAGAGAGAAGGGGTGATAAAGTATGAGTGAGAAAGTTGGTGGGCTTGACTTTTGGTCAAGGGTGGGTTAACCATGTGGGTTTAGCCTAGAGTGTGGGTTTGAGCCTGTATGCACCTACACCTAACCTGGGGCTACACCAACATGAACATGGCCGCAACTAGGTCCATGGATCGATGCCAAGGGGAGGTTCCTAAAACCTAGCCCTGAACTAACCCACATGGTTAACCCACCCTAGCCACTCCCCCCTAAACCTGACCCAATCCTAGCCGTCCTCACCCAAAACCACCCAAACCTCACCTAGCCGACCTCACCTAGCTCACCTCACCTAACTAGACCATCTAGACCCTAACTAGACTAAACCTAATCCCACCTTAATACACCTAATTAATCCCCTAACCATTAATTCCCAGCCACCCTAAACGACCAACCCTAAACCACCATACAACCCACCCTAACCGACCTACCCCAAACCACCCCACAAGCCCACCTTATTGTAAATATCTATCCATACCACTCCCCACCGACCCAGCTCTTGGGCCTATAAAAACCCCAGGTTTTTACAGGTTTTGGACTCTCTCTCCTGCTCTCTCTTCCACCCCATCTCACTTTCACTCTCCCCCAATTGTACCACTTCCATCGCCACTCCACCCGGCTGCCACCTTCCAACTGACTGCCACTCCACCCGACTACCACCTTCCACCCGGCTGCCACCTTCTTCCAACAACATTCGGTTGCCACCTCCTTCCACCACCAGCCGGCCATCTCCTCATCCACCAGCACAATGGTTAGTACTCCCTCTCAGCCCCATCTAGCCTCTCATCTCCCCTTTCTTACCCAGCCACACACTCCATCACTTGCCACCACAACCCGACCTTCTCCCTTACACCCGGCCACCTCACACCCTACCTCACCACCTTTCCTTAGCATCATCCACCTTAGCTCCTAGCTAGACCTTCTCCCTTAACCTGCCACCATCTAGGCAACACCCTAACCTACCACAACCCAACTAGCATCCCTACTTGCCGCTCCCATCACCCGGCCAGCCTCAAGGCTCTATTCGGCTAGCACCCTACCTGTCGCCAATCCACGTCCAAGGAGCTCCCCTTCGGCTGTCCAAGGTGACTCACTAGGCCAAAGCCAAGCAAGTTGAGCACGGACCAGCTACACGTAAGTGCCTAACTCGGTCCTTATTATTAACTTGCTTACATTTAATTAAATTTGATACGGGATTGTAATAATGGAGTGTTGTCTCCCCCCGGTTGTAATAATATGGTTTGGCACACCAACACACACGTGCACTTTAGCCATTCGACTCTTAGCTGCACACCATTTTGGCACACACACGGGCCTAACCAGCCCCTAAGATATAGTTATACTTATATATATTAAGCTGCGTGGGTTTAATTTAAGTCGTGGGTGTTGTCTTTCAATTTCCACACTCACACACATTGAGCTTTCGCTCTTACTCCCAAGACCTTAGTAAAGGCCATATTGCAATTTCGTTTGGGTGTTTCAAATTCAAGTTGTGTGCGTGGTCTATCAATTTCCAGAGTCACACACATTGAGCTTTCGCTCTTACTCCCAAGACCCTAGTAAGGGCCGTACTGCAATTTCATTTGGGGGTTTTTAATTCAAGTTGTGTGCGTGGTCTTTCAATTTCCACACTCACACACATTGAGCTTTCACTCTTATTCCCAAGACCCTAGTAAGGGCCATATTGCAATTTCATTTGGGTTTTAATACAAGTTGTGTGCGTGGTCTTTCAATTCCACACTCACACACATTGAGCTTTCGCTCTTATTCCCAAGACCTTAGTAAAGGCCATATTGCAATTATATTTGGGTTTACATTACAAGTCGTGTGTGTTGTCTTTCCATATACACATAACACCCACGCACACGTTGGCGACCTTCGGGCCCATATATATTATAAGTATTTCCCTTCAGCTATGTCTTTAAGATTTAGGTTTTAAGGTTCAACTGTGTGCGTAGTCTTTTGATATATACACGACACACACTTGCACAACTGAGCCTTTCCTCTCTTAAGATATAGTCATATTTCCCTTTTGCAATTTCCCTTTTGCAATTTACATTAAGTCATTTCCCTTCTGCATTGTCTTTCAATTCGGGTTTTCCCTTTGGAGTTGTGTGAGTTTGCATTGCATATTCGCCCTACCACGAGTTAGGACGCATATTGCATCAAAGCAAAACCCCACACTCCCATGCAAAAATCTCCCAACTTAGGTCACTTGTGCACACACCTAGTTGGCCCTAAAAAGCTTAAAATGAAAGACATAGGCACGTGCAAATCCCACATGTAATAAAACTTGCAATCGTACAAACAAAGCCCAAATACTTCGGGTATTTTCAAAGAGGTTTGATTTTAAAGACTTTGCCAAGTGTACAGACTGACCCTTGCGCATCGGTGCAAGAAGGTCTGCGACGAAAAAGAGCTCACTTACTCACAGTCGCCTCGATAGAGTCAGATTTCAAAACTTTTTTCGCTAGCTTAAGCAAGCTAGCTGGCATACCCTTTTGTTAAAAATGACTTAGACACACAAAAAGGTTCACTTCAAGCCTAAGAACTAGAAGTGGGAATTTTCCGTGTCTACAGGTTTGGCACGCCCAGTGGGAGCTGGGCCTTGTGCAGAGTCAGTTTATGTAGAAAAACCTCATAAATGTTTTTTCAAAGAAAACGTTTTAAACCTTGTTTGTTTCATTTTCATATCTAGGATTTGTTTTGAAAAGCATATTGAAGCATGTCGATTCTAGGCTCCCAAGAGGTATCTAGCCACGGCTCATGCGCATCAAGTTCTCAATCTAGAAAGTTATCGAAAAAACAAGAGATTGAAGACTTGAGAAGGGATTTCGAGGCCAAGATCGCTACTCTTAGCAAAGAGGCTGAAGCTGGCGATTCATGTTCGTCAAATGGCGAACCAAAGGCCAAGAAAAAATTTGAAAAACCTCGCAAACACAAAGAGACTTCCGCAATGGAAGGTAACCAATACCACGAGTCCTTCACACACAAGGACCGTAAAGCCCTACAGCAGCTGTTGAGAGGGCAAAATAAAGAGAAAAGAAGTTATGCCCTGTCTGATTTCTTGCCTGTGGACTATGAAACAGACAGTGACGATGAAATACCGAACTTCCATCGGTATGATGGCATGGGAGACCCTAGGTCTCACTTGCAGCTTTTCTCTCGTCGAGCCCATAAGAAAAAGAAGGACTCGATGAAGTGGGTGTATTGGTTCCCTTTGTCCCTCAAGGGCACAGCTGCCAAATGGCTGGCTTCCTACGACCTTAGCCAGTTCGCAACTTTTGAAGAGTTAGCGAACTACTTTATGCAGAGATTCTTGCATAACGTAGAAGTCACGCCGACTTTAAACACCTTGAGGGATACAAAACAAGGTGTGAACGAGGACATACATACGTTCATCATTTGTTGGAGGTCTCTCCTAGGTCAAGTGCGAGAGCCCATATCTGAAGGATGTGCAGTCATTCTCATCCTGGATAATTTTAGAAACGAGTTGAAAACCCTTCTCTCGCTTCACGAAATCTCGACTTTCTATAAGTTAATAAAGAAAGCATCCCTTTTCGAAACAAATTTGAAAAAGGGGGTGTATGAGCACTTATGGAAAGAAAATCTAATTTCAAAAACTCGCTTGGAAAAGCCCATCACTTATGGGCTACCCACCGCGAACAAAGG
This sequence comes from Brasenia schreberi, assembly GCA_036023115.1. NCBI lineage: Eukaryota > Viridiplantae > Streptophyta > Magnoliopsida > Nymphaeales > Cabombaceae > Brasenia > Brasenia schreberi. Next base: position 2,805,392 of record JAYKKT010000079.1, read on the forward strand.
GGCAAAACCCCACAAAATCGCCAATGTCTGGGTGGATCCAAGCCCGGCAAGTGCTTCAAAAAGTTTTGAAAAACCAGAAAATAAAAATGAGAGGAGTTTTCAAAAACCCTTCAAAAGACGGGAGTACATGCCGCTGGGACAACCTGTGTCGGAGGTCCTAGACCTCCTACTTGCCCAAGGCATGATCGAACTCCCTGAGATTCCCGAGGGAGTCACATCGAAGGGAGGGTTTTTAAACAAATTCTGCAAGTATCATCGGCTCAAAGGCCAAAATACAAGGTGGTGTTTCTCCCTCCTTAATAAAATTGAGAACTTGATAGCAGAAGGCCGGCTCCAGGTCGCTGAAGAACCTGAGCCTGCCCAAGCTATCTTCAAAGAACCCTTCTCTAAGCACGCAAGTACCAGTGGGAAGGGAAAAGAGGTATGTGCTCTTATGATTTCAAAGAATCTAGCGCATGCATGTGAGTCTGGTTCATCTACTTGTGCATCTACTCTCATACTTTATAAAAAACCTGCCCAAGTAGTCATCTAGGGACCACCAAGAGTTCCGTCCCTGGTTAAACAAGTTTTAACCAATCAAGGTGCTCCAAATCTCTCGATTAGAGTCATGATTAGTGCGAAACCTAGGTTGATCGTGGGGGAGGTGACAAGATCCGGGAGGATCTACCAACCCCCACATCTGCAAAGTGCTAAAAAGGTGGTCAGTGTGCCTGGCCCCTCAAAAGCATGTATTCCTAGAGTTCCGTCGAAAATGGACAAGGGAAATGTCGTTTTGAAGGTATATGATTTTGAAAACCATCTTTCAAAGATTCCTATCAATATGTCCATCCTAGAGCTAATATAAACTTCGCCTAGGCATAGACTAGTGTTAGAGAAAATTCTAGAAAGAGCAAGGGTTAGTTCGAACATTACCCCAGAATCCTTGTCCAAACAAGGGGCCTCCATAGGAGCGAAAACGCTCATCGTATTCTCGGAAGACGATGTAGATAGACCCTACGAGTCCCATAACTAGGCCCTACATATCGAGGTGGTTCTGAATAACCACTCTCTGGATAGGTGCCTTGTCGATGGGGGAGGAGGGCTCAACATCCTTCCACTTCATGTGGCGAACCAAATCGGAGTTACCTTGACATCCGTTCATCCAAGTCCCATCGTCATCACTGGATACGATGGGAATACGTCTAGACCGCTAGGATCTATCAAACTCCCCATGGAAACGGGAGGGATAGCACACACGGGGGTGTTCCATGTCCTAGACATCCACCCCCATTATAACCTGTTGTTGGGAAGGCCCTGGATACACAGCATGTGCGCTGTGCCATCCACCTTCCACAGGTGTGTCAAGATCCCTTTCAGGGACAAAGTCGTAGTGATCCTAGGAGAGAGTCATCCTTAACTTCAAGGGGTCATAAATTCCCCTTGCTTGTCAAGTTCCCAGACCCACGAGGTAAAACTGGGATAAACCATGCTCGAGCCACCAAGGCTCACTTTGTACAACCCTAGGAGGGTCGTGTATGTGAAGGGGCCACCCAAGGCTGGCCCCCTCAAAGTTCTGACCATTCTAGGAAAACCCAAGAACCCCTTATTTCCAAAACCCCTGGACAAGAAGCCCTATGTACACAACATAGACGACAGCAAGTTCCAGGACCACGATTTGTATCGAAATTTCTCCAAAAACAAAAAATCATGGAACATGCTGTTAAACATGGGCTATTTGTCTTATAAGAGTCTAGGGGCACAAAATCAGGGTCTCCTAGAACCCATACTTCCTAGGGACAATCCAAGCCGATATGGGATTGGCTATACTCTCAAACTACCGCTAGAGCCACCCCCTGTGACCACCTGGGTCAAGGGTGCCCTAGAGCCTACCCTAGAAGAAACCTACGATTTAGACCTTTTATTCCGAGTCTAACCCATAGTGTTTTCCCTTTGTAGGTATGATGGAAGATCCCTTTATCAAAAATACAAAAACATTTGAAAAACTCAAAATCGAAAAAATGGAAAAGCTGCAAAAGCCAAAAACATTGGAAAATCAAAAAATTGAAAAAAGAGTAGTTTGTATAGTTCCCAAAGTACTCGTTTTACAAAAGAACAAAAAAATTGAAAATTTACAAAATACCAAAAAGATTTTGTACATAGTTGCTCTTGGTAAGGATTTGGAAAAAGGAAAAGATTTCGAAAGAAACGTTGTCTTTATAACCAGACCAAAATTTTTGAAATCAATAGAAATTCCAACTATAAAACCAGGTCTTTTGAAAATCCATGCATCAAATTCCCTAGGATCTATAAACCACGAGAATGATCGAAGCCTAGAAGTGGATCCCCTTGAGGAAGATCCCACTTCTGAGCTCCCATAATTTCATAAAATTCTTGATTTTGAAAAACCTTCAAATTCAGTAGGAGGAGATTTCATAGAGGTAAACCTAGGGAGTGATTCCAATCCCAAACTCATTAAGGTAGGCGCATGTTTGCATGAGCATGGAAGATCAACATTCATTGCATTTCTACAAACCTACTTAGATGTGTTTGCATGGACGTATGAAGACATGTTGGGCATAGATCCCAGTATTGTCGAACATCATCTTCCCTTAGATGCGGATGTGAAACCCATAAAGCAAAAGCTTAGGAAAATATATCCGAATGTACATGCACAAGTCAAAGAGGGTTTAGAAGATCTGTTAAAAGCCGGATTTATAACCCATTGCGTATTCTGATTGGCTATCTAATATCGTTGTTGTTCGAAAAACTAATGGGAAGATTCGAATATGCATCGATTTCAGAAACCTGAATAAAGCCACTCCAAAGGATAATTTAAAGACATAGCAGAAGGGAAATAGCAGAAAGGGAAATATGGCTATATCTTAGATGCGGAAGGGAAAATATATATAGCTATATCTTAAGAGCGAGAAGGCTCAATGTGAGTGAGTGCTTTGAGTGTATAAATTGAAAGGGCAACTCACACGACTTGAACCTTAAAAACCCAGTTGAAAGGGGAAATACGTATATATATGTAGGAGCAGAAAGGCTCAATGTGAGTGAGTGCTTTGAGTGTATAAAATGAAAGACAACTCACACGACTTGAACCTTAAAAACCCAGTTGAATGTATATAAATAGAGCTATATCCTATGGGCTGTTGAAGCCCGTTTTGTGTGCAAAAGGTGTGCAGATAAGAGCGGAAAGGCTCGAGTGTACGTGTGTGATTCGTGTTTCAAACCATAATATTACATCCTGGGGGGAGACTACGCTCCATTATTACAACCCCGTATCAAATTGAATTGAATTTGAAACAACGTAAAGAACCAGATTCGAGCACTTACTCGTCGTTTGCTTGGGCTTCCTTTTTCAACGAAACCTGACCTTGGATATAGCCGTTGGATGGACTTTCCTCTGTGAGATGACCAGCTGCGTAGAAGGTTGATCCTAGATCGTGACCTGGGCTAGATTGACAAGCTAATGCACTATGGGTTTTGGGCTTAGATATGATAGATCTAGGGTGAAAAACTAACGGATCTGAGTTAGGTCTAGGTGGTTTGTTTTGGTCGAAGGTTAGCTCAAGGTTCTAAGGGAAAAACCTGACCAGCTAGTGGTTGAGTTGGGGGATGTCTAAGGAAGTGATTCGGGCGAGATGCGAAGGGATACTCGTCTCACAATGGGTCGAGATTGGTTTAGGGATAGTTTGTGATCTTAGGGGAAATCCTAAGGTAAGCTCTAGGGCAATGCTTGGCCAAAGGGTGGCCGAGCTTGGGCTGGTGTTGGGTGTTTGATCTCACGTGAGATCCTAAGGGAGTGGCTCGGCCAAAGGGTGGCCGAGCTGGGTAGGTTTAGGTTAGTTCTTTTGGTTAGGATCTAACTTAGGTAATGGATTTAGTTTAGGGAAAAACCTAAGATGAACTCAGCTAGCATGGGCCGAACTAGATAGGTGAAAATGGGTTCGTCCAAAGGAAGGAACCGAGTGTTTTAGACACTCGGTTTTGGCTAGGTCTCTAGGAGTAGTTTTGGTTTAGGAAATAGTTTAGGTGGTTTAGTGCTAGATGGTTTGGCTGGGAGGGATCTAAGGTGAGCTTGGCCAACCAATGGCCGAGCTGGGTATGGTTCTAGATTAGAGTAGTCTTAGGTAGAACTAGGATCATTCCTTTAGTGAAGTTCGGCCAGCATCTTGGCTGGACTTTTTGACATTTTATGTTTTAAAGTTTAGGTGGTTTTGGAGAGGTACGAAAAGAGGGGGCTTTGGGCAGGATTTGAGGGGCTTACCTTGACAACCTATCAGCCCATTTGATCTCGTTTCCAACGCAGCCAATCTCCATTGAAGAAAGCCCATCCAATGCCGCCAGGTTTCTCTTCATTTCCAGCAACATACAAGGCGTGAAATGCTTCAACTTACACTTGAGTGCAGCCCACAAGATCAACCCACGATTTTACAAAACAAGAGGGGAAGGCCAGCCCCTTTTGTTGACCTTCCTCTCTCTCTCTCTCTCTCTTCCCCCCCCCCAAACTACTAACGTGAAATGCTGGAAATTCGTCCCTTTCAAAGCCAGCCCACTCACGTCCTTTTATAGGCCCTTGTGTGGATATGGATCCTTTGTTGGTTTCTAAAATCCGGATCCAATCCAATCCAAGTTTCGTTTGGATATGGATCTTGGATCTGGATCTGGATTTTTGGATCCAAATTTGATCCAAAATTTTCTCTTCTTCAGTCCTTTCTGGCGTTTCAAGCAGGATGCTTCGTGCGGGTCCTGAGTTCATCAAGATTCCGTCTTACGTTGGGTTTTTCCCATTTTCATCATCCGAGCTTCTTTTCGTCTTTCTGGACTTTGTTTCAACTGTTTCTTCTTGCTTTTGACTTGGATTTTTCGTGATTTCAGAGATGCTTTTGGCTTGGCCTTTGATGCTTCAGGCTTGAAACGCGTTTGTGGCCTGGGCTTCTTTTTCGTCCTCAAAATTCACTTTTCATCAGGCTGGGCTTGACCTTTGAACTTTTTGAATCTTTTGCGACTGTTTTGAGCCAGGCTTCATCTGTTCGTCTGGTCTTTCATAAAAATAGGACTTTCGTCCATTTTGAAGATTTTTCATGTTTCAAACAGGGTTGGAAAACAGAATTTTGAAATGTTTTGAGTTCCTGAGTTTTTTTCGAAAATTCCAAACTTATCTTTTGAACTGGTTTTCGAACCAGGCATTTGGTTTTGAAAAGTATTTGGGTTTTTGGGGTGTTTACAAGCTCGTAGAGGTATATGTGGATGACCTCTTGGCAAAATCCAAAACTCGATGCACTCATATCGAATGCTTACAAAAGATTTTTGAAAGGCTTAGGCTTTACAAAGTAAAGCTAAACCCTCAAAAATGTGTATTCGGAGTAGAGTCCGGAAAGCTCTTAGGCTTTATGGTGAGCCAAAGGGGTATAGAAGTCGACCCATCTAAGTGTCGAGCCATCATAGACATGGCTCCACCCTCCAATCTCACACAGATTCGTAGCCTCCAAGGTCGATTACAATCCATTTGCAGGTTTATCTCAAGCCTAGCGACTAGATGCGAACCCTTCAACAAATTGTTGAGAAAGGACATGAAATTTTCATGGGATGACGACTGCCAAAAGTCATTTGAAAGACTATAGGCATACCTAGTTAATCCCCCTGTTTTAAATCCTTCAAAGCAAGGAAAACCTCTTTTGCTTTACATTTCCGTGCATGGGAATGCCTTGGGAGCGTTGTTAGCTCAATACGAGGATGACACCCACAAGGAGTATGCCATCTATTATATTTTGAAAACTCTCTTGGCTTACGAAAGGAATTATCAAGCCATGGAGAAGACGTGCTTGGCCCTAGTTTGGGCCTACCAGAAATTTCGACACTATTTCCTAGATCATGAGATCTCGATAGTGTCCAAGCTTAATCCGATCAAGCATTTGTTCAAAAAACCCATTCTCACTGGTAGATTGGGCAAATGGCAACTCCTTTTAATGGAGTACGACCTGAAATACCATCATCAGATCTCCATTAAGGGGCAAGCCCTAACTGACTACGTGGCTGAGTTCCCCCTAGAGGACGCATATCCCACATTTAGCGAAATGACTGATGAAGGCATATTACAAAACCAATTTCAAAACCACATTTTGGCAAACTCTTTTGAAAACCAAGTGTGGAAGATGCACTTCGATGGGGCACGAAACCAACGAGGGGCTGGTGCCGAGGTCATCCTCATATCCCCTGAAAATGGTGAGATCCCGATAACAATTCGCCTAGATTTCGAATGTTCCAACAACATAGCTGAGTATGAAGCACTCATACAAGGTTTAAGGATTTCGAAAACTCTAGGGGCATCATGCATCGAGGTCTTTGGAGATTCACTCCTTGTTATAAACCAAGTCTTGAAAATTTGTCAAGTACGAAATGAAAAACTTCTTCCATATCACGAGTTGGCCACTTGATTGGTTGAGTCATTCCAATCGTATAGACTCACACACGTAGGAAGAGAGGATAATAGCATTGCCGATGCCCTCTCCTCCTTGGGTTCAGCCCTAAAGGTCGATCCCACTTTGGAAACTCGATCCTTAGAGATATGGCATGCGCCCACTCCATCCACACACGATTTGGATATTTGTCAAAATAATCCAGATTCTGTTGAAAAACCTTGGTTCTATGACATCAAATGTTTTCTAGAAAATGGGGGATTCGCTAAGGATGCCACATCCAAAGATAAGGCATTCATCAGGAAAATTTCTACCCGATACACAATTTAGGGTGGGGTTTTGCATAAAAAAAGTTTTACCGGCATCTTACTAAGATGTGTCGACCTAGAGGAGGCTAGGACTGTTATGCATGAATTCCACGATGGAGAATGTGGAGGTCATGTGAATGCCAACATGATGGCGATGAAAATACTTAGAGCGGGCTATTTTTGGTCCACCCTGAAAAAGGATTGCCACGATCATGTTAGAAAGTGTCATCCATGTCAAGTGCATGGGCACGCCATTCATATCCCCTCATCTTCATTGCATTCCATGGTCAACCCTTGGCCATTTACCATGTGGGTGTTTGATATTGTAGGCGCAATGTTTCCAAAGGCATCGAATGGGCATAGGTTCATTTTAGTAGCCACTGAGTATTTCTCCAAATGGGTCGAAGCCATCTCCCAGACCCACGTATAGGGGCAACATGTGGTGGCTTTTATTAGGAGGAATATCTTGCCTCGATTCGGAGTTCCAAGAGACCTTGTGTCTGATAATGGCACCCCATTCAAAAATGAGTGGATGGTCAAGTTGTGCAACACTTATGGCATAACTCACCACTTCTCCTCGCCCTACTACCCTCAAGGCAATGGCCAAGCCGAAGCCACGAATAAGACTCTCAATAGTATAATTGAGAAGACTTTAGAGAAGGGTAGGACGTGGCACGAGAAGCTGGATGAAGCCTTATGGGCTTATAGGACTTCCATCCGGACTCCCACGAATGCCACGCCATTCGAATTGGTCTATGGCATAAACATCATTCTTCCCGTTCATACACAATTGCATTCATTCCATACATCCATTACACTCGACCTACCCCTAGAGACGCTTCAACATGCTAGGATGGCCGAACTAGATTTGTTAGATGAAAGGCGACTCCTTGCTATGGATCATGCTCATGCATACCGGCAAAGGATAGTCCGACATTATGACAAATACATGAGACCTCGCCACTTTGAAGTGGGAGATCTGGTTTTGAAAATCATCCACTATCGTGGCCCACATCCACTTGGAAAGTGGCGCCCCAAATGGGATGGACCCTATGTTGTGCGTGCAACCACCACGAACAACTCATATTGGTTGATCGATGTCAAATGTAGGAATTTGGCAGATCCTATCAATATTCAATACTTAAAGAAGTATTACGTGTAGGATTTGGGTTAAATTCTCATTTTCGAAAATCCCTAGGGATAGCTACTTTGAAACTTTGAAAGTAAAGTTCAAAAGCAAATTGTGTGACCCTGAGCAAGAGAATTCAAACTTGTGAAAGAGTGGAGTTTTCCAAATAACGTGGTTACATTTCAAAATCCTTCTTCTTACAAAGAAAGGCCTAGTTCAATATAGCAAGATACTTGCAAGTAGTACGTGCTATTTCTATATAGGCTGATCTGGAATGGATCGAGTATGACCTTGGGATAAGTCCTCCCCTCTTCTCTTCTCCTTCCAAAAGGAAAATGTGGCCAAAACAAAGGGAAATCCCCGCCAAAGATCTCTTTCCCAAAGAAAGAAACATGAATCAAAAAGAAAATTCGATTCTTTTATGGAAAAGAGGGATTAAAGAAAAAATACTCCCAAAGAGAGACCCTCTATGAAAAAAGAAAGAAAAGGCCAAAAAGCTCAAAAAAAGAGCAATTTTCTGCCCTCTATGCCTCAAACCACGGGACACTTCAAAAGGGATCGTGGTATCTCTTTCCCATCCCTGCGACTTATCCCAAGCAAAACATGGTTCATTTCGAGGAATCCTAAAGTAAAAGTAGGATTTACTTACTTGAATTTCGTTTTGTTTGAGAATTCGACGTTTCGAGTAAGGCGTAGAAATTTTGAAATATAGCTTGTTTACTTATAAAACCTCCGCTAGATTAGCGAGTGTCAAGACTCAAGCAAAGGCAAACGCGAAGAGCTCGAGATCCTTAGGATTGAGACTAAAAGCGGTTTTTCCTCTTGTAAATAGATTTTGAAAAATCAAACATCGAGACAACATGGGGCCCGCTCACTTGGAGCAGCAGGCCTTCGTAAGTCTCAAGAGTTCGACCATGCCATCTAGTCTCTGGGAGGTCGCCATTCTTGGCGTCTCATCCATGTCATGCACTTGCATATCTACGCATGAACACTTGCATAACATGATCCCGTTTAGGACCAGAAACCATAGAAATCCCTTTGGCGTGATATCTCCTCCTACCAGGTTTAAAAGAGAGATTTTGCTCAAAAATTAGGACGATCCCATATTTTTCGTGGATAGATCTAGGGAGACATCGAAAGGGGTGTTGTTGTCTTTGCCATTATCCAAATAAATTTGGATAATGCCAAAGAGGGGCATGTGTAAGCACCCCAAAATCCCATGATTTTCTCAAATTACCTGGTTTTGCAAAAGCAGCCCTAAAGGGATATTTTGAGTCTGGAAACCCAGGAGCCTTCCAGACAACCTTGTACATATGTTGAAACCATATATGTTTTAAAAATATATACATACAGTTTTGGAACCTTAAAAAAGTATTTTGAAACCCCAAAAAGCAGCTTGGCTTGATGAAAGCAGGACCAAAGAAGCGAAAGAGAGCCCCGACCCGCAGCATATTTTAAGCCCGGCACATCAACTATCGTATCAGAATCACTCCCAGATTCTCGGACATCCAAGCCCCTGATATCAACAATTTACTCAAAATGATCTCTGGAAGGTGAGAAGAAGAGTGGACGATAATGTTGGCGAAGACCCAACGCAAGACGGAGTACAGATGTAGTCAGACCCCACACAAACCGTCTGTTTCGAAACGCCATGAAGGAATCAGAAAATCAGATTTGGGCCGGATCTGGACCATATATATCCAGATCCAAACCCACACATGCATTTGGATTTAGATTTGGACTTGGATCCAAAGATCCAAATCCAATATCCACATCCATAGCCCACATCACCTTCTCATAAATGGAGGTGAGGCCCAGAGATATTTCACGTGAAAAGCTTGGGTATAGAGAGATAAGGGGTGATAAAGTATGAGTGAGAAAGTTGGTGGGCTGGACTTTTGGTCAAGGGTGGGTTAACCATGTGGGTTTAGCCTAGAGTGTGGGTTTGAGCCTGTATGCACCTACACCTAACCTGGGGCTGCACCAACATGAACATGGCTGCAACTAGGTCCATGGATCGATGCCAAGGGAATGTTCCTAAAACCTAGCCCTGAGCTAACCCACCTCACCTAGCCACTCCCCCCTAAACTTGACCCAATCCTAGCCGTCGTCACCCAAAACCACCCCAACCTCACCTAGCCGACCTCACCTAACTAGACCACCTAGACCCTAACTAGACTAAACCTAATCCCACCTTAATACACCTAATTAATCCCCTAACCATTAATTCCCAGCCACCCTAACCGACCTATCCTAAACCACCATACAACCCACCCTAACCGACCTACCCCAAACCACCCCACAAGCCCACCTTATTGTAAATATCTACCCCATACCACTCCCCACCGACCTAGCTCTTGGGCCTATAAAAACCCCAGGGTTTTGCGGGTTTTGGACTCTCTCTCCTGCTGTCTCTTCCACCCCATCTCACTCTCACTCTCCCCCAGCTGTACCACTTCCATCGCCACTCCACCCGGTTGCCACCTTCCACCCGACTACCACTTCACCCGACTGCCACCTTCCACCCGGCTGCCACCTTCTTCCAACAACATTCGGCTGCCACCTCCTTCCACCACCAGCCAGCCATCACCTCATCCACCAGCATCACGGTTAGTACTCCCTCTCAGCCCCATCTAGCCTCTCATCTCCCCTTTCTTACCCAGCCACACACTCCATCACCCGCCACCACAGCCCGACCTTCTCCCTTACACCTGGCCACCTCACACCCTACCTCACCACCTTCCCTTAGCATCATCCACCTTAGCTCCTAGCTAGACCTTCTCCCTTAACCTGCCACCATCTAGCCAACACCCTAACCTGCCACAACCCAATCAGCATCCCTACTTGCCGCGCCCATCACCCGGCCAGCCTCAAGGCTCTATTCGTCTAGCACCCTACCTGCCGCCAATCCACGTCTAAGGAGCTCCCCTTCGGCTGTCCAAGGCGACTCACTAGGTCAAAGCCAAGCAAGTTGAGCATGGACCAGCTACACGTAAGTGCCTAACTCTGTCCTTATTATGAACTTGCTAACATTTAATCAAATTTGATACGGGGTTGTAATAATGGAGCGTTGTCTCCCCCCGGTTGTAATAATGTGGTTTGACACACCAACACACACGTGCACTTGAGCCATTCGGCTCTTAGCTGCACACCATTTTGGCACACACACGGGCCTAACCAGCCCCTAAGATATAGTTATACTTATATATATTAAGCTGCGTGGGTTTAATTTAAGTCGTGGGTGTTGTCTTTCAATTTCCACACTCACACACATTGAGCTTTCGCTCTTACTCCCAAGACCTTAGTAAAGGCCATATTGCAATTTCGTTTGGGTGTTTCAAATTCAAGTTGTGTGCGTGGTCTTTCAATTTCCACACTCACACACATTGAACTTTCGCTCTTACTCCCAAGACCCTAGTAAGGGCCATATTGCAATTTCATTTGGGGTGTTTTAATTCAAGTTGTGTGCGTGGTCTTTCAATTTCCACACTCACACACATTGATCTTTCGCTCTTATTCCCAAGACCCTAGTAAGGGCCATATTGCAATTTCATTTGGGTTTTAATTCAAGTTATGTGCGTGGTCTTTCAATTCCACACTCACATACATTGAGCTTTCGCTCTTATTCCCAAGACCTTAGTAAAGGCCATATTGCAATTATATTTGGGTTTACATTACAAGTCGTGTGAGTTATCTTTCCATATACACACAACACCCACGCACATGTTGGCGACCTTCGGGCCCATATATATTATAAGTATTTCCCTTCGGCTATGTCTTTAAGATTTGGGTTTTAAGGTTCAGCTGTGTGCATAGTCTTTCCATATATACACGACACACACTTGCACAATTGAGCCTTTCCGCTCTTAAGATATAGCCATATTTCCCTTTTGCAATTTCCCTTTTGCAATTTACATTAAGTCATTTTCCTTCCGCATTGTCTTTCAATTCGGGTTTTCCCTTTGGAGTTGTGTGAGTTTGCATTGCATATTCGCCCTACCACGAGTTAGGATGCATATTGCATCAAAGCAAAACCCCACACTCCCGTGCAAAAATTGCCCAACTTAGGTCACTTGTGCACACACCTAGTTGGCCCTAAAAAGCTTAAAAAGAAAGACAGGCACGTGCAAATCCCACGTGTAATAAAACTTGCAATCATACAAACAAAGCCCAAACACTTCGGGTATTTTCAAAGAGGTTTGATTTTAAAGACTTTGCCAAGCGTACAGACTGACCCTTGCGCATTGGTGCAAGAAGGTCTGCGACGAAAAGAGCTCACTTGCTCACAGTCGCCCCGATAGAGTCAGATTTCAAAACTTTCTTCGCTAGCTTAAGCTAGCTAGCTGGCACGCCCTTTTGTGAAAAACGACTTAGACACACAAAAAGGTTCACTTCAGGCCTAAGAACCAGAAGTGGGAATTTTCCGTGTCTACAGGTTTGGCACGCTCGGTGGGACCTGGGCCTTGTGCAGAGTCAGTTTATGTAGAAAAACCTCATGAAATTTTTTTCAAAGAAAGCGTTTTAAACCTTGTTTGTTTCATTTTCATATCTAGGATTTGTTTTGAAAAGCATATTGAAGCATGTCGAGTCCAGGCTCCCAAGAGGTATCTAACCACGGCTCATGCGCATCAAGTTCTCAATCTAGAAAGTTTTCAAAAAAACAAGAGATTGAAGACTTGAGAAGGGATTTTGAGGCCAAGATCGCTGCTCTTAGCCAAGAGGCTGAAGCAGGCAATTCATGTTCGTCAAATGGCGAACCAAAGGCCGAGAAAAAATTTGAAAACCTCGCAAACACAAAGAGACTTCTGCAATGGAAGGTAACCAATACCATGAGTCCTTCACACACAAGGACCGTAAATCCCTACAGCAGCTATTGAGAGGGCAAAATAAAGAGAAAAGAAGTTACGCCCTGTCTGATTTCTTGCCTATGGACTATGAAACAGACAGTGACGATGAAATACCAAACTTCCATCGGTATGATGTAATGGGAGACCCTAGAGCAAAACCACTATCACTCGAGCCACCTTGGCTTGAGTGTCACAAGACCGAACAAAGGCCATGAACCTTGGCCGAAATCTCAAAACTTCAGCCAACACCTAACCTAGGACCAGCCAACTCTATCCTATACCTAAACCAAGGTCAAATGCTGGCCTAATCCCAAGTCTAAACCACACCTAAATCAAGCTCTCCGGCTTCGCTCCCACGTGCCCCGGACTCCATAAGAAGAAGGTGGATTCGCTTCTTGTACAATCCCAAATCAAGAACCTGGAAAAGTGTAAGTCGTTTGATATATATCAAAAGTCTCTTTTCCATTCAATTCAATTCGTGATACGGGGTTGTAATAATGGAGCATCGTCTCCCCCTGGAATGTAATAACGGTGCTGGACACACGAGACACACACGTAGACTTGAGCATTTTCTCTCTTATCTCGTACACAAGCACCACATACACAATTTAGCCTTTTTGCTCTTATCATATACATACGTATTTCAATTCAGCTGGGTTGTTACATTAAGTCGTGTGAGTTTGTCTTTCAATTACACACTCGCACCCAAGAAACACCCAAGCGATTGCTCAAACACCTCACGCACATTTTGGCCTCAAAAGCCACTAAGATATAGCCATATCTATATATTTTCTACTACGTGAGTTTTCCTGATTCAGCTGTGTTTCAATTCCGGGTTTTAAATTCAGTCGTGTGTTTTGTCTTTCAATTCATACATACACACATGCCACAATTGAGCCTTTCTGCTCTTATATATATCTATACCTCCCTTCTGCTGCATTTTACGGTTCAGTTGCGTGTGTTGCATTTCAATTTATACACAACACCCATGCACACATTGAGCCTTTTCGCTCTTAAGATATAGATATATTTAAATTTCTGCAATTTACATTCAAGTCGTGTGAGTTGCATTCAATTTGGGTTTTCCCTTCTGCTAAGTATTTAAATTTCGGCTTTTACATTCAAGTTGTGTGAGTTGCATTGCATACTCGCCACACTCGAGCTAGAGTGCATACCTGCATCGAACAAACCTGAACAAATCGTGCAAAAATGCCCATCTTAGGCAACTTTGCACACACTCCACGCCTAAGTGGTTGAAACTGAAAGACTTAGGGTCGTCCAAATCAAAAACTCACCAAGTGCATGATTTCAAAAGGATTTTCAAACACCTATTTGTTCAAAAATCGAATTTGAGTTTAACTTGTTTCAAACGAAGTCTCTAAGCATACAGACTGACCCTTGCGCATCGGTGCAAGAAGGTCTGCGACGAAAAGATCCCGCTTGCCTACAATTGCCTTTCAAAAGTCAGATATTTCAAAACTACTTCGCTAGTTTGAGTAAGCTAGCTGGCATGCCCTAAAAGCGAACGTAGATTGCGAAAAGATTCACTCCAGGCCTAAGAAACCCGGAGTCGAAGATTTTCCATGTCTACACCTATCTCGTCTTCCGAGAACACGATGAGCATTTTTCCTCCTATAGACGCCACTTGAATTGTCAAGGACTCAGGGGTTATGTTTGAATTAACCTTGGCTCTCTCTAAGATTTTTTCTAAAACAAGCCTATGCCTAGGTGAGGTTTGTATCAGCTCTAGGATAGACATGTTTATTGGGATCTTGGAGAGATGATTTTCGAAATCATATGTGGTTAAAACAATTTGACCTTTGTCTGTTTTTGGCGAGACCTTAGGTATGCATGCTTTTGAAGGGCCAGGGACAGTGACCACTTTTTTAGCAGATTTTTCTAAGTGTTGGGGTTGATAGATCCTCCCAGACCTAGTCACTTCCCCTACACTTTGCCTAAGGCTCGTGCCTATTGTGTCTCTACTTGAGTGCCTTGGAGCACCTCGAATTTCTAAAATGGTTCTAGCGGGGGGCAGAACTCTAAGCGCTCCCCGGATTACTACTTGGGCATTTTTCTTATAAAGAATGAGTGATGATGCACAAGTAGTAAAACCAGAATGTAATGAATGCTCTAGACTCTTTGAAGTCGAGAAAGCACATACCTCTTTGCCCTTCCCACTAGTGCTTGCGTGATTGGGGAAGGGTTCTTTGAAAATGGCTTGGGCAGGCTCTAGTTCCTCAGTGACCTGGAGCTGACCCTGCGCTATCAAGTTCTCAATTTTATTGAGAAGGGAAAAACATTGGTTTGTATCATGGCCTTTGAGCCGATGATACTTGCAAAATTGATTTAAAAACCTCCCTTTGGAAGTGGTTCCCTAGGGAATTTCGGGGAGTTTGATCATTTTTTGGGCAAGTAGGAGATCCAGGACCTCTGAAACAGGTTGCCCTAGTGGAGTATACTCCCATTTTTCAAAAGGTTTTTGTAATTTTCTTTCTTTTTTGTTTTCAAAATTTTCAAAATTTTTGGAAGTGCTCGCCGTTCTTGGATCCACTTGGATGTTTGCAACTTTTTGGGGCTTTGCCCCTTTGTCCATTGTGGGTAACCCGTAGTTTCCAAGTTTTTCCAAGCGTGACTTGTGCACAACATTTCCTTTCCACAAGTGATTGTAGACCCCCTTTTTCAGATTTGTTTCAAAGAGGGAGGCTTTTTTTATCAACTTGTGGAAAGTTGATATTTCGTGTAAGGAGAGAAGAGTTTTCAATTCAGGTTTGAAATTATCGAGGATGAGCATTATTGCACATCCTTCTGATATCGGCTCTCTCACTTGCCCCAGGAGGGACCTCCATCGAACGATGAATGCATGTATATCCTTGTTCATGGCTTACTTTGTATCCCTCAAAGTATTTAAAGTCGGCGTAACTTCTATATTATGCAAAAATATTTGCATAAAGCAGTTCGCTAACTCTTCTAAAGTTGTGAACTGACTCAAATCGTAAGAAGAGAGCCATTTTGAAGCAGTTCCTTTGAGGGAAAGGGGAAACCAATATATACACTTCATTGAGCCCTTTTTCTTCTTGTGGGCTCGACGGGAAAAGAGTTGTAGGTGGGATCTAGGATCCCCTGTGCCATCGTACTGATGGAAGTTCGGTATCTCATCGTTACTGTCTGTTTTATAATCCAACGGAAGGAAATCAAACAGGATGCACGTCCTCTTTTCTTTATTTTGCCCTTTTAGCAGTTGTTGTAGGGCTTTACGGTCCTTGTGAGTGAAGGACTCGTGATATTGGTTTCCCTCCATAGCGAAGGTTTTCTTGAGTTTTCTAGACTTGTCGAATCTCTTCTTGGCTTTTTTCGGTTCGCCGTGAGACGAACAGGACTCAGCTGCCTTTGCCTCTTGGCTAAGCGCAACGATTTTTGCCTCGAAGTCTTTTCACAAGTCTTCTATCTTTTCTCCCCTATTTTTGAATTTTGTTTTTGAAATATTTTTGGAGTGAGAACTTGATGTGTGTGAGACACGGTTGGACACTTCATTGGAGTCTAAACTCGACATGACTCCGATGCTTTGTTTTAAAAACCAAAAGTGATTTGCAAAAGGCAAAGAGTTAAATACTTTTCTTGAAATTTTTTTTTTAAGAGGTTTGTTTTTTTTTATCGATTTTCTTAAGACCCGACTCTCACCGGGTGTGCCAATCTGTAAGACACGAAAATTCCTTGCTCCTGGTTTACAAGACCAGAAATGAGTCTTTTCGCATTTATGTTGCTTTTGAGGGCGTGCCAGCTAGCTTACTCAAACTAGCGAAGATTTTGAAAAATATCTGACTTTTGAAAGGCAATTGTGGCTAAGCGGGATCTTTTCGCTTGAAACCTTCTTCAACCGGTGCTCAAGGGTCAGTTCCAGCACTTTAGAAAACTTCGATCTTTTAAACAAACCTTATCTTTTGAAAAGAAAAGCGAATATGAGGATTGTTTGCCTAAGTTGCAAGTTTTATTTACGGGGTTATCCGTATCCAAGTCTTTGAGTTTTTAAGTTATCTTAGGTTGGATGTGTGTGCTGCAAGTGGCCTATATTAGCGAGTTGGAGCGTAGTGCGGGGCTTCCTCTTTGAAAATGCTCAAAATGCAAGGATGCATTAACTCTCTTCGGGTTTGATATGATGTGAGCTAGGGTCGAATTGAAAGCAACTCACACACCCAGCTTAAAGTAAATACCCCAAATGTAAGTGCAACTAACGCAGCTGAAGGGGAAATACCCGAACCTTAAAAGCAACTCACATGACTTGAATGTAAATTGTGGAAGGGAGATATACTTATATTAAGAGCAGAAAGGCTTAATGCACGCGTGTGTGAGTGTAAAATTGAAATGACAAACTCACATGACTTGAATTGAGCTTGCTGAAATTGAAATATAAGTATATATATGAGCGGGAAGGCTCAACATGTTTGTGTGTGTTGTGTATAAATGGAAAGACAACTCACGAACTTTGCCGAAAGGGAAATATAGATATAGAAGAGTGGAAAGGCTCAATGTGAGTGAGTGCTTCTGGTGTGTAAATGGAAAGACAACTCACACAACTGAAATTGAACCACCCGAAATGTAAAGACATACACAGCTGAACATAAAACTCACGCAGTTGAAAGTATATAGATACTCTATATCTTAGGGGCAACGAAGGCCCAAAATGTGCGTGAGAGTGTGGAGCAAGTGCTCACGTACTTCTTGGGAACGAGTGTGAAATGTAAATGACAAACTCACACGACAAGAATGTAACAACTCGAAATTGAAATTTCACAGCTTTTACTAAAGTCTTTTGAATAAGAGAGAAGGCTCAATGTGTGTGCAATAGTGTGCAACTAAGAGTGGAAAGGCTCAAGTGCATGTGGGTGTCTTGTGTACGTCTAAGAGCTAAAGCTCAAGTGCGCGTGTGTGCTTGTGTATCAAGCACCAATATTACATTTCGGGGGGAGACCACACTCCATTATTACAACCCCATATCAAAATTGAATTAAGTATGAAAGGAGTAATGTAAATACCGAATTTTAAACACTTAAAAGTGATTCGGCTTTCTTCTCCAATCTACCCAGGATTTGGTCTACTTTGGCAGCCACGAGGATGACCTCTTCGGTGTGCTTGAGACGTGAAGTGGCTGGCTCGAGTTTTGCTTGAAGGGATATGAGTCACTTGGGCTTCAAAGAGTTCACGGTGAAAGGTAGGTTCACTAAGTAGGTCACGGCTAAAGGGGTAGATCCCAGTTAGTCCTAGGCTGGTTTGGGCCGTGGGGTGTTAGGATATGGGCTTAGGAGCTGGCCGGGATCTAGTTGGTTGGGGCTGGTTTAGGTAGGGGGTAAGATGGCGCTAGGCGCCGGGTCATACGACTTGGCGCTAGGCGCCGGGGGATATGCCTTGGCACTAGGCACCGGGGGATATGCCTTGGCGCTAGGCGCTGGGTGTGGGTGCAGGCGGATGGGAGCAGCTGGGTGTTCGGTTGGGGTGACAAGGTGCGGGACAGGCGCGCAGGCAGGGCGCGCACTGCGTACAGGCGCACAGGGCGTGCGGTGGGGGCACGCGGGGTGCGTTGTGTGGCGTCAGGGAGCCGGGTAGTGGAGGCTTAGGTTGGGGGGGTATGGCGGTGGAGTTGGAGGTGGTTCGATTGGGGTGTAAGGTGTGGGATTAGGTGGGTGCTGGTGGTGTGGGTTAGGTCTAGAGGGTTAGGAAAAGAGGGTTTAGTTAGGGATTAGGCTTACCTTTAGGGGACTCGGCTAGGGTTGGATCAAGCTCCGGTCCAGCCACCTTGGGTCCTCCATGCGCAGGTAGGTCCACCTCGGCTCAAGTTGGTGCAGTCCATGCTAACCCTACTTAGCCCACAAGGCTAAACCCACTAAAAAGAAATTAAGCATAAAGCACTCACCTTAACTCAATCTCTCTCCTCCAAGGCTTCTCCAAGCAAGTTCACGTCCCTCTCATTTGGGACCCCCTCACCTCTATTTATAGGCAAATGAGGTGGGTCTTAGGTATGGATCTGGGTTCGAGATCTAGATCCAAATCCAAATCCAAATACTATTTGGATCTTGATCTGAAAATTTATGACCACATCCGATTAAGATCCAAATATTTATGTGGATATGGATATGGATATTTTTGTCCAGATCCAATCTAAATCCAAACACTATTTGGATCCAATCCAAATCCAAACACTATTTGGATATTTATGGTCCAGATCCAATCCAAATTTTTCTATAATCATTCCTTCTTGGCGTTTCGAGACGAACGGTTTGTGTGGGCCCTGGATTCATCAACGCTCCGTCTTATGCTGGGTTTTCCCCAACTTTGTCGTCCGAACTCCTCCTCGCCTTTTTGGACTTCGTTTCTGCTCATTTTCACCGTTTCTGGCTTGGATTTCTACTGCTTGGGTGGATGCTCTTGGCTTGGCTTTTGGGTGCTCTAGGCTTGCAGTCTGCATCGGGCCTGGGCTTTCCTTTTACCTTTTGAACCTGGCTTTTATCAGGCCAGGGTGCTTCCTTTGGGCTTCAGAACTTGCTTTTGAGACTGCTTTGGCATTCAGGGTTCACTTGTTAGATTTTGGGTTTTGACAAAATTGGGACCTGGCCCATATGTGTGAAAATCAACTTGAACGGGGTTTAGGCAAAATTTTGAAGCTTTTACAACCCCTGGGTTTTCGAAAACTCCAGATTTGGGTTTTGAAATGAATTTTAAAACCAGGTGTTTGATTTTGAAATTCATTTTATTTTGGGGTGTTTACAAATCCATTTTACAGAGTCCCTCTTTTTCTTGTGGGCTCTACGTGAAAAGAGTTGCAAGTGGGATCTAGGATCCCCCGTGCCATCATACCGATGGAAATTCGGTACGTCGTCGTCGTTGTCTGTTTCATAATCAAATGGAAGGAAGTCAGACAGGGCGTATGATTTCTTTTCTTTATTTTGCTCTCTTAACAGTTGTTGAAGGGCTTTACGATCCTTTAGTGTGAAGGAATCATGGTATTGGTCCCCCTCCATTGTGGAGGTTTCCTTGGGTTTTCTTGCTTTTGTAGTTCTTTTCTTGGCTTTGGCATGTTCGCCATGTGACGAACAAGAGTAGGCCGCCTCAACCTCTTGGCTAAGGGCGTCGATTCTTGCGTCTATCTTAGCCTCGAATTCCCTACGCAAGTTTTCCAACTCTTCTCTTTTACATTTTATTTGAGATTTTGAAATCTTTTTAGAAAGGGAACTTGACGAGCGCGAGGCCCGGCTAGTTACTTCGTTAGAGCCTGAACTAGACATGACTCAACAAAAGTTTTTGAAATCCTAAGAAATGCAATTTAGGCAAAAATTTTAACACTTTCGGAAAAATTTTGCAGAGTTCTGCTTGTTTTATCAACTTCTTAAGTCCCGAGTCCCACCGGGCGTGCCAATTCTATAAGCACGAAAATTCTAACTTCTGGTTTTTAAGCCGGAAATGAACCTTTTTGCATCCATGTCATTTCTATGGGCGTGCCAGCTAGCTTGCTCAAGCTAGCAAAGTTTTTGAAATATTTGATGTTTTTAAAAGGCAATTGTGAGCAAGCGAGATATTTTTGCCTTAAACCTTCTTGAACCGATGCTCAAGGGTCAGTTTAAGCGCTTCTAGATGTTGATAAAACAATTTTTGACTCTTTGAAAGAATACAAGTGTTTTGAAAACTCGAGTTTGCCTAAGTTTGCAAGTTTTATGTACGGGGCTGGACGATTCCAAGTCTGAGTTTTTAAACTATTTAGGCCGGATATGTGTGTGCATAAGTGGCCTAATTTCTGTGAGTTTGAGCGTAGATTCGGGGTTTCCTTTTAAAAATGCGCGAATGCAAGGATGCACAAATATTTTTCGAGTTTGATAGGATGATGCGAGTTAGGCTCGAATTGAAAGCAACTCACACACACAACTGAATGTAAATACCCGAATGGAAGTGCAACTCACGCAGCTTAAGGGAAATACCCGAACTTGAAAGCAACTCACACGACTTGAATGTAAATTGCAGAATTGAAATATACTTATATCTTAAGAGCGGAAAGGCTCAATGCATGCGTGTGTGTAGTGTGAAATTTAAATGACAAACTCACACGACTTGAATTGAACTTGCCGAAATTGAAATATAAGTATATAGTAAGAGCGAAAAGGCTCAATTGTGAGTGAGTGCTCTTGGTGTGTAAATGTAAAGACAACTCACACAACTTGAATTGAACCACCTGGAAATGTAAGTGCGTACACAACTGAATGTAAAACTCACGCAGCTGGAAAATATATAAGTATGCTATATCTTATGAGCAACAAAGGCTCAAAATGTGCATGAGAGTGTGGAGCAAGTGCTCAAGTACTTCTTAGGTGCGAGTGTGAAATTTAAATGACAAACTCACACGACTTGAATGTAACAACCTGTAAACACCCCGAAATCCCACGAATTTCTCAAAATCCATCTGGTTTTATACAAGCAGCCCCAAAGGGCCATTTTGAGTTTGGAAACCTAGGAGCCTTCCAAAAACCCCTGTACATATGTTTTAAACTTTATCTTTCTAAAACATATAATATGGCTTTGAAAACCCTTTTAAAACACGTTTTGAAACCCCGAAGTGGCTTGGCCCGATCAAGACAGGACCAGGAGAGCCAAGAAGAGCCCGGAACCGGAGCACCTGTCGAGCCTGGCGTAGCAACTCTTGTATCTGATTCACATCCCAGGATCTCGAACGTCCAAGACCCTGTCCTTATCAAAATAGCATTTGAAGTCATCTCCGGAAGGCAGAAACGGAGGCGGACGACTATGTTGGCGAAGACCCTGTAGACGCGCGAAAAATCCCCGCCTCTTCGCCTCTTTCGGGGCTTGGAGTGGATCTTATCGTGCGTCTAAGGCCTATGTATATAAATAGGGCGTGCCAGCTAGCTTACTTAAGCTAGCGAAGATATATTTAACACTGACTTCTAAACGTGGCGACTGTGAGCAAGTAAGCTCTTGTCGTCGCAGACCTTCTTGCACCGATGCGCAAGGGTCAGTCTGTACGCTTTTGCAAAAAATCGAGTTTTGGGGAGAAAGTCCACGAAGCGGTTCGAGGTGTCTATTTCGGGTCTTTAAGATGCGATTGCATATTTTAGATCACGTGGATTTGCACGTGCCTAAGTCTTTTCTTTTATCCCTTTTTGGGTCGCCTAGTTTGTGTGTTATGAACACTCCACTACATGGGCGAATTCGAGCGGGGCTTGCTTTGATGCAATATGCGTCCTACCTCGTGGTATGGCGTAGATGCAATGCAAACTCACGCTACTCCAAAGGGAAAACCCGAAATGTAAAGACAATACTGAAGGGAAATAACAGAAGGGAAATAACCGAAGGGAAATAACCGAAGGGAGATATGTATATATCTTATGTATATGAGCCCTTACTCGGGTCTTGCAAATAAGAGCGAAGGCTCAATGTGGGTGCGTGCTTGAATTGAAAGACTTACACACACGACATGAAATTAAACCCAAATATAAATTGCAGTATGGCCTTGACTAAGGTCTTGGGAGTAAGAGCGAAGGCTCAATGTGTGTGAGAGTGCTTGAATTGAAAGACTTACTCACACGACAAGAAATGAAACCCAAATAGTATAGGTCGGCCCTTACTTGGGTCTTTTAAATAAGAGCGAAAGCTCAATGTGTGTGAGAGTGCTTGAATTGAAAGACTTACTCACACGACATGAAATGAAACCCAAATAGTATAGGTCGGCCCTTACTTGGGTCTTTCAAATAAGAGCGAAAGCTCAATGTGTGTGAGAGTGCTTGAATTGAAAGACTTACTCACACGACATGAAATGAAACCCAAATAGTATAGGTCGGCCCTTACTTGGGTCTTTCAAATAAGAGCGAAAGCTCAATGTGTGTGAGAGTGCTTGAATTGAAAGACAACGCACCCGACTTAAACAAAACCCTTCGAAAATGAAATATATATGTACACTTATATATTAAGGGCTGATTAGGCCCGTGTGTGTTCAAAATTGTGCACGACTAAGAGAGTGCACGTGTGTGGTTGTGCCAAGCCACGTTATTACAAGCGGGGGGAGACTATGCTCCGTTATTACAACCCCGTATCAAATTGAATTTCAAGCAAGTGTACGACTAAAGACCAAGTTTAGACACTTACGAGTAGCTGGTCCGTAGAGGTCTTGCTTGAGCGTGGCCTTGGCCTTGGGCTGCAAACGGGAGCTCCGCGAAGGTATGTGATCAAGGGTGCTGGCCGGCTGCAAATGGGGCGCGGGATAGACGCCTCGAAGGGGGCCGGTGGCAAGTAGGTGGCGCCTCCAAGTAGGGAGTTTAGAGTGGCTGAACGAGTGGGTATTAGGATCACTAGGGAAGTTGGGTACTTAGGGAAACTGGACCTAAAAGGTGAGCTAGTGGAAAGGCCAAATAGGACACCTAGGGGGGGGTTGGCCGAATGGGAGATGGTGGCTAAGTAGTGGCCAGCAACTTGGGTTATCCTAGGTTCGGCTAGGCTTAGGTGGTGGCGGCAAAGGGGCTGAGCTGAAGGGAGGATGGGTGGCTAAGAGTGGAGAGGTGGTAGAGAAGGGGGCTAGGTAAGGTGCAAGGTACTTACCGAATGGGGAGAAGTGGCGGATGGAGTGGGAAAGTGGCGGGCAGGTGGCTGTCGGCTGGTTCAGTTGGGGGAAGATGATGGCGTCCGGCTGGGGGTAGTGGTGGTGGACGGAAGAGGGAAGGTGGCGGAGCAGGTGGCGGCTGGTGGAGCAGGTGGAGCTGCTGGGGAGTGGTCACGGCTGGATGAGAGATGGGAGAAGGAGAGGGCCCGGCTGGATGGAAGGGTGGTTCCCACTTAGAAAACCCGCCCACAATGAGGGGGGTTTAAATAGGGGATGGGTAGGTCGGTTAGGGCTGGGCTGTGGGTAGTGGTTAGGTGGTTTAGGTAGGGTGGTATGTAGATAAGGTGGGCTGGATGGGGTTGGGCCAGATATTTTAAAACTAGGTGTTTGGATAAATCGTGGGCTAAGGGTGGTTTAGGGGTTTAGGGCTAGGTTAGGTGGGTTGGGTTTTAGGGTGAGGTTTAGTGAGCTAGGTTAGGTGATTAGGCTAGGTTTAGGCTAGGATTAGGGAAATTAATCTAGGTTTAGGGAAGGATTAGGGAAGTGGGTTAGGTGATTAGGTTGGGATTAGGCCGGGATTAGGGAAGTGGGTTAGGTGATTAGGTTCAGATTAGGGGTGGATTAGGGGTTTAGGCTAGGTTTAGGCATTTTGGGTTAGGTTTAGGTGAAGGAGCTCCCTTAGCATGGCCCATAGACCTTGATCACCCCATGTTGGCGCAGCCCTAGGTTAGGTTTTAGCTAATTACAAGCTTAAACCCACTCAATTAGGCTAACCCACATGATTAACCCAAACTTGACACACAAGTCAAGCTTAATACAACACTCTTGATATTTTTCACCCCCACTCTCTCTCATGCCCAATATCCCACGTGAATTTCAAGTGGGCCCCACCTCCCTTTATGAGAAGGTGATGTGGGCCATGGATATGGATATTGGATTGGATCTCTGGATCCAAATCCAAATCCAAGTCCACATATGGGTTTGGATTGGAATCTGGATATATATGGTCCAGATCCAATCCAAACTGAACTCTGACTCCTTCGAGCTGGGTTCGAGACGGACGATTTGTGCGGGGCCTGACAGCATCAGTACTCCGTCTGCGTTGGGTCTTCGCCAACATAGTCGTCCGCCTCCGTTTCTGCCTTCCGGAGATGACTTCAAATGCTATTTTGATAAGAACAGGGTCTTGGACGTTCGAGATCCTGAGGTGTGAATCAGATACAAGAGTTGTTGTGCCGGGCTTGACAGGTGCTCCGGTTCCGGGCTCTTCTTGGCTCTCCTGGTCCTGTCTTGATCGGGCCAAGCCACTTCGGGGTTTCAAAACATGTTTTAAGAGAGTTTTCAAAAGCTATATCATATGTTTTTGAAAGATAAAGTTTAAAACATATATACAGGGTTGTTTGGAAGGCTCCTGGGTTTCCAAACTCAAAATGGCCCTTTGGGGGCTGCTTGTATAAAACCAGATTCGTTTAAGAAATTCGTGGGATTTCGGGGTGTTTACAGATGCCCCTCTTTGGCCTTGTCCAAATAGATTTGGATAAGGGCAAAGATGACAAACACCCCTTTTAATGTTTCCCTAGATCTAGCCACGAAGAATATGGGATCGTCCCATTTTAACAAAATCTCAATTTTACGAACTCTGGTAGGAGGAGATATCACGCCAAAGGGTTCACTTATAGAATCTGGTCCTAAATGGGATCATGTTCATGCAAGCACCATGCGTGGAATGTAGATGACATGGGTGTGGTGCCAAGAGTGGCGACCTCCCAGAGACCAGGTGTGGTCGAACTCTAGAGACTTACAAGGCCTACTGCTCTAAGTGAGCAAAAACCCTATGCTATTCGATGTTCGGTTTTTAAAACTTATTTACAAAAGGGACAACTGTCTTGAGCCTCGATCCTAAGGATCTCGAGCTCTTCGTGCTTGCCCTTGTTTGAGTCTTAACACTCGCTTATTTAGCGGAGGTTTTATAAGAAAACAAGCTTCATTTCAAATTCCTACGCCATACTCGAAACGTCGAATTCTCAAACAAGATGAAATTCAAGTAAGTAAATCCTATTTTTACTTTAGGATTCTTCGAAATGAACCATGGTTTAGCTTGGGATAAGCCAGGGATGGGAAAGAGATACCACGGTCCCTTCTGAAGCGTC
Source organism: Brasenia schreberi (assembly GCA_036023115.1). Classification (NCBI taxonomy): domain Eukaryota; kingdom Viridiplantae; phylum Streptophyta; class Magnoliopsida; order Nymphaeales; family Cabombaceae; genus Brasenia; species Brasenia schreberi. The sequence continues at coordinate 2,830,818 of JAYKKT010000079.1, forward strand.
CCGTGGTTTGAGGCACAGAAGGCGGAAAACTGCTCTTTTTGAGCTTTTTGGCCTCTTTTTCCTTTTTTTCATAGAGGGTCTCCCTTTGGGAGTATTTTTTCTTTAATCCCTCTTTTTCATAAGCGAATCGATTTTTCTTTTAAATTCTGGTTTCTTTCTTTCGGAAAGAGACTTTGAATGGGAAATTCCCTTTTGTTTTGGGCCTATGTTTTCCTTTTGGAAGGAGAAGAGAAGAGGGGAGGACTTATCCCAAGCATACACTTGATTCATTCCAGATCAGCCTATTTAGAAATAGCACGTACTACTTGCAAGTATCTTGCTATGTTGAACTAGGCCTTTCTTTGTAAGAAGAAGGATTTTGAAATGTAACCACGATTTTGAAAACTCCACTCTTTCACAAGTGCGAATTCTCTCACTTAGGGTCACACGAGTTCGCCTTTGCACCTTATTCACATGTCTCAGGGCAGCTATCCCTATAAAATTTTTGAAAACTGGAATTTAATCCAGATCCTACACATGATACTTCTTTAAGTATTGAATATTGATAGGATCTGCTAAATTCCTACCTTCTATATCGATCAACCAATACGAATTGTTCGTAGTGGTTGCTCGTACAACATAGGGTCCATCCCAGTTGGGGCGCCACTTGCCTAGGGGGTGTGGGCCACGATGGTGGATGGTTTTCAAGACCAGATCTCCCACTTCAAAGTGGCGAGGTCTTATGTGTTTGCTATAATGTCGGGCTATCCTTTGCCGGTATGCACGAGCATGATCCATGGCAAGGAGTCGCCTCTCATCTAGCAAATCTAGTTCGGCCATCCTAGCATGCTGAAGCGTCTCTAGGGGGAGGTCGAGTGCAATGGATGTATGGAATGAATGCAGTTGGGTATGAATGGGAAGAATGGCGTTTGTGCCATAGACTAATTCGAATGGTGTGGCATTCGTGGGAGTCCGGATGGAAGTCCTATAAGCCCATAAGGCTTCATCCAGCTTCTCATGCCACCTCCTACCCTTCTCTAAGGTTTTCTCAATGATACCAATGAGAGTCTTGTTTGTGGCTTCGGCTTGGCCGTTGCCTTGAGGGTAGTAGGGCGAGGAGAAGTGGTGAGTTATGCCATACGTGTTGCACAACTTAACCATCCGCTCGTTCTTGAATGGGGTACCATTATCAGACACAAGGTCTCGTGGAACCCCAAATCGAGCCAAGATATTCCTTCGGATGAAAGCCACCACATGTTGCCCCATTACATTCGTTAGGGAAATGGCTTCCACCCACTTGGAGGAATACTCCGTGGCTGCTAAAATAAAACGATGCCCATTCGAGGCCTTTGGAAATATGGGGCTTACAATGTCAAACGCCCACATGGTAAATGGCCAGGGGCTGACCACAGAATGCAATGCAGATGAAGGGATATGAATGGCGTGCCCATGCACTTGACATGGATGACACTTCCTAACGTGATCGTGACAATCCTTTTTTAGGGTGGACCAAAAATAACCCCCTCTAAGTATTTTCATCGCCATCATGTTGGCATTAACATGACCTCCACATTCTCCGTCGTGGAACTCGTGCATCACTATCCTAGCCTCCTCTAGGTCGATACACCTAAGCAGAATGCCGGTAAAACTCTTTTTGTATAAGACCCCACCCAGAATGGTGTATCGGGTCGAAATCTTACGAATGAATGCCCTATCTTTGGATGTGGCATCCTCGGTGAATCCCCCATTTTCTAAAAATTGTTTTATGTCATAGAACCAGGGTTTTTCAATAGACTTTGGGTTGTTTTGGCAAATATCCAAGTCGTGTGTGGATGGATGGGGCGCATGCCATATTTCCAAAGATCTGGTCCCTAAAATGGGATCGACCTTCAGGGCTGAACCCAAGGAGGAGAGGGCATCGGCAATGCCATTGTCCTCTCTTCCTATGTGTGTGAGCTTACACGATTGGAAGGATTGGACCAATCGAGTGGCCAACTCGTGATATGGAAGTAGTTTCTCATTACGTACTTGCCAAATTTTTAAAACCTGGTTTATGACAAGGAGCGAATCTCCAAAGACCTCGATGCATGATGCCCCTAGAGTTTTCGAAATCCTCAAGCCTTGTATGAGTGCTTCATACTCAGCTACATTGTTGGAACATTCAAAATCTAAGCGGACTGCTATGGGAATCTCGCCCTTTTCAGGGGAGATTAGGATGATCCCGGCACCAGCCCCCCGTTGGTTTCGTGCCCCGTCGAAGTGCATCTTCCACACTTGGTTTTCGAAAGAATTTGCCAAAATGTGGTTTTGAAAATGGTTTTGCAATATGCCTTCATCAGGCATTTCGACAAGAGTGGGATATGCGTCCTCCAAGGGGAAGTCAGCCACGTAATCTGCTAGGGCTTGCCCTTTAACGGAGATCTGGTGATGGTATTTCAGATCATACTCCATTAGAAGGAGTTGCCATTTGCCCAATCTACCCGTGAGAATGGGTTTTTCGAACAAGTGCTTGATTGGATCAAGCTTGGACACTATCCAGATCTCATGATCTAGGAAGTAGTGTCTGAATTTCTGGCAGGCCCAAACTAGGGCCAAGCACGTCTTCTCCATGGCTTGATAATTTCGTTCATAAGCCAAGAGAGTTTTTGAAATATAGTAGATGGCATACTCCTTATGGGTGTCATCCTCGTATTGAGCCAACAGGGCTCCTAAAGCGTTTACATGCACGGAGATGTATAATAAAAGCGGTTTTCCTTGTTTTGGAGGATTCAAAACAGGGGGATTAACCAAGTAGGCCTTTAGTCTCTCGAAGGACTTTTGGCATTCGTCATCCCATAAGAATTTCGTACCCTTCCTCAACAGTTTGTTGAAGGGTTCGCATCTAGTTGCCAGATTCGATATGAATCGGCGCACAGATTGTAATCGACCCTGGAGGCTACGGACTTGGGTGAGATTGTAGGGTGGAGCCATGTCTATGATGGCTCGACACTTAGAGGGGTCGACTTCTATTCCCCTTTGGCTCACCATAAAGCCTAGAAGCTTTCCTGATTCTACCCCGAACACACATTTTTGAGGGTTTAGCTTTACTTTGTAAAGCCTAAGCCTTTCGAAAATCTTTTGTAAACATTCGATATGGGTGCATCGGGTTTTGGATTTCGCCAAGAGATCATCTACATACACTTCTACAAGCTCGTGAATTTGATCATGGAAGATCGTGTTCATGGCTCGTTGGTATGTTGCGCCGGCATTTTTCAAACCAAAGGGCATGACTGTATAGCAGTACGTGCCCCATGGGGTTGTGAAGGCGGTCTTACCCTTATCTCGTGGGCTTAGTTTGATTTGATTATAGCCTGAATAACCATCCATGAATGAAAACATTTCATGATTTGCAGTACTATCGACTATCAAATCTATGTTTGGTAAAGGATAATTATCCTTTGGAGTGGCTTTATTCAGGTTTCTGAAATCGATGCATATTCGAATTTTCCCATTGGTTTTTCGAACTACAACGATATTTGACAACCAATCAGAATACGCAATGGGTTTTATAAATCCGGCTTTTAGCAGATCTTCTAAACCCTCTTTGACTTGCGTGTGTACATTCGGGTGTATTTTCCTAAGCTTCTGCTTTATTGGTTTTACACCTATATCTAAGGGAAGACGATGCTCGACTATGCTGGGATCTATGCCCGGCATGTCTTCATACGTCCATGCAAACACATCTAAATAGGTTCGTAGAAATGCAATGAATGCTAACTTTTCAGTTTCATGCAAGCATGCGCCTATTTTGATGGTTTTGGGATTGGAATCATCCCCTAGGTTCACCTCTATGAAATCTCCTCCTACTGATTGGGAAGGTCTTTCAAAATCGAGAATTCTATGAAATTCTGGGAGCTCAGAAGTGGGATCTTCCTCAAGGGGATCCACTTCTGGGCTTTGATCATTCTCGTGGGCTTTAGACCCGAGGGAACTTGATGCGTGGTTTTCAAAATAACCTGGTTTTGTACTTGGATTTTCAAGCGATTTCGAAATTTTTGGTCTGGCTATGCAGACGACGTTTCTTTCGAAGTCCTTTTCTTTCGCCAAAGTCATACCAGGAGCAGCTATGTACAAAATCTTTTTGGTATTTTCCAAATTTTTGATTTTTTTGGGTTTTTGTAAAACAAGAACTTTGGGAACTATACAAAGCACACTTTTTTCGAGTTTTTGTTTTTCCATTGTTTTGGTTTTTCTTGTTTTTCGATTTTTTTGATTTTAAGTTTTCAAATGTTTTTGGTATTTTTTTAGAAAAAGGGATCTTCCGTCATACCTACAAAGGGAAAACACTATGGGTTAGACTTGGAATAGGAGGTCTAAACCATAGGTCTCTTCTAAGACAGGCTCCGGGGCACCCTTGACCCAGGTGGTCACAGGGGGTGGTTCCGGCGGTATTTGGGGAGTATAGCCGATCCCATATCGGCTTGGGTTGGCCCTAGGAAGGATGGGCTCTAGGAGACCCTGGTTTTGTGCCCCTAGACTTTTGTAGGGCGTGTAGCCCATGTTTAATAACATGTTCCACGACCTTTTGTTTTTTGAAAAGATGGGATATAAGTCGTGGTCCTGGAACATGCTATCGTCCATATTAGGCTCGTATGGCCTTTTGTCCAGGGGTTTTGGAAATAGGGAACGTTTGGGTTTTCCTAGGAGGATTAGAGTCGGGAGGGGGCCTGCTTTCGGCGGCCCCTTCACACATACAACCTTCCTAGGGTTGTTCAACACGAGCCGAGGTGGCTCAACCATAATTTGCCCCAGGTTAGCCTCGTGGGCCTGGGAGCTCGATAAACAAGGGGAGTTTATGATCCCCTGAAGCTGTGGGTGACTCTCACCTAGGATCACTACGACCTGGTCCCTAAAAGGGATCTTGACACACTTGTGGAAGGTGGATGGCACAGCGCACAAACTGTGTATCCAGGGTCTTCCCAGCAACAGGTTATAATGGGGGTGAATGTCCAAGACATGGAACACCCCCGTGTGTTCAATCCCTCCCGTTTCCATTGGGAGTTCGATGGATCCTAAAGGTCTAGACGCATTCCCATCGTATCCAGTGATAACGATGGGGCTTGGGTTCACTGAAGTCAAGGTGACTCTGATTTTGTACGCCACGTGAAGTGGAAGGATGTTGAGCCCTCCTCCACCATCAACTAGGCACCTGTCCAGAGAGTGGTTGTTTAGAACCACCTCGATGTGCAGGGCCTGGTTATGGGTTTTGTAGGGTCTATCTACATCATCTTCCGAAAAGGTGATGGGCGATTTTGCTCCTAATAAAGCCACTTGGGCAGACAAGGATTCCGGACTTATGTTCGAATCAACCTTGGCCCTTTCTAGAATTTTCTCTAAGACAAGTCTATGCCTAGGCAAGGTTTTGATAAGCTCTAGGATAGACATGTGAATAGGAATCTTTGAAAGGTGGTTTTCGAAATCATAAGGATTTAGGATGATTTTGTCCTTATCTGCTTTTGGCAGACCACTAGGGATACATGCTTTTGAGGGGCCAGGCACACTGACCACCTTTTGAGCACCTTGAAGGTGCGGGGGTTGGTAGATCCTCCCGGATCTAGTGACTTCCCCCACGACCAGCCTAGGGTTCGCGCTAAACTTGGCTCTAAGGATGAGCTGAGGAGAACCTTGGATTTTCAAAACTGGTTTTGTCGGGGTTTCCACTTTTGGTGGTCCCCGAATGACGACTTGGGCGGGCCTCTTGTATAATACAAGGATGGGCGCACAAGCAGGTTGACCAGGTTCGGGCTTTTGCGCTAGTTCCTTGGAAATGGTGAGGGTACATACCTCCTTTCCTTTCCCATTGCCACTGGCGTGTTTGGGAAAGGGTTCCTTGAAGATAGCTTGAGGTGGCTCAGGTTCCGCAGTGACCTGGAGCCGGCCCTCTGCTATCAAGTTCTCAATTTTATTTAGAAGAGAGAAGCACCGTTTGGTATCATGGCCTTTGAGCCGATGATACTTGCAAAATTGGTTTAAATACCCCCCTTTGGACGTGACTCCTTCAGGGATTTCAGGGAGTTCGATCATGCCCTGGGCAAGTAAGAGGTCTAGGACCTCCGACACAGGTTGCCCCAGCGGAGTGTACTCCCGTTTTTCAATTGGTTTTGAAAAATTGCGTTCTCTCTTATTTTCTATTTTTTCAAAATTTTTAGAAGTGCCCGCCATGCCTAGATCCACCCGGACATTGGCGATTTTATGGGGCTTTGCCCCTTTGTCCGTTGTGGGCAGCCCATATGCGATGGGCTTTTCCACACGTGTTTTGGGAACGGCACTTCCTTTCCATAAGTGGTCGTATGTCCCTTTTCGCAAGTTGGTTTCGAAAAGGGAGGCCTTTTTGATCAACTTATGGAAAGTTGAAATCTCATGGAGCGAGAGAAGGGTTTTTAACTCGCTTTTGAAATTATCCAGGATGAGCATTACTGCGCATCCTTCGGATATAGGCTCTCGCACTTGGCCCAAAAGAGACCTCCATCTTATAATGAAGGCATGCACGTCTTCGTTCATGCCTTGCTTTGTATCCCTTAAGGTATTCAGGGTTGGCGTGACTTCCACGTTGTGTGCAAACCTTTGCATGAAGCAGTTCGCTAACTCTTCAAAAGTAGCGAACTGGCTTAAGTTGTAGGAAGCCAGCCATTTGGCAGCTGTGCCTTTAAGGGATAGGGGGAACCAATACACCCATTTCATCGAGTCCTTTTTCTTCTTATGGGCTCGACGTGAGAAAAGCTGCAAGTGAGACCTAGGGTCTCCCATGCCATCATACCGATGGAAGTTCGGTATTTCATCGTCACTGTCTGTTTCGTAATCCATAGGAAGGAAATCAGACAGGGCGTAGCTTCTTTTCTCTTTATTTTGCCCTTTCAGCAGTTGCTGTAGGGCTTTACGGTCCTTTTGTGTGAAGGACTCGTGGTATTGGTTGCCTTCCATTACGGAGGCCTCTTTTTGCTTGCGAGGTTTTTCAATTTTCTTTTTAGGCCTTTGTTCACCGTTTGATGAACATGAATCGCCTACTTCAGCCTCTTGGCTGAGAGCATCGATTTTGGCCTCAAATTCCCTTCTCAAGTCCTCGATTTCATCTAGTTTTATTTTATTTTTGAAAATCCTCCTAGAGTGAGAACTTGATGCGCATGAGCCTTGGCTCGACACTTCACTTGGATTGGATTTTGACATGCTTTTCAAGCTTTTTCAAAATTTCCTAAGTAAAAGCAAAGAAAACAAGTTAAAAACGACACCTTTATAAAATTTTCGCAAGACTTCTACAAGTAAACTCGATTTTTGAAAAGGCTCACGTCCCACCGGGCGTGCCAATCTCTGTAGACGCACGAAAAATCCCCGCCTCTTCGCCTCTTTCGGGGCTTGGAGTGGATCTTATCGTGCGTCTAAGGCCTATGTATATAAATAGGGCGTGCCAGCTAGCTTACTTAAGCTAGCGAAGATATATTTAACACTGACTTCTAAACGTGGCGACTGTGAGCAAGTAAGCTCTTGTCGTCGCAGACCTTCTTGCACCGATGCGCAAGGGTCAGTCTGTACGCTTTTGCAAAAAATCGAGTTTTGGGGAGAAAGTCCACGAAGCGGTTCGAGGTGTCTATTTCGGGTCTTTAAGATGCGATTGCATATTTTAGATCACGTGGATTTGCACGTGCCTAAGTCTTTTCTTTTATCCCTTTTTGGGTCGCCTAGTTTGTGTGTTATGAACACTCCACTACATGGGCGAATTCGAGCGGGGCTTGCTTTGATGCAATATGCGTCCTACCTCGTGGTATGGCGTAGATGCAATGCAAACTCACGCTACTCCAAAGGGAAAACCCGAAATGTAAAGACAATACTGAAGGGAAATAACAGAAGGGAAATAACCGAAGGGAAATAACCGAAGGGAGATATGTATATATCTTATGTATATGAGCCCTTACTCGGGTCTTGCAAATAAGAGCGAAGGCTCAATGTGGGTGCGTGCTTGAATTGAAAGACTTACACACACGACATGAAATTAAACCCAAATATAAATTGCAGTACGGCCTTGACTAAGGTCTTGGGAGTAAGAGCGAAGGCTCAATGTGTGTGAGAGTGCTTGAATTGAAAGACTTACTCACACGACAAGAAATGAAACCCAAATAGTATAGGTCGGCCCTTACTTGGGTCTTTTAAATAAGAGCGAAAGCTCAATGTGTGTGAGAGTGCTTGAATTGAAAGACTTACTCACACGACATGAAATGAAACCCAAATAGTATAGGTCGGCCCTTACTTGGGTCTTTCAAATAAGAGCGAAAGCTCAATGTGTGTGAGAGTGCTTGAATTGAAAGACTTACTCACACGACATGAAATGAAACCCAAATAGTATAGGTCGGCCCTTACTTGGGTCTTTCAAATAAGAGCGAAAGCTCAATGTGTGTGAGAGTGCTTGAATTGAAAGACAACGCACCCGACTTAAACAAAACCCTTCGAAAATGAAATATATATGTACACTTATATATTAAGGGCTGATTAGGCCCGTGTGTGTTCAAAATTGTGCACGACTAAGAGAGTGCACGTGTGTGGTTGTGCCAAGCCACGTTATTACAAGCGGGGGGAGACTATGCTCCGTTATTACAACCCCGTATCAAATTGAATTTCAAGCAAGTGTACGACTAAAGACCAAGTTTAGACACTTACGAGTAGCTGGTCCGTAGAGGTCTTGCTTGAGCGTGGCCTTGGCCTTGGGCTGCAAACGGGAGCTCCGCGAAGGTATGTGATCAAGGGTGCTGGCCGGCTGCAAATGGGGCGCGGGATAGACGCCTCGAAGGGGGCCGGTGGCAAGTAGGTGGCGCCTCCAAGTAGGGAGTTTAGAGTGGCTGAACGAGTGGGTATTAGGATCACTAGGGAAGTTGGGTACTTAGGGAAACTGGACCTAAAAGGTGAGCTAGTGGGAAGGCCAAATAGGACACCTAGGGGGGGGTTGGCCGAATGGGAGATGGTGGCTAAGTAGTGGCCAGCAACTTGGGTTATCCTAGGTTCGGCTAGGCTTAGGTGGTGGCGGCAAAGGGGCTGAGCTGAAGGGAGGATGGGTGGCTAAGAGTGGAGAGGTGGTAGAGAAGGGGGCTAGGTAAGGTGCAAGGTACTTACCGAATGGGGAGAAGTGGCGGATGGAGTGGGAAAGTGGCGGGCAGGTGGCTGTCGGCTGGTTCAGTTGGGGGAAGATGATGGCGTCCGGCTGGGGGTAGTGGTGGTGGACGGAAGAGGGAAGGTGGCGGAGCAGGTGGCGGCTGGTGGAGCAGGTGGAGCTGCTGGGGAGTGGTCACGGCTGGATGAGAGATGGGAGAAGGAGAGGGCCCGGCTGGATGGAAGGGTGGTTCCCACTTAGAAAACCCGCCCACAATGAGGGGGGTTTAAATAGGGGATGGGTAGGTCGGTTAGGGCTGGGCTGTGGGTAGTGGTTAGGTGGTTTAGGTAGGGTGGTATGTAGATAAGGTGGGCTGGATGGGGTTGGGCCAGATATTTTAAAACTAGGTGTTTGGATAAATCGTGGGCTAAGGGTGGTTTAGGGGTTTAGGGCTAGGTTAGGTGGTTGGGTTTTAGGGTGAGGTTTAGTGAGCTAGGTTAGGTGATTAGGCTAGGTTTAGGCTAGGATTAGGGAAATTAATCTAGGTTTAGGGAAGGATTAGGGAAGTGGGTTAGGTGATTAGGTTGGGATTAGGCCGGGATTAGGGAAGTGGGTTAGGTGATTAGGTTCAGATTAGGGGTGGATTAGGGGTTTAGGCTAGGTTTAGGCATTTTGGGTTAGGTTTAGGTGAAGGAGCTCCCTTAGCATGGCCCATAGACCTTGATCACCCCATGTTGGCGCAGCCCTAGGTTAGGTTTTAGCTAATTACAAGCTTAAACCCACTCAATTAGGCTAACCCACATGATTAACCCAAACTTGACACACAAGTCAAGCTTAATACAACACTCTTGATATTTTTCACCCCCACTCTCTCTCATGCCCAATATCCCACGTGAATTTCAAGTGGGCCCCACCTCCCTTTATGAGAAGGTGATGTGGGCCATGGATATGGATATTGGATTGGATCTCTGGATCCAAATCCAAATCCAAGTCCACATATGGGTTTGGATTGGAATCTGGATATATACGATTCGTGTGGGGCCTGACAGCATCAGTACTCCGTCTGCGTTGGGTCTTCGCCAACATAGTCGTCCGCCTCCGTTTCTGCCTTCCGGAGATGACTTCAAATGCTATTTTGATAAGAACAGGGTCTTGGACGTTCGAGATCCTGAGGTGTGAATCAGATACAAGAGTTGCTGTGCCGGGCTTGACAGGTGCTCCGATTCCGGGCTCTTCTTGGCTCTCCTGGTCCTGTCTTGATCGGGCCAAGCCACTTCGGGGTTTCAAAACATGTTTTAAGAGGGTTTTCAAAAGCTATATCATATGTTTTTGAAAGATAAAGTTTAAAACATATATACAGGGTTGTTTGGAAGGCTCCTGGGTTTCCAAACTCAAAATGGCCCTTTGGGGGCTGCTTGTATAAAACCAGATTCGTTTAAGAAATTCGGGGGATTTCGGGGTGTTTACAGACCCAACACAGACGGAGTACTGATGCTGTCAGGCCCCGCATGAATCGTCCGTTTCGAACCCAGCTCGAAGGAGTCAGAGTTCAGTTTGGATTGGATCTGGACCATATATATCCAGATCCCAATCCAAACCCCTATGTGGACTTGGATTTGGATTTGGATCCAGAGATCCAATCCAATATCAATATCCATGGCCCACATCACCTTCTCATAAATGGAGGTGGGGCCCACTTGAGTTTCACGTGGGATATTGGGCATGAGAGAGAGTGGGGGTGAAAAATATCAAGAGTGTTGTATTAAGCTTGATTTGTGTGTCAAGTTTGGGTTTAATCATGTGGGTTAGCCTAATTGAGTGGGTTTAAGCTTGTAATTAGCTAAAACCTAACCTAGGGCTGCACCAACATGGGGTGATCAAGGTCTATGGGCCATGCTAAGGGAGCTCCTTCACCTAAACCTAGCCCAAAATGCCTAAACCTAGCATAAACCCCTAATCCACCCCTAATCTGAACCTAATCACCTAACCCACTTCCCTAATCCCGGCCTAATCCCAACCTAATCACCTAACCCACTTCCCTAATCCTTCCCTAAACCTAGATTAATTTCCCTAATCCTAGCCTAAACCTAGCCTAATCACCTAACCTAGCTCACTAAACCTCACCCTAAAACCCAACCACCTAACCTAGCCCTAAACTCCTAAACCACCCTTAGCCCACGATTTACCCAAACCCCTAGTTTTAAAATATCTGGCCCAACCCCTTCCAGCCCACCTTATCTACATACCACCCTACCTAAACCACCTAACCACTACCCACAACCCAGCCCTAACCGACCTACCCATCCCCTATTTAAACCCCCCTCCTTATGGGCGGGTTTTCCAAGTGGGAACCACCATTCCACCCAGCCGGGCCCTCTCCTTCTCCCATCTCTCACCCAGCCGGGACCACTCCCCACCTCCGCCTGCTCCATCTGCTTCACCAGCCGCCACCTGCTCCGCCACCTTCCCTCTTCCATCCACCACCACCACCCCTCAGCCGGACGCCATCACCTTCACCCAACCGAATCAGCCAACAGCCACTTGCCCGCCTGCTTCCCACTTCATCCGCCACCTCTCCCCATTCGGTAAGTACCCCAAACTCCCTCAAAGCCCCTCTCTACCACCTCTCCACTCTTAGCCACCCATCCTACCTTCATCTCAGCCCTTTTGCCGCCACCACCTAAACCTAGCCGAACCTAGTATAACCCAAGTTGCTGGCCACTACCTAGCCATCATCTCCCCTTCGGCCCTCCCCTAGGTGTCCTATTCGGCCTTCCCACCAGCTCACCCTTTTAGGTCCAACTTCCCTAAACTCTCAACTCCCCTAGTGACCCTAAGAGTCCACTCATTCAGCCACTTTAAACCCCTACTTGGAGCCGCCAGCTACTTGCCACCGGCCACCTCCGAGGCGCCTATCCCGCGCCCCACTTGCAGCCGGCCAGCACCCTTGACCAGCTTACCTTCGCGGAGCTCCCGTTTGCAGCCCAAGGCCAAGTCCACGCTCAAGCAAGACCTCTACGGACCAGCTACTCGTAAGTGTCTAAACTCGGTCTTTAGTTGTATACTTGCTTGAGATTCAATTTGATACGGGGTTGTAATAACGGAGCATAGTCTCCCCCCGCTTGTAATAACGTGGCTTGGCACAACCACACACGTGCACTCTCTTAGTCGTGCACGATTTTTAGCACACACGGGCCTAATCAGCCCCTAATATATAAGTGTACATATATACTTTCATTTTCGAAGGGTTTTGTTTAAGTTGGGTGCGTTGTCTTTCAATTCAAACACTCACACACATTGAGCTTTCGCTCTTATTTGAAAGACCCAAGTAAGGGCCGACCTATACTATTTGGGTTTCATTTCATGTCGTGTGAGTAAGTCTTTCAATTCAAGCACTCTCACACACATTGAGCTTTCGCTCTTATTTGAAAGACCCAAGTAAGGGCCGACCTATACTATTTGGGTTTCATTTCATGTCGTGTGAGTAAGTCTTTCAATTCAAGCACTCTCACACACATTGAGCTTTCGCTCTTAGTTGCAAGACCCAAGTAAGGGCCGACCTATACTATTTGGGTTTCATTTCATGTCGTGTGAGTAAGTCTTTCAATTCAAGCACTCTCACACACATTGAGCTTTCGCTCTTATTTGAAAGACCCAAGTAAGGGCCGACCTATACTATTTGGGTTTCATTTCTTGTCGTGTGAGTAAGTCTTTCAATTCAAGCACGCACCCACATTGAGCCTTCGCTCTTATTTGCAAGACCCGAGTAAGGGCTCATATACATAAGATATATACATATCTCCCTTCGGTTATTTCCCTTCGGTTATTTCCCTTCGGTTATTTCCCTTCTGTTATTTCCCTTCAGTATTGTCTTTACATTTCGGGTTTTCCCTTTGGAGTAGCGTGAGTTTGCATTGCATCTACGCCATACCACGAGGTAGGACGCATATTGCATCGAAACAAGCCCCGCTCGAATTCGCCCATGTAGTGGAGTGTTCATAACACACAAACTAGGCGACCCAAAAAGGGATAAAAGAAAAGACTTAGGCACGTGCAAATCCACGTGATCTAAAATATGCAATCGCATTTTAAAGACCCGAAATAGACACCTCGAACCGCTTCGTAGACTTTCTCTCCAAAACTCGATTTTTGCAAAAGCGTACAGACTGACCCTTGCGCATCGGTGCAAGAAGGTCTGCGACGACAAGAGCTTACTTGTTCACAGTCGCCACGTTTAGAAGTCAGTGATAAAAATATCTTCGCTAGCTTAAGTAAGCTAGCTGGCACGCCCTATTTGTATACATAGGCCTTAGACACACGAGAAGATCCACTCCAAGCCCCGAAAGAGGCGAAGAGGCGGGGATTTTCGCGCGTCTACACAACCCGAATTGAATTACAACTCACACGGCTTTCACTAAAGTAAATACCCAAAGGGAAATATATACTTTAGCTTAAGAGCGGAAAGGCTCAATGTGTGTGCAATCGTGTGCAATTAAGAGCGAAAAGGGTCAAGTGCACGTGGGTGGCTTGTGTACGTCTAAGAGCAATATGGCTCAAGTGTATGTGTGTGCTTCGTGTATCAAGTACGAATATTACATTTCGGGGGGAGACTACACTCCATTATTACAACCCCATATCGAATTGAATTAAATTTGAAATGAGTAAGGTAAAAACCGAATTTAAACACTTACAAGTGGTTGGCTTTTCCTCTCAATGTGCTTGGGTTTGTCCACCTTGGTAGCCAAGAGATGGGTCTCCCTAGGTGGGGTTTGACGTGAGTTTAGGGTATGCTTGGGGGCAGCCGGGTGCTTAGACTTAGGAAGGGCTTATGTTGGGCCAAGATGTAGGGCTGGTGTTGGCTAAGGTAGGTGACGACTTAAGTGGGGCTGGCTAAGGTAAGGGTTGAGGTGTGGTTCGGCAGGTTGCAGGTGGTAGGTGCTAGGCTATGGTGCAGCGAGCTATGGCAGGGTGCTAGGGAGTGGGGCGCTAGGGAGTGAGGCGCTAGGGAGTGATGCGGTAGGGAGTGATGCGGTAAGGTGGCAGGGAGTGATGGGGTAAGGTGGCAGGGCGACGGCAGGTGCGGGGTCACTACAGTAGGTTCAAACCGAGTGCAGCTACACTCGGTTGGGTGTTGATTTAGGTTGGTTTGGGGGAGTTAGGGTCGGTTTAGGTGAAAAGGGCTAGGTCTAGGCTAGCTTTGGGTAGGTTTAGTGGGGTCGGTTAGGTGGTTTAGGCTAGGTTAGGGTGAGATTGAGAGACCTACCTCTTGGAGCCAGTCCACCACGCATAGCCCATGTGTCCACGCCTTTGTGCAGCCCTTCTTCAAGTTGGTGCAGCCATTTGGTTTGAGCCTAGGTTCATACAAGGTTTGAACCCATGCCCTTGATCAAGCCCACATGGCTATGGCCCACCAAATCTACTTTATGCCCTCCACTCATTCTCTCTCTTCCCAAGCCTCCCAATCTTGATTTCACGTGAACTTATGGCACCCCCTCACCTCTATTTATAGGCAAATGAGGTGGGTCTTGGGTATGGATCTTGGATTTGGATTTTGAGATCCAAATCCGATCCAAACACTATTTGGGTCTGGATCTAGATATTTGGGTTCAGATCCAATCCAAATTTTCATTTCTTCAGTCCTTCTTGGCATTTTGAGACGAACAGTTTCTGCGAGCCCTGGCTTCATCAGCGCTTCGTCTTGGGCTAGGTCTTCCCCAACCTTTTCGTCTGAGCCCCTTCTCACCTTTCTAAACTCCGTTTCAGTTGATTTTTGTTGTTTCAAGCTTAGATTTATGCTATTTTGGTGAATGTTCTTGGCTTGGCATTTGATGCTCCAGGCTTGAAGTCTGCTTCTGGCCTGGGCTTTCCTTTCGTCGTTTGATCCCACTTTTATCAGCCCAAGATGCTTTTTGGGCTTTTGAAACTGCTTTTGACGCTGCTTTTGATCAGGCTCCACCTATTGGATTTGGGCTTTTACAAAATTGGGACTTGGCCCGAGTTTGAGAAATTCATATTTCGAACAGGATTTGAAAAAGAAGTTTAAAGCTTTTGCAACTCTTGGGTTTTCGAAAACTCCAAATCTGGTTTTGAAAGGGATTTTCAAACCAGGTGTTTGTTTTGGAAAATCGTTTGATTTTGGGGTATTTACAGAGCTGAACTTGATTTTGACCCGAATTCTGGTTTTTGACATTCTGTTTGGCTTTTCTCCGAACGGGCTTGAACTTTTCTTCTTTCTCTTGTTTTGGCCACGAGTTGGCTTTTGAAGTTTGGGAGTTTAAAAACATGGAATTTTTTGGGTGTTTACACATAGGCATGTCTCCATATGAACAAAATCTAAAACTTTCAAGGTTGGTTCCAAAAATGCGAGCAAAATGCTGAAACTCTCAATGAAACTCTTTGAAAAGGGTTAAAATTTAAATGATGACTTCCAAAAAGATTTCAAAAAGAATTTTTTGATAAATCCTCTAAAATTTCAAAAACCTCCAAAGTAAAGCAATACAAACTCATGTGAATGCATTGGGTGCTTCACTTGATCAATATGAAGATGGTATCCATAGAATGTGTGCCATACATTTCGAAAACTCTATTTGGCATATGAAAGAAATCATCAAGCCAAAAGAAAAATTGTGCTTAGCCTTGGTATAGGCTTCCAAATTCAAGACATCATTTCCCATGTCATGAAAAAGGGATAATGATGAATCATTAAAGCACTTATTTGAAAAACCTATCTTAACAGATAGGCAAAATAAATGCAGCCCCTTTCAATGGAGTATAAGTTCATACTCAAGACTCCATTAAGGGACAAGCCCTACATCATGTGGCTGAAGTGCCTCTTCGAGATACATTCCCCATATTTGATCAAATGCCCCATGAAGGCATATTTTCCAAATGAATTCAAAAACCATGCTTGAACAAATTATTTCAAAGAAAATCAAGCATGGGAAACATATTTCGATCAAGGGGCAGTGTAAGACATGAAAATTCCTTGCTCCTGGTTTACAAGACCAGAAACGAGTCTTTTTGCGTTTATGTTGCTTTTGAGGGCGTGCCGGCTAGCTTACTCAAACTAGCAAAGGTTTTGAAAAATATCTGACTTTTGAAAAGCAATTGTGGCTAAGCGGGATCTTTTCGCTTGAAACCTTCTTCAACCGGTGCTCAAGGGTCAGTTCCAGCGCTTTAAAAAACTTTGATGTTTTAAACAAACCTTATCTTTTGAAGAGAAAAGCAAGTATGAGGATTGTTTGCCTAAGTTGTAGGTTTTATTTACGGGGTTATCTGTATCCAAGTTGTAAATACCCCAAAATCCCACGATTTTCTCAAATATACCTGGTTTTACAAAAGCAGCCCCAAAGGGCTATTTTGAGTCTGGAAACCCAAGAGCCTTCCAAACAACCCTATATATATTTGAAAACCTGTACATACATTTTAAAACTCTATACATATAGCTTTTAGACTATAAATAGTGTTTTGAAGCCCCAAAAGCCTCTTGGCCTGACAAAAGCGGATCGGAAAGGCAAAGGAGAGCCCAGACCCGAAGCATACTTCAAGCCCGGCATATCAACTCTCATGTCAAAAGCATCCCCAAATTCTCAAACATCCAAGCCCTAAATATCAGAAAAATGATCAAAATAAAATCCTGAAGGTGAGAAGAATGTTGGTGAAGACCCAATGCAAGACAAAGTACTGATGAAGTCAGGCCCCACACAAACCGTCCGTCTCAAAATGCCATGAAGGAATCAAAAAATCAAATTTCGATCGGATTTGGACCATATATATCCAGATCCAAACCCAAAATGTATTTGGATTTGGATTTGGATCCCAAGATCCAAATCCAATATTTGTATCCATGGCCCACTTCACCTCCCCATAAATGGGGGTGAGGGCCCACAAAATTTCATGTGAATGGCCTTGGAAGGCTTGGGTAGAGAGAGAAAGGGGGCCATAAAGTAAGAGTGAGAAAGTTGGTAGGCTTGACTTTTGGTCAAAAGTGGGTTAGCCTTGTGGGTTTAATCAAGAGTGTGGGTTCAAGCTTGTATGCACCTACACTTGACCTAGGGCTGCACCAACTCGGACATGGCTACAATAGACCGGTGCTAAGGGGTGGTTCCTAAACCTAGCCCTAAGTTAGCTTACCTCACCTAGCCATTGATCCTAAAACCTAACCCAAACCTAACCTAGACTTAGCCCTTCTCACCCAAAACCACACCCACTTCACCTAGCCGACCTCACCTAGCTGGACCACCTAGACCCTAACCAACTAAGCCTAAGCTAACCTTAGTTCACCTAACTAAGTCCCTAACAAACTAAACCCAGCCCACCTAACCAACCTACCCCAAACCATGTCCCAGCCCACCTAAATGAAAATATCTAGCCTACCATATCCCAGCCCACCAAAAAGGAAAATATCCGGCCCAACCCAACCGACCTAGCTCCCTTATCCCAGCCACTAATCCCTAGCCTATATAAACCCCACCTATCACCTGCGGGTGGGGGCTCTCTTCTTGGCTCTCCATGCTCCTAGGACACTCTCTTCACTCCTCTCATCACCCTCTTCCTCCCAGTCGAGCACCACCTGCCACCCCTCCACCTTCGGCGAGGAGCTCCACCCGACCACCAGCATCTCCTTCATTCCTAGCCAGCCAAATCACTTCCCTTCCACCGGCTGCACCCGCCACCTCCTTTCCACCTGGCCACCAACATCACCTGTCGCCACCTTCCCGGTTAGTACCACTTTCCCTTCCACCTGCCAACACTCTTCATCCACTCTTCATCCTCCCATTCGGCCAGGACCCGAACACTCCACCTCTCTTTCACCCAGCCACCCACACCACCATACCCCACTTCAGCTTCACCTAGCCAGCACCTCTCTTCCTCCCAGCCGAGCACCACCCAACACCTGCCCAACCGACCTGCACCACCTGCCCTTCTCCCTTCCACCCAGCCAACATGACCCTTCCTTCCACCTAGCCGAGCACCTCTACCTGTCCCTAAATTCATCCCAACTCCTAGCACCACACCTTAGCTCAACCTACCTTCCCTACAACGCCTCAACATCAGCCGGCCAACACTCCTACCATACCCGACAAGCCACCTAAGGGACTCCTCTTGGCTGCCCAAGGCGGATCACAAGTCCAAGTCCATGCAAGTTGAAGATGGACCAGCTACATGTAAGTGCCTAAACTTGGTCCATTATATGAACTTGCTTTATATTCAATTAAATTTTGACATAGGGTTGTAATAATGGAGCGTAGTCTCCCCCCAAGATGTAATAACTTGGTTTGACACACAAACACCCATGTGCACTTGAGCATTTCCGCTCTTAGTTGCACACCTTTTGCACACACATGGGCCTTAACAGCCCCTAAGATATAGTTTTATTTATATAAGTTGAGCTGCGTGTGTTTTCATTTAAGTCGTGGGTGTTGTCTTTCAATTCTACACTCACACACATTGAGCTTTCGCTCTTACTCCCAAGACTCTAATAAGAGCCATATTGCAATTTAATTTGGGGTTTTCATTCAAGTTGTGTGTGTGGTCTTTCAATTCCACACTCACACACATTGAGCTTTTGCTCTTACTCCCAAGACCCTAATAAGGGCCATATTGCAATTCAATTTCAGTTTTACATTCCAAGTCATGTGAGTTGTCTTTACATATATACACAACACCCACGCACACATTGGCGACCTTCGGGCCCATATATATATAGTTGTATTTCCCTTCCGCTATGTCTTTAAGATTTGGGTTTTAAGGTTCAGCTGTGTGAGTAGTCTTTCCATATATACACGACACACACTTACACAATTGAGCCTTTCCACTCTTAAGATATAGCCACATTTCCCTTTTGCAATTTCCCTTATGCAATTACCCTTACACAATTTCCCTTATGCATTGTCTTTCAAATTCGGGTTTTCCCTTGGAGTTATGTGAGTTTGCATTGCATATTTGCCATACCACGAGTTAAGATGCATATTGCATCAAAGCAAACCCCATACACCCGTGCAAAAATTGCCCAACTTAGGACACTTGTGCACACACCTAGTTGGCCTAAGTAGCATAAAATTGAAAGACATAGGCACGTGCAAATCCCACATGAAATAAAATCTGCAACAATACAAACAAAACCCAATCAAACACTTCGTACATTTTCAAAGAGGTTCAAAATCGACTTTGCTAAGCGTACAGACTGACCCTTGTGCATTGGTGCAAGAAGGTTTGCGATGAAAAGAGCTCACTTGCTCACAGTCGCCCCAAACGAGTCAGATTTTCAAAACTTACTTGGCTAGCTTGAGCAAGCTAGCTGGCACGCCCTTTTTATAAAAGTGACTTAGACACACGAAAAGGTTCACTTTAGGCCTAAGAACCTGGAGCGAAAATTTTCTGTGTCTATAGTAGATTGGCACGCCTGGTGGGACCTGGGCCTTGTACAAAGTCAAATCATATAAAAAAACCTCACGAAATTTTTTTCAAAGAAAGTGTTTTAACTTTTGTTTGTTGCATTTCATACTTAGGATTTTGAAAAGCATTGAAGCATGTCAAATCCGGAATCCAATGAAGTGTCGAGGCTCATGCGCATCAAGTTCTCATTCTAGGAGGCTTTCGAAAAATCGAAACAAACTAGAAGAGATTGAGGACTTGAGAAGGGATTTTGAGGCCAAAATCGCTGCTCTTAGCCAAGAGGTTGAAGCAGCTGACTCATGTTTGTCAAATGGCGAACCAAAGGTCAAGAAAAAGTTTGAAAAAACTCGCAAACATAAAGAGACTTCCGTAATGGAAGGCAACCAATACCACGAGTCCTTCACATACAAGGACCGTAAAACCCTACAACAACTGTTGAGAGGGCAAAATAAAGAGAAAAGGAGTTACGCCTTGTCTGATTTCTTACCTATGGACTATGAAACAGACAGTGACGATGAAATACCAAACTTCCATCGGTATGATGGCATGAGAGACCCTAGGTCTCACTTGCAACTTTTCTCTCGTTGAGCCCATAAGAAAAAGAAGGACTCGATGAAGTGGGTGTATTGGTTCCCTTTATCCCTCAAAGGCACAGCTGCCAAATGGCTAGCTTCCTACGACCTTAGCCAGTTCGCAACTTTTGAAGAGTTAGCGAACTGCTTTATGCAGAGATTCTCGCATAACGTAGAAGTCACGCTGATTTTAAACACATTGAGGGATACAAAGCAAGGCATAAACGAAGACGTACATATGTTTATCGTTCGTTGAAGGTCTCTCCTTGGACAAGTGCGAGAGCCAATATCTGAAGGATGCGCAGTCATGCTCATCCTGGATAATTTCAAAAACGAGTTAAAAGCCCTTCTCTCCCTTCAAGAAATCTCAACTTTCCACAAGTTGATTTTTCAATTCTGGTTTTCCTTTGGAGTTGTGTGAGTTTGCATTGCATATTCGCCATACCACGAGTTAGGATGCATATTGCATCAAAGCAAACCCCACACTCCCGTGCAAAAATCATCCAACTTAGGTCACTTGCGCACACACCTAGTTGGCCCTAAAAAGCATAAAAGTGAAGCCCTAAAAAGCATAAAAGTGAAAGACATAGGCACGTGCAAATCCCACGTGAAATAAAACTTGCAATCATACAAACAAAGCCCAAACACTTCGGGTATTTCCAAAGAGGTTAGTTGATTCAAAAACGACTTTGCCAAGCGTACAGACTGACCCTTTTGCATCGGTACAAGAAGGTCTGCGACGAAAAGAGCTCACTTGCTCACAGTCACCCCGAAAGAGTCAGATTTCAAAACTTACTTTGCTAGCTTAAGTAAGCTAGCTGGCACGCCCTTGTTATAAAAACGACTTAGACACACGAAAAGGTTCACTTCGGGCCTAAGAACCAAAAGTGAGAATTTTTCGTGTCTACAGTTGGGTTTTAGGAATAATGGTTAGGTGAGGTAAGCTAACCTAGGGCTAGGTTTAGAAACCACCCCTTGGAGCCGGTTCATTGCCTTAGTTGCAGCCATGTCCAAGTTGGTGCAACCCTAGGTCAAGTGTAGGTGCATACAAGCTTGAACCCACACTCTTGGTTAAACCCACAAGGCTAACTAACTTTTGACCAAAAGTCAAGCCTACCAACTTTCTCACTCTTACTTTATGGCCCCCTTTCTCTCTCTACCCAAGCCTTCCAAGGCCATTCACGTGAAACTTTGTGGGCCCCTCACCCCCATTTATGGGGAGGTGAATTGAGCCATGGATACAGATATTGGATTTGGATCTTGGGATCCAAATGCAAATCCAAATACATTTTGGGTTTGGATCTGGATATATATGGTACAGATCTGACCCAAATTTGATTTTTTGATTCCTTCATGGCATTTCGAGATAGACGGTTTGTGCGGGGCCTGACTTCATCAATACTCCATCTTGCGTTGGGTCTTCGCTAACATTGTCGTCCGATCTCCTCTCACCTTCGGGATTTCGTTTTGATCATTTTTCTGATATTTGGGGCCTAGATGTCTGAGAATTTGGGGATGCTTTTGACATGAGAGTTGATATGCCAGGCTTGAAGTATGCTTCGGGTCCGGGCTCTCCTTTGCCTTTTCGATCCACTTTTGTCAAGCTAGGAGGCTTTTGGGGCTTCAAAATACTATTTATAGTCTAAAAGCTATATGTATAAAGTTTTAAAATGCATGTACAGGTTTAAAATATGTACAGGGTTGTTTGGAAGGCTCCTGGGTTTCCAGACTCAAAATAGCCCTTTGGGGCTGCTTTTGTAAAACCAGGCATGTTTTGAGAAAATCGTGGGATTTTGGGGTGTTTACAAATGCCCCTCTTTGGTATTATCCAAATAGATTTGGATAATGGCAAAGACGACAACACCCCTTTCACTGTCTCCCTAGATCTATCCACGAAAATATTGGATCGTCCCAATTTTTGAGGAAAATCTCTCTTTAAAACTTGGTAGGAGGAGAAATCACGCCAAAGGGGTGTCACGGTTTCTGGTCCTAAACGGGATCATGTTATGCAAGTGTTTATGCATGGATATGCACATGCATGGCATGGATGAGACGCCAAGAATGGTGACCTCTCAGAGACCAGATGGCATGGTCGAACTCTTGAGACTTACGAAGACCTGCTGCTCCAAGTGAGCGGGCCCTATGTTGCTCAATGTTCGATTTTTCAAAATCTATTTACAAAAGGGAAAACTGCTTTTAGCCTCAATCCTAAGGATCTCGAGCTCTTCGTGTTTGCCTTTGCTTGAGTCTTGACACTCGCTAATCTAGTGGAGGTTTTATAAGAAAACAAGCTATATTTCAAAATTCCTATGCCTTACTCGAAACGTTAAATTCTCAAACAAAATGAAATTCAAGTAAGTAATCCTATTTTTACTTTAGGATTCCTCGAAATGAACCATGTTTTACTTGGGATAAGTCGTAGGGATGGGAAAGAGATACCACGGTCCCTTTTGAAGCGTCTCGTGGTTTTAGGCATAGAAGGCGGAAAACTGCTCTTTTTGAGCTTTTTGGCCTTTTTTCCTTTTTTTTCATACAGGGTCTCCCTTTGGGAGTATTTTTTCTTTAATCCCTCTTTTCCATAAAAGAATCAAATTTTGCTTTTGACTTAGGTTTCTTTCTTTGGGAAAGAGATTTTGGCGGGGATTTCCCTTTGTTTTTTACCATATTTTCCTTTTGGAAGGAGAAGAGAAGAGGGGAGGACTTATCCCAAGGTTATACTAGATCCATTCCAGATCATCCTATTTAGAAATAGCACGTACTACTTGCAAGTATCTTGCTATATTGAACTAGGCCTTTCTTTGTAAGAAGAAGGATTTTGAAATGTAACCACGTATTTGGAAAGCTCCACTCTTTCACAAGTGTGAATTCTCTCGCTCAGGGTCACACAATTCGCCTTCGAACCTTACTTTCGAAGTTTCAAAGCAGCTATCCTTAAGACTTTTCGAAAATGGGAATTTAACCCTATAGACACCGAAAATTTTCACTTATGGGTTCTTAGGCCTGAAGTGAACCTTTTCACAATCTACTTCGCTTTATGGGCATGCCAGCTAGTTTGCTTTAACTAGCAAAGTATGTTTTGAAAATAGTCTAACTTTTTAAAAGCGATTGTAGGCAAGCAGGATTTTTACGTCGCAGACCTTCTTGCACTGATGCGCAAGGGTCAGTCTATACGCTTAGAGACTTCGTTTTGAAACAAGTTTTAACTCAAAATATATTTTAAATGAAGAAGTGTTTTTTTTTTAAACCTTTTGAAAACCATGCACTTGGGCGATTTTGATTTTACAAGGTTTGGACAACCCTACATCTTCCAATTTTAATCTACTTAAGCACAATGTACATGCATCAAAATAGCCTAAGTCTTGGCGTGTTTGCACGATTGATTCGGGATTTGCTTTGATGCAGGTATGCACTCTAGCTCGAGTATGGTGAGTATGCAATGCAACTCACACAACCCCAACGGAAAACCCGAAATTGAAAGACAATGCTTAAGGGAAATGACTTAATGTAAATTTGCAAAAGGGAAATATGGCTATATCTTAAGAGCGGAAAGGCTCAATTATGCAAGTGTGTGTCATGTATATATGTAAAGACTATGCACACTGCTGAACCTTAAAACCCAAATCTTAAAGACATAGCCGAAAGGGAAATACTTATAATATATATGGGCCCGAAGGTCGCCAATGTGTGCGTGGGTGTTGTTTGTATATTGAAAGACAACTCACACGACTTGTAAATGAAACCCAAATATAATTGCAATATGGCCTTGACTAAGGTCTTGGGAATAAGAGGGAAAGCTCAATGTGTGTGAGTGTAGAATTGAAGTACTACGCACACGACATGAAATTAAACCCAAATATAATTGCAATAGGCCTTGACTAAGGTCTTGGGAGTAAGAGCGAAAGCTCAATGTGTGTGAGTGTAGAATTGAAATACTACGCACACAACTTGAAGTAACACACCCCAAAACAAAATTGTAATAGGCCCTTACTCGGGTCTTGAAAATAAGAGCGAAAGCTCAATGTGTGTGTGTGAAAATTGAAAGACAACACACACAACTTAAACAAAACTCACGCAACTTAAATTATATACGTATAGCTATATCTTAAGGGCTGATTAGGCCCATTTGTGTGTCAAAATCGTGTGCAGCTAAAAGCAGAATAGGCTCAAGTGAACGTGTATGTGGTTGTGCCAAACCACATTATCACAAGCAGGGGGAGATAATGTTCCATTATTACAACCCCGTATCAAATTTAATTAAGCATAAGCAAGTCTATAACAAGGATCGAGTTAGGCACTTACGTATAGTTGGTCCGAGCGTGACTTGCTTGCGCTTGGGCTGGTGAGTCGCCTTGGGCTGCAAGAGGGAGCTCCTTGGATGCGCGCAACAAAGGAAGATGCTGGCCGAACGGAGGGGGTGCTGTCTTGAATGGGCTTGGGGTACTTAGGGAAGGTAAGGGTGTTAGTTAGGTGTAAACACCCGAAATTTTTTCAAGTATTTTCAAAAACTCCTAAATTTTGAAGGCCAATTTAAAGCCTTTATGAACCTTTAAATTCAAAATCCCCAAATTTTAAAGTTTAGACCTTCTGGGAGAATATTTCAAAATAAAGGTTTTAAATCCAAATAGCCCATGAGTTTCGAAGCAGGCGGAGACCCAACCCAGGCCTCGATTCCCGGAAAGAAGATAAAGTGTATCAAGATACGGATCAAGTTAAATCAGATTGATTCCCAAAAGTGGAGAAGATTGAAGCATATCAAGTTCAAATTCAACAACTTATCCAAATGGAAGGTCAAGACCGATCAAATCCAAGTTTGTCCGATCAAGATGGGGCCAACTTGGAACCAAAACTCGAGGCCATGGTAACAAGCTCATTCAATTCTAGAAGATTTCAAGTGTAACTCAAAAGCAAAAGGTGGGAGCCGAATCAAAGAAAGAAGCGAATTCAAGTGGGTCGAAGTTTAAAGAAATCAACCCAAACAAAACATGTTGCACATTGTAAGGTTGTTTAAAACCAACCGCATGCTCTAGGGCTACACCAAGCCATGGCACCTATACCAGCCCATATGGGCTGGTCCGAATCGACTCAATGAAGAACTACAAGAAGCCGGTTTGGAGCGGATCAAATCCACCAAGCTAAAGCTCCAACCTGCCCCACAAGAAACCACTAGAACCAGCCCCCCTTGGCCTATAAAAAGGCCCAAGAGGGGGGGGGCGGGTTCCATAACTTGGAGATTGGAGGGAGAAGAGAGAGAAGAGAGAGAAGAGAGAGACCTTGGGTGGTGTGTGCTAGACTAGGTGCAGAAAATTTCAGCAAAGGGGGGACGTCTTCTAGTGAAGGGGAAGCTAGGTGAAAGCTTGTAAGAGTTAAGAAGGAAGGCCATTAAGAGGAAGACCGGCTTCATCATTGAAATCCGGTCCTTCACATCCAAAACTCGTGTAAGACCTTTCTTACTTAATCTAAGTTTCATTCTCTTCCATTCAATTCATTAAATGGGGTTGTATTAATGGAGTTTCATCTCCCCCCGAGTTGTAATAATCTAGCTTTGTTGCCATTTCAATTTCGTGGATGAAACACTATACACCCACATGCACGCCAAGTGTTTTCTTTAATGCTTCTCCCTTCCTATATGCTATATACCCTCTATACTTCTAACCCCCTCTATGTCTAAGCTATAAAGTACTTCCCATTCATTTATATTCCAGCAAATTTGCTTAAAGGGTTGTTGCATTTTAATTTCATGTCGGTTATGCATCATTACATTTATAAAACAGAAAACCGGATTTCAGCATCTCTGCATATGTCTGTTTCCGCAATTTTAATTTTGTGATGCTTACTCCGATTGTCTTGAAATTTGGCACACTAATTCCACACACATTGGGACACTCTGCATAAAATTGGCAAGATTTTAGGGCCGCTCAGCCATGTAATAAAAGCATATTAAGGACGACCAGATTTCTGCACTACTGTCTGCACAGTCGGATTTCCTGAAACAGAGGTTGGGTAAAAGTCCCATATCTCTGTCCACAGGAGTCAAAATTGGTTGATTTTTGATGCATTGGAAATATAACATCCATAGATTTCCAGCAACATCAAAATCATCAAAATCGGAGTTCTGAGCAGAGAGATACAGACTCATCTTTGAGTTTCTGTATTTCTGAAATAGAGTTGTTCCGAGTCAGTGAGGTGGTCTGAGTAGATTATTTGTTTCTGATTCAATACTGCTCCAAATGCAGATTTGAAAAAGGCTACAGTCTCTCCACACTACCATATTTGACTGGTAAAATTTTGATAATTTTTGGAAGTCTGTAACGCCTTGAAAACTCCCCTAGAAAACAGCTCTGAAAACAGAATTCTCTGTTTTCAGCAACTTGTGTTTTTCCAAGTATTGAATCCGAGTGCAGAAGTTTAACAAATTTTTCAAAGACACTTGTTTATAAGGGAATCATGTTTGCTGTAAAATGAAATTCCTAAGCGCTCAACACTGACCCTTGAGCATCGGCTCAAGAAGGTGTGAGTGAAAAGATCCCGCTTGCACACAATCGCCTAGAAGTCTTACAAACATTTGCTAGTTTTGAACTAGCTGGCACGCTCGCGCAAGCGTAGGTGTGGAAAGTTTCATTTCAAGTTTGTCTCATAAACTTTGGAATGAGAATTTTATGGCCGATCATATGGCCGATCATATGGAAGAAACATATCCCATACTTGATGAGATGCCCGATGAAGGCATATTTGCAAACGATTTTCAAAACCATGTTTTAGCAAACTATTTTAATAAAAACCAAGTATGGAAAATGTACTTTGATGGGGCACGTAACCAACAAGGGGCAGGTGTTGGAGTCATTCTCATATCCCCCGAAAAGGGAGAAATACCCATTGCAATTCGTCTAGATTTTGAGTGTTCAAATAATGTGGCTGAATATGAGGCTCTCATACAAGGCCTAAAAGTCTTGAAAAATCTAGGGACAGCTTGCATTGAAGTCTTTGGAGACTCTTTACTGGTTGTGAACCAAGTTTTAAAAGTTTGGCAAGTCAAACACGAAAAACTCATTCCGTATCACGAGTTGGCCACCAAGTTGGTCGACTCTTTCAAATCATGCACACTCACTCACATAGGGAGAGAGGACAACACCATAGCGGATGCCCTCTCCTCCTTAGGATCCGCTTTAAGGGTCGATCCCACCTTGGGAACCCGATCCCTAGAGATATGGCACTCACCCGTTCCATCCATGCACGATTTAGAGATTTGCCAAAACGACCAAAATCCAAATGATAAACCTTGGTTTTATGACATTAAAAACTTTTTAGAAAACGGAGGATTTCCCGAATATGCTTCTTCAAAAGATCAAGCTTTTATTAGAAAAATTTCAACCCGGTATGTAATTTTGGGAGGGGTGCTTTATAAGAAAAGTTTTACGGGCATCTTGTTGCGATGTGTAGACCTTGAAGAGGCTAGGACCATAATGCACGAGTTCCACAATGGAGAGTGTGGAGGCCATGTTAATGCAAATATGATGGCCATGAAGATACTTAGAGCTGGGTATTTTTGGTCCACCCTAAGACAAGATTGCCATGATCATGTTAGGAAATGTCATCAATGTCAAATACATAGGCATATCATTCACACCCCATCATCCACTTTGCATTCCATCGTGAGCCCTTGGCCTTTTGCCATGTGGGCGTTCGACATCGTAGGACCCATATCCCCCAATGCATCCAATGGACATAGGTTCATCCTAGCGGCCACCGAATATTTCTCTAAATGGGTTGAAGCTACATCCTTGGCCAATGTCCAAGGACAACATGTAGTGGCATTCATTAAGAGAAATATCTTGGCCCGATTTGGAGTACCAAAAGACCTAGTGTCCGATAATGGCACCCCATTCAAGAATGAGAAGATGGAAAAATTGTGTGTCACATATGGCATGACTCAACACTTCTCATCGCCCTACTACCCTCAAGGCAACGGCCAAGCCGAAGCCACAAACAAAACCATCATAAGCATCATTGAGAAAACCATAGAAAAAGGTAGGACATGGCATGAGAAGCTCGACGAAGCCTTGTGGGCTTATAGAACTTCCATTCGAGCCCCAACAAATGCCACCCCATTCGAGTTGGTCTATGGCACGAGTGCCATACTCCCCATTCATACCAAGCTTCATTTATTTCATACATCACTTACATTAGATATTCCATTAGAAACCCTACAACATACTAGAATGGTCGAACTTGACTTGTTGGATGAAAAGAGGCTACTTGCTATGGATCATGCACATGCATATAGGCAAAGGGTAGCCCGACACTACGAGAAGCACATGAAGGCTCGCCACTTCAAAGTGGGAGACCTAGTGCTAAAAACCATTCACCACCGAGGCCCACACCCCCTTGGAAAGTGGCGGCCCAAGTGGGATGGTCCTTATGTTGTGCGTGGAACCACCACTAACAATGCTTATTGGTTGGTTGATGTTGATGGTAGGAACTTGGTAGACCCTATAAATGCTCAACATTTGAAAAGATATCATGTATAGGGTCTACTCTCTTTTGAAAATATTTTGAATGGGATCTCCTTTGAACTTCTTGAAGAAGGATCAAGGTGGATCGTGTGACCCTAAACAAGGGAAATAGGATCTTATGAAAGGTAGAGTTTTCAAAATTTATGGGCTATATTTCAAAAGTCCCCATCTTACAAAATCGAGCCTTGTTCAAAACAGCAAAATATTTCCAAAAGGTATATGCTATTTCAAAATAGGGTGTTCTTAGATGAATCGAGTAAACCATTGGGATAAGTCTCCCCATTTCGCTTCTCCTTCCCAAAAAGGAAAATTTGGCAAAATAGAAAAGAGGATATCCCTCCAAAATTTTATCTTCAAAAGAAAAAGAAAAGCAAAGCAGAAAAGAGTGCTTTGATTGAAAAAGAAAGAGGAAAAAACAAAATCCTCCAAAAAGAAAAAGGGAGGCCCTCTATGAAAAAAAATTGCGAAAAGCTCAAAAGGAGCAAATTTTCCTCTTCTTGGCCTTAAACCACGGGATGCTTCAGAAGGGACCGTGGTAATTCTTTCCCTATCCCTATGACTTATCCTAGTGGAGAAAGGTTTTATCTAGGAAAATCCTAAAGTAGGAATAGGATTTATTCATTTGAATCTTATTTTGTTTGAGAATTAGACTTTGTTGTGTAAGTAGGAGAGTTTTGCAATGTTTCCTAGTTTTTCTATAAAAATCTCTACCAAGTAGTAGGTATTATGACCCGAGTAAAGGGAAATACAAGAAGCTGAAAATCCTTGTGATTGAAGCTAAAAAGGATTTCTCCTTTCTTTTGGAAAGTTGTGAAAACTCGAAAACATCAAGCCATATAAGGGCCATGATCACTTTGGGCAGTCGACCTTCACAAGCCTCCCAAGTTCGATCCTTGCATGTTAAGAGTCTCTAAAAGAATCATCGTGTGCATATCACTCACACCCTTCATACATGCCCATGCATGCATTTCAAAACCATTGAGTACATGATCGATATTAGGACCAAGGTCATAGCAGATTGAGTCCCCTTTGGCTCTAAATCCCCTCTTACTTATTTTTAAAAGTTAGGCACTCAGATGATCCATGCTCTTGAGAAAGGTTCGGAAAGAAGAGTAAAAGGGTGTTTTCTTCTTTGACATTATCCAAACACAGTTGGATTAATGCCAAAGAGGGGCATCTGTAAACACCCGAAATTTTTTCAAGTATTTTCAAAAAATCCTAAATTTTGAAGGCCAATTTAAAGCCTTTATGAACCTTTAAATTCAAAATCCCCAAATTTTAAAGTTTAGACCTTCTGGGAGAATATTTCAAAATAAAGGTTTTAAATCCAAATAGCCCATGAGTTTCGAAGCAGGCGGAGACCCAACCCAGGCCTCGATTCCCGGAAAGAAGATAAAGTGTATCAAGATACGGATCAAGTTAAATCAGATTGATTCCCAAAAGTGGAGAAGATTGAAGCATATCAAGTTCAAATTTAACAACTTATCCAAATGGAAGGTCAAGACCGATCAAATCCAAGTTTGTCCGATCAAGATGGGGCCAACTTGGAACCAAGACTCGAGGCCATGGTAACAAGCTCATTCAATTCTAGAAGAATTCAAGTGTAACTCAAAAGCAAAAGGTGGGAGCCGAATCAAAGAAAGAAGCGAATTCAAGTGGGTCGAAGTTTAAAGAAATCAGCCCAAACAAAACATGTTGCACATTGTAAGGTTGTTTAAAACCAACCGCATGCTCTAGGGCTACACCAAGCCATGGCACCTATACCAGCCCATATGGGCTGGTCCGAATCGACTCAATGAAGAACTACAAGAAGCCGGTTTGGAGCGGATCAAATCCACCAAGCTAAAGCTCCAACCTGCCCCACAAGAAACCACTAGAACCAGCCCCCCTTGGCCTATAAAAAGGCCCAAGAGGGGGGGGCGGGTTCCATAACTTGGAGATTGGAGGGAGAAGAGAGAGAAGAGAGAGACCTTGGGTGGTGTGTGCTAGACTAGGTGCAGAAAATTTCAGCAAAGGGAGGACGTCTTCTAGTGAAGGGGAAGCTAGGTGAAAGCTTGTAAGAGTTAAGAAGGAAGGCCATTAAGAGGAAGACCGGCTTCATCATTGAAATCCGGTCCTTCACATCCAAAACTCGTGTAAGACCTTTCTTACTTAATCTAAGTTTCATTCTCTTCCATTCAATTCATTAAATGGGGTTGTATTAATGGATTTTCATCTCCCCCCGAGTTGTAATAATCTAGCTTTGTTGCTATTTTAATTTCGTGGATGAAACACTATACACCCACATGCACGCCAAGTATTTGCTTTAATGCTTCTCCCTTCCTATATGCTATATACCCTCTATACTTCTAACCCCCTCTATGTCTAAGCTATAAAGTACTTCCCATTCATTTATATTCCAGCAAATTTGCTTAAAGGGTTGTTGCATTTTAATTTCGTGTCGGTTATGCATCATTACATTTATAAAACAGAAAACCGGATTTCAGCATCTCTGCATATGTCTGTTTCCGCAATTTTAATTTTGTGATGCTTACTCTGATTGTCTTGAAATTTGGCACACTAATTCCACACACATTGGGACACTCTGCATAAAATTGGCAAGATTTTAGGGCCGCTCAGCCACGTAATAAAAGCATATTAAGGACGACCAGATTTCTGCACTACTGTCTGCACAGTCGGATTTCCTGAAACAGAGGTTGGGTAAAAGTCCCATATCTCTGTCCACAGGAGTCAAAATTGGTTGATTTTTGATGTATTGGAAATATAACATCCATAGCTTTCCAGCAACATCAAAATCATCAAAATCGGAGTTCTGAGCAGAGAGATACAGACTCATCTTTGAGTTTCTATATTTCTGAAATAGAGCTGTTCCGAGTCAGTGAGGTGGTCTGAGTAGATTATTTGTTTCTGATTCAATACTGCTCCAAATGCAGATTTGAAAAAGGCTACAGTCTCTCCACACTACCATGTCTGGTAAAATTTTGATAATTTTTGGAAGTCTGTAACGCCTTGAAAACTCCCCTAGAAAACAGCTTTGAAAACAGAATTCTCTGTTTTCAGCAACTTGTGTTTTTCCAAGTATTGAATCCGAGTGCAGAAGTTCAACAAATTTTTCAAAGACACTTGTTTATAAGGGAATCATGTTTGCTGTAAAATGAAATTCCTAAGCGCTCAACACTGACCCTTGAGCATCGGCTCAAGAAGGTGTGAGTGAAAAGATCCCGCTTGCACACAATCGCCTAGAAGTCTTACAAACATTTGCTAGTTTTGAACTAGCTGGCACGCTCTCGCAAGCGTAGGTGTGGAAAGTTTCATTTCAAGTTTGTCTCATAAACTTTGGAATGAGAATTTTCATGTTTACACTAGGGTGTGTCACTAAGGCTTGGGGTAGGTCTTTAGGGAGAGGTAAGGCTAGGTGTGTAAGTTAGGGGTTGTCTAAGGAAGGAGGAGGGGCAGGTGGTGGAGTCGGGTGATGTTGGCCGAATGGTGGAAGGTGGCGGGTGGTGGCCGGTTGGATGAGGCGTTGGTTAGGCTAAGGAAGGGTGGCGGGTGGTGGCTAAGAGTGGAGGGGGAGTGAAGAACAGGTGGTATTGAGATGGGCTACTAACCGGAATGAAGGTTAGCTAAGAGTGAAGGTGGCGGGTGTCAAGGTGCAGCCGAATGGAAGGGATGTTGTAGCCGGTAGCGTGGGGTGGAGATGGCCGAGGGATGGAGGTGGCGTGGTGTGGAGCTGGTTGGGTTCCAAGGGGGTGAGAGAGAGATGGCAGGTGAGAGAGAGAGCAAGGGTTGGGCTGCCCAAGAAGTCATGCAAAACCCGCCCACAAGGGGGGGGGGTTTATAGGTTTTAGTGGGTCGGTTTGGGCTGGTATTGGGGGGTCGGTTGGGCTAGTTACGTGCTAATGGTTTGGGGATATGGTGGGCTAGGCATTTAGGTGGGCCAGATATTTGTCTTAGGTGGGTTTGGGAATATGGTGTGCTAGGGATTTAGGTGGGCTGGTTTAGTGGTTTAGGGCTTAGCTTAGGTGGGTTGGGCTTAGGGTGAGGTTTAGTGGAGTGGGTTAGGTGTTTAGGCTAGGATTAGGGTGAGGTTAGGGGGATTAGGCTAGGTTTAGGGAAGGATTAGGGAAGTGGGTTAGGTGATTAGGTTAGGATTAGGGAAGGATTAAGGAAGTAGGTTAGGTGATTAGGCTAGGATTAGGTCGGGATTAGGGGGAAACGGCTAGGTAAAGGGGTTTTAACTTAAGATTAGGTTAGAAGCATCCCTTTGCATGACCCATGGACCTAGTTGCATCAAGTTGGTACAGCCCTAGGTTAGGTGTAGGTGCATACAAGCTTAAACCCACACTCATTAGGTTAACCAACATAATTAACCCAAAACTTGACACACAAGTCAAGCTTAACACATGTTCACTCATATTTAAACCCCCCATGCTCTCTCATACCCAAGCTTTCCACGTGATTTTCTTGTGGGCCCCACCTCTATTTATGAGAAGGTGATGTGGGCCATGGATGTGGATATTGGATTGGATCTGGATATATATGGTCCAGATCTGATCCAAATCTGATTTCTAACTCCTTCATGGTATGTTCGAAACGAACGGTTTGTGTGGGGCCTGACAGCATCAGTACTCTGTCTTACGTTGGGTCTTCGCCAACATTGTCGTCCTCTCCTGTTTTCACCTTCCAGAGATCATTACGAATGATTTGTTGATAATAGGGGCTTGGATGTTCGAGATTCTGGGGATGAATCTGATACGAGAGTTGATGTGCCGGGCTCAACATGTGCTCCGATTCCGGGCTCTCTTTCGCCCTTCTGGTCCTACTTTCATCAGGCCAAGTCGCTTTGTGGGGTTTCAAAACATCTTTTAAAAGGTTTTAAAACTATATAATACATATTTTAAAACATATATAGTTTAAACATATGTACAGGATTTTGCCTGGAAGGCTCCTGGGTTTCCAGACTCAAAATAGCCCTTTGGGGCAGCTTTTGCAAAACCAGATGTTTTGAAAAATCATGAAAATTTGGGGTGTTTACAGATGCCCCTCTTTGGCATTATCCAAATGTATTTGGATAATGGCAAAGGAGAAACACCCCATTTTGGTTTTTCTTTTAAATTTTCTCGAAAATACACCATTTATTTCGCAAAAACCTTGTTTTCTTTTTTCATAGGTGGGGATTTTTAGCAAAGGGGGCTTTTCCTAGCTATTTCCCTATGTGTATGATCATAAACGAATGACTCTTTGAATGCATGCATGAGACAATTTTTATTTTTGGGTTTTGAGCCCGAAGAGAGCCTTTTGAGGCTGGCTGCTCCAAATAGGTTTCTACCCATGTCTTCTTGACATTTTTCGGGTTTTCGAGCTTTAGAGAGAGCTTTTTGAGGTTATCTGCTCTAAGCAGGTTGTACCCTTGTCTTTTTGACATTTGTGGGTTTTTCAAAAATTTCTTTTTGAAAAGGAACTCCTTTTAACTTGTATCGAAAAGGACTTCCACTTTTCATACTTCCCTTCATTCGGGTTTCAATACCTGCTACTCAGTAGAGGTTTTCGGGTAGGAAAACTTGGAAAACATTTCAAAGTTCTATTTCCTACAAAACAGAGTTGAGTTCTTAAACAAAATAAAATCCAAATAAGCCGATTTTATTCGTACTTTAGGATTTTCGCAAATTTGAATCTTTTCCCTTTGGGATAAGCCGTAGAGATATGGGAAAGAGATACCACGATCCCTTCTGAAGCGTCCCGTGGTTTTAGGCAAAGAATCGGAAAATCGCTCTTTGGAGCTTTGGCTTTTTGTTTCTTTTTTTCACAGAGGGTCTCCCTTTGGGAGTATTTTTTCATTAATCCCTCTTTTCTTTAAAGGAGAGCAGCTCTTTGGAGGAGTTTTTGTATTCCCTGTTTATAAAGGGAAGACCTCTTTGGGAGGAGTGTTTTTATATCTCCTTTTTTTCTTTTGAAATGAGAAAACCTCTTTCGGAGGAGTTTTTATATTCCCTGTTTATGAAGGGAAGACCACTTTCGGAGGAGTTTTTGTATTCTCGTTTTTTTTTTTTCTTTTGAACACAGCCAATTTTCCTTTTCAAAGAAAGTAGGATGGGGGAAGGCTTATCCCTTTGGTTACTTGATTCAAACCAGATCGTCCTATTTCTTAATAGCATCTGCTATTCGAAAATATTTTGATATTTTGAACAAGGCTTAATCTTGTAAGCTAGGGATTTTTGAAATGTCACCAATTCATTTTTGGAAGACTCTACTTTTCGAAAAGTATAAATTCCTCCATTCAGGGTTATACAATCTACTTTGATCCTTCTTTCAAGAAGTTTCAAAGGAGTTTGATTTTTCAAAATCTTTTTGAAAAAGAATTTAACATAAACCCTTTTGAATATTCGGGCATTTTCGGGGTTTTGTTAATTTCGACCCACAATATCAACAAGTTTTCTATTTTTGTTGCCCTCTGAAGACATGGAGACATTTCTACTCGAATTGCCACCTTTTTGGGCTTTCTTCGGGGTGATATGATGCATGCTATGCACTCCATGTGATTTAAAATGGAAATACATGTTTTTATGCAATGATGATCATATGAAATGTATCTCACAAATCATGAAGGAGATGCATTCGTTTATCCATGGAAAGTGTCTAGGGGCTGTACTTAAAAATGCCCCTAGCTTGATGGGAATTTCGCATGGCCATATGGTGAAGGGCCATGGATTTTCAAAAGGATTTTGGATGGATAATGGTATGTTCATGTCCATGCGCTTCCATGGTTTTTCTAACATGATCATGATACTTTTTGCTCAAGGATGGAAAACACAACCAGCCCTAAGTGATCGTCATGACCATCATGTTTGATTTTGACATGGTCTCCATATTTCATCGTGAGATTCATGTTCTTTGTCCCAACACAATCAAGGTTTTCATATAAACCCGAAGTTTGAGAATCCTTCTTTTCAAAGTTGTACGTAGGGTTAAAATTTTCAAAATTTTGATCCCTTTTGAGAAAGCAATTTTGGGAAATCCTCCCTTTCTATATGAAGATGGTTTTATACCAGCCCTTTTGATCAAAATATGTTTTCCATACTTGGTTTTGGTCAAGCATGGTTTTTGGAATTCATTTTGAAAATTCATGCCTTCATGGGTATTTGATCGAGTATGGGGAATGTGTCTCAAAGAGGCACTTTAGCCACACGACATAGGGCTTGTCCCTTCATGGAGTCTTGAGTTTTTCAAACTCATACTCTGTTGAAAAGGGCTGCCATTTACTTTGCCTATCTGTTTGAGATAGGTTTTTCAAATGAGTGCTTTAATGAACATCATTCCCTTTTCAGGATAGGGGAGATGATGTCTCAAAATTTGGAGGCCTACAGCAAGGCCAAGCACGATTCTTCTCTTGGCTTAGTGATTCCTTCTTATGCCAAGAGAGTTTTCGAAAATGTATGGCACATTTGGATGAATACCATCTTCATTTTGATCGGATCAAGCACACAATGCACGTATTGTAATGCTTGGGAGGTTTTTATCAAAAGAATTTTTGAAAGGTTTTTGTGAAATGCTAACCCTTTTTCGAGATTCTCATTTCCTTTTGAAGTTTGCCTTGAAGGTGTTGGTTTTGATTCGTATGGAGACATGCCCATGAAGGCTCGATACTTAGGAGGTAGACTCTTATTGCCCCTTTGATTTTTCTAAACCCTGAATTCGAGTTCTAGGATGATATCTAGACTCGATGCATATGAATGATTTCAAAGTGTAATGCATGATGCTTATGCACACACTATGGGTTAAACTTATTTCTAAAAATCCCCAATTTTTCATAAGTCAAGGATTTTGCGAAGTTCAGGAAGCTTGGAGGTGTTTATTCCTCCTTGCTTTGGTGATTCTCGAGCTTTGCAGTTTTGAAAAGCTCTAAGCAAAAGGGTGTTCAAGACCAGTTTTTGGATACTCGGGTTCTAGAAGTATATACAATTTTCGAAAAAGCTTTTTACAGTTTTCGAAAAATGGACTTTGTACATGGCCAAATGCTTTTGAAACAGGATTTCTTTTTTGAATTTTCATTTTTCCAAATGTTTTTAAGATTTTGAGGGTTTTCAATTTTTTTGGTCTTTTTCAAAAGTAGGGATCTTCCATTTGAACCTTCAAAGAAAACATTCATGAATTAGACTCTAATTAGATAGGTCTAAGACATGGGTTTCGGTTTTAGAGGTTCTACAGGGTACCCTTGACCCAGATGGTCTTAGGTGGCGGTTCTGGGGGTATGGGTGGGCTGTAGCCCAATCCATATCATTCCCTATTGGCTCTAGGTAGGATAGGTTCTAGCCTACCTTGGTTTCGGGTTCCCAGGCCCGGGTAGGGTTTATATCCCATATTTAGAATCATGTTCCAAGACTTTTTGCTTTTTGAAAAGTTTTGGTATAAATCATGGTTTTGGAACATGGAATCGTGCATGTCGGGGATATATACCCTATTGGATATCAGGAGTTTGGATTCAGGGTGATGGAAGACTTGGGCTTCCATACAAACATGGTTGGAGAGACATGTCTCTTAAAGAAAACCATGCTTGGTTCTTTAAGAGGCTTTGGATATTTCGGGATGATGGAAGACTTGGGCTTCCATGCATCCCAGGTTTGGGAGATGTGTCTTTCGAGGGAAACCAGACTTGGTCCTTCGAAAGACTTTGGATTTTTCAAGATGGTGGAAAACTCGGGTTTCCACACAACAGGGTTTTGGAGACCTATTCTTCAAGGGAAGCCAAGCTAGCTCCCTTGAAGGGTCTTGGATGTTTCAGGATGAGGGAAGACTTGGGCTTCCACACGACCTGAGTTTGGGAGATTTTGTTTTCAAGGGAAACTAGGCTTGGTCCCTTGAGACATTTTGGATTTTTCAGGATGGTGGAAAACTCGGGTTTCCACACAACCTGGGTTTGGGAAACATACCTTTTAAGGGAAGCCAAGCTTGGTCCCTCGAAGGATTCTGGATATTTTAGGGTTTTGGAAAACTTATGGTTCCAGATAACCCCATTTTAAAAAATTTCATCCTCAAGGGAAGCCGTGCTTGGTCCCTTGAGAGGCTTTGGACTTTCCAGGTTTATGGAAGACTTATAGTTCCATACAACCTGTTTTTGGGAGAAATTTGCTTCAAGGGAAGCCCAAATGGTTCCCTCGAGGTTTTCGACCTGCTCCCTGGGTGCAACTCGTGGTGCCCCTAGGGATGGATTTTTTTGTTTTGAAGCCATAGCCTTGGTTCCAAGGCACAAGACTAGGCTCGAAGAAGTGGGTTTTTCTAGGGTAGGGTTATGAGCTCCTAAGATGTCGATGCATGCATTAGGGGTCTCCATGTCTACCATTTTTTGAACTTGTTTTTGAAATTCCTTTGGATGGTGCGCGACAGTTGGCGCATCTTGAAAATCCTCAAATTTTGACACCATTTGTGGGTTTGTGTGTGCACAGGGGTTATCCAATGCATCTGATGACCCTATATGAAGAAGAGAGTCTTGAGAAGGATGGGTTTCAGGCATACCTCTTTGTGGCTTGTCTACCTTTTCAGGATAAGAGCAGGCCGATTTCTCGAGTAACTCTGTTTTGAGCCCCCGGGGTTTTACGAGGCATTTCCTTTCGAAACCTTCCTGTTTTTCACTCTCGTTCCTTTGTAGGGCATGGGTTTCATGTCCCACAGTGTGTGTGTGCCTAGACTTAGGACTTTCACTTGTATTTTTCGAAATTCCAAAGTTTGATTTTTCAATTTTTTTATCTTTTTGATAGTTTTCAAGATTTTTTTGATTTTTTGAAACAGAACAGTCTGTTTTCGAATTTCCCTTGGATTTTGAAAAGCTTGAAGATGTAGGAGTGGATGACTTGTCCCTTTTCCGGGATTCATCTCTAATCTCCAATCCTTCGTTGAGTTTGAGATCGGTTTTCAATTCACGATCTGTATGTGCCCTAGAAGAGCTGCTATGTGATCGATGGGCTTTAAGCTCCTTGCTTAAAGCATCCATCTTTTGAAATATTTTTGAAATATCATTGATCTCTCTTTGGGCTTTATCTATTTTGAAAGCCTCTCTTAGTTTACTCAACGAAGATTTTTGTAGCTTTTTATCCATTTTTATGCAATTCTCCTAAGTATGCACGATTTTTGGAAAAACACTTTCTTTTTTCAAAAATTTTGAGTGTAACTCGTTTGTTTGAAGTGTACTTAAGTCCCGGATCCCACCGGGTGTGCCAATGCTGTAGACACCGAAAATCTTCACTTATGGGTTCTTAGGCCTGAAGTGAACCTTTTCGCAATCTACTTCACTTTATGGGCGTGCCAGCTAGTTTGCTTTAACTAGCAAAGTATGTTTTGAAAATAGTCTGACTTTTTGAAGACGATTGTAGGCAAGCGGGATTTTTACGTCGCAGACCTTCTTGCACCGATGCACAAGGGTCAGTCTGTACGCTTAGAGACTTCGTTTTGAAACAAGTTTTAACTCAAAATATATTTTAAATGAAGAAGTGTTTTTTTTTTAAACCTTTTGAAAACCATGCACTTGGGCGATTTTGATTTTACAAGGTTTGGACAACCCTACGTCTTCCAATTTTAATCTACTTATGCACAATGTACATGCATCGAAATAGCCTAAGTCTTGGCGTGTTTGCACGATTGAATCGGGATTTGCTTTGATGCAGGTATGCACTCTAGCTCAAGTATGGCGAGTATGCAATGCAACTCACACAACCCCAAGGGAAAACTCGAAATTGAAAGACAATGCTTAAGGGAAATGACTTAATGTAAATTTGCAAAAGGGAAATTGCAAAAGGGAAATATGGCTATATCTTAAGAGCAGAAAGGCTCAATTGTGCAAGTGTGTCGTGTATATATGTAAAGACTATGCACACTGCTGAACCTTAAAACCCAAATCTTAAAGACATAGCCGAAAGGGAAATACTTATAATATATATGGGCCCGAAGGTCGCCAACGTGTGCGTGGGTGTTGTTTGTATATTGAAAGACAACTCACACGACTTGTAAATGAAACCCAAATATAATTGCAATATGGCCTTGACTAAGGTCTTGGGAATAAGAGCGAAAGCTCAATGTGTGTGAGTGTAGAATTGAAGTACTACGCACACGACATGAAATTAAACCCAAATATAATTGCAATAGGCCTTGACTAAGGTCTTAGGAGTAAGAGCGAAAGCTCAATGTGTGTGAGTGTAGAATTGAAATACTACGCACACAACTTGAAGTAACACACCCCAAAACGAAATTGTAATAGGCCCTTACTCAGGTCTTGAAAATAAGAGCGAAAGCTCAATGTGTGTGAGTGTGAAAATTGAAAGACAACACACACAACTTAAACAAAACCCACACAACTTAAATTATATACGTATAGCTATATCTTAAGGGCTGATTAGGACCATATGTGTGTCAAAATCATGTGCAGCTAAAAGCAGAATAGGCTCAGGTGAACGTGTGTGTGGTTGTGCCAAACCACATTATTACAAGCGGGGGGAGACAATGCTCCATCATTACAACCCCATATCAAATTTAATTAAGCATAAGCAAGTCTATAACAAGGATCGAGTTAGGCACTTACGTATAGCTAGTCCAGGCGTGACTTGCTTGCGCTTGGGCTGGTGAGTCGCCTTGGGCTGCAAGAGGGAGCTCCTTGGATGGGCGTGACAAAGGAAGATGCTGGCCGAATGGAGGGGGTGCTATCTTGGCTGGGCTTGGGGTACTTAGGGAAGGTAAGGGTGTTAGCTAGGGTGTGTCACTAAGGCTTGGGGTAGGTCTTTAGGGAGAGGTAAGGCTGGGTGTGTAAGTTAGGGGCTGTCTAAGGAAGGAGGAGGGGCAGGTGGTGCAGTCGGGTGATGCTGGCCGAATGGTGGAAGGTGGCGGGTGGTGGCCGATTGGATGAGGCGTTGGTTAGGCTAAGGAAGGGTGGCGGGTGGTGGCTAAGAGTGGAGGGGGGGTGAAGAACATGTGGTATTGAGATGGGGTACTAACCGGAATGAAGGTTGGCCAAAGGGTGAAGGTGGCGGGTGTCAAGGTGCAGCCGAATGGAAGGGATGTTGCAACCGGTGGCGTGGGGTGGAGCTGGCCGAGGGATGGAGGTGGCATGGAGTGGAGCTGGCCGGGTTCCAAGGGGGTTGTAGACGCACGAAAATCCCCACGCCTCTTCGCCTTTTCTGGGCTTGGAGTGGATCCTCTCATGCGTTTAAGGCCTATTTATATAAACAGGGTGTGCCAACTAGCTTACCTAAGCTAGCGAAGATATATTTTAAACTGACTTCTAATCGTGGCGACTATGAGCAAGTGAGCTCTTGTCATCGCAGACCTTCTTGCACCGATGCGCAAGGGTCAGTCTGTACGCTTTGAAAAATCGAGTTTTTGGGTGTAGAAAGCCTACGAAGCGGTTCGAGGTGTCTAATTCGGGTCTTTTATATACGATTACAGATTTTAGATCACGTGGATTGTCACGTGCCTAAGTCTTTCCTGTTATCCCTTTATGGGCCACCTAGTTTGTGTGTTATGAACACTCCACTACATGGGCGAATTTGAGCCGGGCTTGCTTTGATGCAATATGCGTCCTACCTCGTGGTATGTCGTAGATGCAATGCAAACTCACGCTACTCCAAAGGGAAAACCCGAATGTAAAGACAATGCCGAAGGGAAATAACCGAAGGGAAATGACTTGTAATGAAAATGCCAAAGGGAGATATGTATATAGAGTATGTATATGGGCCCTTACTCGGGTCTTGCAAATAAGAGCGAAGGCTCAATGTGGGTGCGTGCTTGAATTGAAAGACTTACACACACGACATGAAATTAAACCCAAATATAACTTGCAGTATGGCCTTGACTAAGGTCTTGGGAATAAGAGCGAAAGCTCAATGTGTGTGAGTGCTTGAATTGAAGTACTACACACACAACATGAAATTAAACCCAAATATAACTTGTAGTATGGCCTTGACTAAGGTCTTGGGAATAAGAGCGAAAGCTCAATGTGTGTGAGTGCTTGAATTGAAGTACTACGCACACAACATGAAATTAAACCCAAATAGTATAACACGGCCCTTACTTGGGTCTTTCAAATAAGAGCGAAGGCTCAATGTGTGTGAGTGCTTGAATTGAAAGACTTACACACACGACATGAAATGAAAACCCAAATAGTATAGGTCGGCCCTTACTTGGGTCTTTCAAATAAGAGTGAAGGCTCAATGTGTGTGAGTGCTTGAATTGAAAGACTTACACGCACGACATGAAATGAAAACCCAAATAGTATAGGTCGGCCTTACTTGGGTCTTTCAAATAAGAGCGAAGGCTCAATGTGTGTGAGTGCTTGAATTGAAAGACAACACACCCAACTTAAGCAAAACCCTAAGAAAATTAAAGTATATGTATATATTTATGTATTAGGGGCTGATTAGGCCCGTGTGTGTTCAAAATCGTGCACAACTAAGAGAGTGCACGTGTGTGGGTGTGCCAAGCCACGTTATTACAAGCGGGGGGAGACTATGCTCCGTTATTACAACCCCGTAACGAATTGAATCTCAAGCAAGTATACAACTAAAGACTGAGTTAGGCACTTACTAATAGCTGGTCCGAAGATGCCTTGCTTGAGCGTGGGCTTGGCCTTCGCCTTGGGCTGCAAAAGGGTGCTCCGTGGAGTAGAACGGCAAGGGGAGGGGCTGGTCGGATGTCCTTGGTGCGCGAAAGAGGTGCCTTGAAGGTGGCCGGCTGCTAGGGAAGGGCTGTTTTTGGCGTGTTGGGCTAAAGGGCCTAAGTAGGGTCACTAAGTGAGTATGGCACTAAGGGAAGGGAACTAGCTAGGAGAAGGTTATGGCTGGCGGATGGCTGGCCGAATGAAGAGGATGACAGTCGGTTGGAGTGGCCGACTAGGAGGACTTGATGGTGGCGGCTAGTGGCTGGCCTTAGGTTGATATGGTAGTGGGTTAGGTGGCTGAGAGTGGAGAGGGAGTGAAGGAGTAAGGTGGAGTGTAGGGTACTAATCGGATGGTGGAAGGCGGCGGGTGGTTGAGGAGTAGCCGGATGTGGGGGCTTGGCTGGTTCGGTCGGGTGAAGAGGATGACGATGGGGGCTTCGGCTAGAATGGTGGTGGCGGTGGTGGTGCTCGGCTGGGAGGTAGTGGCGCAGGCGGTGGTGCAGGTGGAACAAGATGGGAGTCGGCTGGGCTGGAAAGGGGAGGACCCGGCTGGTGGAAGGTGAGCTTCTAGATCCGAAAAACCTGCCCCCAAGGGGGGGGTTTATATAGGGCTGGGCTAGGTCGGTTAGGGCTGGTTTTGGGGTAGTGGTTAGGTGGTTTAGGTAGGGTGGTGTGGTGATAAGGTGGGCTGGAAAGGGTAGGGCCAGATATTTTAAATACAAGTGGTTTGGGTAGGTTGTGGGCTAGGGGTGGTTTAGAGGTTTAGGGTTTAGCTAGGTGGGTTGGTTTTAGGGTGAGGTTTAGTGAGGTAGGTTAGGTGATTAGGCTAGGATTAGGCTAGGTTTAGGGAAATTAACCTAGGTTTAGGGAAGGATTAGGGAAGTGGGCTAGGTGATTAGGTTGGGATTCGGCCGGGATTAGGGAAGTGGGTTAGATGATTAGGCTCAGATTAGGACGGGATTAGGGTAGAAGGCTAGGATTAGGTGTTTTTGGTTAGGTTTAGGTGAAGGAGCTCCCTTTGCATGACCCATAGACCCTAATCATATCATGTTGGTGCAGCCCTAGGTTAGGTTTCGGCTAATTACAAGCTTAAACCCACTTAACTAGGCTAACCCACATGATTAACCCCAAACTTGACACACAAGTCAAGCTTAATTACAACACACACTTGATCTTATCCACCCCCCACTCTCTCTCATGCCCATAATCCCACGTGAAATTCAAGTGGGCCCCACCTCCATTTATGAGAAGGTGATGTGGGCCATGGATATGGATATTGGATTGGATTTTTTAATCCAAATCCAAATCCAAGTCCATACATGGGTTTGGATTGGGATCTGGATATATATGGTCCAGATTCGATCCAAACTGAACTCTGACTCCTTCGAGCTGTGTTCGAAACGAACGGTTTGTGCGGGGCCTGACAGCATCAGTACTCCGTCTACGTTGGGTCTTCGCCAACATGATCGTCCGCCTCTGTTTTCGCCTTCCGGAGAGGACTTTAAACAATGCTTCGATGATAACAGGGTCTTGGACGTTCGAGATCCTGGGGGTGTGGATTTGATACGAGAGTTGTTGTGCCAGGCTCGACATGTGCTCCAATTCCGGGCTCTCCTTAGCTCTCCTGGTCCTGTTTGGATTAGGCCAAGCTGCTTCAGGGTTCCAAAACATGTTTTAAAAAGGTTTTAAAAGCCATATTGTATGTTTTCGAAATATAGAGTTCAAAACATATGTATAGGGTTGTCTGGAAGGCTCCTGGGTTTCCAGACTCAAAATGGCCCTTTGGGGCTGCTTTTACAAAACCAGATGGATTTGAGAAATTCGTGGGATTTCGGGGTGTTTACAGGGGTGAGAGAGAGATGGCAGGTGAGAGAGAGAGCAAGGGCTGGGCTACCCAAGAAGTCATGCAAAACCCGCCCACAAGGGGGGGGGGGGGGGGTTTATAGGTTTTAGTGGGTCGGTTTGGGCTGGTATTGGGGGGTCGGTTGGGCTAGTTACGTGGTAATGGTTTGGGGATATGGTGGGCTAGGCATTTAGGTGGGCCAGATATTTGTCTTAGGTGGGTTTGGAAATATGGTGTGCTAGGGATTTAGGTGGGCTGGTTTAGTGGTTTAGGGCTTAGCTTAGGTGGGTTGGGCTTAGGGTGAGGTTTAGTGGAGTGGGTTAGGTGTTTAGGCTAGGATTAGGGTGAGATTGGGGGGATTAGGCTAGGTTTAGGGAAGGATTAGGGAAGTGGGTTAGGTGATTAGGTTAGGATTAGGGAAGGATTAAGAAAGTAGGTTAGGTGATTAGGCTAGGATTAGGTCGGGATTAGGGGGAAACGGCTAGGTAAAGGGGTTTTAACTTAGGATTAGGTTAGAAGCATCCTTTTGCATAACCCATGGACCTAGTTGCATCAAGTTGGTGCAACCCTAGGTTAGGTGTAGGTGCATACAAGCTTAAACCCACACTCATTAGGCTAACCCACATGATTAACCCAAAACTTGACACACAAGTCAAGCTTAACACATGTTCACTCATATTTAAACCCCCCATGCTCTCTCATACCCAAGCTTTCCACGTGATTTTCTTGTGGGCCCCA
Source organism: Brasenia schreberi (assembly GCA_036023115.1). Lineage (NCBI taxonomy): Eukaryota > Viridiplantae > Streptophyta > Magnoliopsida > Nymphaeales > Cabombaceae > Brasenia > Brasenia schreberi. The sequence continues at coordinate 2,875,606 of JAYKKT010000079.1, forward strand.
CCTCCATTTATGAGAAGGTGATGTGGGCCATGGATGTGGATATTGGATTGAATCTGGATATATATGGTCCAGATCCGATCCAAATATGATTTCTGAATCCTTCATGGTATGTTCAAAACGAACGGTTTGTGCGGGGCCTGACAGCATCAGTACTCCGTCTTGCATTGGGTCTTCGTCAACATTGTCGTCCGCTCCTGTTTTCACCTTCCGGAGATCATTACGAATGATTTGTTGATAAGAGGGGCTTGGATGTTCGAGATTTTGGGGATGAATCTGATACGAGAGTTGATGTGCCGGGCTCAACATGTGCTCCGGTTCTGGGCTCTCTTTCGCTCTTCTAGTCCTGCTTTCATCAGGTCAAGTCGCTTTGTGGGGTTTCAAAACATCTTTTAAAAGGTTTTAAAACTATATAATACATATTTTAAAACATATATAGTTTAAACATATGTACAGGGTTTTGCCTGGAAGGCTCCTGGGTTTCCAGACTCAAAATAGCCCTTTGGGGCTGCTTTTGCAAAACTAGATGTTTTGGAAAATCATGAAAATTTGGGGTGTTTACAAACCCAAACCCTACACGTAATACTTTTTCAAGTATTGAATATTGATAGGATCTGCTAAATTCCTACCTTCTACATCGATCAACCAGTATGAGTTGTTCGTGGTGGTTGCACGCACAACATAGTGGATGATTTTCAAAACCAGATCTCCCACTTCAAAGTGGCGAGGTTTCATATGTTTGTCATAGTGTCGGGCTATCCTTTGCCGGTATGCATGAGAATGATCCATAGCAAGGAGTTGCCTCTCAGCTAACAAATCTAGTTCAGCCATCCTAACATGCTGAAGCGTCTCTAGGGGGAGGTCGAGTGCAATGGATGTATGAAATGAATGGAGTTTTGTATGAATGGGGAGAATGGCGTTTGTGCCATAGACCAACTCAAATGGCGTGGCATTCGTGGGAGTCCGGATGGAAGTCCTATAAGCCCATAAGGCTTCATCCAGCTTCTCATGCCACGTCCTACCCTTTTCTAAAGTCTTCTCAATTATGCTAATGAGAGTCTTATTCGTGGCTTCGGCTTGGCCGTTGCCTTGAGGGTAGTAGGGCGAGGAGAAGTGGTGAGTTATGCCATAGGTGTTGCACAACTTGACCATCCGCTCGTTTTTGAATGGGGTGCCATTATCGGACACAAGGTCTCTTGGAACTCCAAATCGAGCGAAGATATTCCTCCTAATGAAAGCCACCACATGTTCCCCTATACGTTGGTCAGGGAGATGGCTTCAACCCACTTGGAGAAGTACTCAATGGCTGCTAAAATGAACCTATGCCCATTCGATGCCTTTGGAAATATTGGGCCTACAATATCAAACGCCCACATGGTAAATGGCGGAATGCAATGATGATGAGGGGATATGAATGGCGTGCCCATGCACTTGACATGGACGACACTTCCTAACATGATCGTAGCAGTCTTTTCTCAGAGTGGACCAAAAATAACTCGCTCTAAATATTTTCATCGCCATCATGTTGGCATTGACATGACCTCCACATTCTCCATCATGGAATTCATGCATAAGAGTTCTAGCCTCCTCTAGGTTGACACATCTTAGTAAGATGTCGGTAAAACTTTTTTTATACAAAACCCCGCCCAAAATCGTCTATCGGGTAGAAATTTTTCGGATGAATGCCTTATCTTTGGATTTGGCAATTTCAGCGAATTCCCCATTTTCTAGAAAACATTTTATGTCATAGAACCAAGGTTTTTCAACAGTGTCTGGATTGTTTTGGCAAATTTCCAAATCGTGTGTAGATGGAGTGGGTGCATGCCATATTTCTAAGGATTGGGTTTCCAAAATGGGATCGATCCTTAGGACTGAACCTAAGGAGGAGAGGGCATCGGCCATGCCATTATCCTCTCTTCCTACGTGTGTGAGTGTACACGATTGGAAGGATTCGACCAATCGAGTGGCCAACTCATGATATGGAAACAACTTTTCGTTTCTAACTTGCCAAATTTTTAAAACTTGGTTTATAACGAGGAGTGAATCTCCAAAGACCTCGATGCATGATGCCCCTAGAGTTTTCGAAATCCTTAAGCCTTGTATGAGTGCTTCGTATTCAGCTATATTGTTGGAACAATCGAAATCTAGGTGAATTGCTATGGGGATCTCACCCTTTTCAGGGGATACGAGGATGATACCCGCCCCGGCCCCTCGTTGGTTTCGTGCCCCATCGAAGTGCATCTTCCACACTTGGTTTTCGAAAGAGTTTGCCAAAATGTGGTTTTGAAATTGGTTTTGCAATATGCCTTCATCAGGCATTTCATTAAGTGTGGGATATGCGTCCTCTAGGGGGAACTCAGCCACGTAGTCTGCTAGGGCATTCCCCTTAATGGAGATCTGATGATGGTATTTCAGGTCATACTCCATTAGAAGGAGTTGCCATTTGCCCAATCTACCAGTGAGAATGGGTTTTTCGAACAAGTGCTTGATTGGATCAAGCTTGGACACTATCCAGATCTCATGATCTAGGAAGTAATGTCGAAATTTTTGGCAGGCCCATGCCAAGGCCAAGCACGTCTTCTCCATGGCTTGATAATTCCTTTCATAAGCGAGGAGAGTTTTCGAAAGATAGTATATGGCATACTCCTTGTGAGTGTCATCCTCGTATTGAGCCAACAAAGCTCCCAAGGCATTCGCATGCACGGAAATGTAAAGCAGAAGAGGTTTTCCTTGCTTTGGAGGATTTAAAAAAGGGGGGAATTAACTAAGTATGCCTTTAGTCTTTCAAATGACTTTTGGCAGTCGTCATCCCATGAAAATTTTGTGCCCTTTCTCAACAACTTGTTGAAGGGTTCGCATCTAATCGCTCGGTTTGAGATAAACCTGCGAATGGATTGCAATCGACCTTGGAGGCTACGAATTTGCGTGAGATTGGAGGGTGGAGCCATGTCTATGATGGCTCTACACTTAGAGGGGTCGACTTCTATGCCCCTTTGGCTCACCATAAAGCCTAAGAGCTTTCCGGACTCTACTCCGAACACACACTTCTGAGGGTTTAACTCTACTTTGTAAAGTCTAAGCCTTTCGAAAATCTTTTGTAAGCATTCGATATGAGTGCATCGAGTTTTGGATTTGGCCAAGAGATCATCCACATATACCTCCACGAGCTCATGAATCTATTCATGGAAGATCATGGTCATAGCTCTTTGGTATGTGGCGCCGACATTTTTCAAACCAAAGGGCATGACTGTATAGCAGTACATGCCCCATGGGGTTGTGAAAGCGGTCTTACCCTGATCTCGTGGGCTTAGTCTGATTTGGTTATACCCTGAATAGCTGTAAACACCCCGAAATCCCATGAATTCCTTAAAACAAGCTTGGTTTTGTAAAAGCAGCCCCAAAGGGCCATTTTGAGTCTGGAAACCCAGGAGCCTTCCAGACAACCCTGTATATATGTTTTAAACTTTATCTTTCAAAAACATATGATATGGCTTTTGAAAACTTTTTAAAACATGTTTTGAAACCCCGAAGTGGCTTGGCCCGATCAAGACAGGACTAGGAGAGCTAAGAAGAGCCCGGAACCGGAGCACATGTCGAGCCCGGCACAACAACTCTTGTATCTGATTCACACCCCAGGATATCGACCGTCCAAGACCCTGTTCTTATCAAAATAGCATTTGAAGTCATCTCCGGAAGGCAGAAACGGAGGCGGACGACTATGTTGGTGAAGACCCAACGCAGACGGAGTACTGATGCTGTCAGGCCCCGCACGAATCGTCCGTTTCGAACCCAGCTCGAAGGAGTCAGAGTTCAGTTTGGATTGGATCTGGACCATATATATCCAGATTCTAATCCAAACCCATATGTGGACTTGGATTTGGATTTGGATCCAGAGATCCAATCCAATATCCATATCCATGGCCCACATCACCTTCTCATAAATGGAGGTGGGGCCCACTTGAAATTCACGTGGGATATTGGGCATGAGAGAGAGTGGGGATGAAAAATATCAAGAGTGTTGTATTAAGCTTGACTTGTGTGTCAAGTTTGGGTTTAATCATGTGGGTTAGCCTAATTGAGTGGGTTTAAGCTTGTAATTAGCTAAAACCTAACCTAGGGCTACACCAACATGGGGTGATCAAGGTCTATGGGCCATGCTGAGGGAGCTCCCTCACCTAAACCTAACCCAAAATGACTAATCCTAGCCTAAACCCCTATTCCACCCCTAATCCCAACCTAATCACCTAACCCACTTCCCTAATCCCGGCCTAATCACCTAACCCACTTCCCTAATCCTTCCCTAAACCTAGATTAAGTTCCCTAACCCTAGCCTAATCACCTAACCTAGCTCACTAAACCTCACCCTAAAACCCAACCACCTAACCTAGCCCTAAACCCCTAAACCACCCTTAGCCCACAATCTACCCAAACCCCTAGTTTTAAAATATCTGGCCCAACCCTTTCCAGCCCACCTTATCTACATACCACCCTACCTAAACCACCTAACCACTACCCTCAGCCCAGCCCTAACCGACCTACCCATCCCCTATTTAAACCCCTCCCCTTTGGGGGCGGGTTTTGAAGGAAGGGAGCCCTCACCTCAGCCCAGCCGACTCCACTCTCCAACCTGTCCGCCTGCTCCACTCCCCAACTGCTCCACTCTCCACCGGCACCACCTGCACCGCCACCTTCCCTCTTCCATCCACCACCATTACCCAGCTGGACGCCACCACCTTCACCCAACCGAACCAGCCAAGAGCCCACCTGCCCGCCTGCTTCTCATTGCCTCCCACCGCCTCTCCCCATTCGGTAAGTACCCTAACTCCATCAAAGCCCTTCTCTTCCACCTCTCCACTCCTAGCCACCTACCCTATCCTCATCTCAACCCTTTTGCCACCACCCTTTTCACTTAGCCGAACCTAGCATAGCCCAAACTGCCAGCCACTACCTAGCCACCATATCCCATTCGGTCTTCCCCTAGGTGTCCCATTCGGCCTTCCCACAAGCTCTCCTTTAGGTCCAGTTTTTCCTAAACACTCAACTCCCCTAGTGACCCTAAGAACTCACTTGTTCAGCCCCTTTAACCCCCCACCTCGAGGCGACATCCACTTGCCACCGGCCACCTTTGAGGCGCCCATCCCGCGCCCCACTTGCAGCCGGCCAGCACCTTTGATCACCTATCTTCGCGGAGCTCCCGTTTGCAGCCCAAGGCCAAGCCCACGCTCAAGCAAGACCTCTACGAACCAGCTACTCGTAAGTGTCTAAACTCGGTCTTTAGTTGTACACTTGCTTGAGATTCAATTTGATACGGGGTTGTAATAACGGAGCATAGTCTCCCCCCGCTTGTAATAACGTGGCTTGGCACAACCACACACGTGCACTCTCTTAGTCGTGCACGATTTTGAACACACACGGGCCTAATCAGCCCCTAATACATAAGTGTATATATATACTTTCATTTTCGAAGGGTTTTGTTTAAGTTGGGTGCGTTGTCTTTCAATTCAAGCACTCACACACATTGAGCCTTCGCTCTTAGTTGAAAGACCCAAGTAAGGGCCGACCTATACTATTTGGGTTTCATTTCATGTCGTGTGAGTAAGTCTTTCAATTCAAGCACTCTCACACACATTGAGCTTTCGCTCTTATTTGAAAGACCCAAGTAAGGGCCGACCTATACTATTTGGGTTTCATTTCATGTCGTGTGAGTAAGTCTTTCAATTCAAGCACTCTCACACACGTTGAGCCTTCGCTCTTATTCCCAAGACCTTAGTCAAGGCCATATTGCAGTTATATTTGGGTTTCATTTATGTCGTGTGGGTAGTCTTTCAATTCAAGCACTCTCACACACATTGAGCCTTCGCTCTTATTCCCAAGACCTTAGTCAAGGCCATACTGCAATTTATATTTGGGTTTAATTTCATGTCGTGTGTGTAAGTCTTTCAATTCAAGCACGCACCCACATTGAGCCTTCGCTCTTATTTGCAAGACCCGAGTAAGGGCTCATATACATAAGCTATATACATATCTCCCTTCGGTTATTTCCCTTCGGTTATTTCCCTTCGGTTATTTCCCTTCTGTTATTTCCCCTTCAGTATTGTCTTTACATTTCGGGTTTTCCCTTTGGAGTAGCGTGAGTTTGCATTGCATCTACGCCATACCACGAGGTAGGACGCATATCGCATCAAAGCAAGCCCCGCTCGAATTCGCCCATGTAGTGGAGTGTTCATAACACACAAACTAGGTGGCCCGAAAAGGGATAAAAGAAAAAGACTTAGGCACGTGCAAATCCACGTGATCTAAAACATGCAACCGCATCTTAAAGACCCGAAATAGACACCTTGAACCGCTTCGTAGACTTTTCTCTCCAAAACTCGATTTTTGCAAAGCGTACAGACTGACCCTTGCGCATCGGTGCAAGAAGGTCTGCGATGACAAGAGCTTACTTGCTCACAGTCGCCACGTGTAGAAGTCAGTGTTAAAAATATCTTCGCTAGCTTAAGTAAGCTAGCTGGCGCGCCCTATTTGTATACATAGGCCTTAGACACATGAGAAGATCCACTCCAAGCCCCGAAAGAGGCAAAGAGGCGGGGATTTTCGCGCGTCTACAGAGATTGGCACGCCCGGTGGGACGTGAGCCTTTTCAAAAATCGAGTTTGCTTGTAGAAGTCTTGCGAAAATTTTGTAAAAAGGTGTCATTTTAACTTGTTTTTCTTTGCTTAGGACATTTTGAAAAAGCTTGAAAAGCATGTCAAAATCCAATCCAAGTGAAGTGTCAAGCCAAGGCTCATGCGCATCAAGTTCTCACTCTAGGAGGATTTTCAAAAACAAAATAAAACTAGATGAAATCGAGGACTTGAGAAGGGAGTTTGAGGCCAAAATCGATGCTCTCAGCCAAGAGGCTGAAGTAGGCGATTCATGTTCATCGAACGGTGAACAAAGGCCTAAAAAGAAATCTGAAAAACCTCGCAAGCAAAAAGAGGCCTCCGTAATGGAAGGCAACCAATACCATGAGTCCTTCACACAAAAGGACCGTAAAGCCCTACAGCAGCTGTTGAAAGGGCAGAATAAAGAGAAAAGAAGCTACGCCCTGTCTGATTTCCTTCCTATGGATTACGAAACAGACAGTGACGATGAAATACCGAACTTCCATCAGTATGATGGCATGGGAGACCCTAGGTCTCACTTGCAGCTTTTCTCACGTCGAGCCCATAAGAAGAAAAAGGACTCGATGAAATGGGTGTATTGGTTCCGTCTATCCCTTAAAGGCACAGCTGCCAAATGGCTGGCTTCCTACGACTTAAGCCAGTTCGCTACTTTTGAAGAGTTAGCGAACTGCTTCATGCAAAGATTTGCACACAACGTGGAAGTCACGCCAACCCTGAATACCTTAAGGGATACAAAGCAAGGCATGAACGAAGACGTGCATGCCTTCATTATAAGATGGAGGTCGCTTTTGGGCCAAGTGCGAGAGCCCATATCCGAAGGATGCGCAGTAATGCTCATCCTGGATAATTTTAAAAGCGAGTTAAAAACCCTTCTCTCGCTCCATGAGATTTCAACTTTCCATAAGTTGATCAAAAAGGCCTCCCTTTTCGAAACCAACTTACGAAAAGGGACATACGACCACTTATGGAAAGGAAGTGCCATTCCAAAAACCCGTTTGGAAAAGCCCATCGCATATGGGCTGCCCACGACGGACAAAGGGGCAAAGCCCCATAAAATCGCCAATGTCCGGGTGGATCCAGGCATGGCGGGCACTTCTAAAAATTTTGAAAAATTAGAAAATAAGAGAGAACGTAATTTTCAAAAACCGGTTGAAAAATGGGAGTATACTCCGCTGGGGCAACCTGTGTCGGAGGTCCTAGACCTCTTACTTGCCCAAGGCATGATCGAACTCCCTGAAATCCCGGAAGGAGTCACGTCCAAGGGGGGGTATTTAAACCAATTTTGTAAGTATCATCGGCTCAAAGGCCATGATACCAAACGCTGCTTCTCTCTTTTAAATAAAATTGAGAACTTGATAGCAGAAGGCCGGCTCCAGGTCACTGCAGAACCTGAGCCATCTCAAGCTATCTTCAAGGAACCCTTTCCCAAACACGCCAGTGGCAGTGGGAAAGGAAATGAGGTATGTACCCTCACCATTTCCAAGGAACTAGCGCAAAAGCCAGAACCTGGTCGACCTACTTGTGTGCCCATCCTTGTATTATACAAGAGGCCCGCCCAAGTCGTCATTCGGGGACCACCAAAAGTGGAAACCCCGGTAAAACCAGTTTTGAAAATCCAAGGTTCTCCTCAGCTCATCCTTAGAGCCAAGTTTAGCGCGAACCCTAGGCTGGTCGTAGGGGAAGTCACTAGATCCGGGAGGATCTACCAACCCCCGCACCTTCAAGGTGCTCAAAAGGTGGTCAGTGTGCCTGGCCCCTCAAAAGCATGTATCCCTAGTGGTCTGCCAAAAGCAGATAAGGACAAAGTCATCCTAAATCCTTATGATTTCGAAAACCACCTTTCAAAGATTCCTATTCACATGTCTATCCTAGAGCTTATCAAAACCTCGCCTAGGCATAGACTTGTCTTAGAGAAAATTCTAGAAAGGGCCAAGGTTGATTCGAACATAAGTCCGGAATCCTTGTCTGCCCAAGTGGCTTTATTAGGAGCAAAATCGCCCATCACCTTTTCAGAAGATGATGTAGATAGACCCTACAAAACCCATAACCAGGCCCTGCATATCGAGGTGGTTCTAAACAACCACTCTCTGGATAGGTGCCTAGTCGATGGTGGAGGAGGGCTCAACATCCTTCCACTTTACGTGGCGTACAAAATCGGAGTCACCTTGACTTCAGTGAACCCAAGCCCCATCGTTATCACTGGATACGATGGGAATGCGTCTAGGCCTTTAGGATCCATCGAACTCCCAATGGAAACGGGAGGGATCGAACACACGGGGGTGTTCCATGTCTTGGACATCCAGCCCCATTATAACCTGTTGCTGGGAAGGCCATGGATACATAGTTTGTGCGCTCTGCCATCCACCTTCCACAGGTGTGTCAAGATCCCTTTTAGGGACCAGGTCGTAGTGATCCTAGGTGAGAGTCACCCACAGCTTCAGGGGATCATAAACTCCCCTTGTTTATCAAGCTCCCAGGCCCATGAGGCTAACCTGGGGCAAATTATGGTTGAGCCACCTCGGCTCGTGTTGAACAACCCTAGGAAGGTTGTATGTGTGAAGGGGCCGCCCAAAGTAGGCCCCCTCCCGACTCTAATCCTCCTAGGAAAACCCAAGCGTTCCCTATTTCCAAAACCCCTGGACAAAAGGCCATACGAGCCTAATATGGACGATAGCATGTTCCAGGACCACGACTTGTATCCCATCTTTTCAAAAAACAAAAGGTCATGGAACATGTTATTGAACGTGGGCTACACGCCCTAAAAGAGTCTAGGGGCACAAAACCAGGGTCTCCTAGAGCCCATCCTGCCTAGGGCCAACCCAAGCCGATATGGGATCGGCTATACTCCCCGAATACCGCCGGAGCCACCCCCTGTGACCACCTGGGTCAAGGGTGCCCCAGAGCCTGTCTTAGAAGAAACCTATGGTTTAGACCTCCTATTCCGAGCCTAACCCGTAGTGTTTTCCCTTTGTAGGTATGACGGAAGGTCCCTTTTTCTAAAAATACCAAAAACATTTGAAAAAACTTAAAATTGAAAAAAATCGAAAAACAAGAAAAACCAAAAACAATGGAAAAACAAAAACTCGAAAAAAGAGTGCTTTGTATAGTTCCCAAAGTTCTTGTTTTACAAAAGCCCAAAAAAATCGAAAATTTGGAAAATACCAAAAAGATTTTGTACATAGCTGCTCCTGGTAAAACTTTGGCAAAAGAAAAGGATTTCGAAAGAAGCGTCGTCTGCATAGCCAGACCAAAAATTTCGAAATCACTTGAAAATCCAAGTACAAAACCAGGTTATTTTGAAAACCACGCATCAAGTTCCCTCGGGTCTATAGCCCACGAGAATGATCAAAGCCCAGAAGTGGATCCCCTTGAGGAAGATCCCACTTCTGAGCTCCCAGAATTTCATAGAATTCTCGTTTTTGAAAAACCTTCCCAATCAGTAGGAGGAGATTTCGTAGAGGTGAACCTAGGGGATGATTCTAATCCCAAAACCATGAAAATAGGCGCATGCTTGCATGAAACTGAAAAGTTAACATTCATTGCATTTCTACAAACCTATTTAGATGTGTTTGCATGGACGTATGAAGACATGCCGGGCATAGATCCCAGCATTGTCGAGCATCGTCTTCCCTTAGATACAGGTGTAAAACCTATAAAGCAGAAGCTTAGGAAAATACACCCGAATGTACACACGCAAGTCAAAGAGGGTTTGGAAGATCTGCTAAAAGCCAGATTTATAAAACCCATTGCGTATTCTGATTGGTTGTCAAATATCGTTGTGGTTCGAAAAACCAATGGGAAAATTCGAATATGCATCGATTTCAGAAACCTGAATAAAGCCACTCCAAAGGATAATTATCCTTTACCAAACATAGATTTGATAGTCGATAGTACTACAAATCATGAAATGTTTTCATTCATGGATGGCTATTTAGGCTATAATCAAATCAAACTAAGTCCACGAGATCAGGGTAAGACCGCCTTCACAACCCCATGGGGCACGTACTGCTATACAGTCATGCCCTTTGGTTTGAAAAATACCGGCGCAACATACCAACGAGCCATGAACACGATCTTCCATGATCAAATTCACGAGCTTGTAGAAGTGTATGTAGATGATCTCTTGGCGAAATCCAAAACCCGATGCACCCATATCGAATGTTTACAAAAGATTTTCGAAAGGCTTAGGCTTTACAAAGTAAAGCTAAACCCTAAAAAATGTGTGTTCGGGGTAGAATCAGGGAAGCTTCTAGGCTTTATGGTGAGCCAAAGGGGAATAGAAGTCAACCCCTCTAAGTGTCGAGCCATCATATACATGGCTCCACCCTCCAATCTCACCCAAATCCGTAGCCTCTAGGGTCGATTACAATTTGTGCGCCGATTCATATCGAATCTGGCAACTAGATGCGAACCCTTCAACAAACTGTTGAGGAAGGGTACGAAATTCTTATGGGATGACGAATGCCAAAAGTCCTTCGAGAGACTGAAGGCATACTTGGTTAATCCCCCCGTTTTGAATCCTCCAAAACAAGGAAAACCGCTTTTATTATACATCTCCGTGCATGTAAACGCTTTAGGAGCCCTATTGGCTCAATACGAGGATGACACCCATAAGGAGTATGCCATCTACTATATTTTGAAAACTCTCTTGGCTTATGAACGAAATTATCAAGCCATGGAGAAGACGTGCTTGGCCCTAGTCTGGGCCTGCCATAAGTTCAAACACTATTTCCTAGATCATGAGATCTGGATAGTGTCCAAGCTTGATCCAATCAAGCACTTGTTCGAAAAACCCATTCTCACGGGTAGATTGGGCAAATGGCAACTCCTTCTAATGGAGTATGATCTGAAATACCATCACCAGATCTCCATTAAGGGGCAAGCCCTAGCAGATTATGTGGCTGAATTCCCCTTAGAGGACGCATATCCCACTCTTGTCGAAATGCCTGATGAAGGCATATTGCAAAACCATTTTGAAAACCACATTTTGGCAAATTCTTTCGAAAACCAAGTGTGGAAGATGCACTTCGACGGGGCACGAAACCGAGGGGCTGGTGCCCGGATCATCCTAATCTCCCCTAAAAAGGGCGAGATTCCCATAGCAGTCCGCTTAGATTTCAAATGTTCCAACAACGTAGCTGAGTATGAAGCACTCATACAAGGCTTAAAGATTTCGAAAACTCTAGGGGCATCATGCATCGAGGTCTTTAGAGATTCGCTCCTTGTCATAAACCAGGTTTTAAAAATTTGGCAAGTACGTAATGAGAAACTACTTCCATATCACGAGTTGGCCACTCGATTGGTCCAATCCTTCCAGTCGTGTAAGCTCACACACGTAGGAAGAGAGGACAATGGCATCGCCGATGCCCTCTCCTCCTTGGGTTCAGCCCTGAAGGTCGATCCCATTTCAGGGACCAGATCTTTGGAAATATGGCATGCGCCCCATCCATCCACACACGACTTGGATATTTGCCAAAACAACCCAGAGTCTATTGAAAAACCCTGGTTCTTTGACATAAAACAATTTTTAGAAAATGGGGGATTCACCGAGGATGCCACGTCCAAAGATAAGGCATTCATTCGTAAGATTTCGACCCGATACACCATTCTGGGTGGGGTCTTATACAAAAAGAGTTTTACCGGCATTCTACTTAGGTGTATCGACCTAGAGGAGGCTAGGATAGTGATGCATGAGTTCCACGATGGAGAATGCGGAGGTCATGTTAATGCCAACATGATGGCAATGAAAATACTTAGAGGGGGCTATTTTTGGTCCACCCTGAAAAAGGATTGTCACGATCATGTTAGGAAGTGTCATCCGTGTCAAGTGCATGGGCACGCCATTCATATCCCTTCATCTGCATTGCATTCCGTGGTCAGCCCCTGGCCATTTACCATGTGGGCGTTTGACATTGTAGGCCCAATATTTCCAAAGGCCTCGAATGGGCATCGTTTTATTTTAGCAGCCACGGAGTATTTCTCCAAGTGGGTGGAAGCCATTTCCCTAACGAATGTAATGGGGCAACATGTGGTGGCTTTCATCCGGAGGAATATCTTGGCTCGATTTGGGGTTCCACGAGACCTTGTGTCTGATAATGGTACCCCATTCAAGAATGAGCGGATGGTTAAGTTGTGCAACACGTATGGCATAACTCACCACTTCTCTTCGCCCTACTACCCTCAAGGCAACGGCCAAGCCGAAGCCACAAACAAGACTCTCATTAGTATTATTGAGAAAACGTTAGAGAAGGGTAGGACGTGGCACGAGAAGCTGGATGAAGCCTTATGGGCTTATAGGACTTCCATCCGGACTCCCACGAATGCCACACCATTCGAATTGGTCTATGGCACAAACGCCATTCTTCCCATTCATACCCAACTGCATTCATTCCAAACATCCCTAGCACTCGACCTCCCCCTAGAGACGCTTCAGCATGATAGGATGGCCGAACTAGATTTGCTAGATGAGAGGCGACTCCTTGCCATGGATCATGCTCGTGCATACCGGCAAAGGATAGCCCGACATTATAGCAAACACATGAGACCTCGCCACTTTGAAGTGGGAGATCTAGTCTTAAAAACCATCCACCATCGTGGCCCACACCCCCTAGGCAAGTGGCGCCCCAACTGGGATGGACCCTATGTTGTACGAGCAACCACTACGAACAATTCGTATTGGTTGATCGATGTAGAAGGTAGGAATTTAGCAGATCCTATCAATATCCAATACTTAAAGAAGTATCATGTGTAGGATCTGGATTAAATTCCAGTTTTCGAAAATTTTATAGGGATAGCTGCCCTGAGACATGTGAATAAGGTGCAAAGGCAAACTCGTGTGAACCCAAGTGAGAGAATTCGCACTTGGGAAAGAGTGGAGTTTTCAAAATCGTGGTTACATTTCAAAATCATTCTTCTTACAAAGAAAGGCCTAGTTCAACATAGCAAGATACTTGCAAGTAGTACATGCTATTTCTAAATAGGCTGATCTGGAATGGATTGAGTGTAGGCTTGGGATAAGTCCTCCCCTCTTCTCTTCTATTTCCAAAAGGAAAACAAAGGCCCAAAACAAAAGGGAATTTCCCATTCAAAGTCTCTTTCCGAAAGAAAGAAACCAGAGTTTAAAAGAAAAATCAATTCTCTTATGAAAAAGAGGGATTAAAGAAAAAATACTCCCAAAGGGAGACCCTCTATGAAAAAAAAAGGAAAAAGAGGCCAAAAAGCTCAAAAGGAGCAGTTTTCCGCCTTCTGTGCCTCAAACCACGGGACGCTTCAGAAGGGACCGTGGTATCTGTTCCCCATCCCTGGCTTATCCCAAGCTAAAGCATCGTTCATTTCGAGGAATCCTAAAGTAAAAATAGGATTTACTTACTTGAATTTCATCTTGTTTGAGAATTCGACGTTTCGAGTAAGGCGTAGGAATTTGAAATATGCCTTGTTTTCTTATAAAACCTCCGCTAGATAAGCGAGTGCTAAGACTCAAACAAGGGCAAGCACGAAGAGCTCGAGATCCTTAGGATCGAGGCTCAAGACAGTTGTCCCTTTTGTAAATAGCTTTTGTAAATAAGTTTTGAAAACCGAACATCGAACAGCATAGGAGTTGCTCACTTGGAGCAATAGACCTTGTAAGTCTCTAGAGTTCGACCACATCTGGTCTCTCGGAGGTCGCCACTCTTGGCACCACACCCATGTCATCTGCATTCCACGCATGGTACTTGCATGAACATGATCCCATTTAGGACCAGATTCCATAAGTAAACCCTTTGGCGTGATATCTCCTCCTACCAGAGTTTGTAAATTGAGATTTTGCTAAAAATGGGACGATCCCATGTTCTTCATGGCTAGATTTAGGGAGACATTAAAAGGGGTGTTTGTCATCTTTGCCCTTATCCAAATCTATTTGGACAAGGCCAAAGAGGGGCATCTGTAAACACCCCAAAATCCCACGAATTCCTTAAAACAAGCTTGGTTTTGTAAAAGAAGCCCCAAAGGGCCATTTTGAGTCTGGAAACCCAAGAGCCTTCCAGACAACCCTGTATATATGTTTTAAACTTTATCTTTCAAAAACATATGATATGGCTTTTGAAAACTTTTTAAAACATGTTTTGAAACCCCGAAGTGGCTTGGCCCGATCAAGACAGGACCAGGAGAGCTAAGAAGAGCCCGGAACCGGAGCACATGTCGAGCCCGGCACAGCCACTCTTGTATCTGATTCACACCCCAGGATCTCGAACGTCCAAGACCCTGTTATTATCAAAATAGCATTTGAAGTCATCTCCGGAAGGCAGAAACGGAGGCGGACGACTATGTTGGCGAAGACCCAACGCAGACGGAGTACTGATGCTGTCAGGCCCCACACGAATCGTCCGTTTCGAACCCAGCTCGAAGGAGTCAGAGTTTAGTTTGGATTGGATCTGGACCATATATATCCAGATTCCAATCCAAACCCATATGTGGACTTGGATTTGGATTTGGATCCAGAGATCCAATCCAATATCCATATCCATGGCCCACATCACCTTCTCATAAATGGAGGTGGGGCCCACTTGAAATTCACGTGGGATATTGGGCATGAGAGAGAGTGGGGATGAAAAATATCAAGAGTGTTGTATTAAGCTTGACTTGTGTGTCAAGTTTGGGTTTAATCATGTGGGTTAGCCTAATTGAGTGGGTTTAAGCTTGTAATTAGCTAAAACCTAACCTAGGGCTACACCAACATGGGGTGATCAAGGTCTATGGGCCATGCTGAGGGAGCTCCCTCACCTAAACCTAACCCAAAATGACTAATCCTAGCCTAAACCCCTATTCCACCCCTAATCCCAACCTAATCACCTAACCCACTTCCCTAATCCCGGCCTAATCACCTAACCCACTTCCCTAATCCTTCCCTAAACCTAGATTAAGTTCCCTAACCCTAGCCTAATCACCTAACCTAGCTCACTAAACCTCACCCTAAAACCCAACCACCTAACCTAGCCCTAAACCCCTAAACCACCCTTAGCCCACAATCTACCCAAACCCCTAGTTTTAAAATATCTGGCCCAACCCTTTCCAGCCCACCTTATCTACATACCACCCTACCTAAACCACCTAACCACTACCCTCAGCCCAGCCCTAACCGACCTACCCATCCCCTATTTAAACCCCTCCCCTTTGGGGGCGGGTTTTGAAGGAAGGGAGCCCTCACCTCAGCCCAGCCGACTCCACTCTCCAACCTGTCCGCCTGCTCCACTCCCCATCTGCTCCACTCTCCACCGGCACCACCTGCACTGCCACCTTCCCTCTTCCATCCACCACCATTACCCAGCTGGACGCCACCACCTTCACCCAACCGAACCAGCCAAGAGCCCACCTGCCCGCCTGCTTCTCATTGCCTTCCACCGCCTCTCCCCATTCGGTAAGTACCCTAACTCCATCAAAGCCCTTCTCTTCCACCTCTCCACTCCTAGCCACCTACCCTATCCTCATCTCAGCCCTTTTGCCACCACCCTTTTCACTTAGCCGAACCTAGCATAGCCCAAACTGCCAGCCACTACCTGGCCATCATATCCCATTCGGTCTTCCCCTAGGTGTCCCATTCGGCCTTCCCACAAGCTCTCCTTTAGGTCCAGTTTTTCCTAAACACTCAACTCCCCTAGTGACCCTAAGAACTCACTTGTTCAGCCCCTTTAACCCCCCACCTCGAGGCGACATCTACTTGCCACCGGCCACCTTTGAGGCGCCCATCCCGCGCCCCACTTGCAGCCGGCCAGCACCTTTGATCACCTATCTTCGCGGAGCTCCCGTTTGCAGCCCAAGGCCAAGCCCACGCTCAAGCAAGACCTCTACGGACCAGCTACTCGTAAGTGTCTAAACTCAGTCTTTAGTTGTACACTTGCTTGAGATTCAATTTGATACGGGGTTGTAATAACGGAGCATAGTCTCCCCCCGCTTGTAATAACGTGGCTTGGCACCACCACACACGTGCACTCTCTTAGTCGTGCACAATTTTGAACACACACGGGCCTAATCAGCCCCTAATACATAAGTGTATATATATACTTTCATTTTCGAAGGGTTTTGTTTAAGTTGGGTGCGTTGTCTTTCAATTCAAGCACTCACACACATTGAGCCTTCGCTCTTAGTTGAAAGACCCAAGTAAGGGCCAACCTATACTATTTTGGTTTCATTTCATGTCGTGTGAGTAAGTCTTTCAATTCAAGCACTCTCACACACATTGAGCTTTCGCTCTTATTTGAAAGACCCAAGTAAGGGCCGACCTATAATATTTGGGTTTCATTTCATGTCGTGTGAGTAAGTCTTTCAATTCAAGCACTCTCACACACATTGAGCCTTCGCTCTTATTCCCAAGACCTTAGTCAAGGCCATATTGCAGTTATATTTGGGTTTCATTTATGTCGTGTGGGTAGTCTTTCAATTCAAGCACTCTCACACACATTGAGCCTTCGCTCTTATTCCCAAGACCTTAGTCAAGGCCATACTGCAATTTATATTTGGGTTTAATTTCATGTCGTGTGTGTAAGTCTTTCAATTCAAGCACGCACCCACATTGAGCCTTCGCTCTTATTTGCAAGACCCGAGTAAGGGCTCATATACATAAGCTATATACATATCTCCCTTCGGTTATTTCCCTTCGGTTATTTCCCTTCGGTTATTTCCCTTCGGTTATTTCCCTTCTGTTATTTCCCCTTCAGTATTGTCTTTACATTTCGGGTTTTCCCTTTGGAGTAGCGTGAGTTTGCATTGCATCTACGCCATACCACGAGGTAGGATGCATATCGCATCAAAGCAAGCCCCGCTCGAATTCGCCCATGTAGTGGAGTGTTCATAACACACAAACTAGGTGGCCCGAAAAGGGATAAAAGAAAAAGACTTAGGCACGTGCAAATCCACGTGATCTAAAACATGCAACCGCATCTTAAAGACCCGAAATAGACACCTCGAACCGCTTCGTAGACTTTTCTCACCAAAACTCGATTTTTGCAAAGCATACAGACTGACCCTTGCGCATCGGTGCAAGAAGGTCTGCGACGACAAGAGCTTACTTGCTCACAGTCGCCACGTTTAGAAGTCAGTGTTAAAAATATCTTCGCTAGCTTAAGTAAGCTAGCTGGCGCGCCCTATTTGTATACATAGGCCTTAGACACACGAGAAGATCCACTCCAAGCCCCGAAAGAGGCAAAGAGGCGGGGATTTTCGCGCGTCTACAATAGCCATCCATAAACGAAAACATTTCATGATTTGCAGTACTATCAGTTATCAAATATATGTTTGGTAAAGGATAATTATCCTTAAGAGTGGCTTTATTCAGGTTTCTAAAGTCGATGCATATTCGAATCTTCCCATTGGTTTTTCGAATAACTATATTGGATAACCAATCAGAATATGCAATGGGTTTTATAAATCCAACTTTTAACAGATCTTCTAAACCCTCTTTGACTTGTGCGTGTATGTTCGGATGTATTTTCCTAAGCTTTTGCTTTATGAGTTTTATATCCGCATCTAAGGGAAGATGATGCTCGACAATACTAGGGTCAATGCCCGGCATTTCTTCATACGTCTAGGCAAACACATCTAAGTAGGATTTTAGAAATGCAATGAATGATGACCTTTCATGCTCATGCAAACATGAACCTACCTTAATGAGCTTGGGCTTTGAATCACTCCCTAGATTTATCTTTATGAAATATCTCCCTACTAAATTTGAAGGCTTTTCAAAATCGAGAATTTTATGAAATTCTGGGAGCTCAGAAGTGGGATCTTCCTCAAGGGGATCTACCTCTGGGCTTTGATCATTCTCAAGGTTTGTAGATCCTAGGGAATTTGATGCATGGATTTTAAAAAGACCTGGTTTCACACTTAGAATTTCTATTGATTTCGAAATTTTTGGTCTGGTTATGCAGACAACGTTTCTTTCGAAATCCTTTGCTTTTTCCAAATCCTTACCAGGAGCAGCTATGTACAAAATCATTTTGGAATTTTGTAAATTTTTGATTTTTTTGTGTTTTTGTAAAACGAGAATTTTGGGAACTATACAAACTACCCAACAGCGCCTGGTGCTTGCAGGCCACACCAAACCAAACCAAACGGCCTGCCCTCTTGCAGGCCATTTCACTTAGAAAACCCACGGCCTGCTAGTGCAGGCCGTGTCCCTTAAACCAAATCAAACCCACAGCCTGCCTTGTGGCAGGCCGTTTCCTTTAAACAACCCGGCCACCTCCCTTGGCCGAACTCCCCAAAAGCCACTCGAGCCACCTTGGCTCGAGTCACTCTAACCTAGACCTACCTAGTTAGGGTTAGTCAACATACCCCTCAAACTAAGCCCACTCGAGCCACCCTTGGCTCGAGTCACACCAAACCAAATCAATCCCTCCAAGGCCCATTAAAACTCGGCTGCCCCCAAGCACCCCCTCAAGCTCCACTCTCACGTGACACCTCTCCTACACGGCTTACCTCTTGGCTGCACGTCACCAAGGCGTGCCACTTGAAGGAGTTTGCCTCGTTGCTGCCACATGAAGGCATCGTCACCCGGGTTCAATACAAAGAAGGTGGACACGACCTGGCAAATCTCGAATCCAAGTTAGGAAAAGTGTAAGTCTTTCGATATATATATATATATATATATATCAAGTTACTTTTCCTATTCAATTCAATTTGATACGGGGTTGTAGTAATAGAGTGTGGCCTCCCCCCGAAATATAATATTGGTGCTTAATACACAAGCACACACGCACACTTGAGCCTTAGCTCTTAGACATACACAAGACACCCACGTGCACTTGAGCCTTTCCGCTCTTAGTTGCACACTATTACACACACTATTCACCCACGTGTGAGTTTGTCATTTCAATTTCACACTCGCACCCAAGAAGTACGTGAGCACTTGCTCCACACTCTCACACACCTTTTGAGCCTTTGTTGCTCATAAGATATAGTGTATTTATATACTTTCTAGCTGCATGAGTTTTACATTCCAAGTCGTGTAAGCACTTACATTTCAGGTGGTTAAATTCAAGTCGTGTGAGTTGTCTTTCCATTTATACACAACACACGTGAACACATTGAGCCTTTCCGCTCTTATACTTATATCTCCCTTTCGGCAAGTTCAATTCAAGTCGTGTGTGTGAGTTATCTTTCCATTTATACACGACAAACACACACTCATATTGAGCCTTTTCACTCTTAGGATATAAGTATATTTCAAATTCTGCAATTTACATTCAAGTCGTGTGAGTTGCTTTAAAGTTTGGGTATTTCCCTTAAGCTGCGTGAGTTATACTTTAATTTGGGTATTTTCATTAAGTTGTGTGTGTGAGTTGCTTTAAATTCGAGCCTAGCTCACATCATCATATCAAACCCGACAAGTATTTGTGCATCCTTGCATTCATGCATTTTCAAAGAGGAAACCCCGAATCCATGCTCAAACTCGCTAAAATTAGGCCACTTGTGCACACACATAGCCGGCCTAAATAGTTAAAACTCAAAGACTTAGAATCGTACAGCCCCGTACATAAAAATTGCAACGTAGGCACGAATCAAACCCATATCTCAAACACTTATATTTTCAAGAGTTAAAATTGTTTTTATCGAAGACCATAAGTCCTTAAACTGACCCTTGAGCATCGGTTCAAGAAGGTTTAAAGCGAAAAGATCCCGCTAGCCCACAATTGCTTAAAAAGTCAAATATTTTCAAAAACTTCGCTAGTTTTGGTAAGCTAGTTGGCACGCCCATAAAAAGCGACGTAAAAGCGAAAAGGTTCACTTCCGGTCTCAAGAACCAGGAGCAAAGAATTTTCGTGCTTACAGAGACCATGTCAAATTAAATATGATGGCCATGAAGATCACTTAGGGTTGGTTATGTTTTTCATCCTTAAGCCAAAAGTGTCATGAACATGTTAGAAAAACCATAAATGCCAAAATGCAAGAACATCCCAAAAACTCAAAATTCCCTAGGAAAAACCATGGCCCTTTGTAAACACCCCGAAATCCCACGAACTTCTCAAATAAAACCTGGTTTTTGTAAAAGCAGCCCCAAAGGGCTATTTTGAGTCTGGAAACCCAGGAGCCTTCCAAACAAACCCTGTACATATGTTTAAACTATATATGTTTTAAAATATGCATAATATGCTTTTAAAACCTTTTAAAATACATTTTGAAACCGCACGAAGCGACTTAGCCTGATGAAAGCAGGACCAGAAGAGCTAAAGAGAGCCCGAAACCGGAGCACATGTCGAGCCCGGCACAGCAACTCTCATGTTAGATTCATCCCCAGGATCTCAAACGTCCAAGTCCCTAGATCGACACATCTAAGTAGGATGCCGGTAAAGCTTTTTTTGTATAGAACCCCACCTAGAATGGTGTATCGGGTTGAAATTTTATGGATGAATGCCTTATCTTTGGATGTGGCATCCTCGCTGAATCCCCCATTTTCTAGAAAATGTTTGATAACATAAAACCAAGGTTTTTCAACAAAATCTAGGTTATTTTGGCAAATATCCAAATCGTGTGTGGATGGGTTGGGCGCATGCCATATTTCTAAAGATCGAATCCCTAAAATGGGATCGACCTTTAGGGCTAAACCCAAGGAGGAGAGGGCGTCGGCAATGCCATTATCCTCTCTTCCTACGTGTGTGAGTTTACATGATTGGAATGACTCAACCAATCGAGTGGCCAACTCGTGATATGGAAGTAGTTTTTCATTTCGCACTTGCCAAATTTTCAAAACTTGGTTTATAACAAGGAGCGAATCTCCAAAGACCTCGATGCATGATGCCCCTAGAGTTTTCGAAATTCTTAAGCCTTGTATGAGTGCTTCATACTCAGCTATGTTGTTGGAACATTCGAAATCTAGGCGGATTGCTATGGGAATCACGCCCTTTTCAGGGGATATGAGGATGACCCCAGCACCAGCCCCTCGTTGGTTTCGTGCCCATCGAAGTGCATCTTCCACACTTGGTTTTCGAAAGAGTTTGCCAAAATGTGGTTTTGGAAATGGTTTTGCAATATGCCTTCGTCAGGCATTTCATCAAATGTGGGATATGCATCCTCCAGGGGGAACTCAACCACGTAGTCAGCTAGGGCTTTCCCCTTAATGGAGATCTGGTGATGGTATTTCATATCATACTCCATTAGAAGGAGTTGCCATTTGCCCAATCTACCAGTGAGAATGGGTTTTTCGAATAAGTGCTTGATTGGATCAAGCTTGGACACTATCTAGATCTCATGATCTAGGAAATAGTGTCGAAATTTCTGGCAGGCCCATACTAGGGCCAAGCACGTCTTCTCCATGGCTTGATAATTCCTTTCGTAAGCCAAGAGAGCTTTCGAAATATAATAGATGGCATACTCCTTATGGGTGTCATCCTCGTATTGAGCTAATAGAGCTCCTAAAGCATTCGCATGCACGAAAATGTAAAGCAAAAGAGGTTTTCCTTGCTTTGGAGGATTCAAAACAGGGGGATTAACTAGGTATGCCTTTAGTCTCTCGGAGGACTTTTGGCAATCGTCATCCCATGAAAATTTCGTGCCCTTCCTTAACAGTTTGTTGAGGGGTTCGCATCTAGTCGCCAGGTTTGATATAAATCGGCGAATGGACTGTAATCGACCTTGGAGGCTACGAATTTGTGTGAGATTGGAGGGTGGAGCCATGTCTATGATGGCTCGACACTTAGAAGGGTCGACTTCTATACCCCTTTGGCTCACCATAAAGCCTAGAAGCTTTCCAGACTCTACCCCGAATATACATTTTTGAGGGTTTAGCTTTACTTTGTAAAGTCTAAGCCTTTCGAAAATCTTTTGCAAACATTCGATATGAGTGCATCGGGTTTTGGATTTTGCCAAGAGATCATCTACATACACTTCTACGAGCTCATGAATCTGATCATGGAAGATCATGGTCATGGTTCTCTGGTATGTTGCGCCAGTATTTTTCAAACCATGAATGTATAGCAATACATGCCCCACGGGGTTGTGAATGCAGTCTTACCCTGATCTCGTGGACTTAATTTAATTTGGTTATACCCTGAATAGCCATCTATAAATGAAAACATTTCATGATTTGCAGTATTATCAACTATCAAATCTATGTTTGGTAAAGGATAATTATCCTTTGGAGTGGCTTTATTCAGGTTTCTGAAATCGATGCATATTCAAATTTTCCCATTGGTTTTTCGAACAACAATGATGTTTGATAACCAATCAGAATACGCAATGGGTTTTATAAATCCGACTTTTAGCAGATCTTCTAAACCCTCTTTGACCTGTGCGTGTACATTCGGATGTATTTTCCTAAGCTTCAGCTTTTTGGGTTTTACATCCGCATCTAAGGGAAGACGATGTTCGACAATGCTGGGGTCTATGCCCGACATGTCTTCATACGTCCATGCAAACACATCTAAGTAGGTTCGTAGAAATGCAATGAATGCTGATCTTTCATGCTCATGCAAACATGCGTCTATCTTGATGAGTTTGGGATTGGAATCAATCCCTAGGTTCACCTCTATGAAATCTCCTCCTACTGAATTGGAAGGTCTTTCAAAATCGAGAATTTTATGAAATTCTGGGAGCTTAGAAGTGGAATCTTCCTCAAGGGGATCCACTTCTGGGCTTTGATCATTCTCGTGGGTTATAGACCCGAGGGAATTTGATGCGTGAGTTTTCAAAAGACCTGGTTTTACCCTTGGAATTTCAATTGATTTCGAAATCTTTAGCATGGCTATGCAGACGACGTTCCTTTCGAAATCCTTTTCTTTTTCCAAAGTCTTACCAGGAGCAGCTATGTACAAAATCTTTTTGGTATTTTGTGGATTTTCGATTTTTTTGTGTTTTTGCAAAACAAGAACTTTAGGAACTATACAAACTACTCTATTTTCGAGTTTTTGATTTTCCAATGTTTTTGGTTTTTGCAATTTTTCCATTTTTTTGATTTTGAGTTTTTTCAAATGTTTTTGTATTTTTATAAAAGGGATCTTCCATCATACCAACAAAGGGAAAACACTACGGGTTAGACTCGGAATAAGAGGTCCAAATCGTACGTTTCTTCTAGGGTAGGCTCTAGGGCACCCTTGACCCAGGTGGTCACAGGGGGTGGCTCTGGTGGTATTTTGGGAGTATAGCCGATCCCATATCGGCTTGAGTTGGCCCTAGGAAGGATTGGCTCTAGGAGACCCTGGTTTTGTGTCCCTAGACTTTTATAGGGTGTATAACCCATGTTTAACAACATGTTCCACAATTTTTTGTTTTTTGAAAAATTTGAATATAAATCGTGGTCCTGGAACTTGCTGTCGTCCATATCGTGCACGTATGGCTTTTTGTCCAGGGGTTTTGGAAATAAGGGATGTTTGGGTCTTCCTAGAAGGGTTAGAACTTTAAGGGGGTCAGCCTTGGGCGGCCCCTTCACATACACAACCTTCCTAGGGTTTTCTAACACGAGCCTTGGCGGCTCAACCATGGTGTAGACGCGCGAAAATCCCCGCCTCTTCGCCTCTTTCGGGGCTTGGAGTGGATCTTATCGTGCGTCTAAGGCCTATGTATATAAATAGGGCATGCCAGCTAGCTTACTCAAGCTAGCGAAGATATATTTAACACTGACTTCTAAACGTGGCGACTGTGAGCAAGTAAGCTCTTGTCGTCGCAGACCTTCTTGCACCGATGCGCAAGGGTCAGTCTGTACGCTTTTGCAAAAATCGAGTTTTGGGGAGAAAGTCCACGAAGCGGTTCGAGGTGTCTATTTCGGGTCTTTAAGATGCGATTGCATATTTTAGATCATGTGGATTTGCACGTGCCTAAGTCTTTTCTTTTATCCCTTTTTGGGTCGCCTAGTTTGTGTGTTATGAACACTCCACTACATGGGCGAATTCGAGCGGGGCTTGCTTTGATGCAATATGCGTCCTACCTCGTGGTATGGCGTAGATGCAATGCAAACTCACGCTACTCCAAAGGGAAAACCCGAAATGTAAAGGCAATACTGAAGGGAAACAACAGAAGGGAAATAACCGAAGGGAAATAACCGAAGGGAGATATGTATATATCTTATGTATATGAGCCCTTACTCGGGTCTTGCAAATAAGAGCGAAGGCTCAATGTGGGTGCGTGCTTGAATTGAAAGACTTACTCACACGACATGAAATTAAACCCAAATATAAATTGCAGTATGACCTTGACTAAGGTCTTGGGAGTAAGAGCGAAGGCTCAATGTGTGTGAGAGTGCTTGAATTGAAGTACTACACACACGACATAAATGAAACCCAAATATAACTGCAATAAGGCCTTTACTAAGGTCTTGGGAGTAAGAGCGAAGGCTCAATGTGTGTGAAAGTGCTTGAATTGAAAGACTTACTCACACGACATGAAATGAAACCCAAATAGTATAGGTCGGCCCTTACTTGGGTCTTTCAAATAAGAGCGAAAGCTCAATGTGTGTGAGAGTGCTTGAATTGAAAGACTTACTCACACGGCAAGAAATGAAACCCAAATAGTATAGGTCGGCCCTTACTTGGGTCTTTCAAATAAGAGCGAAAGCTCAATGTGTGTGACAGTGCTTGAATTGAAAGACTTACTCACACGGCAAGAAATGAAACCCAAATAGTATAGGTCGGCCCTTACTTGGGTCTTTCAAATAAGAGCGAAAGCTCAATGTGTGTGAGAGTGCTTGAATTGAAAGACAACGCACCCAACATAAACAAAACCCTTCGAGAATGGAATATATATGTACACTTATATATTAGGGGCTGATTAGGCCCGTGTGTGTTCAAAATTGTGCACGACTAAGAGAGTGCACGTGTGTGGTTGTGCCAAGCCACGTTATTACAAGCGGGGGGAGACTATGCTCCGTTATTACAACCCCGTATCAAATTGAATTTCAAGCAAGTGTACGACTAAAGACCGAGTTTAGACACTTACGGGTAGCTGGTCCGTAGAGGTCTTGCTTGAGCGTGGCCTTGGCTTTGGGCTGCAAACGGGAGCTCCGCGAAGGTAGGTGATCAAGGGTGCTGGCCGGCTGCAAATGGGGCGCGGGATAGACGCCTCGAAGGGGGCCGGTGGTAAGTAGGTGGCGCCTCCAAGTAGGGAGTTTAGAGTGGCTGAACAAGTGGGTATTAGGATCACTAGGGAAGTTGGGTACTTAGGGAAACTGGACCTAAAAGGTGAGCTAGTGGGAAGGCCAAATAGGACACCTAGGGGGGTTGGCCGAATGGGAGATGGTGGCTAAGTAGTGGCCAGCAACTTGGGTTATCCTAGGTTCGGCTAGGTTTAGGTGGTGGCGGCAAAGGGGCTGAGCTGAAGGGAGGATGGGTGGCTAAGAGTGGAGAGGTGGTAGAGAAGGGGGCTAGGTAAGGTGCAAGGTACTTACCGAATGGGGAGAAGTGGCGGATGGAGTGGGAAAGTGGCGGGCAGGTGGCTGTCGGCTGGTTCAGTTGGGGGAAGATGATGGCGTCCGGCTGAGGGGTAGTGGTGGTGGACGGAAGAGGGAAGGTGGCGGAGCAGGGGGCGGCTGGTGGAGCAGCTGGAGCAGGCCAAGGTGGGGAGTTGTCCCGGCTGGGTGAGAGAAGGGAGAAGGAGAGGGCCCAGCTGGGTGAGGTAGAGTGGTTCCCACTTAGAAAACCCGCCCACAATGAGGGGGGTTTAAATAGGGGATGGGTAGGTCGGTTAGGGCTGGGCTGTGGGTAGTGGTTAGGTGGTTTAGGTAGGGTGGTATGTAGATAAGGTGGGCTGGATGGGGTTGGGCCAGATATTTGAAATCTAGGTGTTTGGATAAACCGTGGGCTAAGGGTGGTTTAGGGGTTTAGGGCTAGGTTAGGTGGTTGGGTTTTAGGGTGAGGTTTAGTGAGCTAGGTTAGGTGATTAGGCTAGGTTTAGGCTAGGATTAGGGAAGTTAATCTAGGTTTAGGGAAGGATTAGGGAAGTGGGTTAGGTGATTAGGTTGGGATTAGGCCGGGATTAGGGAAGTGGGTTAGGTGATTAGGTTCAGATTAGGGGTGGATTAGGGGTTTAGGCTAGGTTTAGGCATTTTTGACTAGGTTTAGGTGAAGGAGCTCCCTTAGCATGGCCCATAGACCTTGATCACCCCATGTTGGTGCAGCCCTAGGTTAGGTTTTTGCTAATTACAAGCTTAAACCCACTCAATTAGGCTAACCCACATGATTAACCCAAACTTGACACACAAGTCAAGCTTAATACAACACTCTTGATATTTTTCACCCCCACTCTCTCTCATGCCCAATATCCCACGTGAATTTCAAGTGGGCCCCACCTCCATTTATGAGAAGGTGATGTGGGCCATGGATATGGATATTGGATTGGATCTCTGGATCCAAATCCAAATCCAAGTCCACATATGGGTTTGGATTGGAATCTGGATATATATGGTCCAGATCCAATCCAAACTGAACTCTGACTCCTTCGAGCTGGGTTCGAGACGGACGATTTGTGCGGGGCCTGACAGCATCAGTACTCCGTCTGCGTTGGGTCTTCGCCAACATAGTCGTCCGCCTCTGTTTCTGCCTTCCGGAGATGACTTCAAATGCTATTTTGATAATAACAGGGTCTTGGACGTTCGAGATCCTGGGATGTGAATCAGATACAAGAGTTGCTGCACCGGGCTCGACAGGTGCTCCGGTTCCGGGCTCTTCTTGGCTCTCCTGGTCCTGTCTTGATCGGGCCAAGCCACTTTGGGGTTTCAAAACATGTTTTAAAAGGGTTTTCAAAAGCTATATTATATGTTTTTTGAAAGATAAAGTTTAAAACATATATACAGGGTTGTTTGGAAGGCTCCTGGGTTTCCAAACTCAAAATGGCCCTTTGGGGCTGCTTGTATAAAACCAGATTCGTTTAAGAAATTCGTGGGATTTCGGGGTGTTTACAGATGCCCCTCTTTGGCCTTGTCCAAATAGATTTGGATAAGGGCAAAGATGACAAACACCCCTTTTAATGTCTCCCTAGATCTAGCCATGAAAAATATGGGATCGTCCCATTTTAACAAAATCTCAATTTTACAAACTCTGGTAGGAGGAGATATCACGCCAAAGGGTTTTACTATGGAATCTGGTCCTAAATGGGATCATGTTCATGCAAGTACCATGCGTGGAATGCAGATGACATGGGTGTGGTGCCGAGAGTGGCGACCTCCCAGAGACCAGGTGTGGTCGAACTCTAGAGACTTACAAGGCCTACTGCTCCAAGTGAGCAAAAAACCCTATGCTGTTCGATGTTTGGTTTTTATTTACAAAAGCTATTTACAAAAGGGACAACTGTCTTGAGCCTCGATCCTAAGGATCTCGAGCTCTTTGTGCTTGCCCTTGTTTGAGTCTTAACACTCGCTTATTTAGCGGAGGTTTTATAAGAAAACAAGCTTCATTTCAAATTCCTACGCCTTACTCGAAACGTCGAGTTCTCAAACAAGATGAAATTCAAATAAGTAAATCCTATTTTTACTTTAGGATTCCTCGAAATGAACCATGCTTTAGCTTGGGATAAGCCAGGGATGGGAAAGAGATACCACGGTCCCTTCTGAAGCGTCCCGTGGTTTGAGGCACAGAAGGCGGAAAACTGCTCTTTTTGAGCTTTTTGGCCTCTTTTTCCTTTTTTTCATAGAGGGTCTCCCTTTGGGAGTATTTTTTCTTTAATCCCTCTTTTTCATGAGAGAATCGATTTTTCTTTTAAACTCTGGTTTCTTTCTTGTGGAAAGAGACTTTGAATGGGAAATTCCCTTTTGTTTGGGCCTTTGTTTTCCTTTTGGAAGGAGAAGAGAAGAGGGGAGGACTTATCCCAAGCTTACACACGATCCATTCCAGATTAGCCTATTTAGAAATAGCACGTACTACTTGCAAGTATCTTGCTATGTTGAACTAGGCCTTTCTTTGTAAGATGAAAGATTTTGAAATGCAACCACGATTTTGAAAACTCCACTCTTTCACAAGTGCGAATTCTCTCACTTGGGTTCACACGAGTTTGCCTTTGCACCTTATTCACATGTCTCAGGGCAGCTATCCCTCTCAAATTTTCGAAAACTGGAATTTAATCCAGATCCTACACATGATACTTCTTTAAGTATTGAATATTGATAGGATCTGCTAAATTCCTACCTTCTACATCGATCAACCAATACGAATTGTTCGTAGTGGTTGCTCGTACAACATAGGGTCCATCCCAGTTGGGGCGCCACTTGCCTAGGGGGTGTGGGCCACGATGGTGGATGGTTTTCAAGACCAGATCTCCCACTTCAAAGTGGCGAGGTCTCATGTGTTTGCTATAATGTCGGGCTATCCTTTGCCGGTATGCACGAGCATGATCCATGGCAAGGAGTCGCCTCTCATCTAGCAAATCTAGCTCGGCCATCCTAGCATGCTGAAGCGTCTCTAGGGGGAGGTCGAGTGCAATGGATGTATGGAATGAATGTAGTTGGGTATGAATGGGAAGAATGGCGTTTGTGCCATAGACCAATTCGAATGGTGTGGCATTCGTGGGAGTCCGGATGGAAGTCCTATAAGCCCATAAGGCTTCATCCAGCTTCTCGTGCCACATCCTACCCTTCTCTAAGGTTTTCTCAATGATACCAATGAGAGTCTTGTTTGTGGCTTCGGCTTGGCCGTTGCCTTGAGGGTAGTAGGGCGAGGAGAAGTGGTGAGTTATGCGATACGTGTTGCACAACTTGACCATCCGCTCATTCTTGAATGGGGTACCATTATCAGACACAAGGTCTCGTGGAACCCCAAATCGAGCCAAGATATTCCTCCGGATGAAAGCCACCACTTGTTGCCCCATTACATTCGTTAGGGAAATGGCTTCCACCCACTTGGAGAAATACTCCGTGGCTGCTAAAATGAAACGATGCCCATTCGAGGCCTTTGGAAATATTGGGCCTACTATGTCAAACGCCCACATGGTAAATGGCCAGGGGCTGACCACGGAATGCAATGCCGATGAAGGGATATGAATGGCGTGCCCATGCACTTGACATGGATGACACTTCCTAACATGATCGTGACAATCCCTTTTCAGGGTGGACCAAAAATAACCCCCTCTAAGTATTTTCATCGCCATCATGTTGGCATTAACATGACCTCCACATTCTCCGTCGTGGAACTCGTGCATCACTATCCTAGCCTCCTCTAGGTCGATACACCTAAGCAGAATGCCGGTAAAACTCTTTTTGTATAAGACCCCACCCAGAATGGTGTATCGGGTCGAATCTTACGAATGAATGCCTTATCTTTGGATGTGGCATCCTCGGTAAATCCCCCATTTTCTAAAAATTGTTTTATGTCATAGAACCAGGGTTTTTCAATAGACTCTGGGTTGTTTTGGCAAATATCCAAGTCGTGTGTGGATGGATGGGGCGCATGCCATATTTCCAAAGATCTGGTCCCTGAAATGGGATCGACCTTCAGGGCTAAACCCAAGGAAGAGAGGGCATCGGCGATGCCATTGTCCTCTCTTCCCACGTGTGTGAGCTTACACGACTGGAAGGATTGGACCAATCGAGTGGCCAACTCGTGATATGGAAGTAGTTTCTCATTACGTACTTGCCAAATTTTTAAAACCTGGTTTATGACAAGGAGCGAATCTCCAAAGACCTCGATGCATGATGCCCCTAGAGTTTTCGAAATCCTTAAGCCTTGTATGAGTGCTTCATACTCAGCTACGTTGTTGGAACATTCGAAATCTAAGCGGACTGCTATGGGAATCTCGCCCTTTTCAGGGGAGATTAGGATGATCCCGGCACCAGCCCCTCGTTGGTTTCGTGCCCCGTCGAAGTGCATCTTCCACACTTGGTTTTCGAAAGAATTTGCCAAAATGTGGTTTTGAAGATGGTTTTGCAATATGCCTTCATCAGGCATTTCGACAAGAGTGGGATATGCGTCCTCCAAGGGGAAGTCAGCCACGTAATCTGCTAGGGCTTGCCCCTTAACGGAGATCTGGTGATGGTATTTCAGATCATACTCCATTAGAAGGAGTTGCCATTTGCCCAATCTACCCGTGAGAATGGGTTTTTCGAACAAGTGCTTGATTGGATCAAGCTTGGACACTATCCAGATCTCATGATCTAGGAAGTAGTGTCTGAATTTCTGGCAGGCCCAAACTAGGGCCAAGCACGTCTTCTCCATGGCTTGATAATTTCGTTCATAAGCCAAGAGAGTTTTTGAAATATAGTAGATGGCATACTCCTTATGGGTGTCATCCTCGTATTGAGCCAACAGGGCTCCTAAAGCGTTTACATGCACGGAGATGTATAATAAAAGCGGTTTTCCTTGTTTTGGAGGATTCAAAACAGGGGGATTAACCAAGTAGGCCTTTAGTCTCTCGAAGGACTTTTGGCATTCGTCATCCCATAAGAATTTCGTACCCTTCCTCAACAGTTTGTTGAAGGGTTCGCATCTAGTTGCCAGATTCGATATGAATCGGCGCACAGATTGTAATCGACCTTGAAGGCTACGGACTTGGGTGAGATTGGAGGGTGGAGCCATGTCTATGATGGCTCGACACTTAGAGGGGTCGACTTCTATTCCCCTTTGGCTCACCATAAAGCCTAGAAGCTTTCCTGATTCTACCCCGAACACACATTTTTGAGGGTTTAGCTTTACTTTGTAAAGTCTAAGCCTTTCGAAAATCTTTTGTAAACATTCGATATGGGTGCATTGGGTTTTGGATTTCGCCAAGAGATCATCTACATACACTTCTACAAGCTCGTGAATTTGATCATGGAAGATCGTGTTCATGGCTCGTTGGTATGTTGCGCCGGCATTTTTCAAACCAAAGGGCATGACTGTATAGCAGTACGTGCCCCATGGGGTTGTGAAGGCGGTCTTACCCTGATCTCGTGGACTTAGTTTGATTTGATTATAGCCTGAATAGCCATCCATAAATGAAAACATTTCATGATTTGCAGTACTATTGACTATCAAATCTATGTTTGGTAAAGGATAATTATCCTTTGGAGTGGCTTTGTTCAGGTTTCTGAAATCGATGCATATTCGAATTTTCCCATTGGTTTTTCGAACTACAACGATATTTGACAACCAATC
Organism: Brasenia schreberi; assembly: GCA_036023115.1. Lineage (NCBI taxonomy): Eukaryota > Viridiplantae > Streptophyta > Magnoliopsida > Nymphaeales > Cabombaceae > Brasenia > Brasenia schreberi. The sequence continues at coordinate 2,907,284 of JAYKKT010000079.1, forward strand.
AGAATACGCAATGGGTTTTATAAATCCGGCTTTTAGCATATCTTCTAAACCCTCTTTTACTTGCGTGTGTACATTCGGGTGTATTTTCCTAAGCTTCTGCTTTATTGGTTTTACACCTTCCTCTAAGGGAAGACGATGCTCGACTATGCTGGGATCTATGCCCGGCATGTCTTCATACGTCCATGCAAACACATCTAAATAGGTTCGTAGAAATGCAATGAATGCTAACTTTTCAGTTTCATGCAAGCATGCGCCTATTTTGATGGTTTTGGGATTGGAATCATCCCCTAGGTTCACCTCTACGAAATCTCCTTCTACTGATTGGGAAGGTCTTTCAAAATCGAGAATTCTATGAAATTCTGGGAGCTTAGAAGTGGGATCTTCCGCAAGGGGATCCACTTCTGGGCTTTGATCATTCTCGTGGGCTATAGACCCGAGGGAACTTGATGCGTGATTTTCAAAATAACCTGGTTTTGTACTTGGATTTTCAAGTGATTTCGAAATTTTTGGTCTGGCTATGCAGACGACGTTTCTTTCGAAATCCTTTTCTTTCGCCAAAGTCATACCAGGAGCAGCTATGTACAAAATCTTTTTGGTATTTTCCAAATTTTCGATTTTTTTGGGTTTTTGTAAAACAAGAACTTTGGGAACTATACAAAGCACACTTTTTTCGAGTTTTTGTTTTTCCATTGTTTTTGGTTTTTCTAGTTTTTCGATTTTTTTTTTATTTTAAGTTTTCAAATGTTTTTGGTATTTTTAGAAAAAGGGATCTTCCGTCATACCTACAAAGGGAAAACACTATGGGTTAGACTCGGAATAGGAGGTCTAAACCATAGGTCTCTTCTAAGACAGGCTCCGGGGCACCCTTGACCCAGGTGGTCACAGGGGGTGGTTCCGGCGGTATTTGGGGAGTATAGCCAATCCCATATCGGCTTGGGTTGGCCCTAGGAAGGATGGGCTCTAGGAGACCCTGGTTTTGTGCCCCTAGACTTTTGTAGGGCGTGTAGCCCATGTTTAATAACATGTTCCACGACCTTTTGTTTTTTGAAAAGATGGGATATAAGTCGTGGTCCTGGAACATGCTATCGTCCATATTAGGCTCGTATGGCCTTTTGTCCAGGGGTTTTGGAAATAGGGAACGTTTGGGTTTTCCTAGGAGGATTAGAGTCGGGAGGGGGCCTGCTTTGGGCGGCCCCTTCACACATACAACCTTCCTAGGGTTGTTTAACACGAGCCGAGGTGGCTCCACCATAATTTGCCCCAGGTTAGCCTCGTGGGCCTGGGAGCTTGATAAACAAGGGGAGTTTATGATCCCCTGAAGCTATGGGTGACTCTCACCTAGGATCACTACGACCTGGTCCCTAAAAGGGATCTTAACACACCTGTGGAAGGTGGATGGCACAGCGCCCAAACTATGTATCCAGGGTCTTCCCAGCAACAGGTTATAATGGGGGTGGATGTCCAAGACATGGAACACCCCCGTGTGTTCGATCCCTCCCGTTTCCATTGGGAGTTCGATGGATCCTAAAGGCCTAGACGCATTCCCATCGTATCCAGTGATAACGATGGGGCTTGGGTTCACTGAAGTCAAGGTGACTCCGATTTTATACGCCACGTGAAGTGGAAGGATGTTGAGCCCTCCTCCACCATCGACTAGGCACCTGTCCAAAGAGTGGTTGTTTAGAACCACCTCGATGTGCAGGGCCTGGTTATGGGTTTCGTAGGGTCTATCTACATCATCTTCTGAAAAGGTGATGGGCGATTTTGCTCCTAATAAAGCCACTTGGGCAGACAAGGATTCCGGACTTATGTTCGAATCAACCTTGGCCCTTTCTAGAATTTTCTCTAAGACAAGTCTATGCCTAGGCGAGGTTTTGATAAGCTCTAGGATAGACATGTGAATAGGAATCTTTGAAAGGTGGTTTTCGAAATCATAAGGATTTAGGATGATTTTGTCCTTATCTGCTTTTGGCAGACCACTAGGGATACATGCTTTTGAGGGGCCAGGCACACTGACCACCTTTTGAGCACCTTGAAGGTGCGGGGGTTGGTAGATCCTCCCGGATCTAGTGACTTCCCCCACGACCAGCCTAGGGTTCGCGCTAAACTTGGCTTTAAGGATGAGCTGAGGAGAACCTTGGATTTTAAAAACTGGCTTTGCCGGGGTTTCCACTTTTGATGGTCCCCGAATGACGACTTGGGCGGGCCTCTTGTATAGTACAAGGATGGGCGCACAAGCAGGTCGACCAGGCTCTGGTTTTTGCGCTAGTTCCTTGGAAATGGTGAGGGTACATACCTCCTTTCCTTTCCCACTGCCACTGGCGTGTTTGGGAAAGGGTTCCTTGAAGATGGCTTGAGGTGGCTCAGGTTCCACAGTGACCTGGAGCCGGCCCTCTGCTATCAAGTTCTCAATTTTATTTAGAAGAGAGAAGCATTGTTTGGTATCATGGCCTTTGAGCTGATGATACTTGCAAAATCGGTTTAAATACCCCCCTTTGGACGTGACTCCTTCGGGGTTTTCAGGGAGTTCGATCATGCCCTGGGCAAGTAAGAGGTCTAGGACCTCCGACACAGGTTGCCCCAGCGGAGTGTACTCCCGTTTTTCAATTGGTTTTGAAAAATTGCGTTCTCTCTTATTTTCTATTTTTTCAAAATTTTAGAAGTGCCCGCCATGCCTGGATCCACCCGGACATTGGCGATTTTATGGGGCTTTGCCCCTTTGTCCGTTGTGGGCAGCCCATATGCGATGGGCTTTTCCACACGTGTTTTAGGAACGGCACTTCCTTTCCATAGGTGGTCGTATGTCCCTTTTTGCAAGTTGGTTTCGAAAGGGGATGCCTTTTTGATCAACTTATGGAAAGTTGAAATCTCATGGAGCGAGAGAAGGGTTTTTAACTCGCTTTTGAAATTATCCAGGATGAGCATTACTGCGCATCCTTCGGATATAGGCTCTCGCACTTGGCCCAAAAGAGACCTCCATCTTATAATGAAGGCATGCACGTCTTCGTTCATGCCTTGCTTTGTATCCCTTAAGGTATTCAGGGTTGGCGTGACTTCCACGTTGTGTGCAAATCTTTGCATGAAGCAGTTCGCTAACTCTTCAAAAGTAGCGAACTGGCTTAAGTCGTAGGAAGCCAGCCATTTGGCAGCTGTGCCTTTAAGGGATAGGGGGAACCAATACACCCATTTCATCGAGTCCTTTTTCTTCTTATGGGCTCGACGTGAGAAAAGCTGCAAGTGAGACCTAGGGTCTCCCATGCCATCATACCGATGGAAGTTCGGTATTTCATCGTCACTGTCTGTTTCGTAATCCATAGGAAGGAAATCAGACAGGGCGTAGCTTCTTTTCTCTTTATTTTGCCCTTTCAGCAGCTGCTGTAGGGCTTTACGGTCCTTTTGTGTGAAGGACTCGTGGTATTGGTTGCCTTCCATTACGGAGCCTCTTTTTGCTTGCGAGGTTTTTCAATTTTCTTTTTAGGCCTTTGTTCACCGTTTGATGAACATGAATCGCCTACTTCAGCCTCTTGGCTGAGAGCATCGATTTTGGCCTCAAATTCCCTTCTCAAGTCCTCGATTTCATCTAGCTTTATTTTGTTTTTGAAAATCCTCCTAGAGTGAGAACTTGATGCGCATGAGCCTTGGCTCGACACTTCACTTGGATTGGATTTTGACATGCTTTTCAAGCTTTTTCAAAATTTCCTAAGTAAAAGCAAAGAAAACAAGTTAAAAACGACACCTTTATAAAATTTTCGCAAGATTTCTACAAGTAAACTCGATTTTTGAAAAGGCTCACGTCCCACCGGGCGTGCCAATCTCTGTAGACGCGCGAAAATCCCCGCCTCTTCGCCTCTTTCGGGGCTTGGAGTGGATCTTATCGTGCGTCTAAGGCCTATGTATATAAATAGGGCATGCCAGCTAGCTTACTCAAGCTAGCGAAGATATATTTAACACTGACTTCTAAACGTGGCGACTGTGAGCAAGTAAGCTCTTGTCGTCGCAGACCTTCTTGCACCGATGCGCAAGGGTCAGTCTGTACGCTTTTGCAAAAATCGAGTTTTGGGGAGAAAGTCCACGAAGCGGTTCGAGGTGTCTATTTCGGGTCTTTAAGATGCGATTGCATATTTTAGATCACGTGGATTTGCACGTGCCTAAGTCTTTTCTTTTATCCCTTTTTGGGTCGCCTAGTTTGTGTGTTATGAACACTCCACTACATGGGCGAATTCGAGCGGGGCTTGCTTTGATGCAATATGCGTCCTACCTCGTGGTATGGCGTAGATGCAATGTAAACTCACGCTACTCCAAAGGGAAAACCCGAAATGTAAAGACAATACTGAAGGGAAACAACAGAAGGGAAATAACCGAAGGGAAATAACCGAAGGGAAATAACCGAAGGGAGATATGTATATATCTTATGTATATGAGCCCTTACTCGGGTCTTGCAAATAAGAGCGAAGGCTCAATGTGGGTGCGTGCTTGAATTGAAAGACTTACTCACACGACATGAAATTAAACCCAAATATAAATTGCAGTATGACCTTGACTAAGGTCTTGGGAGTAAGAGCGAAGGCTCAATGTGTGTGAGAGTGCTTGAATTGAAGTACTACACACACGACATAAATGAAACCCAAATATAACTGCAATAAGGCCTTTACTAAGGTCTTGGGAGTAAGAGCGAAGGCTCAATGTGTGTGAAAGTGCTTGAATTGAAAGACTTACTCACACGACATGAAATGAAACCCAAATAGTATAGGTCGGCCCTTACTTGGGTCTTTCAAATAAGAGCGAAAGCTCAATGTGTGTGAGAGTGCTTGAATTGAAAGACTTACTCACACGGCAAGAAATGAAACCCAAATAGTATAGGTCGGCCCTTACTTGGGTCTTTCAAATAAGAGCGAAAGCTCAATGTGTGTGAGAGTGCTTGAATTGAAAGACTTACTCACACGGCAAGAAATGAAACCCAAATAGTATAGGTCGGCCCTTACTTGGGTCTTTCAAATAAGAGCGAAAGCTCAATGTGTGTGAGAGTGCTTGAATTGAAAGACAACGCACCCAACATAAACAAAACCCTTCGAGAATGGAATATATATGTACACTTATATATTAGGGGCTGATTAGGCCCGTGTGTGTTCAAAATTGTGCACGACTAAGAGAGTGCACGTGTGTGGTTGTGCCAAGCCACGTTATTACAAGCGGGGGGAGACTATGCTCCGTTATTACAACCCCGTATCAAATTGAATTTCAAGCAAGTGTACGACTAAAGACCGAGTTTAGACACTTACGGGTAGCTGGTCCGTAGAGGTCTTGCTTGAGCGTGGCCTTGGCTTTGGGCTGCAAACGGGAGCTCCGCGAAGGTAGGTGATCAAGAGTGCTGGCCGACTGCAAATGGGGCGCGGGATAGACGCCTCGAAGGGGGCCGGTGGCAAGTAGGTGGCGCCTCCAAGTAGGGAGTTTAGAGTGGCTGAACAAGTGGGTATTAGGATCACTAGGGAAGTTGGGTACTTAGGGAAACTGGACCTAAAAGGTGAGCTAGTGGGAAGGCCAAATAGGACACCTAGGGGGGTTGGCCGAATGGGAGATGGTGGCTAAGTAGTGGCCAGCAACTTGGGTTATCCTAGGTTCGGCTAGGTTTAGGTGGTGGCGGCAAAGGGGCTGAGCTGAAGGGAGGATGGGTGGCTAAGAGTGGAGAGGTGGTAGAGAAGGGGGCTAGGTAAGGTGCAAGGTACTTACCGAATGGGGAGAAGTGGCGGATGGAGTGGGAAAGTGGCGGGCAGGTGGCTGTCGGCTGGTTCAGTTGGGGGAAGATGATGGCGTCCGGCTGAGGGGTAGTGGTGGTGGACGGAAGAGGGAAGGTGGCGGAGCAGGGGGCGGCTGGTGGAGCAGCTGGAGCAGGCCAAGGTGGGGAGTTGTCCCGGCTGGGTGAGAGAAGGGAGAAGGAGAGGGCCCGGCTGGGTGAGGTAGAGTGGTTCCCACTTAGAAAACCCGTCCACAATGAGGGGGGTTTAAATAGGGGATGGGTAGGTCGGTTAGGGCTGGGCTGTGGGTAGTGGTTAGGTGGTTTAGGTAGGGTGGTATGTAGATAAGGTGGGTTGGATGGGGTTGGGCCAGATATTTTAAAACTAGGTGTTTGGATAAACCGTGGGCTAAGGGTGGTTTAGGGGTTTAGGGCTAGGTTAGGTGGTTGGGTTTTAGGGTGAGGTTTAGTGAGCTAGGTTAGGTGATTAGGCTAGGTTTAGGCTAGGATTAGGGAAGTTAATCTAGGTTTAGGGAAGGATTAGGGAAGTGGGTTAGGTGATTAGGTTGGGATTAGGCCGGGATTAGGGAAGTGGGTTAGGTGATTAGGTTCAGATTAGGGGTGGATTAGGGGTTTAGGCATTTTTGGCTAGGTTTAGGTGAAGGAGCTCCCTTAGCATGGCCCATAGACCTTGATCACCCCATGTTGGTGCAGCCCTAGGTTAGGTTTTTGATAATTACAAGCTTAAACCCACTCAATTAGGCTAACCCACATGATTAACCCAAACTTGACACACAAGTCAAGCTTAATACAACACTCTTGATATTTTTCACCCCCACTCTCTCTCATGCCCAATATCCCACTTGAATTTCAAGTGGGCCCCACCTCCATTTATGAGAAGGTGATGTGGGCCATGGATATGGATATTGGATTGGATCTCTGGATCCAAATCCAAATCCAAGTCCACATATGGGTTTGGATTGGAATCTGGATATATATGGTCCAGATCCAATCCAAACTGAACTCTGACTCCTTCGAGCTGGGTTCGAGACGGACGATTTGTGCGGGGCCTGACAGCATCAGTACTCCGTCTGCGTTGGGTCTTCGCCAACATAGTCGTCCGCCTCCGTTTCTACCTTCCGGAGATGACTTCAAATGCTATTTTGATAATAACAGGGTCTTGGACGTTCGAGATCCTGGGATGTGAATCAGATACAAGAGTTGCTGCGCCGGGCTCGACAGGTGCTCCGGTTCCGGGCTCTTCTTGGCTCTCCTGGTCCTGTCTTGATCGGGCCAAGCCACTTTGGGGTTTCAAAACATGTTTTAAAAGGGTTTTCAAAAGCTATATTATATGTTTTTTGAAAGATAAAGTTTAAAACATATATACAGGGTTGTTTGGAAGGCTCCTGGGTTTCCAAACTCAAAATGGCCCTTTGGGGCTGCTTGTATAAAACCAGATTCGTTTAAGAAATTCGTGGGATTTCGGGGTGTTTACACATGGTCTGCCCCAAGTTAGCCTCATGGGCCTGGAAACTCGACAAACAAAGAGAGTTTATGATCCCCTGAAGCTGAGGGTGATTCTCACCTAGGATCACCATGACTTGGTCCCTGAAAGGGATTTTAACACACCTGTGGAAGGTGGATGGCATAGCGCACAAGCTGTGTATCCAAGGCCTTCCCAACAACAGGTTATAATGGGGGTGGATGTCCAAGACATGAAACACCCCCGCGTGTGTGATCCCTCCCGTTTCCATAGGGAGTTCGATTGATCCTAAGGGTCTAGACGCATTCCCATCGTATCCAGTGATAACGATGGGACTTGGGTTCACAGAAGTCAAGGTGATTCCGATTTGATACGCCACATGAAGTGGAAGGATGTTGAGCCCTCCTCCCCCATCGACAAGGCACTTGTCCAGAGAGTGGTTATTCAGAACCACTTCGATATGCAGGGCTTGGTTATGGGACTCATAGAGTCTATCTACATCATCTTCCGAAAAAGTGATGGGTGATTTTGCTCCTATTGACGCCACTTGGTCAGACAAGGATTCTGGGGTTATGTTCGAACTAACCTTGGCTCTTTCTAGAATTTTCTCTAGCACGAGTCTATGCCTAGGCGAAGTTTGTATTAGCTCTAGGATGGACATGTGGATAGGAATCTTTAAAAGATGGTTTTCGAAATCATAAGGGGTTAAAATGATTTTTTCATTGTCTGCTTTTGGCAGAACTCTAGGAATACATGCTTTTGAGGGGCCAGGCACACTGACCACCTTTTTAGCACTTTGTAGGTGCGGGGGTTGATAGATCCTTCTGGATCTTGTCACTTTCCCCAGGACCAACCTAGAGTTCACATCTAAACTGGCTCTAACCGAGAGTTTTGGAGCACCTTGAATCTTTAAAACTGGTTTAGCAGGGGATTCAGCTCTTGGTGGTCCCCGGATGATTACTTGGGCGGGCTTCTTGTAAAGTACAAGAGTAGATGCACAAGTGGATCGACCAGACTCAGATGAATGCGCTAGATCTTTTAAAAAGGTGAGGGTACATACATCTTTTCCTTTCCCACTACCACTGGCGTGCTTGGGAAAGGGTTCTTTAAAGATAGCTTGAGCTAGCTCAGGTTCCGCTGTGACCTGGAGCCGGCCCTCCGCTATCAAGTTCTCGATTTTGTTTAAAAGGGAGAAACAAGGCTTTGTATCATGGCCTTTGAGCTGATGAAACTTGCAAAAGCGGTTTAAATATCCCCCTTTGGAAGTGACTCCCTCGGGGATTTTGGGGAGTTCAATCATGCCCTGGGCAAGTAGGAGGTCTAGGACCTCCGACACAGGTTGCCGTAGCGGAGTGTACTCCCATTTTTCAATAGGTTTTTGGAAGTTTCTCTCCCTTTTGTTTTCTAATTTTTCAAAATTTTTCGAAGTGCTTGCCGGGCTTGGATCCACCCGAACATTGTCAATTTTGTGGGGTTTTGCCCCTTTGTCCATCATGGGTAGCCCATAAGTGATGTGCTTCTCCAGCGGGTTTTTGAAATGGCACTTCCTTTCCATAAGTGATCGTATATCCCTTTCTTCAAATTGGTTTCGAAAAGGATGCTTTTTTGATCAACTTATGGAAAGTTGAGATTTCATGAAGCGAGAGAAGGGTCTTTAGCTCATTTTTAAAATTATCCAGGATGAGCATAAATGTGCATCCTTCAGATATTGGCTCTCGCACTTGCCCTAAAAGGGACCTCCATCGAATAATGAAGGCATGTACGTCTTCGTTCATGCCTTGCTTTGTATCCCTTAAAGTGTTTAAAGTCGGTGTGACTTCTACGTTATGTGCAAATCTTTGCATAAAGTAGTTCGCTAACTCTTCAAAAGTAGCGAACTGACTTTGATCGTAGGAAGCCACCCATTTGGCAGCTATGCCTTTAAGGGATAAAGGGAACCAATACACCCATTTCGTAGAGTCCTTTTTCTTCTTATGGGCTCGACGTGAGAAAAGTTGCAAGTGAGACCTAGGGTCTCCCATGCCATCATACCGATGGAAGTTCGATATTTCATCGTCATTGTTTGTTTCATAATCCATAGGTAGGAAATCAGACAGGGCGTAACTCCTTTTCTCTTTATTTTGCCCTTTCAGCAATTGCTGTAGGGCTTTACGGTCCTTTTGTGTGAAGGACTCGTGGTATTGGTTGCCTTCCATTACGGAGGCCTCTTTATGTTTGCGAGGTTTTTCAGTTTTTTTCTTGGCCTTTTGTTCACCATTTGATGAACACGAATCGCCTGCTTCAGCCACTTGGCTAAGAGCATTGATTTTGGCCTCGAATTCCCTTCTCAAATCTTCTATCTCTTCTAATTTGATTTTATTTTTCAAAACCCTCCTAGAGTGAGAACTTGATGCGCATGAGCCTTGGCTGGACACTTCACTTGGGTTTGATTTTGACATGCTTTCAATCTTTCAAAAATCCTATGTATGAAGCACAAAAAAGAGTTAAAAATGACACATTTGGAAAAATTTTCGCAAGGTTTCTAAGATGACTCGATTTTCAAAAGACTCACGTCCCACCGGGAGTGCCAAATCCAGTAGACGCTGAAAATCCCCGCTTCTGGTTCTTAGGCCTGAAGCGAATCTTTTCGTGTGTCTAAGTCCTATTAAGCAAAAAGGTGTGCTAGCTAGCTTGCTTAAGCTAGCGAAGAGATATTTTGAAATCTGACTCCTAACGTGGCGATTGTGAGCAAGCAAGCTCTTTTCGTCGCAGACCTTCTTGCACCGATGCACAAGGGTCAGTCTGTATGCTTAGAAAATCAAGTTTTAAATATGAGAACCTACGAAAATGTTTGAGGTGTTGGATTCGGGCTGGTTTTGTTTGGTTTTCAAGTTTTATTTCACGTGGATTTGCACGTGCCTATGTCTTTCTTTTTATCCCTTTTCGGGCCAACTAGGTGTGTGTTATGAACACGTGACCTAAGTGGGGCGACTTTGAGCAGGAGTGTGGGGTTTGCTTTGATGCAATATGTGTCCTAACTCGTGGTATGGCGTATATGCAATGCAAACTCACGCAACTCCAAAGGGAAAACCCGAATTGAAAGACAATGCGGAAGGGAAATGACTTGAATGTAAATTGCAAAAGGGAAATTGCAAAAGGGAAATATGGCTATATCTTAAGAGCGGAAAAGCTCAATTGTGCAAATGTGTGCCGTGTATATATGTAAAGACTACGCACACTGCTGAACCTTAAAACCCAAATCTTAAAGACATAGCCGAAAGGGAAATACTTATAATATATATGGGCCTGAAGGTCGCCAACGTGTTGCGTGGGTGCTATGTGTATATTGAAAGACAACTCACACGACTTAAATGAAACCCAAATATAAATTGCAATAGGCCTTGACTAAGGTCTTGGGAGTAAGAGTGAAAGCTCAATGTGTGTGAGTGTAGAATTGAAGTACTATGCACACAACATGAAATTAAACCCAAATATAAATTGCAATAGGCCTGGACTAAGGTCTTGGGAGTAAGAGCGAATGCTCAATGTGTGTGAGTGTATAATTGAAATACTACGCACACGACATGAAATTAAACCCAAATATAAATTGCAATAGGCCTTGACTAAGGTCTTGGGAGTAAGAGCGAAAGGTCAATGTGTGTGAGTGTATAATTGAAATACTACGCACACGACTTGAAGTAAAACACCCCAAAACGAAATTGTAATAAGCCCTTACTTGGGTCTTGAAAATAAGAGCGAAGGCTCAATGTGTGTGAGTGTGAAAATTGAAAGACAACACACACAACTTAAGCAAAACCCCACGCAACTTAAATTATATAAGTAAGTCTATATCTTAAGGGCTGATTAGGCCCAAGTGTGTATCAAAATCATGTGCAACTAAGAGCGGAATAGGCTCAAGTGCACGTGTGTGTGGGTGTGTCAAACCACGTTATTACAAGCGGGGGGAGACAATGCTCCGTTATTACAACCCCGTATCAAATTTAATTAAGCTTAAGCAAGTCTATGAACAAGGATCGAGTTAGGCACTTACGTATAGCTGGTCCGGAGGTGACTTGCTTGAGCTTGGGCTTGAGTGTCGCCTTGGGCTGGAAGAGGGACCTCCTCGGAAGGGCACGGCAAAGGAGGTTGCTGGCCGGATGGCAAGGGTGTGGGTGTGGTGCCTTGGCGCTAGCCGAACGGAGGGGTTGCTGCTGGAAGTTTGGCTTGGGGCGCTTAGGGAAAGCAAAGGGGAGTTAAGGTATGGCTAGGGTATTGTCTAAGGGAAAGGAGGGGCAAGTCCTAAGGAAAGATGAGGCTGGATGTATTGGCTAGGGGTGCCTAAGGGAGAAGTAAGGTGGCGTGTGTTGCAGTCGGTTGTGGCTGGCCGAAGGGTGAAGGGTGGCAGATGGTGGCCAGCTGGATGAAATGTTGGCAAGGCTGAGGAAGGTGTTGAGGGTGGTGGTTAAGAGTGGAGGGGGAGTGAAGAGAGGGTGGTGTTAGGATGGGGTACTAACCGGAGAGGGAAGTTGGCCGGGAGGTGAAGGTGTTGCGGGTGTCAAGGTGCAACCGGGTGGAAGGTGGCAGGTTGGTGCAGTCGGGTGGCGTGGAGTGAAGCTGGCCGGGAGGTGATGGTGGCGTGGAGTGGAGCTGGCCGGAGTTCCAAGGTGGAGCAGGTGAGAGAAGAAGGAAAGAGATGAGAGAGGAGAGGGGGCTCGGTTGGCCCAAAGAAACTTGAAAAACCCGCCCACTAGGGGGGGGTTTATAGTTTTTTGTTGGGGTTGGTTGGGGCTGGTTTTGGGGGGCTGGTTTAGTGGTTAGGTGGTGATGGTTTGGGGATAAGGTGGGCCAGATATTTAGGGGGGGAAAGATATTTAGGTTAGGTGGTTTTAGGGATATGGTGTGCTAGGGTTCTAGGTGGGGTGGTTTAGTGGTTTAGGGCTTAGCTAGGTGGGTTGGTTTTAGGGTGAGGTTTAGTGAGGTGGGTTAGGCGTTTAGGCTAGAATTAGGTTAGGATTAGGAGAATTAGGCTAGGTTTAGGGAGGTAGGTTAGGTGATTAGGTTGGGATTAGGGAAGTAGGTTAGGTGATTAGGCTAGGATTAGGTCGGGATTAGAGCAAATGGCTAGGGTTAGGGGGTTTAGCCTAGGTTTGGGTTAGGAGCATCCCTTTGCATGGCCCATGGACTTAATTGCATCATGTTGATGCAACCCTAGGTTAGGTGTAGGTTCATACAAGTTTAAACCCACACTCATTAGGCTAACCCACAAGATTAACCCAAAACTTGACAAACAAGTCAAGCTTAATACATTTCCCTCACATTTAATCCTCCCCATTCTCTCTCATGCCCAAGATTCCACATGAATTTCAAGTGGGCCCCACCTCCATTTATGAGAAGGTGATGTGGGCCTTGGATGTGGATATTGGATTGGATCTTTGGATCCAAATCCACATATATGCTTGGATTGGGATCTAGATATATATGGTCCAGATCCAATCCAAAGCTGAATTCTAACTCCTTTAGGGTATGTTCGAAACGAACGGTTTGTGCGGGGCTTGACAACATCAGTACTCCATCTTGCGTTGGGTCTTCGCCAATATTGTCGTCTGCTTCTGTTTTCACGTTCCATAGATGATTTCAAAGAGTTTTGTTGATAATAGGGGCTTGGATGTTCGAGATTCTGGGGATGAACATAACACGAGAGTTGATGTGCCGGGCTCGACATGTGCTCCAGTTCTGGGCTCTCTTTTGCTCTTCTGGTCCTGCTTTCATCAGGCCAAGTCGCTTTGTGGGGTTTCAAAACATCTTTTAAAGGGTTTTAAAACTATATCATACATATTTTAAAACATATATAGTTTAAACATATGTATAGGGTTTTACCTAGAAGGCTCCTAGGTTTCCAGACTCAAAATAGCCCTTTGGGGCAGCTTTCACAAAACCAGGTGTTTTGGAAAAATCGTGGGATTTTGAGGTGCTTACAGATGCCCCTCTTTGTCATTATCCAAATTTGGATAATGGCAAAGAAGACAAACACCCCTTTCAATGTCTCCCTAGATCTATCCACAAAAACATGGGATCGCTCGAATCTTTAGCAAAATCTCACTTTTAAAACCCTGGTAGGAGGAGATATCACGCCAAAGGATTATACAAAATGGTTTCTGGTCCTAAAATGGGATCATGTTATGCAAACGTCCATGCGTGGAAATGCAGATGCATGACATGGGTGGGGTGCCAAGAGTGGCGACCTCCTAGAGACCAGATATGGTCGAACTCTTGAGACTTACAAGGCCTGCTGCTCCAAGTGAGCAGATCCTATGCTGCTCCAAGGGACAACTGTCTTGAGTCTCAATCGTAAGGATCTCGAGCTCTTCGTGTTTGCCCTTACTTGAGTCTTGACACTCGCTAATCTAGCGGAGGTTTTATAAGAAAATAAGCTTTATTTCAAATTCCTACGTCTTACTCGAAACGTCGAATTCTCAAACAAAATGAAATTCAAGTAAGTAAATCCTATTTTTACTTTAGGATTCCTCGAAATGAACCATGTTTTACTTGGGATAAGCCAGGGATGGGAAAGAGATACCACTGTCCCTTCTGAAGCGTCCCGTGGTTTAAGGCATAGAAGGCGGAAAACTGCTCTTTTTGAGATTTTTGGCCTCTTTTTCCTTTTTTTCCATATTGGGGAGTTTTTTTTCTTTAATCCCTCTTTTTCACAAGAGAATCGATTTTTCTTTTGGATTCTAGTTTCTTTCTTTTGGAAAGAGACTTTCGATGGGAAAATTCTCTTTATTTGGGCCATGTTTTCCTTTTTGGAAGGAGAAGAGAAGGGGGAAGGACTTATCCCAAGGTCACACTCGATCCATTCCAGATCAGCCTATTTAGAAATAGCACGTACTACTTGCAAGTATCTTGCTATATTGAACTAGGCCTTTCTTTGTAAGAAGAAGGATTTTGAAATATAACCACGATTTGGAAGACTCCACTCTTTCACAAGTGCGAATTCTCTCACTCAGGGTCACAGAATTTTCCTTTGAACCTTATTTTCTAAGTCTCAAAGCAGCTATCCCTTTGGGTTTTCGAAAATGGGAATTTAACCCAAATCTTACACATAATATTTCTTTAAAGTATATAGCTTATATGCAATAAAGCATATTTAATACTGGATATAAATGCGTAGTTTAGATATTAAAATTGGATACATGATGTGGAAGTGAAGATATGAAGCCTAGGATGTGGCCCTAGGTGGATCTCGTGGATCTGGGAGGTGGCCCTAGATCATTATGTATGTGAATATTGTTGAGATTGATTGGGTGACTATAAGACTCTACTAGTGTGATATTGAGATACTTTGTCCCGTAGACCTGAGGGGTTGGACTTGATGAGCTAGTGATTTGGTCACCAAGGTTCTTAGTCCAACACACTAAGGGCATGGTCAAATGCCATGTGGCCAAACATGAGGAGGATTCAGAGAACTCCTACGGTATGGACATGGTGGAGGTCTTAAGATTGAAACTAAATTTGTATTATTGATGAGTGTTTGATTATGTATGTATGTTTAATATTGCTTTTAAATGTGATATAGATTTCTTATTGTGTTGTAAGGTTTAAAATTATCCATATTTTTAGTATGCTTTTCTGTGTAGAAATCACAGCAACCTACAAGTGTGTTGTAGTGCTCAATTGTATTGAGAAGTTTGGAGTGCTTCCAGGATAGGACTATCACTTCTATAGATTGACTTTTCTTTTTGATAACCATTGTTTGTTGAAGTTTGGAGTGCTTCCAGGATAGGACTATCACTTCTATAGATTAACTTTTCTTTTTGATATATCATTGTTTGTTGGATTTTAATTGTATATAAATAAATGAATTTGGACTTATCATTTGATCTTGTGGGTTTATGTTGCCATTGAATTGTCAACATTTCATAGGACTCGACCACGTGGCATTAACGGGGAAGGCAAGCCATCTTGGTTTTGGACACTTAAGATAAATAATACACGGGAGTCAATGTTTTGGTTTAGCAAAAGAACACCTATTAGAAAAAGGTATTACATACAAAAAAGACTCAACTGACTTGATGAGCAGGTAGTGTTTCTAATATGGTGCAAACAACACTTGATCATTCATCTCAAATAGATGAATGGTTTAGATCGAAACAATACACACTAAAAAAATAACATATACTTACTCGCTTTTCTTAGGAAAAGCAAAAGGTAACTTTTACATCTAAACAATTCTTCTCTTTAAGATGTGGCCACGATTTGTATACACCATGGCCTTTCTCATTCTTCAGGAGTAAAAAGAGGAAGTTACATGCCTCTATACATAAAGTATCAATATAACAACTAACATATTTTTCTAAGTAGGGACATTGATACTCAAATGAAGAGAAACTTTCTTCTCTTTAAAGACAACATATATCCAGTTTGAACAAACCCTATTATTCGAAGAAATAAATATAAACCCACTTTGATTCACCATGAAGCCCATGATGGGTTTCACTAAGTGGGTCTTAGGCATGAGAAATTGTGTACATACATACACACACGCACACATGCAGACACATTATATACCTGCTAAGAGGTCCCAAAGTTAAAACATTATCATCTATAATTACAGAAAAAGGTTTAAATAGTTAACATTACCATCATATAATTAAAGAAAAAGGTTTAAATTGTCACTCAAGAGCTGACAAAAGAAAGTTCTAATGAAATCTCGATTGTCTAGGAAACAACTTTGAGTTGCTCACAGTTTGTCTTGCACCATACACATGATTTGACTTGTTAAGCTATCTAAACCCTCACAGAAGCACTATGTGATACCTCAAGGAGCGATGCCTCTCCTTGCTAGGGTTCAACTCAGAAACCTCTTAGTAAATTAGGAGGGCATGAGTTTGATATCTAGGGGTGTGCATATGTGGTAGGGTCAAACCCTTCAACCTTGGTGCAGCCGTGAGCTCCACCTTTTTGCAGCCACCTTTGGTCAAGCCCACCTTTGTTGACTTTCTCCCTTAAACTCCACGTGAAACCTTGGCTTCATCTCCACTCCTTCTCTCTCCTCCTTTTTCCCAAATTTTCCCAAGCATTTTCACGTGAACCCCCTTGGCCCTATTTATTGGCCAAGGGTGGTTCTTTTGGATTGGGTTTGGATCATAGGATCCAACCCGATCCAATCTTCAATGAGACCAAGATCTGGATCTTTTGGTCTAGATCAAATCTAAACTTTTTCTTTTGAGTCCTTTTTTGGTGCATGACACGGACGGTTTTCGAGCGGGCTCCGGTTCCTCGGTGGCCCCATTTTAGCCTGGGTTTTTCCCAGCTTCTTTAACCGGTCGATGTCTTGCTTTTTAGGACTTTTTGATGTTTGATTTGATCCATCTGATCCCGTCTTGGGTTTGCCTTTGATGAGTTCGATCCAGATTTTCCAATGGATTCTAATTTTCGTTTTGACAGGCCTGATTCTTGATTCTTTATGGCTTTATCAGGGTCTTGGTTTCATTTTGCCTTTTTGAGGTTAAACTTGCTTCAATATGGGCACAGGGTTCGATCTTCAATATGGCTTTCCTCCGAACAGGCTTGGGCCTTCCTTCTTTTCTCGATTTGATCTCGAACTGGATTTTTGGAATTCAAGAGTTTTTGAAAAACATGAAAATTTTGGGTGTTTACAATGGTGAAATTTTAAATCATACTCCATTAAGAGGAGTTGTCATTTACCAAGCCTACCCATGAGGATAGGTTTTTCAAATAAGTGCTTGATCGGATCTGTAGACACGAAAAATCCTCGACTCCGGGTTTCTTAGGCCTGGAGCGAATCTTTTCGCAATCTACGTTCGCTTTTAGGGCGTGCCAGCTAGCTTACTCAAACTAGCGAAGTAGTTTTGAAATATATGACTTTTTGAAAGGGCGATTGCAGGCAAGCAGGATCTTTACGTCGCAGACCTTCTTGCACCGACGCGCAAGGGTCAGTCTGTACGCTTAGAGACTTCTTTTGAAACAAGTTAAACTCAAATTCGATTTTGAATGATCAGGTGTTTGAAAATTTTGGAAATCATGTACTTGGCGAGTTTTTGCTTTTACTGGGCTTTGGCCGACCCTAAGTCTTTTAGTTTCAACCACTTAGGCATGTTTGCATGATTTGTTCGGGTTTTATTTGATGCAAGTATGCACTCTAGCTCGAGTATGGCGAGTATGCAATGCAACTCACACAACTGAACCTTAAAACCAGAAATTGAAAGACTTAGCAGAAGGGAAAACCCAAATTGAATGCAACTCACACGACTTGAATGTAAATTGCAGAAATTTAAATATATCTATATCTTAAGAGCGAAAAGGCTCAATGTGTGCGTGGGTGTTGTGTATAAATTGAAATGCAACACACGCAACTGAACCGTAAAATGCAACAGAAGGGAGATATAGATATATATAAGAGCAAGAAGGCTCAATTGTGGCGTGAGTGCTTTGAGTGTATAAATTGAAAGGCAACTCACGCAACTTGAATTTAAAACCCAGCTGGAAGGGAAATACGTATATATACGTAAGAGCGGAAAGGCTCAATGTGAGTGAGTGCTTTGAGTGTATAAAATGAAAGACAACTCACACGACTTGAACCTTAAAACCCAGCTGAATGTATATAAATAGGGCTATATCCTATGGGTTGTTGTGGCCCGTTTGTGTGCAAAAGTGTGCAGATAAGAGCGGAAAGGCTCGAGTGTACGTGTGTGTATTTTGCATCAAACACATATTACATCCGGGGGGAGACAAGCTCCGTTATTACAACCCCATATCAAATTGATTTAAGTTTAAAGTAATGTAAGAGAGTCAAGTTCGAGCACTTACACGTCGCCTGCTTGGACTTCCTTTATCAATGAGATCCGACCTTGGATATAGCCGTTGGATGGACCCCTCTCTGCGAACCGACCAGCTGCGTGGGATGTTGATCCTAGTTCATGGCCTGGGCGAGGTTGACATGCGAAGGTGCTATGACTTTGGGTAGGACACAAGTGGATCGAAGGCAAGGTATAAGGGATCTAGGGCCAGATCTAAGGTGAAGGGTTTAGTTTGGGTTCGAATCAAGGTCCTAAGGTGAGACTCGACCAGCTAGGGTCCAAGTTGGGTGATGATCCATGGGCGGATTTGGGAAGGGTCCTAAAGGAATGCTCGGCCAAGTGGTGGCCGAGCTTGTTTGGTGTGTTGAGAATGGTCTTAGGCGAGATTTTAAGGAAAGGGCATAAGGGAATGCTCGGCCAAATGGTGGCCGAGCTGGGCAAGTTTGGGAGTTCGTCTTAGATGGGAACTAGGGTGAAGTCCTAAGGAAATGGCTCGACCAAAGGGTGGCCGAGCTGGGCGGTTTTAGAGTTTGTTTTGGTTAGGATTTGAGGCGAGGTCCTAAAGGAGATGGCTCGGCCAATGGTGGCCGAGCTGGATAGTTTTGGGGGTTAGCTTAGGTTGGGTTTAAACCAAGGTAAGGATTTAGGACTTAGGGTGAAAATGGGGCAGATCTAGGGTGAGCTCGGCTAGCTATTGGCCGAGCTTAACATGGGCTTAGGTGGGGACCAACTTGGGTAAAACTAGGTTGGTTTTTAGTGAAGTTCGGCCAGCTCCTTGGCTGGACTTTGCTGAGTTTTCAAAGATGGTATTGGGTGGTTTGGAGAGACAAGAAGAGAGAAGGTTTGGAGAGGATCTAGGGGGCTCACCTTGGCATTGGTTCAGCCATGTTTTTCTTGATTTCCACGCAGCCAATCTTCACCAAGAAGGGGCCATCCAATGCTGCCGAATCTTACTTGAACATGAATTTTTCTTGTGTGAAATGGAGAAGCTTCTTGGCTTACAAAACCAGCCCACCTATTACAAAAAGCAAAGGGGGAAAGCAGCCCCCTTTGTTGACTTTTCCCTCTCTCTCTCTCTCTCCTACCCAAGCAAAGAGGCGTGAAAAAAAATTTGCAGCCCCCTTCAAGCCAGCCCCTCACGTCCTTTTATAGACTTTCAACTTGGATATGGATCTTGGGTCTGGCTATCCGGATCCAATCCAAACCCTATGTGGATCTAGATCGCGGATCTCGGATATTTTGAGATCCAGATCTAGTCCAAATATTTATTTGGGTTTGGATCTCGGATCTCGGATCTTGGATTTTTGAGATCCATATCCAATCCAAACACAATTTGGATCTGGATCTGGATATTTTTGGGTCCAGACCCAATCCAGACTTTTCTTCTGCTCCTTGGTTTTCTGGTCCTTTCTGTTGCTTTTCACCATCGGTTTCGAGCGGGCTTCGATTCATCGGACGCCCAACTCTGGCTTGGGTCTTCCCCAAGTCTTTCTTCCAATCGATGTTCTACTTTTCAGGACTTTTTCGGCGTTCATTTTAGTCCGCCGTTTTGGTTTTTGGCCGGTTCCTGTTGATACCGAACTTAGATTGCCGCACGGATTCCGTTCTTCATTTTGATGGGACGTGTCTTGGACTTCTGTCGACTTCCTCAGGTACTGGGCTTCTTTTTGCATTTTGGAGTTGCTTTACGCTTTTTCTTTGACCCAAATTACATTTTTACCCTTTTGTCGAGCTTTTCTCCAAACGGACTCTTTTTTCTTCCGTTTTCGAACAGGGGGTGGCTTTTGAGACTCCAGGCTTGATTTCTCTTCTTGCCGGGGCTCTTCTCTTGCCTTTTGTACCTGTTTTCACATTTTAAAATAGGTTGTCGTTTTGGCTCAAACGAGCTTTTTGTGTTTTTGAGAGTTTTTGATTTATGGAAAATTCGAGGTATTTATAGGATCAAGCCTAGACACTATCCATATCTCGTGATCTAAGAAGTAGTGTCTGAACTTTTGGCAGGCCCATACCAATGCCAAGCATGTTTTTTCCATAGCTTGATAATTTCTTTCATATGCCAATAGAGTTTTTGAAATGTAGTAAATAACATATTCTTTATGGCCATCATCCTCATATTGGGCAAGTAAAGCACCTAATGCATTCATATGCATGGAAATGTAAAGCAACAACTTTGGAGGTTTTAAAGTAGGAGGATTTACCAAATAAGTTTTTAATCTTTCGAAAGCCTTTTAACAATCGTCGTCCCATATAAACTTCACCCCTTTTGTCAAAAGCTTGTTGAAAGGTTCGCATCTTGTTGCCAAGTTTGATATAAACCTTCTAATCGATTGGAGGCAACCTTGGAGGCTTCGGATTTGGGTCAAGTTGGAGAGTGGAGGCATGTCTATGATGGCTCAACACTTAGAGGGGTCGACTTCAATGCCCCCTTTGCTTACCATAAAGCCTAAAAGCTTACCTGATTCCACTCCGAAGACACACTTTTGAGGGTTTAGTTTCACTTTGTAAAGCCTAAGCCTTTCGAAAACCTTTTGCAAAGATTCGATGTGTGTGCATCGGGTTTTTTATTTTACCAAAAGATCATCCACATGTACTTCTAAGAGCTCATGAATTTGATCATGGAAAATAGTAGTCATGGCTCTTTGGTATGTGGCACCGGCATTTTTCAATCCAAATGGCATAACTGTGTAACAGTATGTGCCCCAAGGTGTAGTAAAAGGAGTCTTAGCCTGATCTTTTGGTGATAACTTGATTTGATTATAACTCGAGTAGCCATCTATAAAAGAAAACATCTCATGATTCGCAGTGCTATCTGTAGAGACCGAAAATTTTCACTTACGGGTTCTTAGGCCTGAAGTGAACCTTTTCGCAATCTACTTCGCTTTATGGGCATGCCAGCTAGTTTACTTTAACTAGCAAAGTATGTTTTGAAAATAATCTGACTTTTGAAAGGCGATTGTAGGCAAGCGGGATTTTTACGTCGCAGACCTTCTTGCACCGATGCGCAAGGGTCAGTCTGTACGCTTAGAGACTTCGTTTTGAAACAAGTTTAACTCAAAATATATTTTGAATGAAGAAGTGTTTTAAAACCTTTTGAAAACCATGCATTTGGGCGATTTTGACTTTGTAAGGGTTGGACGACCCTAAGTCTTTCAAATTTTAATATACTTAGGCACGATGGGCGTGCATCGAAATAGCCTAAGTCTTGCACGATTTGATTCGGGTTTGTACGATTTTCAGATTTTAGATCACGTGGATTTGCACGTGCCTAAGTCTTTCTTTTTATCCCTTTATGGGCCACCTAGGTGTGTGTTATGAACACTCCACTACATGGGGCGAATTTGAGCAGGAGTACGGGGCTTGCTTCGATGCAATATGCGTCCTACCTCGTGGTATGGCATAGATGCAATGCAAACTCACGCTACTCCAAAGGGAAAACCCGAAATTAAAAGACAATGCCGAAGGGAAATTGCCGAAGGGAAATAACCGAAGGGAAATGACTTGTAAAGTAAATAGCCGAAGGGAAATGACTTGTAAAGTAAATAGCGAAAGGGGAAATATGGCTATATCTTAAGAGCGGAAAGGCTCAATTGTGTAAGTGTGTGTCGTGTATATATTGAAAGACAACGCACACGACTTGAACCTTAAAACCCGAATCTTAAAGACATAGCCGAAAGAAATACTTTATATAGAGTATATGTAGGGGCCCTTACTTGGGTCTTGTAAATAAGAGCGAAGGCTCAATGTGTGTGCGTGCTTGAATTGAAAGACTTACACACACGACATGAAATGAAACCCAAATATAAATTGCAGTATGCCTTGACCAAGGTCTTGGGAGTAAGAGCAAAAGCTCAATGTGTGTGAGTGTAGAATTGAAGTACTACGCACACGACATAAATGAAACCCAAATATAACTGCAATAAGGCCTTTACTAAGGTCTTGGGAGTAAGAGCGAAGGCTCAATGTGTGTGTGTGTGGAAAATAGAAAGACAACACACACAACTTAATTAAAAACCCCCTTGACTTAAAATATATAAATATAACTATATATTAAGGGTTTGTTAGGCCCGTGTGTGTGCAAGAAGTGTACGACTAAGAGCGGAAAGGCTCAAGTGCGCGTGTGTGTGGGTGTGTCAAACCACGTTATTACAATCGGGGGGAGACGAAGCTCCTTTACTACAACCCCGTATCAAAATTTAATTGAATATAAAGCAAGTTAATGTAATAGACCAAGTTTAGACACTTACAAATAGCTAGTCCATGTCCAACTTGCTTGCACGTGGGCTCACGGTTCACCTTGGGCAGCCAAGAGGGGGTTATCCTAGGGGGCTTTGAGGGAGGTTCTATGAGGCACGGTTAGGGCCTTAGGGGAACTAAGGTTCGGCAAAGATGGGGCTGTCTAGGGTCTGTCCTAGGTGGCTGGAAGAGGTGCAGGTCACGGCCAGGGGGGTGGTCAGGTCGGCAGGAAGGAGTCGGGCGCAACAATCGGGCGCCTGGCGCTGGGCGCTGGGCGCTGGCGGGCGTCTGGCGCTAGGAGGGCGTCAGGGCGCGGGATGGCGTCAGGGCACGCGGACAGCGTCAGGGTGCGCGGACAGGGCGCGGGGCGCACGGCAGGCGCGGTCCGGTTAGGTTTAGGTTGGTTCAAGTCTAGGGTTAGGTTTGGTCGAACCTAGGTTGGGTTAGGGTTAGGTTCAGTTGGGGTTAGGTAGGTTCGAACCTAGGCTAGGTTGGGGTTAGGTTTAGAGGGGTGTAGAGAGAATGGCTAGGTTAGGTTAGGCTTACCTCTTGGAGCCGGTCCTTCTTGGCTTGAGCCCACGTCTCCACGGTTGCAGCCACTTGGTCCAGCCCACCTTGGTTGCAGCCCCTTGGTCTAGACCCACTTAGCCCACATGGCTTGAACCCACCTCACCCAATGAGCCCACATGGCTAGGTCTATCACTCCCTCTCTCTCCTCCCAAATATTTGCATGAACCCTTTACATGGACCCCCTCACCTCTATTTATAGACATTTGAGGTGGGTCTTGGATTTGGGTTTGGATTTGGGTTTGGATCCATACCCAAATCCAAACACTATTTGGATCTGGATATTGGATCTCGGATATTTTGAGATCCGTATCCGATCCAAACCCAACATTTTTATGGATATAGATCTAGATATTTTGATCCAGATCCGATCCAATCCAAATACTATTTGGATCCAATCCAAATCCAAACACTATTTGGATTGGCCCAAATCCAAACACTATTCATTACATGGATTTGGATCTGGATATATATGGTCCAGATCCAAATCAAAATTTCTTCGGACAGTCCTTCTTGGCTTCTCGAGGCGAACGATCTGTGCGGGCACTGGCTTCATCAGCGCTCCGTCTGGTGCTGGGTTTTCCCCAACTTTGTCGTCCGGACTCCGTCTCGCCGTTCTGGACTCCGTTGAGCTTTTCATCAAACGGGCTCAGCTTTCTTTTGTTTTTTTATCAGGGAGTGGCTTCTGAAGCTCTGGGCTTGAATCCTCTTCGGGCCTAGGGTCTTCTTTTGCCTTCTGTACCTGTTTTCACATTTCAAAACAGGTCGTCGTTTTGGCTCAAACAAGCTTTTTGGTGTTTTGAGAGTTTTTGAAAAATAGAAGATTTGGGGTGTTTACACTATCCACTATCAAATCAATGTTTGGCAAAGGAAAATTATCTTTCGAGTGGCTTTGTTCAGGTTTCTAAAATCGAAGCAAATCTGAATTTTCCCATTGGATTTTCGAACTACACCTATATTTAAAAGCCAGTCAGAATACGCAATGGGTTTTATAAATCCGGCTTTTAAAAGATCTTCTAAACCCTATTTCACTTGAGAGTGGATATTGTGATAGATTTTTCTAAGCTTTTGCTTTATAGGTCTAGCATCTGGTTCTAGGGGAAGACAATGTTCTACCACTTTTGGGTCTAGACCAGACATGTCTTCGTAGGTCCATGCAAATACATCTATGTAGGTCTTCAAGAATGCAATGAATGATGCTTTTTCATACTCATGCAAAAATGTGCCTATCTTAACATGCTTAGGCTTAAACTCACTCCCTAGGTTGATTTCTACAAAATCCCCTCCTACGAAATTTGAAGGTTCTTCCAAGTCAAGGATTTTATGAAACTCGGGAAGCTCAGAGGCTTGATCCTCCTCAAGGAAGAGGGGATCCTCCTCCTTTCTTTGATCATTCTCGAGGATTCTAGGTCCTAGGGAAGTTTGAGGCCAAGTATGGGTTTCAAAAATACATGGTTTTAGTTTTGGGTTTTTTACAAATTCCACCAAATTTGGGTCTTTTACTAAGACAATTTTTTCTTCAATTTTTTCAATTTTTTTGGCTTTTTTGAAATTGACACCAGGAGCTGGTATATACAAAACCTTGTTTTTGGTATTTTCAGGTTTTTTGATTTTTTTAGTTTTTTCTAAAGAAATGGAAGGAGGAGGAATGTAAATCACCTTCTTTTTGGGATTTTCACAACTTTCTGATGTTTTTGGGTTTTGAGTTTTTTCCAAATGTTTTTGGATTTTGAACATATGCAATTTTTTTGGATTTTTACAGAGAAAACACCATGAATTAGTCTCTGTAAACCTGAAAATTTTCACTCCCAAGTTATGGAAAACTAGAAGTGAACCTTTTTGTGCCTACGCTTGCACGAGCGTGCCAGCTAGCTTACTCAAACTAGAGAAGGTTTTTGAACGTTTTTTTAACTTTGTCGATTGTAGGCAAGCGAACTCTTTTCGCTTTGAACCTTTTTGAACCGACGCTCAAAGGTCGGTTTAAGCGCTTAGGAACTTCAGTTTTCAAACAAGTTTTTACTTTAAATTAACTGAATGCTCAATGTTTTTTACGAATTCGGTTCGTGCACTTTTGCCAATTTTATGACGGGGTTTGACGACCCAAAGATTTTTGCAAGTTTTATTTATTTAGGCCTGAGGTGTGTGGAGTGTGCGAGCCTAGTTTCAGCATACTTTTAAGCGAGTGTTTGAGCGATTTGCCGCAATGAGTGGATGCAAAGATGCTATAAATTCTGTTTTTGGGTTTTTGAGAATGATGATGTGAACTCACCCGAATTGAAATTTGCACCTCACTCTACATCCGAAGTAAAACTCACGCGAATTTAAAGCGTATTCACTCTACTTTCATGAAAGTAAAACTCACGCGAAAAGTAAAACTCACACAAATTTAAAGCTTACGCACTCTACTTTCATGAAAGTAAAACTCACACGAATTTAAAGCGTACTCACTCTACTTTCACGAAAGTAAAACTCACGCGAATTCAAAGCATACTCACTCTACTTTCATGAAAGTAAAACTCACGCAAATTTAAAACTCACGCGAATTTAAAGCGTACTCACTCTACTTTCACGAAAGTAAAACTCATGCAAATTGAAATATATATATATATATATATATATATATATTTAGCTTAAGAGAGCGAGAAGGCTTGAGTGCACGTCAGTGTAAAGAGCAGAAAGGCTCGAGTGCTCGTTGGTGTAATCATGACAATCCACCAATTTAAGAGCGAAAAGGCTCAAGTGCATGTGCGTGTAAAAAGCGAAAAGGCTCGAGTGCACGTGGGAGTGATCGAGTTCAATCCACCAAATTAAGAGCGAAAAGGCTCAAGTGCTTGTGGGTGCGATCGTGTTCATGCACTAATATTACAACATGGGGGGAGACTTCGCTCCATTAATACAACCCCTTTTTGAATTGAATTTATGGAGAAAGTAGTTAAAAATTGAAGTTTAAAGAAACTTATAAGTTTTCCCCATTTTCTTTGGTCTTTGGTACAGTCGGGTCCTTCGTGCAGCGCCTCCCTAGTGTGCAGCACCCCCCCTAGTGCAGGTGCAACGCCCCCTTTGTGCAGATGCAGCGCCCCCTTAGTACGGGTGTGTAAACACCTCAAAAATGCCATGTTTTTAAACTCCCGAACTTCAAAAGCCAGCTCAAGGCCAAAACAAGAGAAAGAAGAAAAGTTCAAGCCCGTTCGAAGAAAAGCCAAACAGAAGGACAAAAATTGAAATTTGGGTTAAAATCAAGTTCAACTCTCAAAAGAAAACAGAAGCCATACCCCTGATGAAGCCGTAAAAAATTAAGAACCCGGCCTATCAAAACGAAAATCCGAAGTTCATGAGAAAATCCAAAGATTGACTTCATAAAAAAAAGCCTGAGACAGAACCAGATGGACTAAAAATCAGACGACAAGCAGTTCTCAAAAATAAACTGGCTGGTCAAAGGGACTGGGAAAAACCCATCCTAAAATTGGGTCACCGACGGAACTAGGGCCCGTTCAAAACCACCCGTTTCAAACACCAAAGAAGGACTGAAGAAAGAAAATTTTGGATTAGATTTGGATAAAAATATCCAGATCTAGATCCATTTGGAATTTGGATTGAGTTGGATCCTTGGATCCAAACCCAAATCCAAGACCCACCCCTCGGCCTATAAATAGAACCAAGGGGGGAGCAAATTCATGTGAAATTTTATGGGCTTGGGGGAGCTTGTAAAGTAGGAGAGAGAGTGTGTGGAAAAAGTCAACAATGGTGGGCCTTAGCCATGTTGGCTTGATCAAGGGCTAAGTGGGCTTGAACCTTGTGACCTTGATCTAGCTTGGGCTGCAACCATGGTGGACTATGGTGGACCGGCTGCAAGAGGTGTAAACACCCCAAAATCCCACGATTTTCCCAAAACACCTGGTTTTGCAAAAGCTGCCCCAAAGGGCTATTTTGAGTCTGGAAACCCAGGAGCCTTCCAAGCAAACCCTATACATATGTTTAAACTATACATGTTTTAAAATATGTATTATATAGTTTTAAAACCTTTAAAAGGGCATGTTGAAACCCCGGAAAGCAACTTGGCCTGATGAAAGCAGGACTAGAGGAGCGAAAGAGAGCCCGAAACCGGAGCATATGTCGAACCCAACACATCAACTCTCGTATCAGATTCATCCCCAAAATCTCGTACTTCCAAGCCCCTGTTATCAACAAACTGTTTGAAATGATCTTCGGAAGGTGAAAAGAGGAGCGGACGACAATGTTGCGAAGACCAAAGGCAAGACAGAGTACTAATGCTGTCAGGCCTCGCACAAACCGTCCGTTTCAAACATACCATGAAGGAGTCAGAAATTCAGATTTGGATCAGATCTGGACCATATATATCTAGATCCAAATCCAAACATGCATATGGATTTGGATTTGGATCCAAAGATCCAATCCAATATCGACATCCATGGCCCACATCACCTTCTCATAAATGGAGGTGGGGCCCACAAGAAATTCACGTGAAAAGCCTAGGTATGAGAGAGAATGGGGGATAAAATATGAGTGAAAATATGGTGGGCTTGACTTTTGTGTCAAGTTTTGGGTTAATCATGTGGGTTAACCTAATGAGTGTGGGTTTAAGCTTGTATGCACCTACACCTAACCTAGGGCTGCACCAACTTGCTGCAACTAGGTCCATGGGTCGAGGCAAAGGGATGCTCCTAAACCTAACCCTAAGCTAACCCACCTTGCCTAGCCATTTCCCCCTTCTTAAACAAACCTGGTTTTGTAAAAGCAGCCCCAAAGGGTCATTTTTGAGTCTGGAAACCCAGGAGCCTTTCAGACAACCTTGTATATACGTTTTAAACTTCATATTTCAAAAATATATAATATAGCTTTTGAAAACCTATTAAAACACGTTTTTGAAACCCCGAAGTGGCTTGGCCCGATCAAGACAGGACTAGGAGAGCTAAGAAGAGTCCAGAACCGGAGCACATGTCGAGCCCGGCGCAGCAACTCTTGTATTACATCCATACCCCCAGGATCTCGAACGTCCAAGACCCTATTCTTATCAAAATGTCATTTGAAATCATCTCCAGAAGGCAGAAATGGAGGCGAACGACCATGTTGGCGAAGACCCAACGCAGACGGAGTACTGATGCTGTCAGGCCCCGCACAAATCGTCCGTTTCGAACCCAGCTCGAAGGAGTCAGAGTTCAGTTTGGATTGGATCTGGACCATATATATCCAGATCCCAATCCAAACCCATATGTGGACTTGGATTTGGATTTGGATCTAGAGATCTAATCCAATATCCATATCCATGGCTCACATCACCTTCTCATAAATGGAGGTGGGGCCCACTTGAAATTCACGTGGGATTATGGGCATGAGAGAGAGTGGGGATGGAGAATATCAAGAGGGTTGTAATTAAGCTTGACTTGTGTGTCAAGTTTGGGGTTAATCATGTGGGTTAGCCTAATTGAGTGGGTTTGAGCTTGTAATTAACCAAAACCTAACCTAGGGCTGCACCAACATGAGGTGGTTAAGGTCTATGGGCCATGCAAAGGGAGCTCCTTCACCTAAACCTAACCCAAAACACCTAATCCTAGCCTACCCCCCTAATCCACCCCTAATCTGAGCCTAATCACCTAACCCACTTCCCTAATCCCGGCCTAATCCCAACCTAATCACCTAACCCACTTCCCTAATCCTTCCCTAAACCTAGGTTAATTTCCCTAAACCTAGCCTAATTACCTAACCTAGCTCACTAAACCTCACCCTAAAACCCAACCACCTAACCTAGCCCTAAACCCCTAAACCACCCCTAGCCCACAATCTACCCAAACCACTAGTTTTCAAAATATCTGGCCCAACCCTTTCCAACCCACCTTATCTTCATACCACCCTACCTAAACCACCTAACCACTACCCCAAACCCAGCCCTAACCGACCTACCCATCCCTATATAAACCCCCCCCCCTTGGGGGCGGGTTTTCCAGATCTAGTGGCTTCACCCATCCCAGCTGGGTCCCCTCCTTCCCCAAGTCCAGCTGAGTCCCACCATCTCCCACCTGCTCCACCTGCACCGCCATCTGCTCTCCATCCCACCACCATCTCCCAGCCGGACGCCACCACTTGCACTACTTCCCAACCACCCGGCTTCTCTCTTCCATCCACCGCCTCTCCCCATTCGGTAAGTACCCCCCACTCTACCTAGCTCCTTCTCTACTCCCTCTCCACTCCTAGCCACCCACCATACCACCATCTTACCTACACATCATACCTTTGCTGCCACCATTCTCACTCAGCCGAACCTATCACAACCTAAACTACCGGCCACTACCTAACCATTCTATCTATATCCGGCCACCCTATAAGACTCCCATTCGGCCTTCCCTTAAACTCCCTTTAGGTCCATACTCCCCAATACTCTAGACTCTCCTAGTGACCCTACACACTCACTTGGCCCAGCCCCTTTAATTCGCCACATCAAGGCGACACCCACTTGCAGCCGGCCACCTTCGAGGCGCCCATCCCGCGCCCCACTTGCACCCGGCCAGCACCCTTTGTCATTCACCCTCGCGGAGCTCCCGTTTGCAGCCCAAGGCGAAGGCCAAGCCCACGCTCAAGCAAGGCCTCTACGGACCAGCTACTCGTAAGTGCCTAAACTCGGTCTTTAGTTGTATACTTGCTTGAGATTCAATTTGATACGGGGTTGTAGTAACGGAGCGTAGTCTCCTCCCGATTGTAATAACGTGGCTTGGCACACCCACACACGTGCACTCTCTTAGTTGTGCACGATTTTGAACACACACGGGCCTAATCAGCCCATAATACATAAGTATATACATATACTTTCATTTTCGAAGGGTTTTGCTTAAGTTGGGTGCGTTGTCTTTCAATTCAAGCACTTTCACACACATTGAGCTTTCGCTCTTATTTGAAAGACCCAAGTAAGGGCCGACCTATACTATTTGGGTTTCATTTAATGTCGTGTGTGTAAGTCTTTCAATTCAAGCACTCTCACATACATTGAGCCTTCGCTCTTATTCCCAAGACCTTAGTAAAGGCCTTATTGCAATTCTATTTGGGTTTCATTTATGTCGCGTGTGTAGTACTTCAATTCAAGCACTCTCACACACATTGAGCCTTCGCTCTTACTCCCAAGACCTTAGTCAAGGCCATACTACAATTTATATTTGGGTTTAATTTCATGTCGTGTGTGTAAGTCTTTCAATTCAAGCACGCACCCACATTGAGACTTCGCTCTTATTTACAAGACCCGAGTAAGGGCTCATATACATAATCTATATACATATCTCCCTTCGGTTATTTCCCTTCGGTTATTTTCCTTCGGTTATTTCCCTTCGGTCATTTCCCTTCAGTATTGTCCTTACATTTCGGGTTTTCCCTTTGGAGTAGCGTGAGTTTGCATTGCATCTACGCCATACCACGAGGTAGGATGCATATTGCATCGAAGCAAGCCCCGCTCGAATTCGCCCATGTAGTGGAGTGTTCATAACACACAAACTAGGTGGCCCGAAAAGGGATAAAAGAAAAGACATAGGTACATGCAAATCCACGTGATCTAAAACATGCAATCGCATTTTAAAAACCCGAAATAGACACCTCGAACCGCTTTGTAGACTTTCTCTCCAAAACTCGATTTTTGCAAAGCGTACAGACTGACCCTTGCGCATCGGTGCAAGAAGGTCTGCGACGACAAGAGCTTACTTGCTCACAGTCGCCACGTTTAGAAGTCAGTGTTAAAAATATCTTCGCTAGCTTAGGTAAGCTAGCTGGCACGCCCTGTTTGCATACATAGGCCTTAGACACACGAGAGGATCCGCTCCGAGCCCTGAAAAGGCGAGAGGCAGGGATTTTCGCGCGTCTACATGTGTGTAAGTCTTTCAATTCAAGCACGCACCCACATTGAGCCTTCGCTCTTATTTACAGGACCCGAGTAAGTGCTCATATACATACTCTATATACATATCTCCCTTCAGCACTTACTTTACAAGTCATTTCCCTTTGGTTATTTCCCTTCGGTTATTTCCCTTCAGTATTGTCTTTACATTTCAGGTTTTCCCTTTGGAGTAGCATGAGTTTGCATTGCATCTATGCCATACCATGAGGTAGGACGCATATTGCATCAAAGCAAGCCCCGCTCGAATTCGCCCATGTAGTGGAGTGTTCATAACACACAAACTAGGTGGCCCGAAAAGGGATAAAAGAAAAGACTTAGGCACGTGCAAATCCACGTGATCTAAAACATGCAATCACATTTAAAAGACCCGAAATAGACACCTCGAACCGCTTCGTAGACTTTCTCTCCAAAACTCGATTTTTGCAAAGCGTACAGACTGACCCTTGCGCATCGGTGCAAGAAAGTCTGCAACGACAAGAGCTCACTTGCTCATAGTCGCCACGTTTAGAAGTCAGTGTTAAATATATCTTCACTAGCTTAGGTAAGCTAACTGGCACGCCCTGTTTGTATACATAGGCCTTAGACACACGAGAGGATCCGCTCCGAGCCCTGAAAAGGCGAGAGGCGGGGATTTTCGCGCGTCTACAGCCATACCACGAGTTAGGATGCATATTGCATCAAAGTAAACCCCACACTCCCGTGCAAAAATTGCCCAACTTAGGTCACTTGCGCACACACCTAGTTGGCCCTAAAAAGCATAAAAGAAAAAGATATAGGCACGTGCAAATCCCACGTGAAATAAAACTTGCAATCATACAAACAAAGCCCAAACACTTCGGGTATTTTCAAAGAGGTTAGTTTATTCAAAACGACTTTGCCAAGCGTACAGACTGACCCTTGCGCATCGGTGCTAGAAGGTCTGCGACGAAAAGAGTTCACTTGCTCATAGTCGCCCCAATAGAGTCAGATTTCAAAACTTACTTCGCTAGCTTGACTAAGCTAGCTAGCACACCCTTGTTATAAAAACAACTTAGACACACGAAAAGGTTCACTTCAGGCCTAAGAACCGGAAGTGAGAATTTTCCGTGTCTAGAGCATTCCCATCGTATCCAGTGATAATGATAGGGCTTGGGTTTACAGAAGTCAAGGTGACTCCAATTTGACAAACCACGTGTAGCGGAAGGATGTTGAGACCTTCTCCCCCATCAACCAAACACCTATCTAGAGGATGGTGATTCAATACCACCTCGATATGTAGGGCTTGGTTGTGTGTTTCATATGACCTTTTTATCTCGTCTTTCGAGAACATAATTGGCATTTTTGTACAGATGGGTGCCACTAGGAAGGATAAGGACTCAAGAGTTATACTCGAGTTAAACTTGGCTCTTTCTAAGATTTTTTCTAAAACTTGTCTATGCCTAGGAGAAGTTTGGATTAACTCTAGGATAGACATGTTTATCAGGATCTTAGAAAGATGATTTTCAAAATCATATGGGGTTAAAACATTTTTATCTTTATTCATGACCTACAATGCCCTAGGAATACATGCTTTTGAAGGGCCAGGAATACTAACCACTTTTTTAGTATTTTTTCCTAGATGTGGGGGTTGATAGATCCTTCCGGACCTGGTCACCTCTCCCACACCTTCCCTAAGGCTCACTCCTATGTTGGCTCTATTTTTGTGCTTTGGAGTGCCCGGAATTTCTAAGATGGCTCTAGCTAGGAGCGGGACTCTAAGCGCTCTCTGGATCACTACTTGTGTGGCTTTTTTGTATATGATGATAGAAGGTGATGTGTGACAAGTAGTGAAGCCAGTATATGAGGCATGCACTAAACCTTTCGAAGTTGAGAAAGCACATATCTCTTTTCCCTTCCCTCTGGTACTTGCATGATTGGGAAAGGGTTCTTTAAGCACAGCTTGGGCAGACTCTCGTTTCTCAGTGACCTAGAGTCGGTCCTGCTCTATCAAGTTTTAATTTTATTCAAAAGAGAGGAACATTTGTTTGTATCATGGCCTTTGAGCCAATGATATTTGCAAAACTTGTTCAAAAATCTCCCTTTTGGAAGGGTCCCCTCAATAATTTCGGAGAGTATTACCAACCCTTGGGCGAGTAGGAGGTCAAGGACCTCCGAGACAGGCTGCCCTAGTGGGGTATACTCCCTTTTTTCAAATGTTTTTTGAAAAATTTTCTCATTTTTTTGTTCATACTTCTTTGAAGTGCTGGCCAAGTTTGATTCCACTCGGACATTTGCAATCTTTTGGGGTTTTGCCCCTTTATCCGTTGTGGGTAGCCCGTAAGTTCCGGGTTTTTCAAATCTCATTTTTGGAAGAATTTTTTCCTTCCACAAGTCATCGTAGACTCCCTTTTTTAGATTGGTTTCAAACAGGGAAACCTTTTTAATTAACTTATGAAAGGTGGAAATTTCATGCAATGAAAGAAGAGTTTTTATCTCCGTTTTAAAGTTTTCAAAGATGAGCATTATTGCACATTCTTCGGAGATGGGCTCTCTTACTTGCCCAAGGAGGGACCTCTATCGAATGATGAATGCATGTACATCCTCGTTCGAAGCTTGTTTTGTGTCCCTCAACGTGTTCGATGTGGGTGTTACTTCCACGTTGTGCGAAAATCTTTGCATAAAGTTGTTCGCTAACTATTCAAAAGTAGCAAACTGGCTTAAGTCGTAGGAAGCAAGCCATTTTGAAGCAGTCCCCTTGAGGGAAAGGGGAAATCAATATATCCATTTCGTAGAGTCCTTTTTCTTTTGGTGAGCTCTACGAGAAAAGAGTTGCAGATGGGATCTAGGATCCCCGTGCCATCATACCGATGGAAATTCGGTATATCGTCGTCGCTATCTGTTTCATAATCCAAAGGAAGGAAGTCAGACAAGGTGTACGATCTCTTTTCTTTATTTTGTCCCTTCAACAGTTGTTGAAGGGCTTTTTGATCCTTCAGTGTGAAGGAATCGTGATATTGGTCCCCCTCTATTGCAGAGGTTTCCTTGGGTCTTTTGGACTTGCCAAGTTTTTTCTTAGCTTTGGCGGGTTTGCCATGTGACGAGCAAGAGTCAACTGCCTCAGCCTCTTGGCTAAGGGCGTCGATTCTTGCTTCGATTTTTTCCTAGAATTCCCTACGCAAGTTTTCTAACTCTTCTTTTTTGCATTTGAGTTGAGTTTTTGAAAATTTCTTTGAAAGGAAACTTGACGAGCGCGAGGCTCGACTAGTCACTTCATTGGAGCCTGAACTAAACATGACTCAACAAAATTTTGAAATCCAACAAATGCAAATAGTCAAAAGTTTAAACAATTTTTTGGAAAAAAATTTCAGAGCTTTGTTTGTTTTATCAAAGTTTTCTTAAGACCCGTGTCCCACCGGGCATGCTAAAAACTGTAAGCGTGAAAATTTTCACTCTTCTTTTTGAGACCGGAAATGAACCTTTTCTAGCCTAAGTCATTTCTGCGAGCATGCCAGCTAGCTTACTCAAGGTAGCGAAGGTTTTGTAAAATATTCTAACTTTCTGGCAATTGTGGGAAAGCACGATCTTTTCGCTTAAACCTTCTTGAATCGATGCTCAAGGGTAAGTTTAAATACTTAGAAACTTCGATTTTACAAACTTCGAAATATCGATGTTTTAGGAATTTCGATGTATGCCTTGTTTGCAAATTTTATTATGACTTTTGGACGACCCTAAGTCTTTGGAGTTTTAGCTATTAGGCCTGATATGTGTGTGAATATGTGGCCTATTTTCAACGTGGTTTGAACGTGGATTTGGGGCTTTTTGAAAGCGAGCGAATGCAAGGATGCAGAAATCTTTTTCAGGTTTTGAAAGTTATGATGTGAGCTAGGCTCGAATTGAAAGTGCCACTCACACAACTTTCACTAATGTAAATACCCAAAATTGAAGTGCAACTCATGCAACTTT
The DNA here is from genome assembly GCA_036023115.1 of Brasenia schreberi. Classification (NCBI taxonomy): domain Eukaryota; kingdom Viridiplantae; phylum Streptophyta; class Magnoliopsida; order Nymphaeales; family Cabombaceae; genus Brasenia; species Brasenia schreberi. The sequence continues at coordinate 2,941,909 of JAYKKT010000079.1, forward strand.
CACCAATGTAAATACCCAAAATGTAAGGCAACTCACGCGACTTGAATGTAAATCCACACAAAGGGAAATGCAACTCGACTTAAAGTAAACTCACACAACTTGAAAATATATAAATATGTTGTATCCTAAGAGCGAAAAGGCTCAATGTGTGTGAGTGTAAAGAGCGGAAAGGCTCGAGTGCTTTGTGGGTGCTTCTCGTGTGGAATTGAAATGACAACTCACACAACTTAAAGTAAATCAGGAAGCATTGTAAAATTTCTACGCCTTACCCAACAACGTCTAATTCTCAAACAAAATGAGATTCAAATAAAAAGATTCTATTCTTACTCTAGGACTCTTTGAAATGAACCTTTTTCCATTGGGATAAATCATAGTGATACGGAAAAGAGTTACCACGGTTCCTTCTGAAGCGTCCTGTGGTTTAAGGTGAAGAGGCGAAAAATTTGCTCTTTTGAGCTTGTGGTAATTTTTTTCTTTTTCTTTCATAGAGGACCTCCTATTTTGGAGGATTTTTCTTTTGTTTCTTCCTCTTTTCCTTTTTCAATCAAAGAACTATTTTCTTTCTTTTTCTTATTTTGCCTTCTTTTGGAAGGAGACTTTTGGAGAGATTTTCATATCCTCTTTTTCTGCTTTTTGCCAAATTTTTCTTTTTGGAGAAGAGAAGTGAAGAGGGGAGAGACTTATCCCAATGGTTTACTCGATTCATCTAAGATCACCCTATTTCAAAATAGCAGGTACTATTTGAAAATATTTTGCTATGTTGAAAAAGGCCCTCTTTTGTAAGATGAAGATTTTTGAAATATAACCCATTGATTTTGAAAACTCTACTTTTCAAAAGCATTGATTCCCTTATTCAGGGTCACACGATCCACCTTGGTCCTTCTTTCAAGAAGTTCAAAGGAGACCTTATTTTAAAACATTTTCCAACGAATTTAGCTTAGACCCTACACAGTATTTTTTCAAATATTGGGCATTTATAGGTTCTACTAAATTCCTACCCTTAACATCGATTAACCAATATGCAATGTTTGTAGTGGTTCCGCGTACAACATAAGGGCCATCCCACTTGGGCCGCCACTTTCCAAGTGGATGTGGGCCACGATGGTGGATGATTTTCAATACAAGGTCTCCCACTTTGAACTGGTGAGTCTTCATATACTTTTCATAATGTCGGGCTATCTTTTGCTGATATGCATTGCATGATCCATAGCAAGGAGCCTTTTTTCATCTAACAAATCGAGCTCAACCATCCTAGCATGTTGTAAAGTCTTTAAGGGTAGGTCGAGTGCAAGTGATGTATGAAATGAATGCAATTTGGTAAGAATAGGCAGAATAGTATTTGTACCATGGACCAACTCAAATGGTGTGGCATTGGTGGGTGTTCGGATGGAAGTCCTATAAGCCCATAAGGCTTCATCAAGCTTCTCATGCCATGTCCTATCCTTCTCTAAAGTTTTCTCAATGATGCTTATGAGAGTCTTGTTTGTGGCTTCGGCTTGGCCATTGCCTTGAGGGTAGTAAGGCGACAAGAAGTGTTGAGTTATGCCATATGTATTACATAACTTTTCCATCTTCTCATTCTTGAAAGGGGTACCATTATCGGACACTAGGTCTCTTGGAACTCCAAATCGAGCCAAGATATTCTTCTTAATGAATGCCACTACATGTTGCCCTTGGACATTAGCCAAGGATGTAGCTTCAACCCAATTAGAAAAATATTCGGTGGTTGCTAGGATGAACCTATGTCCATTTGATGCATTTGGGGAGATTGGTCCTACGATGTCAAATGCCCACATGGTGAAAGGCCATGGGCTGACAATGGAATGCAAGGTTGATGATGGGATATGAATGACATGTCCATGCACTTGACATGGGTGACATTTCCTAACATTATTGTAAACACCCTGAATTTTCCAAAAATCAAAAACTCTCAAAAACACAAAAAAAGCTCGTTTGAGCCAAAACAACAACCTATTTTAAAATGTGAATAACAGGTACAAAAGGCAAAAGAAAAGCCCAGGCAAGAAGAGGATTCGAGCCCAAAATTTCAGAAGCCACCCCCTGTTCAAAAACGGAAGAAAAAAAGAGCCCGTTTGGAGAAAAGCCCGATAGAAGGGTAAAAATGTAATTTGGGTCAAAGAAAAGCACAAAGCAGCTCCAAAATGCAGAAAGAAGCCCAGTACCTGAGGAAGTCAACAGAAGTCCGAGACACGTCCCGTCAGAATGAAGAACGGAATCCGTGCGGCAATATGAGTTCGATATCAATAGGAACCGGCCAAAAACCAAAACGGCAGACCGAAACAAACACCGAAAAAGTCCTGAAAAGCAGAACACCGGTTGGAAGAAAGACTTGGGGAAGACCCAGGCCAGAGTTGGGCATCCGATGAATCGAAGCCCACTCGAAACCGACGGTGAAAAGCACCAGAAAGGACCAAAAAACCAAGGAGCAGAAGAAAAATCTGGATTGGGTATGAACCCAAAAATATCCAGATCCAGATCCAAATTGTGTTTGGATTGGATCCGAATTTTAGAAACCAACAAAGGATCCATATCCACACAAGGGGCCTATAAAAGGACGTGAGTGGGCTGGCTTTGAAGAGGATGAATTTCCAGCATTTCACGTTGGTAGTTTGGGGGGGGAAGAGAGAGAGAGAGAGAGAGGAAGGTCAACAAAAGGGGCTGGCCTTCCCCTCTTGTTTTGTAAAATCGTGGGTTGATCTTGTGGGCTGCACTCAAGTGTAAGTTGAAGCATTTCACGCCTTGTATGTTGCTGGAAATGAAGAGAAACCTGGCGGCATTGGATGGGCTTTCTTCAATGGAGATTGGCTGCGTTGGAAACGAGATCAAATGGGCTGATAGGTTGTCAAGGTAAGCCCCTCAAATCCTGCCCAAAGCCCCCTCTTTTTGTACCTCTCAAAACCACCTAAACTCTAAAACATAAAACGTCAAAAAGTTCAGCCAAGATGCTGGCCGAACTTCACTAAAGGAATGATCCTAGTTCTACCTAAGACTACTCTAATCTAGAACCATACCCAGCTCGGCCATTGGCTGGCCAAGCTCACCTTAGATCCCTCCCAGCCAAACCATCTAGCACTAAACCACCTAAACTATTTCCTAAACCAAAACTACTGCTAGAGACCTAGCCAAAACCGAGTGTCTAAAACACTCGGTTCCTTCCTTTGGACGAACCCATTTTCACCCATCTAGTTTGGCCCATGCTAGCTGAGTTCATCTTAGATTTTTCCCTAAACTAAATCCATTACCTAAGTTAGATCCTAACCAAAAGAACTAACCTAAACCGACCCAGCTCGTTCACCCTTTGGCCGAGCCACTCCCTTAGGATCTCACGTGAGATCAAACACCCAACACCAGCCCAAGCTCGGCCACCCTTTGGCCAAGCATTGCCCTAGAGCTTACCTTAGGGTTTCCCCTAAGATCACTCACTATCCCTAAACCAATCTCGACCCATTGTGAGACGAGTATCCCTTCGCATCTCGCCCGAACCACTTCCTTAGACATCCCCTAACTTGACCATTAGCTGGTCGGTTTTTTTCCTTAGAACCTTGAGCTAACCTTCGACCAAAACAAACCACCTAGACCTAACTTAGATCCGTTAGTTTTCACCCTAGATCTATCATATCTAAGCCCAAAACCCATAGTGCATTAGCTTGTCAATCTAGCCCAGGTCACGATCTAGGATCAACCTTCTACGCAACTGGTCGTCTCGCAGAGGAAAGTCCATCCAACGGCTATATCCAAGGTCAGGTTTCGTTGAAAAAGGAAGCCCAAGCAAACGACGAGTAAGTGCTCGAATCTAGTTCTTTACGTTGTTTCAAATTCAATTCAATTTGTCATATGGGGTTGTAATAACGGAGCATCGTCTCCCCCCGGATGTAATATATGTGCAAAACACACACACGTACACTCGAGCCTTTCCGCTCTTATCTGCACACTTTTGCACACAAACGGGCCACAACAACCCATAGGATATAGCCCTATTTATATACATTCAGCTGGGTTTTAAGGTTCAAGTCGTGTGAGTTGTCTTTCATTTTATACACTCAAAACACTCACTCATATTGAGCCTTTCCGCTCTTACGTATATATACGTATTTCCCTTTCAGCTGGGTTTTAAATTCAAGTTGCGTGAGTTGCCTTTCAATTTATACACTCAAAGCACTCACGCCACAATTGAGCCTTCTCGCTCTTATATATATCTATATCTCCCTTCTGCTGCATTTTACGGTTCAGTTGCGTGTGTTGCATTTCAATTTATACATAACACCCACGCACACATTGAGCCTTTCCGCTCTTAAGATATAGATATATCTAAATTTCTGCAATTTACATTCAAGTCATGTGAGTTGCATTCAATTTGGGTTTTCCCTTCTGCTAAGTCTTTCAATTTCGGGTTTTAAGGTTCAATTGTGTGAGTTGCATTGCATACTCGCCATACTCGAGCTAGAGTGCATACCTGCATCGAACAAACCCGAACAAAACGTGCAAACACGCCTAAGTGGTTGAAACTGAAAGACTTAGGGTCGGCCAAATCAAAAACTCGCAAAGTGCATGATTTCAAAAGGATTTTCAAACACCTGTTTATTCAAAAATCGAATTTGAGTTTAACTTGTTCAAACGAAGTCTCTAAGCGTACAGATTGACCCTTGCGTGTCGTTGCAAGAAGGTCTGCGATGTAAAGATCCCGCTTGCCTACAATCGCCTTTCAAAAGTCAGATATCTAAAAACTACTTCGCTAGTTTGAGTAAGCTAGCTGGCACGCCCTAAAAGCGAACGTAGATTGCGAAAAGATTCGCTCCAGGCCTAAGAACCCGGAGTCGAGGATTTTCCGTGTCTACAATTATCATGACAATCTTGCTTGAGGGTGGATCAAAAATAGCCGACTCTAAGTATTTTCATGGCCATCATATTCACATTGACATGCCCTCCACATTGTCCATCGTGGAATTCATGCATTATAGTCCTAGCCTCCTCAAGGTCTACACACCTCAACAAGATGCCGGAAAAACTCTTTTTATAGAGAACTCCTCCCAAAATCACATATTAGGTTGAAATTTTGTGAATAAAAGCTTTATCCCTAGAAGAAGCAAATTCTGAAAATCTTCCATTTTCTAAAAAGTTTTTAATATCTTGAAACCAGGGTTTTTCAATGGAATTTTGGTCATTTTGGCAAATCTCCAAATCGTGGGTGGATGGAGTAGGTGAGTGCCATATTTCTTAGGATCGGGTTCCCAATGTGGGATCGACCCTTGAGGCTGATCCTAAGGATGAGAGGCATCTGCTATGGCATTGTCCTCTCTACCTATGTGAGTGACGTACATGATTTGAAGGAATCGACCAGTTTGGTGGCCAATTCGTGGTATGGAATAAGTTTTTTATTTTTGACTTACCAAATTTTCAAAACTTGGTTTATAACAAGTAAAGAATCTCCAAAGACTTCGATGCATGATGCCCCTAGATTTTTCAAAATCTTTAAGCCTTATATGAGTACCTCATATTCGATCATATTATTGGAACATTCAAAATCTAGGTGAATGGCAATGGGGATCTCTCCTTTTTTAAGAGATATGAGGATGACCCCGACACCTGTCCCTCTTTGGTTTCTTGCTCCATCAAAGTGCATTTTCCATACTTGGTTTTCATTTAAACAACTTGCTAAAACATGGTTTGGAAAATCATTGGTAAAGATGCCCTCATCAGGCATTTCATCAAGTATGGGATATGTCTCTTCGAGGGGAAACTCAGCCACATGATAAGCTAGGGCTTGTCCCTTAATGGAGGTTTGATGGTGAAATTTTAAATCATACTCCATTAAGAGGAGCTGCCATTTACCAAGCCTACCCATGAGGATAGGTTTTTCAAATAAGTACTTGATCGGATCAAGCCTAGACACTATCCATATCTCATGATCTAAGAAGTAGTATCTGAAGTTTTGGCAGGCCCATACCAATGCCAAGCACATTTTCTCCATGGCTTGATAATTTCTTTCATATGCCAATAGAGTTTTCAAAATGTATTAAATAACATACTCTTTATGGCTATCATCCTCATATTAAGCTAGTAAAGCACCCAATGCATTCATATGCATGGAAATGTAAAGCAACAATGGTTTTCCTTGCTTTGGAGGTTTTAAAGTTGGAGGATTTACCAAATAAGTTTTTAATCTTTTGAAAGCCTTTTGACAATATTCGTCTCATACAAACTTCACCTCTTTTCTTAAAAGCTTGTAGAAAGGTTCACATCTTGTTGCTAAGTTTGAAATAAACCTCCTGATTGATTGGAGGCGACCTTAGAGGCTTCAGATTCGGATCAAGTTAGAGGGTGGAGGCATGTCTATGATGGCTCGACACTTAGAGGGGTCGACTTTGTAAACACCCCAAAATCCCACGATTTTCCCAAATCACCTGGTTTTATAAAAGCAGCCCCAAAGGGTTATTTTGAGTCTAGAAACCTAGGAGCCTTCCAAGCAACCCTGTACATATGTTTAAACTATATATGTTTTAAAATATGTATTATATAGTTTTAAAACCTTTTAAAAGATGTTTTGAAACCCCACAAAGTGACTTGGCCTGATGAAAGCAGGACCAGAAGAATGAAAGAGAGCCCGGAACCGGAGCACAAGTTGAGCCCGGCACATCAACTCTCGTATTAGATTCATTCCCAGAATCTCGAACATCTAAGCCCCTGTTATCAACAAATCATTCGTAATGATCTCCGGAAGGTGAAAACAGGAGCGGACGACAACGTTGGTGAAGACCCAACGCAAGACGGAGTACTGATGCTGTCAGGCCCCGCACAAACCATTCGTTTTGAACATACCATGAAAGAGTCAGAATTTAGCTTTGGATTGGATCTGGACCATATATATCCAGATCCCAATCCAAACACATATGTGGATTTGGATTTGGATCCAAAGATCCAATCCAATATCCACATCCAGGGCCCACATCACCTTCTCATAAATGGAGGTGGGGCCCACAAGAAATTCATGTAGAAATCTTGGGTATGAGAGAGAATGGGGAGGATAAGATATGAGTGAAATGTGTTAAGCTTGACTTGTGTGTCAAGTTTTAAGTTAATCATGTGGGTTAGCCTAATGAGTGTGGGTTTAAGCTTGTATGCACCTACACCTAACCTAGGACTGCACCAATATGATGCAACTAGGTCCATGGGCCATGCAAAGGGATGCTCCTAACCCTAAACCTAAGCTAAACCCCCTTTCCTAGCCATTTCCCCCTAATCACGACTTAATCCTAGCCTAAACACCTAACCCACTTCCCTAATCCTAACCTAAACACCTAACCCACTTCCCTAAACCTAGCCCAATCCCCCTAACCTCACCCTAATCCTAGCCTAAACACCTAACCCACTCCACTAAACCTCACCCTAAGCCCAACCCACCTAGCTAATCCCTAAACCACTAAACCAGCCCACCTAAGTCCCTAGCACACCTTATCCCTAAACCACCTAAGACAAATATCAGGCCCACCTAAAAACCCAGCCCACCATATACCCAAACCACCACCACCATACCCCTAAACCACCCCCCTAATACCAGCCCAAACCGACCCCACAAAACCCTATAAACCGCCCCCCCCTAGTGGGCGGGTTTTGCATGAACCTTTGGGCAATTCAGCCCTTCCTCTCCTCTCTCATCCCTTTCTCTCTTCTCTCACCTGCTCCCCTCTTGGAACCCGCCACCTCCAACTTCCAACAACACCATTTCACTCCACTCCACTTCGGCCAGCTCCACTCCACGTCACCCGCTGCAATACACCTTCCACCCGGCTGCCCCCTTTACACCTGCCACCTTCACCCATTGGCCAGCTTTCCACTCCGGTTAGTACCCCCATCTTAAGGCCATCTTGTTCTTCACTCCCCCTCCATTCTCAGCCACCACCCGCCACCTTTCCCTAGCCAAGGCAACACCTTATACAACCGGCCACCATCTGCCACCCTCCATCCATTCGGCCAGCATCACCCGACTCCACCACCCGCCACCTTACCTCTCCCTTAGACAGCCCCTAGCTAATCACCCTCAGCCTTACCTCTCCCTAAGACTTCCCCCACACCTTAGTGACACACCTTAGCTCCCCTTTCCTTCCCTAAGCACCCCTAACTACCCCAGCTAAGGCAGCAACCCAGCCAGCTCCACTCGACTAGCGCCAAGACGCCACCCGCCTGCACCCTTGCCATTCGGCCAGCACCCTCCTTTGTCGCGCCAATCCAAAAAGCTCTCTCTTGTAGCCCAAGGCGACTCACTAGCCCAAGCGCAAGCAAGTCACACCCGGACCAGCTATACGTAAGTGCCTAACTCGGTCCTTGTTATATAGACTTGCTTAAGCTTAATTAAATTTGATACGGGGTTGTAATAACGGAGCATTGTCTCCCCCTGCTTGTAATAATGTGGTTTGGCACACCCACACACACGTGCACTTGAGCCTATTCCACTCTTAGTTGCACACGATTTTGACACACACATGGGCCTAATCAGCCCTTAAGATATATATATACTTATATAATTTAAGTTGCGTGGGGTTTTGCTTAAGTTGTGTGTGTTGTCTTTCAATTTTCACACTCACACACATTGAGCTTTTGCTCTTATTTTCAAGACCCGAGTAAGGGCCTATTACAATTTCGTTTTGGGGTGTTTTACTTCATGTCGTGTGCATAGTATTTCATTTCTACACTCACACACATTGAGCTTTCGCTCTTACTCCCAAGACCTTAGTCAAGGCCTATTGCAATTATATTTGGGTTTAATTTCATGTCGTGTGCGTAGTACTTCAATTCTACACTCACACACATTGAGCTTTCGCTCTTACTCCCAAGACCTTAGTTAAGGCCATATTGCAATTATATTTGGGTTTCATTTACAAGTCGTGTGAGTTGTCTTTCAATATACACACAACACCATGTAGACGCGCGAAAATCCCCGCCTCTTCGCCTCTTTCGGGGCTTTGAGTGGATCTTCCCATGTGTCTAAGGCCTATGTATACAAATAGGGCGTGCCAGCTAGCTTACTTAAGCTAGCGAAGATATATTTAACACTGACTTCTAAACGTGGCGACTGTGAGCAAGTAAGCTCTTGTCGTCGCAGACCTTCTTGCACCGATGCACAAGGGTCAGTCTGTACGCTTTTGCAAAAATCGAGTTTTGGGGAGAAAGTCTACGAAGCGGTTCGAGGTGTCTATTTCGGGTCTTTAAGATGCGATTGTATGTTTTAGATCACGTGGTTTTTCACGTGCCTAAGTCTTTTCTTTTATCCCTCACTCCACTACATGGGCGAATTCGAGCGGGGCTTGTTTCGATGCAATATGCGTCCTACCTCGTGGTATGGCGTAGATGCAATGCAAACTCACGCTACTCCAAAGGGAAAACCCGAAATGTAAAGACAATAATGAAGGGAAATAACCGAAGGGAAATAACCGAAGGGAAATAACCGAAGGGAGATAGGTATATATCTTATGTATATGAGCCCTTACTCGGGTCTTGCAAATAAGAGCGAAGGCTCAATGTGGGTGCGTGCTTGAATTGAAAGACTTACACACACGACATGAAATTAAACCCAAATATAAATTGTAGTATGGCCTTGACTAAGGTCTTGGGAGTAAGAGCGAAGGCTCAATCTGTGTGAGAGTGCTTGAATTGAAAGACTACCCACACGACATAAATGAAACCCAAATATAACTGCAATAAGGCCTTTACTAAGGTCTTGGGAGTAAGAGCGAAGGCTCAATGTGTGTGAGAGTGCTTGAATTGAAAGACTACCCACACGACATAAATGAAACCCAAATATAACTGCAATAAGGCCTTTACTAAGGTCTTGGGAGTAAGAGCGAAGGCTCAATGTGTGTGAGAGTGCTTGAATTGAAAGACTTACTCACACGACAAGAAATGAAAACCCAAATAGTATAGGTCGGCCCTTACTTGGGTCTTTCAAATAAGAGCGAAAGCTCAATGTGTGTGAGAGTGCTTGAATTGAAAGACTTACTCACACGACAAGAAATGAAAACCCAAATAGTATAGGTCGGCCCTTACTTGGGTCTTTCAAATAAGAGCGAAAGCTCAATGTGTGTGAGAGTGCTTGAATTGAAAGACAATGCACCCAACTTGAACAAAAACCCTTCGAAAATGAAAGTATATATACACTTATATATTAGGGGCTGATTAGGCCTGTGTGTGTTCAAAATTGTGCACGACTAAGAGAGTGCACGTGTGTGGTTGTGCCAAGCCACGTTATTACAAGCGGGGGGAGACTATGCTCCGTTATTACAACCCTGTATCAAATTGAATCTCAAGCAAGTGTATAACTAAAGACCGAGTTTAGACACTTACGAGTAGCTGGTCCGTAGAGGTCTTGCTTGAGCGTGGACTTGGCCTTGGGCTGCAAGTGGGAGCTCTGCGAAGGTAGGTGATCAAGGGTGCTGGCCGGCTGCAAGTGGGGCGCGGGATAGACGCCTCGAAGGGGACCGGTGGCAGGTAGATGGCGCCTCCAAGTAGGGGGGTTTAAAGTGGCTGAATAAGTGGGTATTAGGATTACTAGGGGAGTTGGGTACCTAGGGAAACTGGACCCAAAAGGTGAGCTAGTGGGAAGGCCGAATAGGACACCTAGGGGAGTTGGCCGAATGGGAGATGATGGCTAGGTAGTGGCCAGCAACTTGGGTTATACTAGGTTCGGCTAGGTTTAGGTGGTGGCAGCAAAAGGGCTGAGATGAAGGTAGGATGGGTGGCTAAGAATGGAGAGGTGGTAGAGAGGGGCTTTGAGGGAGTTTGGGGTACTTACCAAATGGGGAGAGGTGGCGGATGAAGTGGGAAGGTGGCGGGCAGGTGGTTGTCGACTGGTTCGGTTGGTTGGAGGTGATGGCGTCCGGCTGAGGGGTAGTGGTAGTGGATGGAAGAGGGAAGGTGGCGTAGCAGGTGGCGGCTGGTGGAGCAGGCAGAGGTGGGGAGTGGTCCCGGCTGGGTGAGAGAAGGGAGAAGGAGAGGGCCCGGCTGGGTGAGAGGGTGGTTCCCACTTGGAAAACCCGCCCACAAGGAGGGGGGTTTAAATAGGGGATGGGTAGGTCGGTTAGGGCTGGGCTGTGGGTAGTGGTTAGGTGGTTTAGGTAGGGTGGTATGTAGATAAGGTGGGCTGGAAAGGGTTGGGCCAGATATTTTAAAACTAGGGGTTTGGGTAAATCGTGGGCTAAGGGTGGTTTAGGGGTTTAGGGCTAGGTTAGGTGGTTGGGTTTTAGGGTGAGGTTTAGTGAGCTAGGTTAGGTGATTAGGCTAGGTTTAGGCTAGGATTAGGGAAATTAATCTAGGTTTAGGGAAGGATTAGGGAAGTGGGTTAGGTGATTAGGTTGGGATTAGGCCGGGATTAGGGAAGTGGGTTAGGTGATTAGGTTCAGATTAGGGGTGGATTAGGGGTTTAGGCTAGGTTTAGGCATTTTGGGCTAGGTTTAGGTGAAGGAGCTCCCTTAGCATGGCCCATAGACCTTGATCACCCCATGTTGGTGCAGCCCTAGGTTAGGTTTTAGCTAATTACAAGCTTAAACCCACTCAATTAGGCTAACCCACATGATTAACCCAAACTTGACACACAAGTCAAGCTTAATACAACACTCTTGATATTTTTCACCCCCACTCTCTCTCATGCCCAATATCCCACGTGAATCTCAAGTGGGCCCCACCTCCATTTATGAGAAGGTGATGTGGGCCATGGATATGGACATTGGATTGGATCTCTGGATCCAAATCCAAATCCAAGTCCACATATGGGTTTGGATTGGGATCTGGATATATATGGTCCAGATCCAATCCAAACTGAACTCTGACTCCTTCGAGCTGGGTTCGAGACGGACGATTTGTGCGGGGCCTGACAGCATCAGTACTCCGTCTGCGTTGGGTCTTCGCCAACATAGTCGTCTGCCTCCGTTTCTGCCTTCCAGAGATGACTTCAAATGCTATTTTGGTAAGAACAGGGTCTTGGACGTTCGAGATCCTGGGGTGTGAATCAGATACAAGAGTTGCTGTGCCGGGCTTGATATGTGCTCCGGTTCCGGGCTCTTCTTGGCTCTCCTGGTCCTGTCTTGATCGGGCCAAGCCACTTTGGGGTTTCAAAACATGTTTTAAAAGGGTTTTCAAAAGCTATATTATATGTTTTTGAAAGATAAAGTTTAAAACATATATACAGGGTTGTTTGGAAGGCTCCTGGGTTTCCAAACTCAAAAATGGCCCTTTGGGGCTGCTTGTATAAAACCAGATGGATTTTGAGAAATTCGTGGGATTTCGGGGTGTTTACAGATGCCCCTCTTTGGCCTTGTCCAAATCGATTTGGATAAGGGCAAAGATAACAAACACCCCTTTTAATGTCTCCCTAGATCTAGCCACGAAGAATATGGGATCGTCCCATTTTAGCAAAATCTCAATTTTACAAACTCTGGTAGGAGGAGATATCACGCCTAAGGGTTCACTTATGGAATCTGGTCCTAAATGGGATCATGTTCATGCAAGTACCATGCGTGGAATGTAGATGACATGGGTGTGGTGCCAAGAATGGCGACCTCCCAGAGACCAGGTGTGGTCGAACTCTAGAGACTTACAAGGCCTACTACTCCAAGTGAGCAAAATCCTATGCTGTTCGATGTTCGGTTTTTCAAAACTTATTTACAAAAGCTATTTACAAAAGGGACAACTGTCTTGAGTCTCGATCCTAAGGATCTCGAGCTCTTCGTGCTTGCCCTTGTTTGAGTCTTAACACTCGCTTATCTAGCGGAGGTTTTATAAGAAAACAAGCTTCATTTCAAATTCCTATGTCTTACTCGAAACGTCGAATTCTCAAACAAGATGAAATTCAAGTAAGTAAATCCTATTTTTACTTTAGGATTCCTCGAAATGAACCATGCTTTAGCTTGGGATAAGCCAGGGATGGGAAAGAGATACCACGGTCCCTTCTGAAGCGTCCCGTGGTTTAAGGCATAGAAGGCGGAAAACTGCTCTTTTTTTAGCTTTTTGGCCTCTTTTTCCTTTTTTTTTTTTCATAGAGGGTCTCCCTTTGGGAGTATTTTTTCTTTAATCCCTCTTTTTCATAAGAGAATCGATTTTTCTTTTTGAAGTCTGGTTTCTTTCTTTTGGAAAGAGATTTTAAATGGGAAATTCCCTTTTGATTTGGGCCTTTGTTTTCCTTTTGGAAGGAGAAGAGAAGAGGGGAGGACTTATCCCAAGCCTACACTCGATCCATTCCAGATCAGCCTATTTAGAAATAGCACGTACTACTTGCAAGTATCTTGCTATGTTGAACAAGGCCCTTCTTTGTAAGATGAAGGATTTTGAAATGCAACCACAATTTTGAAAACTCCACTCTTTCACAAGTGCGAATTCTCTTACTTAGGGTCACACGAGTTGCCTTTGCACCTTATTCACACGTCTCAGGGCAGCTATCCCTCTAAAATTTTCGAAAACTGGAATTTAATCCAGATCCTACACATGATACTTCTTTAAGTATTGAATATTGATAGGATCTGCTAAATTCCTACCTTCTACATCGATCAACCAATACGAATTGTTCGTAGTGGTTGCTCGTACAACATAGGGTCCATCCCAGTTGGGGCGCCACTTGCCTAGGGGGTGTGGGCCACGATGGTGGATGGTTTTTAAGACCAGATCTCCCACTTCAAAGTGGCGAGGTCTCATGTGTTTGCTATAATGTCGGGCTATCCTTTGCCGGTATGCACGAGCATGATCCATGGCAAGGAGTCGCCTCTCATCTAGCAAATCTAGCTCGGCCATCCTAGCATGCTGAAGCGTCTCTAGGGGGAGGTCGAGTGCAATGGATGTATGGAATGAATGTAGTTGGGTATGAATGGGAAGAATGGCGTTTGTGCCATAGACCAATTCGAATGGTGTGGCATTCGTGGGAGTCCGGATGGAAGTCCTATAAGCCCATAAGGCTTCATCCAGCTTCTCGTGCCACATCCTACCCTTCTCTAAGGTTTTCTCAATGATACCAATGAGAGTCTTGTTTGTGGCTTCGGCTTGGCCGTTGCCTTGAGGGTAGTAGGGCGAGGAGAAGTGGTGAGTTATGCGATACGTGTTGCACAACTTGACCATCCGCTCATTCTTGAATGGGGTACCATTATCAGACACAAGGTCTCGTGGAACCCCAAATCGAGCCAAGATATTCCTCCGGATGAAAGCCACCACTTGTTGCCCCATTACATTCGTTAGGGAAATGGCTTCCACCCACTTGGAGAAATACTCCGTGGCTGCTAAAATGAAACGATGCCCATTCGAGGCCTTTGGAAATATTGGGCCTACTATGTCAAACGCCCACATGGTAAATGGCCAGGGGCTGACCACGGAATGCAATGCCGATGAAGGGATATGAATGGCGTGCCCATGCACTTGACATGGATGACACTTCCTAACATGATCGTGACAATCCCTTTTCAGGGTGGACCAAAAATAACCCCCTCTAAGTATTTTCATCGCCATCATGTTGGCATTAACATGACCTCCACATTCTCCGTCGTGGAACTCGTGCATCACTATCCTAGCCTCCTCTAGGTCGATACACCTAAGCAGAATGCCGGTAAAACTCTTTTTGTATAAGACCCCACCCAGAATGGTGTATCGGGTCGAAATCTTACGAATGAATGCCTTATCTTTGGATGTGGCATCCTCGGTAAATCCCCCATTTTCTAAAAATTGTTTTATGTCATAGAACCAGGGTTTTTCAATAGACTCTGGGTTGTTTTGGCAAATATCCAAGTCGTGTGTGGATGGATGGGGCGCATGCCATATTTCCAAAGATCTGGTCCCTGAAATGGGATCGACCTTCAGGGCTAAACCCAAGGAAGAGAGGGCATCGGCGATGCCATTGTCCTCTCTTCCCACGTGTGTGAGCTTACACGACTGGAAGGATTGGACCAATCGAGTGGCCAACTCGTGATATGGAAGTAGTTTCTGATTACGTACTTGCCAAATTTTTAAAACCTGGTTTATGACAAGGAGCGAATCTCCAAAGACCTCGATGCATGATGCCCCTAGAGTTTTCGAAATCCTTAAGCCTTGTATGAGTGCTTCATACTCAGCTACGTTGTTGGAACATTCGAAATCTAAGCGGACTGCTATGGGAATCTCGCCCTTTTCAGGGGAGATTAGGATGATCCCGGCACCAGCCCCTCGTTGGTTTCGTGCCCCATCGAAGTGCATCTTCCACACTTGGTTTTCGAAAGAATTTGCCAAAATGTGGTTTTGAAAATGGTTTTGCAATATGCCTTCATCAGGCATTTCGACAAGAGTGGGATATGCGTCCTCCAAGGGGAAGTCAGCCACGTAATCTGCTATGGCTTGCCCCTTAACGGAGATCTGGTGATGGTATTTCAGATCATACTCCATTAGAAGGAGTTGCCATTTGCCCAATCTACCCGTGAGAATGGGTTTTTCGAACAAGTGCTTGATTGGATCAAGCTTGGACACTATCCACATCTCATGATCTAGGAAGTAGTGTCTGAATTTCTGGCAGGCCCAGACTAGGGCCAAGCACGTCTTCTCCATGGCTTGATAATTTCGTTCATAAGCCAAGAGAGTTTTCAAAATATAGTAGATGGCATACTCCTTATGGGTGTCATCCTCGTATTGAGCCAACAGGGCTCCTAAAGCGTTTACATGCACGGAGATGTATAATAAAAGCGGTTTTCCTTGTTTTGGAGGATTCAAAACGGGGGGATTAACCAAGTATGCCTTTAGTCTCTCGAAGGACTTTTGGCATTCGTCATCCCATAAGAATTTCGTACGCTTCCTCAACAGTTTGTTGAAGGGTTCGCATCTAGTTGCCAGATTCGATATGAATCGGCGCACAGATTGTAATCGACCTTGAAGGCTACGGACTTGGGTGAGATTGGAGGGTGGAGCCATGTCTATGATGGCTCGACACTTAGAGGGGTCGACTTCTATTCCCCTTTGGCTCACCATAAAGCCTAGAAGCTTTCCTGATTCTACCCCGAACACACATTTTTTAGGGTTTAGCTTTACTTTGTAAAGCCTAAGCCTTTCGAAAATCTTTTGTAAACATTCGATATGGGTGCATCGGGTTTTGGATTTTGCCAAGAGATCATCTACATACACTTCTACAAGCTCGTGAATTTGATCATGGAAGATCGTGTTCATGGCTCGTTGGTATGTTGCGCTGGTATTTTTCAAACCAAAGGGCATGACTGTATAGCAGTACGTGCCCCATGGGGTTGTGAAGGCGGTCTTACCCTGATCTCGTGGGCTTAGTTTGATTTGATTATAGCCTGAATAACCATCCATGAATGAAAACATTTCATGATTTGCAGTACTATCGACTATCAAATCTATGTTTGGTAAAGGATAATTGTCCTTTGGAGTGGCTTTATTCAGGTTTCTGAAATCGATGCATATTCGAATTTTCCCATTGGTTTTTCGAACTACAACGATATTTGACAACCAATCAGAATACGCAATGGGTTTTATAAATCCGGCTTTTAGCAGATCTTCTAAACCCTCTTTGACTTGCGTGTGTACATTCGGGTGTATTTTCCTAAGCTTCTGCTTTATTGGTTTTACACCTACATCTAAGGGAAGACGATGCTCGACTATGCTGGGATCTATGCCCGGCATGTCTTCATACGTCCATGCAAACACATCTAAATAGGTTCGTAGAAATGCAATGAATGCTAACTTTTCAGTTTCATGCAAGCATGCGCCTATTTTGATGGTTTTGGGATTGGAATCATCCCCTAGGTTCACCTCTATGAAATCTCCTCCTACTGATTGGGAAGGTCTTTCAAAATCGAGAATTCTATGAAATTCTGGGAGCTCAGAAGTGGGATCTTCCTCAAGGGGATCCACTTCTGGGCTTTGATCATTCTCGTGGGCTATAGACCCGAGGGAACTTGATGCGTGATTTTCAAAATAACCTGGTTTTGTACTTGGATTTTCAAGTGATTTCGAAATTTTTGGTCTGGCTATGCAGACGACGTTTCTTTCGAAATCCTTTTCTTTCGCCAAAGTCATACCAGGAGCAGCTATGTACAAAATCTTTTTGGTATTTTCCAAATTTTCGATTTTTTTGGGTTTTTGTAAAACAAGAACTTTGGGAACTATACAAAGCACACTTTTTTCGAGTTTTTGTTTTTCCATTGTTTTTGGTTTTTCTTGTTTTTCGATTTTTTTTTTTTATTTTATTTTAAGTTTTCAAATGTTTTTGGTATTTTTAGAAAAAGGGATCTTCCGTCATACCTACAAAGGGAAAACACTATGGGTTAGACTCGGAATAGGAGGTCTAAACCATAGGTTTCTTCTAAGAC
This sequence comes from Brasenia schreberi, assembly GCA_036023115.1. Classification (NCBI taxonomy): domain Eukaryota; kingdom Viridiplantae; phylum Streptophyta; class Magnoliopsida; order Nymphaeales; family Cabombaceae; genus Brasenia; species Brasenia schreberi. The sequence goes on from JAYKKT010000079.1 coordinate 2,959,245, forward strand.
AGGCTCCGGGGCACCCTTGACCCAGGTGGTCACAGGTGGTGGCTCCGGCGGTATTTGGGGAGTATAGCCGATCCCATATCGGCTTGGGTTGGCCCTAGGCAGGATGGGCTCTAGGAGACCCTGGTTTTGTGCCCCTAGACTCTTGTAGGGCGTGTAGCCCATGTTCAATAACATGTTCCACGACCTTTTGTTTTTTGAAAAGATGGGATACAAGTCGTGGTCCTGGAACATGCTATCGTCCATATTAGGCTCGTATGGCCTTTTGTCCAGGGGTTTTGGAAATAGGGAACGTTTGGGTTTTCCTAGGAGGATTAGAGTCGGGAGGGGGCCTGCTTTGGGCGGCCCCTTCACACATACAACCTTCCTAGGGTTGTTCAACACGAGCCGAGGTGGCTCAACCATAATTTGCCCCAGGTTAGCCTCATGGGCCTGGGAGCTCGATAAACAAGGGGAGTTTATGATCCCCTGAAGTTGTGGGTGACTCTCACCTATGATCACTACGACCTGGTCCCTAAAAGGGATCTTAACACACCTGTGGAAGGTGGATGGCACAGCGCACAAACTGTGTATCCAGGGTCTTCCCAGCAAAAGGTTATAATGGGGGTGGATGTCCAAGACATGGAACACCCCCGTGTGTTCGATCCCTCCCGTTTCCATTGGGAGTTCGATGGATCCTAAAGGCCTAGACGCATTCCCATCGTATCCAGTGATAACGATGGGGCTTGGGTTCACTGAAGTCAAGGTGACTCCGATTTTGTATGCCACGTGAAGTGGAAGGATGTTGAGCCCTCCTCCACCATCGACTAGGCACCTGTCCAGAGAGTGGTTGTTTAGAACCACCTCGATATGCAGGGCCTGGTTATGGGTTTCGTAGGGTCTATCTACATCATCTTCCGAAAAGGTGATGGGCGATTTTGCTCCTAATAAAGCCACTTGGGCAGACAAGGATTCCGGACTTATGTTCGAATCAACCTTGGCCCTTTCTAGAATTTTCTCTAAGACAAGTCTATGCCTAGGTGAGGTTTTGATAAGCTCTAGAATAGACATGTGAATAGGAATCTTTGAAAGGTGGTTTTCGAAATCATAAGGATTTAGGACGATTTTGTCCTTATCTGCTTTTGGCAGACCACTAGGGATACATGCTTTTGAGGGGCCAGGCACACTGACCACCTTTTGAGCACCTTGAAGGTGCGGGGGTTGGTAGATCCTCCCGGATCTAGTGACTTCCCCCACGACCAGCCTAGGGTTTGCGCTAGACTTGGCTCTAAGGATGAGCTGAGGAGAACCTTGGATTTTAAAAACTGGCTTTGCCGGGGTTTCCACTTTTGGTGGTCCCCGAATGACGACTTGGGCGGGCCTCTTGTATAATACAAGGATGGGCGCACAAGCAGGTCGACCAGGTTCGGGCTTTTGCGCTAGTTCCTTGGAAATGGTGAGGGTACATACCTCCTTTCCTTTCCCACTGCCACTGGCGTGTTTGGGAAAGGGTTCCTTGAAGATAGCTTGAGGTGGCTCAGGTTCCGCAGTGACCTGGAGTCGGCCCTCCGCTATCAAGTTCTCAATTTTATTTAGAAGAGAGAAGCACCGTTTGGTATCATGGCCTTTGAGCCGATGATACTTGCAAAATCGGTTTAAATACCCCCCTTTGGACGTGACTCCTTCGGGGATTTCAGGGAGTTCGATCATGCCCTAGGCAAGTAAGAGGTCTAGGACCTCCGACACAGGTTGCCCCAGCGGAGTGTACTCCCGTTTTTCAATTGGTTTTGAAAAATTGCGTTCTCTCTTATTTTCTATTTTTTCAAAATTTTTAGAAGTGCCCGCCATGCCTGGATCCACCCGGACATTGGCGATTTTATGGGGCTTTGCCCCTTTGTCCGTTGTGGGCAGCCCATATGCAATGGGCTTTTCCAAACGTGTTTTTGGAACGGCACTTCCTTTCCATAAGTGGTCGTATGTCCCTTTTCGCAAGTTGGTTTCGAAAAGGGAGGCCTTTTTGATCAACTTATGGAAAGTTGAAATCTCATGGAGCGAGAGAAGGGTTTTTAACTCGCTTTTGAAATTATCCAGGATGAGCATTACTGCGCATCCTTCGGATATAGGCTCTCGCACTTGGCCCAAAAGAGACCTCCACCTTATAATGAAGGCATGCACGTCCTCGTTCATGCCTTGCTTTGTATCCCTTAAGGTATTCAGGGTTGGCGTGACTTCCACGTTGTGTGCAAACCTTTGCATGAAGCAGTTCGCTAACTCTTCAAAAGTAGCGAACTGGCTTAAGTCGTAGGAAGCCAGCCATTTGGCAGCTGTGCCTTTAAGGGATAGAGGGAACCAATACACCCATTTCATCGAGTCCTTTTTCTTCTTATGGGCTCGACGTGAGAAAAGCTGCAAGTGAGACCTAGGGTCTCCCATGCCATCATACCGATGGAAGTTCGGTATTTCATCGTCACTGTCTGTTTCGTAATCCATAGGAAGGAAATCAGACAGGGCGTAGCTTCTTTTCTCTTTATTCTGCCCTTTCAGCAGCTGCTGTAGGGCTTTACGGTCCTTTTGTGTGAAGGACTCATGGTATTGGTTGCCTTCCATTACGGAGGCCTCTTTTTGCTTGCGAGGTTTTTCAAATTTCTTTTTAGGCCTTTGTTCACCGTTTGATGAACATGAATCGCCTACTTCAGCCTCTTGGCTGAGAGCATCGATTTTGGCCTCAAATTCCCTTCTCAAGTCCTCGATTTCATCTAGTTTTATTTTGTTTTTGAAAATCCTCCTAGAGTGAGAACTTGATGCGCATGAGCCTTGGCTCGACGCTTCACTTGGATTGGATTTTGACATGCTTTTCAAGCTTTTTCAAAATTTCTTAAGTAAAAGCAAAGAAAACAAGTTAAAACGACACCTTTATAAAATTTTCGCAAGACTTCTACAAGTAAACTCGATTTCTGAAAAGGCTCACGTCCCACCGGGCGTGCCAATCTCTGTAGACGCGCAAAAATCCCCGCCTCTTCGCCTCTTTCGGGGCTTTGAGTGGATCTTCCCGTGTGTCTAAGGCCTATGTATACAAATAGGGCGTGCCAGCTAGCTTACTTAAGCTAGCGAAGATATATTTAACACTGACTTCTAAACGTGGCGATTGTGAGCAAGTAAGCTCTTGTCGTCGCAGACCTTCTTGCACCGATGCGCAAGGGTCAGTCTGTACGCTTTTGCAAAAATCAAGTTTTGGGGAGAAAGTCTACGAAGCGGTTCGAGGTGTCTATTTTGGGTCTTTAAGATGCGATTGTATGTTTTAGATCACGTGGTTTTGCACGTGCCTAAGTCTTTTCTTTTATCCCTTTTCGGGCCACCTAGTTTGTGTGTTATGAACACTCCACTACATGGGCGAATTCGAGCGGGGCTTGTTTCGATGCAATATGCGTCCTACCTCGTGGTATGGCGTAGATGCAATGCAAACTCACGCTACTCCAAAGGGAAAACCCGAAATGTAAAGACAATACTGAAGGGAAATAACTGAAGGGAAATAACCGAAGGGAAATAACCGAAGGGAAATAACCGAAGGGAGATAGGTATATATCTTATGTATATGAGCCCTTACTCGGGTCTTGCAAATAAGAGCGAAGGCTCAATGTGGGTGCGTGCTTGAATTGAAAGACTTACACACACGACATGAAATTAAACCCAAATATAAATTGCAGTATGGCCTTGACTAAGGTCTTGGGAGTAAGAGCGAAGGCTCAATGTGTGTGAGAGTGCTTGAATTGAAAGACTACCCACACGACATAAATGAAACCCAAATATAACTGCAATAAGGCCTTTACTAAGGTCTTGGGAGTAAGAGCGAAGGCTCAATGTGTGTGAGAGTGCTTGAATTGAAAGACTACCCACACGACATAAATGAAACCCAAATATAACTGCAATAAGGCCTTTACTAAGGTCTTGGGAGTAAGAGCGAAGGCTCAATGTGTGTGAGAGCGCTTGAATTGAAAGACTTACTCACACGACAAGAAATGAAAACCCAAATAGTATAGGTCGGCCCTTACTTGGGTCTTTCAAATAAGAGAGAAAGCTCAATGTGTGTGAGAGTGCTTGAATTGAAAGACTTACTCACACGACAAGAAATGAAAACCCAAATAGTATAGGTCGGCCCTTACTTGGGTCTTTCAAATAAGAGCGAAAGCTCAATGTGTGTGAGAGTGCTTGAATTGAAAGACAATGCACCCAACTTGAACAAAAACCCTTCGAAAATGAAAGTATATATACACTTATATATTAGGGGCTGATTAGGCCCATGTGTGTTCAAAATTGTGCACGACTAAGAGAGTGCACGTGTGTGGTTGTGCCAAGACACGTTATTACAAGCGGGGGGAGACTATGCTCCGTTATTACAACCCCGTATCAAATTGAATCTCAAGCAAGTGTATAACTAAAGACCGAGTTTAGACACTTACGAGTAGCTGGTCCGTAGAGGTCTTGCTTGAGTGTGGACTTGGCCTTGGGCTGCAAGTGGGAGCTCCGCGAAGGTAGGTGATCAAGGGTGCTGGCCGGCTGCAAGTGGGGCGCGGGATAGACGCCTCGAAGGGGACCGGTGGCAGGTAGATGGTGCCTCCAAGTAGGGGGGTTTAAAGTGGCTGAATAAGTGGGTATTAGGATCACTAAGGGAGTTGGGTACCTAGGGAAACTGGACCCAAAAGGTGAGCTAGTGGGAAGGCCGAATAGGACACCTAGGGGAGTTGGCCGAATGGGAGATGATGGCTAGGTAGTGGCCAGCAACTTGGGTTATACTAGGTTCGGCTAGGTTTAGGTGGTGGCGGCAAAAGGGCTGAGATGAAGGTAGGATGGGTGGCTAAGAATGGAGAGGTGGTAGAGAGGGGCTTTGAGGGAGTTTGGGGTACTTACCAAATGGGGAGAGGTGGCGGATGAAGTGGGATGGTGGCGGGCAGGTGGCTGTCGGCTGGTTCGGTTGGTTGGAGGTGATGGCGTCCGGCTGAGGGGTGGTGGTAGTGGATGGAAGAGGGAAGGTGGCGGAGCAGGTGGCGGCTGGTGGAGCAGGCAGAGGTGGGGAGTGGTCCCGGCTGGGTGAGAGAAGGGAGAAGGAGAGGGCCCGGCTGGGTGAGAGGGTGGTTCCCACTTGGAAAACCCGCCCACAAGGAGGGGGGTTTAAATGGGGATGGGTAGGTCGGTTAGGGCTGGGCTGTGGGTAGTGGTTAGGTGGTTTAGGTAGGGTGGTATGTAGATAAGGTGGGCTGGAAAGGGTTGGGCCAGATATTTTAAAACTAGGGGTTTGGGTAAATCGTGGGCTAAGGGTGGTTTAGGGGTTTAGGGCTAGGTTAGGTGGTTGGGTTTTAGGGTGAGGTTTAGTGAGCTAGGTTAGGTGATTAGGCTAGGTTTAGGCTAGGATTAGGGAAATTAATCTAGGTTTAGGGAAGGATTAGGGAAGTGGGTTAGGTGATTAGGTTGGGATTAGGCCGAGATTAGGGAAGTGGGTTAGGTGATTAGGTTCAGATTAGGGGTGGATTAGGGGTTTAGGCTAGGTTTAGGCATTTTGGGCTAGGTTTAGGTGAAGGAGCTCCCTTAGCATGGCCCATAGACCTTGATCACCCCATGTTGGTGCAGCCCTAGGTTAGGTTTTAGCTAATTACAAGCTTAAACCCACTCAATTAGGCTAACCCACATGATTAACCCAAACTTGACACACAAGTCAAGCTTAATACAACACTCTTGATATTTTTCACCCCCACTCTCTCTCATGCCCAATATCCCACGTGAATCTCAAGTGGGCCCCACCTCCATTTATGAGAAGGTGATGTGGGCCATGGATATGGACATTGGATTGGATCTCTGGATCCAAATCCAAATCCAAGTCCACATATGGGTTTGGATTGGGATCTGGATATATATGGTCCAGATCCAATCCAAACTGAACTCTGACTCCTTCGAGCTGGGTTCGAGACGAACGATTTGTGCGGGGCCTGACAGCATCAGTACTCCGTCTGCGTTGGGTCTTCACCAACATAGTCGTCCGCCTCCGTTTCTGCCTTCCGGAGATGACTTCAAATGCTATTTTGGTAAGAACAGGGTCTTGGACGTTCGAGATCCTGGGGTGTGAATCAGATACAAGAGTTGCTGTGCCGGGCTTGATATGTGCTCCGGTTCCGGGCTCTTCTTGGCTCTCCAGGTCCTGTCTTGATCGGGCCAAGCCACTTTGGGGTTTCAAAACATGTTTTAAAAGGGTTTTCAAAAGCTATATTATATGTTTTTGAAAGATAAAGTTTAAAACATATATACAGGGTTGTTTGGAAGGCTCCTGGGTTTCCAAACTCAAAAATGGCCCTTTGGGGCTGCTTGTATAAAACCAGATGGATTTTGAGAAATTCGTGGGATTTCGGGGTGTTTACACACCCACGCACACGTTGGCGACCTTCGGGCCCATATATATTATAAGTATTTCCCTTTCGGCTATGTCTTTTAGATTTGGGTTTTAAGGTTCAGCAGTGTGCGTAGTCTTTACATATATACACGGCACACACTTGCACAATTGAGCCTTTCCGCTCTTAAGATATAGCCATATTTCCCTTTTGCAATTTCCCTTTTGCAAATTTACATTAAGTCATTTCCCTTCCGCATTGTCTTTCAATTCGGGTTTTCCCTTTGGAGTTGCATGAGTTTGCATTGCATATACACCATACCACGAGTTAGGACGTATATTGCATCAAAGCAAACCCCACACTCCCGCTCAAAATCACCCCACTTAGGTCACGTGTGCATACACACGCCTAGTTGGCCCGAAAAGGGATAAAAAGAAAGACATAGACACGTGAAAATCCATGTGAAATAAAACTTGAAAACCATACAAAAACAACCCGAATCGAACACCTCAAACATTTTCCTAGGTTATCATGTCAAAAACTCGATTTTCTAAGCATACAAACTGACCCTTACGCATCGGTGCAAGAAGGTCTGCGACGAAAAGAGCTTGCTTGCTCACAGTCGCCACGTTAGGAGTCATGTTTCAAAATATCTCTTCGCTAGCTTAAGCAAGCTAGCTGGCACGCCCTTTTGCTTAAATAGGACTTAGACACACGAAAAGATTCGCTTCAGGCATAAGAACCAGAAGCGGGGATTTTCTACCGTCTACAAACTTCAATGCCCCTTTGGCTTACCATAAAGCCTAAAAGCTTACCCGATTTCACTCCAAAGACACACTTTTGAGGGTTTAGTTTCACCTTATAAAGCCTAAGCCTTTCGAAAACCTTTTGCAAAGATTCGGGTGTGTGCATCGGGTTTTTGATTTTATCAAAAGATCATCCACATATACTTCCAAGAGCTCATAAATTTGATCATGGAAAATAGTAGTCATGGCTCTTTGGTCTGTGGCCCCGGCATCTTTTAATCCAAATGGCATAACTGTGTGACAGTATGTACCCCAAGGTGTAGTAAAAGCAGTCTTAGCCTGATCTTTTGGTTCTAACTTAATTTGATTATAACAGGAGTAGTCATCCATAAAAGAAAACATTTCATGATTCGCAATGCTATCCACTATCAAATCAATGTTTGGCAAAGAAAAATTATCTTTTGGAGTGGCTTTGTTCAAATTTCTAAAATCGATGCAAATCCGAATTTTCCCATTGGATTTTCGAACTACAACTATATTTGAAAGCCAGGCAGAATACACAATGGGTTTTATAAATCCAGCTTTTAAAATATCTTCTAAACCCTATTTTACTTGAGAGTGGACATTGGGATGGATTTTTCTAAGCTTTTGCTTTATAGGTTTAGCATCTGGTTCTAGGGGTAGACAATGTTCTACAACTTTTGGGTCTAGACCCGGCATGTCTTCGTAGGTCCATGCAAATACATCTATGTAGGTCTTCAAGAATGCAATGAATGATGCTTTTTCATACTCATGCAAACATATGCCTATCTTAACATGCTTAGGATCAGACTCACTTCCTAGGTTGATTTCTACAAAATCCCCTCCTACGAAATTCGAAGGTTTTTCTAAGTCAAGGATTTTATGAAACTCGGGAAGCTCGGAGGCTTGATCCTCCTCAAGGAAGAGGGGAACCTCCTCCTTGGTTTGATCATTCTTGAGAATTCTAGGTCCTAGGGAAGTTTGAGGCAAAGCATGGGTTTCAAAAACACATGGTTTTGGTTTTGGGATTTTTACAAATTTCGAAATATTTGAACCTTTTACCAAGACAATATTTTTTTTTCAAATTTTTCAATTTTTTTGGCTTTCTCGAAATGGACACTAGGAGCTGGTATATATAAAACCTTGTTTTTGGTATTTTCAGGTTTTTCAATTTTTTTAGTTTTTTTGCAAAAAAATGGAAGGAGGAGGAATGCAAATCACCTTCTTTTTGGGATTTTCACAACTTTCTGATGTTTTTGGGTTTTGAGGTTTTTCTAAATGTTTTTGGATTTTGAAAATATGCAATTTTTTTAGATTTTTGGTTATGGAGGGGTCTTCCATCATATCTACAAAGAAAACACCATGAATTAGTCTCTAAATAATTGGTCTAAGTCATAGGTTTCGGTTTTAGGAGGTTCTAGGGTACTCTTGACCCAAGTGGTTGTAGGTGGTGGTTCAGGGGGAATGGATGGAGTGGATCCTTTGTCATGCCGGTTTGGATTAGGATTTGGTAAGATGGGTTCTAAGCAACCTCGTCTTTGGTTTCCTAAACCTTGATAAGGCATGTATCCCATGTTTAACATCATGTTCCAAGGCTTCCTTAATTTTGAAAACGTTTTATAAAGTGGATGGCCTTGGAACTTGGTGTCATCCATGTCATGCTCAAATGCTTTCTTATTTAGGGACTTGGGGAGGATTCGGGCTTTAGTTTTTCCTAGGATGGTCATGGTCTTGAGCGGGAAAGACTTGGGTTGCCCCTTGATATGCACGACATCCTTAGGTCTTTTCAGGATGAACTTGGGTGTTTTGACCAAGGGTTTTCCTAGGTTGGACTCGCAGGTTTTATGGCTTGACAAGCAAGGGAAGTTTTAAACTCCCCTAAGTTGAGAGTGGTTTTCTCCTAGAATTACCACAATTTGGCTTTCGTGGGGGATCTTGACACACCTATGCAAGGTGGATGGTATGGCCCGAAGGCTATGTATCCATGGTCTTCCTAGGAGTAGGTTGTAATGGGGGTGTATGTCTAACACATGGAACACCCCTACATGGGTTATACCCCTATTTCCATGGGTAACTTTATGGCTCCTAAAGGCTTGGATGCATTTCCATCGTATCTTGTGATAACGATGGGGCTTAGATTCATAAAGGTTAAGGAGACTCTGATTTGAAAGGCCACGTGTAACGGAAGGATGTTTAGACTTCCTTCCCCATCAACCAAACACTTGTTTAGAGGATGATGATTTAATACCACCTCTATATGCAAGGCTTGGTTATGGGTTTAGCATGATCGTTATAGCTCATCTTCCGAGAACACAATGGGGGTTTTAACACAAATAGGTGAGACTAGGAAGGATAGGGACTCAGGGGTTATGGTCGAGTTAACCTTGGCTCTTTCTAAGATTTTCTCTAAGACCTGTCTATGCCTGGAGGAAGTTTGGATTAGTTCTAGGATAGACATATTTATAGGGATCTTAGAAAGATGTGCTTCAAAATTGTAGACACGGAAAATCCTTGACTCCGGGTTCTTAGGCCTGAAGTGAATCTTTTCGTGCTTACGTTGCTTAAAAAAGGGCGTGCCAGCTAGCTTTCTCAAACTAGCGAAGTGATTTTTTTGAAGATATCTGACTTTTGGGGCGACTGTGGATAAGTGGGTTCTTTTCGTCGCAGACTTTCTTGCACCGGCGCGCAAGGGTCAGTCTGTACGCTTTAGAAAAAAACTCGATTTTACAAACACGACTCTCTTTGAAAACTTGAAAGTGTTTTATCTACTGGTTTTGTCAAATTTGCAACTTTTACACATGGGATCTATGCGCTCCTATATCTCACGGGTTTTAGCAGATTTTGGAGTGTAGTCGTGTGCATCCAGTGTTTGTTTTAAGGTAAGTACTACACGATTTGACCAATCTGGTTCAATGCAAGTATGCTCCCTATCTCGAGTGTGGCGGATATGCAATGCGAACTCACACAACTTGAAGGGAAAACCCAGAATTTAAAGACATAACAGAAAGGAAATAGCAGAAAGGGAAATAGTAGAAAGGGAAATATGGCTATATCTTAGATGCGGAAGGGAAAATATATATAGCTATATCTTAAGAGCGAGAAGGCTCAATGTGAGTGAGTGCTTTGAGTGTATAAATTGAAAGGGCAACTCACATGACTTGAACCTTAAAACCCAACTGAAAGGGGAAATACGTATATATATGTAAGAGCGGAAAGGCTCAATTGTGAGTGAGTGCTTTTGAGTGTATAAAATGAAAGACAACTCACGCAACTTGAACCTTAAAACCCAGCTGAATGTATATAAATAGAACTATATCTTATGGGTTGTTGAGGCCTGTTTTGTGTGCAAAAGGTGTGCAGATAAGAGCGAAAAGGCTCGAGTGTACGTGTGTGATTCGTGTTTCAAACCATAATATTACATCCCGGGGGGAGACTAGGCTCCATTATTACAACCCCGTATCAAATTGAATTGAATTTGAAACAACGTAAAGAATCAAATTCGAGCACTTACTCGACTTTTGCTTGGGCTTCCTTTTTCAGCGACACCTGACCTTAGATATAGCCGTTGGATGGACTTTCCTCTGCGAGATGACCAGCTGCGTAGAAGGTTGATCCTAGATCATGACTTGGGCTGGATTGACAAGTTAATGCACTATGGTTTTCGGGCTTAGATATGATAGACCTAGGGTGAAAAACTAAAGGATCTGAGTTAGGTCTAGGTGGTTTGTTTTGGTCGAAGTTTAGCTCAAGGCTCTAAGGGGAAAATCTGACCAGCTAGTGGTCGAGTTAGGGGATGTGTAAAGAAGTGGTTCGGGCGAGATGCGAAGGGATACTCGTCTCACCATGGGTCGAGATTGGTTTAGGGATAGTGAGTGATCTTAGGGGGAATCCTAAGGTAAGCTCTAGGGCAATGCTCGGCCAAAGGGTGGCCGAGCTTGGGCTGATGTTGGGTGTTTGATCTCACGTGAGATCCTAAGGGAGTGGCTCGGCCAGAGGGTGGCCGAGCTGGGTAGGTGTAGGTTAGTTCTTTTGGTTAGGATCTAACTTAGGTAATGGATTTAGTTTAGGGCAAAACCTAAAATGAACTCAGCTAGCTAGATGGGTGAAAACGGGTTCGTCCAAAGGAAGGAACCGAGTGTTTTAGACACTCGGTTTTGGCTAGGTCCCTAGGAGTAGTTTTGGTTTAGGAAATAGTTTAGGTGGTTTAGTGCTAGATGGTTTGGCTGGGAGGGATCTAAGGTGAGCTTGGCCAGCCAATGGCCGAGCTGGGTATGGTTCTAGATTAGGGTAGTCTTAGGTAGAACTAGGATCGTCCCTTTAGTGAAGTTCGGCCAGCATCTTGGCTGGACTTTGGACGTCTTTACTTTTTAGGGTTTAGGTGGTTTTGAGAGGTACGAAAAGAAGGGACTTTGGGCAGGATTTTAGGGGCTTACCTTGACAACCTATCAGCCCATTTGATCTCGTTTCCAACGCAGCCAATCCCCATTGAAGATAGCCCATCCAATGCCGCCAAGTTTCTCTCCATTTCTAGCAAAATGCAAGGCGTGAGATGCTCTCACTTGCACTTGAGTGCAGCCCACAAGACCAACCCACAATTTTACAAAACAAGAGGGGAAGGCCAGCCCCTTTTGTTGACCTTCCTCTCTCTCTCTCTCTCTCTCTCTTTTCCCCCCCAACTATCCACGTGAAGTGCTGGAAAAATCATCCTTCTCAAAGCCAGCCCACTCACGTCCTTTTATAGGCCCCTTGTGTGGATATGGATCCTTTGTTGGTTTCTAAAATCCGGATCCAATCCAATCCAAGTTTCGTTTGGATATGGATCTTGGATCTGGATCTGGATTTTTGGATCCAGATTTGATCCAAATTTTTCTCTTCTTCAGTCCTTTCTGGCGTTTCAAGCCGGATGCTTCGTGCGGGTCCTGAGTTCATCAAGATTCCATCTTACGCTGGGTTTTTCCCATTTTCATCGTCCGAGCTTCTTTTCGTCTTTTTGGACTCTGTTTCGACTGTTTCTTCTTGCTTTTGACTTGGATTTTCCGTGATTTCAGAGATGCTTTTGGCTTGGCCTTTGATGCTTCAGGCTTGAAATGCGTTTGTGGCTTGGGCTTCTTTTTCATCCTCGAAATTCACTTTTCATCGGGCTGGGCTTGACCTTTGAACTTTTTGAATCTTTTGCGACTGTTTTGAGCCAGGCTTCATCTGTTCGTCTGGTCTCTTGTAAAAAAATAGGACTTTCGTCCACTTTTGAGATTTTTTTATGTTTTGAACAGGGTTGGAAAATAGAGTTTTGAAGGGTTTGAGTTCCTGAGTTTTTTGAAATCTCCAAACTTGGCTTTTTGAGCTGATTTTTGAACCAGGCATTTGGTTTTGGAAAATATTTGGATTTTGGGGTGTTTACAGATGCCCCTCTTTGGCATTATCCAAATTAATTTGGATAATGGCGAAGAAGATAACACCCCTATTTGTTTTCTCCCGGATTTGATCTTGAGAATATGGGATCGTCCTAGTATTTGAGAAAAAAACATTTTCTTTTAAGCCTGATAGGAGGAGATTTTTCGCCAAAAGGGGACTTTCTATGGGTCTAGTCCTAAATGAAGATCATGCATGAGGTGCTTTATGCGTGGATATGCAGAGTGTGTGACATGGCTGAAGTGCCAGAAAGGGGCGACCTCTTAGAGACCCGTTTATATGGTCGAACTTTTGAGACTTTTATATATAAAAAAAAAAAAAAAAAAAACTGCTGCTCCAGGTGAGCGGGCCTTACGTATGCTTTGATGTTCGAGTTTTTCTGAAATTCGTTTTAAGAGGGAAAACTTTTCTGAACCATCGATCATAAGGACCTTCAGCTCCTTGTGTTTGCCTTTACTCGAGTCTCGACCCTTGCTAATCTAGCAGAGGTTTTATGAGAAAATAAGCCACATTTCAAAATTTTTACGCCTTACTCAAAACGTCGTATTCTCAAATAAGACGAAATTCAAGTAAGTAAATCCTATTTTTACTTTAGGATTCCCTGAAATGAACCATGTTTCGCTCGGGATAAGTCATAGGGATGGGAAAGAAGTACCACGGTCCCTTCTGAAGTGTCCCGTGGTTTGAGGCAAAGAAGGCGGAAAACTGCTCTCTTTTGAGCTTTTGGCCCTTTTTTTTTTTTTCCTTTTTTCCATAGAGGGTCTCCCTTTGGGAGTATTTTTTCTTTAATCCCTCTTTTCCATAGAAGACTCAAATTTTCTTTTTGATTCGTTTTTCTTTCTTTGGGAAAGAGCTTTTTGGTGGGGATTTCCCCTTGTTTTGGCCAGGTTTTCCTTTTGGAAGGAGAAGAGAAGAGGGGAGGACTTATCCCAAGGTCATACTTGACCCATTCTAGGTTAGCCTATTTAGAAATAGCACGTACAACTTGCAAGTATCTTGTTATATTGAATTCGGCCTTTCTTTGTAAGAAGAAGGATTTTGAAATGTAGCCACGTATTTGGAAAGCTCTGCTTTTTCACAAAATGTCGATTCTTTCATTCAGGGTCACCCAACTTACCTTTGATCCTTGGTTTCGAAGTTTCAAAGTGGCTTTCCCTAAAATATTTTTCACAAAAATGGGAATTTAACTCAGACCCTATACATGATATTTTTTCAAATACTGAATATTTATAGGATCTGCTAAATTCCTACCCTTGACATCGGTTAACCAATAAGAATTGTTTGTGGTGGTTCCACGCACGACGTAAGGGCCATCCCACTTGGGCCGCCACTTTCCAAGTGGATGTGGGCCACGATGGTGGATGATTTTCAAAACGAGCTCTCCCACTTCAAAGTGGCGAGGTTTCATATGTTTTTCATAATGTTGGGCGATCCTTTGTCGGTATGCATGAGCATGGTCCATAGCAAGGAGTCGCCTCTCATCTAATAGATCTAGTTCGGCCATCCTAGCATGCTGAAGCGTCTCTAGGGGGAGGTCGAGTGCAACGGATGTTTGAAATGAATGCAGATGTGTATGGATGGGGAGAATGGCGTTTGTGCCGTAAACCAACTCAAAAGGCGTGGCATTTGTGGGAGTGCGGATGGAAGTCCTATAAGCCCATAAGGCTTCATCCAACTTCTCGTGCCATGTTCTACCCTTCTCTAAGGTTTTCTCAACAATGCTGATGAGAGTCTTGTTGGTGGCTTCGGCTTGGCCGTTGCCTTGAGGGTAGTAAGGCGATGAGAAGTGATGATTTATGCCATACTTGTTGCACAGCTTGACCATCTGCTCATTTTTAAATGGGGTGCCATTATCGGACACAAGATCTCTTGGAACTCCAAATCGAGCCAAGATGTTTTTCCTAATGAAGGCCACCACATGTTGTCCCTGGACATTTGTCAGGGAGGCGGCTTCGACCCACTTGGAAAAATACTCAGTGGCTGCTAAAATGAACCTGTGTCCGTTTGAGGCCTTTGGAAAAATTGGTCCTACGATATCAAACGCCCACATGGTGAATGGCCAGGGGCTGACCACGGAATGCAGTGATGATGAGGGGATATGAATGGCGTGACCATGCACTTGACACGGGTGACACTTCCTAACATGATCGTGGCAATCCTTTCTCAGGGTAGACCAAAAATAACCTGCTCTAAGTATTTTCATTGCCATCATGTTGGCATTGACATGACCTCCACATTCTCCATCGTGGAATTCGTGCATAACAATCCTAGCCTCCTCTAGGTCGACGCATCTTAGTAAGATGCCCGTAAAACTCTTTTTGTACCGAACCCCTCCCAAAATCGTGTATCGGGTGGAAATTTTTCGGATGAATGCCTTATCTTTAGACGTGGCATCCTCAGTGAATCCCCCATTTTCTAGAAAATTCTTTATGTCATAAAACCAAGGTTTTTCATCAGAAATAGGGTTATTTTGGCAGATTTGCAAATCATGTATGGAAGGAGTGGGTGAGTGCCATATTTCAAGGGGTCTGGTTCCCAAAGTGGGATCGACCCTTAGGGCTGAACCCAAGGATGAGAGGGCGTCAGCGACGCCATTATCCTCTCTTCCTACATGTGTGAGAGTGCACGATTGGAACGACTCAACCAGTCGAGTGGCTAATTCGTGGTATGGAAGCAGTTTTTTGTTTCGAACTTGCCAAATTTTTAAAACTTGGTTTATAACAAGGAGGGAATCTCCAAAAACCTCGATGCATGCTGCCCCTAGAGTTTTCGAAACTTTTAAACCTTGTATGAGTGCTTCATACTCGGCTATATTGTTGGAACATTCGAAATCTAGACGGATTGCTATGGGGATTTCTCCCTTTTCGGGGGATACGAGGATGATCCCGGCTCCTGCCCCTCGTTGGTTTCGTGCCCCGTCGAAGTGCATCTTCCACATTTGGTTTTCGAAAGAGTTAGCCAAAATGTGGTTTTGAAAATGGTTTTGCAATATGCCTTCATCCGGCATTTCATTGAGTGTGGGATACGCATCTTCTAGGGGGAACTCAGCCACGTAGTCTGCTAGGGCTTGCCCCTTAATGGAGACCTGGTGATGGTATTTCAAGTCATACTCCATTAGAAGGAGTTGCCATTTGCCCAATCTACCCGTGAGAATGGGTTTTTCGAATAAGTGCTTGATTGGGTCAAGCTTGGACACTATCCAGATCTCATGATCTAGGAAATAGTGTCGAAATTTCTGGCAGGCCCAAACTAGGGCCAAGCACGTCTTCTCCATAGCCTGATAATTCCTTTCGTAAGCCAGGAGAGTTTTTGAAAGATAGTATATGGCACATTCCTTGTGAGTGTCATCCTCGTATTGAGCTAACAGAGCTCCCAAGGCATTCGCATGCATAGAAATGTAAAGTAGAAGAGGTTTTCCTGGTTTTGGAGGGTTTAAAACAGGGGGATTAACTAAGTATGCTTTTAACCTTTCAAATGATTTTTGGCACTCGTCATCCCATAAAAATTTCGTACCCTTTCTCAGCAACTTGTTGAAGGGTTCGCATCTAGTTGCCAGGTTTGAGATAAACCTGCGAATGGACTGTAGGCGACCCTGGAGGCTACGAATCTGCGTGAGATTGGAGGGTGGAGTCACGTCTATGATGGCTCTACACTTAGAGGGGTCGACTTCTATGCCCCTTTGGCTTACCATAAATCCTAAAAGCTTACCGGATTCTACACCGAATACGCATTTTTGAGGGTTTAGCTTTATGTTGTAAAGTCTAAGCCTTTCGAAAATCTTTTGTAAGCATTCGAGATGAGTGCATCGATTTTTTGATTTAGCCAGGAGATCATCTACATATACCTCCACGAGCTCATGAATTTGATCGTGAAAGATCGAGGTCATAGCTCTTTGGTACGTGGCGCCAGCATTTTTCAAACCAAAGGGCATGACCGTATAACAGTACGTGCCCCATGGGGTTGTAAAGGCGGTTTTAGCCTGATCTCGTGGGCTTAGTTTGATTTGGTTATATCCTGAATAGCCATCCATGAATGAAAACATTTCATGATTTGCAGTACTATCGACTATCAAATCAATGTTTGGTAAAGGGAAATTATCTTTTGGGGTGGCTTTATTCAAGTTTCTGAAATCGATGCATATTCGAATTTTCCCACTGGTTTTTCGAACAACAACTATATTGGATAACCAATCAGAATATGCAATGGGTTTTATAAATCCGGCTTTTAAAAGATCTTCTAAACCCTCTTTGACTTGTGAATGCACATTCGGATGTATCTTCCTAAGCTTTTGTTTTACGGGTTTTGCATCTAAATCTAAGGGAAGACAATGCTCTACAACATTCGGGTTTATACCCGGCATGTCTTCATACGTCCATGCAAACACATCAACGTAGGTTTTCAAAAATGCAATGAATGATGCTTTTTCGTGCTCATGCAGACATGTGCCTACCTTAATGATTTTCGGCTTTAAATCATTCCCTAAGTTTATCTCTATAAAATCCCCTCCTACTGATTTCGAAGGTTTTTCAAAATCGAGAATTTTATGAAATTCAGGGAGCTCAGAAGTAGGATCTTCCTTGAGGGAATCCAATTCTGGGCCTTAATCATTCTCAAGACTTCTAAATCCTAGGGAATTTGGACTTGACGCACAGTTTTCGCAAACGCTTGGTTTTTGTTTTGGATTTTCTGCAGGTTTTGACGATTTTGGTCCTCTTATGAAGAGGACTTTCTTTTCGAAATTCTTTTCTTCTTCAAAACCTTTATCAGGAGCTGCTAAATACAGGATTTTGTTTTTGGTATTTTGTAAATTTTCGATTTTTTTGGATTTTTGTAAGGAAAGGACTTTAGGAACTATACAAACAACTCTTTTTTCGAGTTTTTGATCTTTTTCAAATGTTTTTGGTTTTTGGGATTTTTCAATTTTTTGAATTTCGAGTTTTTCAAATGTTTTTGGATTTTTGATTGAGGGATCTTCCATCATACCTACAAAGGAAAAACGCCACTAGTTAGACTCCGAACAAGAGATCTAAATTGTAGGTTTCTGCTTGGGTAGGCTCCAAGGCACCCTTGACGCAGGTGGTCACAGGGGGTGGTTCTGGCGGTATTCTGGGAGTATAGCCGATCCCGTGTCGTCTCTGGTTGGCTTTTGGCAAGATGGGTTCTACGAGACCCTGATTTTGTGCCCCTAGACTTTTGTATGGCATATACCCCATGTTTAATAACATGTTCCATGATTTTTTGTTTTTGGGAAAGTTTTCATATAATTCGTGATCCTGGAACTTGCTATCGTCCATGTTATCCTGGAACTAGGCTCAAATTGAAAGGGCAACACACATGACTTTCGCAAATATAAATACCCTAAATTGAAGTGCAACTCACGCAGCTTTCACAAATATAAATACCCGAAATGTAAAGCAACTCACGCGACTTAATGTAAATCCACACCAAGGGAAATGCAACTCGACGTGAAGTAAACTCACACAACTTGAAAGTATATAAATATATTATATCCTTAGAGCGGAAAGGCTCAAGTGCTTTTGTGTGCTTCTCGTGTGAAATTGAAATGACAACTCACACAGCTTTCACTAAAGTAAATACCCAAATTGAAATATATACTTTAGCTTAAGAGCGGAAAGGCTCAATGTGTGTGAAATCGTGTGCAATATAAGAGCGAAAAGGCTCAAGTGCACGTGTGTGGATATGTATCAAGCACAAATATTACATCTCAGGGGGAGACTTCGCTCCATTATTACAACCCCGTATCGAATTGAATTTATCTTAAGCGAGTAATGTAAAACCGAATGTAAATAAACACTTACAAGTGGTCGGTTTTGCCTCTCGAGTCACTCGGGTCCGTCCTTCTTGGAAGCCACGAGATAGATCTCTTTAGGTGGGCTCCGACGTGAGAGTTTGAGTTTGGGTTCACTTGGGGGCAGCCAAGTGTTTTATGACTTAGGAGGGGCTGTGTTCGGCCAAGGTTTAGGTTAAGCAAGTCCTAGCTAGGTGAGGTTGAGCTGGGCTGTGGGAGTTGGTCCTAGTTAGGTCTAGGTTGGGTTTTGTAAAATGGACATGAGCTAGGTGCGGCCAACACCTACCTTGGTTAGGGTTAGGAGAGGTTTTGTTAGGGTTGCTGCAAGGCCAATCAAGCTTGGTTGAGTGCTAGGTGCACTCGACTGGCTTAGGGGTAGGACCTAGGTAGGTTTTAAGGAAGTGAGGTATGAGCTAGGCCAGCCACAGGTAGGCCGGCTGGGGGGGTATGGCAAGGAAGCAGGGTGTACTGCGGGAGTGCAGCGGGGCGCGGGAAGCTGGTGCTGTGAGGCGGTGCGGTGCGCGGGCTAGGGAGCGTGTAGCAGGCGAGGCGCTGCGCGGCAGATGCGGCGCGCAGGGGTGTGGGTGATGCGCATAGCGTAGCAGGGGCGCAGTGCGGCAAGGGGAGTGCTACGGGTGATGAGGTGTGGGAGCTGGGTGCTGGGGCTACAAGGGCAGCCGCAGGCGGGAAGGGTGCGCTGTTGGAGTGCAGCGGCCGGTTGGGGTGTGCGCAGCAAGGTGGTGCGGTGCTGTTGGAGTGCAGCTGGGGCAGGTGATAGCCGGGTGTTGGTTGGGAGCAGGTGACATAATAGGGTCGGTTTAGGGGTGGCTGGGCTAGGTTTAGTTTAGGTCAGTTTAGGGTTATGGGTGAAGTCGGTTGGGAGAAATAGGCTAGGTTTAAGGGGTTTAATGGAGTCAGTTTGGGGTAAGTGGGCTAGGTTAGGGTGAAGTTTGATGGGGTCGGTTGGGTGAAGTGGGCTAGGTTAGGTGGGTCGGTTAGGGTTAGGTTTAGAGACCTACCTCTTGGAGCCGAGTCCACACAAGGTTCACACAAGGTTCAAACCCACACCCTTGATCAAGCCGAGTCCCCTTGATCCATGCCATTCTTCATGTTGGTGCAACCCTTGGTTAGGTCTAGGTTCACACAAGGTTCGAACCCACACCCTTAATCAAGTCCATATGGCTAGCCCACTTGACAAAGTCAAGCCCACCATTTTTCTCTCTCTTACTTTATGCTCTCTCTCCAAAGCCTCTCTCTTCAAATTCACGTCAACTTGCACCCCCCCCCCTCACCTCTATTTATAGGCAAGGAGGTGGGTCTTGGGTTTGGATCTTGGATTTGGTTTTTATGATCCAAATCCGATCCAAACACTATTTGGGTCTGGATGTGGATATTTATGTCCAGATCCAATCCAAATTTTTGTTTCTTCAGTCCTTCTTCGTGTTTTGAGACAGGCAGTTTTCACGGGCCCTATCTTCATCAATGCTCCGTCTTGGGCTGGGTTTTTTCCAACCTTCTTGTCCGATCGTCTTCTCACCTTCTAGACTTCGTTTCGTCTGATTTCTAGAATTTCAAGCTTGGGCTTGGATTTCAGATGGCTTTGTCGGTGCTTTTGTCTTTGCATTTCATTTTCTAGGGTTGAAGTCTACTGATGGCTTGGGTTCTTCTTTTGCTTTTTGGTCCAGTTTTCATAATCTGGGCTTTTGACCTGCTTTTTGGAGCTGCTTTTCGATCAGGCTCCACCTGCTTGATTTGGCTGCTTACAAAATTTGGGTTTTGGCCTGAGTTTAAGAAACCTATATTTTGAAAGATTTCTTGACAAAAGTTTACAACTTTGCAACTCCTTTGTTTCAAAAATTCAAAATTGGTTTTGAAATGGTTTTACAAACCAGGTGTTTGTTTTGAAAATCATTTGATTTTGGGGTGTTTACACTCGTTCCTATGTTGGCTCTAATTTTGTGCTTCGGAGCACCTCGAATTTCTAAAATGGCTCTAGTCGGGGGCGTAACTCTAAGCGCGCCCTGGATTACTACTTGCTTGGCTTTTTTTCTTATGATGAGAGAAGGTGGTGTGTGACAAGTAGAGGAATCCATATGCAATGCATGCTCCAAACCATTCAAGGAAGCCGAGAAAACACATACCTCTTTGTCCTTCCCACTAGTGCTTGCGTGGTTGGGGAAGGGCTCTTTAAGAATGACTTGGGCAGGCTCCGGTTCCTCGGTGACCTGGAGCCGACCCTACTCTATCAAGTTCTCAATTTTATTTAAAAGGGAGTAACATTTATTTGTATCATGGCCCTTGAGCATATGATATTTGCAAAATTTGTTCAAAAATTTCCCTTTTGTAGGTGTCTCCTCGAGAATCTTGGGGAGTGTTACCATTCCTTGGGCGAGCAGGAGGTCGAGGACCTCTGAGATGGGCTGTCCCAGTGGGGTATACTCCCTCTTTTCATATGTTTTTTGAATCTTTTTTTCAATTTTTGGTTCATTCTTCTTTGAAGTGTCGGTCGGGTTCGTTTCCACTCAGACATTAGCAATTTTTTGAGGTTTTATCCCTTTGTCCACAGTGGGTAGCCCGTAAGTCCCGGGTTTTTCAAATCATGGTTTTTGAAGTGTTTTTCCTTTCCATAAGTCATCATAGACCCCCTTTTTCAGATTTTCTTCAAAGAAGGAAGCTTTTTTGATTAATTTATGGAAAGTTGAAATTTCGTGCAAAGAAAGAAGTATTTTCAACTCCGTTTTGAAATTTTCAAGGATGAGCATTACTGTGCATCCTTCGGAGATAGGCTCTCTCACTTGCTCGAGGAGGGACCTCTATCGAACGATGAATGCATGTACATCCTCGTTCGATGCTTGTTTTGTGTCCCTAAGGGTGTTCAAAGTGGGGGTCACTTCCACGTTGTGAGAAAACCTTTGCATAAAGCTATTCGCCAACTCTTCAAATGTTGTGAATTGGCTTATGTCGTAGGAAGCGAGCCATTTTGAAGGAGTTCCCTTAAGGGAGAGGGGGAACCAATATATCCATTTGGTAGAGTCCTTTTTCTTGTAGGCTCTACGAGAAAAGAGTTACAGGTGGGATCTAGGATCCCCGTGCCATCATACCGATGAAACTTCAGTATGTCGTCGTCACTATTGTAAACGCCTCAAAATGGGAATGTTTTCAAACAAACTCCTGAATTTTGAAAACCAGTTCACAACCGTGTTTTGAACTTTTAAAACTCCAAAATTTTGAAGTTTAAACCTTTTTTAGAAAATATTTTAAAATGAAGGTTTGGAATTTAAGTTAAAAACCTAAGGATTTGCAAAACAGCTCAAACAGATAGGTGAAACCTGATCCAAAATCCAGCTTGAGATCAGGTCAAAAAGTGAAAGAGAGGCCCAGCCTAAGCGAGACGGAGGATCGAACCCTGTGTCTATTTCAAAAGTCAAAGGTCGGGCCTGTCAAAATGAAAATTAGAGTCCGTCTGAAAATTAGATATTGACCTCATCAAAAACAAGCCTGAGACAAGACAAGATAGATCAAAACCAAACATCAAAAAGTCCTAAAAGCGAGAAATTGGCCAGTCAAAAGGACTGGTAAAAACCCAGCCTAAAATCGGGTCGCCGAGGAACCATCCATTTCATGCACCAAAAAGGGACTCAAAAGAAAAAGTTTTGATTGGATCTGGACAAAAAAATCCAGATCCATGTCCCATTGAAGATTGGATCGGATTGGATCCAAGGATCCAAACTTGATCCAAAGAACCATCCTTGGCCTATAAATAGGGCCAAGGGGGTTTACGTGAACAGACTTTGGAAATCTTGAGAGCTTTGGGAAAGGAGGAGAGAGAGATAGTGAAAGTCAACAAAGGTGGGCTTGTGGGCTTGACGTAGGGAGTGGGTTGCAACCTTGTGGGCTTGATCAAGAGAAGGAGTGGAGCTAAAGCCAAGGTGGTTCACATGGAGTTCAAGTCAAAGGAGGTCAACAAAGGTGGCTAGGCTTGGTCAAAAGGTTAGTGTCTAAACTCAAGTGGGTTGCACCTTGGAGCTCACGTGAAAGGCTTTGTATTGACCAAGACTTGGACTTTGGTAAAAACCAACAAAGTGGACGGCTAGGGTGGTTGCACCTTTGACCAAAGTGGGTTGCACCTTGGAGGCTTGACCACATGGCTCCAACCTTGGGCCGAACCCAGTTGAACCAAATTGCACCTAGTTGACTTGACCTAGCCATACCCCAACTGAACCAAACTGCACCCGGTTGACTGCACTTGGCAGAACCCATCTTGGAGCTAGCTGCACCTGGCCAAACCCACCTTGGAGTTGGCTGCACCTGGCTGAACCCCTTGAGTTGCACCCTTTGACCACCCGACTGCACCTGGCCGAACCCCCCCCTTTGCCTGCACCTTGGACCAAGTGGGCTGCCTTGGAGACACTACACGGCTACAACTTAGGCTGAACCCAAGCACAAAACCGCACCAATTTGGGGCTGAACACAAGCACCAAATTGCACCAACTTGGGGCTGAACCTGAACGGCTAGGGTGGCTGCACCTTGGGGCTGACTTGACCTGGCCGAACCACACCAAAAAGAGGGTTGCATCGAACTGAACCACGAGCTCGATCGAAGGGAAAAATTGTAAGTTTTTAAAACTTTGATTTTAAACCGCTTTCTCTCTTAAATTTAACTCAGAATGGGGTTGTAGTAATGGAGCGAAGCCTCACCCCATGTTTTAATATTTGTGCATGAACACGATCGCGCCCATGAGCACTTGAGCCTTTTCGCTCTTAACTGGTGGATGAACATGATCGCACACACGAGCACTTGAGCCTTTTTGCTCTTTACACTCACATGCACTTGAGCCTTTCCGCTATCTACCTCAATATACATTATAAACATTCTATACTTTGACCCCTTTTGTTCTTAAGCAAGTATACATATTTCATTTGGCGTGAGTTTACTTTCATGAAAGTAGAGTGAAAGCACTTAAATTCGCATAAGTTTACTTTCGTGAAAGTAGAGTGAGTTGCACTTGAAATTCGCGTGAGTTTTACTTTCGTGAAAGTAGAGTGAGTTGCACTTTAAATTTGTGTGAGTTTTACTTTCGTGAAAGTAGAGTGAGTTGTACTTTAAATTTGCATGAGTTTTACTTTCGTGAAGTAGAGTAAATGCACTTTCAATTCGCATGAGTTTTACTTTCGTGAAAGTAGAGTGAGTTGCACTTTAAATTCGTGTGAGTTTTACTTTCATAAAAGTAGAGTAGCTGCACTTTCAATTTGTGTGAGTTTTACTTCGGATGTAGAGTGAATTGCAAATTTCAAATTCGGGTGAGTTCGCATCATCGCTCTCAAAAACCCATAAACACAATTTATAGCATCTTTGGATCTGCTCATTGCGGCAAATCGCTCGAACCCTCGCTCAAATCACGCTGAAACTAGGCCACACATTTTGCACACACATCAGGCCTAAACAAATAAAACTTGCAAGAAATTTAGGGATGCCCAACCCCGTAATAAAATTGGCAAGGAGTGCACGAACCGAATTCGTCAAAACACTTATCGTTTGAAGTAAAACTTGTTTGAAAGTCAAAGTTTCTAAGTACTTAAACCGACCCTTGAGCATCGGTTCAAGAATGTTTAAAGCGAAAAGAGTTCGCTTGTCTACAATCTCCAAAGTTAAAAAATCGTTTCAAAAACCTTCGCTAGTTTGAGTAAGCTAGCTGGCATGCTTGCACAAGCGTAGGCACGAAAAGGTTCACTTCGAGTTTTCTAACTTGGGAGTGGAAATTTTCATGTTTAAAACTGTAGACGCACGAAAAAAATCCCCGCCTCTTGCCTTTTCAGGGCTTGGAGCAGATCCTCTCGTGTGTCTAAGGCCTATTTATATAAGCAGGGCGTGCCAGCTAGCTTACCTAAGCTAGCAAAGATATATTTTAAACTGACTTCTAATCGTGGCGACTGTGAGCAAGTGAGCTCTTGTCGTCGCAGACCTTCTTGCACCGATGTGCAAGGGTCAGTCTGTACGCTTTGAAAAATCGAGTTTTTGGGTATAGAAAGCCTACGAAGCGGTTCAAGGTGTCTATTTCGGGTCTTTTAGATATGATTGCAGATTTTAGGTTACGTGGATTTGCACGTGCCTAAGTCTTTCCTTTTTATCCCTTGATGGGCCTCCTAAGTGTGTGTTATGAACACTCCACTATATGGGCGAATTTGAGCGGGAATACGGGGCTTGCTTCGATGCAATATGCGTCCTACCTCGTGGTATGGCGTAGATGCAATGCAAACTCATGCTACTCCAAAGGGAAAACCCGAATGTAAAGACAATGCCGAAGGGAAATAACCAAAGGGAAATGACCGAAGGGAAATAACCGAAGGGAAATGACTTGTAATGTAAAATGCCGAAGGGAGATATGTATAAATGGTATGTATATGGGCCCTTACTCGGGTCTTGCAAATAAGAGCGTAGGCTCAATGTGGGTGCGTGCTTGAATTGAAAGACTTACACACACGACATGAAATGAAAGCCCAAATAGTATAACACGGTCCTTACTTGGGTCTTTCAAATAAGAGCGAAGGCTCAATGTGTGTGAGTGCTTGAATTGAAAGACTTACACACACGACATGAAATGAAAGCCCAAATAGTATAACACGGCCCTAACTTGGGTCTTTCAAATAAGAGCGAAGGCTCAATGTGGGTGCGTGCTTGAATTGAAAGACTTACACACACGACATGAAATTAAACCTAAATATAACTTGCAGTATGGCCTTGATTAAGGTCTTGGGAATAAGAGCGAAAGCTCAATGTGTGTGAGTGCTTGAATTGAAGTACTACGCACACAACATGAAATTAAACCCAAATAGTATAACACGGCCCTTACTTAGGTCTTTCGAATAAGAGCGAAGGCTCAATGTGTGTGAGTGCTTGAATTGAAAGACAACGCACCCAACTTAAGCAAAACCCTATGAAAATTAAAGTACATATATATATTTATGTATTAGGGGCTGATTAGGCCCATGTGTGTTCAAAATCGTGCACAACTAAGAGAGTGCACGTGTGTGGGTGTGCCAAGCCACGTTATTACAAGCGGGGGGAGACTATGCTCCGTTATTACAACCCCGTATCGAATTAAATCTTAAGCAAGTATACAACTAAGGACTGAGTTAGGCACTTACTAATAGCTGGTCCAAAGAAGCCTTGCTTGAGCGTGGGCTTGGCCTTCGCCTTGGGCTGCAAGCGGGAGCTCCTCGAAGTTGAACGGCAAGGAGAGGTGCTGGCCGGATGTCTTGGGGGCGCGGGGAGGGCACCTTAAAGGTGGCCGGCTGCTAGCAAGGGTGCCACCTTGATGTGTTGGGCTAAAGGGCCTAAGTAAGGTCACTAGGGAGGGTGTAGTGTTAGGGAGTATGGCACCAAGGGGGAGTCTAAGGGAAGGTCTAATGGAGTGTCTAGGGGAAGGAGGTGGCTGGCCGAATGAAGGGGTGACAGTCGGTTGGAGTGGCCGACTAAGGGGACTTGGTGGCGACGGGCTGCTAGGGTGGCTAGGAGTGGTGGAAGAGAAGGGAACTAGCTAGGAGATGGGGTAAGGTAGTGGCGGGTGTGGTGAGGTAGAGTGGACAGGGCTTAGGGGGTTCAATGGGATGGTCGGGTATAGTTAGGGTGTTTAGGTAGTGGCGGGTAGTTAGGGTGGTTATGGCCTGGCCGAGTGGGAATGGTGGCGGCAAGTGGTTGGCTTTAGGATAAGGTAGTGGTATGGTGGGTGGCTGAGAGTGGAGAGGGAGTGGAGAAAAGATAGGATTGGGTTTGGATATTAACCAAGTGGTGATGGAAGGCGGTGGATGGAAGAGGAGCAGCCAGGCATCTTGGATGCGCAGGATGGGGTTCGGCCGGACGGAATGGTGGTGGTGGTGGTGCTCGACTGGAAGGTAGTGGTGCAGGTGGTGGCAGGCTGTGGGGCAAGTGGAGCAAGGTTGGAGTTGGCTGGGCTGGAGAGTGGAGGACCCGAGATAGATGATTGGAGCTTGGAGATAGAAGATGGGAAAAACCCGCCCCAAAGGGGCGGGTTTATATAGGGCTACAAGAGGCGGTTGGGGGTGGTTTTGGGGTAGTGGTTAGGTGGTTTAGGTAGGGTGGTGTGGTGATAAGGTGGGCTGGAAAGGGTAGGGCCAGATATTTTAAATACAAGGGGTTTGGGTAGGTTGTGTGCTAGGGGTGGTTTAGAGGTTTAGGGTTTAGCTAGGTGGGTTGGTTTTAGGGTGAGGTTTAGTGAGGTAGGTTAGGTGATTAGGCTAGGATTAGGCTAGGTTTAGGGAAATTAACCTAGGTTTAGGGAAGGATTAGGGAAGTGGGTTAGGTGATTAGGTTGGGATTAGGCCGGGATTAGGGAAGTGGGTTAGGTAATTAGGCTCATATTAGGACCAGATTAGGGTAGAAGGCTAGGATTAGGTGTTTTTGGTTAGGTTTAGGTGAAGGAGCTCCCTTTGCATGACCCATGGACCTTAACCACATCATGTTGGAGCAGCCATAGGTTAGGTTTTGGCTAATTACAAGCTTAAACCCACTTAATTAGGCTAACCCACATGATTAACCCCAAACTTGACACACAAGTCAAGCTTAATTACAACACACACTTGATCTTATCCTCCCCCACTCTCTCTCATGCCCATAATCCCACGTGAAATTCAAGTGGGCCCCACCTCCATTTATGAGAAGGTGATGGGGGCCATGGATATGGATATTGGATTGGATTTTTGAATCCAAATACAAATCTAAGTCCATACATGGGTTTGGATTGAGATCTGGATATATATGGTCCAGATCCAATCCAAACTGAATTTTGACTCCTTTGAGCTGTGTTTGAAACGAACGGTTTGTGAGGGGCCTGACAACATCAGTACTCCGTCCGCGTTGGGTCTTCTCCAACATGATCGTCCGCCTCTATTTTCGCCTTTCAGAGATGACTTCAAATGATGTTTTGATGATAACACGGTCTTGGACGTTCGAGATCCTGGGGGGGTAGATTTGATATGAGAGTTGCTGTGCCGGGCTTGACATGTGCTCTGGTTGCGGGCTCTCTTTGGCTTTTCTGGTCCTATCTTGATCAGGCCAAGCTGCTTCGGGGTTTCAAAACATGTTTTTAAAAAAGTTTTTAAAGCCATATCAAATATTTTTGAAATATAAAGTTCAAAACATATGTACAGGGTTGCCTGGAAGGCTCCTGGGTTTCCAGACTCAAAATAGCCCTTTGGGTCTGCTTTTACAAAACCAGGTTGTTTCGAGGAATTTATGGGATTTCGGGGTGTTTACAAAAACTATCTGTTTGGTAATCTGAAGGAACAAAATCTGATAGTGCGTATGATCTTTTCTCTTTGTTTTGGCCTCTCAATAGTTGTTGGAGGGCTTTTCGATCCTTTAGTGTGAAGGATTCATGATATTGGTCCCCCTCCATGACGTAGGTTTCTTTGGGTCTTTTTGACTTGCTAGGCTTTTTCTTAGCCTTGGCGGGTTCGCCATGAGACGAGCAAGACTCGTCCGCCTCGGCCTCTTGGCTAAGGGCGGCGATCCTTGCTTCAAGTTCCTTTTGCAAGTATTCAAGCTCTTCTTTTTTGCTTTTGAAAGTGGTTTTTGAATTTTTTTTGGAAAATGGACTTGATGAGCACGAGGCTCGGCTAGACACTTCATTGGAATATGAACTTGACATGATTCAAAATTTTGGAAATCCTATAAGTGCGAAAAAGGCAAAAGTTAAAACACTTTTCTTGAAAACTTTTCGAAGTCTTGACTTGTTAAATTAAAGTTTGCTTAAGACCCATGTCCCACTAGGCGTGCCAATTTATGTAAACATAAAAATTTCCACTCCCAAGTTAGAAAACTCGAAATGAACCTTTTTGTGCCTACGCTTGTGCGGGTGTGCCAGCTAGCTTACACAAACTAGTGAAGTCTTTTAAAATGATTTTCTGACTTTGGCGATTGTAGGCAAGCAGACTCTTTTTGCTTTAAACCTTCTTGAACCGATGCTCAAGGGTTGGTTTAAGCGCTTAAGAACTTCGATTTTCAAACAAGTTTTACTTCAAACGATAAGTGTTTTGAACGAATTCGGTTCGTGCACTTTTTCCAATTTTTTTACGGGGTTGGACGACCCTAAGATTCTTGCAAGTTTTATTTATTATGGCCTGATGTGTGCGGAGTGTGTGGGCTAGTTTAAGCATGATTTTAACGAGAGTTTGAGCGATTTGCTGCAATGAGCAGATGCAGAGATGATATAAATCTTGTTTTGGGTTTTTGAGAACTATGATGTGAACTCACCCGAATTGAAATTGCACCCACTCTTCTTTCACGAAAGTAACACTCATGCGAATTGAAAGTGCATTCACTCTATGTTCACGAAAGTAAAACTCACGCGAATTGAAAATGCAATCACTCTACTTTCACGAAGGTAAAACTCACGCGAATTAAAAGTGCATTCACTCTACGTTCACGATAGTAAAACTCACACGAATTGGAAATGCAACCACTCTACATTCACGAAAGTAAAATTCACGCGAATTGGAAATGCAAACCACTCTACTTTCACAAAAGTAAAACTCACGCGAATTGAAATACGTATACTTGCTTAAGAAAAGAGGGGGTTCGAAGTATAGAATGTTTATAACGTATATTGAGGCAGAGAGCGGAAAGACTCGAGTGCATGTGAGTGTAAAGAGCGAAAAGACTTAAGTGCTCGTGGGTGCGATCGTGTTCATCCACCAGTTAAGAGCGAAAAAGCTCTAGTGCTTGTGGGTGCGATCGTGTTCATGCACAAATATTACAACATGGGGGGAGGCTTCGCTCCATTAATACAACGTCGTTCCGAATTGAATTTAATGAAGAAAATGGTATGAAATCAAAGTTTTAAGAACTTACAAGTTTTTCCCTTCAATCGAGCCCTTGGTTCAATTCGTTTGGTTCACTCGAGCACTTTGGTTCGGTTCGATGCAACCCTCTTGTCGAGCCCCCTTGGTCGAGCAGCCGAGTCCTCCACTTGTCGAGCCCCCTTGGTCAGCCGAGTCCTCCACTTGTCGAGCCCCCATTGATCAGCCGGGTCCTACCTTGGTCAAGCCCTTTTGGTGCAGTCGGGTCCTTGGTCAGCCCCCTTGGCGCCACTGGGTCTTGGTTAGCCCCCTTGGTGCAGCCCCAAGCTTTTCACGTGAGCTCCACCTTCTCTCCTCTCTCCTCACTTTTCCAACCTCTTCTCAAGCCCCCCCCTTGGCCTTATTTATAGGTTAAGGGAGTGGACCTTTGGATCGAGTTTGGATCTTTGGGTCCAACCCGATCCAAAGGGTTCTTCTTTGGGGCATGGATCTGGATCTTTTAGTTTGGATAAAATAAAAGAAAATTCTTTTGAGTCCTTCTTTGGTGCATGAAATGGACGGTTTTTGAGCGGGCTTCAGTTCCTCAATGACCCGATTTTAGACTGGGTTTTTTCCAGTCCTTTTGACTAGCCAATTTTTTACTTTGAGGACTTTTTGATGTTTAATTTTGATCTGTCTGGCCCTGTTTTGAGCTTGCACTTGATGAGGTTGATGCCAGATTTTGAAGCGAACACTGATTCCCGTTTTGACAGGTCCAATATTTGATTTCTGATGGCTTCATCAGGGTCTCGGTTTCATTTTGCATTTTTGAAGCTGAACTTGAAATGGACATCAGGTTCGATCTTCCGTCTCGCTTTTATCCTGATAAGTTGGGCCTCTCCTTCACTTTTTGACTTGATCTCGAGTTAGATTTTGGATCGGGTTTTACCTGTTCGTTTGAGCTATTTTGCAATTCATGGGTTTTTTACTTGAATTTAAAACCTTTATTTTAAAATATTTTCTAAAAAGGTTAAAATTTTGGGGTTTTAAAAGTTCAAAAAGGTTGTAAGCTGGTTTTTGAAATTCAGGGGTTTTTGAAAACATCTCCATTTTAGGTGTTTACAGATGTATCTAACCAATTGTACACAACCACATATTGTATTTATTGTGTATAAGTTGAGTAGATACACCAGTTGTCTAGACATAACTCATTGGAAAGCTATAGACAATGTGTTTCGCTATGTGAAAGAAATGATTTTTCTTGGACTAAATTATAGTAAACATTCTTTGGTTCTTGAAAGATTTAGTGATGCTAATTGGATAACAAAGAATTTTGAGAGTAATGTAGTCACTTGATATATGTTTCTTATGGATGTTAGCATTGTCACTTGAAAATCCAAGAAAATACTATTTCAGCTCATTCTACCTTTGAGGTAGAATTATGTACTTTAGATGAGACTCAATTGAAAGTTGAATGGTTTAAGGAACTTATGTCCAATTTACTTAAGGTAAAGAAGTCGCTTCCTACAATTTTAGTGCACTATAATAACATAACTATAATTGTTAATATGAGTAGTTACAAGTATAACTAAAAGCAATAGAGATACATCCAAGTCAGATTGAAGTCTATAAGGGCTCTTGTATCTTATAGGGTTAGGAGTGTAGATTTTATTGGATTCAAATATAACAAAGGGTCTGATAGTTGCCTTAGTTGAGAAATCTAAGTTGGGGATGAGAATGAAACCAATGATTTATTCACAAGGAATGACAACCCAACTTAACTGAGTGAAGATCTCATGAAGTAGGTTCAATATGGTAGTAGCAAGTTGTTGGGTGAATAAGATGATATTTTATATGATGTGATACTTTCAATATTTGTATGTATCCCATATAAACCTAAAGTGTCATGATTATAAGTTTAGCAAGAGATTACTCTCTTAATGGGATCGAGTCCTATGAGAGGATATTAGTAATACATCCTTTGAGATGCCCAACTAAGTGATTGACATTGTGTGGCCGCAATAGGGGAATTGGGTTGTTTTCTAAAGTCAATCATGATACATGATATGGATGCATGACCATTTATGCATCATCCTTATAGATCACGCTATAACTTTTATTATGTTGTTACCAATAGACACCTTTACACCCAAGATTAAGGTACTTATATTCACCTAGTTCATTTAAGGATAATATTGGATAACTCAAGTAACGATTAAAATCGGAAAGTACCATTACTTAAAATATAATATGATGATTGAGTTAAGATGACACTTTTACACTTAAGGACTTTGTGAGATTGTTGAATTTAATGTGCATTAATGACATTTAATTCATGTTGGTACCTCTAAATATATTTAAATTATATATGTAAAATATATAATTCTGTACTTGAAATACATTATTCATTTAGCGTGAGTTTACTTTCGTGAAAGTAGAGTGAAAGCACTTAAATTCGCGTGAGTTTACTTTCGTGAAAGTAGAGTGAGTTGCACTTGAAATTCGCGTGAGTTTTACTTTCATGAAAGTAGAGTGAGTTGCACTTTAAATTTATGTGAGTTTTACTTTCATGAAAGTAGAGTGAGTTGCACTTTAAATTCGTGTGAGTTTTACTTTCGTGAAAGTAGAGTAAATGCACTTTCAATTCGCATGAGTTTTACTTTCGTGAAAGTAGAGTGAGTTGGACTTTAAATTCGTGTGAGTTTTACTTTCGTGAAAGTAGAGTAACTGCACTTTCAATTTGTGTGAGTTTTACTTCGGATGTAGAGTGAGTTGCAAATTTCAAATTCAGGTGAGTTTGCATCATCGCTCTCAAAAACCCAAAAACACAATTTATAGCATCTCTACATCCGCTCATTACGGCAAATTGCTCGAACCCTCACTCAAATCATGCTAAAACTAGGCCACACATTTCGCACACATATCAGGCCTAAACAAATAAAACTTGCAAGAAATTTAGGGACGCCCAGCCCCGTAATAAAATTGACAAGGAGTGCACGAACCGAATTCGTCAAAACACTTATCGTTTGAAGTAAAACTTGTTTGAAAGTCAAAGTTTCTAAGTACTTAAACCGACCCTTGAGCATCGGTTCAAGAAGGTTTAAAGCGAAAAGAGTCCACTTGCGTACAATCATCAAAGTCAGAAAATCGTTTCAAAAACCTTTGCTAGTTTGAGTAAGCTAGCTGGCACGCTCGCACAAGCGTAGGCACAAAAAGGTTCACTTCAAGTTTTCTAACTTGAGAGTGAAAATTTTCATGTTTATAGGATTGGCACGCCCGGTAGGACCCGGGTCTTAAGCAAACTTCAATTCAACAAGTCAAAACTTCGAAAAAATTTTAACAAAAGTGTTTAACTTTTGCCTTTTTGCACTTATTTGATTTCCAAAAATCTGAAACATGTCAAGTTCAGACTCAAATGAAGTGTCTAGCTGAGCCTCGTGCTAATCAAGTCCCTTTTTCCAAAAAAATCTCAAAAACCAATTTCAAAAGAAAAAAAGAAGAGCTCGAAGACTTACGAAAGGAATTCGAAGCCAAGATCGCTGGCCTTAGCCAGGAGGCCGAGGTGGCCGAATCTTGCTTGTCTTATGGCGAACCTGCTAAGGCTAAGAAAATGCCAAGCAAGTCAAAAAGGTGCAAAGAAACCTCCGCCATGGAGGGGGACCAATATCACGAATCCTTCACATTAAAGGATCGAAAAGCCCTCCAACAATTATTGAGAGGTCAAAACAAAGAGAAAAGATCGTATGCCTTATCTGATTTTCTTCCTTCAGATTACCAAACAGATAGTGACGATGACATACCAAACTTTTATCAGTATGACGGCACGGGGGATCCTAGATCCCACCTGCAACTCTTTGCTCGCAGAACTCACAAAAAGAAAAAGGACTTTGCCAAATGGATATATTGGTTTCCCCTCTCCCTCAAGGAAACTGCTTAAAATTGGCTCGCTTCCTATGACCTAAGCTAGTTCGCAACTTTTGAAAAGTTGGTGAATAGCTTTATGCAAAGGTTTGCTCATAACGTAGAAGTGACCCCCACTTTGAACACCCTGAGGGACATAAAACAAGCATCGAACGAGGATGTACATGCATTCATCGTTCGATGGAGGTCCTCCTCGAGCAAGTGAGAGAGCCCATCTCCAAAGGATATGCAGTAATGCTCATCCTTGACAATTTCAAAACAGAGTTGAAAATACTTCTTTCTTTGCACGAAATTTCAACTTTTCATAAATTAATAAAAAAAGCTTCCCTCTTCGAAACAAATCTGAAAAAGGGGGTCTACGATGACTTATGTAAAGAAAAAATGCTTCAAAAACCATGATTTGAAAAACCCGGGACTTACGGGCTACCCACTGCGGACAATGGGGCAAAACCCCAAAAAATTGCTAATGTCTGAGTGGAAATGAACCCGACCGGTACTTCAAAGAAGAATGAACCAAAAATTGAAAAAAAGATTGAAAAAACATTTTAAGAGAGGGAGTATACCCCACTAGGGCAACCCATCTCAGAGGTCTTCGACCTCCTGCTCGCCCAAGGAATGGTAACACTCTCCGAGATTCCCGAGGGGACACCTCTAAAAGGGAAATTTTTGAATAAATTTTGCAAGTATCATCGGCTCAAGGGCCATGATACAAATAAATGTTACTCTCTTTTAAACAAAATCGAGGACTTGATAGAGAAGGGCCGGCTCTAGGTCATTGAGGAACCGGAGCCTACCCAAGCTGTTCTTAAAGAGCCCTTCCCCATCTACGAAAGTACTAGTGGGAAGGAAAAAGAGGTATGTGTTTTCTCGGCTTCCTTGAAAGGTTTAGAGCATGCATTCCATACAAATCTCAATACTTGTCACACACCACCTTCTCTCATCATAATAAAAAAAGCCAAGCAAGTAGTGATCCGGGGAGCGCTTGGAGTCTCGCCCCCGGCTAGAGTCATTTTAGAAATTCGGGGTGCTCCGAAGCACAAAATTAGAGCCAACATAGGAACAAGCCCTAGGGAAGAGGTGGGAAAGGTGACTAGGTCCAGAAGGATCTATCAACCCCTACATCTAGCCAAGGATGCTATCAGAGAAGTGATCATTATTCCTGGCCCTTCAAAATCATGCATTTCCAAAGCATCTCAGGTCATGGACAAAGAAAAAAACGTGTTAACCCCATATGATTTTGAAACGCATCTTTCCAAGATCCCTATAAATATGTCTATCCTAAAACTAATCCAAACTTCCTCCAAGCATAGACAAGTCTTAGAGAAAATCTTAGAAAGAGCCAAGGTTAACTCAACCATAACCCTTGAGTCCCTATCCTTCCTAGTCATACCTATCTGTGCTAAAACCCCTATTGTGTTCTCAGAAGATGAGCTAGAACGATCATGCCAAACCCATAACCAAGCCTTGTATATAGAGGTGGTATTAAATCACCATCCTCTAAATAGGTATTTGGTTGATGAGGGAGGAGGTCTAAACATCCTTCCGTTACACATGACCTTTTAAATCGGAGTCTCCTTGACCTCTGTGAATCCAAGCCCCATCGTTATCACAAGATACGATGGAAATGCATCAAAACCTTTAGGAGTCGTAGAGCTACCCATGGAAATAGGGGTATAACCCACGCAGGGGTGTTCCATGTCTTAAACATACACCCCCATTACAATCTACTCCTAGGAAGACCATGGATACATAGCCTTTGGGCCGTACCATCCGCCTTCTATAGGTGTGTCAAGATCCCGTACGAAAGCCAAATTGTGGTAGATCTAGGAGAAAATCACCCTCAGCTTAGGGGAGTTAAAACTTCCCTTACTTGTCAAGCCATCAAACCTACGGGTCCAACCCAAGAAAAGTCGAACCACCCAAGTTCATCCTGAAAAGACCTAAGGATGTCGTGTATATAAAGGGGCAGCGCAAAGCCTGCCTGCCCAAGACCATGACCATCCTAGGAAAAACCAAAGCCCAAATCCTCCCAATGTCCCAAAATAGGAAAACATTTGAGCATGACATGGATGACACCAAGTTCCAAGGCCATCAACTTTACAAATCACTTTCAAAATTAAAGAAGCCTTGGAACATGATGTTAAACATGGGTTACATGCCCTATTAAGGTTTAGGAAACCAAAATCAGGGTTGCTTAGAACGCATCCAGCAAAATCCTAAACTAAACCGACATGGGATAGGCTACACCCCAACCATACCCCCTAAACTACCACCTGCGACTACTTGGGTCAAGGGTACCCTGGAGCCTCCTAAAACCGAAACCTATGACTTAGACCTATTATTTAGAGACTGTAAACACCCTAAAAATGGTCATATTTTTCAAAACTCTTGAATTCCAAAAAGGCAGCTCGAGATCAAATCAAGAAATGAAAGAAGGCCCAAGCCTGTCCGAAGGAAAGCCAGATTGAAGATCAAACCCTGTGCTCATATCGAAGCAAGTTCAGCTTCAAAAAGTCAAAATGGAACCAAGAACCTAATAAATCCATAAAAAATCAAGAACCGAGCCTATGAAAATGGAAATCAGAGTCTGATTGAAAATCTAAGATCGACCTCATAAAAAACAAGCTCAAGACGGGGCCATACGGATCAAATCAAGCATGAAAAGAAAAGTCCTAAAAGCAAGTATTGGCCGGTTAAACGGGCTGGGAAAAACCCAGTCTAAAATTAAGTCACCGAGGAACCGAAGCCCGCTAAAAAAGGTCCATTTCATTCACCAAAGAAGGACTCAAAAGAAAATTTTTGGATTGGATCTATACCAAAAGATCCAAATCCAAACCCCACAATAAGACAAAAAAAATTGGATTGGATCTAGACCAAAGATCTGGTCAAACCCAAAGTTAGGTACCACTAAAAATTGGATTGGTTCTCAAGCTTTTCAATTTTGAGGAAGCTCTAGGCCAAAGAAAGGTGTACATGACCAGCATTTGGATGATTTTTGGTTTTTGGGAGTATATACAATTTTTGGAAAGTGTTTTAAAACTTTCGAGAATGGGCTTTTGTGCATGGCCATTGTTTTTTTTGAAATTTTTGAGATTTTTTCATTTTTTGACTTTTTCGAAATTCAATTTCAAGGATGAAGATAAAGGCTTTTTTTTGAAACTTTTTCCAAATACAAAATGACTGAAACACATTTCTTTTTTGAAAATCCAAACCCAAAAGGGATTTTATTTGTTTTTAGAATTTCAAGGTTTTGTTTTTCAATTTTTTTATCCTTTTGAAAATTTTTCAGATTTTTTGAGTTTTTGAGATAGGAAAATCTTTTTTTTATTTTTCTTTGGAGTTTTGAGAGCTTGGAGGCTTGGGAATGGATGACTTGTCCCATTTTTGGGTTTTATCTTTAACCTCATAATCTCTATGTGATTATATGATTTATATGCTTTAAGCTCAAGACTTAAAGCATCCATCTTTTTGAAAATTTCTTTGATAGCAGCTAAATTTTCTTGGCCTTTTGCTGATTTGAAAACTTACATGTCGATATATTGATATTGTGGGTAGAAATTTAGTAGACCCCAAAAATACCCAATACTTGAAAGGGTCTAATTCTTTCAAAAAGATTTTTAAAATTAAACTCCTTTGAAACTTCTTGAAAGAAGGATCAAGGTTGATTGTATGACCCCAAATGAAGGAATTGATGCTTTACGAAAAGTAGAGTTTTCAAAAACAAATTGGTAACATTTCAAAAATCCTTGGCTTACAAAATGGAGCCTTATTCAAAATATCAAAATATTTTCAAATGGCAGATGCTATTAGGAAATGGAACGATCTCAGTTGAATCGAGTAACCAAAGGGATAAGCTTTCCCCCCATTTTACTTCTCTCTCCAAAAAGGAAAATTAGTAATGTTCAAAAGAAAAAGAAAAAGACAAAAAGAATACAAAAACTTCTTAAAAAGGAGTCTTCTCTTTGAAAGAAGAAAGGAAAAAGAAAAGAGAATGCAAAAACTCCTCGACAAAGAAGTCTTCTCCAAAAAAGGGGAATACAAAACTTCTTCAAAAGAGGTCTTCTCTTGAAAAAGAAAAAAAGAAAAAGGAAAACCAAGCAAATTTTTGATTCTTTGCCTAAAACCACGAGACCGTGGTAACTCTTTCCCATATCCCTACAGCTTATCCCAAATGTAAAAAGGTTCAACTATGAAAATCCTAAAGTAAGAATAGAATCTACTTATTTGATTTCATTTTGTGTGAGAATTAGACTTTGTTTTGTTGGCCAGTTTTATGACGAGGGTTGGACGACCCTATGATTTTTGCAAGTTTTATTCACCTTGGCTAGTGTGTGGAGTGTGCGAGCCTAGATTTAGCTTGGTTTGAGCGAGCTTGCCGCTTTGAGCGGATGCAGAGATGCTTTGAAACTTTGTTTGGGTTTTTGAGAAGGATGATGCTAACTCACCCAAATTGAAATTGCATCTCACTCTGCTTGAAAGTAAACTCACACCAATTTAAATGCAACTCACACAACTTTCACTAATGTAAAACCTACATGAATTTAAGGGTGACTCACGTTGCTTGAAAGTAAATTCATCCGAATTTAAGTGCAACTCGACTTTCTCAAAAGTAAACTCACATGAATTAAAGTGCGACTCTACAAAAGTAAACTCACACAAATTGAAGGATATAATATATGTTTATCCTAAGAGCGAAAAGGCTCAATGTGTGTGAGTGTAAAGAGCAGAAAGGCTTGAGTGCTCGTAGGTGTTCTTATGTGAAATTTAAATTGCAACTCACACAACTTGAAAGTAAATCCACCCGAATGTAATTGCAGCTCACATGACTTGAAAGTAAATCCACCCGAAAGTAAGTGCAACTCACACGACTTTCACGAAGTAAATTTACCCAAATTGAAATATATATAATTAGCTTAAGAGCGAGAAGGCTCGAGTGAGCGTGAGTGAGATCGTGTGCAATTTAAGAGCGAAAAGGCTAAAGTGCATGTGGGTGTACTCGTGTGCAGTTTAAGAGCGGAAAGGCTCAAGTGCACGTGTGTGAGCTCGTGTTTCATCCACGAATATTACAATCCAGAGGGAGACTTCGCTCCGTTAATACAACCTTGTTTCCAAATTGAATTGAATTTAATTGAGTAATTTAAAACTGAATATAAATGTACTTACAAGTTCTCGTTCGGTTTTGTCTCTCGGGTTCGCTCGAGTCTTCCTTCGTCGCAACCATGCGGTAAGTCCCTTGGTTTGTTTCCAAGGTCAAAGCTTGAGTATGAGTCAACCTAGGTGCAACCAGTTTTGATTGGGTGCAGCTGGGTGTAGGTGCAAATTGGCCTTGGCTAGGTTCGGCCAAGAGGTCTAGTTGGTCAAGGTTTAAGGCCAAGTGGTTAGGTGCGGTTTAGGGACTGCTGGTTAGGTTTGCTTTAGGACATGGCTGGGTCAAGTCCTAGGTTAGTTTAAGTTTGTCTTGGTTCAGCCAAGCTAGCTAAGTAGGTTTAGTTTTGCTAGGTTTGCATGGGTTCAAGGGGGGGCTAGCTAGGTGCAGCCAGCACCTAGCCAAATCGGTTTAGGTTGGGTGTTGGGGCAGTCAATGCCTTCCAAGTCTTGGCCAAGGATGCAAGTTGGCCAAAGGGTGGCGGTTTAGCTAGGGTGATGGTTTTAGGGGTTAGGTTCAGTGTGGGGCATGGTTGTAGTCAAGGGCAGCACTAGGTGGCTTAGTTCAAGTAGGTTTAGCCAAGTTGATGCAGCCAAGGTCGGTTCAGCTGACCTTGGTTCAGCCAAGTGGGGCGAGCTAGGTGCAATCCTAGGTTTTAGTGGGTTTAGGTGGTTTCAAGGCAGGGAGGGCCAGCCTAGTCAAGTTGGTTAGGGCTGAGCTAGGTATGGCTGGGTGCAGTCATGGTTCGGCCATGGCTAGGGGTAGGTCGAGTGGTGAGTCAAAAAGGTTTTAGCTAGGTGCAGCCAGCACCTAGCCAAGTTGGTTTTGGAGTGGGTTAGGTTCTAGGCTGGTTTCGGTTGGACCAGCAAGGGGTCGAGCTAGGGTGTGGTTTTAGGGGTTAGGTTCAGCCAAGTTAGGTTAGGTGCAGTTTAGGACATGGGTTGGGGTCAAGGGGTGGCTGGCCATAGTTGGGTTGGTTTAGGGAGTGAGCTCGATTGTGGTCTTGGGCCAGGTTGCAGCCAAGGTGCCTTGGTTCGTTCAAGGTGCAAGGTGGGGGGTTCGGTTTGGGGTGAGAGTGGTTCAAGTTAGGTCAAAGTAGGGGCTAGGTTTTGGTGAAAGGGTAGCCAAAGGGGTTAGGTTGAAGGGTGCGGTTTTGGCTAGGTTAGCTAGGTGCGGCCAGCACCTAGTTGAGTGGATTAGGTTCAGGTTCAAGGGATGAGCTAGGTGCAGCCAACACCTAGCTGGGTTCGGCTTGGGCGCAGCAAGACTGTCACCGGGTGCAGTGGGTGAGCTAGGGCCAGCAAGTGGCGGTTTGCAGCAGGGTGCAAGGTGGGTGTCCAACTGGGGTAGTAAGTTAGGTTATTGGGTTAAGTCGGTTGGGGTATAGTTTAGGGTGTGTTCGGTTAGGTTTAGTTTAGGGGCTGGTCTAGGGTTAGGTTTGGTGGTGAGGTGTAGGTGCGGGGCAGGTTTATGGGTTAGGTTTCAAGTAGG
The DNA here is from genome assembly GCA_036023115.1 of Brasenia schreberi. NCBI lineage: Eukaryota > Viridiplantae > Streptophyta > Magnoliopsida > Nymphaeales > Cabombaceae > Brasenia > Brasenia schreberi. Next base: position 2,998,935 of record JAYKKT010000079.1, read on the forward strand.
GAGTGAGCTAGGGTACAGTTTTAGCAAGGTTTAGGTGGGCTGGTTTAAGTCGGCTAGGGACAGCAAGTCATGGTCGAGTGCAACTAGGTTGTAGCCCGAGTGGTGATAGTTCCGTTGGGTGTGATGTAGGTCGGTTTGGTAGGGTGAGTCAAGGTCGGTTAGGTGGGTTCAAGGGATGGCTCGGCCAGGTTTTAGTGGGGCAGGTTTTAGGTCATGGGGTAGGTCGGTTAGGGTAAGTTTGGTCCAGCCGAATGGGTGTGGTTTGGTTAGGTTTAGGCCAAGTGGGTTAGGTCGGTTAGGGTAAGTTTGGTCCAGCCGAATGGGTGTGGTTTGGTTAGGTTTAGGCCAAGTGGGTTAGGTCGGTTAGGGTATGGTCTAGGCTAGGTGTGGTTTAGGGGCTTGCCTCTTCTAGACACTGAAAATCCTTGCCTCTGGTTCTTAGGCCTGAAGCGAATCTTTTTGTGTGTCTAAGTCGTATTTTAGCAAAAGGGCGTGCCAGCTAGCTTGCTTAAGCTAGCGAAGAAACGTTTTGAAATCTGACTTCTATCAAGGCGACTGTGAGCAAGTGAGCTCCTTTCGTTGCAGACCTTCTTGCACCGATGCGCAAGGGTCAGTCTGTACGCTTGGCAAAGTCTTTTAAGATGTAAACCTCTTTGAAAAATAGCCTAAGTGTTTGGGCTTTGGATGTATGATTTCAGATTTTATTACACATGGGATTTGCACGTGCCTATGTCTTTCTTTTTATCTATTTCGGGCCAACTAGGTGTGTGCGCAAGTGACCTAGGTTGGGCGATTTTTGAGCAGGAGTATGGGGTTCACTTTGATGCAATATGCATCCTAACTCGTGGTATGGCGTATATGCAGTGCAAACTCACGCAACTCCAAAGGGAAAACCCGAATTGAAAGACAATGCGGAAAGGGAATTGACTTAATATAAATTTGAGAAAGGGAAATTGCAAAAGGGAAATATGGCTATATCTTAAGAGCGGAAAGGCTCAATTGTGCAAGTGTGTGTGTCGTGTATATATGTAAAGACTACGCACACTGCTGAACCTTAAAACCCAAATCTAAAAGACATAGCCAAAGGGAGATACTTATAATATATATGGGCCCGAAGGTCGCCAATGTGTGTGTGGGTGTTGTGTGTATGTTGAAAGACAACTCACACGACTTGTAATGAAACCCAAATATAATTGCAATAGGCCTTGACTAAGGTCTTGGGAGTAAGAGCGAAAGCTAAATGTGTGTGAGTGTAGAATTGAAATACTACGTACACAACATGAATTTAAACCCAAATATAATTGCAATAGGCCTTGACAAAGGTCTTGGGAGTAAGAGCGAAAGCTCAATGTGTGTGAGTGTAGAATTGAAAGACTATGCACATGACATGAATGAAAACACCCCAAAATGAAATTGCAATAGGCCCTTACTAGGGTCTTGGAAATAAGAGCGAAAGCTCAATGTGTGTGAGTGTGAAAATTGAAAGACAACACACACAACTTAATAAAAACCCACACAACTTAAATTATATAGGTATAACTATATCTTAAGGGCTGATTAGGCCCATGTGTGTGTAAAAATCGTGTGCAGCTAAGAGCAGAATAGGCTCAAGTGCACGTGTGTGTGGGTGTGCCAAACCACATTATTACAAGCGGGGGAGACAACGCTCCATTATTACAACCCCGTATCAAATTATTAAGCATAAGCAAGTCTATAACAAGGACCGAGTTAGGAACTTACGTATAGCTGGTCCGGGTGTGACTTGCTTGGCTTTGGCTTAGTGAGTCGCCTTGGGCTGCAAGAGGGAGCTCCTTGGATGGCTGCGGTAAGGGAAGGTGCTGGCCGAGGGGCAGGCATGGTAGGTAAGTAGGGGGTAAGGTGGGTGGCGCCTTGGCGCTGGCCGAGGGGCAGGCACGGGTATAAGGCACAGCAAAGGGGGAGTGAGTTGGGGAAGGTTAGGGTGTTAGTTAGGGGCTGCCACTATGGCTTGGGGTAGGTCTTAGGGAGAGGTAAGGTTGCTAGCTAAGGCACGGCTGGCTGAGAGAGGAGGGGCAAGTGGTGTGAGTGATGGTCCTGGCCAAATGATGGAAGGTGGCAGGTGGTGGCCGGTTGGATGGGATGTTAGCTAGGCTATGGGAAAGTGGTGGGTGTGTGGCTAGGAATGGAGGGAGTGGAGAAGAGATAATGTTGAGATGGGGTACTAATCGGGATGGAAGGGCTGGCCGAAGGGTGGAGGTGGCGGGTGATGGAGTGGTGCTGGCCGAATGGAAGGGTGGCGTGGAATGGTGTTGGCCGGATGCAGCAGGTGGAAGGTGGAGTGGAGTGGTGCTGGCCGTAGGGTGGAGGTGACGGGTTCCAAGAGGGGGGGGGGGAGAAATCCCAGATTCTTGAGAGCCAAGGACCTCTCACCCGCATGCATGGGAGGGGTATTTATAGGCTAAAGGAGGTCGGTGGCTGGGCTGGTATTGGGGAGTCGGTTGGGCTGGTTAGGTGGTGGTGGTTTGGGGATATGGTGTGCTAGGGGTTTAGGTGGGCCAGATATTTGTTTTGGGTGGTTTGGGGATATGGTGTGCTAGGGGTTTAGGTGGGCCAGATATTTGTTTTGGGTGGTTTGGGGATATGGTGTGCTAGGTGTTTAGGTGGGCTGGTTTAGTGGTTTAGGGCTTAGCTAGGTGGGTTGGGCTTAGGGTGAGGTTTAGTGAAGTGGGTTAGGTGTTTAGGCTAGGATTAGGGTGAGGTTAGGGGGATTAGGCTAGGTTTAGGGAAGGATTAAGGAAGTGGGTTAGGTGATTCGGCTAGGATTAGGTCGGGTTTAGGGGGAAATGGCTAGGCAAGGTGGGTTAGCTTAGGGTTAGGTTTAGGAGCATCCCTTTGCCTCGACCCATGGACCTAGTTGCAGCAAGTTGGTGCAGCCCTAGGTTAGATGTAGGTGCATACAAGCTTAACCCCACACTCATTAGGCTAACCCACATGATTAACCCAAAACTTGACACAAAAGTCAAGCCCACCATATTTTCACTCATATTTTACCCCCATTCTCTCTCATACCCAAGCTTTTCACGTGAATTTCTTGTGGGCCCCACCTCCATTTATGAGAAGGTGATGTGGGCCATGGATGTGGATATTGGATTGGATCTTTGGATCCAAATCCAAATCCATATGCATGTTTGGATTTGGATCTGGATATATATGGTCCAGATCCAATCCAAATCTGAATTTCTGACTCCTTCAATGGATGTTCGAAATGGACGGTTTGTGCGGGGCCTGACAGCATCAGTACTCCGTCTTGCGTTGGGTCTTCGCCAACATTGTCGTCCACTCCTCTTTTCACCTTCCGGAGATCATTTCAAACAGTTTGTTGATAACAGGGGCTTGGAAGTCCGAGATTTTGGGAATGAATCTGATACGAAAGTTGATGTGCCTGGTTCGACATATGCTCCAGTTCTGGGCTCTCTTTCGCTCCTTTGTTCCTGCTTTCATCAAGCCAAGTTGCTTTCCGAGGTTTCAAAATACCCTTTTAAAGGTTTTAAAACTATATAATACATATTTTAAAACATGTAGAGTTTAAACATATGTACAGGGTTTGCTTGGAAGGCTCCTGAGTTTCTAGACTCAAAATAGCCATTTGGGGCAGCTTTTGCAAAACCAGGTGTTTTGGGAAAATCGTGGGATTTTGGGGTGTTTACAGATGCCCCTCTTTGGCATTATCCAAATTGATTTGGATAATGGCAAAGACGACAACACCCCTTTAAATGTCTCCCTAGATCTATCCACGAAAATATGGGATCATCCCAATCTTTAGCAAAATCTCACTTTTAGAAACCCTGGTAGGAGGAGATATCATGCCAAAGGGATTTGCAAATGGTTTCTGGTCCTAAACGGGATTTATGCAAGTGTCCATGCATGGATATGCAGATGCATGACATGGATGGGGTGCCAAGAATGGCGACCTCCTAGAGACCAGATATGGTCGAACTCTTGAGACTTACGAAGGCCTGCTGCTCCAAGTGAGCAGACCCTATGTTGCTTGATGTTCGATTTTTTCAAAATTTATTTACAAAAAGGAAACACTGCTTTGAGCCTCGATCTTAAGGATCTCGAGCTCTTCGTGTTTGCCTTTGCTTGAGTCTTAACACTCACTAATCTGACAGAGGTTTTATTAGAAAACAAGCTACATTTCAAGATTCCTACGTCTTACTCGAAACGTCGAATTCTCAAACAAAATAACATTCAAGTAAGTAAATCCTATTTTTACTTTAGGATTCCTCGAAATGAACCATGTTATACTTGGGATAAGCCAGGGATGGGGAAGAGATACCACGGTCCCTTCTGAAGCATCCCGTGGTTTAAGGCATAGAAGGCGAAAAATTGCTCTTTTTGAGCTTTTTGGCCTCTTTTTCCTTTTTTTTCATAGAGGGTCTCCCTTTGGGAGTATTTTTTCTTTAATCCCTCTTTTTCACAAGAGAATCGACTTTTTTCTTTTTGATTCTGGTTTCTTTCTTTTGGAAAGAGACTTTGGATGGAGAATTCCCTTTATTTTGGCCATGTTTTCCTTTTGGAAGGAGAAAAGAAGAGGGGAGGACTTATCCCAGGTCACACTCGATCCATTCCAGATCAACCTATTTAGAAATAGCATGTACTACTTGCAAGTATCTTGCTATATTGAACTAGGCCTTTCTTTGTATGAAGAAGGATTTTGAAATGTAACAACGTATTTGGAAAACTCCACTCTTTCACAAGTGCGAATTCTCTCACTCAGGGTCACACAATTCGCCTTTGAACCTTACTTTTGAAGTTTCAAAGTAGCTATCCCTAAGGGTTTTCGAAAATGGGAATTTAACCCAAATCCTACACATAATACTTCTTTAAGTATTGAATATTGATAGGATCTGCTAAATTCCTACCTTCTACATCGATCAACCAATACGTGGTGGTTGCACGTACAACATAGGGTCCATCCCACTTGGGGCGCCACTTTCCAAGTGGATGTGGGCCACGATAGTGGATGATTTTCAAAGCCAGATCCCCCACTTCAAAGTGGCGAGGTCTCATGTGTTTGTCATAGTGTCGGGCTATCCTTTGCCGGTATGCATGAGCATGGTCCATAGCAAGGAGTTGCCTCTCATCTAACAAATCTAGTTCGGCCATCCTAGCATGCTGAAGCATCTCTAGGGGGAGGTCGAGTGCAATGGATGTATGAAATGAATGCAACCCTTTTCAAGATTCTCATTTCCTTTTAAAATTTGCCTCGAAGGTGTTGGTTTTGATTTGTATGGAGACATGCCTATGAAGGCTCGATACTTAGGGGGTCGACTTTATTGCCCCTTTGGTTTTGGAAAACCCTGAATTCGATTTCTAGAATGATGTCTAGACTCGATGCATATGAATGATTTCAAAGTGTAATGCATGATGCTTATGTACACACTATGGGTTAAACTCATTTCTAAAAATCCCCAATTTTCCATAAGTCAAGGATTTTGCGAAGTTCAGGAAGCTTGGAGGTGTTTATTCCTCCTTGCTTTGGTGATTCTCGAGCTTTTCATTTTTGAAAAAGCTCTAGGCAAAAGGGTGGATAGGACCAGCTTTTTGGATACTTGGTTTTAGGGAGTATATACAATTTTCGAAAGCATTTTTATAATTTTTCGAAAATGGGCTTTGTACATGGCCAAAGGCTTTTGAAACAAATTTCTTTTTGAATTTTCGTTTTTTTCCAAATGTTTTTGAGATTTTGAGAGTTTTCAATTTTTTTGGTCTTTTTCAAAAGTAGGGATCTTCCATTGAACCTTCAAAGAAAACATTCATGAATCAGACTCTAATCAGATAGGTCTAAGACATGGGTTTCGGTTTTTAGAGGTTCTACAGGGCACCCTTGACCCAGATGGTCTTAGGTGGTGGCTCTGGGGGTATGGGTGGGCTGTAGCCCAGTCCATATCGTTCTCTATTGGTTCTAGGTAGGACAAGCTCAAGCCTACCTTGGTTTCGGGTTCCCAAGCCCGCGTAGGGTTTATATCCCATATTCAGAATCATGTTTCAAGATTTTTTGCTTTTCGAAAAGTTTTGGTATAAATCATGGTCTTGGAACATGGAATCGTCCATGTTGGGGATGTATGCCCTTCTGGATATCGGGAGTTTGGATTTCGGGGTGATGGAAGACTTTGGCTACCATACAAACCTGGTTTGGGAGACTTTGTCCTCAAGGAAAGCCGAGCTTGGTTCCTTGAGGAGTTTTGGACATAGCAGGGTTATGGAAAACTTATGGTTCCATACCCCATTTTGGGAGAAATTTACTTCAAGGGGAGCCATGCAAGGTCCCTTGAAGTTTTTGACTTGGTCCCTAGGTTAAACTCGTGGTGCCCCTAGGGATTGATTTTTTTGTTTCAAAGCCATAGCCTTGGTTCCAGGGCACAAGACTAGGCTCGAAGAAGTGGGTTTTTCTATGGTAGGGTTATGAGCTCCTAAGATGTCGATGCATGCATTAGGGGTCTCCATGTCTACCATTTTCAGAACTTCTTTTTGTTTTTGAAATTCCTTTGAATGGTGCACGACAGTTGGCGCACCTTGAAAATCCTCAAGTTTTGGCACAGTTTGTGGGTTTGTGTGTGCAAAGGGGTTATCCAATGCATATGATGACCCTATATGAAGAAGAGAGTATTGAGAAGGACAGGTTTCAGGCATACCACTTTGTGGCTTGTCTACCTTTTCAGGGTGAGAGCAGGCTGATTTCTACGGTAACTCTGTTTTGAGCCCCCAGGGTGTTACTGTAGACGCAGGAAAATCCCCGCTCGTCTGGCTTCTCAGGGCCTGGAGCGGATCCTCTCGTGTGTCTAAGGGCTATTTATATAAATAGGGCGTGCCAGCCAGCTTACCTAAGCTAGCGAAGATATATTTTAAGCTGACTTCTAAATGTGGCGACTGTGAGCAAGTGAGCTCTTGTCGTCGCAGACCTTCTTCCACCGATGCGCAAGGGTCAGTTTGTACGCTTTGAAAAATCGAGTTTTAGGATATAGAAAGCCAACGAAGCGGTTCGAGGTGTCTAATTCGGGTCTTTTAGATACGATTGCAGATTTTAGATCACGTGGATTTGCACGTGCCTAAGTCTTTCTTTTTATCCCTTGATGGGCCTCCTAAGTGTGTGTTATGAACACTCCACTACATGGGGCGAATTTTGAGCTGGAGTATGGGGCTTGCTTTGATGCAATATGCATCCTACCTCATGGTATGGCGTAGATGCAATGCAAACTCACACTACTCCAAAGGGAAAACCCGAATGTAAAGACAATGCCGAAGGGAAATAACCGAAGGGAAATGACTTGTAATGTAAATGCCGAAGGGAGATATGTATATAGGATATATACGTGCCTTACTTGGGTCTTTGAAAATAAGAGCGAAGGCTCAATGTGGGTGCGTGCTTGAATTGAATGACTTACACACACGACATGAAATAAAACCCAAATATAACTTGCAGTATGGCCTTGATTAAGGTCTTGGGAATAAGAGCGAAAGCTCAATGTGTGTGAGTGCTTGAATTGAAGTACTACGCACACAACATGAAATTAAACCCAAATAGTATAACACGGCCCTTACTTGGGTCTTTCAAATAAAAGCGAAGGCTCAATGTGTGTGAGTGCTTGAATTGAAAGACTTACACACACGACATGAAATGAAAACCCAAATAGTATAGCTCGGCCCTTACTTGGGTCTTTCAAATAAGAGTGAAGGCTCAATGTGTGTGAGTGCTTGAATTGAAAGACAACACACCCAACTTAAGCAAAACTCTACGAAAATTAAAGTATATATATATATTTATGTATTAGGGGCTGATTTGGCCCGTGTGTGTTCAAAATCGTGCACAACTAAGAGAGTGCACGTGTGTGGGTGTGCCAAGCCATGTTATTACAAGCGGGGGGAGACTATGCTCCGTTATTACAACCCCGTATCGAATTGAATTTTAAGCAAGTATACGACTAAGGACCGAGTTAGGCACTTACTAATAGCTGGTCCGAAGATGCCTTGCTTGAGTGTGGGCTTGGCCTTCGCCTTGGGCTGCAAGAGGGAGCTCCGCGGAGTTGAACGGCAAGGGGCTGCTGGCTGGGTGTCTTAGATGCACGGAAGAGATGCCTTGAAGGTGGCCGGCTACTTGGAAAGGGGTTGCCTTGGTGTGTGGGGCCAAGGTGAGCATGTAGGGTCACTAAGGAAGGGTATAGTGTTAGGAAGTATGGCACTAAGGGAGCCTAAGAGAAGGTCTAATGGAGCATCTAAGGTTGGCGGGTGGCTGGCCAAATGGAGGTGACAGTCGGTTGGAGTGGCCGACTAGGGGAACTTGGTGTTGGCGGGCTGCTAGGGTGGCTATGGGTGGAGTATGGGAAGGAAGCTAGCTAGGGTATGGGGTAAGGTGGTAGTGGGTGTAGTGGGGTGATATGGGCAGGTTTTAGGGAGTTGGGTGGAGTGACCGGGTGTAGCTAGGGTGTCTAGGTAGTGGCGGGTAGTTAGGGTGGTTATGAACTGGCCGAGTGGGAGTGGTGGCGGCAAGTGGCTGGTATTAGGGTAAGGTGGTGGTATGGTGGGTGGCTGAGAGTGGAGAGGGAGTGGAGAAGGAGTAAGGTGGAGTGTGGGGTACTAACCGAGTGAAGAGGCGGTGGCGGAAGGAAGGGGAGCAGCCGAGTGGTTGGGATGCACAGGATGGGGTTCGGTCGGACGGAATGGTGGCGACGTGGACCTTGGCTGGAGTGGTGGTGGTGGTGGTGCTCGGCTGGGAGGTAGTGGAGCAGGTTGGAGTCGGCTGGGCTGGAGAGGGGATGAGATAGGATGAAGGAAGATCGGCTGGTGGGCTGGAAAATGGAGGACCCAAGATAGGAAAACCCGCCCCTTAGGGAGGGGTTTATATAGGGCTGCAAGAGGCGGTTGGGGCTGGTATTAGGGTAGTGGTTAGGTGGTCTAGGGGTGGTGGTAAGGTAGTAAGGTGGGCTGGTATTAGGGTAGGGCCAGATATTTTAAATACAAGGGGTTTGGGTAGGTTGTGTGCTAGGGGTGGTTTAGAGGTTTAGGGTTTAGCTAGGTGGGTTGGTTTTAGGGTGAGTTTTAGTGAGGTAGGTTAGGTGATTAGGCTAGGATTAGGTTAGGTTTAGGGAAATTAACCTAGGTTTAGGGAAGGATTAGGGAAGTGGGTTAGGTTGGGATTAGGTCAGGATTAGGGAAGTGGGTTAGGTGATTAGGCTCAAATTAGGATAGGATTAGGGTAGAAGGCTAGGATTAGGTGTTTTTGGTTAGGTTTAGGTGAAGGAGATCCCTTTGCATGACCCATGGACCTTAACCACATCATGTTGGTGCAGCCCTAGGTTAGGTTTTGGCTAATTACAAGCTTAAACCCACTTGATTAGGCTAATGTAAACACCCCGAAATCCCACGAATTTCTCAAAATCCATCTGGTTTTATACAAGCAGCCCCAAAGGGCCATTTTGAGTCTGGAAACCCAGGAGCCTTCCAGACAACCCTGTATATATGTTTTAAACTTTATCTTTCTAAAACATATAATATGGCTTTTGAAAACCCTTTTAAAACATATTTTGAAACCCTGAAGTGGCTTGGCCCGATCAAGACAGGACCAGGAGAGCCAAGAAGAGCCCAGAACCGGAGCACCTGTCGAGCCCGGCGCAGCAACTTTTGTATCTGATTCACATCCCAGGATCTCGAACGTCCAAGACCCTGTTCTTATCAAAATAGCATTTGAAGTCATCTCCGGAAGGCAGAAACAGAGGCGGACGACTATGTTGGCGAAGACCCAACGCAGACGGAGTACTGATGCTGTCAGACCCCGCACGAATCGTCCGTTTCGAATCCAGCTCGAAGGAGTCAGAGTTCAGTTTGGATTGGATCTGGACCATATATATCCAGATTCCAATCCAAACCCATATGTGGACTTGGATTTGGATTTGGATCCAGAGATCCAATCCAATATCCATATCCATGGCCCACATCACCTTCTCATAAATGGAGGTGGGGCCCACTTGAGATTCACGTGGGATATTGGGCATGAGAGAGAGTGGGGTGAAAAATATCAAGAGTGTTGTATTAAGCTTGACTTGTGTGTCAAGTTTGGGTTAATCATGTGGGTTAGCCTAATTGAGTGGGTTTAAGCTTGTAATTAGCTAAAACCTAACCTAGGGCTGCACCAACATGGGGTGATCAAGGTCTATGGGCCATGCTAAGGGAGCTCCTTCACCTAAACCTAGCCCAAAATGCCTAAACCTAACCCAAACCCCTAATCCACCCCTAATCTGAGCCTAATCACCTAACCCAATTCCCTAATCCCGTCCTAATCCCAACCTAATCACCTAACCCACTTCCCTAATCCTTCCCTAAACCTAGATTAATTTCCCTAATCCTAGCCTAAACCTAGCCTAATCACCTAACCTAGCTCACTAAACCTCACCCTAAAACCCAACCACCTAACCTAGCCCTAAACCCCTAAACCACCCTTAGCCCACGATTTACCCAAACCCCTAGTTTTAAAATATCTGGCCCAACCTTTTCCAGCCCACCTTATCTACATACCACCCTACCTAAACCACCTAACCACTACCCACAGCCCAGCCCTAACCGACCTACCCATCCCCTATTTAAACCCCCCTCCTTGTGGGCGGGTTCTCCAAGTGGGAACCACTACCTCACCCAGCCGGGCCCTCTCCTTCTCCCTTCTCTCACCCAGCCTGGACAACTCCCCACCTTGGCCTGCTCCAGCTGCTCCACCAGCTGCCACCTGCTCCGCCACCTTCCCTCTTCCATCCACCACCACCACCCCTCAGCCGGACGCCACCACCTCCACCCAACCGAACCAGCCGACAGCCACCTGCCCGCCACCTTCCCACTTCATCCGCCACCTCTCCCCATTCGGTAAGTACCCCAAACTCCCTCAAGGCCCCTCTCTACCACCTCTCCACTCTTAGCCACCCATCCTACCTTCATCTCAGCCCTTTTGCCGCCACCACCTAAACCTAGCCGAACCTAGTATAACCCAAGCTGCCGGCCACTACCTAGCTATCATGTCCCATTCGGCTTTCCCCTAGGTGTCCTACTCGGCCCTCCCACCAGCTCACCTCTTAGGTCCAATTTCCCTAAACTCCCAACTCCCCTAGTGACCCTAAGAACCCACTCATTCAGCCATTTAAACCCCTTACCTTGAGGCGCCATCTACTTGCCGCCGCCGGCCACCTCCGAGGCGCCTATCCCACGCCCCACTTGCAGCCGGCCAGCACCCTTGATCACCTACCTTCGCGGAGCTCCCGTTTGCAGCCCAAGGCCAAGCCCACGCTCAAGCAAGACCTCTACGGACCAGCTACTCGTAAGTGTCTAAACTCGGTCTTTAGTCGTACACTTGCTTGAAATTCAATTTGATACGGGGTTGTAATAACGGAGCATAGTCTCCCCCCGCTTGTAATAACGTGGCTTGGCACAACCACACACGTGCACTCTCTTAGTCGTGCACAATTTTGAACACACACGGGCCTAATCAGCCCCTAATATATAAGTGTATATATACTTTCATTTTCGAAGGGTTTTGTTTAAGTTGGGTGCGTTGTCTTTCAATTCAAGCACTCTCACACACATTGAGCTTTCGCTCTTATTTGAAAGACCCAAGTAAGGGCCGACCTATACTATTTGGGTTTCATTTCTTGTCGTGTGAGTAAGTCTTTCAATTCAAGCACTCTCACACACATTGAGCTTTCGCTCTTATTTGAAAGACCCAAGTAAGGGCTGACCTATACTATTTGGGTTTCATTTCTTGTCGTGTGAGTAAGTCTTTCAATTCAAGCACTCTCACACACATTGAGCTTTCGCTCTTATTTGAAAGACCCAAGTAAGGGCCGACCTATACTATTTGGGTTTCATTTCATGTCGTGTGAGTAAGTCTTTCGATTCAAGCACTTTCACACACATTGAGCCTTCGCTCTTACTCCCAAGACCTTAGTAAAGGCCTTATTGCAGTTATATTTGGGTTTCATTTATGTCGTGTGGGTAGTCTTTTAATTCAAGCACTCTCACACACATTGAGCCTTCGCTCTTATTCCCAAGACCTTAGTCAAGGCCATACTGCAATTTATATTTGGGTTTAAATTCATGTCGTGTGTGTAAGTCTTTCAATTCAAGCACGCACCCACATTGAGCCTTCGCTCTTATTTGCAAGACCCGAGTAAGGGCTCATATACATAAGATATATACTTATTTCCCTTCGGTTATTTCCCTTCGGTTATTTCCCTTCGGTTATTTCCCTTCTGTTATTTCCCTTCAGTATTGTCTTTACATTTCGGGTTTTCCCTTTGGAGTAGCGTGAGTTTGCATTGCATCTACGCCATACCACGAGGTAGGACGCATATTGCATCGAAGCAAGCCTTGCTCGAATTCGCCCATGTAGTGGAGTGTTCATAACACACAAAACTAGGCGACCCAAAAAGGGATAAAAGAAAAGACTTAGGCACGTGCAAATCCACGTGATCTAAAACATGCAATCGCATCTTAAAGACCCAAAATAGACACCTCGAACCGTTTCGTAGACTTTCTCCCCAAAACTCGATTCTTGCAAAAGCGTACAGACTGACCCTTGCGCATCGGTGCAAGAAGGTCTGCGACGACAAGAGCTTACTTGCTCACAGTCGCCACGTTTAGAAGTCAGTGTTAAATATATCTTTGCTAGCTTAAGTAAGCTAGCTGGCACGCCCGGTGGGACGTGAGCCTTTTCAGAAATCGAGTTTACTTGTAGAAGTCTTGCAAAAATTTTTATAAAGGTGTCGTTTTAACTTGTTTTCTTTGCTTTTACTTAGGAAATTTTGAAAAAGCTTGAAAAGCATGTCAAAATCCAATCCAAGTGAAGTGTCGAGCCAAGGCTCATGCGCATCAAGTTCTCACTTTAGGAGGATTTTCAAAAACAAAATAAAACTAGATGAAATCGAGGACTTAAGAAGGGAGTTTGAGGCCAAAATCGATGCTCTCAGCCAAGAGGCTGAAGTAGGCGATTCATGTTCATCAAACGGTGAACAAAGGCCTAAAAAGAAATCTGAAAAACCTCGCAAGCAAAAAGAGGCCTCCGTAATGGAAGGCAACCAATACCATGAGTCCTTCACACAAAAGGACCGTAAAGCCCTACAGCAGCTGCTGAAAGGGCAAAATAAAGAGAAAAGAAGCTACGCCCTGTCTGATTTCCTTCCTATGGATTACGAAACAGACAGTGACGATGAAATACCGAACTTCCATCGGTATGATGGCATGGGAGACCCTAGGTCTCACTTGCAGCTTTTCTCACGTCGAGCCCATAAGAAGAAAAAGGACTCGATGAAATGGGTGTATTGGTTCCCTCTATCCCTTAAGGGCACAACTGCCAAATGGCTGGCTTCCTACGACTTAAGCCAGTTCGCTACTTTTGAAGAGTTAGCGAACTGCTTCATGCAAAGATTTGCACACAACGTGGAAGTCACGCCAACCCTGAATACCTTAAGGGATACAAAGCAAGGCATGAACGAGGACGTGCATGCCTTCATTATAAGGTGGAGGTCTCTTTTGGGCCAAGTGCGAGAGCCTATATCCGAAGGATGCGCAGTAATGCTCATCCTGGATAATTTCAAAAGCGAGTTAAAAACCCTTCTCTCGCTCCATGAGATTTCAACTTTCCATAAGTTGATCAAAAAGGCCTCCCTTTTCGAAACCAACTTGCGAAAAGGGACATACGACCACTTATGGAAAGGAAGTGCCGTTCCCAAAACACGTGTGGAAAAGCCCATCGCATATGGGCTGCCCACAACGGACAAAGGGGCAAAGCCCCACAAAATCGCCAATGTCCGGGTGGATCTAGGCATGGCAGGCACTTCTAAAAATTTTGAAAAAATAGAAAATAAGAGAGAACGCAATTTTTCAAAACCAATTGAAAAACGGGAGTACACTCCGCTGGGGCAACCTGTGTCGGAGGTCCTAGACCTCTTACTTGCCCAGGGCATGATCGAACTCCCTGAAATCCCCGAAGGAGTCACGTCCAAAGGGGGGTATTTAAACCGATTTTGCAAGTATCATCGGCTCAAAGGCCATGATACCAAACGTTGCTTCTCTCTTCTAAATAAAATTGAGAACTTGATAGCGGAGGGCCGGCTCCAGGTCACTGCGGAACCTAAGCCACCTCAAGCTATCTTCAAGGAACCCTTTCCCAAACACGCCAGTGGCAGTGGGAAAGGAAAGGAGGTATGTACCCTCACCATTTCCAAGGAACTAGCGCAAAAGCCTGAACCTGGTCGACCTGCTTGTGCGCCCATCCTTGTATTATACAAGAGGCCCGCCCAAGTCGTCATTCGGGGACCACCAAAAATGGAAACCCCGGCAAAGCCAATTGTTAAAATCCAAGGTTCTCCTCAGCTCATCCTTAGAGCCAAGTTTAGCGCGAACCCTAGGCTGGTCGTGGGGGAAGTCACTAGATCCGGGAGGATCTACCAACCCCCGCACCTTCAAGGTGCTCAAAAGGTGGTCAGTGTGCCTGGCCCCTCAAAAGCATGTATCCCTAGTGGTCTGCCAAAAGCAGATATGGACAAAATCATCCTAAATCCTTATGATTTCGAAAACCACCTTTCAAAGATTCCTATTCACATGTCTATCCTAGAGCTTGTCAAAACCTCGCCTAGGCATAGACTTGTCTTAGAGAAAATTCTAGAAAGGGCCAAGGTTGATTCGAACATAAGTCCGGAATCCTTGTCTGCCCAAGTGGCTTTATTAGGAGCAAAATCGCCCATCACCTTTTCGGAAGATGATGTAGATAGACCCCACGAAACCCATAACCAGGCCCTGCACATCGAGGTGGTTCTAAACAACCACTCTCTGGACAGGTGCCTAGTCGATGGTGGAGGAGGGCTCAACATCCTTCCACTTCACGTGGTGTACAAAATCGGAGTCACCTTGACTTCAGTGAACCCAAGCCCCATCGTTATCACTGGATACGATTGGAATGCGTCTAGACCTTTAGGATCCATCGAACTCCCAATGGAAACGGGAGGGATCGAACACACGGGGGTGTTCCATGTCTTGGACATCCACCCCCATTATAACCTGTTGCTGGGAAGACCCTGGATACACAGTTTGTGCGCTGTGCCATCCACCTTCCACAAGTGTGTCAAGATCCCTTTTAGGGACCAGGTCGTAGTGATCCTAGGTGAGAGTCACCCACAGCTTCAGGGGATCATAAACTCCCCTTGTTTATCGAGCTCCCAGGCCCATGAGGCTAACCTGGGGCAAATTATGGTTGAGCCACCTCGGCTCATGTTGAACAACCCTAGGAAGGTTGTATGTGTGAAGGGGCCGCCTAAAGCAGGCCCCCTCCCGACTCTAATCCTCCTAGGAAAACCCAAGCGTTCCCTATTTCCAAAACCCCTGGACAAAAGGCCATACGAGCCTAATATGGACGATAGCATGTTCCAAGACCATGACTTGTATCCCATCTTTTCAAAAAAACAAAAGGTCGTGGAACATGTTATTAAACATGGGCTACACGCCCTACAAAAGTCTAGGGGCACAAAACCAGGGTTTCCTAGAGCCCATCCTTCCTAGGGCCAACCCAAGCCGATATGGGATCGGCTATACTCCCCAAATACCGCCGGAGCCACCCCCTGTGACCACCTGGGTCAAGGGTGCCCCGGAGCCTGTCTTAGAAGAGACCTACGGTTTAGACCTCCTATTCCGAGTCTAACCCGTAGTGTTTTCCCTTTGTAGGTATGACGGAAGATCTCTTTTTCTAAAAATACCAAAAACATTTGAAAACTTAAAATCAAAAAAATCGAAAAACAAGAAAAACCAAAAACAATGGAAAAACAAAAACTCGAAAAAAGTGTGCTTTGTATAGTTCCCAAAGTTCTTGTTTTACAAAAACCCCAAAAAATCGAAAATTTGGAAAATACCAAAAAGATTTTGTATATAACTGCTCCTGGTATGACTTTGGCGAAAGAAAAGGATTTCGAAAGAAACGTCGTCTGCATAGCCAGACCAAAAATTTCGAAATCACTTGAAAATCCAAGTACAAAACCAGGTTATTTTGAAAACCACGCATCAAGTTCCCTCGGGTCTAAAGCCCACGAGAATGATCAAAGCCCAGAATACCGGGCGTACAATCATCAAAGTCAGAAAATCGTTTCAAAAACCTTTGCTAGTTTGAGTAAGCTAGCTGGCACGCTCGCACAAGCGTAGGCACAAAAAGGTTCACTTCAAGTTTTCTAACTTGAGAGTGAAAATTTTCATGTTTATAGGATTGGCACGCCCGGTAGGACCCGGGTCTTAAGCAAACTTCAATTCAACAAGTCAAAACTTCGAAAAAATTTTAACAAAAGTGTTTAACTTTTGCCTTTTTGCACTTATTTGATTTCCAAAAATCTGAAACATGTCAAGTTCAGACTCAAATGAAGTGTCTAGCTGAGCCTCGTGCTAATCAAGTCCCTTTTTCCAAAAAAATCTCAAAAACCAATTTCAAAAGAAAAAAAGAAGAGCTCGAAGACTTACGAAAGGAATTCGAAGCCAAGATCGCTGGCCTTAGCCAGGAGGCCGAGGTGGCCGAATCTTGCTTGTCTTATGGCGAACCTGCTAAGGCTAAGAAAATGCCAAGCAAGTCAAAAAGGTGCAAAGAAACCTCCGCCATGGAGGGGGACCAATATCACGAATCCTTCACATTAAAGGATCGAAAAGCCCTCCAACAATTATTGAGAGGTCAAAACAAAGAGAAAAGATCGTATGCCTTATCTGATTTTCTTCCTTCAGATTACCAAACAGATAGTGACGATGACATACCAAACTTTTATCAGTATGACGGCACGGGGGATCCTAGATCCCACCTGCAACTCTTTGCTCGCAGAACTCACAAAAAGAAAAAGGACTTTGCCAAATGGATATATTGGTTTCCCCTCTCCCTCAAGGAAACTGCTTAAAATTGGCTCGCTTCCTATGACCTAAGCTAGTTCGCAACTTTTGAAAAGTTGGTGAATAGCTTTATGCAAAGGTTTGCTCATAACGTAGAAGTGACCCCCACTTTGAACACCCTGAGGGACATAAAACAAGCATCGAACGAGGATGTACATGCATTCATCGTTCGATGGAGGTCCTCCTCGAGCAAGTGAGAGAGCCCATCTCCAAAGGATATGCAGTAATGCTCATCCTTGACAATTTCAAAACAGAGTTGAAAATACTTCTTTCTTTGCACGAAATTTCAACTTTTCATAAATTAATAAAAAAAGCTTCCCTCTTCGAAACAAATCTGAAAAAGGGGGTCTACGATGACTTATGTAAAGAAAAAATGCTTCAAAAACCATGATTTGAAAAACCCGGGACTTACGGGCTACCCACTGCGGACAATGGGGCAAAACCCCAAAAAATTGCTAATGTCTGAGTGGAAATGAACCCGACCGGTACTTCAAAGAAGAATGAACCAAAAATTGAAAAAAAGATTGAAAAAACATTTTAAGAGAGGGAGTATACCCCACTAGGGCAACCCATCTCAGAGGTCTTCGACCTCCTGCTCGCCCAAGGAATGGTAACACTCTCCGAGATTCCCGAGGGGACACCTCTAAAAGGGAAATTTTTGAATAAATTTTGCAAGTATCATCGGCTCAAGGGCCATGATACAAATAAATGTTACTCTCTTTTAAACAAAATCGAGGACTTGATAGAGAAGGGACGGCTCTAGGTCATTGAGGAACCGGAGCCTACCCAAGCTGTTCTTAAAGAGCCCTTCCCCATCTACGAAAGTACTAGTGGGAAGGAAAAAGAGGTATGTGTTTTCTCGGCTTCCTTGAAAGGTTTAGAGCATGCATTCCATACAAATCTCAATACTTGTCACACACCACCTTCTCTCATCATAATAAAAAAAGCCAAGCAAGTAGTGATCCGGGGAGCGCTTGGAGTCTCGCCCCCGGCTAGAGTCATTTTAGAAATTCGGGGTGCTCCGAAGCACAAAATTAGAGCCAACATAGGAACAAGCCCTAGGGAAGAGGTGGGAAAGGTGACTAGGTCCAGAAGGATCTATCAACCCCCACATCTAGCCAAGGATGCTATCAGAGAAGTGATCATTATTCCTGGCCCTTCAAAATCATGCATTTCCAAAGCATCTCAGGTCATGGACAAAGAAAAAAACGTGTTAACCCCATATGATTTTGAAACGCATCTTTCCAAGATCCCTATAAATATGTCTATCCTAAAACTAATCCAAACTTCCTCCAAGCATAGACAAGTCTTAGAGAAAATCTTAGAAAGAGCCAAGGTTAACTCAACCATAACCCTTGAGTCCCTATCCTTCCTAGTCATACCTATCTGTGCTAAAACCCCTATTGTGTTCTCAGAAGATGAGCTAGAACGATCATGCCAAACCCATAACCAAGCCTTGTATATAGAGGTGGTATTAAATCACCATCCTCTAAATAGGTATTTGGTTGATGAGGGAGGAGGTCTAAACATCCTTCCGTTACACATGACCTTTTAAATCGGAGTCTCCTTGACCTCTGTGAATCCAAGCCCCATCGTTATCACAAGATACGATGGAAATGCATCAAAACCTTTAGGAGTCGTAGAGCTACCCATGGAAATAGGGGTATAACCCACGCAGGGGTGTTCCATGTCTTAAACATACACCCCCATTACAATCTACTCCTAGGAAGACCATGGATACATAGCCTTTGGGCCGTACCATCCGCCTTCTATAGGTGTGTCAAGATCCCGTACGAAAGCCAAATTGTGGTAGATCTAGGAGAAAATCACCCTCAGCTTAGGGGAGTTAAAACTTCCCTTACTTGTCAAGCCATCAAACCTACGGGTCCAACCCAAGAAAAGTCGAACCACCCAAGTTCATCCTGAAAAGACCTAAGGATGTCGTGTATATAAAGGGGCAGCGCAAAGCCTGCCTGCCCAAGACCATGACCATCCTAGGAAAAACCAAAGCCCAAATCCTCCCAATGTCCCAAAATAGGAAAACATTTGAGCATGACATGGATGACACCAAGTTCCAAGGCCATCAACTTTACAAATCACTTTCAAAATTAAAGAAGCCTTGGAACATGATGTTAAACATGGGTTACATGCCCTATTAAGGTTTAGGAAACCAAAATCAGGGTTGCTTAGAACGCATCCAGCAAAATCCTAAACTAAACCGACATGGGATAGGCTACACCCCAACCATACCCCCTAAACTACCACCTGCGACTACTTGGGTCAAGGGTACCCTGGAGCCTCCTAAAACCGAAACCTATGACTTAGACCTATTATTTAGAGACTGTAAACACCCTAAAAATGGTCATATTTTTCAAAACTCTTGAATTCCAAAAAGGCAGCTCGAGATCAAATCAAGAAATGAAAGAAGGCCCAAGCCTGTCCGAAGGAAAGCCAGATTGAAGATCAAACCCTGTGCTCATATCGAAGCAAGTTCAGCTTCAAAAAGTCAAAATGGAACCAAGAACCTAATAAATCCATAAAAAATCAAGAACCGAGCCTATGAAAATGGAAATCAGAGTCTGATTGAAAATCTAAGATCGACCTCATAAAAAACAAGCTCAAGACGGGGCCATACGGATCAAATCAAGCATGAAAAGAAAAGTCCTAAAAGCAAGTATTGGCCGGTTAAACGGGCTGGGAAAAACCCAGTCTAAAATTAAGTCACCGAGGAACCGAAGCCCGCTAAAAAAGGTCCATTTCATTCACCAAAGAAGGACTCAAAAGAAAATTTTTGGATTGGATCTATACCAAAAGATCCAAATCCAAACCCCACAATAAGACAAAAAAAATTGGATTGGATCTAGACCAAAGATCTGGTCAAACCCAAAGTTAGGTACCACTAAAAATTGGATTGGTTCTCAAGCTTTTCAATTTTGAGGAAGCTCTAGGCCAAAGAAAGGTGTACATGACCAGCATTTGGATGATTTTTGGTTTTTGGGAGTATATACAATTTTTGGAAAGTGTTTTAAAACTTTCGAGAATGGGCTTTTGTGCATGGCCATTGTTTTTTTTGAAATTTTTGAGATTTTTTCATTTTTTGACTTTTTCGAAATTCAATTTCAAGGATGAAGATAAAGGCTTTTTTTTGAAACTTTTTCCAAATACAAAATGACTGAAACACATTTCTTTTTTGAAAATCCAAACCCAAAAGGGATTTTATTTGTTTTTAGAATTTCAAGGTTTTGTTTTTCAATTTTTTTATCCTTTTGAAAATTTTTCAGATTTTTTGAGTTTTTGAGATAGGAAAATCTTTTTTTTATTTTTCTTTGGAGTTTTGAGAGCTTGGAGGCTTGGGAATGGATGACTTGTCCCATTTTTGGGTTTTATCTTTAACCTCATAATCTCTATGTGATTATATGATTTATATGCTTTAAGCTCAAGACTTAAAGCATCCATCTTTTTGAAAATTTCTTTGATAGCAGCTAAATTTTCTTGGCCTTTTGCTGATTTGAAAACTTACATGTCGATATATTGATATTGTGGGTAGAAATTTAGTAGACCCCAAAAATACCCAATACTTGAAAGGGTCTAATTCTTTCAAAAAGATTTTTAAAATTAAACTCCTTTGAAACTTCTTGAAAGAAGGATCAAGGTTGATTGTATGACCCCAAATGAAGGAATTGATGCTTTACGAAAAGTAGAGTTTTCAAAAACAAATTGGTAACATTTCAAAAATCCTTGGCTTACAAAATGGAGCCTTATTCAAAATATCAAAATATTTTCAAATGGCAGATGCTATTAGGAAATGGAACGATCTCAGTTGAATCGAGTAACCAAAGGGATAAGCTTTCCCCCCATTTTACTTCTCTCTCCAAAAAGGAAAATTAGTAATGTTCAAAAGAAAAAGAAAAAGACAAAAAGAATACAAAAACTTCTTAAAAAGGAGTCTTCTCTTTGAAAGAAGAAAGGAAAAAGAAAAGAGAATGCAAAAACTCCTCGACAAAGAAGTCTTCTCCGAAAAAAGGGGAATACAAAACTTCTTCAAAAGAGGTCTTCTCTTGAAAAAGAAAAAAAGAAAAAGGAAAACCAAGCAAATTTTTGATTCTTTGCCTAAAACCACGAGACCGTGGTAACTCTTTCCCATATCCCTACAGCTTATCCCAAATGTAAAAAGGTTCAACTATGAAAATCCTAAAGTAAGAATAGAATCTACTTATTTGATTTCATTTTGTGTGAGAATTAGACTTTGTTTTGTTGGCCAGTTTTATGACGAGGGTTGGACGACCCTATGATTTTTGCAAGTTTTATTCACCTTGGCTAGTGTGTGGAGTGTGCGAGCCTAGATTTAGCTTGGTTTGAGCGAGCTTGCCGCTTTGAGCGGATGCAGAGATGCTTTGAAACTTTGTTTGGGTTTTTGAGAAGGATGATGCTAACTCACCCAAATTGAAATTGCATCTCACTCTGCTTGAAAGTAAACTCACACCAATTTAAATGCAACTCACACAACTTTCACTAATGTAAAACCTACATGAATTTAAGGGTGACTCACGTTGCTTGAAAGTAAATTCATCCGAATTTAAGTGCAACTCGACTTTCTCAAAAGTAAACTCACATGAATTAAAGTGCGACTCTACAAAAGTAAACTCACACAAATTGAAGGATATAATATATGTTTATCCTAAGAGCGAAAAGGCTCAATGTGTGTGAGTGTAAAGAGCAGAAAGGCTTGAGTGCTCGTAGGTGTTCTTATGTGAAATTTAAATTGCAACTCACACAACTTGAAAGTAAATCCACCCGAATGTAATTGCAGCTCACATGACTTGAAAGTAAATCCACCCGAAAGTAAGTGCAACTCACACGACTTTCACGAAGTAAATTTACCCAAATTGAAATATATATAATTAGCTTAAGAGCGAGAAGGCTCGAGTGAGCGTGAGTGAGATCGTGTGCAATTTAAGAGCGAAAAGGCTAAAGTGCATGTGGGTGTACTCGTGTGCAGTTTAAGAGCGGAAAGGCTCAAGTGCACGTGTGTGAGCTCGTGTTTCATCCACGAATATTACAATCCAGAGGGAGACTTCGCTCCGTTAATACAACCTTGTTTCCAAATTGAATTGAATTTAATTGAGTAATTTAAAACTGAATATAAATGTACTTACAAGTTCTCGTTCGGTTTTGTCTCTCGGGTTCGCTCGAGTCTTCCTTCGTCGCAACCATGCGGTAAGTCCCTTGGTTTGTTTCCAAGGTCAAAGCTTGAGTATGAGTCAACCTAGGTGCAACCAGTTTTGATTGGGTGCAGCTGGGTGTAGGTGCAAATTGGCCTTGGCTAGGTTCGGCCAAGAGGTCTAGTTGGTCAAGGTTTAAGGCCAAGTGGTTAGGTGCGGTTTAGGGACTGCTGGTTAGGTTTGCTTTAGGACATGGCTGGGTCAAGTCCTAGGTTAGTTTAAGTTTGTCTTGGTTCAGCCAAGCTAGCTAAGTAGGTTTAGTTTTGCTAGGTTTGCATGGGTTCAAGGGGGGGCTAGCTAGGTGCAGCCAGCACCTAGCCAAATCGGTTTAGGTTGGGTGTTGGGGCAGTCAATGCCTTCCAAGTCTTGGCCAAGGATGCAAGTTGGCCAAAGGGTGGCGGTTTAGCTAGGGTGATGGTTTTAGGGGTTAGGTTCAGTGTGGGGCATGGTTGTAGTCAAGGGCAGCACTAGGTGGCTTAGTTCAAGTAGGTTTAGCCAAGTTGATGCAGCCAAGGTCGGTTCAGCTGACCTTGGTTCAGCCAAGTGGGGCGAGCTAGGTGCAATCCTAGGTTTTAGTGGGTTTAGGTGGTTTCAAGGCAGGGAGGGCCAGCCTAGTCAAGTTGGTTAGGGCTGAGCTAGGTATGGCTGGGTGCAGTCATGGTTCGGCCATGGCTAGGGGTAGGTCGAGTGGTGAGTCAAAAAGGTTTTAGCTAGGTGCAGCCAGCACCTAGCCAAGTTGGTTTTGGAGTGGGTTAGGTTCTAGGCTGGTTTCGGTTGGACCAGCAAGGGGTCGAGCTAGGGTGTGGTTTTAGGGGTTAGGTTCAGCCAAGTTAGGTTAGGTGCAGTTTAGGACATGGGTTGGGGTCAAGGGGTGGCTGGCCATAGTTGGGTTGGTTTAGGGAGTGAGCTCGATTGTGGTCTTGGGCCAGGTTGCAGCCAAGGTGCCTTGGTTCGTTCAAGGTGCAAGGTGGGGGGTTCGGTTTGGGGTGAGAGTGGTTCAAGTTAGGTCAAAGTAGGGGCTAGGTTTTGGTGAAAGGGTAGCCAAAGGGGTTAGGTTGAAGGGTGCGGTTTTGGCTAGGTTAGCTAGGTGCGGCCAGCACCTAGTTGAGTGGATTAGGTTCAGGTTCAAGGGATGAGCTAGGTGCAGCCAACACCTAGCTGGGTTCGGCTTGGGGGCAGCAAGACTGTCACCGGGTGCAGTGGGTGAGCTAGGGCCAGCAAGTGGCGGTTTGCAGCAGGGTGCAAGGTGGGTGTCCAACTGGGGTAGTAAGTTAGGTTATTGGGTTAAGTCGGTTGGGGTATAGTTTAGGGTGTGTTCGGTTAGGTTTAGTTTAGGGGCTGGTCTAGGGTTAGGTTTGGTGGTGAGGTGTAGGTGCGGGGCAGGTTTATGGGTTAGGTTTCAAGTAGGGAGTGAGCTAGGGTACAGTTTTAGCAAGGTTTAGGTGGGCTGGTTTAAGTCGGCTAGGGACAGCAAGTCATGGTCGAGTGCAACTAGGTTGTAGCCCGAGTGGTGATAGTTCCGTTGGGTGTGATGTAGGTCGGTTTGGTAGGGTGAGTCAAGGTCGGTTAGGTGGGTTCAAGGGATGGCTCGGCCAGGTTTTAGTGGGGCAGGTTTTAGGTCATGGGGTAGGTCGGTTAGGGTAAGTTTGGTCCAGCCGAATGGGTGTGGTTTGGTTAGGTTTAGGCCAAGTGGGTTAGGTCGGTTAGGGTAAGTTTGGTCCAGCCGAATGGGTGTGGTTTGGTTAGGTTTAGGCCAAGTGGGTTAGGTCGGTTAGGGTATGGTCTAGGCTAGGTGTGGTTTAGGGGCTTGCCTCTTCTAGACACTGAAAATCCTTGCCTCTGGTTCTTAGGCCTGAAGCGAATCTTTTTGTGTGTCTAAGTCGTATTTTAGCAAAAGGGCGTGCCAGCTAGCTTGCTTAAGCTAGCGAAGAAACGTTTTGAAATCTGACTTCTATCAAGGCGACTGTGAGCAAGTGAGCTCCTTTCGTTGCAGACCTTCTTGCACCGATGCGCAAGGGTCAGTCTGTACGCTTGGCAAAGTCTTTTAAGATGTAAACCTCTTTGAAAAATAGCCTAAGTGTTTGGGCTTTGGATGTATGATTTCAGATTTTATTACACATGGGATTTGCACGTGCCTATGTCTTTCTTTTTATCTATTTCGGG
Source organism: Brasenia schreberi (assembly GCA_036023115.1). NCBI lineage: Eukaryota > Viridiplantae > Streptophyta > Magnoliopsida > Nymphaeales > Cabombaceae > Brasenia > Brasenia schreberi. Next base: position 3,023,249 of record JAYKKT010000079.1, read on the forward strand.
CCAACTAGGTGTGTGCGCAAGTGACCTAGGTTGGGCGATTTTTGAGCAGGAGTATGGGGTTCACTTTGATGCAATATGCATCCTAACTCGTGGTATGGCGTATATGCAGTGCAAACTCACGCAACTCCAAAGGGAAAACCCGAATTGAAAGACAATGCGGAAAGGGAATTGACTTAATATAAATTTGAGAAAGGGAAATTGCAAAAGGGAAATATGGCTATATCTTAAGAGCGGAAAGGCTCAATTGTGCAAGTGTGTGTGTCGTGTATATATGTAAAGACTACGCACACTGCTGAACCTTAAAACCCAAATCTAAAAGACATAGCCAAAGGGAGATACTTATAATATATATGGGCCCGAAGGTCGCCAATGTGTGTGTGGGTGTTGTGTGTATGTTGAAAGACAACTCACACGACTTGTAATGAAACCCAAATATAATTGCAATAGGCCTTGACTAAGGTCTTGGGAGTAAGAGCGAAAGCTAAATGTGTGTGAGTGTAGAATTGAAATACTACGTACACGACATGAATTTAAACCCAAATATAATTGCAATAGGCCTTGACAAAGGTCTTGGGAGTAAGAGCGAAAGCTCAATGTGTGTGAGTGTAGAATTGAAAGACTATGCACATGACATGAATGAAAACACCCCAAAATGAAATTGCAATAGGCCCTTACTAGGGTCTTGGAAATAAGAGCGAAAGCTCAATGTGTGTGAGTGTGAAAATTGAAAGACAACACACACAACTTAATAAAAACCCACACAACTTAAATTATATAGGTATAACTATATCTTAAGGGCTGATTAGGCCCATGTGTGTGTAAAAATCGTGTGCAGCTAAGAGCAGAATAGGCTCAAGTGCACGTGTGTGTGGGTGTGCCAAACCACATTATTACAAGCGGGGGAGACAACGCTCCATTATTACAACCCCGTATCAAATTTAATTAAGCATAAGCAAGTCTATAACAAGGACCGAGTTAGGAACTTACGTATAGCTGGTCCGGGTGTGACTTGCTTGGCTTTGGCTTAGTGAGTCGCCTTGGGCTGCAAGAGGGAGCTCCTTGGATGGCTGCGGTAAGGGAAGGTGCTGGCCGAGGGGCAGGCATGGTAGGTAAGTAGGGGGTAAGGTGGGTGGCGCCTTGGCGCTGGCCGAGGGGCAGGCACGGGTATAAGGCACAGCAAAGGGGGAGTGAGTTGGGGAAGGTTAGGGTGTTAGTTAGGGGCTGCCACTATGGCTTGGGGTAGGCCTTAGGGAGAGGTAAGGTTGCTAGCTAAGGCACGGCTGGCTGAGAGAGGAGGGGCAAGTGGTGTGAGTGATGGTCCTGGCCAAATGATGGAAGGTGGCAGGTGGTGGCCGGTTGGATGGGATGTTAGCTAGGCTATGGGAAAGTGGTGGGTGTGTGGCTAGGAATGGAGGGAGTGGAGAAGAGATAATGTTGAGATGGGGTACTAATCGGGATGGAAGGGCTGGCCGAAGGGTGGAGGTGGCGGGTGATGGAGTGGTGCTGGCCGAATGGAAGGGTGGCGTGGAATGGTGTTGGCCGGATGCAGCAGGTGGAAGGTGGAGTGGAGTGGTGCTGGCCGTAGGGTGGAGGTGACGGGTTCCAAGGGGGGGGAGAAATCCCAGATTCTTGAGAGCCAAGGACCTCTCACCCGCATGCATGGGAGGGGTATTTATAGGCTAAAGGAGGTCGGTGGCTGGGCTGGTATTGGGGAGTCGGTTGGGCTGGTTAGGTGGTGGTGGTTTGGGGATATGGTGTGCTAGGGGTTTAGGTGGGCCAGATATTTGTTTTGGGTGGTTTGGGGATATGGTGTGCTAGGGGTTTAGGTGGGCCAGATATTTGTTTTGGGTGGTTTGGGGATATGGTGTGCTAGGTGTTTAGGTGGGCTGGTTTAGTGGTTTAGGGCTTAGCTAGGTGGGTTGGGCTTAGGGTGAGGTTTAGTGAAGTGGGTTAGGTGTTTAGGCTAGGATTAGGGTGAGGTTAGGGGGATTAGGCTAGGTTTAGGGAAGGATTAAGGAAGTGGGTTAGGTGATTCGGCTAGGATTAGGTCGGGTTTAGGGGGAAATGGCTAGGCAAGGTGGGTTAGCTTAGGGTTAGGTTTAGGAGCATCCCTTTGCCTCGACCCATGGACCTAGTTGCAGCAAGTTGGTGCAGCCCTAGGTTAGATGTAGGTGCATACAAGCTTAACCCCACACTCATTAGGCTAACCCACATGATTAACCCAAAACTTGACACAAAAGTCAAGCCCACCATATTTTCACTCATATTTTACCCCCATTCTCTCTCATACCCAAGCTTTTCACGTGAATTTCTTGTGGGCCCCACCTCCATTTATGAGAAGGTGATGTGGGCCATGGATGTGGATATTGGATTGGATCTTTGGATCCAAATCCAAATCCATATGCATGTTTGGATTTGGATCTGGATATATATGGTCCAGATCCAATCCAAATCTGAATTTCTGACTCCTTCAATGGATGTTCGAAATGGACGGTTTGTGCGGGGCCTGACAGCATCAGTACTCCGTCTTGCGTTGGGTCTTCGCCAACATTGTCGTCCACTCCTCTTTTCACCTTCCGGAGATCATTTCAAACAGTTTGTTGATAACAGGGGCTTGGAAGTCCGAGATTTTGGGAATGAATCTGATACGAAAGTTGATGTGCCTGGTTCGACATATGCTCCAGTTCTGGGCTCTCTTTCGCTCCTTTGTTCCTGCTTTCATCAAGCCAAGTTGCTTTCCGAGGTTTCAAAATACCCTTTTAAAGGTTTTAAAACTATATAATACATATTTTAAAACATGTAGAGTTTAAACATATGTACAGGGTTTGCTTGGAAGGCTCCTGAGTTTCTAGACTCAAAATAGCCCTTTGGGGCAGCTTTTGCAAAACCAGGTGTTTTGGGAAAATCGTGGGATTTTGGGGTGTTTACAGATGCCCCTCTTTGGCATTATCCAAATTGATTTGGATAATGGCAAAGACGACAACACCCCTTTAAATGTCTCCCTAGATCTATCCACGAAAATATGGGATCATCCCAATCTTTAGCAAAATCTCACTTTTAGAAACCCTGGTAGGAGGAGATATCATGCCAAAGGGATTTGCAAATGGTTTCTGGTCCTAAACGGGATTTATGCAAGTGTCCATGCATGGATATGCAGATGCATGACATGGATGGGGTGCCAAGAATGGCGACCTCCTAGAGACCAGATATGGTCGAACTCTTGAGACTTACGAAGGCCTGCTGCTCCAAGTGAGCAGACCCTATGTTGCTTGATGTTCGATTTTTTCAAAATTTATTTACAAAAAGGAAACACTGCTTTGAGCCTCGATCTTAAGGATCTCGAGCTCTTCGTGTTTGCCTTTGCTTGAGTCTTAACACTCACTAATCTGACAGAGGTTTTATTAGAAAACAAGCTACATTTCAAGATTCCTACGTCTTACTCGAAACGTCGAATTCTCAAACAAAATAACATTCAAGTAAGTAAATCCTATTTTTACTTTAGGATTCCTCGAAATGAACCATGTTATACTTGGGATAAGCCAGGGATGGGGAAGAGATACCACGGTCCCTTCTGAAGCATCCCGTGGTTTAAGGCATAGAAGGCAAAAAATTGCTCTTTTTGAGCTTTTTGGCCTCTTTTTCCTTTTTTTTCATAGAGGGTCTCCCTTTGGGAGTATTTTTTCTTTAATCCCTCTTTTTCACAAGAGAATCGACTTTTTTCTTTTTGATTCTGGTTTCTTTCTTTTGGAAAGAGACTTTGGATGGAGAATTCCCTTTATTTTGGCCATGTTTTCCTTTTGGAAGGAGAAAAGAAGAGGGGAGGACTTATCCCAGGTCACACTCGATCCATTCCAGATCAACCTATTTAGAAATAGCATGTACTACTTGCAAGTATCTTGCTATATTGAACTAGGCCTTTCTTTGTATGAAGAAGGATTTTGAAATGTAACAACGTATTTGGAAAACTCCACTCTTTCACAAGTGCGAATTCTCTCACTCAGGGTCACACAATTCGCCTTTGAACCTTACTTTTGAAGTTTCAAAGTAGCTATCCCTAAGGGTTTTCGAAAATGGGAATTTAACCCAAATCCTACACATAATACTTCTTTAAGTATTGAATATTGATAGGATCTGCTAAATTCCTACCTTCTACATCGATCAACCAATACGTGGTGGTTGCACGTACAACATAGGGTCCATCCCACTTGGGGCGCCACTTTCCAAGTGGATGTGGGCCACGATAGTGGATGATTTTCAAAGCCAGATCCCCCACTTCAAAGTGGCGAGGTCTCATGTGTTTGTCATAGTGTCGGGCTATCCTTTGCCGGTATGCATGAGCATGGTCCATAGCAAGGAGTTGCCTCTCATCTAACAAATCTAGTTCGGCCATCCTAGCATGCTGAAGCATCTCTAGGGGGAGGTCGAGTGCAATGGATGTATGAAATGAATGCAACCCTTTTCAAGATTCTCATTTCCTTTTAAAATTTGCCTCGAAGGTGTTGGTTTTGATTTGTATGGAGACATGCCTATGAAGGCTCGATACTTAGGGGGTCGACTCTTATTGCCCCTTTGGTTTTGGAAAACCCTGAATTCGATTTCTAGAATGATGTCTAGACTCGATGCATATGAATGATTTCAAAGTGTAATGCATGATGCTTATGTACACACTATGGGTTAAACTCATTTCTAAAAATCCCCAATTTTCCATAAGTCAAGGATTTTGCGAAGTTCAGGAAGCTTGGAGGTGTTTATTCCTCCTTGCTTTGGTGATTCTCGAGCTTTTCATTTTTGAAAAAGCTCTAGGCAAAAGGGTGGATAGGACCAGCTTTTTGGATACTTGGTTTTAGGGAGTATATACAATTTTCGAAAGCATTTTTATAATTTTTCGAAAATGGGCTTTGTACATGGCCAAAGGCTTTTGAAACAAATTTCTTTTTTGAATTTTCGTTTTTTTCCAAATGTTTTTGAGATTTTGAGAGTTTTCAATTTTTTTGGTCTTTTTCAAAAGTAGGGATCTTCCATTGAACCTTCAAAGAAAACATTCATGAATCAGACTCTAATCAGATAGGTCTAAGACATGGGTTTCGGTTTTTAGAGGTTCTACAGGGCACCCTTGACCCAGATGGTCTTAGGTGGTGGCTCTGGGGGTATGGGTGGGCTGTAGCCCAGTCCATATCGTTCTCTATTGGTTCTAGGTAGGACAAGCTCAAGCCTACCTTGGTTTCGGGTTCCCAAGCCCGCGTAGGGTTTATATCCCATATTCAGAATCATGTTTCAAGATTTTTTGCTTTTCGAAAAGTTTTGGTATAAATCATGGTCTTGGAACATGGAATCGTCCATGTTGGGGATGTATGCCCTTCTGGATATCGGGAGTTTGGATTTCGGGGTGATGGAAGACTTTGGCTACCATACAAACCTGGTTTGGGAGACTTTGTCCTCAAGGAAAGCCGAGCTTGGTTCCTTGAGGAGTTTTGGACATAGCAGGGTTATGGAAAACTTATGGTTCCATACCCCATTTTGGGAGAAATTTACTTCAAGGGGAGCCATGCAAGGTCCCTTGAAGTTTTTGACTTGGTCCCTAGGTTAAACTCGTGGTGCCCCTAGGGATTGATTTTTTTGTTTCAAAGCCATAGCCTTGGTTCCAGGGCACAAGACTAGGCTCGAAGAAGTGGGTTTTTCTATGGTAGGGTTATGAGCTCCTAAGATGTCGATGCATGCATTAGGGGTCTCCATGTCTACCATTTTCAGAACTTCTTTTTGTTTTTGAAATTCCTTTGAATGGTGCACGACAGTTGGCGCACCTTGAAAATCCTCAAGTTTTGGCACAGTTTGTGGGTTTGTGTGTGCAAAGGGGTTATCCAATGCATATGATGACCCTATATGAAGAAGAGAGTATTGAGAAGGACAGGTTTCAGGCATACCACTTTGTGGCTTGTCTACCTTTTCAGGGTGAGAGCAGGCTGATTTCTACGGTAACTCTGTTTTGAGCCCCCAGGGTGTTACTGTAGACGCAGGAAAATCCCCGCTCGTCTGGCTTCTCAGGGCCTGGAGCGGATCCTCTCGTGTGTCTAAGGGCTATTTATATAAATAGGGCGTGCCAGCCAGCTTACCTAAGCTAGCGAAGATATATTTTAAGCTGACTTCTAAATGTGGCGACTGTGAGCAAGTGAGCTCTTGTCGTCGCAGACCTTCTTCCACCGATGCGCAAGGGTCAGTTTGTACGCTTTGAAAAATCGAGTTTTAGGATATAGAAAGCCAACGAAGCGGTTCGAGGTGTCTAATTCGGGTCTTTTAGATACGATTGCAGATTTTAGATCACGTGGATTTGCACGTGCCTAAGTCTTTCTTTTTATCCCTTGATGGGCCTCCTAAGTGTGTGTTATGAACACTCCACTACATGGGGCGAATTTTGAGCTGGAGTATGGGGCTTGCTTTGATGCAATATGCATCCTACCTCATGGTATGGCGTAGATGCAATGCAAACTCACACTACTCCAAAGGGAAAACCCGAATGTAAAGACAATGCCGAAGGGAAATAACCGAAGGGAAATGACTTGTAATGTAAATGCCGAAGGGAGATATGTATATAGGATATATACGTGCCTTACTTGGGTCTTTGAAAATAAGAGCGAAGGCTCAATGTGGGTGCGTGCTTGAATTGAATGACTTACACACACGACATGAAATAAAACCCAAATATAACTTGCAGTATGGCCTTGATTAAGGTCTTGGGAATAAGAGCGAAAGCTCAATGTGTGTGAGTGCTTGAATTGAAGTACTACGCACACAACATGAAATTAAACCCAAATAGTATAACACGGCCCTTACTTGGGTCTTTCAAATAAAAGCGAAGGCTCAATGTGTGTGAGTGCTTGAATTGAAAGACTTACACACACGACATGAAATGAAAACCCAAATAGTATAGCTCGGCCCTTACTTGGGTCTTTCAAATAAGAGTGAAGGCTCAATGTGTGTGAGTGCTTGAATTGAAAGACAACACACCCAACTTAAGCAAAACTCTACGAAAATTAAAGTATATATATATATTTATGTATTAGGGGCTGATTTGGCCCGTGTGTGTTCAAAATCGTGCACAACTAAGAGAGTGCACGTGTGTGGGTGTGCCAAGCCATGTTATTACAAGCGGGGGGAGACTATGCTCCGTTATTACAACCCCGTATCGAATTGAATTTTAAGCAAGTATACGACTAAGGACCGAGTTAGGCACTTACTAATAGCTGGTCCGAAGATGCCTTGCTTGAGTGTGGGCTTGGCCTTCGCCTTGGGCTGCAAGAGGGAGCTCCGCGGAGTTGAACGGCAAGGGGCTGCTGGCTGGGTGTCTTAGATGCGCGGAAGAGATGCCTTGAAGGTGGCCGGCTACTTGGAAAGGGGTTGCCTTGGTGTGTGGGGCCAAGGTGAGCATGTAGGGTCACTAAGGAAGGGTATAGTGTTAGGAAGTATGGCACTAAGGGAGCCTAAGAGAAGGTCTAATGGAGCATCTAAGGTTGGCGGGTGGCTGGCCAAATGGAGGTGACAGTCGGTTGGAGTGGCCGACTAGGGGAACTTGGTGTTGGCGGGCTGCTAGGGTGGCTATGGGTGGAGTATGGGAAGGAAGCTAGCTAGGGTATGGGGTAAGGTGGTAGTGGGTGTAGTGGGGTGATATGGGCAGGTTTTAGGGAGTTGGGTGGAGTGACCGGGTGTAGCTAGGGTGTCTAGGTAGTGGCGGGTAGTTAGGGTGGTTATGAACTGGCCGAGTGGGAGTGGTGGCGGCAAGTGGCTGGTATTAGGGTAAGGTGGTGGTATGGTGGGTGGCTGAGAGTGGAGAGGGAGTGGAGAAGGAGTAAGGTGGAGTGTGGGGTACTAACCGAGTGAAGAGGCGGTGGCGGAAGGAAGGGGAGCAGCCGAGTGGTTGGGATGCACAGGATGGGGTTCGGTCGGACGGAATGGTGGCGACGTGGACCTTGGCTGGAGTGGTGGTGGTGGTGGTGCTCGGCTGGGAGGTAGTGGAGCAGGTTGGAGTCGGCTGGGCTGGAGAGGGGATGAGATAGGATGAAGGAAGATCGGCTGGTGGGCTGGAAAATGGAGGACCCAAGATAGGAAAACCCGCCCCTTAGGGAGGGGTTTATATAGGGCTGCAAGAGGCGGTTGGGGCTGGTATTAGGGTAGTGGTTAGGTGGTCTAGGGGTGGTGGTAAGGTAGTAAGGTGGGCTGGTATTAGGGTAGGGCCAGATATTTTAAATACAAGGGGTTTGGGTAGGTTGTGTGCTAGGGGTGGTTTAGAGGTTTAGGGTTTAGCTAGGTGGGTTGGTTTTAGGGTGAGTTTTAGTGAGGTAGGTTAGGTGATTAGGCTAGGATTAGGTTAGGTTTAGGGAAATTAACCTAGGTTTAGGGAAGGATTAGGGAAGTGGGTTAGGTTGGGATTAGGTCAGGATTAGGGAAGTGGGTTAGGTGATTAGGCTCAAATTAGGATAGGATTAGGGTAGAAGGCTAGGATTAGGTGTTTTTGGTTAGGTTTAGGTGAAGGAGATCCCTTTGCATGACCCATGGACCTTAACCACATCATGTTGGTGCAGCCCTAGGTTAGGTTTTGGCTAATTACAAGCTTAAACCCACTTGATTAGGCTAATGTAAACACCCCGAAATCCCACGAATTTCTCAAAATCCATCTGGTTTTATACAAGCAGCCCCAAAGGGCCATTTTGAGTCTGGAAACCCAGGAGCCTTCCAGACAACCCTGTATATATGTTTTAAACTTTATCTTTCTAAAACATATAATATGGCTTTTGAAAACCCTTTTAAAACATATTTTGAAACCCTGAAGTGGCTTGGCCCGATCAAGACAGGACCAGGAGAGCCAAGAAGAGCCCAGAACCGGAGCACCTGTCAAGCCCGGCGCAGCAACTTTTGTATCTGATTCACATCCCAGGATCTCGAACGTCCAAGACCCTGTTCTTATCAAAATAGCATTTGAAGTCATCTCCGGAAGGCAGAAACAGAGGCGGACGACTATGTTGGCGAAGACCCAACGCAGACGGAGTACTGATGCTGTCAGACCCCGCACGAATCGTCCGTTTCGAATCCAGCTCGAAGGAGTCAGAGTTCAGTTTGGATTGGATCTGGACCATATATATCCAGATTCCAATCCAAACCCATATGTGGACTTGGATTTGGATTTGGATCCAGAGATCCAATCCAATATCCATATCCATGGCCCACATCACCTTCTCATAAATGGAGGTGGGGCCCACTTGAGATTCACGTGGGATATTGGGCATGAGAGAGAGTGGGGTGAAAAATATCAAGAGTGTTGTATTAAGCTTGACTTGTGTGTCAAGTTTGGGTTAATCATGTGGGTTAGCCTAATTGAGTGGGTTTAAGCTTGTAATTAGCTAAAACCTAACCTAGGGCTGCACCAACATGGGGTGATCAAGGTCTATGGGCCATGCTAAGGGAGCTCCTTCACCTAAACCTAGCCCAAAATGCCTAAACCTAACCCAAACCCCTAATCCACCCCTAATCTGAGCCTAATCACCTAACCCAATTCCCTAATCCCGTCCTAATCCCAACCTAATCACCTAACCCACTTCCCTAATCCTTCCCTAAACCTAGATTAATTTCCCTAATCCTAGCCTAAACCTAGCCTAATCACCTAACCTAGCTCACTAAACCTCACCCTAAAACCCAACCACCTAACCTAGCCCTAAACCCCTAAACCACCCTTAGCCCACGATTTACCCAAACCCCTAGTTTTAAAATATCTGGCCCAACCTTTTCCAGCCCACCTTATCTACATACCACCCTACCTAAACCACCTAACCACTACCCACAGCCCAGCCCTAACCGACCTACCCATCCCCATTTAAACCCCCCTCCTTGTGGGCGGTTCTCCAAGTGGGAACCACTACCTCACCCAGCCGGGCCCTCTCCTTCTCCCTTCTCTCACCCAGCCTGGACAACTCCCCACCTTGGCCTGCTCCAGCTGCTCCACCAGCTGCCACCTGCTCCGCCACCTTCCCTCTTCCATCCACCACCACCACCCCTCAGCCGGACGCCACCACCTCCACCCAACCGAACCAGCCGACAGCCACCTGCCCGCCACCTTCCCACTTCATCCGCCACCTCTCCCCATTCGGTAAGTACCCCAAACTCCCTCAAGGCCCCTCTCTACCACCTCTCCACTCTTAGCCACCCATCCTACCTTCATCTCAGCCCTTTTGCCGCCACCACCTAAACCTAGCCGAACCTAGTATAACCCAAGCTGCCGGCCACTACCTAGCTATCATGTCCCATTCGGCTTTCCCCTAGGTGTCCTACTCGGCCCTCCCACCAGCTCACCTCTTAGGTCCAATTTCCCTAAACTCCCAACTCCCCTAGTGACCCTAAGAACCCACTCATTCAGCCATTTAAACCCCTTACCTTGAGGCGCCATCTACTTGCCGCCGGCCACCTCCGAGGCGCCTATCCCACGCCCCACTTGCAGCCGGCCAGCACCCTTGATCACCTACCTTCGCGGAGCTCCCGTTTGCAGCCCAAGGCCAAGCCCACGCTCAAGCAAGACCTCTACGGACCAGCTACTCGTAAGTGTCTAAACTCGGTCTTTAGTCGTACACTTGCTTGAAATTCAATTTGATACGGGGTTGTAATAACGGAGCATAGTCTCCCCCCGCTTGTAATAACGTGGCTTGGCACAACCACACACGTGCACTCTCTTAGTCGTGCACAATTTTGAACACACACGGGCCTAATCAGCCCCTAATATATAAGTGTATATATACTTTCATTTTCGAAGGGTTTTGTTTAAGTTGGGTGCGTTGTCTTTCAATTCAAGCACTCTCACACACATTGAGCTTTCGCTCTTATTTGAAAGACCCAAGTAAGGGCCGACCTATACTATTTGGGTTTCATTTCTTGTCGTGTGAGTAAGTCTTTCAATTCAAGCACTCTCACACACATTGAGCTTTCGCTCTTATTTGAAAGACCCAAGTAAGGGCTGACCTATACTATTTGGGTTTCATTTCTTGTCGTGTGAGTAAGTCTTTCAATTCAAGCACTCTCACACACATTGAGCTTTCGCTCTTATTTGAAAGACCCAAGTAAGGGCCGACCTATACTATTTGGGTTTCATTTCATGTCGTGTGAGTAAGTCTTTCGATTCAAGCACTTTCACACACATTGAGCCTTCGCTCTTACTCCCAAGACCTTAGTAAAGGCCTTATTGCAGTTATATTTGGGTTTCATTTATGTCGTGTGGGTAGTCTTTTAATTCAAGCACTCTCACACACATTGAGCCTTCGCTCTTATTCCCAAGACCTTAGTCAAGGCCATACTGCAATTTATATTTGGGTTTAAATTCATGTCGTGTGTGTAAGTCTTTCAATTCAAGCACGCACCCACATTGAGCCTTCGCTCTTATTTGCAAGACCCGAGTAAGGGCTCATATACATAAGATATATACTTATTTCCCTTCGGTTATTTCCCTTCGGTTATTTCCCTTCGGTTATTTCCCTTCTGTTATTTCCCTTCAGTATTGTCTTTACATTTCGGGTTTTCCCTTTGGAGTAGCGTGAGTTTGCATTGCATCTACGCCATACCACGAGGTAGGACGCATATTGCATCGAAGCAAGCCTTGCTCGAATTCGCCCATGTAGTGGAGTGTTCATAACACACAAAACTAGGCGACCCAAAAAGGGATAAAAGAAAAGACTTAGGCACGTGCAAATCCACGTGATCTAAAACATGCAATCGCATCTTAAAGACCCAAAATAGACACCTCGAACCGTTTCGTAGACTTTCTCCCCAAAACTCGATTCTTGCAAAAGCGTACAGACTGACCCTTGCGCATCGGTGCAAGAAGGTCTGCGACGACAAGAGCTTACTTGCTCACAGTCGCCACGTTTAGAAGTCAGTGTTAAATATATCTTTGCTAGCTTAAGTAAGCTAGCTGGCACGCCCGGTGGGACGTGAGCCTTTTCAGAAATCGAGTTTACTTGTAGAAGTCTTGCAAAAATTTTTATAAAGGTGTCGTTTTAACTTGTTTTCTTTGCTTTTACTTAGGAAATTTTGAAAAAGCTTGAAAAGCATGTCAAAATCCAATCCAAGTGAAGTGTCGAGCCAAGGCTCATGCGCATCAAGTTCTCACTTTAGGAGGATTTTCAAAAACAAAATAAAACTAGATGAAATCGAGGACTTAAGAAGGGAGTTTGAGGCCAAAATCGATGCTCTCAGCCAAGAGGCTGAAGTAGGCGATTCATGTTCATCAAACGGTGAACAAAGGCCTAAAAAGAAATCTGAAAAACCTCGCAAGCAAAAAGAGGCCTCCGTAATGGAAGGCAACCAATACCATGAGTCCTTCACACAAAAGGACCGTAAAGCCCTACAGCAGCTGCTGAAAGGGCAAAATAAAGAGAAAGAAGCTACGCCCTGTCTGATTTCCTTCCTATGGATTACGAAACAGACAGTGACGATGAAATACCGAACTTCCATCGGTATGATGGCATGGGAGACCCTAGGTCTCACTTGCAGCTTTTCTCACGTCGAGCCCATAAGAAGAAAAAGGACTCGATGAAATGGGTGTATTGGTTCCCTCTATCCCTTAAGGGCACAACTGCCAAATGGCTGGCTTCCTACGACTTAAGCCAGTTCGCTACTTTTGAAGAGTTAGCGAACTGCTTCATGCAAAGATTTGCACACAACGTGGAAGTCACGCCAACCCTGAATACCTTAAGGGATACAAAGCAAGGCATGAACGAGGACGTGCATGCCTTCATTATAAGGTGGAGGTCTCTTTTGGGCCAAGTGCGAGAGCCTATATCCGAAGGATGCGCAGTAATGCTCATCCTGGATAATTTCAAAAGCGAGTTAAAAACCCTTCTCTCGCTCCATGAGATTTCAACTTTCCATAAGTTGATCAAAAAGGCCTCCCTTTTCGAAACCAACTTGCGAAAAGGGACATACGACCACTTATGGAAAGGAAGTGCCGTTCCCAAAACACGTGTGGAAAAGCCCATCGCATATGGGCTGCCCACAACGGACAAAGGGGCAAAGCCCCACAAAATCGCCAATGTCCGGGTGGATCTAGGCATGGCAGGCACTTCTAAAAATTTTGAAAAAATAGAAAATAAGAGAGAACGCAATTTTTCAAAACCAATTGAAAAACGGGAGTACACTCCGCTGGGGCAACCTGTGTCGGAGGTCCTAGACCTCTTACTTGCCCAGGGCATGATCGAACTCCCTGAAATCCCCGAAGGAGTCACGTCCAAAGGGGGGTATTTAAACCGATTTTGCAAGTATCATCGGCTCAAAGGCCATGATACCAAACGTTGCTTCTCTCTTCTAAATAAAATTGAGAACTTGATAGCGGAGGGCCGGCTCCAGGTCACTGCGGAACCTAAGCCACCTCAAGCTATCTTCAAGGAACCCTTTCCCAAACACGCCAGTGGCAGTGGGAAAGGAAAGGAGGTATGTACCCTCACCATTTCCAAGGAACTAGCGCAAAAGCCTGAACCTGGTCGACCTGCTTGTGCGCCCATCCTTGTATTATACAAGAGGCCCGCCCAAGTCGTCATTCGGGGACCACCAAAAATGGAAACCCCGGCAAAGCCAATTGTTAAAATCCAAGGTTCTCCTCAGCTCATCCTTAGAGCCAAGTTTAGCGCGAACCCTAGGCTGGTCGTGGGGGAAGTCACTAGATCCGGGAGGATCTACCAACCCCCGCACCTTCAAGGTGCTCAAAGGTGGTCAGTGTGCCTGGCCCCTCAAAAGCATGTATCCCTAGTGGTCTGCCAAAAGCAGATATGGACAAAATCATCCTAAATCCTTATGATTTCGAAAACCACCTTTCAAAGATTCCTATTCACATGTCTATCCTAGAGCTTGTCAAAACCTCGCCTAGGCATAGACTTGTCTTAGAGAAAATTCTAGAAAGGGCCAAGGTTGATTCGAACATAAGTCCGGAATCCTTGTCTGCCCAAGTGGCTTTATTAGGAGCAAAATCGCCCATCACCTTTTCGGAAGATGATGTAGATAGACCCCACGAAACCCATAACCAGGCCCTGCACATCGAGGTGGTTCTAAACAACCACTCTCTGGACAGGTGCCTAGTCGATGGTGGAGGAGGGCTCAACATCCTTCCACTTCACGTGGTGTACAAAATCGGAGTCACCTTGACTTCAGTGAACCCAAGCCCCATCGTTATCACTGGATACGATTGGAATGCGTCTAGACCTTTAGGATCCATCGAACTCCCAATGGAAACGGGAGGGATCGAACACACGGGGGTGTTCCATGTCTTGGACATCCACCCCCATTATAACCTGTTGCTGGGAAGACCCTGGATACACAGTTTGTGCGCTGTGCCATCCACCTTCCACAAGTGTGTCAAGATCCCTTTTAGGGACCAGGTCGTAGTGATCCTAGGTGAGAGTCACCCACAGCTTCAGGGGATCATAAACTCCCCTTGTTTATCGAGCTCCCAGGCCCATGAGGCTAACCTGGGGCAAATTATGGTTGAGCCACCTCGGCTCATGTTGAACAACCCTAGGAAGGTTGTATGTGTGAAGGGGCCGCCTAAAGCAGGCCCCCTCCCGACTCTAATCCTCCTAGGAAAACCCAAGCGTTCCCTATTTCCAAAACCCCTGGACAAAAGGCCATACGAGCCTAATATGGACGATAGCATGTTCCAAGACCATGACTTGTATCCCATCTTTTCAAAAAAACAAAAGGTCGTGGAACATGTTATTAAACATGGGCTACACGCCCTACAAAAGTCTAGGGGCACAAAACCAGGGTTTCCTAGAGCCCATCCTTCCTAGGGCCAACCCAAGCCGATATGGGATCGGCTATACTCCCCAAATACCGCCGGAGCCACCCCCTGTGACCACCTGGGTCAAGGGTGCCCCGGAGCCTGTCTTAGAAGAGACCTACGGTTTAGACCTCCTATTCCGAGTCTAACCCGTAGTGTTTTCCCTTTGTAGGTATGACGGAAGATCCCTTTTTCTAAAAATACCAAAAACATTTGAAAACTTAAAATCAAAAAAATCGAAAAACAAGAAAAACCAAAAACAATGGAAAAACAAAAACTCGAAAAAAGTGTGCTTTGTATAGTTCCCAAAGTTCTTGTTTTACAAAAACCCCAAAAAATCGAAAATTTGGAAAATACCAAAAAGATTTTGTATATAACTGCTCCTGGTATGACTTTGGCGAAAGAAAAGGATTTCGAAAGAAACGTCGTCTGCATAGCCAGACCAAAAATTTCGAAATCACTTGAAAATCCAAGTACAAAACCAGGTTATTTTGAAAACCACGCATCAAGTTCCCTCGGGTCTAAAGCCCACGAGAATGATCAAAGCCCAGAATACCGGGCGTACAATCATCAAAGTCAGAAAATCGTTTCAAAAACCTTTGCTAGTTTGAGTAAGCTAGCTGGCACGCTCGCACAAGCGTAGGCACAAAAAGGTTCACTTCAAGTTTTCTAACTTGAGAGTGAAAATTTTCATGTTTATAGGATTGGCACGCCCGGTAGGACCCGGGTCTTAAGCAAACTTCAATTCAACAAGTCAAAACTTCGAAAAAATTTTAACAAAAGTGTTTAACTTTTGCCTTTTTGCACTTATTTGATTTCCAAAAATCTGAAACATGTCAAGTTCAGACTCAAATGAAGTGTCTAGCTGAGCCTCGTGCTAATCAAGTCCCTTTTTCCAAAAAAATCTCAAAAACCAATTTCAAAAGAAAAAAAGAAGAGCTCGAAGACTTACGAAAGGAATTCGAAGCCAAGATCGCTGGCCTTAGCCAGGAGGCCGAGGTGGCCGAATCTTGCTTGTCTTATGGCGAACCTGCTAAGGCTAAGAAAATGCCAAGCAAGTCAAAAAGGTGCAAAGAAACCTCCGCCATGGAGGGGGACCAATATCACGAATCCTTCACATTAAAGGATCGAAAAGCCCTCCAACAATTATTGAGAGGTCAAAACAAAGAGAAAAGATCGTATGCCTTATCTGATTTTCTTCCTTCAGATTACCAAACAGATAGTGACGATGACATACCAAACTTTTATCAGTATGACGGCACGGGGGATCCTAGATCCCACCTGCAACTCTTTGCTCGCAGAACTCACAAAAAGAAAAAGGACTTTGCCAAATGGATATATTGGTTTCCCCTCTCCCTCAAGGAAACTGCTTAAAATTGGCTCGCTTCCTATGACCTAAGCTAGTTCGCAACTTTTGAAAAGTTGGTGAATAGCTTTATGCAAAGGTTTGCTCATAACGTAGAAGTGACCCCCACTTTGAACACCCTGAGGGACATAAAACAAGCATCGAACGAGGATGTACATGCATTCATCGTTCGATGGAGGTCCTCCTCGAGCAAGTGAGAGAGCCCATCTCCAAAGGATATGCAGTAATGCTCATCCTTGACAATTTCAAAACAGAGTTGAAAATACTTCTTTCTTTGCACGAAATTTCAACTTTTCATAAATTAATAAAAAAAGCTTCCCTCTTCGAAACAAATCTGAAAAAGGGGGTCTACGATGACTTATGTAAAGAAAAAATGCTTCAAAAACCATGATTTGAAAAACCCGGGACTTACGGGCTACCCACTGCGGACAATGGGGCAAAACCCCAAAAAATTGCTAATGTCTGAGTGGAAATGAACCCGACCGGTACTTCAAAGAAGAATGAACCAAAAATTGAAAAAAAGATTGAAAAAACATTTTAAGAGAGGGAGTATACCCCACTAGGGCAACCCATCTCAGAGGTCTTCGACCTCCTGCTCGCCCAAGGAATGGTAACACTCTCCGAGATTCCCGAGGGGACACCTCTAAAAGGGAAATTTTTGAATAAATTTTGCAAGTATCATCGGCTCAAGGGCCATGATACAAATAAATGTTACTCTCTTTTAAACAAAATCGAGGACTTGATAGAGAAGGGCCGGCTCTAGGTCATTGAGGAACCGGAGCCTACCCAAGCTGTTCTTAAAGAGCCCTTCCCCATCTACGAAAGTACTAGTGGGAAGGAAAAAGAGGTATGTGTTTTCTCGGCTTCCTTGAAAGGTTTAGAGCATGCATTCCATACAAATCTCAATACTTGTCACACACCACCTTCTCTCATCATAATAAAAAAAGCCAAGCAAGTAGTGATCCGGGGAGCGCTTGGAGTCTCGCCCCCGGCTAGAGTCATTTTAGAAATTCGGGGTGCTCCGAAGCACAAAATTAGAGCCAACATAGGAACAAGCCCTAGGGAAGAGGTGGGAAAGGTGACTAGGTCCAGAAGGATCTATCAACCCCCACATCTAGCCAAGGATGCTATCAGAGAAGTGATCATTATTCCTGGCCCTTCAAAATCATGCATTTCCAAAGCATCTCAGGTCATGGACAAAGAAAAAAACGTGTTAACCCCATATGATTTTGAAACGCATCTTTCCAAGATCCCTATAAATATGTCTATCCTAAAACTAATCCAAACTTCCTCCAAGCATAGACAAGTCTTAGAGAAAATCTTAGAAAGAGCCAAGGTTAACTCAACCATAACCCTTGAGTCCCTATCCTTCCTAGTCATACCTATCTGTGCTAAAACCCCTATTGTGTTCTCAGAAGATGAGCTAGAACGATCATGCCAAACCCATAACCAAGCCTTGTATATAGAGGTGGTATTAAATCACCATCCTCTAAATAGGTATTTGGTTGATGAGGGAGGAGGTCTAAACATCCTTCCGTTACACATGACCTTTTAAATCGGAGTCTCCTTGACCTCTGTGAATCCAAGCCCCATCGTTATCACAAGATACGATGGAAATGCATCAAAACCTTTAGGAGTCGTAGAGCTACCCATGGAAATAGGGGTATAACCCACGCAGGGGTGTTCCATGTCTTAAACATACACCCCCATTACAATCTACTCCTAGGAAGACCATGGATACATAGCCTTTGGGCCGTACCATCCGCCTTCTATAGGTGTGTCAAGATCCCGTACGAAAGCCAAATTGTGGTAGATCTAGGAGAAAATCACCCTCAGCTTAGGGGAGTTAAAACTTCCCTTACTTGTCAAGCCATCAAACCTACGGGTCCAACCCAAGAAAAGTCGAACCACCCAAGTTCATCCTGAAAAGACCTAAGGATGTCGTGTATATAAAGGGGCAGCGCAAAGCCTGCCTGCCCAAGACCATGACCATCCTAGGAAAAACCAAAGCCCAAATCCTCCCAATGTCCCAAAATAGGAAAACATTTGAGCATGACATGGATGACACCAAGTTCCAAGGCCATCAACTTTACAAATCACTTTCAAAATTAAAGAAGCCTTGGAACATGATGTTAAACATGGGTTACATGCCCTATTAAGGTTTAGGAAACCAAAATCAGGGTTGCTTAGAACGCATCCAGCAAAATCCTAAACTAAACCGACATGGGATAGGCTACACCCCAACCATACCCCCTAAACTACCACCTGCGACTACTTGGGTCAAGGGTACCCTGGAGCCTCCTAAAACCGAAACCTATGACTTAGACCTATTATTTAGAGACTGTAAACACCCTAAAAATGGTCATATTTTTCAAAACTCTTGAATTCCAAAAAGGCAGCTCGAGATCAAATCAAGAAATGAAAGAAGGCCCAAGCCTGTCCGAAGGAAAGCCAGATTGAAGATCAAACCCTGTGCTCATATCGAAGCAAGTTCAGCTTCAAAAAGTCAAAATGGAACCAAGAACCTAATAAATCCATAAAAAATCAAGAACCGAGCCTATGAAAATGGAAATCAGAGTCTGATTGAAAATCTAAGATCGACCTCATAAAAAACAAGCTCAAGACGGGGCCATACGGATCAAATCAAGCATGAAAAGAAAAGTCCTAAAAGCAAGTATTGGCCGGTTAAACGGGCTGGGAAAAACCCAGTCTAAAATTAAGTCACCGAGGAACCGAAGCCCGCTAAAAAAGGTCCATTTCATTCACCAAAGAAGGACTCAAAAGAAAATTTTTGGATTGGATCTATACCAAAAGATCCAAATCCAAACCCCACAATAAGACAAAAAAAATTGGATTGGATCTAGACCAAAGATCTGGTCAAACCCAAAGTTAGGTACCACTAAAAATTGGATTGGTTCTCAAGCTTTTCAATTTTGAGGAAGCTCTAGGCCAAAGAAAGGTGTACATGACCAGCATTTGGATGATTTTTGGTTTTTGGGAGTATATACAATTTTTGGAAAGTGTTTTAAAACTTTCGAGAATGGGCTTTTGTGCATGGCCATTGTTTTTTTTGAAATTTTTGAGATTTTTTCATTTTTTGACTTTTTCGAAATTCAATTTCAAGGATGAAGATAAAGGCTTTTTTTTGAAACTTTTTCCAAATACAAAATGACTGAAACACATTTCTTTTTTGAAAATCCAAACCCAAAAGGGATTTTATTTGTTTTTAGAATTTCAAGGTTTTGTTTTTCAATTTTTTTATCCTTTTGAAAATTTTTCAGATTTTTTGAGTTTTTGAGATAGGAAAATCTTTTTTTTATTTTTCTTTGGAGTTTTGAGAGCTTGGAGGCTTGGGAATGGATGACTTGTCCCATTTTTGGGTTTTATCTTTAACCTCATAATCTCTATGTGATTATATGATTTATATGCTTTAAGCTCAAGACTTAAAGCATCCATCTTTTTGAAAATTTCTTTGATAGCAGCTAAATTTTCTTGGCCTTTTGCTGATTTGAAAACTTACATGTCGATATATTGATATTGTGGGTAGAAATTTAGTAGACCCCAAAAATACCCAATACTTGAAAGGGTCTAATTCTTTCAAAAAGATTTTTAAAATTAAACTCCTTTGAAACTTCTTGAAAGAAGGATCAAGGTTGATTGTATGACCCCAAATGAAGGAATTGATGCTTTACGAAAAGTAGAGTTTTCAAAAACAAATTGGTAACATTTCAAAAATCCTTGGCTTACAAAATGGAGCCTTATTCAAAATATCAAAATATTTTCAAATGGCAGATGCTATTAGGAAATGGAACGATCTCAGTTGAATCGAGTAACCAAAGGGATAAGCTTTCCCCCCATTTTACTTCTCTCTCCAAAAAGGAAAATTAGTAATGTTCAAAAGAAAAAGAAAAAGACAAAGAGAATACAAAAACTTCTTAAAAAGGAGTCTTCTCTTTGAAAGAAGAAAGGAAAAAGAAAAGAGAATGCAAAAACTCCTCGACAAAGAAGTCTTCTCCGAAAAAAGGGGAATACAAAACTTCTTCAAAAGAGGTCTTCTCTTGAAAAAGAAAAAAAGAAAAAGGAAAACCAAGCAAATTTTTGATTCTTTGCCTAAAACCACGAGACCGTGGTAACTCTTTCCCATATCCCTACAGCTTATCCCAAATGTAAAAAGGTTCAACTATGAAAATCCTAAAGTAAGAATAGAATCTACTTATTTGATTTCATTTTGTGTGAGAATTAGACTTTGTTTTGTTGGCCAGTTTTATGACGAGGGTTGGACGACCCTATGATTTTTGCAAGTTTTATTCACCTTGGCTAGTGTGTGGAGTGTGCGAGCCTAGATTTAGCTTGGTTTGAGCGAGCTTGCCGCTTTGAGCGGATGCAGAGATGCTTTGAAACTTTGTTTGGGTTTTTGAGAAGGATGATGCGAACTCACCCAAATTGAAATTGCATCTCACTCTGCTTGAAAGTAAACTCACACCAATTTAAATGCAACTCACACAACTTTCACTAATGTAAAACCTACATGAATTTAAGGGTGACTCACGTTGCTTGAAAGTAAATTCATCCGAATTTAAGTGCAACTCGACTTTCTCAAAAGTAAACTCACATGAATTAAAGTGCGACTCTACAAAAGTAAACTCACACAAATTGAAGGATATAATATATGTTTATCCTAAGAGCGAAAAGGCTCAATGTGTGTGAGTGTAAAGAGCGGAAAGGCTTGAGTGCTCGTAGGTGTTCTTATGTGAAATTTAAATTGCAACTCACACAACTTGAAAGTAAATCCACCCGAATGTAATTGCAGCTCACATGACTTGAAAGTAAATCCACCCGAAAGTAAGTGCAACTCACACGACTTTCACGAAGTAAATTTACCCAAATTGAAATATATATAATTAGCTTAAGAGCGAGAAGGCTCGAGTGAGCGTGAGTGAGATCGTGTGCAATTTAAGAGCGAAAAGGCTAAAGTGCATGTGGGTGTACTCGTGTGCAGTTTAAGAGCGGAAAGGCTCAAGTGCACGTGTGTGAGCTCGTGTTTCATCCACGAATATTACAATCCAGAGGGAGACTTCGCTCCGTTAATACAACCTTGTTTCCAAATTGAATTGAATTTAATTGAGTAATTTAAAACTGAATATAAATGTACTTACAAGTTCTCGTTCGGTTTTGTCTCTCGGGTTCGCTCGAGTCTTCCTTCGTCGCAACCATGCGGTAAGTCCCTTGGTTTGTTTCCAAGGTCAAAGCTTGAGTATGAGTCAACCTAGGTGCAACCAGTTTTGATTGGGTGCAGCTGGGTGTAGGTGCAAATTGGCCTTGGCTAGGTTCGGCCAAGAGGTCTAGTTGGTCAAGGTTTAAGGCCAAGTGGTTAGGTGCGGTTTAGGGACTGCTGGTTAGGTTTGCTTTAGGACATGGCTGGGTCAAGTCCTAGGTTAGTTTAAGTTTGTCTTGGTTCAGCCAAGCTAGCTAAGTAGGTTTAGTTTTGCTAGGTTTGCATGGGTTCAAGGGGGGGCTAGCTAGGTGCAGCCAGCACCTAGCCAAATCGGTTTAGGTTGGGTGTTGGGGCAGTCAATGCCTTCCAAGTCTTGGCCAAGGATGCAAGTTGGCCAAAGGGTGGCGGTTTAGCTAGGGTGATGGTTTTAGGGGTTAGGTTCAGTGTGGGGCATGGTTGTAGTCAAGGGCAGCACTAGGTGGCTTAGTTCAAGTAGGTTTAGCCAAGTTGATGCAGCCAAGGTCGGTTCAGCTGACCTTGGTTCAGCCAAGTGGGGCGAGCTAGGTGCAATCCTAGGTTTTAGTGGGTTTAGGTGGTTTCAAGGCAGGGAGGGCCAGCCTAGTCAAGTTGGTTAGGGCTGAGCTAGGTATGGCTGGGTGCAGTCATGGTTCGGCCATGGCTAGGGGTAGGTCGAGTGGTGAGTCAAAAAGGTTTTAGCTAGGTGCAGCCAGCACCTAGCCAAGTTGGTTTTGGAGTGGGTTAGGTTCTAGGCTGGTTTCGGTTGGACCAGCAAGGGGTCGAGCTAGGGTGTGGTTTTAGGGGTTAGGTTCAGCCAAGTTAGGTTAGGTGCAGTTTAGGACATGGGTTGGGGTCAAGGGGTGGCTGGCCATAGTTGGGTTGGTTTAGGGAGTGAGCTCGATTGTGGTCTTGGGCCAGGTTGCAGCCAAGGTGCCTTGGTTCGTTCAAGGTGCAAGGTGGGGGGTTCGGTTTGGGGTGAGAGTGGTTCAAGTTAGGTCAAAGTAGGGGCTAGGTTTTGGTGAAAGGGTAGCCAAAGGGGTTAGGTTGAAGGGTGCGGTTTTGGCTAGGTTAGCTAGGTGCGGCCAGCACCTAGTTGAGTGGATTAGGTTCAGGTTCAAGGGATGAGCTAGGTGCAGCCAACACCTAGCTGGGTTCGGCTTGGGGGCAGCAAGACTGTCACCGGGTGCAGTGGGTGAGCTAGGGCCAGCAAGTGGCGGTTTGCAGCAGGGTGCAAGGTGGGTGTCCAACTGGGGTAGTAAGTTAGGTTATTGGGTTAAGTCGGTTGGGGTATAGTTTAGGGTGTGTTCGGTTAGGTTTAGTTTAGGGGCTGGTCTAGGGTTAGGTTTGGTGGTGAGGTGTAGGTGCGGGGCAGGTTTATGGGTTAGGTTTCAAGTAGGGAGTGAGCTAGGGTACAGTTTTAGCAAGGTTTAGGTGGGCTGGTTTAAGTCGGCTAGGGACAGCAAGTCATGGTCGAGTGCAACTAGGTTGTAGCCCGAGTGGTGATAGTTCCGTTGGGTGTGATGTAGGTCGGTTTGGTAGGGTGAGTCAAGGTCGGTTAGGTGGGTTCAAGGGATGGCTCGGCCAGGTTTTAGTGGGGCAGGTTTTAGGTCATGGGGTAGGTCGGTTAGGGTAAGTTTGGTCCAGCCGAATGGGTGTGGTTTGGTTAGGTTTAGGCCAAGTGGGTTAGGTCGGTTAGGGTAAGTTTGGTCCAGCCGAATGGGTGTGGTTTGGTTAGGTTTAGGCCAAGTGGGTTAGGTCGGTTAGGGTATGGTCTAGGCTAGGTGTGGTTTAGGGGCTTGCCTCTTCTAGACACTGAAAATCCTTGCCTCTGGTTCTTAGGCCTGAAGCGAATCTTTTTGTGTGTCTAAGTCGTATTTTAGCAAAAGGGCGTGCCAGCTAGCTTGCTTAAGCTAGCGAAGAAACGTTTTGAAATCTGACTTCTATCAAGGTGACTGTGAGCAAGTGAGCTCCTTTCGTTGCAGACCTTCTTGCACCGATGCGCAAGGGTCAGTCTGTACGCTTGGCAAAGTCTTTTAAGATGTAAACCTCTTTGAAAAATAGCCTAAGTGTTTGGGCTTTGGATGTATGATTTCAGATTTTATTACACATGGGATTTGCACGTGCCTATGTCTTTCTTTTTATCTATTTCGGGCCAACTAGGTGTGTGCGCAAGTGACCTAGGTTGGGCGATTTTTGAGCAGGAGTATGGGGTTCACTTTGATGCAATATGCATCCTAACTCGTGGTATGGCGTATATGCAGTGCAAACTCACGCAACTCCAAAGGGAAAACCCGAATTGAAAGACAATGCGGAAAGGGAATTGACTTAATGTAAATTTGAGAAAGGGAAATTGCAAAAGGGAAATATGGCTATATCTTAAGAGCGGAAAGGCTCAATTGTGCAAGTGTGTGTGTCGTGTATATATGTAAAGACTACGCACACTGCTGAACCTTAAAACCCAAATCTAAAAGACATAGCCAAAGGGAGATACTTATAATATATATGGGCCCGAAGGTCGCCAATGTGTGTGTGGGTGTTGTGTGTATGTTGAAAGACAACTCACACGACTTGTAATGAAACCCAAATATAATTGCAATAGGCCTTGACTAAGGTCTTGGGAGTAAGAGCGAAAGCTAAATGTGTGTGAGTGTAGAATTGAAATACTACGTACACGACATGAATTTAAACCCAAATATAATTGCAATAGGCCTTGACAAAGGTCTTGGGAGTAAGAGCGAAAGCTCAATGTGTGTGAGTGTAGAATTGAAAGACTATGCACATGACATGAATGAAAACACCCCAAAATGAAATTGCAATAGGCCCTTACTAGGGTCTTGGAAATAAGAGCGAAAGCTCAATGTGTGTGAGTGTGAAAATTGAAAGACAACACACACAACTTAATAAAAACCCACACAACTTAAATTATATAGGTATAACTATATCTTAAGGGCTGATTAGGCCCATGTGTGTGTAAAAATCGTGTGCAGCTAAGAGCAGAATAGGCTCAAGTGCACGTGTGTGTGGGTGTGCCAAACCACATTATTACAAGCGGGGGAGACAACGCTCCATTATTACAACCCCGTATCAAATTTAATTAAGCATAAGCAAGTCTATAACAAGGACCGAGTTAGGAACTTACGTATAGCTGGTCCGGGTGTGACTTGCTTGGCTTTGGCTTAGTGAGTCGCCTTGGGCTGCAAGAGGGAGCTCCTTGGATGGCTGCGGTAAGGGAAGGTGCTGGCCGAGGGGCAGGCATGGTAGGTAAGTAGGGGGTAAGGTGGGTGGCGCCTTGGCGCTGGCCGAGGGGCAGGCACGGGTATAAGGCACAGCAAAGGGGGAGTGAGTTGGGGAAGGTTAGGGTGTTAGTTAGGGGCTGCCACTATGGCTTGGGGTAGGTCTTAGGGAGAGGTAAGGTTGCTAGCTAAGGCACGGCTGGCTGAGAGAGGAGGGGCAAGTGGTGTGAGTGATGGTCCTGGCCAAATGATGGAAGGTGGCAGGTGGTGGCCGGTTGGATGGGATGTTAGCTAGGCTATGGGAAAGTGGTGGGTGTGTGGCTAGGAATGGAGGGAGTGGAGAAGAGATAATGTTGAGATGGGGTACTAATCGGGATGGAAGGGCTGGCCGAAGGGTGGAGGTGGCGGGTGATGGAGTGGTGCTGGCCGAATGGAAGGGTGGCGTGGAATGGTGTTGGCCGGATGCAGCAGGTGGAAGGTGGAGTGGAGTGGTGCTGGCCGTAGGGTGGAGGTGACGGGTTCCAAGAGGGGGGGGGAGAAATCCCAGATTCTTGAGAGCCAAGGACCTCTCACCCGCATGCATGGGAGGGGTATTTATAGGCTAAAGGAGGTCGGTGGCTGGGCTGGTATTGGGGAGTCGGTTGGGCTGGTTAGGTGGTGGTGGTTTGGGGATATGGTGTGCTAGGGGTTTAGGTGGGCCAGATATTTGTTTTGGGTGGTTTGGGGATATGGTGTGCTAGGGGTTTAGGTGGGCCAGATATTTGTTTTGGGTGGTTTGGGGATATGGTGTGCTAGGTGTTTAGGTGGGCTGGTTTAGTGGTTTAGGGCTTAGCTAGGTGGGTTGGGCTTAGGGTGAGGTTTAGTGAAGTGGGTTAGGTGTTTAGGCTAGGATTAGGGTGAGGTTAGGGGGATTAGGCTAGGTTTAGGGAAGGATTAAGGAAGTGGGTTAGGTGATTCGGCTAGGATTAGGTCGGGTTTAGGGGGAAATGGCTAGGCAAGGTGGGTTAGCTTAGGGTTAGGTTTAGGAGCATCCCTTTGCCTCGACCCATGGACCTAGTTGCAGCAAGTTGGTGCAGCCCTAGGTTAGATGTAGGTGCATACAAGCTTAACCCCACACTCATTAGGCTAACCCACATGATTAACCCAAAACTTGACACAAAAGTCAAGCCCACCATATTTTCACTCATATTTTACCCCCATTCTCTCTCATACCCAAGCTTTTCACGTGAATTTCTTGTGGGCCCCACCTCCATTTATGAGAAGGTGATGTGGGCCATGGATGTGGATATTGGATTGGATCTTTGGATCCAAATCCAAATCCATATGCATGTTTGGATTTGGATCTGGATATATATGGTCCAGATCCAATCCAAATCTGAATTTCTGACTCCTTCAATGGATGTTCGAAATGGACGGTTTGTGCGGGGCCTGACAGCATCAGTACTCCGTCTTGCGTTGGGTCTTCGCCAACATTGTCGTCCACTCCTCTTTTCACCTTCCGGAGATCATTTCAAACAGTTTGTTGATAACAGGGGCTTGGAAGTCCGAGATTTTGGGAATGAATCTGATACGAAAGTTGATGTGCCTGGTTCGACATATGCTCCAGTTCTGGGCTCTCTTTCGCTCCTTTGTTCCTGCTTTCATCAAGCCAAGTTGCTTTCCGAGGT
The DNA here is from genome assembly GCA_036023115.1 of Brasenia schreberi. Classification (NCBI taxonomy): domain Eukaryota; kingdom Viridiplantae; phylum Streptophyta; class Magnoliopsida; order Nymphaeales; family Cabombaceae; genus Brasenia; species Brasenia schreberi. The sequence goes on from JAYKKT010000079.1 coordinate 3,049,548, forward strand.
TTCAAAATACCCTTTTAAAGGTTTTAAAACTATATAATACATATTTTAAAACATGTAGAGTTTAAACATATGTACAGGGTTTGCTTGGAAGGCTCCTGAGTTTCTAGACTCAAAATAGCCCTTTGGGGCAGCTTTTGCAAAACCAGGTGTTTTGGGAAAATCGTGGGATTTTGGGGTGTTTACAGATGCCCCTCTTTGGCATTATCCAAATTGATTTGGATAATGGCAAAGACGACAACACCCCTTTAAATGTCTCCCTAGATCTATCCACGAAAATATGGGATCATCCCAATCTTTAGCAAAATCTCACTTTTAGAAACCCTGGTAGGAGGAGATATCATGCCAAAGGGATTTGCAAATGGTTTCTGGTCCTAAACGGGATTTATGCAAGTGTCCATGCATGGATATGCAGATGCATGACATGGATGGGGTGCCAAGAATGGCGACCTCCTAGAGACCAGATATGGTCGAACTCTTGAGACTTACGAAGGCCTGCTGCTCCAAGTGAGCAGACCCTATGTTGCTTGATGTTCGATTTTTTCAAAATTTATTTACAAAAAGGAAACACTGCTTTGAGCCTCGATCTTAAGGATCTCGAGCTCTTCGTGTTTGCCTTTGCTTGAGTCTTAACACTCACTAATCTGACAGAGGTTTTATTAGAAAACAAGCTACATTTCAAGATTCCTACGTCTTACTCGAAACGTCGAATTCTCAAACAAAATAACATTCAAGTAAGTAAATCCTATTTTTACTTTAGGATTCCTCGAAATGAACCATGTTATACTTGGGATAAGCCAGGGATGGGGAAGAGATACCACGGTCCCTTCTGAAGCATCCCGTGGTTTAAGGCATAGAAGGCAAAAAATTGCTCTTTTTGAGCTTTTTGGCCTCTTTTTCCTTTTTTTTCATAGAGGGTCTCCCTTTGGGAGTATTTTTTCTTTAATCCCTCTTTTTCACAAGAGAATCGACTTTTTTCTTTTGATTCTGGTTTCTTTCTTTTGGAAAGAGACTTTGGATGGAGAATTCCCTTTATTTTGGCCATGTTTTCCTTTTGGAAGGAGAAAAGAAGAGGGGAGGACTTATCCCAGGTCACACTCGATCCATTCCAGATCAACCTATTTAGAAATAGCATGTACTACTTGCAAGTATCTTGCTATATTGAACTAGGCCTTTCTTTGTATGAAGAAGGATTTTGAAATGTAACAACGTATTTGGAAAACTCCACTCTTTCACAAGTGCGAATTCTCTCACTCAGGGTCACACAATTCGCCTTTGAACCTTACTTTTGAAGTTTCAAAGTAGCTATCCCTAAGGGTTTTCGAAAATGGGAATTTAACCCAAATCCTACACATAATACTTCTTTAAGTATTGAATATTGATAGGATCTGCTAAATTCCTACCTTCTACATCGATCAACCAATACGTGGTGGTTGCACGTACAACATAGGGTCCATCCCACTTGGGGCGCCACTTTCCAAGTGGATGTGGGCCACGATAGTGGATGATTTTCAAAGCCAGATCCCCCACTTCAAAGTGGCGAGGTCTCATGTGTTTGTCATAGTGTCGGGCTATCCTTTGCCGGTATGCATGAGCATGGTCCATAGCAAGGAGTTGCCTCTCATCTAACAAATCTAGTTCGGCCATCCTAGCATGCTGAAGCATCTCTAGGGGGAGGTCGAGTGCAATGGATGTATGAAATGAATGCAACCCTTTTCAAGATTCTCATTTCCTTTTAAAATTTGCCTCGAAGGTGTTGGTTTTGATTTGTATGGAGACATGCCTATGAAGGCTCGATACTTAGGGGTCGACTCTTATTGCCCCTTTGGTTTTGGAAAACCCTGAATTCGATTTCTAGAATGATGTCTAGACTCGATGCATATGAATGATTTCAAAGTGTAATGCATGATGCTTATGTACACACTATGGGTTAAACTCATTTCTAAAAATCCCCAATTTTCCATAAGTCAAGGATTTTGCGAAGTTCAGGAAGCTTGGAGGTGTTTATTCCTCCTTGCTTTGGTGATTCTCGAGCTTTTCATTTTTGAAAAAGCTCTAGGCAAAAGGGTGGATAGGACCAGCTTTTTGGATACTTGGTTTTAGGGAGTATATACAATTTTCGAAAGCATTTTTATAATTTTTCGAAAATGGGCTTTGTACATGGCCAAAGGCTTTTGAAACAAATTTCTTTTTTGAATTTTCGTTTTTTTCCAAATGTTTTTGAGATTTTGAGAGTTTTCAATTTTTTTGGTCTTTTTCAAAAGTAGGGATCTTCCATTGAACCTTCAAAGAAAACATTCATGAATCAGACTCTAATCAGATAGGTCTAAGACATGGGTTTCGGTTTTTAGAGGTTCTACAGGGCACCCTTGACCCAGATGGTCTTAGGTGGTGGCTCTGGGGGTATGGGTGGGCTGTAGCCCAGTCCATATCGTTCTCTATTGGTTCTAGGTAGGACAAGCTCAAGCCTACCTTGGTTTCGGGTTCCCAAGCCCGCGTAGGGTTTATATCCCATATTCAGAATCATGTTTCAAGATTTTTTGCTTTTCGAAAAGTTTTGGTATAAATCATGGTCTTGGAACATGGAATCGTCCATGTTGGGGATGTATGCCCTTCTGGATATCGGGAGTTTGGATTTCGGGGTGATGGAAGACTTTGGCTACCATACAAACCTGGTTTGGGAGACTTTGTCCTCAAGGAAAGCCGAGCTTGGTTCCTTGAGGAGTTTTGGACATAGCAGGGTTATGGAAAACTTATGGTTCCATACCCCATTTTGGGAGAAATTTACTTCAAGGGGAGCCATGCAAGGTCCCTTGAAGTTTTTGACTTGGTCCCTAGGTTAAACTCGTGGTGCCCCTAGGGATTGATTTTTTTGTTTCAAAGCCATAGCCTTGGTTCCAGGGCACAAGACTAGGCTCGAAGAAGTGGGTTTTTCTATGGTAGGGTTATGAGCTCCTAAGATGTCGATGCATGCATTAGGGGTCTCCATGTCTACCATTTTCAGAACTTCTTTTTGTTTTTGAAATTCCTTTGAATGGTGCACGACAGTTGGCGCACCTTGAAAATCCTCAAGTTTTGGCACAGTTTGTGGGTTTGTGTGTGCAAAGGGGTTATCCAATGCATATGATGACCCTATATGAAGAAGAGAGTATTGAGAAGGACAGGTTTCAGGCATACCACTTTGTGGCTTGTCTACCTTTTCAGGGTGAGAGCAGGTTGATTTCTACGGTAACTCTGTTTTGAGCCCCCAGGGTGTTACTGTAGACGCAGGAAAATCCCCGCTCGTCTGGCTTCTCAGGGCCTGGAGCGGATCCTCTCGTGTGTCTAAGGGCTATTTATATAAATAGGGCGTGCCAGCCAGCTTACCTAAGCTAGCGAAGATATATTTTAAGCTGACTTCTAAATGTGGCGACTGTGAGCAAGTGAGCTCTTGTCGTCGCAGACCTTCTTCCACCGATGCGCAAGGGTCAGTTTGTACGCTTTGAAAAATCGAGTTTTAGGATATAGAAAGCCAACGAAGTGGTTCGAGGTGTCTAATTCGGGTCTTTTAGATACGATTGCAGATTTTAGATCACGTGGATTTGCACGTGCCTAAGTCTTTCTTTTTATCCCTTGATGGGCCTCCTAAGTGTGTGTTATGAACACTCCACTACATGGGGCGAATTTTGAGCTGGAGTATGGGGCTTGCTTTGATGCAATATGCATCCTACCTCATGGTATGGCGTAGATGCAATGCAAACTCACACTACTCCAAAGGGAAAACCCGAATGTAAAGACAATGCCGAAGGGAAATAACCGAAGGGAAATGACTTGTAATGTAAATGCCGAAGGGAGATATGTATATAGGATATATACGTGCCTTACTTGGGTCTTTGAAAATAAGAGCGAAGGCTCAATGTGGGTGCGTGCTTGAATTGAATGACTTACACACACGACATGAAATAAAACCCAAATATAACTTGCAGTATGGCCTTGATTAAGGTCTTGGGAATAAGAGCGAAAGCTCAATGTGTGTGAGTGCTTGAATTGAAGTACTACGCACACAACATGAAATTAAACCCAAATAGTATAACACGGCCCTTACTTGGGTCTTTCAAATAAAAGCGAAGGCTCAATGTGTGTGAGTGCTTGAATTGAAAGACTTACACACACGACATGAAATGAAAACCCAAATAGTATAGCTCGGCCCTTACTTGGGTCTTTCAAATAAGAGTGAAGGCTCAATGTGTGTGAGTGCTTGAATTGAAAGACAACACACCCAACTTAAGCAAAACTCTACGAAAATTAAAGTATATATATATATTTATGTATTAGGGGCTGATTTGGCCCGTGTGTGTTCAAAATCGTGCACAACTAAGAGAGTGCACGTGTGTGGGTGTGCCAAGCCATGTTATTACAAGCGGGGGGAGACTATGCTCCGTTATTACAACCCCGTATCGAATTGAATTTTAAGCAAGTATACGACTAAGGACCGAGTTAGGCACTTACTAATAGCTGGTCCGAAGATGCCTTGCTTGAGTGTGGGCTTGGCCTTCGCCTTGGGCTGCAAGAGGGAGCTCCGCGGAGTTGAACGGCAAGGGGCTGCTGGCTGGGTGTCTTAGATGCGCGGAAGAGATGCCTTGAAGGTGGCCGGCTACTTGGAAAGGGGTTGCCTTGGTGTGTGGGGCCAAGGTGAGCATGTAGGGTCACTAAGGAAGGGTATAGTGTTAGGAAGTATGGCACTAAGGGAGCCTAAGAGAAGGTCTAATGGAGCATCTAAGGTTGGCGGGTGGCTGGCCAAATGGAGGTGACAGTCGGTTGGAGTGGCCGACTAGGGGAACTTGGTGTTGGCGGGCTGCTAGGGTGGCTATGGGTGGAGTATGGGAAGGAAGCTAGCTAGGGTATGGGGTAAGGTGGTAGTGGGTGTAGTGGGGTGATATGGGCAGGTTTTAGGGAGTTGGGTGGAGTGACCGGGTGTAGCTAGGGTGTCTAGGTAGTGGCGGGTAGTTAGGGTGGTTATGAACTGGCCGAGTGGGAGTGGTGGCGGCAAGTGGCTGGTATTAGGGTAAGGTGGTGGTATGGTGGGTGGCTGAGAGTGGAGAGGGAGTGGAGAAGGAGTAAGGTGGAGTGTGGGGTACTAACCGAGTGAAGAGGCGGTGGCGGAAGGAAGGGGAGCAGCCGAGTGGTTGGGATGCACAGGATGGGGTTCGGTCGGACGGAATGGTGGCGACGTGGACCTTGGCTGGAGTGGTGGTGGTGGTGGTGCTCGGCTGGGAGGTAGTGGAGCAGGTTGGAGTCGGCTGGGCTGGAGAGGGGATGAGATAGGATGAAGGAAGATCGGCTGGTGGGCTGGAAAATGGAGGACCCAAGATAGGAAAACCCGCCCCTTAGGGAGGGGTTTATATAGGGCTGCAAGAGGCGGTTGGGGCTGGTATTAGGGTAGTGGTTAGGTGGTCTAGGGGTGGTGGTAAGGTAGTAAGGTGGGCTGGTATTAGGGTAGGGCCAGATATTTTAAATACAAGGGGTTTGGGTAGGTTGTGTGCTAGGGGTGGTTTAGAGGTTTAGGGTTTAGCTAGGTGGGTTGGTTTTAGGGTGAGTTTTAGTGAGGTAGGTTAGGTGATTAGGCTAGGATTAGGTTAGGTTTAGGGAAATTAACCTAGGTTTAGGGAAGGATTAGGGAAGTGGGTTAGGTTGGGATTAGGCCAGGATTAGGGAAGTGGGTTAGGTGATTAGGCTCAAATTAGGATAGGATTAGGGTAGAAGGCTAGGATTAGGTGTTTTTGGTTAGGTTTAGGTGAAGGAGATCCCTTTGCATGACCCATGGACCTTAACCACATCATGTTGGTGCAGCCCTAGGTTAGGTTTTGGCTAATTACAAGCTTAAACCCACTTGATTAGGCTAATGTAAACACCCCGAAATCCCACGAATTTCTCAAAATCCATCTGGTTTTATACAAGCAGCCCCAAAGGGCCATTTTGAGTCTGGAAACCCAGGAGCCTTCCAGACAACCCTGTATATATGTTTTAAACTTTATCTTTCTAAAACATATAATATGGCTTTTGAAAACCCTTTTAAAACATATTTTGAAACCCTGAAGTGGCTTGGCCCGATCAAGACAGGACCAGGAGAGCCAAGAAGAGCCCAGAACCGGAGCACCTGTCGAGCCCGGCGCAGCAACTTTTGTATCTGATTCACATCCCAGGATCTCGAACGTCCAAGACCCTGTTCTTATCAAAATAGCATTTGAAGTCATCTCCGGAAGGCAGAAACAGAGGCGGACGACTATGTTGGCGAAGACCCAACGCAGACGGAGTACTGATGCTGTCAGACCCCGCACGAATCGTCCGTTTCGAATCCAGCTCGAAGGAGTCAGAGTTCAGTTTGGATTGGATCTGGACCATATATATCCAGATTCCAATCCAAACCCATATGTGGACTTGGATTTGGATTTGGATCCAGAGATCCAATCCAATATCCATATCCATGGCCCACATCACCTTCTCATAAATGGAGGTGGGGCCCACTTGAGATTCACGTGGGATATTGGGCATGAGAGAGAGTGGGGTGAAAAATATCAAGAGTGTTGTATTAAGCTTGACTTGTGTGTCAAGTTTGGGTTAATCATGTGGGTTAGCCTAATTGAGTGGGTTTAAGCTTGTAATTAGCTAAAACCTAACCTAGGGCTGCACCAACATGGGGTGATCAAGGTCTATGGGCCATGCTAAGGGAGCTCCTTCACCTAAACCTAGCCCAAAATGCCTAAACCTAACCCAAACCCCTAATCCACCCCTAATCTGAGCCTAATCACCTAACCCAATTCCCTAATCCCGTCCTAATCCCAACCTAATCACCTAACCCACTTCCCTAATCCTTCCCTAAACCTAGATTAATTTCCCTAATCCTAGCCTAAACCTAGCCTAATCACCTAACCTAGCTCACTAAACCTCACCCTAAAACCCAACCACCTAACCTAGCCCTAAACCCCTAAACCACCCTTAGCCCACGATTTACCCAAACCCCTAGTTTTAAAATATCTGGCCCAACCTTTTCCAGCCCACCTTATCTACATACCACCCTACCTAAACCACCTAACCACTACCCACAGCCCAGCCCTAACCGACCTACCCATCCCCTATTTAAACCCCCCTCCTTGTGGGCGGGTTCTCCAAGTGGGAACCACTACCTCACCCAGCCGGGCCCTCTCCTTCTCCCTTCTCTCACCCAGCCGGGACGACTCCCCACCTTGGCCTGCTCCAGCTGCTCCACCAGCTGCCACCTGCTCCGCCACCTTCCCTCTTCCATCCACCACCACCACCCCTCAGCCGGACGCCACCACCTCCACCCAACCGAACCAGCCGACAGCCACCTGCCCGCCACCTTCCCACTTCATCCGCCACCTCTCCCCATTCGGTAAGTACCCCAAACTCCCTCAAGGCCCCTCTCTACCACCTCTCCACTCTTAGCCACCCATCCTACCTTCATCTCAGCCCTTTTGCCGCCACCACCTAAACCTAGCCGAACCTAGTATAACCCAAGCTGCCGGCCACTACCTAGCTATCATGTCCCATTCGGCTTTCCCCTAGGTGTCCTACTCGGCCCTCCCACCAGCTCACCTCTTAGGTCCAATTTCCCTAAACTCCCAACTCCCCTAGTGACCCTAAGAACCCACTCATTCAGCCATTTAAACCCCTTACCTTGAGGCGCCATCTACTTGCCGCCGGCCACCTCCGAGGCGCCTATCCCACGCCCCACTTGCAGCCGGCCAGCACCCTTGATCACCTACCTTCGCGGAGCTCCCGTTTGCAGCCCAAGGCCAAGCCCACGCTCAAGCAAGACCTCTACGGACCAGCTACTCGTAAGTGTCTAAACTTGGTCTTTAGTCGTACACTTGCTTGAAATTCAATTTGATACGGGGTTGTAATAACGGAGCATAGTCTCCCCCCGCTTGTAATAACGTGGCTTGGCACAACCACACACGTGCACTCTCTTAGTCGTGCACAATTTTGAACACACACGGGCCTAATCAGCCCCTAATATATAAGTGTATATATACTTTCATTTTCGAAGGGTTTTGTTTAAGTTGGGTGCGTTGTCTTTCAATTCAAGCACTCTCACACACATTGAGCTTTCGCTCTTATTTGAAAGACCCAAGTAAGGGCCGACCTATACTATTTGGGTTTCATTTCTTGTCGTGTGAGTAAGTCTTTCAATTCAAGCACTCTCACACACATTGAGCTTTCGCTCTTATTTGAAAGACCCAAGTAAGGGCCGACCTATACTATTTGGGTTTCATTTCTTGTCGTGTGAGTAAGTCTTTCAATTCAAGCACTCTCACACACATTGAGCTTTCGCTCTTATTTGAAAGACCCAAGTAAGGGCCGACCTATACTATTTGGGTTTCATTTCATGTCGTGTGAGTAAGTCTTTCGATTCAAGCACTTTCACACACTTTGAGCCTTCGCTCTTACTCCCAAGACCTTAGTAAAGGCCTTATTGCAGTTATATTTGGGTTTCATTTATGTCGTGTGGGTAGTCTTTTAATTCAAGCACTCTCACACACATTGAGCCTTCGCTCTTATTCCCAAGACCTTAGTCAAGGCCATACTGCAATTTATATTTGGGTTTAAATTCATGTCGTGTGTGTAAGTCTTTCAATTCAAGCACGCACCCACATTGAGCCTTCGCTCTTATTTGCAAGACCCGAGTAAGGGCTCATATACATAAGATATATACTTATTTCCCTTCGGTTATTTCCCTTCGGTTATTTCCCTTCTGTTATTTCCCTTCAGTATTGTCTTTACATTTCGGGTTTTCCCTTTGGAGTAGCGTGAGTTTGCATTGCATCTACGCCATACCACGAGGTAGGACGCATATTGCATCGAAGCAAGCCTTGCTCGAATTCGCCCATGTAGTGGAGTGTTCATAACACACAAAACTAGGCGACCCAAAAAGGGATAAAAGAAAAGACTTAGGCACGTGCAAATCCACGTGATCTAAAACATGCAATCGCATCTTAAAGACCCAAAATAGACACCTCGAACCGTTTCGTAGACTTTCTCCCCAAAACTCGATTCTTGCAAAAGCGTACAGACTGACCCTTGCGCATCGGTGCAAGAAGGTCTGCGACGACAAGAGCTTACTTGCTCACAGTCGCCACGTTTAGAAGTCAGTGTTAAATATATCTTTGCTAGCTTAAGTAAGCTAGCTGGCACGCCCTATTTGTATACATAGGCCTTAGACGCACGATAAAGATCCACTCCAAGCCCCGAAAGAGGCGAAGAGGCGGGGATTTTCGCGCGTCTACAGAGATTGGCACGCCCGGTGGGACGTGAGCCTTTTCAGAAATCGAGTTTACTTGTAGAAGTCTTGCAAAAATTTTTATAAAGGTGTCGTTTTAAAGCTTGAAAAGCATGTCAAAATCCAATCCAAGTGAAGTGTCGAGCCAAGGCTCATGCGCATCAAGTTCTCACTTTAGGAGGATTTTCAAAAACAAAATAAAACTAGATGAAATCGAGGACTTAAGAAGGGAGTTTGAGGCCAAATTCGATGCTCTCAGCCAAGAGGCTGAAGTAGGCGATTCATGTTCATCAAACGGTGAACAAAGGCCTAAAAAGAAATCTGAAAAACCTCGCAAGCAAAAAGAGGCCTCCGTAATGGAAGGCAACCAATACCATGAGTCCTTCACACAAAAGGACCGTAAAGCCCTACAGCAACTGCTGAAAGGGCAAAATAAAGAGAAAAGAAGCTACGCCCTGTCTGATTTCCTTCCTATGGATTACGAAACAGACAGTGACGATGAAATACCGAACTTCCATCGGTATGATGGCATGGGAGACCCTAGGTCTCACTTGCAGCTTTTCTCACGTCGAGCCCATAAGAAGAAAAAGGACTCGATGAAATGGGTGTATTGGTTCCCTCTATCCCTTAAGGGCACAACTGCCAAATGGCTGGCTTCCTACGACTTAAGCCAGTTCGCTACTTTTGAAGAGTTAGCGAACTGCTTCATGCAAAGATTTGCACACAACGTGGAAGTCACGCCAACCCTGAATACCTTAAGGGATACAAAGCAAGGCATGAACGAGGACGTGCATGCCTTCATTATAAGGTGGAGGTCTCTTTTGGGCCAAGTGCGAGAGCCTATATCCGAAGGATGCGCAGTAATGCTCATCCTGGATAATTTCAAAAGCGAGTTAAAAACCCTTCTCTCGCTCCATGAGATTTCAACTTTCCATAAGTTGATCAAAAAGGCCTCCCTTTTCGAAACCAACTTGCGAAAAGGGACATACGACCACTTATGGAAAGGAAGTGCCGTTCCCAAAACACGTGTGGAAAAGCCCATCGCATATGGGCTGCCCACAACGGACAAAGGGGCAAAGCCCCACAAAATCGCCAATGTCCAGGTGGATCTAGGCATGGCAGGCACTTCTAAAAATTTTGAAAAAATAGAAAATAAGAGAGAACGCAATTTTTCAAAACCAATTGAAAAACGGGAGTACACTCCGCTGGGGCAACCTGTGTCGGAGGTCCTAGACCTCTTACTTGCCCAGGGCATGATCGAACTCCCTGAAATCCCCGAAGGAGTCACGTCCAAAGGGGGGTATTTAAACCGATTTTGCAAGTATCATCGGCTCAAAGGCCATGATACCAAACGTTGCTTCTCTCTTCTAAATAAAATTGAGAACTTGATAGCGGAGGGCCGGCTCCAGGTCACTGCGGAACCTAAGCCACCTCAAGCTATCTTCAAGGAACCCTTTCCCAAACACGCCAGTGGCAGTGGGAAAGGAAAGGAGGTATGTACCCTCACCATTTCCAAGGAACTAGCGCAAAAGCCTGAACCTGGTCGACCTGCTTGTGCGCCCATCCTTGTATTATACAAGAGGCCCGCCCAAGTCGTCATTCGGGGACCACCAAAAATGGAAACCCCGGCAAAGCCAATTGTTAAAATCCAAGGTTCTCCTCAGCTCATCCTTAGAGCCAAGTTTAGCGCGAACCCTAGGCTGGTCGTGGGGGAAGTCACTAGATCTGGGAGGATCTACCAACCCCCGCACCTTCAAGGTGCTCAAAAGGTGGTCAGTGTGCCTGGCCCCTCAAAAGCATGTATCCCTAGTGGTCTGCCAAAAGCAGATATGGACAAAATCATCCTAAATCCTTATGATTTCGAAAACCACCTTTCAAAGATTCCTATTCACATGTCTATCCTAGAGCTTGTCAAAACCTCGCCTAGGCATAGACTTGTCTTAGAGAAAATTCTAGAAAGGGCCAAGGTTGATTCGAACATAAGTCCGGAATCCTTGTCTGCCCAAGTGGCTTTATTAGGAGCAAAATCGCCCATCACCTTTTCGGAAGATGATGTAGATAGACCCCACGAAACCCATAACCAGGCCCTGCACATCGAGGTGGTTCTAAACAACCACTCTCTGGACAGGTGCCTAGTCGATGGTGGAGGAGGGCTCAACATCCTTCCACTTCACGTGGCGTACAAAATCGGAGTCACCTTGACTTCAGTGAACCCAAGCCCCATCGTTATCACTGGATACGATTGGAATGCGTCTAGACCTTTAGGATCCATCGAACTCCCAATGGAAACGGGAGGGATCGAACACACGGGTGTCCATTGGACATCCACCCCCATTATAACCTGTTGCTGGGAAGACCCTGGATACACAGTTTGTGCGCTGTGCCATCCACCTTCCACAAGTGTGTCAAGATCCCTTTTAGGGACCAGGTCGTAGTGATCCTAGGTGAGAGTCACCCACAGCTTCAGGGGATCATAAACTCCCCTTGTTTATCGAGCTCCCAGGCCCATGAGGCTAACCTGGGGCAAATTATGGTTGAGCCACCTCGGCTCATGTTGAACAACCCTAGGAAGGTTGTATGTGTGAAGGGGCCGCCTAAAGCAGGCCCCCTCCCGACTCTAATCCTCCTAGGAAAACCCAAGCGTTCCCTATTTCCAAAACCCCTGGACAAAAGGCCATACGAGCCTAATATGGACGATAGCATGTTCCAAGACCATGACTTGTATCCCATCTTTTCAAAAAAACAAAAGGTCGTGGAACATGTTATTAAACATGGGCTACACGCCCTACAAAAGTCTAGGGGCACAAAACCAGGGTTTCCTAGAGCCCATCCTTCCTAGGGCCAACCCAAGCCGATATGGGATCGGCTATACTCCCCAAATACCGCCGGAGCCACCCCCTGTGACCACCTGGGTCAAGGGTGCCCCGGAGCCTGTCTTAGAAGAGACCTACGGTTTAGACCTCCTATTCCGAGTCTAACCCGTAGTGTTTTCCCTTTGTAGGTATGACGGAAGATCCCTTTTTCTAAAAATACCAAAAACATTTGAAAACTTAAAATCAAAAAAATCGAAAAACAAGGAAAACCAAAAACAATGGAAAAACAAAAACTGGAAAAAAGTGTGCTTTGTATAGTTCCCAAAGTTCTTGTTTTACAAAAACCCAAAAAAATCGAAAATTTGGAAAATACCAAAAAGATTTTGTATATAACTGCTCCTGGTATGACTTTGGCGAAAGAAAAGGATTTCGAAAGAAACGTCGTCTGCATAGCCAGACCAAAAATTTCGAAATCACTTGAAAATCCAAGTACAAAACCAGGTTATTTTGAAAACCACGCATCAAGTTCCCTCGGGTCTAAATCCCACGAGAATGATCAAAGCCCAGAAGTGGATCCCCTTGAGGAAGATCCCACTTCTGAGCTCCTAGAGTTTCATAGAATTCTCGATTTTGAAAGACCTTCCCAAACAGTAGGAGGAGATTTCGTAGAGGTGAACCTAGGGGATGATTCCAATCCCAAAACCATCAAAATAGGCACATGCTTGCATAAAACTGAAAAGTTAGCATTCATTGCATTTCTACGAACCTATTTAGATGTGTTTGCATGGACGTATGAAGACATGCCGGGCATAGATCCCAGCATAGTCGAGCATCGTCTTCCCTTAGATATAGGTGTAAGACTGGATTTATAAAACCCATTGCGTATTCTGATTGGTTGTCAAATATCGTTGTAGTTCGAAAAACCAATGGGAAAATTCGAATATGCATCGATTTCAGAAACCTGAATAAAGCCACTCCAAAGGATAATTATCCTTTACCAAACATAGATTTGATAGTCGATAGTACTGCAAATCATGAAATGTTTTCATTTATGGATGGCTATTCAGGCTACAATCAAATCAAACTAAATCCACGAGATCAGGGTAAGACCGCCTTCACAACCCCATGGGGCACGTACTGCTATACAGTCATGCCCTTTGGTTTGAAAAATGCCGGCGCAACATACCAACGAGCCATGAACACGATCTTCCATGATCAAATTCACGAGCCTGTAGAAGTGTATGTAGATGATCTCTTGGCAAAATCCAAAACCCGATGCACCCATATCGAATGTTTACAAAAGATTTTCGAAAGGCTTAGGCTTTACAAAGTAAAGCTAAACCCTCAAAAATGTGTGTTCGGGGTAGAATCAGGGAAGCTTCTAGGCTTTATGGTGAGCCAAAGGGGAATAGAAGTCGACCCCTCTAAGTGTCGAGCCATCATAGACATGGCTCCACCCTCCAATCTCACCCAAGTCCGTAGCCTCCAGGGTCGATTACAATCTGTGCGCCGATTCATATCGAATCTGGCAACTAGATGCGAACCCTTCAACAAACTGTTGAGGAAGGGTACGAAATTCTTATGGGATGACGAATGCCAAAAGTCCTTCGAGAGACTAAAGGCATACTTGGTTAATCCCCCTGTTTTGAATCCTCCAAAACAAGGAAAACCGCTTTTATTATACATCTCCGTGCATGTAAACGCTTTAGGAGCCCTGTTGGCTCAATACGAGGATGACACCCATAAGGAGTATGCCATCTACTATATTTCAAAAACTCTCTTGGCTTATGAACGAAATTATCAAGCCATGGAGAAGACGTGCTTGGCCCTAGTTTGGGCCTGCCAGAAATTCAGACACTATTTCCTAGATCATGAGATCTGGATAGTGTCCAAGCTTGATCCAATCAAGCACTTGTTCGAAAAACCCATTCTCACGGGTAGATTGGGCAAATGGCAACTCCTTCTAATGGAGTATGATCTGAAATACCATCACCAGATCTCCATTAAGGGGCAAGCCCTAGCAGATTACGTGGCTGACTTCCCCTTGGAGGACACATATCCCACTCTTGTCGAAATGCCTGATGAAGGCATATTGCAAAACCATTTTCAAAACCATATTTTGGCAAATTCTTTCGAAAACCAAGTGTGGAAGATGCACTTCGATGGGGCACGAAACCAACGAGGGGCTGGTGCCGGGATCATCCTAATCTCCCCTGAAAAGGGCGAGATTCCCATAGCAGTCCGCTTAGATTTCGAATGTTCCAACAACGTAGCTGAGTATGAAGCACTCATACAAGGCTTAAGGATTTCGAAAACTCTAGGGGCATCATGCATCGAGGTCTTTGGAGATTCGCTCCTTGTCATAAACCAGGTTTTAAAAATTTGGCAAGTACGTAATGAGAAACTACTTCCATATCACGAGTTGGCCACTCGATTGGTCCAATCCTTCCAATCGTGTAAGCTCACACACGTGGGAAGAGAGGACAATGGCATCGCCGATGCCCTCTCTTCCTTGGGTTCAGCCCTGAAGGTCGATCCCATTTCAGGGACCAGATCTTTGGAAATATGGCATGCGCCCCATCCATCCACACACGACTTAGATATTTGCCAAAACAACCCAGAGTCTATTGAAAAACCCTGGTTCTATGACATAAAACAATTTTTAGAAAATGGGGGATTCACCGAGGATGCCACATCCAAAGATAGGGCATTCATTCGTAAAATTTCGACCCGATACACCATTCTGGGTGGGGTCTTATACAAAAAGAGTTTTACCGGCATTCTGCTTAGGTGTATCGACCTAGAGGAGGCTAGGATAGTGATGCACGAGTTCCACGACGGAGAATGTGGAGGTCATGTTAATGCCAACATGATGGCGATGAAAATACTTAGAGGGGGTTATTTTTGGTCCACCCTGAAAAAGGATTGTCACGATCATGTTAGGAAGTGTCATCCATGTCAAGTGCATGGGCACGCCATTCATATCCCTTCATCTGTATTGCATTCCGTGGTCAGCCCCTGGCCATTTACCATGTGGGCGTTTGACATTATAGGCCCCATATTTCCAAAGGCCTCGAATGGGCATCGTTTTATTTTAGCAGCCATGGAGTATTTCTCCAAGTGGGTGGAAGCCATTTCCCTAACGAATGTAATGGGGCAACATGTGGTGGCTTTCATCCGGAGGAATATCTTGGCTCGATTTGGGGTTCCACGAGACCTTGTGTCTGATAATGGTACCCCATTCAAGAACGAGCGGATGGTTAAGTTGTGCAACACGTATGGCATAACTCACCACTTCTCCTCGCCCTACTACCCTCAAGGCAACGGCCAAGCCGAAGCCACAAACAAGACTCTCATTGGTATCATTGAGAAAACCTTAGAGAAGGGTAGGAGGTGGCATGAGAAGCTGGATGAAGCCTTATGGGCTTATAGGACTTCCATCCGGACTCCCACGAATGCCACACCATTCGAATTGGTCTATGGCACAAACGCCATTCTTCCCATTCATACCCAACTGCATTCATTCCATACATCCATTGCACTCGACCTCCCCCTAGAGACGCTTCAGCATGCTAGGATGGCCGAGCTAGATTTGCTAGATGAGAGGCGACTCCTTGCCATGGATCATGCTCGTGCATACCGGCAAAGGATAGCCCGACATTATACCAAACACATGAGACCTCGCCACTTTGAAGTGGGAGATCTGGTCTTAAAAACCATCCACCATCGTGGCCCACACCCCCTAGGCAAGTGGCGCCCCAACTGGGATGGACCCTATGTTGTACGAGCAACCACTACGAACAATTCGTATTGGTTGATCGATGTAGAAGGTAGGAATTTAGCAGATCCTATCAATATTCAATACTTAAAGAAGTATCATGTGTAGGATCTGGATTAAATTCCAGTTTTTCGAAAATTTGAGAGGGATAGCTGCCCTGAGACGTGTAAATAAGGTGCAAAGGCGAACTCGTGTGACCCTAAGTGAGAGAATTCGCACTTGTGAAAGAGTGGACTTTTCAAAATCGTGGTTGCATTTCAAAATCCTTCTTCTTACAAAGAAAGGCCTAGTTCAACATAGCAAGATACTTGCAAGTAGTACGTGCTATTTCTAAATAGGCTGATCTGGAATGGATCGAGTGTAGGCTTGGGATAAGTCCTCCCCTCTTCTCTTCTCCTTCCAAAAGGAAAACAAAGGCCCAAATTAAAAGGGAATTTCCCATTTAAAGTCTCTTTCCAAAAGAAAGAAACCAGACTTCGAAAAGAAAAATCGATTCTCTTATAAAAAAGAGGGATTAAAGAAAAAATACTCCCAAAGGGAGACCCTCTAGGAAAAAAAGGAAAAAGAGGCCAAAAAGCTCAAAAAGAGCAGTTTTCCGCCTTCTATGCCTTAAACCACGGGACGCTTCAGAAGGGACCGTGGTATCTCTTTCCCATCCCTGGCTTATCCCAAGCTAAAGCATGGTTCATTTCGAGGAATCCTAAAGTAAAAATAGGATTTACTTACTTGAATTTCATCTTGTTTGAGAATTCGACGTTTCGAGTAAGGCGTAGGAATTTGAAATGAAGCTTGTTTTCTTATAAAAACCTCCGCTAAATAAGCGAGTGTTAAGACTCAAACAAGGGCAAGCACGAAGAGCTCGAGATCCTTAGGATCGAGACTCAAGACAGTTGTCCCGTTTGTAAATAGTTTTGTAAATAAGTTTTGAAAACCGAACATCGAACAGCATAGGATTTGCTCACTTGGAGCAATAGACCTTGTCAGTCTCTAGAGTTCGACCACATCTGGTCTCTGGGAGGTCGCCACTCTTGGCACCACACCCATGTCATCTGCATTCCACGCATGGTACTTGCATGAACATGATCCCATTTAGGACCAGATTCCATAAGTGAACCCTTTGGCGTGATATCTCCTCCTACCAGAGTTTGTAAAATTGAGATTTTGCTAAAATGGGACGATCCCATATTCTTCGTGGCTAGATCTAGGGAGACATTAAAAGGGGTGTTTGTTATCTTTGCCCTTATCCAAATCGATTTGGACAAGGCCAAAGAGGGGCATCTGTAAACACCCCGAAATCCCACGAATTTCTCAAAATCCATCTGGTTTTATACAAGCAGCCCCAAAGGGCCATTTTGAGTCTGGAAACCCAGGAGCCTTCCAGACAACCCTGTATATATGTTTTAAACTTTATCTTTCTAAAACATATAATATGGCTTTTGAAAACCCTTTTAAAACATGTTTTGAAACCCCGAAGTGGCTTGGCCCGATCAAGACAGGACCAGGAGAGCCAAGAAGAGCCTGGAACCGGAGCACCTGTCGAGCTCGGCGCAGCAACTGTTGTATCTGATTCACATCCCAGGATCTCGAATGTCCAAGACCCTGTTCTTATCAAAATAGCATTTGAAGTCATCTCCGGAAGGCAAAAACGGAGGCGGACGACTATGTTGGCGAAGACCCAACGCAGACGGAGTACTGATGCTGTCAGACCCCGCACGAATCGTCCGTTTCGAATCCAGCTCGAAGGAGTCAGAGTTCAGTTTGGATTGGATCTGGACCATATATATCCAGATTCCAATCCAAACCCATATGTGGACTTGGATTTGGATTTGGATCCAGAGATCCAATCCAATATCCATATCCATGGCCCACATCACCTTCTCATAAATGGAGGTGGGGCCCACTTGAGATTCACGTGGGATATTGGGCATGAGAGAGAGTGGGGTGAAAAATATCAAGAGTGTTGTATTAAGCTTGACTTGTGTGTCAAGTTTGGGTTAATCATGTGGGTTAGCCTAATTGAGTGGGTTTAAGCTTGTAATTAGCTAAAACCTAACCTAGGGCTGCACCAACATGGGGTGATCAAGGTCTATGGGCCATGCTAAGGGAGCTCCTTCACCTAAACCTAGCCCAAAATGCCTAAACCTAACCCAAACCCCTAATCCACCCCTAATCTGAGCCTAATCACCTAACCCAATTCCCTAATCCCGTCCTAATCCCAACCTAATCACCTAACCCACTTCCCTAATCCTTCCCTAAACCTAGATTAATTTCCCTAATCCTAGCCTAAACCTAGCCTAATCACCTAACCTAGCTCACTAAACCTCACCCTAAAACCCAACCACCTAACCTAGCCCTAAACCCCTAAACCACCCTTAGCCCACGATTTACCCAAACCCCTAGTTTTAAAATATCTGGCCCAACCTTTTCCAGCCCACCTTATCTACATACCACCCTACCTAAACCACCTAACCACTACCCACAGCCCAGCCCTAACCGACCTACCCATCCCCTATTTAAACCCCCCTCCTTGTGGGCGGGTTCTCCAAGTGGGAACCACTACCTCACCCAGCCGGGCCCTCTCCTTCTCCCTTCTCTCACCCAGCCGGGACGACTCCCCACCTTGGCCTGCTCCAGCTGCTCCACCATCCGCCACCTGCTCCGCCACCTTCCCTCTTCCATCCACCACCACCACCCCTCAGCCGGACGCCACCACCTCCACCCAACCGAACCAGCCGACAGCCACCTGTCCGCCACCTTCCCACTTCATCCGCCACCTCTCCCCATTCGGTAAGTACCCCAAACTCCCTCAAGGCCCCTCTCTACCACCTCTCCACTCTTAGCCACCCATCCTACCTTCATCTCAGCCCTTTTGCCGCCACCACCTAAACCTAGCCGAACCTAGTATAACCCAAGCTGCCGGCCACTACCTAGCTATCATGTCCCATTCGGCTTTCCCCTAGGTGTCCTACTCGGCCCTCCCACCAGCTCACCTCTTAGGTCCAATTTCCCTAAACTCCCAACTCCCCTAGTGACCCTAAGAACCCACTCATTCAGCCATTTAAACCCCTTACCTTGAGGCGCCATCTACTTGCCGCCGGCCACCTCCGAGGCGCCTATCCCGCGCCCCACTTGCAGCCGGCCAGCACCCTTGATCACCTACCTTCGCGGAGCTCCCGTTTGCAGCCCAAGGCCAAGCCCACGCTCAAGCAAGACCTCTACGGACCAGCTACTCGTAAGTGTCTAAACTCGGTCTTTAGTCGTACACTTGCTTGAAATTCAATTTGATACGGGGTTGTAATAACGGAGCATAGTCTCCCCCCGCTTGTAATAACGTGGCTTGGCACAACCACACACGTGCACTCTCTTAGTCGTGCACAATTTTGAACACACACGGGCCTAATCAGCCCCTAATATATAAGTGTATATATACTTTCATTTTCGAAGGGTTTTGTTTAAGTTGGGTGCGTTGTCTTTCAATTCAAGCACTCTCACACACATTGAGCTTTCGCTCTTATTTGAAAGACCCAAGTAAGGGCCGACCTATACTATTTGGGTTTCATTTCTTGTCGTGTGAGTAAGTCTTTCAATTCAAGCACTCTCACACACATTGAGCTTTCGCTCTTATTTGAAAGACCCAAGTAAGGGCCGACCTATACTATTTGGGTTTCATTTCTTGTCGTGTGAGTAAGTCTTTCAATTCAAGCACTCTCACACACATTGAGCTTTCGCTCTTATTTGAAAGACCCAAGTAAGGGCCGACCTATACTATTTGGGTTTCATTTCATGTCGTGTGAGTAAGTCTTTCGATTCAAGCACTTTCACACACATTGAGCCTTCGCTCTTACTCCCAAGACCTTAGTAAAGGCCTTATTGCAGTTATATTTGGGTTTCATTTATGTCGTGTGGGTAGTCTTTTAATTCAAGCACTCTCACACACATTGAGCCTTCGCTCTTATTCCCAAGACCTTAGTCAAGGCCATACTGCAATTTATATTTGGGTTTAAATTCATGTTGTGTGTGTAAGTCTTTCAATTCAAGCACGCACCCACATTGAGCCTTCGCTCTTATTTGCAAGACCCGAGTAAGGGCTCATATACATAAGATATATACTTATTTCCCTTCGGTTATTTCCCTTCGGTTATTTCCCTTCTGTTATTTCCCTTCAGTATTGTCTTTACATTTCGGGTTTTCCCTTTGGAGTAGCGTGAGTTTGCATTGCATCTACGCCATACCACGAGGTAGGACGCATATTGCATCGAAGCAAGCCCCGCTCGAATTCGCCCATGTAGTGGAGTGTTCATTACACACAAAACTAGGCGACCCAAAAAGGGATAAAAGAAAAGACTTAGGCACGTGAAAATCCACGTGATCTAAAACATGCAATCGCATCTTAAAGACCCGAAATAGACACCTCGAACCGTTTCGTAGACTTTCTCCCCAAAACTCGATTCTTGCAAAAGCATACAGACTGACCCTTGCGCATCGGTGCAAGAAGGTCTGCGACGACAAGAGCTTACTTGCTCACAGTCGCCACGTTTAGAAGTCAGTGTTAAATATATCTTCGCTAGCTTAAGTAAGCTAGCTGGCACGCCCTATTTGTATACATAGGCCTTAGACGCACGATAAAGATCCACTCCAAGCCCCGAAAGAGGCGAAGAGGCGGGGATTTTCGCGTGTCTACAGCTAACCCACATGATTAACCCCAAACTTGACACACAAGTCAAGCTTAATTACAACACACACTTGATCTTATCCTCCCCCACTCTCTCTCATGCCCATAATCCCACGTGAAATTCAAGTGGGCCCCACCTCCATTTATGAGAAGGTGATGTGGGCCATGGATGTGGATATTGGATCGGATCTCTGGATCCAAATCCAAATCCAAATCCACACATGGGTTTGGATTGGGATCTGGATATATATGGTCTAGATCCAATCCAAACTGAATTCTAACTCCTTCAGGCTGTGTTTGAAATGAACGGTTTGTGCGGGGTATGACAGCATCAGTACTCCGTCTGCGTTGGGTTTTTGCCAACATAATCGTCCGCTTCTGTTTTCATCTTCCGGAGATGACTTCATTTGATTTCTGATTATAACAGGGTCTTGGACGTTCGAGATCCTGGGGGTGGATTCAATACGAGATTTGTTGTGCCGGGCTCGACATGTGCTCCGGTTCCGGGCTCTCTTTGGCTCTTCTGGTCTTGCTTTGATCAGGCCAAGCTTGCTTTGTGGGGTTCCAAAACATATTTTAACAGTTTTTTAAAATATATTATACATATTTAAAACATATAAAAGTTTAAAACATCTGTACAGGGTTGCCTGGAAGGCTCCTGGGTTTTCAGACTCAAAATAGCCCTTTGGGGCTACTTTTATAAAACCAGGTCGGTTTGAGAAATTCGTGGGATTTCGGGGTGTTTATAGTTACGAGGCGTTTCCGTTCGAAACCTTCTTGTTTTTCACTCTCGTTCCTTTGTAGGGTGTGGGTTTCATGTCCCACAATGTGCGTGTGCCTAGACTTAGGACTTTCGCTTGAATCTTTCGAAATTTCAAAATTTTGTTTTTCAATTTTTTGGTCTTTTTCCAAATTTTCAAGATTTTTTTGGTTTTTTGAAATAGAAAAATCTTTTTTTGGTTTTTCTATGGATTTTGAAAAGCTTGAAGCTGTAGGAGTGGATGACTTATCCCTTTGCCGGGATTTGTCTTTAACCTCCAATTCTTCGTTGAGTTTGAGATCGGTTTTTAACTCACGATCCTTATGTGCCCCCGAAGAGCTGCTATGTGTTCGATGGGCTTTAAGCTCCTTGCTTAAAGCATCCATCTTTTGAAATATCTTTTCAATCTCATCGAGCTCTTTTTGGGCTTTATCTGTTTTGAAAACCTCTTTTAGTTTACTCAACGAAGATTTTTGTAGCTTTCTATCCATTTCATGCAATTCTCCTAAGTATGCATGATTTTTGAAAAAAACACTCTTTTTTTAGAAAATTTGAGTATAACTCGTTTGTTTGAAGTCTGCTTAAGTCTCGGGTCCCATCGGGCGTGCCAAACTCCTGTAGACGCAGAAAATCTCCGCCTCCTGGTTCTTAGGCCTGGAGCGAACCTTTTCGTGTGCCTAAGTCCTATTTAAACAAACAGGGCATGCCAGCTAGCTTACCTAAGCTAGCGAAGATATGTTTTAAACCTGACTTCTAACGTGGCGACTGTGAGCAAGCAAGTTCTTGTCGTCGCAGACCTTCTTGCACCGATACGCAACGGTCAGTCTGTACGCTTTTAAAAAATCGAGTTTTGAGTGGAAAAAGCCTACGAAAACGGTTCGATGTGTTTAATCGAGTCTTTTTGGTATGGTTTCAGATTTTAGATCACGTGGATTTGCACGTGCCTAAGTCTTTCTTTTTATCCCTCTTTGGGGCCACCTAGGTGTGTGTTATGAACACTCCACTAAATGTGGCGATTTTGAGCGGGAGTATGAGGTTTGCTTTGATGCAATATGCGTCCTAACTTGTGGTATGGCGTATATGCAATGCAAACTCACGCTACTCCAAAGGGAAAACCCGAATTTAAAAGACAATACCGAAGGGAAATGACTTGAAATGTAAATGCCGAAGGGAAATGACTTGTAATGTAAATGCCGAAGGGAAATGACTTGTAATGTAAATGCCGAAGGGAAATACGTATATAATATATATATATGGGCCCTTACTTGGGTCTTACAAATAAGAGCGAAGGCTCAATGTGGGTGCGTGCAAGAATTGAAGTACTACACACACGACATGAAATGAAACCCAAATATAACTTGCAATATGGCCTTAACTAAGGTCTTGGGAATTAGAGCGAAAGCTCAATGTGTGTGAGTGCTTGAATTGAAGTACTACGCACACAACATGAAATTAAACGCAAATATAAATTGCAGTATGGCCTTAACTAAGGTCTTGGGAATAAGAGCGAAAGCTCAATGTGTGTGAGTGCTTGAATTGAAGTACTACGCACACAACATGAAATAAACCCAAGGATAGTATAACACGGCCCTTACTTGGGTCTTACAAATAAGAGCGAAGGCTCAATGTGTGTGAGTGCGAGAATTGAAAAACAACACACACAACTCAAGCAAAAACCCTATGCAACATAAACTATATAAATAAATTTATATCTTAGGGGCTGATTAGGCCCGTGTGTGTTCAAAATCATGCACGACTAAGAGCGATATAGGCTCAAGTGCACGTGTGTGTGGGTGTGCCAAGCCACGTTATTACAAGCGGGGGGAGACTATGCTCCGTTATTACAACCCCGTATCAAATTTAATTTAAGCAAGTCTACAACTAAGGACCGAGTTAGGCACTTACTTATAGCTGGTCAGGAGGTGACTTGCTTGAGCGTAGGCTTGGCTTCGCCTTGGGCTGCAAGAGGGAGCTCCTCGAAATGGAACGGCAAGGGGAGATGCTGGCCGGGTGACTTGGGTGCGCGGGAAGGGCGCCTTGAAGCTGGCGGCTGCTAGGAGTGTGCTGCCTTGGTGTTTTGGGCTAAGATGACTAAGGAGGGTCACTAAGGGATGGTGTAGTGTTAGGAAAGGTGGCGCTAAGGGGAGCCTAAGGGAATGCCTAAGGGAAACGGGGTGGCTGGTCGGGAGGACTTAGGTGCAATCGGCTAGGGATGGCCGACTAAGGGGTGGTTTAGTGGTGGCTGGCTGCTAGGGTAGCTAAGGAATGGCAAGGATGGGAAGGGAGCTAGCTAGGGTGTGGTGTAAGGTAGAGCTAAGGGCTGGTGGAAAGGGGTATGGGCAGGTCCTAG
Organism: Brasenia schreberi; assembly: GCA_036023115.1. Classification (NCBI taxonomy): domain Eukaryota; kingdom Viridiplantae; phylum Streptophyta; class Magnoliopsida; order Nymphaeales; family Cabombaceae; genus Brasenia; species Brasenia schreberi. The sequence continues at coordinate 3,073,195 of JAYKKT010000079.1, forward strand.
GGAGCCAAGTGGGGTGGCCGGGTATTACTAGGGGGAGTGGTTCAAGGCGGGTGATGTAAGGTGGAGGTCTGGCCGAATGGGTAGGGATGACGGGTAGGTGGTGTTGGCGAGAGGTTATGGTGGTATGGGTGGTTGAGAGTGGAGGGGGAGTGAAGAAGAGGTGGAGCTAAGTGTAGGGTACTAACCGGCTGGTGAAGAAGCTGGCGGATGGAAGAAGGGCAGCCGGGTGCTTTCGGATGGATGGGATTCGACCGGGAGGTGTTGGCGATGGGGAATGGAGCAGGCTGGGAGGCAGTGGTGGCGCGAGGTGGAGCTGGCCGGATGGAGGTGGTGCAGGTGGAACAAGTGGAAGATTCGGCTGGAAGGTGATTGGCCAAGGTCGGTTGGCCCAAGGTGGAAAGAAAAGATCCAAAACCCGCCCACTAGGGGGGGGGGGGGGGGTTTATAGCCTTGGAGATGGCGGTTGGGGCTGTATTTGGAGGGTGGTAAGGTAGTTTAGGGGGTGGTGGTGTGGTGATAAGGTGGGCTGGTTTTGAGTAGGGGCCAGATATTTTAATACAAGGGGTTTTAGGTAGATGGTGTGCTAGGTTTAGGTGGGGTGGTTTAGGGGTTTAGGGCCTAGCTAGGTAGGTTGGTTTTGGGGTGAGGTTTAGTGAGGTGGGTTAGGTGATTAGGCTATGATTAGGTTAGGTTTAAGGGAATTAAGCTAGGTTTAGGGGAGGATTAGGGAAGTGGGTTAGGTGATTAGGTTGGGATTAGGCCGGGATTAGGGAAGTGGGTTAGGTGATTAGGCTAGGTTTAGGACGGGATTAGGGTAAAAGGCTAGGATTAGGGTTTTTTTATTAGGATTGGATTAGGGAGCTCCCTTTGCATAACCCATAGACCTTGTTGCATCATGTTGGTGCAGCCCTAGGTTAGGTTTTGGTTAATACAAGCTTAAAACCATGTTAATTAGGCTAACCCACATGATTAACTCCAAACTTGACACACAAGTCAAGCTTAATTACAATCACTCCCAAATCTTATCCTCCCCCACTCTCTCTCATGCCCATAATCCCACGTGAACTTCAAGTGGGCCCCACCTCCATTTATGAGAAGGTGATGTGGGCCATGGATGTGGATATTGGATTGGATCTTTGGATCCAAATCCAAATCCACACATGGGTTTGGATTGGGATCTGGATATATATGGTCCAGATCTGATCCAAACTGAATTCTAACTCCTTTAGGTTGTGTTCGAAACGAACGGTTTGTGCGGGGTCTGACAGCATCAGTACTCTGTCTACGTTGGGTCTTCGCCAACATGATCATCCGCTTCTGTTTTCACCTTCCGGAGATGACTTCATATGATTTCTGATTATAACAGGGTCTTGGACGTTCGAGATCCTGGGGGTGGATTCAACACGAGAGTTGCTGTGTCGAGCTCGACTTGTGCTCCGGTTCTGGGCTCTCTTTAGCTCCTCTGGTCTTGCTTTGATCAGGCCAAGCTTGCTTTGTGGGGTTTCAAAACATATTTTAACAGTTTTTAAAACATATTATACATATTTAAAACATATAAGAGTTTAAAACATCTGTACAGGGTTGCCTGGAAGGCTCCTGGGTTTCCAGACTCAAAATGGCCCTTTGGGGCTGCTTTTATAAAACCAGGTTGATTTGAGAAATTCGTGGGATTTTGGGGTGTTACAGTGGTTTTGAAAATGGTTTTGCAATATGCCTTCATCAGGCATCTCATCAAATGTGGGATATGCATCTTCCAGGGGGAACTTAGCCACGTAGTCAGCTAGGGTTTGCCCCTTAATGGAGATCTGGTGATGGTATTTCAGGTCATACTCCATTAGAAGGAGTTGCCATTTGCCCAATCTACTAGTGAGAATGGGTTTTTCGAATAAGTGCTTGGTTGGATCAAGCTTGGACACTATCCAGATCTCATGATCTAGGAAATAGTGTTGAAATTTCTGGTAGGCCTAGACTAGGGCCAAACACGTCTTCTCCATGGCTTGATAATTCCTTTCGTAAGCCAAGAGCATTTTCAAAATATAATATATGGCATACTCCTTATGGGTGTCATCCTCGTATTGAGCTAATAGAGCTTCCAAGGCATTCGTATGCACGGAAATGTAAAGCAAAAGAGGTTTTCCTTGCTTTGGAGGATTCAAAATAGGGGGATTAACCAGGTATGCCTTTAGTCTTTCGAAGGACTTTTGGTAGTCGTTATCCAATGAAAATTTCGTGCCCTTCCTCAATAGTTTGTTAAAGGGTTCACATCTAGTCGCCAGGTTCGATATAAACCTGCGAATGGACTGTAATCGACCCTGGAGGCTACGAATTTGTGTGAGATTGGAGGGTGGAGCCATGTCTATGATGGCTCGACACTTAGAGGGGTCGACTTCTATACCCCTTTGGCTCACCATAAAGCCTAGAAGCTTTCCAGACTCTACTCCGAATACACATTTTTTAGGGTTTAGCTTTACTTTGTAAAGTCTAAGCCTTTCAAAAATCTTTTGCAAACATTCGATATGAGTGCATCGGGTTTTGGATTTTGCCAAGAGATCATCTACATACACTTCTACGAGCTCATGAATCTGATCATGGAAGATCATGGTCATGGCTCTCTAGTATGTTGCACCGACATTTTTCAAACCAAAGGGCATGACTGTATAGCAGTACGTGCCCCACGGGGTTGTGAATGCGGTCTTACCCTGATCTAATGGACTTAATTTAATTTGGTTATATCCTAAATAGCCATCCATAAACGAAAACATCTCGTGATTTGCAGTACTATCGACTATCAAATCTATGTTCAGTAAAGGATAATTATCCTTTGGAGTGGCTTTATTCAGGCTTCTGAAATCGATGCATATTCAAATTTTCCCATTGGTTTTTCGAACTACAACGATGTTTGATAACCAATCAGAATATGCAATGGGTTTTATAAATCCGGCTTTTAACAGATCTTCTAAACCCTTTTTGACTTGTGCATGTACATTCGGGTGTATTTTCCTAAGCTTCTGCTTTATGGGATTTATATCCGCATCTAAGGGAAGACGATGTTCGACAATGCTGGGGTCTATGCCCGGCATGTCTTCATACGTCCATGCAAACACATCTAGGTAAGTTCGTAGAAATGCAATGAATGCTAATCTTTCATGCTCATGCAAACATGCGCCTACTTTAATGAGTCTGGGATTGGAATCACTCCCTAGGTTCACCTCTATGAAATCTCCTCCTACTGATTTGGAAGGTCTTTCAAAATTGAGAATTTTATGAAATTCTGGGAGCTCAGAAGTGGGATCTTCCTCAAGGGGATCCACTTCTGGGCTTCGATCATTCTTGTGGGTTATAGCCCGAGGGAATTTGATGCGTGGATTTTCAAAAGACCTAGTTTTACATTTGGAATTTCCATTGATTTCAAAATTTTTGGTCTGGTTATGCAGACGACATTCCTCTCGAAATCCTTTTCCTTTTCCAAAGCCTTACCAGGAGCAGCTATGTACAAAATCTTTTTAGTATTTTGTAGATTTTTGATTTTTTTTGTGTTTTTGCAAAACAAGAACTTTAGGAACTATACAAACTACTCTATTTTTGAGTTTTTGATTTTCCAATATTTTTGGTTTTTGCAATTTTTCCATTTTTTCGATTTTGAGTTTTTTAAATGTTTTTGTATTTTTATAAAAGGGATCTTCCATCATACCTACAAAGGGAAAACACTATGAGTTAGACTCAGAATAAGAGGTCTAAATCATAGGTTTCTTCTAGGGTAGGCTCCAGGGCACCCTTGACCTAGGTGGTCACAAGGGGTGGCTTTGGTGGTATTTTGGGAGTATAGCCGATCCCATATCGGCTTGGATTGGCCCTAGGAAGTATGGGTTCTAGGAGACCCTGGTTTTGTGCCTCTAGACTCTTATAGGGCATATAGCCCATGTTCAACAGCATGTTCCATGATTTTTTATTTTTTGAAAAATTTGAAAACAAATCGTGGTCCTGGAACTTGCTGTCGTCCATATCGTGCACATATGGCTTCTTGTCCAGGGGTTTTGGAAATAAGGGATGTTTGGGTCTTCCTAGAAGGGTGAGAACCTTGAGGGGGCCAGCCTTGGGCGACCCCTTCACATACACGACCTTCCTAGGGTTTTTTAACACGAGCCTTGCTGGCTCAAGCATGGTTTGCCCCAGTTTTACCTCATGGGTCTGGGAGCTTGACAAGCAGGGGGAGTTTATGACCCCCTCAAGTTGAGGGTGACTCTCACCTAGGATCACAACGATTTGGTCCCTGAAAGGGATCTTGACACACCTGTGGAAGGTGGATGGCACAGGACACAAGCTGTGTATCTAGGGCCTTCCCAACAACCGGTTATAATGGGGGTGGATGTCCAGGACATGGAACACCCCCGTGTGTGCTATCCCTCCCGTTTCCATGGGGAGTTCGATAGATCCCATGGGTCTAGACGCATTCTCATCGTATCTAGTGATAACGATAGGACTGGGATGAACGGATGTCAAGGTGACTCCGATCTGATTCGCCGCATGAAGTGGAAGGATGTTGAGCCCTCCTCCCCCATCGACAAGGCACCTGTACAAAGAATGGTTATTTAGGACCACCTCGATAATTAGGGCCTGATTATGGGCTTCGTAGGGTCTATCTACATCGTCTTCCGAGAATATGATGGGCGATTTTGCTCCTATTGATGCCACTTGGTGAGACAAGGATTCAGGGGTTATGTTCGAACTAACCTTAGCTCTTTCTAGGATTTTCTCTAGCACGAGTCTATGCCTAGGCGAAGTTTGTATTAGCTCTAGGATGGACATGTGGATAGGAATATTTGAAAGATGGTTTTCAAAATCATAAGGGTTTAAAATGATTTTCCCATTGTTTGCTTTTTGCAGAACTCTAGGAATACATGCTTTTGAGGGGCCAGGCACACTAACCACCTTTTTAGCACTTTGTAGGTGCGGGGGTTGATAGATCCTTCCGGATCTTGTTACTTCCCCCACGACCAACCTAGGGTTCGCACCTAATATGGCTCTAACCGAGAGTTTTGGAGCACCGTGAATTTTTAAAACTGGTTTAGTCATGGATTCGGCTCTTGGTGGTCCCCGAATGATTACTTGGGTGGGTTTCTTGTAAAGTACAAGAGTAGACGCACAAGTGGATCGATGAGACTCAGATGGATGCGCTAGATCTTTTGAAAAGGTGAGGGTACATAACTCTTTTCCCTTCCCACTGCTACTGGCGTGCTTGGGAAAGGGTTCTTTAAAGATAGCTTGGGTTGGCTCGGGTTCCTCAGTGACCTGAAGCCGACCCTCCGCTATCAAGTTCTCAATTTTATTTAAAAGGGAGAAACACCGCTTTGTATCATGGCCTTTAAGGCAATGATACTGGCAAAAGCGATTTAAAAATCCCCCTTTAGAAGTGACTCCCTTAGGAATTTCAGGGAGTTCCATCATGCCCTAGGCAAGTAGGAGGTCTAGGACCTCCAACACAGGTTGCCCCAACGGAGTGTACTCCCGTTTTTCAAAGGGTTTTTGGAAGTTTTTCTCCCTTTTGTTTACTATTTTTTCAAAAATTTTGGAAGTGTTCGCCGGGCTTGGATCCACCCGGACATTGGCAATTTTGTGGGGTTTTGCCCCTTTGTCCATCGCGGGTAGCTCATAAGTGATGGGTTTCTCCAAGCGGGTTTTCGAAATGACACTTCCTTTCCATAAGTGATCATATATCCCTTTCTTCAAATTGGTTTCGAAAAGGGATGTTTTTTTAATCAACTTATGGAAAATTGAGATTTCATGAAGAGAGAGAAGGGTTTTTAACTCATTTTTAAAATTATCCAGGATGAGCATGACTGCGCATCCTTCGGATATTGGCTCTCGCACTTGCCCTAAAAGGGACTTCCATCGAATAATGAAGGCATGCACGTCTTCGTTCATGCCTTGCTTTGTATCCCTTAAAGTGTTTAAAGTCGGCGTGACTTCTACGTTATGTGCAAATCTTTGCATAAAGCAGTTCGCTAACTCTTCAAAAGTAGCGAACTGGCTTAGATCGTAGGAAGCCAGCCATTTGGCAGTTGTGCCTTTAAGGGATAGAGGGAACCAATACACCCATTTCATCGAGTCCTTTTTCTTCTTATGGGCTCGACGTGAGAAAAGTTGCAGGTGAGACCTAGGGTCTCCCATGCCATCATACCGATGGAAGTTCGGTATTTCATCGTCACTATCTGTTTCATAATCCATAGGTAGGAAATCAGACAGGGCGTAACTCCTTTTCTCTTTACTTTGCCCTTTTAGCAGTTGTTGTAGGGCTTTACGGTCCTTTTGTGTGAAGGACTCGTGGTATTGGTTGCCTTCCATTACGGAGGCCTCTTTATGTTTGCGAGGTTTTTCAGGTCTTTTCTTGGCCTTTTGTTCACCATTCGATGAACATGAATCGCCTGCTTCAGCCTCTTGGCTAAGAGCATCGATTTTGGCCTCGAATTCCCTTCTCAAATCTTCTATCTCTTCTAGTTTGTTTTTATTTTTCAAAAACCTCCTAGAGTGAGAACTTGATGCGCATGAGCCCTGGTTCGACACTTCACTTGGATTTGATTTCGACATGCTTTCAAGCTTTCAAAATCCTATGTATGAAGTACAACAAGTAAAAGAGTTAAAATGACACTTTTGGAAAAATTTTCGCAAGGTTTCTAATATGACTCGATTTTTCAAAAGACTCACGTCCCACCGGGCATGCCAAACCTGTAGACACTGAAAATCCTCGCCTCTGGTTCTTAGGCTTGAAGTGAATCTTTTCGTGTGTCTAAGTCGTATTTTAGCAAAAGGGCGTGCCAGCTAGCTTGCTTAAGCTAGCGAAGAAATGTTTTGAAATCTGACTTCTATCAGGGTGACTGTGAGCAAGTGAGCTCTTTTCGTCGCAGACCTTCTTGCACCGATGCGCAAGGGTCAGTCTGTACGCTTGGCAAAGTCTTTTAAGATGTAAACCTCTTTGAAAAATAGCCTAAGTGTTTGGGCTTTGGATATATGATTTCAGATTTTATTACACGTGGGATTTGCACGTGCCTATGTCTTTCTTTTTATCTATTTCGGGCCAACTAGGTGTGTGTGCAAGTGACCTAGGTTGGGCGATTTTTGAGCGGGAGTATGGGGTTCGCTTTGATGCAATATGCGTCCTAACTCGTGGTATGGCGTATACGCAATGCAAACTCATGCAACTCCAAAGGGAAAACCCGAATTGAAAGACAATGTGGAAGGGAAATGACTTAATGTAAATTTGCAAAAGGGAAATTGCAAAAGGGAAATATGGCTATATCTTAAGAGCAGAAAGGCTCAATTGTGCAAGTGTGTGTGTCGTGTATATATGTAAAGACTACGCACACTGCGGAACCTTAAAACCCAAATCTAAAAGACATAGCCGAAGGGAGATACTTATAATATATATGGGCCTGAAGGTCGCCAACGTGTGCGTGGGTGTTGTGTGTATGTTGAAAGACAACTCACATGACTTGTAATGAAACCCAAATATAATTGCAATAGGCCTTGACTAAGGTCTTGGGAGTAAGAGCCTAGGGCTAACCCAAGCCGATATGGGATCGGCTATACTCCCCGAATACCGCCGGAGCCACCCCCTGTGACCACCTCGGTCAAGGGTGCCCCGGAACCTGCCTTAGAAGAGACCTATGGTTTAGATCTCCTATTCCGAGTCTAACCCGTAGTGTTTTCTCTTTGTAGGTATGACGGAAGATCCCTTTTCTAAAAATACCAAAAACATTTAAAAAACTTAAAATAAAAAAAAAAAAAAAATCGAAAAACAAGAAAAACCAAAAACAATGGAAAAACAAAAACTCGAAAAAAGAGTGCTTTGTATAGTTCCCAAGGTTCTTGTTTTACAAAAACCCCAAAAAATCGAAAATTTGGAAAATACCAAAAAGATTTTGTACATAGTTGCTCCTGGTAGGACTTTGGCAAAAGAAAAGGATTTCGAAAGAAACGTCGTCTGCATAGCCAGACCAAAAATTTCGAAATCAGGTGAAAATCCAAGTACAAAACCAGGTCATTTTGAAAACCACGCATCAAATTCCCTCGGGTCTACAGCCCACGAGAATGAAAGCCCAGAAGTGGATCCCCTTGAGGAAGATCCCACTTCTGAGCTCCCAGAATTTCATAGAATTCTCGATTTTGAAAGACCTTCCCAATCAGTAGGAGGAGATTTCATAGAGGTGAACCTAGGGGATGATTCCAATCTCAAAACCATCAAAATAGGCGCATGCTTGCATGAAACTGAAAAGTTAGCATTCATTGCATTTCTACGAACCTATTTAGATGTGTTTGCATGGACGTATGAAGACATGCCGGGCATAGATCCCAGCATAGTCGAGCATTGTCTTCCCTTAGATGCAGGTGTAAAACCCATAAAGCAGAAGCTTAGGAAAATACACCCGAATGTACACATGCAAGTCAAAGAGGGTTTAGAAGATCTGCTAAAAGCCGGATTTATAAAACCCATTGCGTATTCTAATTGGTTATCAAATATCGTTGTAGTTCGAAAAACCAATGGGAAAATTCGAATATGCATCGATTTCAGAAACCTGAATAAAGCCACTCCAAAGGATAATTATCCTTTACCAAACATAGATTTGATAGTCGATAGTACTGCAAATCATGAAATGTTTTCATTTATGGATGGCTATTCAGGCTATAATCAAATCAAACTAAGTCCACGAGATCAGGGTAAGACCGCCTTCACAACCCCATGGGGCACGTACTGCTATACAGTCATGCCCTTTGGTTTGAAAAATGCCGGCGCAACATACCAACGAGCCATGACCACGATCTTCCATGATCAAATTCATGAGCTTGTCGAAGTGTATGTAGATGATCTCTTGGCAAAATCAAAAACCCGATGCACTCACATCGAATGTTTACAAAAGATTTTCGAAAGGCTTAGGCTTTACAAAGTAAAGCTAAACCCTCAAAAATGTGTGTTCGGGGTAGAATCAGGGAAGCTTCTAGGCTTTATGGTGAGCCAAAGGGGAATAGAAGTCGACCCCTCTAAGTGTCGAGCCATCATAGACATGGCTCCGCCCTCCAATCTCACCCAAATCCGTAGCCTCCTAAGTCGCTTACAATCTGTTCGCCGATTCATATCGAATCTGGCAACTAGATGCGAACCCTTCAACAAACTGTTGAGGAAGGGTACGAAATTCTTATGGGATGGCGAATGCCAAAAGTCCTTCGAGAGACTGAAGGCATACTTGGTTAATCCCCCCGTTTTGAATCCTCCAAAGCAAGGAAAACCGCTTTTATTATACATCTCCATGCATGCAAATGCTTTAGGAGCCCTGTTGGCTCAATACGAGGATGACACCCATAAGGAGTATGCCATCTACTATATTTCGAAAACTCTCTTGGCTTATGAACGAAATTATCAAGCCATGAAGAAGACGTGCTTGGCCCTAGTCTGGGCCTGCCAGAAGTTCAGACACTATTTTCTAGATCATGAGATCTGGATAGTGTCCAAGCTTGATCCAATCAAGCACTTGTTCGAAAAACCCATTCTCACGGGTAGATTGGGCAAATGGCAACTCCTTCTAATGGAGTATGATTTGAAATACCATCACCAGATCTCCATTAAGGGGCAAGCCCTAGCAGATTACGTGGCTGAATTCCCCTTAGAGGACGCATATCCCACTCTTGTTGAAATGCCTTATGAAGGCATCTTGCAAAACCATTTTCAAAACCACATTTTGGCAAATTCTTTCGAAAACCAAGTGTGGAAGATGCACTTCGATGGGGCACGAAACCAACGAGGGGCTGGTGCTGGGGTCATCCTAATCTCCCCTGAAAAGGGCGAGATTCCCATAGCAGTCCGCTTAGATTTTGAATGTTCCAACAACGTAGCAGAGTATGAGGCACTCATACAAGGCTTAAGGATTTCGAAAACTCTAGGGGCATCGTGCATTGAGGTCTTTGGAGCTTCGCTCCTTGTCATAAACCAGGTTTTAAAAATTTGGCAAGTACGTAATGAGAAACTACTTCCATATCACGAGTTGGCCACTCGATTGGTCCAATACTTCTAGTCGTGTAAGCTCACACACGTAGGAAGAGAGGACAATGGCATCGCCGATGCCCTCTCCTCCTTGGGTTCAGCCCTGAAGGTCAATCCCATTTCAGGGACCAGATCTTTGGAAATATGGCATGCGCCCCACCCATCCACACACGACTTGGATATTTGCCAAAACAACCTAGAGTCTATCGAAAAACCCTGGTTTTATGACATAAAACAATTTTTAGAAAATGGGGGATTCACCGAGGATGCCACATCCAAAGATAAGGCATTCATTCGTAAGATTTCGACCCGATACACCATTCTGGGTGGGGTCTTATACAAAAAGAGTTTTACCGGCATTCTACTTAGGTGTATCGACCTAGAGGAGGCTAGGATAGTGATGCATGAGTTCCACGATGGAGAATGTGGAGGTCATGTTATTGCCAACATGATGGCGATGAAAATACTTAGAGGGGGCTACTTTTGGTCCACCCTGAAAAAGGATTGTCACGATCATGTTAGGAAGTGTCATCCGTGTCAAGTGCATGGCCACGCCATCCATATCCCTTCATCTGCATTGCATTCCGTGGTCAGCCCCTGGCCATTTACCATGTGGGCATTTGACATTGTAGGCCCAATATTTCCAAAGGCCTCGAATGGGCATCGATTTATTTTAGCAGCCACAGAGTATTTCTCCAAGTGGGTGGAAGCCATTTCCCTAACCAATGTAATGGGGCAACATGTGGTGGCTTTGATCAGGAGGAATATCTTGGCTCGATTTGGGGTTCCACGAGACCTTGTGTTTGATAATGGTACCCCATTCAAGAACGAGCGGATGGTTAAGTTGTGCAACACATATGGCATAACTCACCACTTCTCCTCGCCCTACTACCCTCAAGGCAACGGCCAAGCCGAAGCCACAAACAAGACTCTCATTAGTATTATTGAGAAAACCTTAGAGAAGGGTAGGATGTGGCACGAGAAGCTGGATGAAGCCTTATGGGCTTGTAGGACTTCCATCCGGACTCCCACGAATGCCACACCATTCGAGTTGGTCTATGGCACAAACGCCATTCTTCCCATTCATACCCAACTGCATTCATTCCATACATCCATAGCACTCGACCTCCCCCTAGAGACGCTTCAGCATGCTAGGATGGCCGAACTAGATTTGCTAGATGAGAGGCGACTCCTTGCCATGGATCATGCTCGTGCATACCGGCAAAGGATAGCCTGACATTATAGCAAACACATGAGGCCTCGCCACTTTAAAGTGGGAGATCTGGTCTTAAAAACCATCCACCATTGTGGCCCACACCCCGTAGGCAAGTGGCGCCCCAACTAGGATGGACCCTATGTTGTACGAGCAACCACTACGAACAATTCGTATTGGTTGATCGATGTAGAAGGTAGGAATTTAGCAGATCCTATCAATATTCAATACTTAAAGAAGTATCATGTGTAGGATCTGGATTAAGTTCCATTTTTCGAAAATTTTAAGGGATAGCTGCCCTGAGACATGTGAATAAGGTGCAAAGGCGAACTCGTGTGACCCTGAGTGAAGAGAATTCGCACTTGTGAAAGAGTGGAGTTTTCAAAATCGTGGTTACATTTGAAAATCCTTCTTCTTACAAAGAAAGGCCTAGTTCAACATAGCAAGATACTTGCAAATAGTACGTGCTATTTCTAAATAGGCTGATCTGGAATGGATCGAGTGTAGGTTTGGGATAAGTCCTCCCCTCTTCTCTTCTCCTTCCAAAAGGAAAACAAAGGCCCAAAACAAAAGGGAATTTCCCATTCAAAGTCTCTTTCCAAAAGAAAGAAACCAGGCTTCAAAAAGAAAATCGATTCTCTTATGAAAAAGAGGGATTAAAGAAAAAATACTCCCAAAGGGAGACCCTCTATGAAAAAAAGAAAAAAGAGGCCAAAAAGCTCAAAAAGAGCAGTTTTCCGCCCTCTATGCCTTAAACCACGGGACACTTCAGAAGGGACCGTGGTACCTCTTTCCCATCCCTAGCTTATCCCAAGCTAAAGCATGGTTCATTTCGAGGAATCCTAAAGTAAAAATAGGATTTACTTACTTGAATTTCATCTTGTTTGAGAATTCGACGTTTCGAGTAAGGCGTAGGAATTTGAAATGAAGCTTGTTTTCTTATAAAACCTCCGCTAGATAAGCGAGTGTTAAGACTCAAACAAGGGCAAGCATGAAGAGCTCGAGATCCTTAGGATCGAGGCTCAAGACAGTTGTCCCTTTTGTAAATAGCTTTTGTAAATAAGTTTTGAAAACCGAACATCGAACAGCATAGGATCTGCTCACTTGGAGCAGTAGGCCTTGTAAGTCTCTAGAGTTCGACCACATCTGGTCCCTGGGAGGTCGCCACTTTTGGCACCACACCCATGTCATTTGCATTCCACGCATGGTACTTGCATGAACATGATCCCATTTAGGACCAGATTCCATGTAGAACCCTTTGGCATGATATGTCCTCCTACCAGAGTTTGTAAATTGAGATTTTTGCTAAAAATGGGACGATCCCATATTCTTCGTGGCTAGATCTAGGGAGACACTAAAAGGGGTGTTTGTCATCTTTGCCCTTATCCAAATCTATTTGGACAAGGCCAAAGAGGGGCATCTGTAAACACCCCGAAACCCTTCTTCCCTGAGTCCCACCATCTCCCACCTGCTCCACCTACCCCACCTACTCCACCTGCACCGCCACCTTCTCTCTTCCATCCACCACCATCTCCCAGCCGGACGCGACCACCATCTCCCGGCCGGATGCCACCACTTGCTCTCCATCCCAACCACCCGATTTCTCTCTTCCATCCACCGCATCTCCCCATTCGGTAAGTACCCCCCTAACGCTACCTAACTCCTTCTCTACTCCCTCTCCATTCCTAGCCACCCACCATACCATCATCTCACCTACACATCAGCCCTTTGCTGCCACCATTCTCCCTTAGTCGAACCTAGCACAACCTAAACCATCGGCCACTACCTAACTACCCTAACTATACCCGGCCAGCCATCTCTTTTCCCCTTAGACTCTCATTCGGCCTTCCCTTAAACTCCCTTAGGTTCATATTCCCTAACACTATATACTCTCCATTCGTGACCCTACACACTTACTTGGCCCTGCCCTTTGATCGAAAAACTCAATTTTTGCAAAGCGTACAGATTGACCCTTGCGCATCGGTGCAAGAAGGTCTGCGATGACAAGAGCTTACTTGCTCACAGTCGCCACGTTTAGAACTCAGTGTTAAAAATATCTTCGCTAGCTTAGGTAAGTTAGCTGGCATGCCCTGTTTGCATACATAGGCCTTAGACACACGAGAGGATCCGCTCCGAGCCCTAAAAAAGGCAAAGAGGCAGGGATTTTCGCGCGTCTACAAGGAGGTTAGGGTGTTAGCTAGGGTATGTCACTATGGCTTGGGGTAGGTCTAAGGGGTAAGGCTTAGCTAAGGGCTGAGATGGGTGGCTAAGGGAAAGTGGGGGACGTAGGGTGTGAAGTGGTCGGGTAAGAGAGGATGTCTAGGGTGCAACAATGGCGGGTGATGGGCGATGTGGCTAGGTAAGAGGGGGAGAGGAAGAGGAGGTAGGTAGGGCAGAGATGGGGTACTAACCGGGGGTGGTGACTGTGGTGGTAGCCGGAGGTGGTGGAAGGAGGTGGCAGCTGGAAGATGGTGGAAGGCGGGTGTAAAGTTGCAGCCGGGTGTGAAGTACAGGTGGTAGCCGAGTGGAAGTGGAGCCAGGTGGGGGCGACGGTGAACGGTGGTGCTGTTGGGAGTTGATGGGAGTTGTAAACACCCTAAATCTTCTATATTTCAAAAAACTCTCGAAAAAGCTCGTTTGAGCCAAAACGACAACCTATTTTGAAATGTGAAAACAGGTACAGAAGGCAAAAGAAGACCCTAGGCCCGAAGAGGATTCAAGCCTAGAGCTTCAGAAGCCACTCCCTGATAAAAAAATAAAAGAAAGCAGAGCCCGTTTGATGAAAAGCTCAACGGAGTCCAGAACGGCGAGACGGAGTCCGGACGACAAAGTTGGGGAAAACCCAGCACCAGACGGAGCGCTGATGAAGCCAGTGCCCGCACAGATTGTTCGCCTCGAGAAGCCAAGAGGGACTGCCCGAAGAAATTTTGATTTGGATCTAGACCATATATATCCAGATCCAAATCCATGTAATGAATAGTGTTTGGATATGGGCCAATCCAAATAGTGTTTGGGTCGATCCAAATAGTGTTTGGATTTGGATTGGATCCAAATAGTGTTTGGATTGGATCTGGATCAAAATATCCAGATCCATATCCATAAAAATGTTGGGTTTGGATCAGATACGGATCTCAAAATATCCGAGATCCAATATCCAGATCCAAATAGTGTTTGGATTTGGGTTTGGATCCAAACCCCAAACCCAAACCCAAATCCAAGACCCACCTCAAATGTCTATAAATAGAGGTGAGGGGGTCCATGTAAAGGGTTCATGCAAATATTTGGGAGGAGAGAGAGGGAGTGATAGACCTAGCCATGTGGGCTCATTGGGTGAGGTGGGTTCAAGCCATGTGGGCTATGTGGGTCTAGACCAAGGGGCTGCAACCAAGAGGTGGGCTGGATCAAGTGGCTGCAACCAAGCTTGGACATGGGCTGGACCGACTCCAAGAGGTAAGCCTAACCTAACCTAGCCATTCTCTCTACACCCCTCTAAACCTAACCCCCAACCTAGCCTAGGTTCGAACCTACCTAACCCCAACTGGACCTAACCCCAACTGAACCTAACCCTAACTAAACCTAGCCCTAACCCAGCCTAGGTTCGACCAAACCTAACCCTAGACTCGAACCGACCTAAATCTAACCGGACCGCGCCCTGCGCGTCACCCGAACCCCCTGCCGCGCGCCCCACGCCCAGTCCGCGCTTCCTGATGCCATCCCGCGCTACTGCGGTGCCCCTCAGTGCCCTGCCGCCCCTTTAGCGCCAGGACCCCCCCCAGCGCTCCCCGCGCCACTACAGCCGCGCCAGGCGCCAAACGCCTCCCTACCGACCCGACTGCCTCCCTGCCGACCTGACCACCCCCCTACCGACCTGACCTGCACCCTGGCCGTGACCTGCACTCTAGGACAGACCCTACACAGCCCCCATCTTGGCCGAACCTTAGTTCCCCTAAGACCCTAACCGTGCCTCATAGAACCTCTCTCAAAGCGACATAGGATAACCCCCTCTTGGCTTCCCAAGGTGAATCGTGAGCCCAAGCGCAAGCAAGGTGAACATGGACCAGCTATTTATAAGTGTCTAAACTTGGTCTATTACATTAACTTGCTTTATATTCAATTAAATTTTGATACGGGGTTGTAAAAGGAGCTTCGTCTCCCCCTGATTGTAATAACGTGGTTTGACACACCCACACACACGTGCACTTGAGCCTTTCCGCTCTTAGTTGCACACTTTTGCATATACACACGGGCCTAACGAGCCCCTAAGATATAGTTGTATTTATATATTTTAAGTCGCGGGGGTTTTTAATTAAGTCGTGTGTGTTGTCTTTCCATTTTCCACACGCACACACATTGAGCTTTTGTTCTTACTCCCAAGACCTTAGTTAAGGCCATACTGCAATTTATATTTGGGTTTTATTTCATGTCGTGTGTGTAGTCTTTCAATTCAAGCACGCACCCACATTGAGCCTTCACTCTTATTTGAAAGACCCAAGTAAGGGCCGTGTTATACTATTTGGGTTTAATTTCATGTTGTGTGCGTAGTACTTAAATTCAAGCACACACACATTGAGCTTTCGCTCTTATTCCCAAGACCTTAATCAAGGCCATATTGCAAGTTATATTTGGGTTTTATTTCATGTCGTGTGTGTAAGTCTTTCAATTCAAGCACGCACCCACATTGAGCCTTCGCTCTTATTTGCAAGATCCAAGTAAGGGCCCATATACATACCTTATATACATATCTCCCTTCGGCATTTACATTACAAGTCATTTCCCTTCGGTTATTTCCCTTCGGCATTGTCTTTACATTCAGGTTTTTCCTTTGGAGTAGCGTGAGTTTGCATTGCATCTATGCCATACCACGAGGTAGGACGCATATTGCATAAAATCAAACCCCGTACTCCCGCTCAAAATTCGCCCCATGTAGTGGAGTGTTCATAACACACACCTAGGTGGCCCATAAAGGGATAAAAAGAAAGACTTAGGGGCGTACAAATCCACGTGATCTAAAATCTAAAAATCATACAAAAACAACTCGAATCAATCGTGCAAACACGCCAAGACTTAGGCTATTTCGATGCACGCCCATCGTGCCTAAGCAGATTAAAATTTGAAAGACTTAGGGTCGTCCAACCCTTATAAAATCAAAATCGCTCAAATGCATGGTTTTTAAAAGGTTTTAAAACACTTCTTCATTCAAAATATATTTTGAGTTAAACTTGTTTTCAAAATGAAGTCTCTAAGCGTACAGACTGACCCTTGCACATCGGTGCAAGAAGGTCTGCGACGTAAAAATCCCGCTTGCCTACAATAGCCTTTCAAAAGTCAGATTATTTTCAAAACATACTTTGCTAGTTAAAGTAAACTAGCTGGCACGCCCATAAAGTGAAGTAGATTGCAAAAAGGTTCACTTCAGGCCTCAGAACCCGTAAGTGAAAATTTTCGGTGTCTATAGGAGTGAAGTGGATGAGAGAGAGGGCTGAGGGCTGCCCAAAAATCCCATGCAAAACCCGCCCCAAAAGGGTTTTTTTTATAGGCATGGCATGGGTCGGTTGGGATGGTATTGGGGGGTCGGTTGGGCTGGTTTGGTGGTGGTGGTTTGGGGGTATGGTGTGCTAGATATTTAGGTGGGCCAGATATTTGTTTTGGGTGGTTTGGGGAAATAGTGTGCTAGGTATTTAGGTGGGCTGGTTTTGTGGTTTAGGGCTTAGTTAGGTGGGTTGGGCTTAGGGTGAGGTTTAGTGGAGTGGGTTAGGTATTTAGGCTAGGATTAGGGTGAGGTTAGGGGGATTAGGCTAGGATTAGGGAAGGATTAAGGAAGTGGGTTAGGTGATTAGGCTAGGATTAGGGTGAGGGTTAGGTTCTTGGGCTAGGTTTAGTAGCATCCCCTTGGCCTTCGACCCATGAAATTGCTCGAACTACCTGGTTTTACAAAAGCAGCCCCAAAGGGCTATTTTGAGTCTGGAAACCCAAGAGCCTTCCAGGCAACCCTGTACATATGTTTAAGACATATGTGTTTTAAAATATGTGTTATATTGTTTTAAAACCTTTAAAAATGTATTTTGAAACCCCGGAAAGCAACTTAGCCTGATGAAAGTAGGACCAAAGAAGCAAAAGAGAGCTCGGAACGGGAGCATATGTCGAGCCCGACACATCAACTCTCGCATCAGATTCATCCCCAAAATCTCGGACCTCCAAGCCCCTGTTATCAACAAATCTATCAAAATGATCTCCGGAAGGTGAAAAGAGGAGCAAACGACAATGTTGGCAAAGACCCAACAAAAGACGGAGTATTGATGATGTCAGGCCCCGCACAAACCATACGTTTCGAACATACCATGAAGGAGTCAGAAAATCAGATTTAGATCAGATCTGGACCATATATATCCATATCCAAATCCAAACATGTATATAGATTTGGATTTGGATTTGGATCCAAAGATCCAATCCAATATCCACATCCATGGCCCACATCACCTTCTCATAAATGGTTGTGGGGCCCACAAGAAATTCACGTGAAAAGCTTGGGTATGAGAGAGAATGGGGGATAAAATATGAATGAGAATATGGTGGGCTTGACTTTTGTGTCAAGTTTTGGGTTAATCATGTAGGTTTAGCCTAATGAGTGTGGGTTTAAGCTTGTATGCACCTACACATAACCTAGGGCTGCACCAACTTGCTGCAACTAGGTCCATGGGTCTAAGGCCAAGGGGATGCTACTAAACCTAGCCCTAGAACCTAACCCTCACCCTAGTCCTAGCCTAAACACCTAACCCACTTCCTTAATCCTTCCCTAAACCTAGCCTAATCCCCCTAACCTCACCCTAATCCTAGCCTAAACACCTAACCCACTTCACTAAACCTCACCCTAAGCCCAACCCACCTAATTAAGCCCTAAACCACTAAACCAGCCCACCTAAATACCTAGCACACCATATCCCCAAACCACCCAAAACAAATATCTGGCCCATCTAAATATCTAGCACACCATACCACCAAACCAGCCCAACCGACTCCCCAATACCATCCCAGTCACCGACCCCATTAAGCCTATAAATACCCCTCCCATTCATGCGGGTTGAAACTCTTGGCTCTCGAAAAAGATGGCCCCCCTTGGTCCTACCTTCTCCCCTCTTGGAACCCAGCCAGCAACACCACTCCACTCCGCTCCACTTTAGAAGCATCACTCTCCATCTTCCCCACTTCAGTCGGCGCCACCAGCCCTTCCATTCGGCCAGGACCTCTTCCACCCACCACCTCCATCCTTCGGCCAAGACCTAGCCATACACCCGCCACCTTCCCTTAGCCTATCTAACACCCCATTCACCCGGCCAGCACCTGCCACCTTCCACCATTCGGCCACCACTTGCACCACCTGCCCCTCATCCCTTAGCTCAACTCCCTCTTCCTATACACCTCAGCCTTACCTCTCCCTAAGACCTACCCCAAGCCTTAGTGACATACCCTAGTTCGACCTACCTCCCCTAAGCACTTCAACCTCAACTAAAACACCAGCGCCTCCACTCGGCCAGGACCTGCTCCTTCTTCCCTTCGGCCAGGGTCTGCACTCGCCACCTTCCACCATTCGGCCAGCATCACCTATCGCCTCTTCTTCACCCATTCGGCCAGTTGCCCTCCATGGCTTCCCTTAGGTAAGCCTCACCTCTCACTCTCCCCTCCTTCTCCTCCATCTCACCCCCTAGGTCGACTCCACCAGCACTTCCACCTTCTCTTGCCACCCCACAAACCTACCACTCCATCACCCGATTGCCCCCAACATCTCCCTTACACCCGGCCATTTCATACCCTACATTTCCACCTTCCCTCAGCCACCTAGCTAAGACCCGAACCTGCCCCAACTCACTCAAAGACCCTCCTTGCTGCACCTTGTATTCGGCCATCCTCAAAGCACCCACTCGGCTAAGACCCTACTTGGCGCCCACCCGCACCAAAGGAGCTCCCCTTCGGCTGTCCAAGGAGACTCACTAGGCCAAAGCCAAGCAACTCACACCCGGATCAGCTATACGTAAGTGCCTAACTCGGTCCTTGTTATGAACTTGCTCATGCTTAATTAAATTTGATACAGGGTTGTAATAATGGAGCGTTGTCTCCCCCCGCTTGTAATAATGTGGTTTGGCACACCCACACACACGTGCACTTGAGCCTATTCCGCTCTTAGCTGCACACGATTATAGTACACACACGGGCCTAATCAGCCCTTAAGATATAGTTATACCTATATGTTTTAAGTTGCGTGGGTTTTAATTTAAGTTGTGTGCGTAGCATTTCAATTTCTACACTCACACACATTGAGCTTTCGCTCTTATTCCCAAGACCCTAGAAAGGGCCGTATTGCAATTTCCCTTGGGCGTTTTAATTCAAGTTGTGTGCGTAGTATTTCAATTCTACACTCACACACATTGAGCTTTCGCTCTTACTCCCATGACCTTAGTCAAGGCCTATTGCAATTATATTTGGGTTTCAATTAAGTTGTGTGCGTAGTATTTCAATTTTACACTCACACACATTGAGCTTTCGCACTTATTCCCAAGACCTTAGTCAAGGCCATATTGCAATTATATTTGGGTTTCATTACAAGTCGTGTGAGTTGTCTTTCAATATACACACAACACCCATGCACACGTTGGCGACCTTCGGGCCCATATATATTATAAGTATTTCCCTTCGGCTACGTCTTTAAGATTTGGGTTTTAAGGTTCAGCAGAGTGCGTAGTCTTTACATATATACACGGCACACACTTGCACAATTGAGCCTTTCCGCTCTTAAGATATAGCCATATTTCCCTTTTGCAATTTCCCTTTGGCAATTTACATTACGCAATTTCTCTTAAGCATTGTCTTTCAATTTCGGGTTTTTCCTTGGAGTTGTGTGAGTTGCATTGCATACTCGCCATACTCGAGCTAGAGTGCATACCTGCATCAAAGCAAATCCTGAATCAATTGTGCAAACACGCCAAGACTTAGGCTATTTCGATGCACACACATCGTACCTAAGTAGATTAAAATTGAAAGACTTAGGGTCATCCAACCCTTGTAAAATCAAAATCGCCCAAGTGCATGGTTTTCAAAAGGTTTTAAAACACTTCTTCATTCAAAAATATATTTTGAGTTAAACTTGTTTCAAAACGAAGTCTCTAAGCGTACAGACTGACCCTTGCGCATCGGTGCAAGAAGGTCTACGACATAAAGATCCCGCTTGCCTACAATCGCCTTCAAAAAGTCAGATTATTTCAAAACATACTTTGCTAGTTAAAGTAAATGTAAACACCCCGAAATCCCACGAATTTCCCAAATCCATCTAGGTTTGTAAAAGCAGCCCCAAAGGGCCATTTTGGGTCTGGAAACCTAGGAGCCTTCCAGACAACCCTATACATATGTTTTGAACTCTGTATTTCAAAAATATACAATATGGCTTTTAAAACCTTTTTAAAACATGTTTTGAAACCCCGAAGCAACTTCGGCCTAATCCAGACAGGACCAGGAAAGCTAAGGAGAGCCTAGAACTGGAGCACATGTCGAGCTCAGCACAACAACTCTCGTATCAAATCCACACCCCTAGGATCTCGAACGTCCAAGACCCTATTATCATCAAAACATCATTTGAAGTCATCTCCGGAAGGCGAAAATAGAGGCGGACGATCATGTTGGCGAAGACCCAACGAAGACGGAGTACTGATGCTGTCAGGCCACGCACAAACCGTTCGTTTCGAACACAGCTCGAAGGAGTCAGAGTTCAGTTTGGATCGGATCTGGACCATATATATCCAGATCCCAATCCAAACCCATGTATGGACTTGAATTTGGATTTGGATCCAGAGATCTAATCCAATATCCATATCCATGGCCCACATCACCTTCTCATAAATGGAGGTGGGGCCCACTTGAATTTCACGTGGGATTATGGGCATCAGAGAGAGTGGGGATGGATAAGATCAAGTGTGTGTTGTAATTAAGCTTGACTTGTGTGTCAAGTTTGGGGTTAATCATGTGGGTTAGCCTAATTAAGTGGGTTTAAGCTTGTAATTAGCCAAAACCTAACCTAGGGCTGCACCAACATGATATGGTTAAGGTCTATGGGCCATGCAAAGGGAGCTCCTTCACCTAAACCTAACCAAAAACACCTAATCCTAGCCTTCCACCCTAATCCGACCCTAATCTAAGCCTAATCACCAAACCCACTTCCCTAATCCCGGCCTAATCCCAACCTAATCACCTAACCCACTTCCCTAATCCTTCCCTAAACCTAGGTTAATTTCCCTAAACCTAGCCTAATCCTAGCCTAATCACCTAACCTAGCTCACTAAACCTCACCCTAGAACCAACCCACCTAACTAAACCCTAAACCTCTAAACCACCCCTAGCCCACAACCTACCCAAACCACTTGTATTTAAAATATCTGGCCCTACCCTTTCCAGCCCACCTTATCATCATACCACCCTACCTAAACCACCTAACCACTACCCCAAACCTAGCCCTAACCGACCTAACCCAGCCCTATATAACCCCCCCCCCCCCTTGGGGGCGGGTTTCATCATCTAGGAGCCCACCCATTCCCAGCCGGGTCCTCCACCTGCTCCACATCCCACCTCCACCTGCTCCACATTCCACCACCACCTGCTACACATCCCGCCACCACCTACACCACTACCTTCCAGCCGAACGCCACCACCATCGCCACCATCATCCGGTTGATTCCCTTCCACCCACCACCATTTCTTCACTCGATAAGTCCCCTACATCCTACCTTACTACTTCTTCACTCCCTCAACACTCACAGCCACCTAATCCACTCCCCTATCACCCTAACATCAGCCCTTCCACTTGCTGCCACCCTTCTCACTCAACCGAACCCATAGCTCCCTAACTACCCGCCACCACCTAGCCCTTTTAGCCCCATTCGGCCACCCTATCCGACTCCCTAAAACCTGCCCACATCACCCCAAGACACCTACCATACCCACTACCACCTGGTCCCATCTCCTAGCTAGCTCCCTTCCCTTACATCACTCCTAGCCGCCCTAGCAGCCCGCCACCACCAAACTCCCTTAGTCAGCCACTCCCACCGACTGTTGCTCCTTCACTCGGCCAGCAACCCGCCAACCTTAGGTGCCCCATTAGGTCCTCCTTTGAGCTTCCCTTAGTGCCATACTCCCTTAGTGACCCTACTTAGGCCCTTTAGCCCTACACGCCAAAAAGAGCCCTTCCTTAGTAGCCAGCCACCTTCAAGGTGCCTCTTCCGTGCACCAAGAACATCCGGCCAGCACTTCTCCTTGCCGTTCAACCTCGCGGAGCTCCCTTCTGCAGCCCAAGGCGAAGGCCAAGCCCACGCTCAAGCAAGACATCTTCGGACCAGCTATTAGTAAGTGCCTAACTCGGTCTTTAGTTGTATACTTGCTTGAGATTTAATTCGATACAGGGTTGTAATAACGGAGCATAGTCTCCCCCCACTTGTAATAACGTGGCTTGGCACACCCACACACGTGCATTCCCATAGTAGTGCACGATTTTGAACACACACGGGCCTAATCAGCCCCTAATACATAAACATATACATATACTTTAATTTTGTAGGGTTTTGCTTAAGTTGGGTGTGTTGTCTTTCAATTCAAGCACTCAGACACATTGAGCCATCGCTCTTATTTGAAAGACCCAAGTAAGGGCCGACCTATACTATTTGGGTTTCATTTTATGTCGTGTGTGTAAGTCTTTCAATTCAAGCACTCACACACATTGAGCCTTCGCTCTTATTTGAAAGACCCAAGTAAGGGCCGACCTATACTATTTGGGTTTCATTTTATGTCGTGTGTGTAAGTCTTTCAATTCAAGCACTCACACACATTGAGCCTTCGCTCTTATTTGAAAGACCCAAGTAAGGGCCGACCTATACTATTTGGGTTTCATTTTATGTCGTGTATGTAAGTCTTTCAATTCAAGCACTCACACAAATTGAGCCTTCGCTCTTATTTGAAAGACCCAAGTAAGGGCCGACCTATACTATTTGGGTTTCATTTTATGTCGTGTGTGTAAGTCTTTCAATTCAAACACTCACATACATTGAGCCATCGCTCTTATTTGAAAGACCCAAGTAAGGGCCGACCTATACTATTTGGGTTTCATTTCATGTCGTGTGTGTAAGTCTTTCAATTCAAGCACGCACCCACATTGAGCCTCCGCTCTTATTTGCAAGACCCGAGTAAGGGCCCATATACATACTCTATATACATATCTCCCTTCGGCATTTACATTTCAAGTCATTTCCCTTCGGTTATTTCCCTTCGGCATTGTCTTTACATTTCGGGTTTTCCCTTTGGAGTAGCGTGAGTTTGCATTGCATCTACGTCATACCACGAGGTAGGATGCATATTGCATCAAAGCAAGCCCCGCTCAAATTCGCCCATGTAGTGGAGTGTTCATAACACACAAACTAGGTGGCCCATAAAGGGATAAAGGGAAAGATTTAGGCACGTGCAAATCCATGTGATCTAAAATCTGCAACCGCATCTAAAAGACCCGAATTAGACACCTCGAACCGCTTCATAGGCTTTCTATCCCAAAAACTCGATTTTTGTAAAGTGTACAGACTGACCCTTGCGCATCGGTGCAAGAAGGTCTGCAACGACAAGAGCTCACTTGCTCACAGTCGCCACGATTAGAAGTCAGTTTAAAATACATCTTCGCTAGCTTAGGTAAGCTAGCTGGCACGCCCTGTTTACATAAATAGGCCTTAGACGCACGAGAGGATCCACTCTAAGCCCAAGGAAGGGCGGAGAGGCGTGGGGATTTTCGTGCGTCTACAGAGATTGGCACGCCCGGTGGGACGTGAGCCTTTCAAAAATCGAGTTTTAAAGTAGAAGTCTTGCGAAAATTTTGTAAAAGGTGTCATTTTAACTTGTTTTCTTTGCTTGTACTTAGGATATTTTGAAAAAGCTTGAAAAGCATGTCAAAATCCAATCCAAGTGAAGTGTCAAGCCAAGGCTCATGCGCATCAGGTTCTCTCTCTAGGAGGATTTTCAAAAACAAAATAAAACTAGATGAGATCGAGGACCTGAGAAGGGAGTTTGATGCCAAAATCGATGCTCTCAGCCAAGAGGCTGAAGTAGGCGATTCGTGTTCATCAAACGGTGAACAAAGGCCTAAGAAAAGATCTGAAAAACCTCGCAAGCACAAAGAGACCTCCGTAATGAAAGGCAACAAATACCACGAGTCCTTCACACAAAAGGACCGTAAAGCCCTACAGCAGTTGCTGAAAGGGCAGAATAAAGAGAAAAGAAGTTACGCCCTGTCTGATTTCCTTCCTATAGATTACGAAACAGACAGTGACGATGAAATACCGAACTTCCATCGGTATGATGGCTTGGGAGACCCTAGGTCTCACTTACAGCTTTTCTCACGTCGAGCCCATAAGAAGAAAAAGGACTCGATGAAATGGGTGTATTGGTTCCCTTTATCCCTTAAAGGCACAGCTGCCAAATGGCTGGCTTCCTACGACTTAAGCCAGTTCGCTACTTTTGAAGAGTTAGCGAACTGCTTCATGCAAAGATTTGCACACAACGTAGAAGTCACACCAATTCTGAATACCTTAAGGGATACAAAGCAAGGCATGAACGAAGACGTACATGCCTTCATTATAAGATGGAGGTCGCTTTTGGGCCAAGTGCGAGAGCCCATATCCGAAGGATGCGCAGTCATGCTCATCCTGGATAACTTTAAAAGCGAGTTAAAAACCCTTCTCTCGCTCCATGAGATCTCAACTTTCCATAAGTTGATCAAAAAGGCCTCCCTTTTCGAAACCAACTTATGAAAAGGGACATACGATCACTTGTGGAAAGGAAGTGCCATTTCCAAAACCCGCTTGGAAAAGCCCATCACATACGGGCTACCCACGATGGACAAAGGGGCAAAGCCCCATAAAATCGCCAATGTCTGGGTGGATCCAGGCGTGGTGGGCACTTCCAAAAATTTTGAAAAGTTAGAAAATAGGAGGGAGTGAAATTTTCAAAAATCGGTTGAAAAAAGGGAGTACACTCCGCTGGGGCAACCTGTGTCGGAGGTCCTAGACCTCCTAGTTGCCCAGGGCATGATAGAACTCCCTGAAATCCCTGAAGGAGTCACTTCCAAAGGGGGGTATTTAAACCGATTTTGTAAGTATCATCGGCTCAAAGGCCATGATATCAAACGCTACTTTTCCCTCTTAAATAAAATTGAGAACTTGATAGCAGAAGGCCGGCTCCAGGTCACTGCGGAACCTGAGCCACCTCAAGCTATCTTCAAGGAACCCTTTCCCAAACACGCCAATGGCAGTGGGAAAGGAAAGGAGGTATGTACCCTCACCATTTCTAAGGAACTAACGCAAAAACTAGAACCTGGTCGACCCACTTGTGTGCCCATTCTTGTATTGTACAAGAAGCCCGCCCAAGTCATCATTCGGGGACCACCAAAAGTAGAATCCCCGACAAAACCAGTTTTAAAAATCCAAGGTTCTCCTCAGCTCATCCTTAGAGCCAAAGTTAGCACGAACCCTAGGCTGGTCATGGGGGAAGTGACTAGATCCGGGAGGATCTATCAACCCCCGCACCTTCAAGGTGCTCAAAAGGTGGTCAGTGTGCCTGGCCCCTCAAAAGCATGTATCCCTAGTGTTCTACCAAAAACAGATAAGGACAAGGTCATCCTAAATCCTTATGACTTCGAAAACCAGCTTTCAAAGATTCCTATTCACATGTCTATCTTAGAGCTTATAAAAACCTCGCCTAGGCATAAACTTGTATTAGAGAAAATTCTAGAAAGGGCCAAAGTTGATTCGAACATAAGTCCGGAATCCTTGTCTGCCCAAGTGGCTTTATTAGGAGCAAAATCGCCCATCACTTTCTCGGAAGATGATGTAGATAGACCCTACGAAACCCATAACCAGGCCCTGCATATCGAGGTGGTTTTAAACAACCACTCTCTGGACAGGTGCCTAGTCGATGGTGGAGGAGGGCTGTAGACGCGCGAAAAATCCCCACGCCTCCCCGCCTTTTCTGGGATTGGAGTGGATCCTCTCGTGCGTCTAAGGCCTATTTATGTAAACAGGGCGTGCCATCTAGCTTACCTAAGCTAGCGAAGATGTATTTTAAACTGACTTCTAATCGTGGCGACTGTGAGCAAGTGAGCTCTTGTCATCGCAGACCTTCTTGCACTGATGCGCAAGGGTCAGTCTGTACGCTTTGCAAAAATCGAGTTTTGGGGATAGAAAGCCTACGAAGCGGTTCGAGGTGTCTAATTCGGGTTTTTTAGATGCGGTTGCAGATTTTAGATCACGTGGATTTGCACGTGCCTAAGTCTTTCCTTTTATCCCTTTATGGGCCACCTAGTTTGTGTGTTATGAACAGTCCACTACATGGGCGAATTCGAGCGGGGCTTGCTTTGATGCAATATGCGTCCTACCTCGTGGTATGGCGTAGATGCAATGCAAACTCACGCTACTCCAAAGGGAAGACTCGAAATGTAAAGACAATGCCGAAGGGAAATAACCGAAGGGAAATAACCAAAGGGAAATTACCAAAGGGAAATGACTTGAAATGTAAATGCCGAAGGGAGATATGTATATAGAGTATGTATATGGGCCCTTACTCGGGTCTTGCAAATAAGAGCGAAGGCTCAATGTGGGTGCGTGCTTGAATTGAAAGACTTACACACACAACATGAAATTAAACCCAAATATAACTTGCAGTATGGCCTTGATTAAGGTCTTGGGAATAAGAGCGAAAGCTCAATGTGTGTGAGTGCTTGAATTGAAATACTACGCACACAACATGAAATTAAACCCAAATAGTATAACACGGCCCTTACTTGGGTCTTTCAAATAAGAGCAAAAGCTCAATGTGTGTGAGTGCTTGAATTGAAAGACTTACACACACGACATGAAATGAAAACCCAAATAGTATAGGTCGGCCCTTACTTGGGTCTTTCAAATAAGAGCGAAGGCTCAATGTGTGTGAGTGCTTGAATTGAAAGACTTACACACACGACATGAAATGAAAACCCAAATAGTATAGGTCGGCCCTTACTTGGGTCTTTCAAATAAGAGCGAAGGCTCAATGTGTGTGAGTGCTTCAATTGAAAGACAACACACCCCACTTAAGCAAAACCCTACAAAATTAAAGTATATGTATATACTTATGTATTAGGGGCTGATTAGGCCCGTGTGTGTTCAAAATCGTGCACAACTAAGAGAGTGCACGTGTGTGGGTGTGCCAAGCCACGTTATTACAAGCAGGGGGAGACTATGCTCCGTTATTACAACCCCGTATCAAATTGAATCTCAAGCAAGTATACAACTAAAGACCGAGTTAGGCACTTACTAATAGCTGGTCCGAAGATGCCTTGCTTGAGCGTGGGCTTGGCCTTCGCCTTGGGCTACGAAAGGGAGCTCCGCGGAGTAAAACGGCAAGGGGTTGCTGGCCGAGTGTCCTTGGTGCGCAGAAGAGGCGCCTTGAAGGTGGCCGACTGCTAGGAAAGGGCAGTCTTTGGTGTATTGGGTTAAAGGACCTAAGTAGGGTCACTAAGGGAGGATGGCACTAAGGGAAGCTCAAAGGAAGACCGATCGGGGGCCCCTAAGGTTGGCGGTTTGCTAGGGTGGCTAGGAGTGATGTAAGGGAAGGAAATGGCCGACTAAGGGAGTTTGGTGGTGGCGGGTAGTTAGGGTGCTAGGGGTTCGGCTAAGTGGGGCTGGTGGCAGCAGGTGGACGGGCTAGTGTTAGGATGATAGGGGAGTGGATTAGGTGGCTGAGAGTGGAGAGGGAGTGAAGAGATGGCAAGGTAGGATGTAGGGGACTTACCGGGTGAAGAAGAGGGTGGCGGTCGGTTGGAAGGGAGTTGTGCAAGCGGTGGCGTTCGGCTGGAAGGTGGTGGTGTAGGTGGTGGTGCAGGTGGTGGTGGGATGTGGAGCAGGTGGAGCAGGCGGCTGAGCTTGGGGAAGTGGAGGACCCGGCTGGGATGGGTGAGGCGGCTTGGTGATGAAGCCCGCCCCCAAGGGGGGGGGGTTTATATAGGGCTGGGTAGGTTGGTTAGGGCTGGGTTTGGGGTAGTGGTTAGGTGGTTTAGGTAGGGTGGTATGATGATAAGGTGGGCTGGAAAGGGTAGGGCCAGATATTTTAGATACAAGTGGTTTGGGTAGGTTGTGGGCTAGGGGTGGTTTAGAGGTTTAGGGTTTAGTTAGGTGGGTTGGTTTTAGGGTGAGGTTTAGTGAGGTAGGTTAGGTGATTAGGCTAGGATTAGGCTAGGTTTAGGGTAATTAACCTAGGTTTAGGGAAGGATTAGGGAAGTAGGTTAGGTGATTAGGTTGGGATTAGGCCGGGATTAGGGAAGTAGGTTAGGTGATTAGGCTCAGATTAGGGGTGGATTAGGGTGGAAGGCTAGGATTAGGTATTTTTGGTTAGGTTTAGGTGAAGGAGCTCCCTTTGCATGGCCCATAGACCTTAACCACATCATGTTGGTGCAACCCTAGGTTAGGTTTTGGCTAATTACAAGCTTAAACCCATGTTAATTAGGCTAACCCACATGATTAACCCCAAACTTGACACACAAGTCAAGCTTAATTACAACCACACTTTAATCTTATCCTCCCCCACTCTCTCTCATGCCCATAATCCCACGTGAAATTCAAGTGGGCCCCACCTCCATTTATGAGAAGGTGATGTGGGCCATGGATGTGGATATTGTATTGGATCTCTGGATCCAAATCCAAATCCAAGTCCACACATGGGTTTGGATTGGGATTTGGATATATATGGTCCAGATCCGATCCAAACTGAATTCTGACTCCTTCAGGCTGTGTTCGAAACGAATGGTTTGTGCGGGGTCTGACAGCATCAGTACTCCGTCTGCGTTGGGTCTTCGCCAACATGATCATCCGCTTCTGTTTTTGCCTTCCGAAGCTGATTTCAAGTAATGTTTTGCTGATAACAGGGTCTTGGACGTTCGAGATCTTGGGGGTGGATTCAATACGAGAGTTGTTGTGCCGGGCTCGACTTGTTCTTCGGTTCTGGGCTCTCTTTAGCTTTTCTGGTCCTGTCTTGATTAGGCCAAGCTGCTTTGGGGTTTCAAAATGTGTTTTTTAAAAGGTTTTTAAAATTGTATTATATATATTTAAAACATATAAAGTTTAAAACCTATGTACAAGGTTGTCTGGAAGGATCCTGGGTTTCCAGACTCAAAATGGCCCTTTGGGGCTGCTTTTACAAAACTAGGTTGATTTGAGGAATTCGTGGGATTTCGGGGTGTTTACAGATGCCCCTCTTTGGCCTTGTCCAAATTGATTTGGATAAGGGCAAAGATGACAAACACCCCTTTCAATGTCTCCCTAGATCTAACCACGAAGAATATGGGGTTGTCCTAATTTTTAGCAAAATCTCAGTTTTAAAACCCTGGTAGGAGGAGATATCATGCCAAAGGGATATACAAAAGGTTTCTGGACCTAAAATGGGATCAGGTTTATGCAAGTGTCGTGCGTGGAATGCAGATGCATGACATGGGTATGGTGCCAAGAGTGGCGACCTCCAAGAGACCAGATGTGGTTGAACTCTAGAGACTTACAAGGCCTGTTGCTCCAAGTGAACAGATCCTATGCTGTTCGATGTTCGATTTTTCAAAATCTATTTACCAAATTATGTACAAAAGGGACAACTGTCTTGAGTCTCGATCCTAAGGATCTCGAGCTCTTCGTGTTTTCCCTTGTTTGAGTCTTAACACTCGCTTATCTAGCGGAGGGTTTGTAAGAAAACAAGCTATATTTCAAATTCCTACGCCTTACTCGAAACATCAAATTCTCAAACAAGATGAAATTCAAGTAAGTAAATCCTATTTTTACTTTAGGATTCCTCAAAATAAATCATGCTTTAGCTTGGGATAAGCCAGGGATGGGAAAAAGGTACCACGGTCCCTTCTGAAGTGTCCCGTGGTTTAAGGCATAGAAGGCGGAAAACTGCTCTTTTTGAGCTTTTTGGCCTCTTTTTCCTTTTCCATAGAGGGTCTCCCTTTGGGAGTATTTTTTCTTTAATCCCTCTTTTTCACAAGAGAATCGATTTTTCTTTTGAATTCTGGTTTCTTTCATTTGGAAAGATACTTTGAATGGGAAATTCCCTTTGTTTGGGCCTTTGTTTTCCTTCTGGAAGTAGAAGAGAAGAGGGGAGGACTTATCCCAAGCTCACACTCGATCCATTCCAGATCGACCTATTTAGAAATAGCACGTACTACTTGCAAGTATCTTGCTATATTGAACTAGGCCTTTCTTTGTAAGAAAAAGGATTTTGAAATGTAACCACGATTTTGAAGACTCCACTCTTTCACAAGTGTGAATTCTCTTACTCAGGGTCACACAACTTTGCCTTTGCACCTTATTTTCATGTCTCAGGGCAGCTATCCCTAAAATTTTCGAAATTTGGAATTTAATCCAGATCCTACACATGATACTTCTTGAAGTATTGAATATTGATAGGATCTGCTAAATTCCTACCTTCTACATCGATCAACCAATACGAATTGTTCGTAGTGGTAGCTCGTACAACATAGGGTCTATCCCAGTTGGGGCACCACTTGCCCAGGGGGTGGGGCCACGATGATGTATAGTTTTTAAAACCAGATCCCCCACTTCAAAGTGGCGAGGTCTTATGTGTTTGCTATAATGTCGGGCTATCCTTTGCAGGTATGCACGAGCATGATCCATGGCAAGGAGTCGCCTCTCATCTAGCAAATCTAGTTCAGCCATCCTAGCATGCTGAAGCGTCTCTAGGGGGAGGTCGAGTGCTATGGATGTATGGAATGAATGCAGTTGAGTATGAATGGGAAGAATGGCATTTGTGCCATAGACCAATTCGAATGGTGTGGCATTCGTGGGAGTCCGGATGGAAGTTCTATAAGCCCATAAGGCTTCATCTATCTTCTCGTGCCACGTCCTACCCTTCTCTAAGGTTTTCTCAATTATGCTAATGAGAGTCTTGTTTGTGGCTTCGGCTTGGCCATTGCCTTGAGGGTAGTAGGGCGAGGAGAAGTGGTGAGTTATGCCATACGTGTTGCATAACTTAACCATCCGCTCATTCTTGAATGGGGTGCCATTATCAGACACAAGGTCTCGTGGAACCCCAAATCGAGCCAAGATATTCCTCCGAATGAAAACCACCACATGTTGCCCCATTACGTTGGTTAGGGATTGGCTTCCACCCACTTGGAGAAATACTCCGTGGCTGCTAAAATAAATCGATGCCCATTCGAGGCCTTTGGAAATATTGGGCCTACGATGTCAAACGCCCACATGGTAAATGGCCAGGGGCTGACCACGGAATGCAATGCAGATGAAGGGATATGAATGGCGTGCCCATGCACTTGACATGGATGACACTTCCTAACATGATCGTGGCAATCCTTTTTCAGGGTGGACCAAAAATAGCCCCCTCTAAGTATTTTCATTGCCATCATGTTGGCATTGACATGACCTCCACATTCTCCATCGTGGAACTCGTGCATCACTATCCTAGCCTCCTCTAGGTCGATACACCTAAGCAAAATGCCGGTAAAACTTTTTTTGTATAAAACCCCACCAAGAATGGTGTATCGGGTCGAAATCTTACAAATGAATGCCTTATCCTTGGATGTGGCATCCTCGGCAAATCCCCCATTTTCTAAAAACTGTTTGATGTAATAAAACCAGGGTTTTTCAACAGACTCTGGGTTATTTTGGCAAATATCCAAGTCGTGTGTGGATGGGTGGGGTGCATGCCATATTTCCAAAGATCTGTTCCCTGAAATGGGATCGACCTTCAGGGTTGAACCCAAGGAGGAGAGGGCATCGGCGATGCCATTGTCCTCTCTTCCTACGTGTGTGAGTTTACACGATTGGAAGGACTGGACCAATCGAGTGGCCAACTCGTGATATGGAAGTAGTTTTTCATTACGTACTTGCCAAATTTTTAAAACTTGGTTTATGACAAGGAGTGAATCTCCAAAGACCTCAATGCACGATGCCCCTAGAGTTTTCGAAATCCTTAAGCCTTGTATGAGTGCTTCATACTCAGCTACGTTGTTGGAACATTCGAAATCTAAGCGGACTGCTATGGGAATCTCGCCCTTTTCAGGGGAGATTAGGATGACCCCAGCACCAGCCCCTCGTTGGTTTCGTGCCCCATCGAAGTGCATCTTCCATACGTGGTTTTCGAAAGAATTTGCCAAAATGTGGTTTTGAAAATGGTTTTGCAATATGCCTTCATCAGGCATTTCAACAAGAGTGGGATATGCGTCCTCTAAGGGGAACTCAGCCATGTAATCTGCTAGGGCTTGCCCCTTAATGGAGATCTGGTGATGGTATTTCAGATCATACTCCATTAGAAGGAGTTGCCATTTGCCCAATCTACCCGTGAGAATGGGTTTTTCGAATAAGTGCTTGATTGGATCAAGCTTGGACACTATCCAGATCTCATGATCTAGGAAATAATGTCTGAATTTCTGGCAGGCCCAAACTAGGGCCAAGCACGTCTTCTCCATGGCTTGATAATTTCGTTCATAAGCCAAGAGAGTTTTCGAAATGTAGTAGATGGCATACTCCTTATGGGTGTCATCCTCGTATTGAGCCAACAGGACTCCTAAAGCATTTACATGCACGGAGATGTATAATAAAAGCGTTTTTCCTTGCTTTGGAGGGTTCAAAACGGGGGAATTAACCAAGTATGCCTTCAGTCTCTCGAAGGACTTCTGGCATTCGTCATCCCATAAGAATTTTGTGCCCTTCCTCAACAGTTTGTTGAAGGGTTCGCATCTAGTGGCCAGATTCGATATGAATCGGCGAACGGATTGTAAACGACCCTGGAGGCTACGGATTTGGGTGAGATTGGAGGGTGGAGCCATGTCTATGATGGCTCGACACTTAGAGGGGTCGACTTCTATTCCCCTTTGGCTCACCATAAAGCCTAGAAGCTTCCCTGATTCTACCCCGAACACACATTTTTGAGGGTTTAGCTTTACTTTGTAAAGCCTAAGCCTTTCGAAAATCTTTTGTAAACATTCGATATGAGTGCATCGGGTTTTGGATTTTGCCAAGAGATCATCTACATACACTTCTACAAGCTCATGAATTTGATCATGGAAGATCGTGGTCATGGCTCGTTGGTATGTTGCACCGACATTTTTCAAACCAAAGGGCATGACTGTATAGCAGTACGTGCCCCATGGGGTTGTGAAGGCGGTCTTACCCTGATCTCGTGGGCTTAGTTTGATTTGATTATAGCCTGAATAGCCATCCATAAATGAAAACATTTCATGATTTGCAGTACTATCGACTATCAAATCTATGTTTGGTAAAGGATAATTATCCTTTGGAGTGGCCTTATTCAGGTTTCTGAAATCGATGCATATTCAAATTTTCCCATTGGTTTTTCGAACTACAACAATATTTGATAACCAATCAGAATACGCAATGGGCTTTATAAATCCGGCTTTTATCAGATCTTCTAAACCCTCTTTGACTTATGTATGTACATTCGGGTGTATTTTCCTAAGCTTCTGCTTTATGGGTTTTACACCTGGATCTAAAGGAAGACGATGCTCGACAATGCTGGGATCGATGCCCGGCATGTCTTCATACGTCCATGCAAACACATCTAAATAGGTTCGTAGAAATGCAATGAAGGCTAACCTTTCAGTTTCATGCAAGCATGCGCCTATTTTGATGGATTTGGGATTGGAATCATCCCCTAGGTTCACCTCTATGAAATCTCCTCCTACTGATTGGGAAGGTTTTTCAAAATCGAGAATTCTATGAAATTTTGGGAGCTTAGAAGTGGGATCTTCCTCAAGGGGATCTACTTCTGGGCTTTGATCATTCTCGTGGGCCATAGACCCGAGGGAATTTGATGCGTGGTTTTCAAAATGACCTGGTTTTGTACTTGGATTTTCAAGTGATTTCGAAACTTTTGGTCTGGTTATGCAGACGTCGTTTCTTTCAAAATCTTTTTCTTTTGCCAAAGTCCTACCAGGAGCAGCTATGTATAAAATCTTTTTGGTATTTTCCAAATTTTCGATTTTTTTGGGTTTTTGTAAAACAAGAACTTTGGGAACTATACAAAGCACTCTATTTTCGAGTTTTTGTTTTTCCATTATTTTTGGTTTTTCTTGTTTTTTGATTTTTTTGATTTTAAGTTTTTCAAATGTTTTTGTAATTTTAGAAAAGGGATCTTCCGTCATACCTACAAAGGGAAAACACTACGGGTTAGACTCGGAATAGGAGATCTAAATCGTAGGTTTCTTCTAAGGCAGGTTCCGGGGCACCCTTGACCCAGGTGGTCACAGGGGGTGGCTCCGACGGTATTTGGGGAGTATAGCTGATCCCGTATCGGCTTGGATTGGCCCTAGGAAGGATGGGCTCTAGGAGACCCTGGTTCTGTGCCCCTAGACTCTTGTAGGGCGTGTAGCCCATGTTCAACAACATGTTCCATGACTTTTTGTTTTTTGAAAAATTTTGATATAAGTCGTGATCCTGGAACATGCTATCGTCCATATTGTGCTCATATGGCCTCTTGTCCAGGGGCTTTGGAAATAGGGAACACTTGGATCGTCCTAGAAGGGTTAAGATCGGGAGGGGGCCTGCTTTGGGCGGCCCCTTCACACATACAACCTTCCTAGGGTTGTTTAACCCGAGCCGAGGTGGCTTAATCACAATTTGCCCCAGGTTAGCCTCGTGGGCCTGGGAGCTTGATAAACAAGGGGAGTTTATGATCCCCTGAAGCTGTGGGTGACTCTCACCTAGGATCACTACGACCTGGTCCCTAAAAGGGATTTTGACACACCTATGAAAGGTGGATGGCACAGCGTACAAACTGTGTATCCAGGGTCTTCCCAGCAACAGGTTATAATGGGGGTGGATGTCCAAGACATGGAACACCCCCGTGTGTTCGATCCCTCCCATTTCCATTGGGAGTTCGATGGATCCTAAAGGTCTAGACGCATTCCCATCATATCCAGTGATAACGATGGGGCTTGGGTTCACTGAAGTCAAGGTGACTCCGATTTTATACGCCAATGAAGTGGAAGGATGTTGAGCCCTCCTCCACCTCCGATTTTATACACCTGTCCAGAGAGTGGTTATTCAGAACCACCTCGATATGTAGGGCCTGGTTATGGGTTTCGTAGGGTCTATCTACATCATCTTCCGAGAAAGTGATGGGCGATTTTGCTCCTAATAAAGCCACTTGGGCAAACAAGGATTCCGGACTTATGTTCGAATCAACCTTGGCCCTTTC
Organism: Brasenia schreberi; assembly: GCA_036023115.1. NCBI lineage: Eukaryota > Viridiplantae > Streptophyta > Magnoliopsida > Nymphaeales > Cabombaceae > Brasenia > Brasenia schreberi. Next base: position 3,108,723 of record JAYKKT010000079.1, read on the forward strand.
TAGAATTTTCTCTAATACAAGTCTATGCTTAGGCGAGGTTTTTATAAGCTCTAAGATAGACATGTGAATAGGAATCTTTAAAAGGTGGTTTTCGAAGTCATAAGGATTTAGGATGACTTTGTCCTTATCTGCTTTTGGCAGACCACTAGGGATACATGCTTTTGAGGGGCCAGGCACACTGACCACCTTTTGAGCACCTTGAAGGTGCGGGGGTTGATAGATCCTCCCGGATCTAGTGACTTCCCCCAAGACCAGCCTAGGGTTCGCGCTAAATTGGGCTCTAAGGATGAGCTGAGGAGAACCTTGGGTTTTCAAAACTGGTTTTACCGGGGATTCTACTTTTGGTGGTCCCCGAATGACGACTTGGGCGGGCTTCTTGTATAGTACAAGAATGGGCGCACAAGTGGGTCGACCAGGTTCTGGTTTTTGCGCTAGTTCCTTGGAAATTGTGAGGGTACATACCTCCTTTCCTTTCCCACTGCCATTGGCGTGTTTGGGAAAGGGTTCCTTGAAGATAGCTTGAGGTGGCTCAGGTTCTGTAGTGACTTGGAGCCGGCCTTCTACTATCAAGTTCTCAATTTTATTTAAGAGGGAGAAGCAGCGTTTGGTATCATGGCCTTTGAGCCGATGATACTTACAAAATCAGTTTAAATACCCCCCTTTGGAAGTGACTCCTTCGAGGATTTCAGGGAGTTCTATCATGCCCTGGGCAAGTAGGAGGTCTAGGACCTCCGACACAGGTTGCCCCAGCGGAGTATACTCCCATTTTTCAACCGGTTTTTGGAAATTTTGCTCCCTCCTATTTTCTAATTTTTTCAAAATTTTTGGAAGTGCCCGCCATGCTTGGATCCACCCAGACATTGGCGATTTTATGGGGTTTTGCCCCTTTGTCCATCGTGGGTAGCCCGTATGTGATGGGCTTTTCCAAGCGGGTTTTGGAAATGGCACTTCCTTTCCATAAGTGATCGTATGTCCCTTTTCGTAAGTTGGTTTCGAAAAGAGAGGCCTTTTTGATCAACTTATGGAAAGTTGAAATCTCATGGAGCGAGAGAAGGGTTTTTAACTCGCTTTTAAAGTTATCCAGGATGAGCATGACTGCGCATCCTTCGGATATGGGCTCTCGCACTTGGCCCAAAAGCGACCTCCATCTTATAATGAAGGCATGTACGTCTTCGTTCATGCCTTGCTTTGTATCCCTTAAGGTATTCAGAGTCGGTGTGACTTTTACGTTGTGTGCAAATCTTTGCATGAAGCAGTTCGCTAACTCTTCAAAAGTAGCGAACTGGCTTAAGTCGTAGGAAGCCAGCCATTTGGCAGCTGTGCCTTTAAGGGATAAAGGGAACCAATACACCCATTTCATCGAGTCCTTTTTCTTCTTATGGGCTCGACGTGAGAAAAGCTGCAAGTGAGACCTAGGGTCTCCCATGCCATCATACCGATGGAAGTTCGGTATTTCATAGTCACTGTCTGTTTCGTAATCTATAGGAAGGAAATCAGACAGGGCATAGCTTCTTTTCTCTTTATTCTGCCCTTTCAGCAACTGTTGTAGGGCTTTACGATCCTTTTGTGTGAAGGACTCGTGGTATTGGTTGCCTTCCATTACGGAGGCCTCTTTGTGCTTGCGAGATTTTTCAGATTTCTTTTTAGGCCTTTGTTCACCGTTTGATGAACATGAATCGCCTACTTCAGCTTCTTGGCTGAGAGCATCGATTTTGGCCTCAAACTCCCTTCTCAGGTCCTCGATTTCATCTAGTTTTATTTTGTTTTTGAAAATCCTCCTAGAGTGAGAACTTGATGCGCATGAGCCTTGGCTCGACACTTCACTTGGATTGGATTTTGACATGCTTTTCAAGCTTTTTCAAAATGTCCTAAGTACAAGTAAAGAAAATAAGTTAAAATGACACCTTTTACAAAAATTTTCGCAAGCTCCTAACTTGAAACTCGACTTTTGAAAGGCTCACGTCCCACCGGGCGTGCCAATCTCTGTAGACACGCGAAAAATCCCCATGCCTCCCCGCCTTTTCTGGGCTTGGAGTGGATCCTCTCGTGCGTCTAAGGCCTATTTATGTAAACAGGGCGTGCCATCTAGCTTACCTAAGCTAGCGAAGATATATTTTAAACTGACTTCTAATCGTGGCGACTGTGAGCAAGTGAGCTCTTGTCGTCGCAGACCTTCTTCCACCGATGCGCAAGGGTCAGTCTGTACACTTTGCAAAAATCGAGTTTTGGGGATAGAAAGCCTACGAAGCGGTTCGAGGTGTCTAATTCGGGTCTTTTAGATGCGATTGCAAATTTTAGATCACGTGGATTTGCACGTGCCTAAGTCTTTCCTTTTATCCCTTTATGGGCCACCTAGTTTGTGTGTTATGAACACTCCACTACATGGGCGAATTCGAGCGGGGCTTGCTTTGATGCAATATGCGTCCTACCTCGTGGTATGGCGTAGATGCAATGCAAACTCATGCTACTCCAAAGGGAAAACCCGAAATGTAAAGACAATGCCGAAGGGAAATAACCGAAGGGAAATAACCGAAGGGAAATGACTTGAAATGTAAATGCCGAAGGGAGATATGTATATAGAGTATGTATATGGGCCCTTACTCGGGTCTTGCAAATAAGAGCGAAGGCTCAATGTGGGTGCGTGCTTGAATTGAAAGACTTACACACACAACATGAAATTAAACCCAAATATAACTTGCAGTATGGCCTTGATTAAGGTCTTGGGAATAAGAGCGAAAGCTCAATGTGTGTGAGTGCTTGAATTGAAATACTACGCACACAACATGAAATTAAACACAAATAGTATAACACGGCCCTTACTTGGGTCTTTCAAATAAGAGCGAAAGCTCAATGTGTGTGAGTGCTTGAATTGAAAGACTTACACACACGACATGAAATGAAAACCCAAATAGTATAGGTCGGCCCTTACTTGGGTCTTTCAAATAAGAGCGAAGGCTCAATGTGTGTGAGTGCTTGAATTGAAAGACTTACACACATGACATGAAATAAAAACCCAAATAGTATAGGTCGGCCCTTACTTGGGTCTTTCAAATAAGAGCGAAGGCTCAATGTGTGTGAGTGCTTGAATTGAAAGACAACACACCCCACTTAAGCAAAACCCTACAAAATTAAAGTATATGTATATACTTATGTATTAGGGGCTGATTAGGCCCGTGTGTGTTCAAAATCATGCACAACTAAGAGAGTGCACGTGTGTGGGTGTGCCAAGCCACGTTATTACAAGCGGGGGGAGACTCTTCTCCGTTATTACAACCCCGTATCAAATTGAATCTCAAGCTAGTATACAACTAAAGACCGAGTTAGGCACTTACTAATAGCTGGTCCGAAGATGCCTTACTTGAGTGTGGGCTTGGCCTTCGCCTTGGGCTGCGAAAGGGAGCTCCATGGAGTAGAACGGCAAGGGGTTGCTGGCCGAGTGTCCTTGGTGCGCGGAAGAGGCGCCTTGAAGGTGGTCGGCTGCTAGCAAAGGGCGGTCTTTGGTGTATTGGGTTAAAGGACCTAAGTAGGGTCACTAAGGGAGGATGGCACTAAGGGAAGCTCAAAGGAAGACCGATCGGGGGCCCCTAAGGTTGGCGGTTTGCTAGGGCGGCTGGGAGTGATGTAAGGGAAGGAAATGGCCGACTAAGGGAGTTTGGTGGTGGCAGGTAGTTAGGGTGCTAGGGGTTCGGCTAAGTGGGGCTGGTGGCAGCAGGTGGACGGGTTAGTGTTAGGATGATAGGGGAGTGGATTAGGTGGCTGAGAGTGGAGAGGGAGTGAAGAGATTGCAAGGTAGGATGTAGGGGACTTACCGGGTGAAGAAGAGGGTGGCGGTCGGTTCGAAGGGAGTTGTGCAGGTGGTGGCGTTCGGCTGGAAGGTGGTGGTGTAGGTGGTGGTGCAGGTGGTGGTGGGATGTGGAGCAGGTGGAGCAGGTGGAGCAGGCGGCTGAGCTTGGGGAAGTGGAGGACCCGACTGGGATGGGTGAGGCGGCTTGGTGATGAAACCCGCCCCCAAGGGGGGGGGGGTTTATATAGGGCTGGGTAGGTCGGTTAGGGCTGGGTTTGGGGTAGTGGTTAGTTGGTTTAGGTAGGGTGGTATGATGATAAGGTGGGCTGGAAAGGGTAGGGCCAGATATTTTAGATACAAGTGGTTTGGGTAGGTTGTGGGCTAGGGGTGGTTTAGAGGTTTAGGGTTTAGTAAGGTGGGTTGGTTTTAGGGTGAGGTTTAGTGAGGTAGGTTAGGTGATTAGGCTAGGATTAGGCTAGGTTTAGGGTAATTAACCTAGGTTTAGGGAAGGATTAGGGAAGTAGGTTAGGTGATTAGGCTCAGATTAGGGGTGGATTGGGGTGGAAGGCTAGGATTAGGTATTTTTGGTTAGGTTTAGGTGAAGGAGCTCCCTTTGCATGGCCCATAGACCTTAACCACATCATGTTGGTGCAGCCCTAGGTTAGGTTTTGGCTAATTACAAGCTTAAACCCATGTTAATTAGGCTAACCCACATGATTAACCCCAAACTTGACACACAAGTCAAGCTTAATTTCAACCACACTTTAATCTTATCCTCCCCCACTCTCTCTCATGCCCATAATCCCACGTGAAATTCAAGTGGGCCCCACCTCCATTTATGAGAACGTGATGTGGGCCATGGATGTGGATATTGTATTGGATCTCTGGATCCAAATCCAAATCCAAGTCCACACATGGGTTTGGATTGGGGTTTGGATATATATGGTCTAGATCCGATCCAAACTGAATTCTGACTCCTTCAGGCTGTGTTCGGAACGAATGGTTTGTGTGGGGTCTGACAGCATCAGTACTCCGTCTACGTTGGGTCTTCGCCAACATGATCGTCTGCTTCTGTTTTTGCCTTCCGAAGCTGATTTCAAGTAATGTTTTGCTGATAACAGGGTCTTGGACGTTCGAGATCTTGGGGGTGGATTCAATACGAGAGTTGCTGTGTCGGGCTCGACTTGTTCTCCGGTTCCGGGCTCTCTTTAGCTTTTCTGGTCCTGTCTTGATTAGTCCAAGCTGCTTCAGGGTTTCAAAATGTGTTTTTTAAAAGGTTTTTAAAACCGTATTATATATATTTAAAACATATAAAGTTTAAAACCTATGTACAAGGTTGTCTGGAAGGCTCCTAGGTTTCCAGACTCAAAATGGACCTTTGGGGCTGCTTTTACAAAACCAGGTTGATTTGAGGAATTCGTGGGATTTCAGGGTGTTTACAAGGGATCAACATCCTTCCACTTCATGTGGCGTATAAAATCAGAGTCACCTTGACTTCAGTAAACCCAAGCCCCATCGTTATCACTGGATACGATGGGAATGCGTCTAGACCTTTAGGATCCATCGAACTCCCAATGGAAACGGGAGGGATAGAACACACGGGGGTGTTCCATGTCTTGGACATCCATCCCCATTATAACCTGTTGCTGGGAAGGCCCTGGATACACAGTTTGTGCGCTGTGCCCTCCACCTTCCACAGGTGTGTCAAGATCCCTTTTAGGGACCAGGTCGTAGTGATCCTAGGTGAGAGTCACCCACAGCTTTAGGGGATCATAAACTCCCCTTGTCTATCGAGCTCCCATTCCCATGAGGCTAACCTGGGGCAAATTGTGATTGAGCCACCTCGGCTCATGTTAAACAACCCTAGGAAGGTTGTATGTGTCGAGGGGCCGCCCAAAACAGGCCCCCTCCCGATCTTAACCCTTCTAGGACGATCCAAGCGTTCCCTATTTCCAAAGCCCCTGGACAGGAGGCCGTATGAGCACAATATGGACGATAGCATGTTCCAGGACCACGACTTGTATCAAACTTTTTCAAAAAACAAAAAGTCATGGAACATGTTGTTGAACATGGGCTACACGCCCTACAAGAGTCTAGGGGCGCAGAACCAAGGTCTCCTAGAGCCCATCCTTCCTAGGGCCAATCCATGCCGATATGGGATCAGCTATACTCCCCGAATACCGCCGGAGCCACCCCCTGTGACCACCTGGGTCAAGGGTGCCCCGGAACCTGCCTTAGAAGAAACCTACGATTTAGATCTCCTATTCCGAGTCTAACCCGTAGTGTTTTCCCTTTGTAGGTATGACGGAAGATCCCTTTTCTAAAAACACAAAAACATTTAAAAAGCTTAAAATCAAAAAAATCGAAAAACAAGAAAAACCAAAAACAATGGAAAAACAAAAACTTGAAAATAGAGTGCTTTGTATAGTTCCCAAAGTTCTTGTTTTACAAAAACCCAAAAAAATCGAAAAGTTGGAAAATACCAAAAAGATTTTGTACATAGCTGCTCCTAGTAGGACTTTGGCAAAAGAAAAGGATTTCGAAAGAAACGTCATCTGCATAGCCAGACCAAAACTTTCAAAATCACTTGAAAATCCAAGTACAAAACCAGGTCATTTTGAAAACCACGCATCAAATTCCCTCGGGTCTATAGCCCACGAGAATGATCAAAGCCCAGAAGTGGATCTCCTTGAGGAAGATCCCGCTTCTGAGCTCCCAGAATTTCATAAAATTCTCGATTTTGAAAGACCTTCCCAGTCAGTAGGAGGAGATTTCATAGTGGTAAACCTAGGGGATGATTCCAATCCCAAAACCATCAAAATAGGCGCATGCTTGCATGAAACTGAAAGGTTAGCATTCATTGCATTTCTACGAACCTATTTAGATGTGTTTGCATGGACGTATGGAGACATGCCGGGCATAGATCCTAGCATTGTCGAGCATCGTCTTCCCTTAGATGCAGGTGTAAAATCCGTAAAGCAGAAGCTTAGGAAAATACACCCGAATGTACACACGCAAGTCAAAGAGGGTTTAGAAGATCTGCTAAAAGCCGGATTTATAAAACCCATTGCGTATTCCGATTGGTTATCAAATATCGTTGTGGTTCAAAAAACCAATGGGAAAATTCGAATATGCATCGATTTCAGAAACCTGAATAAAGCCACCCCAAAGGATAATTATCCTTTACCAAACATAGATTTGATAGTCGATAGTACTGCAAATCATGAAATGTTTTCGTTTATGGATGGCTATTCAGGCTATAATCAAATCAAACTAAGTCCACGAGATTAGGGTAAGACCGCCTTCACAACCCCATGGGGCACGTACTGCTATACAGTCATGCCCTTTGGTTTGAAAAATGCTAGCGCAACATACCAACGAGCCATGACCATGATCTTCCATGATCAAATTCATGAGCTTGTAGAAGTGTATGTAGATGATCTCTTGGCAAAATCCAAAACCCGATGCACCCATATCGAATGTTTACAAAAAAATTTTGAAAGGCTTAGGCTTTACAAAGTAAAGCTAAACCCTCAAAAATGTGTATTCGGGGTAGAATCAGGGAAGCTTCTGGGCTTTGTGGTGAGCCAAAGGGGAATAGAAGTCGACCCCTCTAAGTGTCGAGCCATCATAGACATGGCTCCACCCTCCAATCTCACCCAAATCCGTAGCCTCCAGGGTCGTTTACAATCCGTTCGCCGATTCATATCGAATCTGGCCACTAGATGCGAACCCTTCAACAAACTTTTGAGGAAAGGCACGAAATTCTTATGGGATGACGAATGCCAGAAGTCCTTCGAGAGACTGAAGGCATACTTGGTTAATCCCCCCGTTTTGAACCCTCCAAAGCAAGGAAAACCGCTTTTACTATACATCTCCGTGCATGCGAATGCTTTAGGAGCCCTGTTGGCTCAATACGAGGATGACACCCATAAGGAATATGCCATCTACTATATTTCAAAAACTCTCTTGACTTATGAACGAAATTATCAAGCCATGGAGAAGACGTGCTTGGCCCTAGTCTGGGCCTGCCAGAAATTCAGACACTATTTCCTAAATCATGAGATCTGGATAGTGTCCAAGCTTGATCCCATCAAGCACTTGTTCGAAAAACCCATTCTCACGGGTAGATTGGGCAAATGGCAACTCCTTCTAATGGAGTATGATCTGAAATACCATCACCAGATCTCCATTAAGGGGCAAGCCCTAGCAGATTACGTGGCTGAGTTCCCCTTAGAGGAGGCATATCCCACGCTTGTTGAAATGCCTGATGAAGGCATATTACAAAACCATTTTCAAAACCACATTTTGGCAAATTCTTTCAAAAACCAAGTGTGGAAGATGCACTTCGATGGGGCACGAAACCAACGAGGGGCTGGTGCTGGGGTCATCCTAATCTCCCCTGAAAAGGGTGAGATTCCCATAGCAGTCCGCTTAGATTTCGAATGTTCCAACAACGTAGCTGAGTATGAAGCACTCATACAAGGCTTAAGAATTTCGAAAACTCTAGGGGCATCATGCATCGAGGTCTTTGGAGATTCGCTCCTTGTCATAAACCAGGTTTTAAATTTTTGGCAAGTACGTAATGAGAAACTACTTCCATATCAAGAGTTGGCCACTCGATTGGTCCAGTCCTTCCAATCGTGTAAACTCACACACGTAGGAAGAGAGGACAATGGCATCGCCGATGCCCTCTCCTCCTTGGGGTCAGCCCTGAAGGTCGATCCCATTTCAGGGACCAGATCTTTGGAAATAAGGCATGCGCCCCACCCATCCACACACGACTTGGATATTTGACAAAATAACCCAGAGTCTGTTGAAAAACCCTGGTTTTATGACATCAAACAGTTTTTAGAAAATGGGGGATTCACCGAGGATGCCACATCCAAGGATAAGGCATTCATCCGTAAGATTTCGACCCGATACACCATTCTGGGCGGGGTCTTATACAAGAAAAGTTTTACCGGCATTCTACTTAGATGTATCGACCTGGAGGAGGCTAGGATAGTGATGCACGAGTTCCACGATGGAGAATGTGGAGGTCATGTTAATGCCAACATGATGGCAATGAAAATACTTAGAGGGGGCTATTTTTGGTCTACCCTGAAAAAGGAATGCCACGATCATGTTAGGAAGTGTCATCCATGTCAAGTGCATGGGCACGCCATTCATATCCCTTCATCTGCATTGCATTCCATGGTAAGCCCCTGGCCATTTACCATGTGGGCGTTTGACATCGTAGGCCCAATATTTCCAAAAGCCTCGAATGGGCATCGATTTATTTTAGCAGCCACGGAGTATTTCTCCAAGTGGGTGGAAGCCATTTCCCTAACCAACGTGATGGGGCAACTTGTGGTGGCTTTCATCCGGAGGAATATCTTGGCTCGATTTGGGGTTCCACGAGACCTTGTGTCTGATAATGGTACCCCATTCAAAAATGAGCGGATGGTTAAGTTGTGCAACACGTATGGCATAACTCACCACTTCTCCTCGCCCTACTACCCTCAAGGCAACGGCCAAGCCGAAGCCACAAACAAGACTCTCATTAGCATGATTGAGAAAACCTTAGAGAAGGGTAGGACGTGGCACGAGAAGCTGGATGAAGCCTTATGGGCTTATAGGACTTCCATCCGGACTCCCACGAATGCCACACCATTCGAATTGGTCTATGGCACCAACGCCATTCTTCCCATTCATACTCAACTGCATTAATTTCATACATCCCTAGCACTCGACCTCCCCATAGAGACGCTTCAGCATGCTAGGATGGCCGAACTAGACTTACTAGATGAGAGGCAACTCCTTGCCATGGATCATGCTCGTGCATACCGGCAAAGGATAGCCCAACATTATAGCAAACACATAAGACCTCACCACTTTGAAGTGGGGGATCTGGTTTTAAAAACCATCCATCATCGTGGCCCACACCCCCTGGGCAAGTGGCGCCCCAACTGGGATGGACCCTATGTTGTACAAGCAACCACTACGAACAACTCGTATTGGTTGATCGATGTAGAAGGAAGGAATTTAGCAGATCCTATTAATATTCAATACTTAAAGAAGTATCATGTGTAGGATTTGGATTAAATTCCAATTTTCGAAAATTTTAGGGATAGCTGCCCTGAGACATGTGAATAAGGTGCAAAGGCAAAGTCGTGTGACCCTGAGTAAGAGAATTCGCACTTGTGAAAGAGTGGAGTCTTCAAAATCGTGGTTACATTTCAAAATCCTTCTTCTTACAAAGAAAGGCCTAGTTCAATATAGCAAGATACTTGCAAGTAGTATGTGCTATTTCTAAATAGGCTGATCTGGGATGGATCGAGTGTAGGCTTGGGATAAGTCCTCCCCTCTTCTCTTCTCCTTCCAAAAGGAAAACAAAGGCCCAAATCAAAAGGGAATTTCCCATTTAAAGTCTCTTTCCAAAAGAAGGAAACCAGAGTTTAAAAGAAAAATCGATTCTCTTATGAAAAAGAGGGATTAAAGAAAAAATACTCCCAAAGGGAGACCCTCGATGAAAAAAAGAAAAAAGAGGCCAAAAAGCTCAAAAAGAGCAATTTTCCGCCTTTTATGCCTTAAACCACGAGACGCTTCGGAAGGGACCGTGGTATCTCTTTCCCATCCCTGGCTTATCCCAAGCTAAAGCATGGTTCATTTCGAAGAATCTTAAAGTAAAAATAGGATTTACTTACTTGAATTTCATCTTGTTTGAGAATTCGACGTTTCAAGTAAGGCGTAGGAATTTGAAATACAACTCGTTTTCTTATAAAACCTCCGCTAGATAAGCGAGTGTTAAGACTCAAACAAGGGCAAATACGAAGAGCTCGAGATCCTCTTAGGATCGAGACTCAAGATAGTTGTCCCTTTTGTAAATAGTTTTGTAAATAAGTTTTGAAAAGTCGAACATCGAACAGCATAGGATCTTGCTCACTTGGAGCAATAGGCCTTATAAGTCTCTAAGAGTTCGACCACGTCTGGTCTCTGGGAGGTCGCCACTCTTGGCACCACACCCATGTCATCTGCATTCCACGCATGGCATTTGCATAAACATGATCCCATTTTAGGACCAGATTCCATAGTAAAACCCTTTAGCGTGATATCTCCTCCTACTAGAGTTTTAAATTGAGATTTTGTTAAAAGATTGGGGCGATCCCATATTCTTCGTGGATAGATCTAGGGAGACATTGAAAGGGGTATTTGTCATCTTTGCCCTTATCCAAATCGATTTGGACAAGGCCAAAGAGGGGCATCTGTAAACACCCCGAAATCCCACGAATTTCTCAAATCCATCTGGGTTTGTAAAAGCAGCCCCAAAGGGGCATTTTGGGTTTGGAAACCCAGGAGTCTTCTAGACAACCTTGTACATATGTTTTGAACTCTGTATTTCAAAAATATACAATATGGCTTTTAAAACATGTTTTGAAACCCCGAAGCAGCTTCGGCCTAATCCAGACAGGACCAGGAAAGCTAAGGAGAGCCCGGAACCGGAGCACATGTCAAGCCCAGTACAGCAACTCTCGTATCAAATCCACACCCCCAGGATCTCGAACGTCCAAGACCCTGTTATCATCAAAACATCATTTGAAGTCATCTCCGGAAGACGAAAACAGAGGCGGACGATCATGTTGGCGAAGACCCAACGAAGATGGAGTACTGATGCTGTCAAGCCCCGCACAAACCGTTCGTTTCGAACACAGCTCGAAGGAGTCAAAGTTCAGTTTGGATCGGATCTGGACCATATATATCCAGATCCCAATCCAAACCCATGTATGGACTTGAATTTGGATTTGGATCCAGAGATCTAATCCAATATCCATATCCATGGCCCACATCACCTTCTCATAAATGGAGGTGGGGCCCACTAGAATTTCACGTGGGATTATGGGCATGAGAGAGAGTGGGGATGGATAAGATCAAGTGTGTGTTGTAATTAAGCTTGACTTGTGTGTCAAGTTTGGGGTTAATCATGTGGGTTAGCCTAATTAAGTGGGTTTAAGCTTGTAATTAGCCAAAACCTAACCTAGGGCTGCACCAACATGATATGGTTAAGGTCTATGGGCCATGCAAAGGGAGCTCCTTCACCTAAACCTAACCAAAAACACCTAATCCTAGCCTTCCACCCTAATCCGACCCTAATCTAAGCCTAATCACCTAACCCACTTCCCTAATCCCGGCCTAATCCCAACCTAATCACCTAACCCACTTCCCTAATCCTTCCCTAAACCTAGGTTAATTTCCCTAAACCTAGCCTAATCCTAGCCTAATCACCTAACCTAGCTCACTAAACCTCACCCTAGAACCAACCCACCTAACTAAACCCTAAACCTCTAAACCACCCCTAGCCCACAACCTACCCAAACCACTTGTATTTAAAATATTTGGCCCTACCCTTTCCAGCCCACCTTATCATCATACCACCCTACCTAAACCACCTAACCACTACCCCAAACCCAGCCCTAACCGACCTAACCCAGCCCTATATAAACCCCCCCCCTTGGGGGCGGGTTTCATCATCTTGGAGCCCACCCATTCCCAGCCGGGTCCTCCATTTCCCCAAGCTCAGCCGAATTCCGCCTGCTCCACCTGCTCCACATCCCACCTCCACCTGCTTCACATCCCACCACCACCTGCTACACATCCCGCCACCACCTACACCACTGCCTTCCAGCCGAACGCCACTACCATCGCCACCATCATCCGATTGATTCCCTTCCACCCGCCACCATTTCTTCACTCGGTAAGTCCCCTACATCCTACCTTACTACTTCTTCACTCCCTCTCCACTCTCATCCACCTAATCCACTCCCCTATCACCCTAACATCAGCCCTTCCACTTGCTGCCACCCTTCTCACTCAGCCGAACCCATAGCTCCCTAACTACCCGCCACCACCTAGCCCTTTTAGCCCCATTCGGCCACCCTATCCGACTCCCTAAAACCTGCCCACATCACCCCAAGACACCTACCATACCCGCTACCACCTGGTCCCATCTCCTAGCTAGCTCCCTTCCCTTACATCACTCCTAGCCGCCCTAGCAGCCCGCCACCACCAAACTCCCTTAGTCGGCCACTCCCACCGACTGTTGCTCCTTCACTCGGCCTGCAACCCGCAAACCTTAGGTGCCCCATTAGGTCCTCCTTTGAGCTTCCCTTAGTGCCATACTCCCTTAGTGACCCTACTTAGGCCCTTTAGCCCTACACACCAAAAAGAGCCCTTCCTTAGTAGCCGGCCACCTTCAAGGCGCCTCTTCCGTGCATCAAGAACATCCGGCCAGCACTTCCCCTTGCCGTTCAACCTCGCGGAGCTCCCTTTTGCAGCGACCTAGCTTCACCATACACCCCATCTACCTAGTGCCGATCCCAACTCCCATCCCATCCACCGCCTCATATCCCAACACCCAGCCGTGACCTTACCCTACACCATTCCATCACCCCACACAACCCACTAAGACCTGTAGCATCCCATACCACACCTATCCCACACAAGCACCAAACCTGCAACCTCTTGCTGTGAACCTTCACCTTCCAAGCCAAAAGCCCACCAAGCTCAAAGGCCCCGGCCAACCACTTCATGCCTCAAGCTTCAAAGGATACCCGTCCGTGGTTGTAAAGCTAGCACAAGCCCATGTAGATTGGAGTGGACAAACATCCGAACCACTTGTAAGTGTTTCAAATTCGGTATTTACATATCTCCATCTACATTCTATTCAATTCGGATACGGGGTAGTATTGACGGAGCTTTGTCTCCCCCCAAGATGTAATATTGTTGCTTGCACACGAGACACATACGTGCACTTGAGCTTTAGCTCTTATATCGTACACGATACACATACGTGCACTTGAGCTTTAGCTCTTATCTCGTACACCAAGCACCAACATACACCATTGAGCCTTCGCTCTTATTCCAAAGACTCTAGTAAGAGCCATATATGCTGCAATTTAATTCGGGTTTTAAGGTTCAAGTTGTGTGAGTTTGTCTTTAAATTTACACACTCGTACCCAAGTAACACCCGAGCACTTGCTCAAGCACTCACGCACCATTTTGGCCTTGGCAGACCCTAAGATATAGACATATCTATATATTTTCAACTGCATGAGTTTTCCCGGTTCAGTTGTGTACGCCTTTCAATTTCAGGTTGTTAATTTTCAGTCGTGTGGGTTGCATTTCAATATATACACAACACACACACACACGTTGGCGATCTTCGGGCCCATATATATATAGTTGTATCTCCCTTCCACTGCATTTTAAGGTTCTGTTGCGTGAGTTGTCTTTCAATATATACACTACACACACTCACACATTGAGCCTTTCCGCTCTTAAGATATAGCTATATTTCCCTTTTGCAATTTTCCTTCCGCTATGTCTTTCAATTTTGGGTTTTAAGGTTCAGTTGTGTGAGTTACATTGCATATCCGCCATACCACAAGATAGGGCGCATACTTGCGTCAAAGCAACCTCGAACCACCCATGCAAAATCGTCAAGACTTAGGCACTTGATGCACACATCTCACGCCTAAGTGGCTAAAAACAAAAGACATAGGAACATGCAAAACCCCATGTAAATAAAATCAGCAACTAGACAAACCAAATCGATCAAACACTTTCATACTTTTCAAAAAAGGTCACACTTGTTCAAAATCGAGTTTTCTAAGCATACAAACTGACCCTTGAGCATCGGTTCAAGAAGGTTTGCGACTGTAGACATGCGGAAATTTCCACTCCGGGTTCTTAGGCGTAGAGTGAACCTTTTTCGTATGTCTAAGTCGCTTTAAAAGGGCGTGCTAGCTAGCTTACTCAAACTAGCGAAGTAAGTTTTGAAAATATCTGACTCAAGGGGCGACTGTGGACAAGTGGGCTCTTTTCATCGCAAACCTTCTTGAACCGATGCTGAAGGATGGAAATTCTTGAACTGACTGTGGACAAGTGGGCTCGACGAGAGAAAAGTTGCAAGTGAGACCTAGGGTCTCTCATGCCATCATACCGATGGAAATTCGGTATTTCATCGTCATTGTCTGTTTCATAGTCTAAAGGAAGAAAATCAGATAGGGCGTAGTTTTTTCTCTTTGTTTTGCCCTTTCAGCAGTTGTTGTAGGACTTTACGATCCTTGTGAGTTAAGGATTCGTCGTATTGGTTGCCTTCCATTGTAGAGGTCTCCTTGTGTTTTCAAGTTTTTTCAAATCTCTTTTTGGCCTTTGGTTCACCATGTGATAAACACAAATCAGCTGCTTCAGCCTCTTGGCTAAGAGCAGCGATCTTGGCCTCAAAGTCCCTTCTTAACTCCTCGATTTCCTCTTTTTGATCTTGCGTTTTCAAAAATTTCCTAGAATGAGAACTTGATGCTCATGAGGCATGGCTAGACACTTCTTGGGAGCCTAGACTTGACATGGCTCCGATGCTTTTAAAACCCAACTATGAAAATGCAACACAAAAGAGTTAAAACACTTTTTCTTGAAAATTTTTTCAAGGGGTTTGTTTATTTGAATCGACTTTTCTCAAGACCCACGTCCCACCGGGCATGCCAATTCTGTAGACACACGGAAATTTCCACTCCGGGTTCTTAGGCCAACAAGTGGGCTCTTTTCATTGCAAATCTTCTTGTACCGATGCTCAAGGGTTGGTTTGTACGCTTAGAAAACTCGATTTTGAACAAGTATGACCTTTGAAAAGTATGAAAGTGTTCGATCGATTTGGTTTGTCTAGTTGCAGATTTTACTTACATGGGGTTTTTTACATATCCTATGTCTTTGATTTTAGCTACTTAGGCGTGAGATGTGTGCATCAAGTGCCTAAGTCTTGGCGATTTTGCACGGGTGGTTCGAGGTTGCTTTGATGCAAGTATGAGCCCTATCTTATGGTATGGCAGATATGCAATGCAAACTCACATAACTGAACCTTAAAACCCAAAATTGAAAGACATAGCTGAAGGGAAATTGTGGAAGGGATATATAACTATATCTTAAGAGCGGAAAGGCTCAATTGTGGGTGTGTGTGTTGTGTATAAATTTGAAAGATAACTCACACGACTTGAATGTAAAACCCCACTCAACTTAAATGTAAAGTGCGAAAGGGAAATACTTATATATATATATGGGCCCAAAGGTCACCAACGTGTGCGTATGTGTTGTGTGTAAATGTAAAGACAACACACGTAGCTAAAATGTAAAACCCAGCTGAAAGGGAGATACAACTATATATATATGGGCCCGAAGGTTGCCAACGTGTGCGTGTGTGTTGTGTATATATGTAAAGACAACACACGCAACTGAACCTTAAATACTCGGAATTGAAAGACAAACACAATTGAACCGGGAAAACTCACGCAGCCGAAAATATAGAGATATGGCTATATCTTAGTGGTTGTTGAGGCCAAAACGGTGCGTGAGGTGCTTGAGCAAGGGCTCGGGTGTCTTTGGGTGCGAGTGTGTAATTGAAATGACAAACTCACACGACTTAATGTAACAACCTAGTTGAAGGCAAATACATATATATGATAAGAGTGAAGGCTCAATGCATGCGTGTGTGGAGTGTGTAAATTGAAGACAACTCACGCAGCTCTTACTAGAGTCTTTGGAGTAAGAGCGAAGGCTCAATGGTGCACATGGGTGCTTGGTGTACGAGATTAAGAGCTAAAGCTCAAGTGCTCTTGTGTGCATCATGTACGATATAAGAGCTAAAGCTCAAGTGCACGTATGTGTCTTGTGTGCCAAGCAACAATCTTACATTCCGGGGGGAGACAAGGCTCCATTAATACAACCCCGTATCCGAATTGAATTAAGTATAAAGCAAGTTAGCGTAAGGGACCAAGTTTAGACACTTACAAATAGCTGGTCTGTCTGCACTTGCTCGTGCTTGGGCTTGTGGTCCACTTCGGGAAGCCAAGAGGGGTCTCCCTAAGTGGCTTTAAGAGAGGTTTTATGGGTCACGGTTAGGGTCTTAGGAGAACTTAGGTTCGGCCATGTAGACACGAAAAATTCCCACTTCTGGTTCTTAGGCCCGAAGTGAACCTTTTTGTGTGTCTAAGTCATTTTTATAACAAGGGTGTGCCAGCTAGCTAACTCAAGCTAGCGAAGTAAGTTTTGAAATCTGACTCTATCGAGGCTACTGTGAGCAAGTGAGCTCTTTTCATCGCAGACCTTCTTGCACCGATGCGCAAGGGTCAGTCTGTACGCTTGGCAAAGTCTTTTAAAACAAACCTTTTTGAAAAATACCCAAAGTGTTTGGGCTTTGTTTGTATGATTGCAAGTTTTATTTAATGTGGGATTTGCACGTGTCTATGTCTTTCTTTTTATGCTTTTTAGGGCCAACTAGGTGTGTGCGCAAGTGACCTAAGTTGGGCGATTTTTGCACGGGAGTGTGGGGCTTGCTTTGATGCAATATGTGTCCTAACTCGTGGTATGGCGAATATGCAATGCAAACTCACACAACTCCAAAGGGAAAACTTGAATTGAAAGACAATGCTGAAGGGAAATGACGTAATGTAAATTGCAAAAGGGAAATTGCAAAAGGGAAATATGGCTATATCTTAAGAGCGGAAAGGCTCAATTGTGCAAGTGTGTGTCGTGTATATATGGAAAGACTACTCACACAGCTGAACCTTAAAACCCAAATCTTAAAGACATAGCAGAAGGGAAATATTTATAATATATATGGGCCCGAAGGTCGCCAACGTGTGCGTGGGTGTTGTGTATATATGTAAAGACAACTCACACGACTTGCAATGTAAAACCCAAATAGAATTGAAATATGGCCCTTACTAGGGTCTTGGGAGTAAGAGCGAAAGCTCAATGTGTGTGAGTGTGGAATTGAAAGACCACGCACACAACTTGAACTAAAACCCCAAATGAAATTGCAATATGGCCCTTACTAGGGTCTTGGGAGTAAGAGCGAAAGCTCAATGTGTGTGAGTGTGGAATTGAAAGACCACGCACACAACTTGAATTAAAACACCCAAATGAAATTGCAATATGGCCCTTACTAGGGTCTTGGGAGTAAGAGCGAAAGCTCAATGTGTGTGAGTGTGGAATTGAAAGACCACGCACACAACTTGAATTAAAACACCCAAATGAAATTGCAATATGGCCCTTACTAGGGTCTTGGGAGTAAGAGCGAAAGCTCAATGTGTGTGAGTGTAGAATTGAAAGACAACACCCACGACTTAAGTTAAAACCCACACAGCTGAATATATATAAGTATAACTATATCTTAGGGGCTGTTAAGGCCCATGTGTGTGTCAAAATGGTGTGCATCTAAGAGCAGAATGGCTCAAGTGCATGTGTGTGTTGGTGTGCCAAACCACATTATTACAACCGGGGGGAGACAACGCTCCATTATTACAAACCCATATCAAATTTAATCAAATGTAAGCAAGTTCATATAAAGGACCGAGTTAGGCACTTACGTGTAGCTGGTTCGTGTTCAACTTGCTTGGCTTTGGCCTAGTGAGTCGTCTTGGGCAGCCGAAGGGTGGAGTCTTGATGCTGGCCGAGTGATGGAGTGGCTAGGTGCGGCTAGTTAGGGGTGCTGCTGGGTTGGGAAGTGGGTGACTAAGGGAGAAGGTTCAGCTAGGAGCTAAGGTGGGTGGATGGGATATGGTGTGGGTCGGCTGGGTGTAAGGGAGAAGGGAGGGATGGGTTGGCGGGTGGATGGGAGTATGCAGCTGGGAAAGAAGGAGGTGAAAGGCTAGATGGGGTTGAGGTGGGGTACTAACCGTGGATGGAGGTGGCGTTGATGGATGAAGGTGGCGCTGATGGATGAAGGTGGTGGCCGGATGGTGGTGGAAGGAAGGTGGCAGCCGAAGGGTGGAGCTCCTCGCCGAAGATGGAAGGCGGTGCTGGTGCAGCCGGGTGATGAAGTGGCGGTGGAAGGGCAGGTGGTGGAAGTGGTGCAGCTTGGAGGGAGTGAGGGGGGATGTCAGTGGAAGAGAGAGAGTGGAACCTGCAAGAGAGGTGGGTTTTTATAGGCTAGAAAGGGCTGGATCGGTTGGGGTGGTATGGGCTAGATATTTGTAATAAGGTGGGCATGGGGAGTGGTTTGGGGTAGGTCGGTTAGGGGGGGCTGGTTAGTGGTTTAGGGTAGGTTGGTTAGGTGGGCTGGGACTTAGTGGTTAGGGGTTTAATTAGGTGCACTAAGGTGGGTTTAGGCTTAGTTGGTTAGGGTCTAGGTGGTCTAGCTAGGTGAGGTGAGCTAGGTGAGGTTGGCTAGGTGAGGTTTGGGGCGGTTTTGGGTGAGGATGGCTAGGTTTAGGTTAGGTTTAGGGGAGAGTGGCTAGGTGAGGTGGGCTAGCTTAGGGCTAGGTTTTAGGAACCTCCCCTTGGCGCCGGTCCATTGACCCAGTTGCAGCCTTGTCCAAGTTGGTGCAGCCCCAAGTTAGGTGTAGGTGCATACAAGCTCAAATCCACACTCTAGGCTAAACCCACAAGGTTAACCCACCCTTGACCAAAAGTCAAGCCTACCAACTTTCTCACTCATACTTTATCACCCCTTTTTCTCTCTCTACCCAAGCTTTTAACGTGAAATATTTGTGGGCCCCACCTCCATTTATGAGAAAGTGATGTGGGCCATGGATGTAGATATTGGATTTGGATCTTGGGATCCAAATCCAAATCCAAATGCATGTTGGGTTTGGATCTGGATATATATGGTCCAGATCCGGCCCAAATCTGATTTTTTGATTCCTTCATGGCGTTTCGAAATGGACGGTTTGTGTGGGGCCTAACTGCATCAATACTCCGTCTTGCATTGGGTCTTCGCCAACATTGTCGTCCGCTCTTCTTCTCACCTTCCAGAGTTCATTTCGAGCAAATTTCTGATATTTGGGGCTTGGATGTCCGACAATCTAGGGATGATTTTGATACGAGAGTTGATGTGCCGGGCTTGAAGTATGCTCTGGGTTCGGGCTCTCTATTTCCTTTTCGGTCCTGCTTTCATCAGGCCAAGCTACTTTTGGGGTTTCAAAACACCTTTTTAAGGTTTTAAAACTATATGCATAGAGTTTTAAAACATATATATGGTTTCAACATATGTACATGGTTGTCTGGAGGCTCCTAGGTTTCCAGACTCAAAATAGCCCTTTGGGGCTGCTTTTGCAAAACCAGGCATATTTGAGAAAAATGGTCGGATTTTGCGGTGTTTATAGATGCAACTCTTTGGCATTATCCAAATTTATTTGGATAATGGCAAAGACGAAACACCCCTTTCGATGTCTCCCTAGATTTATCCACGAAAAATATGGGATCGTCCCAATTTTTGAGCAAAATCTCTCTTTAAAACCTAGTAGGAGGAGATATCACGCCAAAGGGACTTCTATGGCTTCTGGTCCTAAATGGGATCATGTTATGCAAGTGTTTATGCGTGGATATGCACATGCATGGCATGGATGAGACGCCAAGTAGGGCGACCTCCCAGAGACCAAATGGCATGGTCGAACTCTTGAGACTTACGAAGACCTGCTGCTCCAAGTGAGCGGGCCCTATGTTGCTCGATGTTTGATTTTTCAAAATCTATTTACAAAAGGGAAAACCACTTTTAGCCTCAATCCTAAGGATCTCGAGCTCTTCGTGTTCGCCTTTTGCTTGAGTCTTGACACTCGCTAATCTAGCGGAGGTTTTATAAGAAACAAGCTATATTTCAAAATTCCTACGCCTTACTTGAATCGTCGAATTCTCAAACAAAATGAAATTCAAGTAAGTAAATCCTATTTTTACTTTAGGATTCCTCGAAATGAACCATGTTTTACTTGGGATATGCCATAGGGATGGGAAAAGAGATACCACGGTCCCTTCTGAAGCATCCCGTGGTTTGAGGCATAGAAGGCGGAAAACTGCTCTTTTTTTAGCTTTTTTGGCCTTTTCTTCCTTTTTTTCCTAGAGGGACTCCCTTTGGGAGTATTTTTTCTTTAATCCCTCTTTTCCATAAAAGAATCAAATTTTCTTTTTGATTCATGTTTCTTTCTTTGGAAAGAGATCTTTGGCAGAGATTTCCCTTTGTTTTTGGCCATATTTTCCTTTTGGAAGGAGAAGAGAAGAGGGGAGGACTTATCCCAAGGTCATACTCGATCCATTCCAGATCAACCTATTTAGAAATAGCACATATTACTTGCAAGTATCTTGCTATATTGAACTAGGCCTTTCTTTGTAAGAAGAAGGATTTTGAAATGTAACCACGTATTTGGAAAACTCCACTCTTTCACAAGTGCGAATTCTCTTGCTCAGGGTCACACAATTCGCCTTTGAACCTTACTTTCGAAGTTTCAAAGCAGCTATTCCTAAGGATTTTAGAAAATAGGAATTTAACCCAAACCCTACACATAATAGTTCTTTAAGTATTGAATATTGATAGGATCTGCTAAATTTTTACCTTCTACATCGATCAACCAATAACTCCGCCCATGTAAGGGATCACCCTTGCATTGTCGGTCCCAAGCCCGGATAAAGGAGGAGGGTTGTGTTAGGCTTCCGACAGCCAGCGTAAAACTTCGTCGGATTTCTACAACATGGATTACAAAAATTATGAGCATTGCTTTGGGGCGTTCCCGCCTAGCGACGTGCTGCAGAGCCCGAATGCAGTAAGAAGTAAGCAAGGGCCACTACATTTTTGCCCGAATGTAGTGAATCAATTGCAGAGAGGTTTCCCACATCATGGACGGGTGTGGGTAAAGAAGTTAGTCCCGCTACATTGCCGCCCGAATGTAGTGAAAAATTTTCAGAGAGGGTCTCCGCATTTTGATTATGGACGGATGCGGGGGTAAGGAAGCTAGTCCTAGATAATAAGATTCGTATTGGTTCTTGGAATATCGGAACATTATCGGGTAGGCTAATGGAGGTGGTAGATACTATGATTCGGAGAAAGATTCATATTCTATGTTTACAAGAGACAAAATGGGTTGGAGAAAAAGCAAAGGAGATGGAGGATACAGGTTTTAAATTATGGTACTCAGGTAAAGAAAAGGCCCGAAACGGAGTTGGTATTATCATAAATAAAGATTTAAAGGAGAGTGTAGTAGACATACAACGATATGGTGACCGAATCATGACATTGAAATTAGTGTTAGGAGTAGAGGTTTTGAATATAGTTTGTGCTTACGCACCCCAAGTAGGACTAGAAGATAGTATAAAGACAGTTTTTTGGGAAGAGTTAGATAAGGTGTTTCAAAAGATTCCACAAAGGGAGATGATTTGTTTAGGAGGAGATTTAAATGGACATGTCGGTAAAGAGGCATTAGGATATCAAGGGATTCATGGAAACTTTGGTTATGGGGATATAAACGAGGAAGGTAGGGAGATTTTAAATTTTGCTATGTCATTTGATCTCTTTATAGTCAATACAATCTTCAAAAAACGAGATGAACATTTAATTACTTATAAGAGTGACTTATCACAAACACAAATTGATTACTTTATTTGTAGAAAAAAAGATAGAGCGTGTTGTAAAGATTGTAAGGTAATTCCAGGAGAAAGCTTAACCACCCAACATCGACTTTTAGTTATGGATTTACAAATAAAAAAATGGACAAAGAAGAAAAGAGTGCATCGAGCTATTCGGACTAAATGGTGGAACATCAAAAGTGAGAAAGAAGATATATTTAAACAAAAAGTCCTTCAAGGAGATGTTTGGAATTATGTTGGCACACCCTCTGATATGTGGAACAATATGGCTATACATATTAGGAAAGTGGCGAAAGATATGTTAGGGGTATCTAAGGGAGGTGTACCGGCACAAAAAGAAGCTTGGTGGTGGAGTGAAGTAGTACAAAACAAAATCAAGGCAAAGAGGGCATGTTACAAATTACATTATGCTAAGAAAACTAGTGAAACTTTAGAAGCTTATAAGAAACAAAGAAGGAAGCAAAAAAGGCCGTTAGTGAAGCAAAAGCTAAGATTTGGGAGGACTTATATAAAAAACTCAACTCAAAAGAGGGTGAAAGAGACATTTTTAGGATAGCTAGGGCTAGAGATAAGAAAACTAAAGATCTTAATTATGTTAGATGCATAAAAGACGAGGATGAAAAAATTCTAGTGGCAAATGATGATATAAGAAATAGATAGAAAAACTATTTTTATAATCTTCTTAATGAAAATAAAGATGTTAGTATTAGTTTAGGAGATTTAGCCAAGTCAAAAAAGTATATAAACCACAATTTCTACCGACGTATTCAAAAGAATGAAGTCAAAGAGGCTCTTAAACATATGAAGAGTGGTAAATCGGTAGGACCAGATAATATTCCTATAGAAGTTTGGAAAATACTAGGAGAAATAGGAATCACTTGGCTCACAAGACTATTTAATGAAATATGGAAAAACCAAAAGATGCCCGAGGAATGGAGAGCAAGTACACTTATACCCATACATAAAAACAAGGGAGACATTCAAAATTGTGCGAATTATCGAGGTATCAAGTTAATGAGTCATACTATGAAATTATGGGAAAGAATTATTGAACGTAGGTTAAGACAAGTATCAAGTACAACAGAGAACCAATTTGGATTTATGCCTGGTAGATCTACTATTAAAGCGATTCACCTTTTGAGACGTCTTATGGAACATTTTAGAGCAAAAAAGAAAGACCTTCACATGATATTTATTGATCTAGAAAAAGCTTATGATAGGGTACCGAGGGAGGTTCTTTGGAGAACTTTGGAAAAAAGAGGTATCCCATTGGTGATGGTGCAAAAAACATGTGTGATGGATGATGATATTGGGTTATATTAACCTTATATCCCTTTGGAGAACTTGGAGAACATATATTAACCTTATAAGAGACATGTATGATGGTGCAAAAACATGTGTGAGGACTCATGAAGGAACGACAGACTTCTTTGAAGTTAATATTGGGTTACATCAAGGATCAACTTTAAGTCCATACTTATTTATAATGGTGATGGATGAGTTAACAAAACATATTCAAGATGAAGTACCTTGGTGTATGTTATTTGCAGATGACATTGTATTAGTGGAGGAGTCTAAGGAAAAAGTTAATAGAAAATTGGAACTATGGAGAGAAACATTAGAAAACAAAGGCCTCCGACTTAGTAGAACAAATACAAAATATATGGAATGTAAGTTTGATCATTTGGCTACTTCAGAGGACATAGAAATTAAAATTGGCACACATTGCATTCCCCAAAAGGAAAGTTTTAAATACCTAGGGTCAATTTTTCAAAGTGATGGAAGAATTGATGGAGATGTTACACATAGAATTAATGCTGGTTGGTTAAAATGGAGAGGAGCATCAGGTATTCTTTGTGACAAGAAGATACCATTAAAATTAAAAGGTAAATATTATAGAGCAGCAGTTAGGCCTGCCATGTTTTATGGTTCTGAGTGTTGGGCAGTTAATCATCAACATGTACAAAAGATGTCTGTGACAGAAATGAAGATGTTGAGATGGATGAGTGGTCATACAAGAAAAGACCGTATACATAATGAGGTTATTAGAAACAAATTAGGAGTGGCACCAATAGAGGATAAAATGAGAGAACATCGTTTAAGATGGTATGGACATATAGAAAGAAGATCAAAAGAAGAACCTGTAAGAAGGTTAGAAAACCTAAATTTGGAAAGTATTAAAAGAGGTAGAGGACGACCACAAAAGTGTTGGAAAGAAACAATAAAGAATGATCGAGCTTATTGGGAGTTAACTGCTAACATGGCATATGATAGAGATCTGTGGAAACAAAGAATCCATGTAGCCGACCCCGTCTAGTATGGGAAAAGGCTTAGTTGTTGTTGTTGTTGTTACATCGATCAACCAATATGAGTTGTTCGTGGTGGTTGCACGCACAACATAGGGTCCATCCCACTTGGGGCACCACTTTCCAAGTGGATGTGGGCCACGATAGTGGATGATTTTCAAAACCAGATCTCCCACTTCAAAGTGGCGAGGTCTCATATGTTTGTCATAGTGTCTGACTATCCTTTGCCGGTATGCATGAGCATGGTCCATAGCAAGGAGTCACCTTTCATCTAACAAATCTAGTTCGTCCATCCTAGCATGCTGACGCGTCTTTAGGGGGAGGTCGAGTGCAATGGATGTATGGAATGAATGCAATTGTGTATGAATGGGAAGAATGGCGTTTGTGCCATAGACCAACTCAAATGGCGTGGCATTGGTGGGAGTTCGGATGGAAGTCCTATAAGCCCATAAGGCTTCATCTAGCTTCTCGTGCCACGTCCTACCCTTTTCTAAAGTCTTCTCAATTATACTAATGAGAGTCTTATTCGTGGCTTCGGCTTGGCAGTTGCCTTGAGGGTAGTAGGGAGAGAAGTGGTGAGTTATGCCATAAGTGTTGCACAACTTGACCATCCGCTCGTTTTTGAATGGGGTGCCATTATCGGACACAAGGTCTCTTGGAACTCCAAATCGAGCCAAGATATTTCTCCTAATGAAAGCCACCACATGTTGCCCCTGTACATTGGTCAGGGAGGTGGCTTTGACCCACTTAGAGAAGTACTCAGTGGCTGCTAAAATGAACCTATGCCCATTCGATGCCTTTGGGAATATCGGGCCTACAATATCAAACGCCCACATGGTAAATGGCCAGGGGCTGACCACGGAATGCAATGAAGACGATGGGATATGAATGGCGTGCCCATGCACTTGACAGGGATGACACTTCCTAACATGATCGTGGCAATCCTTTTTAAGGGTGGACCAAAAATAGCCCGTCCTAAGTATTTTCATTGCCATCATATTGGCATTAACATGACCTCCACATTCTCCATCGTGGAATTCATGCATAACAGTCCTAGCCTCCTCTAGATCGACACATCTTAGTAAGATGCCGGTAAAACTCTTTTTATACAAAACCCCACACAAAATCGTGTATCGGGTAGAAATTTTCCAAATGAATGCCTTATCTTTAGATGTGGCATCCTCAGCGAACCCCCCATTTTCTAGAAAACATTTGATGTCATAGAAGCAAGGTTTTTCAACAGAATCTAGATTATTTTGGAAAATATCCAAATCGTGTGTGGATGGAGTGGGCCCATGCCATATCTCTAAGGATCGGGTTCCCAAAATGGGATTGACCTTTAGGGCTGAACCCAAGGAGGAGAGGGCTTCGGCAATGCCATTATCCTCTCTTCCTACGTGTGTGAGTCTACACGATTGGAATGACTCAACCAATCGAGTGGCCAACTCGTGATATGGAAGAAGTTTTTCATTTCGCACTTGCCAAATTTTCAAAACTTGGTTTATAACAAGGAGTGAATCTCCAAAGACCTCGATGCATGATGCCCCTAGAGTTTTCGAAATCCTTAATCCTTGTATGAGTGCTTCATACTCAGCTATGTTGTTGGAACATTCAAAATCCAGGCGAATTGCTATGGGGATCTCACCCTTTTCAGGGGATATGAGGATGACCCCAGCACTAGCCCCTCGTTGGTTTCGTGCCCCATCGAAGTGCATCTTCCACACTTTTTTTCGAAAGAGTTTGCCAAAATGTGGTTTTGAAATTGGTTTTGTAATATGCCTTCATCAGGCATTTCACTAAGTGTGGGATATGCATCCTCTAGGGGGAACTCAGCCATGTAGTCTGCTAGGGCTGGCCCCTTAATGGAGATCTGATGATGGTATTTCAGGTTATACTCCATTAGAAGGAGTTGCTATTTGCCCAGTCTACCAGTGAGAATAGGTTTTTCGAACAAATGCTTGATTGGATCAAGCTTGGACACTATCCAGATCTCATGATCTAGGAAATAGTGTCGAAATTTCTATCAGGCCCAAACTAGGGCCAAGCACGTCTTCTCCATGGCTTGGTAATTCCTTTCGTAAGCCAAGAGAGTTTTCGAAATATAATAGATGGCATACTCCTTGTGGGTGTCATCCTCGTATTGAGCTAACAAAGCTCCCAAGGCATTCGCATGCATGGAAATGTAAAGCAAAAGAGGTTTTCCTTGCTTTGGAGGATTTAAAACAGGGGGATTAACTAGGTATGCCTTTAGTCTTTCAAATGACTTTTGGCAATCGTCATTCCATAAAAATTTTGTGCCCTTTCCCAATAACTTGTTGAAGGGTTCGCATCTTGTCACCAGGTTTGAGATAAACCTGTGAATGGATTGTAATCGACCTTGGAGGCTACGAATCTGTGTGAGATTGGAGGATGGAGCCATGTCTATGATGGCTCGACACTTAGATGGGTCGACTTCTATACCCCTTTGGCTCACCATAAAGCCTAAGAGCTTTCCGGACTCTACTCCGAACACACATTTCTGAGGGTTTAGCTTTACTCTGTAAAGTCCAAGCCTTTCGAAAATCTTTTGTAAGCATTCGATATGGGTGCATCGAGTTTTGGATTTTGCCAAGAGATCATCCACATATACCTCTACGAGCTCATGAATTTGATCATGGAAGATCGTGGTCATGGCTCTCTGGTATGTGGCACCGGCATTTTTCAAACCAAAGGGCATGACTGTATAGCAGTACGTGCCCCATGGGGTTGTGAAAGCGGTCTTACCCTGATCTCGTGAGCTTAGTTTGATTTGATTATACCTTGAATAGCCATCCATAAACGAAAACATTTCATGATTTGCAGTACTATCGACTATCAAATCTATGTTTGGTAAAGGATAATTATCCTTTGGAGTGGCTTTGTTTAGGTTTCTAAAATCGATGCATATTCGAATCTTCCCATTGGTTTTTCGAACAACAACTATATTGGATAACCAATCAAAATACGCAATGGGTTTTATAAATCCGGCTTTTAACAGATCTTCTAAACCCTCTTTGACTTATGCATGTACATTCGGATGTATTTTCCTAAGCTTTTGCTTTATGGGTTTCACATCCGCATCTAAGGGAAGACGATGTTCAACAATACTGGGGTCTATGCATGGCATGTCTTCATACGTCCATGCAAACACATCTAAGTAGGTTTGTAGAAATGCAATGAATGCTGATCTTTCATTCTCATGCAAACATGCGCCTACCTTAATGAGTTTAGGCTTTGAATCACTCCCTAGGTTTACCTCTATGAAATCTCCTCCTACTGAATTTGAAGGCTTTTCAAAATCGAGAATTTTATGAAATTTTGGGAGCTCAGAAGTAGGATTTTCCTCAAGGGGATCCACTTCGGGGCTTCGATCATTCTCGTGGTTTATAGATCCTAGGGAATTTGATGCATGGATTTTCAAAAGACTTGGTTTTACACTTGGAATTTCTATTGATTTCGAAATTTTTGGTCTGGTTATATAGACAACGTTTCTTTCGAAATCCTTTTCTTTTTCCAAATCCTTACCAGGAGCAACTGTGTACAAAATCTTTTTAGAATTTTGTAAATTTTCAATTTTTTTGTTGTTTTGTAAAACGAGTACTTTGGGAACTATACAAACTACTCTTTTTTCGAGTTTTTGATTTTCCAATGTTTTTGGCTTTTGTAATTTTTCCATTTTTTGGATTTCAAATTTTTCAAATGTTTTTGTATTTTTGATAAAGGGATCTTCCATCATACCTACAAAGGAAAAACACTACAGGTTAGACTCTGAATAAGAGATCTAAATCATAGGTTTCTTCTAGGGTAGGCTCCAGGGTACCCTGGACCCAGGTGGTCACAAGAGGTGGTTTTGGTGGTATTCTTGGAGTATAGCCGATCTCATATCGGCTTGGATTGGCCCTAGGCAGTATGGGTTCTAGGAGACCCTGATTTTGTGCCCCTAGACTCTTATATGGCAAATAGCCCATGTTTAACAGCATGTTCCACGATTTTTTGTTTTTAGAAAAAGTTTGGTATAAATCGTGGTCCTGGAACTTGCTGTCGTCTATGTTATGCACATAGGGCTTTTTGTCCAGGAGTTTTGGAAATAAGGGGTTCTTGGGTTTTCCTACAATGGTCAGAACTTTGAGGGGGCCAGCCTTGGGCGGCCCCTTTACATATATGACCTTCCTAGGGTTGTATAATGTCAAAGTCCTAGTTTTACCTCATGGGTGTGGGAACTTGACAAGCAAGGGGAATTTATGACCCCCTGAAGCTGAGGATGACTCTCACCTAGGATTACTATGACTTTATCCCTGAAAGGGATTTTGACACACCTGTGGAAGGTGGATGGCATAGCGCACAAGTTGTGTAACTAAGGCCTTCCCAACAACAGGTTATATTGGGGGTGGATGTCCAGGACATGGAACACCCCCATGTGTGCTATCCCTCCCGTTTCTATGGGGAGTTCGATAGATCCTAGTGGTCTAAACGCATTCCCATCGTATCCAGTGATAACGATGGGACTTGGATTCACGGATGTCAAGGTGACTCCGATTTGGTTTGCCACATGAAGTGGAAGGATGTTAAGCCCTCCTCCCCCATCGACAAGGCACCTATCTAGAGAGTGGTTATTCAGAACCACCTCGATATGTAGGGCCTGGTTATGGGACTCGTAGGGTCTTTCTACATCGTCTTCCGAGAATATGATGAGCAGTTTTGCTCCTATGGAGGCCACTTGTTTGGACAAAGATTCTGGGGTAATTGTCGAACTAACCTTTGCTCTTTTTAGAATTTTATCTAACACTAGTCTATGCCTAGGCGAAGTTTGTATTAGTTCAAGGATGGACATGTTGATAGGAATCTTTGAAAGATGGTTTTCGAAGTCATATACCTTTAAAATGACATTTCCTTTGTCCGTTTTCGGCGGAACTCTAGGAATACATGCTTTCGAGGGGCCAGGCACACAGACCACCTTTTTAGCACTTTGCAGATGTGGGGGTTGGTAGATCCTCCCGGATCTTGTTACCTCCCCCATGATCAACCTAGGTTTCGTACTTAACATGGCTCTAATCGAGAGATTTGGAGCACCCTGAATGGTTAAAACTGGTTTAACTGGGGACGGAACTCTTGGTGGTCCCCGGATGACTACTTGAGCGGGTTTTTTATAAAGTATGAGAGTAGATGCACAAGTAGACAAACCAGACTCACATGCATGCGCTAGACTCTTCGAAATCGTGAGAGCACATACCTCTTTTCCCTTCCCACTGGTACTTGCGTGCTTGGGGAAGGGTTCTTTGAAGATAGCTTGGGCAGGCTCAGGTTCTTCAGCGACTTGGAGCCGGCCTTCTGCTATCAAGTTCTCAATTTTATTTACAAGGGAGAAACACCGCCTTGTATCATGGCCTTTGAGCCGATGATACTTGCAGAATTTGTTTAAAAATGCCCCCTTCAAAGTGACTCCCTCGGGAATCTCAGGGAGTTCGATCATGCCTTGGGCAAGTAGGAGGTCTAGGACCTCCGATACAGGTTGCCCCAATGGAGTGTACTCCCGTCTTTCAAAGGATTTTTCAAAACTCCTCTCCTTTTTATTTTCTATCTTTTCAAAATTTCTTGAAGCACTAGCCGTGCTTGGATCCACTCGGACATTGGCGATTTTGTGGGGTTTTGCCCCTTTGTCCGCGGTGGGTAGCCCATAAGTGTTGGGCTTCTCCAAGCAAGTTTTCGAAATTGCATTTCCATTCCATAAGTGATCATACACCCCTTTTTTCAAATTTGTTTCAAAAAGGGATGCTTTCTTTATTAACTTATGGAAAGTTGAGATTTCGTGAAGCGAGACAAGGGTTTTCAACTTGTTTTTAAAATTATCTAGGATGAGCATGACTGTGCATCCTTCAGATATTGGCTCTCACACTTGACCTACGAGAGACCTCCAATGAACGATGAACGTATACACGTCCTCGTTCACACCTTGTTTTGTATCCCTCAAGGTGTTTAAAGTCGGCATGACTTCTACGTTATGCAAGAATCTCTGCATAAAGCAGTTCGCTAACTCATCAAAAGTTGCAAACTGGCTAAGATCGTAGGAAGCCAACCATTTGGCAGTTGTGCTCTTGAGGGACAAAGGGAACCAATACACCCATTTCATGGAGTCCTTCTTTTTCTTGTGGGCTCGACGAGAGAAAAGCTGCAAGTGAGACCTAGGGTCTCCGATGCCATCATACCGATGGAAGTTCGGTATTTCATCGTCACTGTCTATTTCATAGTCCACAGGCAAGAAATCAGACAGGGCATAACTTCTTTTCTCTTTATTTTGCCCTCTCAGCAGCTGCTGTAGGGCTTTACGGTCCTTGTGTGTGAAGGACTCGTGGTATTGGTTACCTTCCATTGCGGAAGTCTCTTTGTATTTGCAAGGTTTTTTAAATTTTTTCTTGGCCTTTGGTTCGCCATT
The DNA here is from genome assembly GCA_036023115.1 of Brasenia schreberi. Lineage (NCBI taxonomy): Eukaryota > Viridiplantae > Streptophyta > Magnoliopsida > Nymphaeales > Cabombaceae > Brasenia > Brasenia schreberi. The sequence goes on from JAYKKT010000079.1 coordinate 3,139,645, forward strand.
TGACGAACATGAATCGCCTGCTTCAGCCTCTTGGCTAAGAGCAGCGATCTTGGCCTCGAAATCCCTTCTCAAGTCCTCAATCTCTTCTATCTTGTTTTGTTTTTTCGAAAACCTCCTAGAGTGAGAACTTAATGCGCATGAGCCGTGGCTAGATACCTCTTGGGAGCCTAGACTCGACATGCTTCAATGTTTTTTCAAAATCCTAGATATGAAATCAAACAAACAAGGTTAAAAAAAAAACACTTTCTTTGAAAATTTTTCATGAGGTTTTTCTACATGAACTGACTCTGCACAAGGGCCAGGTCCCACCGGGCGTGCCAATCCTGTAGACATGGAAAATTCCCACTTCTGGTTCTTAGGCCCGAAGTGAACCTTTTTGTGTGTCTAAGTCGTTTTTATAACAAGGGCATGCCAGCTAGCTTACTCAAGCTAGCGAAGTAAGTTTTGAAATCTGACTCTATCGGAGAGACTGTGAGCAAGTGAGCTCTTTTCGTTGCAGAGCTTCTTGCACCAATGCACAAGGGTCAGTCTGTACACTTGGCAAAGTCTTTTAAAACAAACCTCTTTGAAAAATACCCAAAGTGTTTGGGCTTTGTTTGTATGATTGCAAGTTTTATTTCACGTAGGATTTGCACGTGCCTATGTCTTTCTTTTTATGCTTTTTTGGGCCAACTAGGTGTGTGCGCAAGTGACCTAAGTTGGGCAATTTTTGCACGGGAGTGTGGGGCTTGCTTTGATGCAATATGCGTCCTAACTCGTGGTATAGCGAATATGCAATGCAAACTCACACAACTCCAAAGGGAAAACCCGAATCCAGCCCAAAGGGAAAATCCAAATCTAAATGCATGTTGGGTTTGGATCTGGATATATATGGTCCAAATTAAATTTGATACGGGGTTGTAATAACGGAGCATAGTCTCCCCCCGCTTGTAATAACATGGCTTGGCACACCCACACACACGTGCACTCTCTTAGTTGTGCACGATTTTGAACACACACGGGCCTAATCAAACCCTAAGATATAAATTTATGTATATACTTTAAATTACGTAGGGTTTTGCTTAAGTTGGGTGTGTTGTCTTTCAATTCAAGCACGCACACACATTGAGCCTTCGCTCTTATTTGTAAGACCCAAGTGAGGGCCGTGTTATACTATCCTTGGGTTTTATTTCATGTTGTGTGCGTAGTACTTCAATTCAAGCACTCACACACATTGAGCTTTCGCTCTTATTCCCAAGACCTTAGTTGAGGCCATACTGCAATTTATATTTGGGTTTAATTTCATGTTGTGTGCGTAGTACTTCAATTCAAGCACTCACACACATTGAGCTTTCGCTCTTATTCCCAAGACCTTAGTTAAGGCCATACTGCAATTTATATTTGGCTTTAATTTCATGTCGTGTGCGTAGTACTTCAATTCAAGCACTCACACACATTGAGCTTTCGCTCTTATTCCCAAGACCTTAGTTAAGGCCATATTTCAAGTTATATTTGGGTTTCATTTCATGTCGTGTGTGTAGTCTTTCAATTCAAGCACGTACCCACATTGAGCCTTCGCTCTTATTTGCAAGACCCAAGTAAGGGCCCATATATACCTTATATATGTATTTCCCTTCGGCAATTTCCCTTCGGCAATTTCCCTTCGGCATTTCCATTACAAGTCATTTCCCTTCGGTATTGTCTTTACATTCGGGTTTTCCCTTTGGAGTAGCGTGAGTTTGCATTGCATCTACGCCATACCACAAGTTAGGACGCATATTGCATCAAAGCAGACCCCATACTCCCGCTCAAATTCGCCACATTTAGTGGAGTGTTCATAACACACACCTAGGTGGCCCATAAAGGGATAAAAAGAAAGACTTAGGCACGTGCAAATCCACGTGATCTAAAATCTGAAAATCGTACAAACAAGACCCGAATCAAACACCTCGAACTACTTTCGTAGTCTTTTTTCCACTCAAAACTTGATTTTTAAAGCGTACAGACTGACCCTTGCGCATCGGTGCAAGAAGATCTGCGATGACAAGAGCTTGCTTGCTCACAGTCGTCACGTTAGAAGTCAGGTTTAGAAACTTAGATACACGAAAAGATTCGCCCCATGCCTAAGAAACCAGGTAGGCAGAGATTTTCTGCGTCTACAGAAGATTGGCACGCCCGGTGGGAGGTGAGTCTTTCAAAAGTCTAGTTAGTCTAGAAACTTGCGAAAAGATTTTCAAAGAGGTGTTGTTTTAACTTTGTTTTCTTTACATGTACTTAGGAAATTTTGAAAAAGCTTAAAAAGCATGTCAAAATCCAACCCAAGTGAAGTGTCGAGCCAAGGCTCATGCGCATCAGGTTCTCACTCTAGGAGGATTTTCAAAAACAAGATCAAACTAGACGAGATAGAGGACCTGAGAAGGGAATTTGAGGCCAAAATCGATGCTCTCAGCCAAGAGGCTGAAGTAGGCGATTCATGTTCATCAAACGGTGAACAAAAGGCCAAAAGAAAATCTGAAAAACCTCGCAAGCACAAAGAGGCCTCCGTAATGGAAGGCAACCAATACCATGAGTCCTTCACACAAAAGGACCGTAAAGCCCTACAACAGCTGCTGAAAGGGCAAAATAAAGAGAAAAGAAGTTATGCCCTGTCTGATTTCCTTCCTATGGATTACGAAATAGACAGTGACGACGAAATACCAAACTTTCATCGGTATGATGGCATGGGAGACCCTAGGTCTCACTTGCAACTTTTCTCGCGTCGAGCCCATAAGAAGAAAAAGGACTCGATGAAATGGGTGTATTGGTTCCCTTTATCCCTTAAAGGCACAGCTGCCAAATGGCTGGCTTCCTACGACTTAAGCCAGTTCGTTACTTTTGAAGAGTTAGCGAACTGCTTCATGCAAAGATTTGCACAAAACGTAGAAGTCACGCCAACTCTGAACACTTTAAGGGATACAAAGCAAGGCATGAACGAAGACGTACATGCCTTCATTATACAATGGAGGTCACTTCTGGGCCAAGTGCGAGAGCCCATATCCGAAGGATGCGCAGTCATGCTCATCCTGAATAATTTTAAAAGCGAGTTAAAGACCCTTCTCTCGCTCCATGAGATCTCAACTTTCCATAAGTTGATAAAAAAGGCATCCCTTTTCGAAACAAACTTGAGAAAAGGGACATACGATCACTTATGGAAAGGAAGTGTCGTTTCTAAAACCCGCTTGGAAAAGCCCATCACTTATGGGCTACCCACGATGGACAAAGGGGCAAAGCCCCATAAAATCGCCAATGTACTGGTGGATCTAGGCGTGGCAGGCACTTCAAAAATTTTGAAAAACTAGAAAATAAAATGAAGCGAACCTTTCAAAAACTGATTGAAAAATGGAAGTACACACCGCTGGGGCAACCTGTGTCGGAGGTCCTAGACCTCCTACTTGCCCAAGGCATGATAGAGCTTCCCGAAATCCCCGAAGGAGTCACTTCCAAGGGGGGGTATTTAAATCAATTTTGTAAGTATCATCGGCTCAAAGGCCATGATACCAAACACTATTTCTCCCTTTTAAATAAAATTGAGAACTTGATAGCAGAGGGCCGGCTCCAGGTCACTGCGGAACCTGAGCCACCTCAAGCTATCTTCAAAGAACCCTTTCCCAAGCACGCCAGTGGCAGTGGGAAAGGAAAGGAGGTATGTACCCTCACCTTTTCAAAGGAACTAGCACAAAAATCTGAGTCTAGTCGACCCACTTGTGCTCCCATTCTTGTACTGTACAAGAAGCCCACCCAAGTTGTCATCCGGGGACCACCAAGAGTCGAATCCCCAACTAAACTAGTATTAAAACTTCAAAGTGCTCCTCAACTCATACTTAGAGCCAATGTTAGTGCGAACCCTAGGCTGGTCGTGGGGAAAGTGACTAGATTTGAGAGGATCTATCAACCCCCGCACCTACAAAGTGCTAAAAAGGTGGTCAGTGTGCCTGGCCCCTCAAAAGCATGTATTCCTGGAGTTCTGCCAAAAGCAGATAAGGATAAAGTCATCCTAAATCCTTATGACTTCGAAAACCACCTTTCAAAGATTCCTATCCACATGTCTATCCTAGAGCTTATACAAACCTCGCCTAGGCATAGACTCGTGCTAGAGAAAATTCTAGAAAGAGCCAAGGTTGATTCGAACATAAGTCCAGAATCCCTGTCTGCCCAAGTGGCTTTAATAGAAGCAAAATCGCCCATCACTTTCTCGGAAGATGATGTAGATAGACCCTACGAGTCCCACAACCAGGCCCTGCATATCGAGGTGGTTCTGAATAACCACTCTCTAGACAGGTGCCTAGTCGATGGGGGAGGAGGGCTCAACATCCTTCCACTTCATGTGGCGTACCAAATCGGAGTCACCTTGACTTCAGTAAACCCAAGCCCCATCGTTATCACTGGATACGATGGAAATGCGTCTAGGCCTTTAGGATCAATCGAACTCCCAATGGAAACGGGAGGGATCACGCACACAGGGGTGTTCCATGTCTTCGACATCCACCCCCATTATAATCTGTTGCTGGGGAGGCCTTGGATACACAGCTTGTGCGCTGTGCCATCCACCTTCCACAGGTGTGTCAAGATCCCTTTCAGGGACTAGGTCGTAGTGATCCTAGGTGAGAGTCACCCACAGCTTCAGGAGATCATAAACTCCCCTTGTTTATCGAGCTCCCAGGCCCATGAGGCTAACCTGGGGCAGATTGTGATTGAGCCGCCAAGGCTCGTGTTAAACAACCCTAGGAAGGTTGTATGTGTGAAGGGGCCGCCCAAAGCAGGCCCCCTCCCGATCTTAACCCTTCTAGGAAAACCCAAGCGTTCCCTATTTCCAAAGCCCCTGGACAAAAAGCCATATGAGCACAATATGGACGACAGCAAGTTCCAGGACCACGATCTTTATCAAAACTTTTCAAAAAATAAGAAATCGTGGAACATGTTGTTGAATATGGGCTACACGCCCTACAAAAGTCTAGGGGCACAAAACTAGGGTCTCCTAGAGCCCATCCTTCCTAGGGTCAACCCAAGCCGATATGGGATCGGCTATACTCCCAGAATACCGCTAGAGCCACCCCTTGTGACCACTTGGGTCAAGGGTGCCCTGGAGCCTACCCTAGAAGAGACCTACGATTTAGACCTCCTATTCCGAGTCTAACCCATAGTGTTTTCCCTTTGTAGGTATGACGGAAGATCCCTTTCATAAAAATACAAAAACATTTGGAAAACTTAAAATCAAAAAAATTGAAAAAGAAGAAAAGCCAAAAACAATGGAAAAACAAAAACTCGAAAATAGAGTGCTTTGTATAGTTCCTAAGGTTCTTGTTTTACAAAAACCCAAAAAAATCGAAAATCTAGAAAATACCAAAAAGATTTTGTATATAGCTGCTCCTGGTAGGACTTTGGCAAAAGAAAAAGATTTTGAAAGAAACGTCGTCTGCATAGCCAGACCAAAAATTTTGAAATCAATTGAAAATCTGAGTACAAAACCAGGTCTTTTTGAAAATCATGCATCAAATTCCCTCGGGTCTATAGCCCACGAGAATGATCGAAGCCCAGAAGTGGATCCCCTTGAGGAAGATCCCACTTCTGAGCTCCCAGAATTTCATAAAATTCTCGATTTTGAAAGACCTTCCAATTCAGTAGGAGGAGATTTCATAGAGGTGAACCTAGGGGATGATTCCAATCCCAAAACCATCAAGATAGGCGCATGCTTGCATGAACATGAAAGATCAGCATTCATTGCATTTCTATGAACCTATTTAGATGTGTTTGTATGGACGTATGAAGACATGCCGAGCATAGACCCCAGCACTATCGAGCATCGTCTTCCTTTAGATGTGGATGTAAAACCCATAAAGCAGAAGCTTAGGAAAATACACCCGAATATACACACGCAAGTCAAAGAGGGTTTAGAAGATTTGTTAAAATCCGGATTTATAAAACCCATTGCGTATTCTGATTGGTTGTCAAACATCGTTGTAGTTCAAAAAACCAATGGGAAAATTCAAATATGCATCGATTTCAGAAACCTGAATAAAGCTACTCCAAAGGATAATTATCCTTTACCAAACATAGATTTGATAGTCGATAGTACTGCAAATCATGAAATGTTTTCGTTTATGGATGGCTATTCAGGCTATAATCAAATCAAACTAAGTCCATGAGATCAGGGTAAGACCGCCTTCACAACCCCATGGGGCACATACTGCTATACAGTCATGCCCTTTGGATTGAAAAATGTCGACGCAACATACCAACGAGCCATGACCACGATCTTCCATGATCAAATTCATGAGCTCGTAGAAGTGTATGTAGATGATCTCTTGGCGAAATCCAAAACCCGATGCACTCATATCGAATGTTAGCAAAAGATTTTCGAAAGGCTTAGGCTTTACAAAGTAAAGCTAAACCCTCAAAAATGTGTATTCGGGGTAGAATCAGAGAAGCTTCTAGGCTTTATGGTAAGCCAAAGGGGTATAGAAGTCGACCCCTCTAACTGTCGAGCCATTATAGACATGGCTCCACCCTCCAATCTCACTCAAATTCGTAGCCTCCAGGGTCGACTACAGTCCGTTCACCGATTCATATCGAATCTGGCAACTCGATGCGAACCCTTCAACAAACTGTTGAGGAAGGGCACAAAATTCTTATGGGATGACGAATGCCAGAAGTCCTTCGAGAGACTAAAGCATACTTGGTTAATCCCCCCGTTTTGAATCCTCCGAAGCAAGGAAAACCGCTTTTACTTTACATCTCTATGCATGCGAATGCTTTAGGAGCCCTATTGGCTCAATACGAGGATGACACCCACAAGGAGTATGCCATCTACTATATTTCAAAAACTCTCTTGGCTTATGAACGAAATTATCAAGCCATGGAGAAGACGTGCTTGGCCCTAGTCTGGGCCTGCGAGAAATTCAGACACTATTTCCTAGATCATGAGATCTGGATAGTGTCCAAGCTTGATCCAATCAAGCACTTGTTCGAAAAACCCATTCTCACGGGTAGATTGGGCAAATGGCAACTCCTTCTAATGGAGTATGACCTGAAATACCATCACCAGATCTCCATTAAGGGGCAAGACCTAGCAGACTACGTGGCTGAGTTCCCCCTGGAGGACGCATATCCCACGCTTGATGAAATGCCTGATGAAGGCATATTGCAAAACCATTTTCAAAACCACATTTTGGCAAACAATTTCGAAAACCAAGTGTGGAAGATGCACTTCGATGGGGCACGAAACCAACGAGGGGCTGGTGCTGGGGTCATCCTTATCTCCCCTTAAAAGGGCGAGATTCCCATAGCAGTCTGCCTAGGTTTCGAATGTTCCAACAACGTAGCTGAGTATGAAGCACTCATACAAGGCTTAAAGATTTCGAAAACTCTAGGAGCATCATGCATCGAGGTCTTTGGAGATTCACTCCTTGTCATAAACCAGGTTTTGAAAATTTGGCAAGTACGTAATGAAAAACTACTTCCATATCACGAGTTGGCCACTCGATTGGTTCAGTCCTTCTAATCGTGTAAACTCACACACGTAGGAAGAGAGGACAATGGCATCGCCGATGCCCTCTCCTCTTTGGGTTCAACCCTAAAGGTCGATCCCATTTCAGGGACCCGGTCTTTAGAAATATGGCATGCGCCCAATCCATCCACACACGATCTGGATATTTTCCAAAATAACCCAGATTCTATTGAAAAACCCTGGTTTTATGACATCAAACAATTTTTAGAAAATGGGGGATTCGCCGAGGATGCCACATCCAAAGATAAGGCATTCATCCGTAAGATTTCGACCCGATACACCATTCTGGGTGGGGTTCTATACAAAAAGAGTTTTACCGGCATCCTGCTTAGGTGTATCGATCTAGAGGAGGCTAGGATAGTGATGCATGAGTTCCACGATGGAGAATGTGGAGGTCATGTTAATGCCAACATGATGGCGATGAAAATACTTAGAGGGGGCTATTTTTGGTCCACCCTGAAAAAGGATTGCCACGATCATGTTAGGAAGTGTCATCCATGTCAAGTGCATGGGCACGCCATTCATATCCCTTCATTTGCATTGCATTCCGTGGTCAGCCCCTGGCCATTTACCATGTGGGCGTTTGACATCGTAGGCCCAATATTTCCAAAAGCCTCGAATGGGCATCGATTTATTTTAGCAGCCACAGAGTATTTCTCCAAATGGGTGGAAGCCATTTCCCTAACCAACGTGCTGGGGCAACATGTGGTGGCTTTCATTCGGAGGAATATCCTGGCTCGATTTGGGGTTCCACGAGACCTTGTGTCTGATAATGGCACCCCATTCAAGAATGAGCGGATGGTTAAGTTGTGCAACACGTATGGCATAACTCACCACTTCTCCTTGCCCTACTACCCTCAAGGCAACAGCCAAGCCGAAGCCACAAACAAGACTCTCATTAGCATAATTGAGAAAACCTTAGAGAAGGGTAGGACGTGGCACGAGAAGCTGGATGAAGCCTTATGGGCTTATAGAACTTCCATCCGGACTCCCACGAATGCCACACCATTCGAATTGGTCTATGGCACAAACGCCATTCTTCCCATTCATACTTAACTGCATTCATTCCATACATCCATAGCACTCGACCTCACCCTAGAGACGCTCCAGCATGCTAGGATGGCCGAACTAGATTTGCTAGATGAGAAGCGACTCCTTGCCATGGACCATGCTCGTGCATACTGGCAAAGGATAGCCCGACACTATGGCAAACACATGAGACCTCACCACTTTGAAGTGGGGGATCTGGTCTTGAAAATCATCCATTATCGTGGCCCACATCCACTCGGAAAGTGGCGCCCCAAGTGGGATGGACCCTATGTTATACGAGCAACCACCATGAACAATTCGTATTAGTTGGTCGATGTAGAAGGTAGGAATTTAACAGATCCTATCAATATTCAATACTTAAAGAAGTATCATGTGTAGGATTTGGATTAAATTCCAGTTTTCAAAAATTTTAGGGATAGCTGCCCTGAGACATGAAAATGAGGTGCAAAGGCAAAGTCGTGTGACCTTGAGTGAGAGAATTTGCACTTGTGAAAGAGTGGAGTCTTCAAAATCGTGGTTACATTTCAAAATCCTTTTTCTTACAAAGAAAGGCCTAGTTCAATATAGCAAGATACTTGCAAGTAGTACGTGCTATTTCTAAATAGGCTGATCTGGAATGGATCGAGTGTGAGCTTGGGGTAAGTCCTCCCCTCTTCTCTTCTTCTTCCAAAAGGAAAAACACAGCCCAAACAAAGGGAATTTCCCATTCAAAGTCTCTTTCCCGAAAGAAAGAAACCAGAATTCAAAAGAAAAATCGATTCTCTTGTGAAAAAGAGGGATTAAAGAAAAAATACTCCCAAAGGGAGACCCTCTATGAAAAAAAGGAAAAAGAGGCCAAAAAGCTCAAAAAGAGCAGTTTTCCGCCTTCTATGCCTTAAACCACGGGATGCTTCAGAAGGGACCATGGTATCTCTTTCCCATCCCTGGCTTATCCCAAGCTAAAACATAATTCATTTTGAGGAATCCTAAAGTAAAAATAGGATTTACTTACTTGAATTTCATACTGTTTGAGAATTTGATGTTTCGAGTAAGGCGTAGGAATTTGAAATATAACTTGTTTTCTTATAAAACCTCCGCTAGATAAGCGAGTGTTAAGACTCAAAGAAGGGCAAACACGAAGAGCTCGAGATCCTTAGGATCGAGACTCAAGACAGTTGTCCCTTTTGTAAATAGCTTTTGTAAATAGATTTTGAAAAGTCGAACATCGAATAGCATAGGATTTGCTCACTTGGAGCAACAGGCCTTATAAGTCTCTAGAGTTCGACCACATCTGGTCTCTGGGAGGTCGCCACTCTTGGCACCACACCCATGTCATGCATCTGCATTCCACGCATGGTACTTGCATAAACATGATCCCATTTAGGACCAGATTCCATAACGAATCCCTTTGGCGTGATATCTCCTCCTACCAGGGTTTTAAAAGTGAGATTTTGCTAAAGATTGGGACGATCCCATATTTTCGTGTATAGATCTAGGGAGACATTGACAGGGGTTTTGTCATCTTTGCCCTTATCCAAATCGATTTGGACAAGGCCAAAGAGGGGCATCTGTAAACACCCCGAAATCCCACGAATTTCTCAAATCAACCTGGTTTTATAAAAGCAGCCCCAAAGGGCTATTTTGAGTTTGGAAACTCAGGAGCCTTCCACACAAACCCTGTACATATGTTTTAAACTTTATATGTTTTAAATCTCTATAATATGGTTTTAAAAACCTTTTTAAAACACATTTTGAAACCCCGAAGCAGCTTGGCCTAATCAAGACAGGACCAAAAAAGCTAAAAGAGAGCCCGGAACCGGAGCACAAGTCGAGCCCGGCACATCAACTCTCGTATTGAATCCACCCCCAGGATCTCGAACGTCCAAGACCCTGTTATAATCAGACATCACTCGAAATCAGCTTCGAAAGACGAAAACAGAAGCGGACGATCATGTTGGCAAAGACCCAACGCAGACGGAGTACTGATGTTGTCAGACCCCGCACAAACCGTTCGTTTCGAACACAGCCTGAAGGAGTCAGAATTTAGTTTGGATTGGATCTGGACCATATATATCCAGATCCCAATCCAAACCTATGTGTGGACTTGGATTTGGATTTGGATCCAGAGATCCAATCCAATATCCACATCCATGGCCCACATCACCTTCTCATAAATGGAGGTGGGGCCCACTTGAAATTCATGTGGGATTATGGGCATGAGAGAGAGTGGGGGAGGATAAGATTAGGGAGTGATTGTAATTAAGCTTGACTTGTGTGTCAAGTTTGGGGTTAATCATGTGGGTTAGCCTAATTAACATGGGTTTAAGCTTGTAATTAGCCAAAACCTAACCTAGGGCTGCACCAACATGATGCAATAAGGTCTATAGGTCACGCAAAGGGAGCTCCTTAACCCAATCCTAATAAAAAACCCCTAATCCTAGCCTTTTACCCTAATCCTGGCCTAAACCTAGCCTAATCACCTAACCCACTTCCCTAATTCTTCCCTAAACCTAGCTTAATTTCCCTAAACCTAACCTAATCCTAGCCTAATCACCTAACCCACCTCACTAAACCTCACCCCAAAACCAACCCACCTAGCTAAACCCTAAACCCCTAAACCACCCCACCTAAACCTAGCACACCATCTACCTAAAACCCCTTGTATTAAAATATCTGGCTCCTCCCCAAAACCAGCCCACCTTATCACCACACCACCACCCCCTAAACCATCTTACCACCTCCTCAAAACCAGCCCCAACCGCCATCTCCAACCCTATAAAACCCCCCCTAGTAGGCAGGTTTTTCAGCTTCTTCCAGCCCATCTCTCCCAGCCGACCTTGGCCAGCCTCCCAGCCGAGCCTTCCACCTGCACCGCCGCTACCCACCACCAAACTCCTCCTACACCACCACTTTCAGCTGGCCAGCTTCCCGTCGCCACCACCTCCCGGCTAAATCCTGCGCATCCAAGTCACCCGGCTGCCCCTCTCCCATCCACTGCCTCTCTTCATCACCCGGTTAGTATCTCAACCTAACTCTACCTCTTCTTCACTCCCCCTCCACTCCCAACCACCTACACCACCACCAACACCACCTACCCATCATCCCTACCCATTCGGCTAGACCTTAGCCACTTCAACCACCCGCCTTGAACCACTTCCCCTAGCAACACCCGACCACTCCACTTAGCTCCCTAGGACCTATCCCTTCCACTCTCCACCAGCCCTTAGTCCTACCTTACACCGCACCCTAGCTAGCTCCCTTCCCATCCACAACATCCCTAGCCACCCTAGCAGCCTGCCACCACCAAACTTCCCTTAGTCGGCCACTCCAACCGACTGTACCAAACCCACTCGGCCAGCCATACACTCCCTTAGGCTCCCACTTAGCGCCACCTTTCCTAACACTACACCCTCCCTTAGTGACCTTCCTTAGTCACCTTAGTCCAACACACCAAGGCAGCCCATTCCTAGCAGCCAGCCACCTTCAAGGCGCCCTTCCCGCGCACCCAAGGTACCCGGCCAGCATCTCCCCTTGCCGTTCAACTTCGAGGAGCTCCCTCTTGCAGCCCAAGGCGAAGCCAAGCCTATGCTCAAGCAAGCCACCTCCGGACCAGCTATAAGTAAGTGCCTAACTCGGTCCGTAGTTGTAGACTTGCTTAAATTAAATTTGATACGGGGTTGTAATAATGGAGCATAGTCTCCCCCCGCTTGTAATAATGTGGCTGGGCACACCCACACACACGTGCACTCTCTTAGTTATGCACGATTTTGAACACACACGGGCCTAATCAAACCCTAAGATATAAATTTATGTATATACTTTAAATTACGTAGGGTTTTGCTTAAGTTGGGTGTGTTGTCTTTCAATTCAAGCACGCACACACATTGAGCCTTCGCTCTTATTTGTAAGACCCAAGTGAGGGCCGTGTTATACTATCCTTGGGTTTTATTTCATGTTGTGTGTGTAGTACTTCAATTCAAGCACTCACACACATTGAGCTTTCGCTCTTATTCCCAAGACCTTAGTTAAGGCCATACTGCAATTTATATATGGGTTTAATTTCATGTTGTATGCGTAGTACTTCAATTCAAGCACTCACACACATTGAGCTTTCGCTCTGATTCCCAAGACCTTAGTTAAGGCCATACTGTAATTTATATTTGGGTTTAATTTCATGTCGTGTGCGTAGTACTTCAATTCAAGCACTCACACACATTGAGCTTTCGCTCTTATTCCCAAGACCTTAGTTAAGGCCATATTGCAAGTTATATTTGGGTTTCATTTCATGTCGTGTGTGTAGTCTTTCAATTCAAGCACGCACCCACATTGAGCCTTCGCTCTTATTTGCAAGACCCAAGTAAGGGCCCATATATACCTTATATACGTATTTCCCTTCGGCAATTTCCCTTCGGCATTTCCATTACAAGTCATTTCCCTTAAGTCATTTCCCTTCGGTATTGTCTTTACATTTGGGTTTTCCCTTTGGAGTAGCGTGAGTTTGCATTGCATCTATGCCATACCACGAGTTAGGACGCATATTACATCAAAGCAAACCCCATACTCCCGCTCAAATTCGCCACATTTAGTGGAGTGTTCATAACACACACCTAGGTGGCCCATAAAGGGATAATAAGAAAGACTTAGGCACGTGCAAATCCACGTGATCTAAAATCTGAAAATCATACAAACAAGACTCGAATCAAACACCTCGAACCGCTTTCGTAGGCTTTTTTCCACTCAAAACTCGATTTTTAAAGCGTACAGACTGACCCTTGCGCATCGGTGCAAGAAGGTCTACGACGACAAGAGCTTGCTTGCTCACAGTCGCCACGTTAGAAGTCAGGTTTAGAATATATCTTCGCTAGCTTAGGTAAGCTAGCTGGCACGCCCTATTTATTTAAGTAGGACTTAGATACACGAAAAGATTCGTCCCAGGCCTAAGAAACCAGGGAGGCAGAGATTTTCTGCGTCTACACCAACTAGTTTGCTTTTAAAACTAGCAAAGTTTTAAAATATCTGACTTTTTTGGGCGATTGTGGGCAAGCGGAATCTTTTCACTCGAAACCCTCTTCAACCGGTGCTCAAGGGTTGGTTTAAGTGCTTATGGACTTTGATAAAACGGTTTTGACTCTTGAAAACGTAAGTGTTTGAAAATATGGATTCGATTCGTGTTTGTGTTTGCAAGTTTTATATACGTGTGTTTGCACGTATCTATGTCTTGGGTTTTAGCCAATTTAGGTGTGAGATGTGTGCATCAAGTGCCTAAGTATGGGCGATTTTTGCACGGGTGTATGGGGTTTGCTTTGATGCAAGTATGTACCCTAACTCGTGGTATGACGGATATGCAATGCAAACTCACGCAACTCCAAGGGAAAACCCGAAACTGAGAGATAATGCTTAAGGGAAATTGCGTAAGGGAAATATAGCTATATCTTAAGAGCGGAAAGGCTCAATTGTGTAAGTGTATGCCATGTATAAATTGAAATGCAACTCACACGACTGAACCTTAAAACCCGAAATTTAAAGAAATAGCGGAAGGAAAATACAACTATATATATATATGGGCCCGAAGGTCGCCAACATGTGCGTGGGTGTTGTGTGTATATGTAAAGACAACTCACACAACTTGGAATGAAAAACCTAAATTGAATTGCAATATGGCTCTTATTAGAGTCTTGGGAGTAAGAGCGAAAGCTCAATGTGTGTGAGTGTGGAATTGAAAGACAATGCACACAACTTGAAAACAAAACCCCAAATTGAATTGCAATACGGCTCTTATTAGAGTCTTGGGAGTAAGAGCGAAAGCTTAATGTGTGTGAGTGTGGAATTGGAAGACAATGCACACAACTAGAAAATAACACCCCAAATTGAATTGCAATATGGCTCTTATTAGAGTCTTGGGAGTAAGAGCGAAAGCTCAATGTGTGTGAGTGTGGAATGGAAAGACAACGCACACAACTTGAATGTAAACCCACGCAGCTGAATTTATATAAATAGAGCTATATCTTAGGGGCTGCCAAGGCCCATTTGTGTGCAAAAGTGTGCAACTAAGAGCGGAAAGGCTCAAGTGTACGTGGGTGCTTGATGTACAATTAAGAGCTAAAGCTCGAGTGTACGTATGTGCTTGTGTCATACATCAATATTACATCTTGGGGGAGACTACGCTCCATTATTACAACCACATATCAAAATTTAATTGAATATAAAGCAAGTTAATGTAATAGACCAAGTTTAGACACTTACAAATAGCTGGTCCGTCTTCAACTTGCACGAATTTGGGCTTATGGTTCACCTTGGGCAGCCAAGAGGGATTTTCCTAAGTGGCTTTGAGAGAGGTTTTATGGGTCATGGTTAGGGTCTTAGGGGAACTTAGGTTCGGCCAAGAGAGGGTTGTCTAAGGTCTGTCCTAGGTTGTAGGTCACGGCCAGGGTAATTGGCTAAAGTTGGTTGGGGCTGGCTAAGGTTGGCAGGGTACAGGTCAGGCCGCAGCAGTCGGCACGCGCAAGCGGGCTGCAGGGCGCTGGGCACTAGGAGGAGGTGCTGCAGAGTGGTGCGGGACAGCACACTGGAGGCATCAGGGGCATTGCAGGGGGTTCGGGTGACGCGCAGGGCACGGGGCGCGCGGCAGGCGCATGGGGGATGCGGGTAGCGGCTGGCGCGGCAGGGGCGCGTCTGGCTGGCTGGGGGCTTGAAGGTTTGTTAGGGATAGTTTGAGGCGGTTGGGGTTAGGTTAGGTCCAGTTAGGGTTAGGTTGGTTCAGTTAGGGTTAGGTTGGTTTGAGTCTAGGCTAGTTTAGGGCTAAGTTTACCTCTTGGAGCCGGTCCTTCTTGGCTTGAGCCCACTTCTCCACGGTTGCAGCCTCCCTTGGTCCAGCCCACCTTGGTTGCAGCCCCTTAGTCTAGACCCACTTAGCCCACATGGCTTGAACCCACCTCACCCAATGAGCCCACACGGCTAGGTCCCTCTCTCACTCTCTCTCCTCCCAAGCATTTGCATGAACCCTTTGAAATGGACCCCCTCACCTCTATTTATAGGCAAATGAGGTGGGTCTTGGATATGGGTTTTGGATTTGGGTCTTGGAATCCAGATCCAATCCAAACACTATTTGGATCTAGATCTCGGATATTTTGGATCCATATCCGATCCAAATCCAAACATTGATATGGATACGAATCTGGATATTTTAGTCTAGATCCGATCCAATCCAAACACTATTTGGATCTAATCAAAATCCAAACACTATTTGGATCAACCCAAATCCAAACACTATTTGGATATGGATCTGGATATTTATGGTCCAGATCCAATCTAATTTTTCTCTAGATGGTCCTTCTTGGCTTTTCGAGGCGGACATTTTGTGCGGGCACTGGCTTCATCAGCGCTCCGTCTGGTGCTGGGTATTCCCCAACTTTGTCATCCGGACTCCATCTCGCCATTCTGGACTCTATTTTACTTGATTTTCACCGTTTCGGGCTTTTCTTCAAACGGGCTATGCTTTCTCTTGTTTTTGATCAGGGGGTGGCTTTTGAGACTCTAGGCTTGAATCCTTCTTCTTGCCGGGGCTCTCCTTTTGCCTTTTGTACCTATTTTTGCATTTTAAAATAGATTATCGTTTTGGCTCAAACAACTTTTTGTGTTTTTGAGAGTTTTCAAATTTGGAAAATTCGGGGTGTTTACAGATGCCCCTTGTAGACACGCAGAAATTTCCCACCCCGGGCTTCTTAGGGCCTAGAACGAACCTTTTTGTATGTCTAAGTCGCTAAAAGGGCGTGCCAGCTAGCTTACTAAAGCTAGCGAAGTAAGTTTTGAAAATATCTGACTTGTTTGGGGCGACTATGGACAAGTGGGTTTTTCTCATCGCAGACCTTCTTGCATCGATGCGCAAGGGTCAGTCTGTACTCGATCTTGAGCAAACATAACCTTTTTGCAAAGTGTTTGATCAGTTTTGCTTTGTCTTGTTGCAGATTTTACAAACGTAGGATTTGTACGTTTCCTATGTCTCGGGTTTTAGCCAATTTAGGCGTGGGATGTGTGCATCAAGTGCCTAAGTATGGGCAATTTTTGCACGGGTGTATGGGGTTTGCTTCAATACAAGTATGCGCCCTAACTTGTAGTATGGCGAATATGCAATGCAAACTCACACAACTGAATGGGAAAACCCGGAATTGAAAGACAATGCTTAAGGGAAATTGCAAAAGGGAAATATAGCTATATCTTGAGAGCGGAAAGGCTAAATTATGTGAGTGTATGCCGTGTATAAATGGAAATGCAACTCACACAACTGAACCATAAAACCCGAAATTTAAAGACATAGCGGAAGGGAAATACAGCTATATATATGGGCCCGAAGGTCGCCAACGTGCGCGTGTTGTGTTGGTGTGTAAATGGAAAGACAAACACATGCAGTTGAACCGGGAAAACGCAGTGGAAAGTATAGAAATAGGACTATATCTTAGCGGCTGCCAAGGCCAAAAGGGTGCGTGAGGTGCACGAGCAAAGCACACGGGTGTTCTTTGTGTGTGAGTGTGTAAATGAAAGACAAACTCACATGACTTAATGTAACAACCCAGCTGAATTAAAATACATATATAGAATAAGAGCGAAAGCTCAATGCACACGTGTGTGAGTGTATAAATTTAAAGACAAACTCACGCAGCTCTTACTAGAGTCTTAGGAGTAAGAGCGAAGGCTCAATGGTGCACGTTGGTGCTTGTGTACGAGTAAGAGCTAAGGCTCAAGTACTCGTGTGTGCTTCGTGTATGTAGATGCAGAAAATTCTCGCTCCTGGTTTTTAGGCCTGGAGCGAACCTTTTCGTGTGCCTAAGTCCTATTTAAATAAACAGGGCATGCCAGCTAGCTTACCTAAGCTAGCGAAGATATACTTTAAAACCTGACTTCTAATGTGGCGACTGTGAGCAAGCAAGCTCTTGTCGTCGCAGACCTTCTTGCACCGATGCGCAAGGGTCAGTCTGTACGCTTTTAAAATCGAGTTTTGGAGTGTAGAAAACCTACGAAAGCGATTCGAGGTGTTTGATTCGGGTCTTTTTGGTATGGTTTCAGATTTTAGATCACGTGGATTTGCACGTGCCTAAGTCTTTCTTTTTATCCCTCTTTGGGGCCACCTAGGTGTGTGTTATGAACACTCCACTAAGATGTGGCGATTTTGAGTGGGAGTATGGGGTTTGCTTTGATGCAATATGTGTCATAACTCGTGGTATGGCGTATATGCAATGCAAACTCACGCTACTCCAAAGGGAAAACCCGAATTTAAAAGACAATGCCGAAGGGAAATTGCCGAAGGGAAATGACTTGTAATGGAAATTGCCGAAGGGAAATGACTTGTAATGGAAATTGCCGAAGGGAAATACGTATATAATGTATATATGGGCCCTTACTTGGGTCTTGCAAATAAGAGCGAAGGCTCAATGTGGGTGCGTGCAAGAATTGAAGTACTACACACACGACATAAAATAAAACCCAAATATAACTTGCAATATGGCCTTAACTAAGGTCTTGGGAATAAGAGCGAAAGCTCAATGTGTGTGAGTGCTTGAATTGAAGTACTACGCACACAACATGAAATTAAACACAAATATAAATTACAATATGGCCTTAACTAAGGTCTTGGGAATAAGAGCGACAGCTCAATGTGTGTGAGTGCTTGAATTGAAGTACTACGCACACAACATGAAATTAAACCCAAATATAAATTTCAGTTTGGCCTTAACTAAGGTCTTGGGAGTAAGAGCGAAAGCTCAATCTATGTGAGTACTTGAATTGAAGTACTACGCACACAACATGAATTTAAACCCAAGGATAGTATCACACGGCCCTTACATGGGTCTTGCAAATAAGAGCGAAGGCTCAATGTGTGTGAGTGCAAGAATTGAAAGACAACACACGCAACTCAAGCAAAACCCTACGCTACTTAAAGTATATACATATACTCATATATAAAGGGCTGATTAGGCCCGTGTGTGTTCAAAATCGTGCACAACTAAGAGCGAGGTAGGCTCAAGTGCACGTGTGTGTGGGTGTGCCAAGCCACGTTATTACAAGCGAGGGGAGACTATGCTCCGTTATTACAACCCCGTATCAAATTTAATTTAAGCAAGTCTACAACCAAGGATCGAGTTAGGCACTTACTTATAGCTGGTCCGAAGATGACTTGCTTGAGCATGGGCTTGGCTTCGCCTTGGGCTGCAAGAGGGAGCTCCTTAGAGTGGAACGGCGAGGGGAGATGCTGGTCGGGTGACTTGGGTGCGTGGGAAGGGCGCCTTGAAGGTGGCCGGCTGCTAGGAATGTGCTGCCTTGATGCTTTGGGTTAAGGTGACTAAGGAAGGTCACTAAGGGATAGTGTGGTGCTAGGGAAGGTGGCGCTAAAAGGAGCCTAAGGGAATGCCTAAGGGAAAAGTATGGCTGGCCGGGAGATGGTGCAATCGGCTGTGGTAGCCAACTAAGGGGAGTTTAGGGGTGGCCGGATGCTAAGGTAGCTAAGGAATGGCAAGGATGGGAAGGGAGCTAGCTAGGGTGTGGTGTAAGGTAGGGCTAAGGGCTGGTGGAAAGTGGTATGGGCAGGTCTTAGGGAGCCAAGTGGGGTGGCTGGGTATCACTAGGGGAAGTGGTTCAAGGCGGGTGATGTAAAGGTGGAGGTCTGGCTGATTGGATAGGGATGACGGGTAGGTGGTGTTGGCGAGAGGTTGTGGTGGTGTGGGTGGTTGAGAGTGGAGGGGGAGTGAAGAAGAGGTGGAGCTAAGTGTAGGGTACTAACCGGCTGGTGAAGAAGGGCGATCGATGGAAGAAGAGCAGTCGGGTGGGGAAGGTTGCAGCGTAGAGTGGAGTTCGGCCGGGGGATGAAGGTGGCGCGAGGTGGAGCTTGGCTGGAGTAGTGGTGGTGCAGGTGGAAGGAGGGTAGCAAGGTGGAAGGCTCGGTTGGGCCAAGGTGGGCTAGAAGTGATAGAAAAACCCGCCCATTAGGGGGGGGTTTATATAGGTTTGTGAAGGGCGGTTGGGGCTGGTTCTTGGAAGGTGGTAAGGTGGTTTAGGTGGTGGTGGTGTGGTGATAAGGTGGGCTGGTTTTGAGGAGGGACTAGATATTTTGATTAAAGGGGTTTTAGGGATATGGTGTGCTAGGTTTAGGTGGGGTAGTTTAGGGGTTTAGGGCTTAGCTAGGTGGGTTGGTTTTGGGGTGAGGTTTAGTGAGGTGGGTTAGGTGATTAGGCTAGGATTAGGTTAGGTTTAAGGAAATTAAGCTAGGTTTAGGAGAGGATTAGGGAAGTGGGTTAGGTGATTAGGCTAGGTTTAGGCCGGGATTAGGGTAAAAGGCTAGGATTAGGGGTTTTGGCTTAGGATTGGGTTAGGGAGCTCCCTTTGCATAACCCATAGACCTTGTTGCATCATGTTGGTGCAGCCCTAGGTTAGGTTTTGGCTAATACAAGCTTAAACCCATGCTAATTAGGCTAACCCACATGATTAACCCCAAACTTGACACACAAGTCAAGCTTAATTACAATCACTCCCAAATCTTATCCTCCCCCACCCATAATCCCACGTGAATTTCAAGTGGGCCCCACCTCCATTTATGAGAAGGTGATGTGGGCCATGGATGTGGATATTGGATTGGATCTCTAGATCCAAATCCAAATCCAAGTCCACACATAGGTTTGGATTGGGATTTGGATATATATGGTCCAGATCCAATCCAAAACTGAATTCTGGCTCCTTCAGGCTGTGTTCGAAATGAACTTTTTGTGCGGGGTCTGACAGCATCAGTACTCCGTCTGCGTTGGGTCTTCGCCAACATAATCGTCCGCTTCTATTTTCACCTTCCGTAGATGACTTCATATGATTTTTGATTATAACAGAGTCTTGGACGTTCGAGATCCTAGGGTGGATTCAACACGAGAGTTGCTGTGCCGGGCTCGACTTGTGCTCCGGTTCCGGGCTCTCTTTAGCTTTTCTCGTCCTGTCTTGATCAGGCCAAGCTTGCTTTGTGGGGTTTCAAAACATATTTTAACAGTTTTTAAAACATATTATACATATTTAAAACATATAAAGTTTAAAACATATGTACAGGGTTGCCTGGAAGGCTCCTGGGTTTCCAAACTCAAAAATGGCCCTTTGGGGCTGCTTTTACAAAAATAGGTTGTTTTGAGAAGTTTGTGGGATTTCGGGGTGTTTACAGTGTAGCAAACCAAGTTATTACAATCGGGGGGAAACAAGGCTCCGTTAATACAACCCCGTATTTGAATTGAATCAAAGCATAGAAAGGAGATATGAAATACCGAATTAAAACACTTACATGATTCGGATGTTTGTCCGCTCCAATCTTCGCAAGTTTGCTTGGCTTCACACTCACAGATGAGTCTTCCTTAAAGCTTGAAGCGAAAGATGGCTAAATGGAGCCTTCAAGCTTGAGGGTTTGATGAGGTTCACGGCACTAAGGTTGCGGGTTTTGGTGTGGGTAGGGGTAGGGGTAAGGCACGGTAGTGGTAGGTCTTGGTGTTTAGGTGGGGTATTGGTGAGGGGTGTGGGATAAGAGAGGGGGTATGGGATAGGTCACGGCTGAGGTTGGGTTCGGCTGGGTATGGGATGATATGGGCCGCGGATGGGGTAGGTGGTGTGGGGTATGGTGCGGAGGGTATGGGATAGGTGATAGGGGAGCTAAGGTGGTGGGATGTTTGGTAGTGGGGTAAGGTCACAGCAGGGTTCGGCTGGGGTGTGGTGGTGGGGTGCAGTAGGGGTCGAGGTGTGTGGTGAGACGAAGGTCAGTTAGGGAATGCAAGGTGGCGGGATGGAGGGCTATGAGATGGTGGCAGGTGGTGGTTGGGAGATGGTAGTGGTGGCAGGTAGGGTGTCGGTCGGCCGGCGGGTCGGCGGAAGGTGAGGCGGTGGAGGTCGGGCAGCAGGTGGATGTCAGGCGCTAGGCGCTAGGTGGTGGAGGTCGATAGGGAGCGTGCAGGGCACGCGTAGGGGGGCGACATGCTTGCAGGGTGCATGTAGGGTGCGCGCAGGCTGCGCGCAGGGTGTGGGTGAGGTTAGGGTGCCCGGGGGTTTAGGTGGGAGTCAGTTAGGGTCTTAGGTGGGTTTAAGTGGGTGTAAATGTAGACGCGCGAAAATCCCCGCTTCTCACCTTTTCAGGGCTCGGAGCGGATCCTCTCGTGGGTCTAAGGCCTATGTATGCAAACAGGGCGTGCCAGCTAGCTTACCTAAGCTAGCGAAGATATATTTAACACTGACTTCTAAACGTGGCGACTGTGAGCAAGTAAGCTCTTGTCGTCGCAGACCTTCTTGCACCGATGCGCAAGGGTCAGTCTGTACGCTTTGCAAAAATTGAGTTTTTGGATAGAAAGTCTACGAAGCGGTTCAAGGTGTCTAATTCGGGTCTTTTAGATGCGATTGCATGTTTTTAGATCACGTAGTTTGTGTGTTATGAACACTCCACTACATGGGCGAATTCGAGCTGGGCTTGCTTTGATGCAATATGCGTCCTACCTCGTGGTATGGCGTAGATGCAATGCAAACTCACGCTACTCCAAAGGAAAAACCCGAATGTAAAGACAATACTGAAGGAAAATAACCGAAGGGAAATGACTTGTAAAGTAAGTGCCGAAGGGAGATATGTATATAGAGTATGTATATGAGCCCTTACTTGGGTCTTGCAAATAAGAGCGAAGGCTCAATGTGGGTGCGTGCTTGAATTGAAAGACTTACACACACGACATGAAATTAAACCCAAATATAAATTGCAGTATGGCCTTGACTATGGTCTTGGGAGTAAGAGCGAAGGCTCAATGTGTGTGAGTGCTTGAATTGAAGTACTACACACACGACATAAATCAAACCCAAATATAACTGCAATAAGGCCTTTGCTAAGGTCTTGGGAATAAGAGCGAAGGCTCAATGTGTGTGAGAGTGCTTGAATTGAAAGACTTACCCACACGACATGAAATGAAACCCAAATAGTATAGGTCGGCCCTTACTTGGGTCTTTCAAATAAGAGCGAAGGCTCAATGTGTGTGAGTGCTTGAATTGAAAGACAACGCACCCAACTTAAGCAAAACCCTTCGAAAATGAAAGTATATGTATATACTTATGTATTAGGGGCTGATTAGGCCCGTGTGTGTTCAAAATCGTGTACAACTAGGAGAGTGCATGTGTGTGGATATGCCAAGCCACGTTATTACAAGCGGGGGGAGACTATGCTCCGTTATTACAACCCCGTATCAAATTGAATCTCAAGCAAGTATACAACTAAAGACCGAGTTTAGGCACTTACTAGTAGCTAGTCCATAGAGGCCTTGCTTGAGCTTGGGCTTGGCCTTTGCCTTGGGCTGCAAACGGGAGCTCCGCGAGGTTGAGCAACAAGGGGTGCTGGCCGGCTGCAAATGGGGCGCGGGATAGGCGCCTTGATGATGGCCGGCTGCAAGCAAGGGTGTCGCCTTGGTGTGGGGGATTAAAGGGGCTGGGCCAAGTGAGTATGTAGGGTCACTAAGAGAGTATAGAGTGTTAGGGAGTATGGACCTAAGGGGAGCTTAAGGGAAGGTCGAATGGGAGTCTAATAGGGTGGCCGGGTGTAGCTAGGGTAGTTAGGTAGTGGAAGGTAGTTTAGGGTGTGATAGGTTCGGCTGAGTGAGAATGGTGGCAGCAAAGGGGAATGGCTGGTGGTAGGGTGTTATGGTAGGGTTTAGGTGGCTGAGAGTGGAGAGGGAGTGAAGAAGGTGAGACGAAGGAGGGGGTACTAACCGTGCTTGAAGAGAGGCGGTGGATGGAAGAAAGCAGCCGAGTGTGGTGGAGCAAATGGTTCGGCCGAGGGCACGGGTGGTGACAGGTAGTGGTGTAGGTGGCGGTGTAGGTGGTGTGCAGATGGAGCAGGTGGAGCAGGTGGAGCAGGTGACTGGGTTCGGCTGGGCTTGGGGAAGGCGACTAGATAGGAAAACCCGCCCCCAAGGGGGGGGGTTTATATAGCGATGGGTAGGTCGGTTAGGGCTGGGTTTGGGGTAGTGGTTAGGTGGTTTAGGTAAGGTGGTATGAAGATAAGGTGGGCTGGAAAGGGTAGGGCCAGATATTTTAAATACTAGTGGTTTGGGTAGATTGTGGGCTAGGGGTGGTTTAGGGGTTTAGGGCTAGGTTAGGTGGTTGGGTTTTAGGGTGAGGTTTAGTGAGCTAGGTTAGGTGATTAGGCTAGGTTTAGGGAAATTAACCTAGGTTTAGGGAAGTGGGTTAGGTGATTAGGTTGGGATTAGGTTGGGATTAGGGAAGTGGGTTAGGTGATTAGGTTCAGATTAGGGACGGATTAGGGTGGAAGGCTAGGATTAGGTGTTTTGGGTTAGGTTTAGGTGAAGGAGCTCCCTTTGCATGGCCCATAGACCTTAACCACCTCCTGTTGGTGCAGCCCTAGGTTAGGTTTTGGCTAATTACAAGCTTAAACCCACTCAATTAGGCTAACCCACATGATTAACCCCAAACTTGACACACAAGTCAAGCTTAATTACAACACTCTTGATATTATCCATCCCCACTCTCTCTCATGCCCATAATCCCACGTGAAATTCAAGTGGGCCCCACCTCCATTTATGAGAAGGTGATGTGGGCCATGGATATGGATATTGGATTAGATCTCTGGATCCAAATCCAAGTCCACACATGGGTTTGGATTGGGATCTGGATATATATGGTCCAGATCCAATCCAAACTGAACTCTGACTCCTTCGAGCTGGGTTCGAAACGGACGATTTGTGCGGGGTCTGATAGCATCAGTACTCCGTCTGCGTTGGGTCTTCGCCAACATGGTCGTTCGCCTCGGTTTCTACCTTCCAGAGATGACTTCAAATGACATTTTGATAATAAGAGGGTCTTGGACGTTCGAGATCCTGAGGGTATGGATTTGATACGAGAGTTGCTGTGCCGGGCTTGACATGTGCTCCGGTTCCGGGCTCTCTTTGACTTTGCTGGTCCTGTCTTGATTAGGCCAAGCTGCTTTGGGGTTTCAAAAACGTGTTTTAAAAGGTTTTCAAAAGCCATATTATATATTTTTGAAATATGAAGTTTAAAACGTATGTACAGGGTTGTCTGGAAGGCTCCTAGGTTTCCAGACTCAAAAATGGCCCTTTGGGGCTGCTTGTACAAAACCAGGTTTGTTTAAGAAATTCGTGGGATTTCGGGGTGTTTACAATAAACACCTCGAAGTTTCCAAAATTCCAAAAAACTCTCAAAAACACAAAAAGCTCGTTTGGGCCAAGACAACAACCTATTTTAAATGCAAAAACAGGTACAAAAGGCAAAAGAAGAGCCCCGACAAAAAGAATGATTCAAGCTGGGAGTCTCAAAAAGCCACTCCCTAATAAAAAACAAGAGAAAGCAGAGCCCGTTTGAAGAAAAGCTCAAAATCAAGCAAAACGGAGTCTAGAATGGCGAGACGAAGTCTAGACGACAAAGTTGGGGAAAACCCATCACCAAACGGAGCGCTGATGAAGCCAGTGCCCGTACAGATCGTTCGCCTCGAGAAGCCAAGAAGGACTATCCGAAGAAATTTCGATTTGGATCTGGACCATAAATATCCAGATCCAAATCCATATAATGAATAGTGTTTGGATTTGGGCCAATCCAAATATTGTTTGGGTCGATCCAAATAGTGTTTGGATTTGGATTGGATCCAAATAGTGTTTGGATTGGATCCAAATAGTGTTTGGATTGGATCAGATCTGGACTAAAATATCCAGATTTGTATCCATAAAAATCTTGGGTTTGGATCGGATACGGATCTCAAAATATCCGAGATCCACGATCCAGATCCAAATAGTGTTTGGATTTGGGTCTGGATCCAAATCCCAAACCCAAACCCAAATCCAAGACCCACCTCAAATGTCTATAAATAGAGGTGAGGGGGTCCATGTAAAGGGTTCATGCAAATGCTTGGGAGGAGAGAGAGGGAGTGATAGACCTAGCCATGTGGGCTCATTGGGTGAGGTGGGTTCAAGCCATGTGGGCTAAGTGGGTCTAGACCAAGGGGCTGCAACCAAGAAGTGGGATCGAGAAGAGGTGGCTGCAACCAAGCCTGGACATGGGCTGGACCGACTCCAAGAGGTATGCCTAACCTAACCTAGCCGTTCTCTCTATACCCCTCTAAACCTAACCCCCAACCTAGCCTAGGTTCGAACCTACCTAACCCCAACTGAACCTAATCCTAACTGAACCCTAATTGGACCTAACCTAACCCCAACCGCCTCAAAAATATCCCCCCCAAACCGTCAAGCCCCCGACCAGCCAAACGCACACCTACGCGTCACCCGAACCCCCTACCGCGCCTGCCGCACGCCCTGCACGTCACCCGAACCCCCAATGCGCCCCTATGGCAGCCTTGACACCTCCAGCGCGCCCGACAACCTTCCTACGCGCATCGACTGCTGCGCCAGTCACCAGACACCTCCTTGCTGACCTGACCTGCTCCCTGCCGACCTGACCTGCACCCTGCCAGCTTTAGCCAGCCCCTCCAACCACCTAGGACAGACCCTAGACAACCCCATCTTGGCCGAACCTAAGCTCCCCTAAGACCCTAACTGTGGCCCATAAAACCTCTCTCAAAGCCACTTAGGAAATCCCTCTTGGCTGCCCAAAGTGAACTGCAAGCCCAAGTGTGAGCAAGTTGAAGACGGACCAGCTATTTGTAAGTGTCTAAACTTGGTCTATTACATTAACTTGCTTTATATTCAATTAAATTTTGATATGGGGTTGTAATAATGGAGCGTAGTTGTAGACACGAAAAATCCTCGTCTCCGGGTTCTTAGGCCTGAAGCGAATCTTTTCGTGCTTACGTCGCTTTTAAAAAGGGCGTGCCAGCTAGCTTTCTCAAACTAGCGAAGTGTTTTTTTTGAAAATATCTGACTTTTGGAGCGACTGTGGACAAGTGGGTTCTTTTCGTCGTAGACTTTCTTGCACCGACGCGCAAGGGTCAATCTGTACGCTTTAGAAAAACTCGATTTTACACAAACACGACTCTTTTGAAAACTTTGAAAGTGTTTTATCGATTGGTTTTGTCAAATTTGCAACTTTTACACATGGGATCTATGCGCTCCTATGTCTCTCGAGTTTTAGCCAATTTTGGCATGTAGTCGTGTGCATCCAGTGCTCGATTTAAGGTAAGTTCTATACGATTTTATCAATCTGGTTCGATGCAAGTATGCTCCCTATCTCGAGTGTGGCGGATATGCAATGCAAACTCACACAACTTGAAGGGGAAACCCGGAATTTAAAGACATAGTAGAAGGGAAATAGCAGAAAGGGAAATATGGCTATATCTTAGATGCGGAAGGGAAAATATATATAGCTATATCTTAAGAGCGAGAAGGCTCAATGTGAGTGAGTGCTTTGAGTGTATAAATTGAAAGGGCAACTCACACGACTTGAACCTTAAAAACCCAGCTGAAAGGGGAAATACGTATATATATGTAAGAGCGGAAAGGCTCAATGTGAGTGAGTGCTTTGAGTGTATAAAATGAAAGACAACTCACACGACTTGAACCTTAAAACCCAGCTGAATGTATATAAATAGAGCTATATCCTATGGGCTGTTGAGGCCTGTTTTGTGTGCAAAAGGTGTGCAGATAAGAGCGAAAAGGCTTGAATGTACGTGTGTGATTTGTGTTTCAAACCATAATATTACATCTCGGGGGGAGACTACGCTCCATTATTACAACCCCGTATCGAATTTAATTGAAACTTGAATCAATGTAAAAGATCAGGTTCGAGCACTTACACGTCGTTTGCTTGGACTTCCTTTATCAACGAAATCTGACCTTGGATATAGCCGTTGGATGGACCTTTCTCTGCAAAACGACCAGCTGCGTGGAAGGTTGATCCTAGATCGTGACCTGGGCTAGGTTGACACACTAAGGTGCTATGGTTTTTGGACTTAGACACAACAGATCTAGGGTGAGAACCAATGGATCTAGGTCAGGTCTAGGCGGGTTGTTTTGGTTAAAAGCTAGACCAAGGTCCTAAGGGAAAAACCCGACCAACTAATGGTCGAGTTAGGTGGTGTCTACGGGATTATTTTAGGTGAGACACTATGGAATGCTCGGCCAACTAATGGCCGAGCTTGGGTGGGGATTAGTGAATGATCTTAGGGGAGATCCTAAGGTGAGTTCTAGGGTAATGCTCGGCCAAAGGGTGGCCGAGCTGGGCAGGTTTTTTTGGAGAAGGATTAGGTAGGATCTAAGGTGAATCCTAAGGAAAGAGCTCAGCCAAATGGTGGCCGAGCTTTGGCTGATGTTAGATGGTTGATCTCGGGTGAGATCCTAAGGTAATGGCTCGGCCAAAAGGGTGGCCGAGCTGGGTAGGTTTAGAGTGGTTTTTTTCTTTTAGTTAGGGTCTCACTTGGGTAATGGTTTAAGGTTAGGGATAGACCTAAGATGAGCTCGGCCACTATGGACCAAGCTAAGTGGGTGAGGATGGGTTCGACAAGAGGAGGTAACCGAGTGTTTTAGACACTCGGTTTTGCTAGGTTTTTGGGTTAGGAAATGAGTTGGGTAGTGCTTTTTAGGTTAGGATTTTCTTTAGGACAAATCTAAGGTGAGCTCGGCCAGCCAATGGCTGAGCTGGGTATGGTCCTAGGTTAGGATGGTCTTAGGTAGAACTAGGTCAGCCCTTTTAGTGAAGTTCGGTCAGCTCCTTGGCTAGACTTTGCTGTGGCTTTGTAGACGCACGAAAATCCCCGCCTCTTCATCCTTTTCAGAGCTTGGAGTGGATCTTCTCGTGTGTCTAAGGCCTATGTATACAAATGGGGCGTGCCAGCTAGCTTACTTAAGCTAGCGAAGATATTTTTAACACTGACTTCTAAACGTGGCGACTGTGAGCAAGTAAGCTCTTGTCGTCGTAGACTTTCTTGCACCGATGCGCAAGGGTCAGTCTGTACGCTTTGCAAAAATCGAGTTTTTTTGGAGAGAAAGTCTACGAAGCGGTTCAAGGTGTCTATTTCGGGTTTTTAAGATGCGGTTGCATGTTTTAGATCACGTGGATTTGCACGTGCCTAAGTCTTTTCTTTTATCCCTTTTCGGGCCACCTAGTTTGTGTGTTATGAACACTCCACTACATGGGCGAATTCGAGCAGGGCTTGCTTCGATGCAATATGCGTCCTACCTCGTGGTATGGCGTAGATGCAATGCAAACTCACGCTACTCCAAAGGGAAAACCTGAAATGTAAGGACAATACTGAAGGGAAATAACAGAAGGGAAATAACCGAAGGGAAATAACCGAAGGGAGATATGTATATAGATTATGTATATGAGCCCTTACTCGGGTCTTGCAAATAAGAGTGAAGGCTCAATGTGGGTGCGTGCTTGAATTGAAAGGCTTACACACACGACATGAAATTAAACCCAAATATAAATTGCAGTATGGCCTTGACTAAGGTCTTGGGAGTAAGAGCGAAGGCTCAATGTGTGTGAAAGTGCTTGAATTGAAGTACTACACACACGACATAAATGAAACCCGAATATAACTGCAATAAGGCCTTTACTAAGGTCTTGGGAGTAAGAGCGAAGGCTCAATGTGTGTGAAAGTGCTTGAATTGAAAGACTTACTCACACGACATGAAATGAAACCCAAATAGTATAGGTCGACCCTTACTTGGGTCTTTCAAATAAGAGCGAAAGCTCAATGTGTGTGAGAGTGCTTGAATTGAAAGACTTACTCACACGACATGAAATGAAACCCAAATAGTATAGGTCGGCCCTTACTTGGGTCTTTCAACTAAGAGCGAAAGCTCAATGTGTGTGAGTGCTTGAATTGAAAGACAACGCACCCAACTTAAACAAAACCCTTCGAAAATGAAAGTATATATATACACTTATGTATTAGTGGCTGATTAGGCCCGTGTGTGTTCAAAATCATGCACGACTAAGAGAGTGCACGTGTGTGGTTGTGCCAAGCCACGTTATTACAAGCGGGGGGAGACTATGCTCCGTTATTACAACCCCGTATCAAATTGAATCTCAAGCAAGTATACAACTAAGGACCGAGTTTAGGCACTTACGAGTAGCTAGTCCGTAGAGGTCTTGCTTGAGCGTGGGCTTGGCCTTCGCCTTGGGCTGCAAACGGGAGCTCCGCGAAGATAGGTGATCAAAGGTGCTGGCCGGCTGCAAGTGGGGCGTGGGATGGGAGCCTCAAAGGTGGCCGGTGGATGTCGCCTCGAGGTGGGGGGTTAAAGGGGCTCAACAAGTGGGTTTTTAGGGTCACTAGGGGAGTTGAGTGTTTAGGGAAACTGGACCTAAAGGAGAATTTGTGGGAAGGCCGGATGGGACACCTAGGGGAAGGTAGTGGCCGGCAGTTTGGGTTGTGCTAGGTTCGGCTAAGTTAAAGTGGTGGTGGCGGGCTGCTAGGGTGACTAAGGTTTGGCCGAGTGGGAGTGGTGGCGGCGAGGGGCTGTTGGGTAGGTAAGGGATGGTATGGTGGGTGGCTGGGAGTGGAGAGGGAGTAGAGAAGGGCTTTGATAGAGTTAGGGTACTTACCGAATGGGGAGAGGCGGCGGATGAAGTGGGAAGCCGGGAGTGGATGGGACTCTTGGCTGGTTCGGTTGGATGAAGGTGGTGGCGTCCGACTGGGTGAGATGATGGAGAGTGGAAGAGGGAAGGTGGCGGTGCAGGTGGTGCCGGTGGAGCAGGTGGAGAGTGGAGCAGGCGGGCAGGTGGAAAGTGGAGTCGGCTGGGCTGAGGTGAGGGCCTTCTACTTGCAAAACCCGCCCCCAAGGGGGGGGGTTAAATAGGGGATGGGTAGGTCGGTTAGGGCTGGGCTTGGGGTAGTGGTTAGGTGGTTTAGGTAGGGTGGTATGTAGATAAGGTGGGCTGGAAAGGGTTGGGCCAGATATTTTGAAACTAGGGGTTTGGGTAGATTGTGGGCTAGGAGTGGTTTAGGGGTTTAGGGCTAGGTTAGGTGGTTGGGTTTTAGGGTGAGGTTTAGTGAGCTAGGTTAGGTGATTAGGCTAGGTTTAGGCTAGGATTAGGGAAATTAATCTAGGTTTAGGGAAGGATTAGGGAAGTGGGTTAGGTGATTAGGTTGGGATTAGGCCGGGATTAGGGAAGTGGGTTAGGTGATTAGGTCCAGATTAGGGGTGGATTAGGGGTTTAGGTTAGGATTAGGCATTTTGGGTTGGGTTTAGGTGAAGGAGCTCCCTTAGCATGGCCCATAGACCTTGATCACCTCATGTTGGTGCAGCCCTAGGTTAGGTTTTAGCTAATTACAAGCTTAAACCCACTCAATTAGGCTAACCCACATGATTAAACCCAAACTTGACACACAAGTCAAGCTTAATACAACACTCTTGATATTTTCCATCCCCACTCTCTCTCATGCCCAATATCCCACGTAAATTTCAAGTGGGCCCCACCTACATTTATGAGAAGGTGATGTGGGCCATGGATATGGATATTGGATTGGATCTCTGGATCCAAATCCAAATCCAAGTCCACATATGGGTTTGGATTGGAATCTGGATATATATGGTCCAGATCCAATCCAAACTGAACTCTAACTCCTTCGAGCTGGGTTCGAAACGGACGATTCGTGCGGGGCCTGACAGCATCAGTACTCCGTCTGCGTTGGGTCTTCGCCAACATAGTCGTCCGCCTTCGTTTCTGCCTTCCGGAGATGACTTCAAATGCTATTTTGATAAGAACAGGGTCTTGGACGTTCGAGATCCTGGGGTTGTGAATCAGATACAAGAGTTGCTGTGCCGGGCTCGACGTGTGCTCCGGTTCTGGGCTCTTCTTAGCTCTCCTGGTCCTGTCTTGATCGGGCCAAGCCACTTTGGGGTTTCAAAACATGTTTTAAAAAGGTTTAAAAAGCTATATTGTATGTTTTCGAAATATAGAGTTCAAAACGTATGTACAGGGTTGTTTTGGAAGGCTCCTAGGTTTCCAGACTCAAAAATGGCCTTTTGGGGCTGCTTGTACAAAACCAGGTTTGTTTTAAGAAATTCGTGGGATTTCGGGGTGTTTACAGGCTTGTCGTTAGTGGTCTAGGTGGTTTAGAGAGGTGAGAAAAGAGATGGTTTTGGGCAGGAACTAGGGGACTTACCTTGACAACATTTCAGCCGTTTGATCCTTGGTTCCCACGCAGCCAATCCTCACCAAGCAAGGGCCATCCAATGCCACCAGATTTCATTTCCTTTCAGCCATGTACAAGCCGTGCTCTACAAAACCCCAGCCCACCCACAACTTTCACCCACAATCTCACGAAACAAGAGGGGAAGGCCAACCCCTTTTGTTGACCTTCCTCTCTCTCTCTCTCTCTTTTCCCCAAGTAGAGAGGCGTGAAATGCTGGAAAAATTCCTCTCCAAGGCCAGCCCTCTCACGTCCTTTTATAGGCCTCTTATTTGGATATGGATCCTTTGTTGGGTTCTGAAATCCGGATCCAATTCGAGCCTTGTTTGGATATGAATCTTGGATCTGGATCTGGGTATCGGGATCCAGATTCGATCCAAATTTTTCTCTTCTTCAGTCCTTCCTGGCGTTTTGAGCCGGGTGCCATTATGCTGGGTTTTTCCCAATTTCGTCGTCCGAGCTTCTTTTCGTCTTTCTGGACTCTGTTTCAACTCTTTGTTTTGTTTTTTGACTTGGATTGCTCGTGATTTCAGATGTGCTTTCGGCTTGGCCTTCGATGCTTCAGTCTTGAAGTACACTCGTGGCATGGGCTCCTTTTTCGTCTTTGAAATTCACTTTCCATTGGGCTGGGCTTGACCTTTGAGCTTTTTGAATCTTTTGCAACTGTTTTGAGCCAGGCTTCATCTGTTCGTCTGGTCTTTTGTAAAAATAGGACTTTCGTGCACTTTTGAGATTTTTTATGTTTTGAACAGTGTTGGAAAATAGAGTTTTGAAGGGTTTGAGTTTCCTGAGTTTTTGAAATCTCCAAACTTGCTTTTTGAGCTGATTTTCGAACCAAGCATTTGGTTTTAGAAGATATTTGGATTTTGGGGTGGTTACAGTAGTCTCCCCCCAAGATGTAATATTGATGTATGACACACAAGCACACACGTGCACTTGAGCCTTTCCGCTCTTAGTTGCACACCTTTTTGCACACACACGGGCCTTGGCAGCCCCTAAGATATAGCTCTATTTATAGAAATTCAGCTGCGTGGGGTTTTGTTTTCAAGTTGTGTGCGTTGTCTTTCAATTCCACACTCACACACATTGAGCTTTCGTTCTTACTCCCAAGACTCTAATAAGAGCCGTATTGCAATTCAATTTGGGGTTTTGTTTTCAATTTATGTGCGTTGTCTTTCAATTCCACACTCACACACATTGAGCTTTCGCTCTTACTCCCAAGACTCTAATAAGAGCCGTATTGCAATTCAATTTGGGGTTTACATTCAAGTTATGTGCATTGTCTTTCAATTCCACACTCACACACATTGAGCTTTCGCTCTTACTCCCAAGACTCTAATAAGAGCCATATTGTAATTCTATTTGTGTTTTACATTCCAAGTCGTGTGAGTTGTCTTTACATATATACACAACACCCACGCACACGTTGGCGACCTTCGGGCCCATATATATATAGTTGTATTTCCCTTACGCTATGTCTTTAAGATTTGGGTTTTAAGGTTCAGCTGTGTGAGTTGCATTTCAATTTATACACGGCATACACTTACACAATTGAGCCTTTCCGCTCTTAAGATATAGCTATATTTCCCTTAAGCATTGTCTTTCAATTTCGGGTTTTCCCATTCCGTTGTGTGAGTTTGCATTGCATATTCGCCATACCACGAGTTAGGACGCATATTGCATCAAAGCAAACCCCATACTCCCGTGCAAAAATCGCCCAACTTAGGTCACTTGTGCACACACCTAGCTGGCCTAAATAGCATAAAATTGAAAGACATAGATACGTGCAAACCCACGTATATAAAACTTGCAAACACAAACACGAATTGAATTCGTATTTTCAAACACTTACGTTTTCAAGAGTCAAAACCATTTTATCAAAGTCTATAAGCGCTTAAACCAACCCTTGAGTACCGGCTCAAGAAGGTTTCGAGCGAAAAGATCCCACTTGCCCAAAATCACCCAAAAAAGTCACATATTTCGAAACTTTGCTAGTTTTAAAAGCAAACTAGCTGGCACGCCCATATAAAGTGAAGTAGGACTCGAAAAGGTTCACTTTAGGCCTAAGAACCAGAAGTGAGAATTTTTGGTGTCTACAGTGGGATTAGGTGAGGTCGGTTGAGTGGGGTTTAGGGAGGCTAAGAGGGATTAGGAAGAGTGGTTTAGGGAGGATTAGGGGCTTACCTCTTAATGCCGGCTTAGGATGTGCTTAAGCTCCGATTAGCCACCTTAAGCCTCTTGTCTAAGTAAATCAACTCTTCAATTAGGGTGGGGCAGCCCTTAACTAACCCTACACTAACCACAATTAATAAAAACCCTAAACAAAGAAAGCACTAACCACTCACCTTGGACCTTCTCTCTCCTCCCTTGGATTTCACGTGAACCCCTTACAATGGACCCCCTCACCTCTATTTATAGGCATTTGAGGTGGGTCTTGGATTTGGGTTTGAGATCTGGATCTAGACCCAAATCCAAACAATATTTGGATCTGGATCGTGGATCACGGATATTTGAGATCCGTATCTGATCCAAATCCAACATTTTTATGGATATGGATCTAGATATTTTGGTCCAGATCCAATCCAATCCAAACACTATTTGGATCCAATCCAAATCCAAACACTATTTGGATCGACCCAAACACTATTTGGATGGGCCCAAATCCAAACACTATTGACTATATGGATTTGGATCTGGATATTTATGGTCCAGATCCAAATCAAAATTTCTTTAAATAGTCCTTCTTGGCTTCTCGAGGCAAATGATCTATGCGGGCCCTGGTTTCATCAGTGACCCGTCTGGTGTTGGGTTTCCCCAATCTGTGTCGTCTAGACTCCTTTTCACCTTTTCGAACTCCGTTTCTGCTCATTTTCG
The DNA here is from genome assembly GCA_036023115.1 of Brasenia schreberi. Lineage (NCBI taxonomy): Eukaryota > Viridiplantae > Streptophyta > Magnoliopsida > Nymphaeales > Cabombaceae > Brasenia > Brasenia schreberi. The sequence goes on from JAYKKT010000079.1 coordinate 3,174,168, forward strand.
GTCTTCTTGGTTCAGATTTAGGATACTTGAGTGAGAATAGTCGATCTGGCTTTTTGGTGCTCCGAGCTTGCCATCTGCTTCGTGCCTGAGCCTTCCTTTTGCCTTTCGAACTTGGCTTTTATCAGGCTAGATTGCTCTTCTGGGCTTCGAAACAGACTTCTAAAGCAGCTTTTGGTATTGGCCTTCATGACCGGCTTGCTGGGCTGTTTCTGGATCAAGTGTCGTCTTTGCATGCTCCACCTGTTCGCCTTTAGCTTTTGGGAAAATGGGGCTTAGCCCGGGTTTCAAAAACTCCTATTTGATAAAGGGCTTCAAAACACTATTCGCAGGCTTAAAAGCAATATGTACAGAGTTTAAAACAATATGTACCTATTTTTGAGTATGTACAGGGTTTCTAGAAGGCTCCTGGGTTTCTAGACTCAAAATGGCCCTTTGGGGCTACTTTTGTAAAACCAAGTATGTTTTTAGAAAGTTGTGGGATTTTGGGGTATTTATAGATGCCCCTCTTTGGCATTATCCAAATTTATTGAATAATAGCAAAGACGACAACACCCCTGTTCAATGTCTCCCTGGATCTATTCTTGCAAATATAGGATCGTCCCAATTTTTGAGCAAAACTTTTCTTTAAAACCTGGTAGGAGGAGATATCACGCCAAAGGGGACTTTCAGATATGGGTTCCTTGGTCCTAAATGGGGATCATGTTATGAAGTGTTCATGCATGAATATGTAAGTGCATGACATGGACGAGACGCCAAGAAGGGCGACCTCTTAGAGACCAGATGGTATGGTTGAAATTTTGAGACTTATGAAGACCTGCTGCTTCAAGTGAGCGGGCCTTATGTTGCTTGATGTTTGAGTTTTCAAAATCTATTTACAAGAGGGAAACTGCTTTTAGCCTCGATCCTAAGGACCTTTGTCTCCTCGTGTTTGCCTTTACTTGAGTCTTGACACTCGCTAATCTAGCGGAGGTTTTATAAGGAAACAAGCTAAATTTCAAAATTCCTACGGCTCACTCGAAACGTCGAATTCTCAAACAAAATGAAATTCAAGTAAATCCTATTTTTACTTTAGGACTCCTCGAAATGAACCATGTTTTACTTGGGATAAGTCGTAGGGATGGGGAAGAGATATCACGGTCCCTTCTGAAGCGTCCAGTGGTTTTAGGCATAGAAGGCGGAAAACTGCTCTTCTTGAGCTTTTTGGTTTTTTCTTTCTTTTTTTCATAGAGGGTCTCCCTTCGAGAGTATTTTTTATTTATTCCCTCTTTTCCATAGAAGAATCGATTTTCTATTTTTGGGATTCACCTTTCCTTATTTGGGAAAGAGATTTTGGTAGTGATTTCTCTTTGTTTTCGCCAAATTTTCCTTTTGGAAGGAGAAGAGAAGGGGGAAAGACTTATCCCAAGGTCATACTCGATCCATTCTAGATCAGCCTATTTAGAAATAGCACGTACTACTTGCAAGTATCTTGCTATATTGAACTAGGCCTTTCTTTGTAAGAAGAAGAATTTTGAAATGTAACCATGTATTTGGAAAGCTCCACTTTTTCGCAAGTGTGAATTCTCTCATTTAGGGTCACCCAATTTGCCTTTGATCCTTGCTTTCGAAGTTTCGAAGCAAGTTTCTCAAAACATTTTCGAAAATGGGAATTTAACTAGACCCTACACATGATACTTCTTTAAGTATTGAATATTGATAGGATCTGCTAAATTCCTACCTTCTACATCGATCAACCAGTATGAGTTGTTTGTGGTGGTTCCACGCACAACATGAGGGCCATCCCACTTAGGCCGCTACTTTTCCAGTGGGTGTGGGACACGATAGTGGATGATTTTCAAAACCAGATCTCCCACTTCAAAGTGGCGAGGTTTCATATGTTTCTCATAGTGTCGGGCTATCCTTTGCCGGTATGCATGAGCATGATCCATGGCAAGGAGTCGCCTCTCATCTAACAAATCTAGTTCGGCCATCCTAGCATGCTGAAGCGTCTCTAGGGGGAGGTCGAGCACAATGGATGTATGAAATGAGTGCAATCGTGTATGAATGGGGAGAATGGCGTTTGTGCCATAGACCAACTCAAATGGCGTGGCATTCGTGGGAGTCCGGATGGAAGTCCTATAAGCCCATAAGGCTTCATCCAGCTTCTCATGCCACGTCCTACCCTTCTCTAAAGTTTTCTCAATAATACTAATGAGAGTCTTATTGGTGGCTTCGGCTTGGCCGTTGCCTTGAGGGTAGTAGGGTGATGAGAAGTGGTGAGTTATGCCGTAGGTGTTGCACAACTTGACCATCCGCTCATTTTTGAATGGGGTGCCATTATCGAACACAAGGTCTCTTGAAACTCCAAATCGAGCCAAGATATTTTTCCTAATGAAAGTCACCACATGTTGCCCCTGGACATTGGTCAAGGAGGTGGCTTCAACCCATTTAGAAAAGTACTCAGTGGCTGCTAATGCTGGCGAAAACACATGTCTGGAAGGCATCATTTTTTCCGAAAACACATGGCTTCGACCCATTTTTTCCTAATGCTAGATAGGAAGCACATGTCAAGCCCGGCACAGCAACTCTCGTATCAAATCCACCCCCCCAGGATCTCGAACGTCCAAGACCTTGTTATCATCAAAACATCATTTGAAGTCATCTCTAGAAGGCGAAAACAGAGGCGGACGATCATGTTGGCGAAGACCCAACGCAGATGGAGTACTGATGCTGTCAGGCCCCGCACAAACCGTTTGTTTCAAACACAGCTCGAAGGAGTCAGAGTTCAGTTTGGATCGGATCTAGACCATATATATCCAGATCCCAATCCAAACCCATGTATGGACTTGGATTTGGATTTGGATTCAAAAGTCCAATCCAATATCCATATCCATGGCCCACATCACCTTCTCATAAATGGAAGTGGGGCCCACTTGAATTTCACGTGGGATTATGGGCATGAGAGAGAGTGGGGGTGGATAAGATCAAGTGTGTGTTGTAATTAAGCTTGACTTGTGTGTCAAGTTTGGGGTTAATCATGTGGGTTAGCCTAGTTAAATGGGTTTAAGCTTGTAATTAGCCAAAACCTAACCTAGGGCTGCACCAACATGATGTGATTAGGGTCCATGGGCCATGCAAAGGGAGCTCCTTCACCTAAACATAACCAAAAACACCTAATCCTAGCCTTCCACCCTAATCCGGTCCTAATCTGAGCCTAATCACCTAACCCACTTCCCTAATCCTTCTCTAAACCTAGGTTAATTTCCCTAAACCTAGCCTAATCCTAGCCTAATCACCTAACCTACCTCACTAAACCTCACCCTAGAACCAACCCACCTAGCTAAACCCTAAACCTCTAAACCACCCCTAGCCCACAACCTACCCAAACCACTTGTATTTAAAATATCTGGCCCTACCCTTTCCAGCCCACCTTATCACCACACCACCCTACCTAAACCACCTAACCACTACCCCAAAACCAGGCCTAACCGACCTAGCCCAGCCCTATATAAACCCCTCCCCTTGGGGGCGGGTTTTCCCATCTAGAAGCCCTCTTCCACCAGCCGGGTCCTCCCCTTTCTAGCTCAGCCGAATCCCCTTCTGCTCCACCTGCTCCACGTCCAGCCACCACCTCTGCCACCACCTCCCAGCCAAGCATCACCACCACCATCACCCGGCCGAACTCCATCCTGCGCATCCCAACCACCCGACTGCACCCCTTCCATCCGCCACCACCCCTTTACTTGGTTAGTACCCTACACTCTACCTTACTACTTCTTCACTCCCTCTCCACTCTCAGCCACCTAACCCACTACCGTATCAACCTAAGACCAGCCACTAGCCGCCACCATTCCCACTCGGCCAGGCCATAACTACCCTAACTACCCGCCACCATCTAGATGCCTTAGCTCCCTTCGGCCACCCTATCCGACTCCCCACGACCTGCCCATATCATCCCAATACACCTACTACACCCACTACCACCTGGCCCCATCTCCTAGCTAGTTACCCTCCCTTACACCACTCCAAGCCACTCTAGCAACCCGCCACCACCAAGTCCTCCCAGTCGGTCACTCCAACCGACTGTCATTTCGTTCGGCCACCCTAACAACCCGCCAACCTTAGGTGCCCCATTAGATCTTCCCTTGAGCTTCCCTTAGTGCCATACTCCCCTAACACTACACTCCCCCTAGTGACCTTACCTAGCCCCTTTAATCCCACACGTCAAGGTGGCACCCTTGCTAGCAGCCGGCCACCTTCAAGGCACCCGGCCAGCACCCCTTGCCGTTCAACCTCACGGAGCTCCCTTTTGCAGCCCAAGGCGAAGGCCAAGCCCACGTTCAAGCAAGGCATCTTTGGACCAGCTATTAGTAAGTGTCTAACCCGGTCTTTAGTTGTATACTTGCTTGAGATTCAATTCGATACGGGGTTTTGATATTTTCTAAATTTTTGATTTTTTTGGGTTTTTGTAAAACCAGAACTTTAGGAACTATACAAACCACTCTTTTTTTGAGTTTTCCATTTTCAAGTATTTTTGGCTTTTGCAATTTTTCGAAATGTTTTTGGATTTCGAGTTTTTCTAATTTTTTTGTGTTTTTGGTTGAGGGATCTTCCATCACACCTACAAAGGAAAACATAACGAGTTAGACTTTAAACAAGAGGTCTAAATCGTAGGTTTCTACTTGGGTAGGCTTCAGGGCACCCTTGACCCAGGTGGTCACAGGTGGGGGCTCTGGTGGTATTTTGGGAGTATAGCCGATCCCATATCGGCTTGGGTTGGCCTTGGGCAATATGGGCTCTACGAGACCCTGATTTTGTGCCCCTAGACTCTTGTATGGCATATAACCCATATTCAACAGTATGTTCCATGACTTTTTGTTTTTAGAAAAATTTTCATACAAGTCGTGGTCCAGGGGTTTTGAAAATGGGCGACTCTTGGCCTTTCCTGGGATGGTCAGGGTTTTGAGGGGGCCCGCCTTGGGCGGCCCTTTGACATACACGACCTTCCTAGGGAGTTTAAGGGTGGGCATTGGCGGCTCGACCAAGGTCTGCCCCATATTGGCCTCATGGTCCTGGAAACTCGATAAGTAGGGAGAATTCATGATTCCCTGAAGTTGTGGGTGACTCTCACCCAGGATCACTACGATTTGGTCCCCGAAAGGGATTTTGACACACCTATGGAAGGTGGATGGCACAGCACACAGGCTGTGTATCTAGGGCCTTCCCAACAATAGGTTATAGTGGGGGTGGATGTCCAAGACATGGAACACCCCCATGTGTACTATCCCTCCCGTTTCCATGGGGAGTTCGATGGACCCTAGGGGTCTTGACGCATTCCCATCGTATCCAGTGATTACGATGGGACTTGGGCTTACAGATGTCAAGGTGACTCCGATTTGGTATGCTGTATGAAGTGGAAGGATGTTGAGCCCTCCTCCCCCATCGACTAGGCACCTATCTAGAGAGTGGTGATTCAAAACCACCTCGATATGCAGGGCTTGGTTGTGGGACTCGTAGGGTTTTTCAAAATCCTCCTTTGAGAACATGATTGGCATTTTCGTTCCTATGGATGCCACATGGTTGGACAAGGATTCAGGGGTTATGTTCGAGCTAACCTTGGCTCTTTCTAGAATTTTCTCTAACACGAGTCTATGCCTAGGCGAAGTTTGTATTAGCTCTAGGATGGACATGTTAATGGAAATCTTTGAAAGATGGTTTTCGAAATCATACAAGGTTAAAATGACTTTTCCTGTGTCCGCTTTCGGTGAAACTCTAGGAATACATGCTTTTGAAGGGCCAGGCACACTATCCACTTTTTTAGTATTTTGCAGATGTGGGGGTTGATAGATCCTTCCGGACCTAGTCACCTCCCCACGATCAACCTAGGGTTCGCACCTAACATGGCTCTAGTTGAGTGTTTTGGAGCACCTTGAATTTTCAAAAATGGTTTAACCGGGGATGGAACTCTTGGTTGTCCCCGGATGACTACTTGGGCAGATTTCTTATGAAGTATGAGAGTAGATGCACAAGTAGACAAACCAGACTTATATGTCTTTGTCCTTCCCACTGGTACTTGCGTGCTTGGGGAAGGGTTCTTTGAAGATAGCTTGGGCAGGCTCTGGTTCCTCAGTGACCTGGAGCCGGCCTTCTACTATCAAGTTCTCAATTTTATTAAGCATGGAGAAATACCGCTTTGTATCATGGCCTTTGAGCCGATGATACTTGCAGAATCGGTTTAAAAACCCCCCTTTGGAAGTGACTCCCTCGGGAATTTCGGGGGGTTCGATCATTCCTTGGGCAAGTAGGAGGTCTAGGACCTCCGACACAGGTTGCCCCAGTGGAGTATACTCCCGTCTTTCAAAGGGTTTTTGAAAAAATTTCTCCCTTTTATTTTTGATTTTCTCGAGATTCCTAGAAGTGCTTGTTGGGCTTGGATCCACCCGAACATTGGCAACTTTGTGGGGTTGTGCCCCTTTGTCCATGGTGGGTAGCCCATAAGTGTTGGGCTTCTCCAAGCGAGTTTTCGAAACTACGTTCCCTTTCCACAAATGATCATAAATCCCTTTTTTCAAATTCGTTTCGAAAAGAAATGTTTTTTTTATCAACTTATGGAAAGTTGAGATCTCGTGTAGGGAAAGAAGGGTTTTTAATTCATTTCAAAAATTATCCAGGATGAGCATGACTGTGCATCCTTCGGATATAGGCTCTCGCACTTGTCCAAGGAGAGACCTCCATCGAATGATAAATGTATGCACATCCTCATTCATGCCCTGCTTCACATCCCTCAATGTATTTAAAGTGGGCGTGACCTCTACGTTATGCGAGAATCTCTGCATAAAGCAGTTCGCTAACTCTTCAAAAGTCACGAACTGGCTAAGGTCGTAGGAAGCCAGCCATTTGGAAGTTATGCCTTTGAGGGATAAAGGGAACCAATACACCCATTTCATCGAGTCCTTCTTTTTCTTACGGGCTCGATGAGAGAAAAGTTGCAAGTGAGACCTAGGGTCTCCCATGCCATCATACCGATGGAAATTCGGTATTTCATTGTTACTCTTCGTTTCATAGTCCAATGGAAGAAAATCGGACAGGGCGTAGTTCCTTTTCTCTTTGTTTTGCCCTTTTAGCAGTTGCTGTAGGGCCTTACGATCCTTGTGGGTGAAGGAGTAATGGTATTGGTTGCCTTCTATTGCGGAGGTCTCCTTATTTTTGTGAGTTTTTTCAACTCTCTTTTTGGCCTTTGCTTCGCCATGTGATGAACACGAATAAGCTGCTTCAGCCTCTTGGCTAAGAGCAACGATTTTGGCCTCGAAGTCCCTTCTTAACTCTTCGATCTCTTCTCTATGATCTCGGGTTTTCAAAAACTTCCAAGAATGAGAACTTGATGTGCATGAGCCGCGGCTAGACACTTCTTGGGAGCCTAGACTCAACATGCTTCAATGCATTCAAAATCCTAAGTATGAAATGCAACAAACAGAGAGTTAAAACACTTTTTCATGAAAATTTTCATGAGGTTTGTTTGTATAGATCGATTTTTTACAAGACCCACATCCCACCGGGCATGCCAAATCTGTAGACACGCGGAAATTTCTGACCCCGGGCTTCTTAGGGCCTAGAGCGAACCTTTTCGTATGTCTAAGTCGTTAAAAGGGTGTGCCAGCTAGCTTACTCAAGCTAGCGAAGTAAGTTTTGAAAATATCTGACTTGTTTGGGGCAATTGTGGACAAGTGGGTTTTTCTCGTCGCAAACCTTCTTGCACCGATGTGCAAGGGTCAGTCTGTATGCTTTTTTTTTTAAAAAGTCGATCTTGAGCAAACATAACCTTTTTGCAAAGAGTTTGATTGGTTTTGCTTTGTCTTGTTGCAGATTTTACAAACGTAGGATTTGTATGTTTCCTATGTCGCGGGTTTTAGCCAATTTAGGCGTGGGATGTGTGCATCAAGTGCCTAAGTATGAGCGATTTTTGCACGGGTGTATGGGTTTTGCTTCGATGCAAGTATGCGCCCTAGCTCGTGGTATGACGAATATGCAATGCAAACTCACACAACTGAATGGGAAAACCAGGAATTGAAAGACAATGCTTAAGGGAAATTGCAAAAGGGAAATATAGCTATATCTTAAGAGCGGAAAGGCTCAATTGTGTAAGTGTATGCCGTGTATAAATGGAAATGCAACTCACACAACTGAACCTTAAAACCCGAAATTTAAAGACATAGCGGAAGGGAAATACAACTATAAATATATGGGCCCGAAGGTTGCCAACGTGCACGTGTTGTGTTGGTGTGTAAATGGAAAGACAAACACACGCAGCTGAACCGGGAAAACGCAATGGAAAGTATAGAAATAGGACTATATCTTAGCGGCTGCCAAGGCCAAAATGGTGCGTGAGGTGCACGAGCAAAGCACTCGGGTGTTCTTTGTGTGTGAGTGTGTAAATGAAAGACAAACTCACACGACTTAATGTAACAACCCAGCTGAATTGAAATACATATATAGAATAAGAGCGAAAGCTCAATGCACATGTGTGTGAGTGTATAAATTTAAAGACAAACTCACGCAACTCTTACTAGAGTCTTAGGAGTAAGAGCAAAGGCTCAATGGTGCATGTGAGTGCTTGTGTACGAGTAAGAGCTAAGGCTCAAGTGCTCGTGTGTGCTTCGTGTAGCAAACCAAGTTATTACAATCGGGGGGAGACAAGGCTCCGTTAATACAACCCCGTATTCGAATTGAATCAAAGCGTAGAAAGGAGATATGGAATACCGAATTAAAACACTTACGTGATTCGGATGTTTGTCCACTCCAATCTTCACGAGTTTGCTTGGCTTCACACCCATGGATGAGTCTTCCTTGAAGCTTGAAGCGAAAGATGGGTAAATGGAGCCTTCAAGCTTGAGGGTTTGATGAGGTTCACGGCACTAAGGTTGCGGGTTTTGGTGTGGGTATGGATAAGGCACGGTAGTGGTAGGTCTTGGTGTTTTGGTGGGGTATTGGTGAGGTGCGTGGGATAAGAAAGGGGGGTATGGGATAGGTCACGACTGAGGTTGGGTTCGGTTGGGTATGGGATGATATGGGCCACGGATGGGGTAGGTGGTGAGTGGTATGGTGCGGAGGGTATGGGATAGGTGATAGGGGAGCTAAGGTGGTGGGATGTTAGGCAATGGGGTAAGGTCACGGCTGGAAGTTAAGTGAGCTAGGGTCACAGTTAGGGATGTGGTAAGGCGTGTGGTAGGGTGTGTGATAGGTGATATGGGAGCTAAGGTCATTGCGTTAGGTAGGTGGGGCGATGCGGAACTAGGAGGGGTTCGGTTGGGAGTCTTTGGCGTGGGATGGGGTATGGAGTTGGGGTGTTAGGTAGTTGGGGTAAGGTCACGGCTGGGAGTTAAGGGAGCTAGGGATATCTAAGGCATGGTAGATGGGAGATGCAAGGGCTTAGTGGCCGGGGGAGTAGGGTGTTGGTGGCTGGCCAGATGGTAGGGATGTGGTACGGGTGGCTAGGGGAGTTGGAGTGTTGGCCGGGAATGAGGCGGCAGGTGGAGGTGTTGGCCGGGTGGAAGGGGGCTAGTGGCTAGGGGAGTTGGAATGTTGGCTGGGAAGGAGGTGGTAGGTGGAGTTGTTGGCCGGGTGGAAGGGAAGTGGCAAGCGGGTGATTAGGGCGACGGGCGCCAGGCGCCTGTCGCAGGAGCTAAGGCAAAGAGGGAGCGTGCAGGGCGCGCAAAGGGGGTGGCGCGCTTGGAGGGCGCGCGTAGGGTGCACGCGGGGTGTGGGTGAGGTTAGGGTGCCCGGGGGTTTAGGTGGGAGTCGGTTAGGGTCTTAGGTGGGTTTAAGTGGGATTAGGTGAGGTCGGTTGAGTGGGGTTTAGGGAGGCTAAGAGGGATTAGGAAGAGTGGTTTAGGGAGGATTAAGGGCTTACCTCTTAATGCCAGCTTAGGGTGTGCTTAAGCTCTGATTAGCCAGCTTAAGCCTCTTGTCCAAGCAAATCAGCCCTTTAATTAGGGTGGGGCAGCCCTTAACTAACCCTACACTAACCACAATTAATAAAACCCTAAAAAAAGAAAGCACTAACCACTCACCTTGGACCTTCTCTCTCCTCCCTTAGATTTCACGTGAACCCCTTACAATGGACCCCCTCACATCTATTTATAGGCATTTGAGGTGGGTCTTGGATTTGGCTTTGGGTTTGGGATTTGGATCCAGACCCAAATCCAAACACTATTTGGATCTGGATCATGGATCTCGGATATTTTGAGATCTGTATCCGATCCCAATCCAACATTTTTATTGATATGGATCTGGATATTTTGGTCCAGATCCGATCCAATCCAAACACTATTTGGATCCAATCCAAATCAAAACACTATTTGGATCGACCCAAACCCTATTTGGATTGGCCCAAATCCAAACACTATTCACTATATGGATTTGGATCTAGATATTTATGGTCCAGATCCAAATCAAAATTTCTCTGAATAGTCCTTCTTGGCTTCTCGAGGCGAACGATCTGTGCGGGTCCTGGTTTCGTCAATGACCCGTTTGGTGTTGGGTTTTCCCAATCTGTGTCGTCTGGACTCCTTTTCAACTTTTCGGACTCCATTTCTGCTCATTTTCGGTATTCTTGGTTCAGATTCAGGATGCTTGAGTGAGAATAGTCGATCTGGCTTTTTGGTGCTCCGGGCTTTCCATCTGCTTTGTGCCTAGGCCTTCCTTTTGTCTTTCGAACTTAGCTTTTATCAGGGCAGGTTGCTCTTCTAGGCTTCAGAACAGACTTCTGAAGCTACTTTTGGTATTGGCCTTCGTGACAAGCTTGCGGGGCTGTTTCTAGATCAGGTGTCGTCTTCGCATGCTCCACCTGTTCGCCTTTAGCTTTTGGGAAAATAGGGCTTAGCCCGGGTTTTGAAAACTCCTATTTGATAAAGGGCTTCAAAACACTATTCACAGGCTTAAAAGCAATATGTACATGTTTTCAAATATGTACATGGTTTCTAGAAGACTCCTGGGTTTCCAGACTCAAAATGGCCCTTTGGGGCTGCTTTTGTAAACCAGGTATATTTTTAGAAAGTCGTGGGATTTTAGGGTGTTTATAGATGCCCCTCTTTGGCATTATCCAAATTTATTTGGATAATGGCAAAGATGACAACACCCCTATTCAATGTCTCCCTGGATCTATTCTCGAAAATATGGGATCGTCCCAATTTTTTGAGCAAAAACCTTTCTTTAAAACCTGGTAGGAGGAGATATCACGCTAAAGTAGATATGGGTTCCTGGTCCTAAATGGGGATCATGTTATGAAGTGTTCATGCGTGAATATGCCAGTGCATGATATGGATGAGACTCCAAGAAGGGCGACCTCTGAGAGACCAGATGATATGGTTGAACTTTTGAGACTTATGAAGACCTGCTGCTTCGAGTGGGCGGGCCTTATGTTGCTCGATGTTCGAGTTTTCAAAACCCTATTTACAAGAGGGAAACTGCTTTTAGCCTCGATCCTAAGGACCTTTGGCTCCTTGTGTTTGCCTTTACTTGAGTCTTGACACTCGCTAATCTAGCGGAGGTTTTATAAGAAAACAATCTAAATTTCAAAATTCCTATGCCTTACTCGAAACGTCAAATTCTCAAACAAAATAAAATTCAATAAATAAATCCTATTTTTACTTTAGGACTCCTCAAAATGAACCATGTTTTACTAGGGATAAGTCGTAGGGATGAGAAAGAGATACCACAGTCCCTTTTGAAGCGTCCCGTGGTTTTTAGGAATAGAAGGCGGAAAACTGCTCTTCTTGCGCTTTTTGGCTTTTCTTTCTTTTTTCATAGAGGGTCTCCCTTCGGGAGTATTTTTTCTTTAATCCCTCTTTTCCATAGAAGCATCGATTTTCTATTTTTGAGATTCAGCTTTCCTTATTTGGGAAAGAGATTTTGGTAGGGATTTCCCTTTGTTTTCACCAAATTTTCCTTTTGGAAGGAGAAGAGAAGGGGGGAAGACTTATCCCAAGGTCATACTCGATCCATTCTAGATCAGCCTATTTAGAAATAGCACGTACTACTTGCAAGTGTCTTGCTATATTGAACTAGGCCTTTCTTTGTAAGAAGAAGGATTTTAAAATGTAACCACGTATTTGGAAAGCTCCACTTTTTTGCAAGTGCGAATTCTCTCATTCAGGGTCACCCAATTTGCCTTTGATCCTTGCTTTCGAAGTTTTGAAGCAAGTTTCCCAAAACATTTTCGAAAATGGGAATTTAACTAGACCCTACACATGATACTTCTTTAAGTATTGAATATTGATAGGATCTGCTAAATTCCTACCTTCTACATCGATCAACCAATATGAGTTGTTTGTGGTGGTTCGACGCACAACATAAGGGCCATCCCACTTGGGCCGCCACTTTCCAAGTGGGTGTGGGCCACGATAGTGGATGATTTTCAAAACCAGATCTCCCACTTCAAAGTGGCGAGGTTTCATATGTTTCTCATAGTGTCGGGCTATCCTTTGTCGGTATGCATGAGCATGATCCATGGCGAGGAGTCGCCTCTCATCTAACAAATCTAGTTCGGCCATCCTCGTATGCTGAAGTGTCTCTAGGGGGAGGTCGAGTGCAATGGATGTATGAAATGAATGCAATCGTGTATGAATGGGGAGAATGGCGTTTGTGCCATAGACCAACTCAAATTGCGCGACATTCGTGGGAGTCCGGATGGAAGTCCTATAAGCCCATAAGGCTTCATCCAGCTTCTCATGCCACGTCCTACCCTTCTCTAAAGTTTTCTCAATAATACTAATGAGAGTCTTATTGGTGGCTTCGGCTTGGCCGTTGCCTTGAGGGTAATAGGGCGATGAGAAGTGGTGAGTTATGCCGTAGGTGTTGCACAACTTGACCATCCGCTCGTTTTTGAATGGGGTGCCATTATCGGATACATGGTCTCTTGGAACTCCAAATCGAGCCAAGATGTTTTTCCTAATGAAAGCCACCACATGTTGCCCCTAGACATTGGTCAGGGAGGTGGCTTCGACCCATTTGGAAAAGTACTCAATGGCTGCTAAAATGAATCTATGCCCATTCGATGCCTTTGGAAATATGGGTCCTACAATATCAAACGCCCACATGGTGAATGGCCAGGGGCTGACCACGGAATGCAATGAAGATGAGGGGATATGAATGGCATGCCCATGCACTTGACATGGATGACACTTGCTAACATGATCGTGGCAATCCTTTTTCAGGGTGGACCAAAAATAACTCGCCCTAAGTATTTTCATTGCCATCATATTGGCATTAACATGACCTCCACATTCTCCATCGTGGAATTCATGCAATATAATCCTAGCCTCCTCTAGGTCGACACACTTTAGGAAGATGCCAGTAAAGCTTTTTTTGTACAGAACCCCACCCAAAATCATATATCGGGTAGAAATTTTTCGAATGAATGCCTTATCCTTGGCTGTGGCATTTTCAGTAAATCCCCCATTTTCTAAAAAGCCTTTTATGTCATAAAACCAATGTTTTTCATCAGAATCTGGGTTGTTTTGGCAAATTTCCAAATCATGTGTGGATGGAGTGGGTGCATGCCATATTTCCAAGGATCGTGTTCCCAAAGTGGGATCGACCCTTAGGGCTGAACCCAAGGATGAGAGGGTGTCGGCAATGCCATTATCCTCTGTTCCTACATGTGTGAGTGTGCACGATTGGAAGGATTCGACTGTTCGAGTGGCCAACTCGTGATATGGTAGAAGCTTTTCGTTCCTAACTTGCCAAATCTTTAAAACTTGGTTTATGACGAGTAATTAATCTCCAAAGACCTCAATGCATGCTGCCCCTAGAGTTTTCGAAACTTTTAAACCTTGTATGAGTGCTTCATACTCAGCTATGTTGTTGGAACATTCGAAATCTAGGCAAATGGCAGGGAGGCGTAGGGTGACTGGCGCAACAGTCGCTGCACACAAGAAGGCTGCCGGGCGCGCTGGAGGTGTCAGGGGCACCGTAGGGGGTTCGGGTGATGCGCAGGGCGTGGGGCGCATAGCAGGCGCCCGGGGGGAGAAGCGGGTGGCACGGCCGGGGCGCGCAAGGGCGCGTCTGGCTGGCCGGGGGCTTGACAGTTTGGGGGGATATTTTTGAGGCGGTTGGGGTTAGGTTAGGTCCAGTTAGGGTTAGGTTGGTTTGAGTCTAGGCTAGTTTAGGGCTAGGTTTACCTCTTGGAGCCGGTCCTTCTTGGCTTGAGCCCACGTCTCCACGGTTGTAGCCTCTTTGTCCAGCCCACCTTGGTTGCAGCCCCTTGGTCTAGACCCACTTAGCCCACATGTATTGAACCCACCTCACCCAATGAGCCCACATGGCTAGGTCTATCACTCCCTCTCTCCTCCCAAGCATTTGCATCAACCCTTTGAAATGGACCCCCTCACCTCTATTTATAGACAATTGAGGTGGGTCTTGGATTTTGGTTTGGGTTTGGAATTTGGATCCAAACCCAAATCCAAACACTATTTGGATCTGGATCGTGGATCTCGAATATTTTGAGATCCATATCCGATCCAAAACCAACATTTTTATGGATACGGATCTGGATATTTTGGTCCATATCCGATCCAATCCAAACACTATTTAGATCCAATCCAAATCCAAACACTATTTGGATCGACCCAAACACTATTTGGATTGGCCCAAATCCAAACACTATTCACTATATGGATTTGGATCTGGATATTTATGGTCTAAATCAAAATCAAAATTTCTCCGGATAGTCCTTCTTGGCTTCTCGAGGCGAACAATCTGTGCGGGCATTGGCTTCATCAGCGCTCCGTCTGGTGTTGGGTTTTCCCCAACTTTGTCGTCCGGACTCCGTCTCGCCATTCTGGACTCCATTTTGCTTGATTTTGAGCTTTTCTTCGAACGGGCTCTGCTTTCTCTTCTCTTTTATCAGGGAGTGGCTTTTTGAGACTCCGGGCTTGAATCCTTCTTGCCGGGGCTCTCCTTTTGCCTTTTGTACCTGTTTTTGCATTTAAAACAGGTTGTCATTTTGGCTCAAACGAGCTTTTTGTATTTTTGAGAGTTTTTGAATTTTGAAAAATTCAGGGTGTTTACAGATGCCCCTCTTTGGCATTATCCAAATGTATTTGGATAATGGCAAAGAAGAAACACCCCATTTTGGCTTTTCTCTCAAATTATCTCGAGAATACACCGTTTTATTTCGCAAAAAACCTATTTTCTTTTACCACAGGTGGGGATTTTTAACAAAAGGGGCTTTTCCTAGCTATTTCCCTTTTTTGTATTTTTGAGAGTTTTTGAATTTTGGAAAATTCAGGGTGTTTACAGATGCCCCTCTTTGGCATTATCCAAATGTATTTGGATAATGGCAAAGAAGAAACACCCCATTTTGGCTTTTCTCTCAAATTATCTCGAGAATACACCGTTTTATTTCGCAAAAACCCTGTTTTCTTTTACCACAGGTGGGGATTTTTAACAAAAGGGGCTTTTCCTAGCTATTTCCCTTTTTTGTATTTTTGAGAGTTTTTGAATTTTGGAAAATTCAGGGTGTTTATAGATGCCCCTCTTTGGCATTATCCAAATGTATTTGGATAATGGCAAAGAAGAAACACCCCATTTTGGCTTTTCTCTCAAATTATCTCGAGAATACACCGTTTTATTTCGCAAAAACCCTGTTTTCTTTTACCACAGGTGGGGATTTTTAATAAAAGGGGCTTTTCCTAGCTATTTCCCTATATGTATGATCATGCACGAATGACTCTTTGAATGCATGCATGAGAAAATTTTTATTTTTGGGTTTTTGAGCCCGAAGAGAGCCTTTTGAGGCTGGTTGCTCCGGGCAGGTTTTTACCCATGTCTTCTTGACATTTTCTGGGTTTTCAAGCTTTAGAGAGAACCTTTTGAGGCTGTCTGCTCTAAGCAGGTTGTACCCTTGTCTTTTTTACATTCGTGGGTTTTTCAAAAATTTCTTTTTGAAAAGGAACTCTTTTTAACTTGTATAAAAAAGGACTTCCATTTTTCATACTTCCCTTCAGTCGGGTTTCAATACCTGCTACTCAGTAGAGGTTTTTGGGTAGGAAAACTTGGAAAACATTTCAAAGTTCCATTTCCTACAAAACAGAGTCGAGTTCTCAAACAAAATGAAATCCAAATAAGCCGATTTTATTCGTACTTTAGGATTTTCGCAAATTTGAATCTTTTTCCTCGGTGATAAGCCGTAGGGATATGGGAAAGAGATACCATGGTCCCTTCTGAAGCGTCCCGTGGTTTTAGGCAAAGAATCGGAAAATCGCTCTTTGGAGCTTTGGCTTTTTGTTTCTTTTTTTCACTGAGGGTCTCCCTTTGGGAGTATTTTTTCATTAATCCCTCTTTTCTTTAAAGGAGAGCAGCTCTTTGGAGGAGTTTTTGTATTCCCTGTTTATGAAGGGAAGACCTCTTTGGGAGGAGTTTTTTTATATCTCCTTTTCCTTTTGAACGAGAAGACCTCTTTCGGAGGAGTTTTTGTATTCCTTGTTTATGAAGGGAAGACCACTTTCAGAGGAGTTTTTGTATTCTCATTTTTTTCTTTTTCTTTTGAACCCAACCAATTTTCCTTTTCGGAGAGAAAGTAGAATGGGGGAAGGCTTATCCCTTTGGTTACTCGATTCAAACGAGATCGTCCTATTTCTTAATGTCATCTGCTATTCAAAAATATTTTGATATTTTGAACAAGGCTTAATCTTGTAAGCTAGGGATTTTTGAAATTTTGTCAATTCGTTTTTGGAAGACTCTACCTTTTGAGAAGTATAAATTCCTCCATTCAGGGTTATACAATCAACTTTGATCCTTCTTTCATGAAGTTTCAAAGGAGTTCGATTTTCAAAATCTTTTTGAAAAAGAATTTAACATAAACCCTTTTGAATATTCGGGTATTTTTCGGGTTTTTGCTAATTTCTACCCATAATATCAACAAATTTTTCGATTTTTGTTGCCCTTTTGAAGACATGGGGACATTCCTACTTGAGTTTGCCACCCTTTTGGGCTTTCTTTGGGGTGATATGATGCATGCTATGCACTCCATGTCATTCAAAATGGAAATACATGTTTTTATGCAATGGTGAACATACGAAATGTACCTCACCAGTCACGAAGGAGATACATTTTCAAAATTGGTTCTCCATGGAAGGTGTCTAGGGGCTGTTTATTTAAAATGCCCCTAGCTTGATGGGAATTTCGCATGGCCATCTGGTGAAGGGCCATGGCTTTTCAAAAGGATTTTGGATGGACAATGGTATGTTCATGTCCATGCATTTCCATGGTTTTTCTTAACATGATCATGATACTTTTTGCTCAAGGATGGAAAACACAACCAGCCCTAAGTGATCGTCATGGCCATCATGTTTGATTTTGACATGGTCTCCAGATTTTCATCGTGAAACTCATGTGCTTTATCCTAACACAATCAAGGTTTTCATATAAACTAGAAGTTGAGAAATCTTTCTTTTCAAAGCCATATGTAGGGTTAAAATTTTTGAAATTTTGATCCCTTTTGAGAAAGCAATTTTGGGAAATCCTCCCTTTTTATATGAAGATGGTTTTATACCAGCCCTTTTGATCGAAGTATGTTTCCCATACCTGGTTTTGGTCAAGCATGGTTTTATTTTGAAAATTCATGCCTTCATGGGGCATTTGATCAAGTATGGGGAATATGTCTCAAAGAGGCACTTCAGCCACACGATGCAGGGCTTGTCCCTTAATGGAGTCTTGAGTTTTGAACTCATACTCTGTTGAAAGGGGTTGCCATTTACTTTGCTTATCTGTTGAAGATAGGTTTTCAAAATGAGTGCTTTAGTGAACATTGTAAACACCCCAAAATCCCACGATTTTCCCAAAACACCTGGTTTTGCAAAATCAGCCCCAAAGGGCTATTTTGAGTCTAGAAACCCAGGAGCCTTCCAGGCAAACCCTGTACATATGTTTAAACTATATATGTTTTAAAATATGTATGATATAGTTTTAAAACCTTTTAAAAGATGTTTTGAAACCCCATAAAGCGACTTGGCCTGATGAAAGCAGGACCAGAAGAGCGAAAGAGAGTCTCGAATCGGAGCACATGTCGAGCCTGGCACATCAACTCTCGTATTAGATTCATCCCAAGAATCTTGGACATCCAAGCCCCTATTATCAACAAGTCTATTGAAATGATCTCCGGAAGGTGAAAAGAGGAGCGGACGACAATGTTGGCGAAGACCCAACGCAAGACGGAGTACTGATGCTGTTAGGCCCCGCACAAACCGTTCGTTTCGAACACACCATGAAGGAGTCAGAAATTCAGATTTTGATCAGATCTGGATCATATATATCCAGACCCAAATCCAAACAGGCATATAGATTCGGATTTGGATTGGGATCCAAAGATCCAATCCAATATCCACATCCAGGGCCCACATCACCTTCTCATAAATGGAGGTGGGGCCCTGTAGACGACCGAAAATCCCAGCCTCTCACCCTTTCAGGGCTCGGAGCGGATCCTCTCGTGTGTCTAAGGCCTATGTATACAAACAGGGCGTGCCAGCTAGCTTACCTAAGCTAGCGAAGATATTTTTAACACTGACTTCTAAACGTGGTGACTGTGAGCAAGTAAGCTCTTGTCGTCGCAGACCTTCTTGCACCGATGCGCAAGGGTCAGTCTGTACGCTTTGCAAAAATCGAGTTTTGGAGAGAAAGTCTACGAAGCGGTTCGAGGTGTCTATTTCGGGTCTTTAAAATGCGATTGCATGTTTTAGATCACGTGGATTTGCACGTGCCTAAGTCTTTTCTTTTATCCCTTTTCGGGCCACCTAGTTTGTGTGTTATGAACACTCCACTACATGGGCGAATTCGAGCGGGGCTTGCTTTGATGCAATATGCGTCCTACCTCGTGGTATGGCATAGATGCAATGCAAACTCACGCTACTCCAAAGGGAAAACCTGAAATGTAAAGACAATACGGAAGGGAAATAACCGAAGGGAAATGACTTGTAAAGTAAGTGCCGAAGGGAGATACGCATATAGAGTATGTATATGAGCCCTTACTTGGGTCTTGCAAATAAGAGCGAAGGCTCAATGTGTGTGAGAGTGCTTGAATTGAAAGACTTACTCACACGACTTGAAATGAAACCCAAATAGTATAGGTCGGCCCTTACTTGGGTCTTTCAAATAAGAGCGAAAGCTCAATGTGTGTGAGAGTGCTTGAATTGAAAGACTTACACACACGACATGAAATGAAACCCAAATAGTATAGGTCGGCCCTTACTTGGGTCTTTCAAATAAGAGCGAAAGCTCAATGTGTGTGAGAGTGCTTGAATTGAAAGACTTACACACACGACATGAAATGAAACCCAAATAGTATAGGTCGGCCCTTACTTGGGTCTTTCAAATAAGAGCGAAAGCTCAATGTGTGTGAGAGTGCTTGAATTGAAAGACTTACACACACGACATGAAATGAAACCCAAATAGTATAGGTCGGCCCTTACTTGGGTCTTTCAAATAAGAGCGAAAGCTCAATGTGTGTGAGTGCTTGAATTGAAAGACAACGCACCCAACTTAAGCAAAACCCTTCGAAAATGAAAGTATATGTATATACTTATGTATTATGGGCTGATTAGGCCCGTGTGTGTTCAAAATCGTGCACAACTAGGAGAGTGCACGTGTGTGGGTGTGCCAAGCCACGTTATTACAAGCGGGGGGAGACTATGCTCCGTTATTACAACCCCGTATCAAATTGAATCTCAAGCAAGTATACAACTAAAGACCGAGTTAGGCACTTACTAGTAGCTGGTCCGTGGCTGCTAAAATAAATCGATGCCCATTCGAGGCCTTTGGAATATTGGGCCTACGATGTCAAACGCCCACATGGTGAATGGCCAGGGGCTGACCACGGAATGCAATGCAGATGATGGGATATGAATGGCGTGCCCATGCACTTGACATGGATGACACTTCCTAACATGATAGTGGCAATCCTTCTTTAGGGTGGACCAAAAAGAGCCCCTCTAAGTATTTTCATTGCCATCATGTTGGCATTAACATGACCTCCACATTCTGCATCGTGGAATTCATGCATCACTATCCTAGCCTCCTCTAGGTCGATACACCTAAGCAGAATGCCGGTAAAACTCTTTTTGTATAAAACCCCACCCAGAATGGTGTATCAAGTTGAAATCTTACGAATGAATGCCTTATCTTTGGATGTGGCATCCTCGGCGAATCCCCCATTTTCTAGAAATTGTTTTATGTCATAAAACCAGGGTTTTTCAATAGACTCTTGATTATTTTGGCAAATGTCCAAGTCGTGTGTGGATGGGTGGGGTGCATGCCATATTTCTAAAGATCTGGTCCCTGAAATGGGATCGACCTTTAGGGCTGAACCCAAGGAGGAGAGGGCATCGGCGATGCCATTGTCCTCTCTTCCTACGTGTGCGAGTTTACACGATTGGAAGGATTGAACCAATCGAGTGGCCAACTCGTGATATGGAAGTAGTTTTTCATTACGTACTTGCCAAATTTTCAAAACCTGGTTTATGACAAGGAGCGAATCTCCAAAGACCTCGATGCATGATGTCCCTAGAGTTTTCGAAATCCTTAAGCCTCGTATGAGTGCTTCATACTCAGCTACGTTGTTGGAACATTCAAAATCTAAGTGGACTGCTATGGGAATCTTGCCCTTTTCAGGGGAGATTAGGATAACCCCAGCTCCAACCCCTCGTTGGTTTCGTGCTCCATCGAAGTGCATCTTCCACACTTGGTTTTTGAAATGGTTTGCCAAAATATGGTATTGAAAATGGTTTTGCAATATGCCTTCATCAAGCATTTCAACAAGCGTGGGATATGCGTCCTCTAAGGGGAACTCAGCCACGTAATCTGCTAGGGCTTGCCCCTTAATGGAGATCTGGTGATGGTATTTCAGATCATACTCCATTAGAAGGAGTTGCCATATTCCCAATCTACCCGTGAGAATGGGTTTTTCGAACAAGTGCTTGATTGGATCAAGCTTGGACACTATCCAGATCTCATTATCTAGGAAATAGTGTCTGAATTTCTGGCAGGCCCAAACTAGGGCCAAGCACGTCTTCTCCATGGCTTGATAATTTCGTTCATAAGCCAAGAGGGTTTTCGAAATGTAGTAGATGGCATACTCCTTATTGGTGTCATCCTCGTATTGAGCCAACAGGGCTCCTAAAGCATTCGTATGCACGGAGATGTATAGTAAAAGCGGTTTTCCTTGCTTTGGAGGGTTCAAAACGGGGGGATTAACCAGGTATGCCGAGGGGATCCACTTCTGGGCTTCGATCATTCTCGTGGGCTATAGACCCGAGGGAATTTGATACGTGGTTTTCAAAAAGACCTAGTTTTGTACTTGGATTTTCAAGTGATTTTGAAATTTTTGGTCTGGCTATGCAGACGACGTTTCTTTCGAAATCCTTTTCTTTTGCCAAAGTCCTACCAGGAGCAGCTATGTACAAAATCTTTTTGGTATTTTCCAAATTTTCGATTTTTTTTTTTGGGTTTTTGTAAAACAAGAACCTTGGGAACTATACAAAGCACTCTTTTTTCGAGTTTTTGTTTTTCCATTGTTTTTGGTTTTTTTTGTTTTTTCGATTTTTTTTTATTTTAAGCTTTTCAAATGTTTTTGGTATTTTTATAAAAGGGATCTTCTGTCATACCTACTGTAAACACCCCAAATCTTCTATTTTTCAAAAACTCTCAAAACACCAAAAAGCTCGTTTGAGCCAAAACGATGACCTGTTTTGAAATGTGAAAACAGGTAGAGAAGGCAAAAGAAGACCCTAGGTCCGAAGAGGATTCAAGCCTAGAGCTTCAGAAGCCACTCCCTAATAAAAAAATAAAAGAAAGCTGAGCCCGTTTGATGAAAAGCTCAACGGAGTCCAGAACGGCGAGACGGAGTCCGGACGACAAAGTTGGGGAAAACCCAGCACCAGACGGAGCGCTGATGAAGCCAGTGCCCGCACAGATCGTTCGCCTCGAGAAGCCAAGAAGGACTGTCCAAAGAAATTTTGATTTGGATCTGGACCATATATATCCAGATCCAAATCCATGTAATGAATAGTGTTTGGATTTGGGCCAATCCAAATAGTGTTTGGGTCGATCCAAATAGTGTTTGGATTTGGATTAGATCCAAATAGTGTTTGGATTGGATCGGATCTGGATCAAAATATCCAGATCCATATCCATAAAATGTTGGGTTTGGATCGGATACGGATCTCAAAATATTCGAGATCCAATATCCAGATCCAAATAGTGTTTGGATTTGGGTATGGATCCAAACCCAAACCCAAATCCAAGACCCACCTCAAATGTCTATAAATAGAGGTGAGGGGGTCCATGTAAAGGGTTCATGCAAATATTTGGGAGGAGAGAGAGGGAGTGATAGACCTAGCCATGTGGGCTCATTGGGTGAGGTGGGTTCAAGCCATGTGGGCTAGGTGGGTCTAAACCAAGGGGCTGCAACCAAGGTGGGCTGGACCAAGTGGCTGCAACCGTGGAGACGTGGGCTCAAGCCAAGAAGGACCGGCTCCAAGAGGTAAGCCTAACCTAACCTAGCCATTCTCTCTACACCCCTCTAAACCTAACCCCAACCTAGCCTAGGTTCGAACCTACCTAACCCAAACTGAACCTAACCCTAACTAAACCTAGCCCTAACCCAACCTAGGTTCGACCAAACCTAACCCTAGACTTGAACCAACCTAAAAGGTTTTAAACACTTCTTCATTCAAGATATATTGAGTTAAACTTGTTTTCAAAACGAAGTCTCTAAGCGTACAGACTGACCCTTGCGCATCGGTGCAAGAAGGTCTGCGATGTAAAAATCCCGCTTGCCTACAATCGCCTTTCAAAAGTCAGATTATTTTTCAAAACATACTTTGCTAGTTAAAGTAATCTAGCTGGCACGCCCATAAAGCGAATGTAGATTGCGAAAAGGTTCACTTCAGGCCTAAGAACCCGTAAGTGAAAATTTTCGGTGTTTACACCTACAAAGGGAAAACACTACGGGTTAGACTCGGAATAGGAGATCTAAATCGTGGGTCTCTTCTAAGACAGGTTCCGGGGCACCCTTGACCCAGGTGGTCATAGGGGGTGGCTCCGGCGGTATTCGGGGAGTATAGCCGATCCCATATCGGCCTGGATTGGCCCTTGGAAGGATGGGCTCTAGGAGACCCTGGTTCTGTGCCCCTAGACTTTTGTAGGGCGTATAGCCCATGTTCAACAACATGTTCCATGACTTTCTATTTTTTGAAAAGCTTTGGTATAAGTCGTGGTCCTGGAACATGCTGTCGTCCATATTATGCTCATATGGCTTCTTGTCCAAGGGCTTTGGAAATAGGGAACGCTTGGGTTTTTCTAGGAGGGTTAAGATCGAGAGGGGGCCTACTTTGGGTGGCCCCTTCACACATACAACCTTCCTAGGGTTGTTTGACACGAGCCGAGGTGGCTCAACCATAATTTGCCCCAAGTTAGCCTCATGGGCCTAGGAGCTCGATAAACCAGGAGAGTTTATGATCCCTGAAGCTGTGGGTGACTCTCACCTAGGATCACTACGACCTGGTCCGTAAAAGGGATCTTGACACACCTGTGGAAGGTGGATGGCACAACGCACAAGCTATGTATCCAGGGCCTTCCCAACAACAGGTTATAATGGGGGTGGATGTCCAAGACATGAAACACCCCTGTGTGTTCAATCCCTCCTGTTTCCATTGGGAGTTCGATGGATCCTAAAGGTCTAGACGCATTCCCATCGTATCCAGTGATAACGGTGGGGCTTGGGTTCACTGAAGTCAAGGTGACTCCGATTTTATACGCCACATGAAGTGGAAGGATGTTGAGCCCTCCTCCACCATCGACTAGGCACCTGTCCAGAGAGTGGTTGTTCAGAACTACCTCGATATGCAAGGCCTGGTTGTGGGATTCGTAGGGTCTATCTACATCATCTTCCGAGAAAGTGATGGGTGATTTTGCTCCTAAAAAGGCCACTTGGGCAGACAAGGATTCCAAACTTATGTTCGAATCAACCTTGTCCCTTTCTAGAATTTTCTCTAGTACAAGTCTATGCCTAGGCGAGGTTTGTATAAGCTCTAGGATAGACATGTGAATAGGAATCTTTGAAAGGTGATTTTCGAAGTCATAAGGATTTAGGATGACTTTGTCCTTATCTGCTTTTGGCAGAACACTAGGGATACATGCTTTTGAGGGGCCAGGCACACTGACCACCTTTTGAGCACCTTGAAGGTGCGTGGGTTGATAGATCCTCCCGGATCTAGTTACTTCCCCCACGACCAGCCTAGGGTTCGTGCTAAACTTGGCTTTAAGGATGAGCTGAGGAGAACCTTGGATTTTCAAAATTGGTTCTGCCGGGGATTCCACTTTTGGTGGTCCCCTAATGACGACTTGGGCTGGCTTCTTGTATAATACAAGAGTGGGCGCACAAGTGGGTCGACTAGACTCTGGTTTTTGTGCTAGTTTCTTAGAAATGGTGAGGGTACATGCCTCCTTTCCTTTTCCACTGCCACTGGCGTGTTTGAGAAAGGGTTCTTTGAAGATAGCTTGAGGTGGCTCAGGTTCCGCAGTGACCTAGAGCCGGCCTTCTGCTATCAAGTTCTCAATTTTATTTAAAAGGGAGAAGCAGCGTTTGGTATCATGGCCTTTGAGCCGATGATACTTACAAAATCGGTTTAAATACCCCCCCTTGGAAGTGAATCCTTCAGGGATTTCAGGGAGTTCTATCATGCCCTGGGCAAGTAGGAGGTCTAGGACCTCCGACACAAGTTGCCCTAGCGGAGTATACTCCCGTTTTTCAACCGGTTTTTGAAAGGTTCGCTCCCTTTTATTTTCTAATTTTTCAAAATTTTTAGAAGTGCCTGCCACGCCTGGATCCACCCGGACATTGGTAGTTTTATGGGGCTTTGCCCCTTTGTCCATCGTGGGTAGCTCGTATGTGATGGGCTTTTCCAAGCGGGTTTTAGAAACGACACTTCCTTTCCACAAGTGATCGTATGTCCCTTTTCGCAAGTTGGTTTCGAAAAGGGATGCCTTTTTTATCAACTTATGGAAAGTTGAGATCTCATGGAGCGAGAGAAGGGTTTTTAACTCACTTTTAAAGTTATCCAAGATGAGCATGACTGTGCATCCTTCGGATATGGGCTCTCGCACTTGGCCCAAAAGCGACCTCCATCTTATAATGAAGGCATGTACGTCTTCGTTCATGCCTTGCTTTGTATCCCTTAAGGTATTCAGGGTTGGCGTGACTTCTACATTGTGTGCAAATCTTTGCATGCAGCAGTTCGCTAACTCTTCAAAAGTAGCGAACTGCCTTAAGTCGTAGGAAGCCAGCCATTTGGTAGTTGTGCCTTTAAGGGATAAAGGGAACCAATACACCCATTTCATCGAGTCCTTTTTCTTTTTATGGGCTCGACACGAGAAAAGCTGCAAGTGAGACCTAGGGTCTCCCATGCCATCATATCGATGGAAGTTCGGTATTTCATCGTCACTGTCTATTTCGTAATCCATAGGAAGGAAATCAAACAGGGCGTAGCTTCTTTTCTCTTTGTTTTGCCCTTTTAGCAGCTGCTATAGGGCTTTACGGCCCTTTTGTATGAAGGACTCGTGGTATTGGTTGCCTTCCATTACAGGGGCCTCTTTGTGCTTGCGAGGTTTTTCAGATTTTTTCTTAGGCCTTTGTTCACCATTTGATGAGCACGAATCGCCTACTTCAGCCTCTTGGCTGAGAGCATCGATTTTGGCCTCAAACTCCCTTCTCAAGTCCTCGATTTCATCTAGTTTTATTTTGCTTTTGAAAATCCTCCTAGAGTGAGAACTTGATGCATATGAGCCTTGGCTCGACACTTCTCTTGGATTGGATTTTGACATACTTTTCAAGCTTTTTCAAAATGTCCTAAGTACAAGCAAAGAAAACAAGTTAATAATGATACCTTTTTAACAAAATTTTCGCAAACTTCTAACCTAAAACTCAATTTTTGAAAGGCTCACGTCCCACCGGGCGTGCCAATCTATGTAGACGCGCGAAAAAATCCCCGCTTCTTGCCTTTTCAGGGCTTGGAGCGGATCCTCTCGTGTGTCTAAGGCCTATTTATATAAACAGGGCGTGCCAGCTAGCTTACCTAAGCTAGCGAAGATATATTTTAAACTGACTTCTAATCATGGCGACTATGAGCAAGTGAGCTCTTGTCGTTGCAGACCTTCTTGTACCGATGCGCAAGGGTCAGTCTGTACGCTTTGAAAAATCGAGTTTTTGGGATAGAAAGCCTACGAAGCGGTTCGAGGTGTTTAATTCGGGTCTTTTAGATACGATTGCAGTTTTTAGATCACGTGGATTTGCACGTGCCTAAGTCTTTCCTTTAATCTTTTTGGGCCACCTAGTTTGTGTGTTATGAACACTCCACTACATGGGCGAATTTGAGCGGGAATACGGGGCTTGCTTCAATGCAATATGCGTCCTACCTCGTGGTATGGCATAGATGCAATGAAAACTCACGCTACTCCAAAGGGAAAACCTGAATGTAAAGACAATGCCGAAGGGAAACAACCGAAGGGAAATGACTTGTAATGTAAAATGTCGAAGGGAGATATGTATATATGGTATGTATATGGGCCCTTACTCGGGTCTTGCAAATAAGAGCGAAGGCTCAATGTGGGTGCGTGCTTGAATTGAAAGACTTACACACACAACATGAAATAAAAACCCAAATATAACTTGCAGTATGGCCTTGATTAAGGTCTTGGGAATAAGAGCGAAAGCTCAATGTGTGTGAGTGCTTGAATTGAAGTACTACGCACACAACATGAAATTAAACCCAAATAGTATAACACGGCCCTTACTTGGGTCTTTCAAATAAGAGCGAAGGCTCAATGTGTGTGAGTGCTTGAATTGAAAGACTTACACACACGACATGAAATGAAAACCCCAAATAGTATAGCTCGGCCCTTACTTGGGTCTTTCAAATAAGAGCGAAGGCTCAATGTGTGTGAGTGCTTGAATTGAAAGACTTACACACACGACATGAAATGAAAACCCTAATAGTATAGCTCGGCCCTTACTTGGGTCTTTCAAATAAGAGCGAAGGCTTAATGTGTGTGAGTGCTTGAATTGAAAGACAACGCACCCAACTTAAGCAAAACCCTACGAAAATTAAAGTACATATATATATTTATGTATTAGGGGTTGATTAGGCCCGTGTGTGTTCAAAATCGTGCACAACTAAGAGTGCACGTGTGTGGGTGTGCCAAGCCACGTTATTACAAGCGGGGGGAGACTATGCTCCGTTATTACAACCCCGTATCGAATTGAATCTTAAGCAAGTATACAACTAAGGATCGAGTTAGGCACTTACTAATAGCTGGTCCGAAGAAGCCTTGCTTGAGCGTGGACTTGGCCTTCGCCTTGGGCTGCAAGAGAGAGCTCCGCGAAGTTGAACGGCAAGGGTAGGTGCTGGCCGGATGTCATGGGGGCACGGGAAGGGCGCCTTGAAGGTGGTCGGCTGCTAGCAAGGGTGCCGCATTGATGTGTGGGGTTAAAGGGCCTAGGTAAGGTCACTAGAGAGGGTGTAGTGTTAGGGAGTATGGCACTAAAGGGGAGCCTAAGAGAAGGTTTAATGGAGCACCTAGGGGAAAGGAAGTGGCTGGCCGAATGGAAGTGACAGTCGGTTGGAGTGGCCGACTGGGGGAACTTGGTGGTGGCGGGCTGATAGGGTGGCTAGGAGAGGTGGAAAGGAAGGGAACTAGCTAGGAGATAGGGTAAGGTGGCAGTGGGTGTAGTGGGGTGATATGGGCAGGTTTTAGGGAGTCGAATGGGGCAGCCGGGTGTAACTAGGGTGTCTAGGTAGTGGCGGGTAGTTAGGGTGGTTATGGCCTGGCCGAGTGGGAATGGTGGCGGCAAGTGGCTGGCTTTAGGGTAAGGTAGTGGTATGGTGGGTGGCTGAGACTGGAGAGGGAGTGGAGAAAGGGGTAAGGTGGAGTGTGGGGTACTAACCGGGTGAAGAGGCGGTGGCGGATGGAAGGGGAGCAGCCGGTTGTGGTGGAGTGGCTGGTTCGGCCGGGTGAAGAGGATGGCGATGTGGACCTTGGCTGGAGTGGTGGTGGTGGTGGTGGTGCTCGGCTGGAAGGTAGTGGTGCAAGTGGTGGCTGGCTGTGGGGCAGGTGGAGCAAGGTGAGAGTCGGTTGGGCTGGAGAGTGGAGGACCGAAGGTGATTGAAGATGGGGAAAACCCACCCCAAAGGGGCGGGTTTATATAGGGCTGCAAGAGGTGGTTGGGGGGTGGTTTTGGGGTAGTGGTTAGGTGGTTTAGGTAGGGTGGTGTGGTGATAAGGTGGGCTGGAAAGGGTAGGGCCAGATATTTTAAATACAAGGGGTTTGGGTAGGTTGTGTGCTAGGGGTGGTTTAGAGGTTTAGGGTTTAGCTAGGTGGGTTGGTTTTAGGGTGAGGTTTAGTGAGGTAGGTTAGGTGATTAGGCTAGGATTAGGCTAGGTTTAGGGAAATTAACCTAGGTTTAGGGAAGGATTAGGGAAGTGGGTTAGGTGATTAGGTTGGGATTAGGCCGGGATTAGGGAAGTGGGTTAGGTAATTAGGCTCAGATTACGACCGGATTAGGGTAGAAGGCTAGGATTAGGTGTTTTTTGGTTAGGTTTAGGTGAAGGAGCTCCCTTTGCATGACCCATGGACCTTAACCACATCATGTTGGTGCAGCCCTAGGTTAGGTTTTGGCTAATTACAAGCTTAAACCCACTTAATTAGGCTAACCCACATGATGCTGAAGGGAAATAACCGAAGGGAAATGACTTGTAATGTAAATGCCGAAGGGAAATATGTATATAGAGTATGTATATGGGCCCTTACTCGGGTCTTGCAAATAAGAGCAAAGGCTCAATGTGGGTGCGTGCTTGAATTGAAAGACTTACACACACGACATGAAATGAAACCCAAATATAACTTGCAGTATGGCCTTGATTAAGGTCTTGGGAATAAGAGCAAAAGCTCAATGTGTGTGAGTGCTTGAATTGAAGTACTACACACACAACGTGAAATTAAACCCAAATAGTATAACACGGCCCTTACTTGGGTCTTGCAAATAAGGGCAAAGGCTCAATGTGTGTGAGTGCTTGAATTGAAAGACTTACATACACGACATGAAATGAAAACCCAAATAGTATAGGTCGGCCCTTACTTGGGTCTTTCGAATAAGAGCAAAGGCTCAATGTGTGTGAGTGCTTGAATTGAAAGACTTACACACACGACATGAAATGAAAACCCAAATAGTATAGCTTGGCCCTTACTTGGGTCTTTCAAATAAGAGCGAAGGCTCAATGTGTGTGAGTGCTTGAATTGAAAGACAACACACCCAACTTAAGCAAAACCCTACAAAAATTAAAGTATATGTATCTATTTATGTATTAGGGGCTGATTAGGCCCGTGTGTGTTCAAAATCGTGCACAACTAAGAGAATGCACGTGTGTGGGTGTGCCAAGCCACGTTATTACAAGCGGGGGGAGACTATGCTCCGTTATTACAACCCCGTATCGAATTGAATCTCAAGGAAGTATACAACTAAAGACCGAGTTAGGCACTTACTAATAGTTGGTCCGAAGATGCCTTGCTTGAGCGTGGGCTTGGCCTTCGCCTTGGGCTGCGAAAGGGAGCTCCGCGAGGTTGAACGGCAAGGGGTGTTGGCCGAGTGTCCTTGGTGCGCGGAAGAGGCGCCTTGAAGGTGGCCGGCTGCTAAGAAAGGGCTCTTTTTGGCGTGCTGGGCTAAAGGGCCTAAGTAGGGTCACTAAGGATAGGGTTTAGTTTTAAGGTAAGTTGTGCAAAGGGTGAACCTAAGGGAAGGTTTAACGGATCACCTAGGGTTGGCGGGTTGCTAGGGTGGCCGAATGAAATGACAGTCGGTTGGAGTGGCCGACTAGGAGGACTTGGTGGTGGCGGGTAGTTAGAGTGGCTAGGAATGGCGTAAGGTAGGGAAACTAGCTAGGAGATGGGGCCAGGTGGTAGTGGGTGTAGTAGGTGTATTGGGGTGATATGGGCAGGTTTTAGGGAGTCGGATAGGGTGGCCGAATGGAGCTAAGATGTCTAGGTGGTGGCGGGTAGTTAGGGTGGCTACGGGCCTGGCCGAGTGGGACTGGTGGCAGCAAGTGGAATGGCTGGTGTTAGGGTGCTATGGGAGTGGATTAGGTGGTTGAGAGTGGAGAGGGATTTAAGAAGGAGTAAGGTAGAATGTAGGGTACTTACCGAGTGAAGAGGTGGTGGCGGATGGAAGGGAATCAGCCGGGTGATTGGGAGGCTCGGGATGAAGTTCAGCCGGGTGATGGTGGCGGTGGTGGTGCTCGGCTGGAAGGTAGTGGTGCAGGTGGTGTTCGGCTGGCTATGGGACAGGTGGAGCAGGAGGGGAGTCGGCTAAGCTGGGAAGTGGAGGACCCGGCTGGTGAAAGGTGGGGCTGCTAGATGGGAAAACCCGCCCCCAAGGGGGGGGGGGATTATATAGGGCTGGGCTAGGTCGGTTAGGGCTGGGTTTGGGGTAGTGGTTAGGTGGTTTAGGTAGGGTGGTGTGGTGATAAGGTGGGCTAGAAAGGGTAGGGCCAGATATTTTAAATACAAGTGGTTTGGGTAGGTTGTGGGCTAGGGGTGGTTTAGAGGTTTAGGGTTTAGCTAGGTGGGTTGGTTTTAGGGTGAGGTTTAGTGAGGTAGGTTAGGTGATTAGGCTAGGATTAGGCTAGGTTTAGGGTAATTAACCTAGGTTTAGGGAAGGATTAGGGAAGTGGGTTAGGTGATTAGGTTGGGATTAGGCTGGGATTAGGGAAGTGGGTTAGGTGATTAGGCTCAGATTAGGGCCGGATTAGGGTGGAAGGCTAGGATTAGGTGTTTTTGGTTAGGTTTAGGTGAAGGAGCTCCCTTTGCATGGCCCATAGACCTTAACCATGTCATGTTGGTGCAGCCCTAGGTTAGGTTTTGGCTAATTACAAGCTTAAACCCACTTAATCAGGCTAACCCACATGATTAACCCCAAACTTGACACACAAGTCAAGCTTAATTACAACACACACTTGATCTTATCCTCCCCCACTCTCTCTCATGCCCATAATCCCACGTGAAATTCAAGTGGGCCCCACCTCCATTTATGAGAAGGTGATTGGGCCATGGATATGGATATTGGATTGGATTTTTGAATCCAAATCCAAATCCAAGTCCATACATGGGTTTGGATTGGGATCTGGATATATATCGTCCAGATCCGATCCAAACTGAACTCTGACTCCTTTGAGCTGTGTTCGAAACAGACGGTTTGTGCGGGGCTTGACAGCATCAGTGCTCCGTCTGCGTTGGGTCTTCGCCAACATGATCGTCCGCCTTTGTTTTCGCCTTCCGGAGATGACTTCAAACGATGTTTCGATGATAACAGG
Organism: Brasenia schreberi; assembly: GCA_036023115.1. Classification (NCBI taxonomy): domain Eukaryota; kingdom Viridiplantae; phylum Streptophyta; class Magnoliopsida; order Nymphaeales; family Cabombaceae; genus Brasenia; species Brasenia schreberi. The sequence goes on from JAYKKT010000079.1 coordinate 3,205,556, forward strand.
GTCTTGGACGTTCGAGATCCTGGGGGTGTGGATTTGAACGAGAGTTGTTGTGCCGGGCTCGACATGTGCTCCGGTTCCGGGCTCTCCTTAGCTTTCCTGGTCCTGTCTGGATTAGGCCAAGCTGCTTCGGGGTTCCAAAAACATGTTTAAAAAGGTTTTTTAAAAGCCATATTGTATATTTTTGAAATACAGGGTTCCAAACATATGTATAGGGTTGTCTGGAAGGCTCCTAGGTTTCCAGACTCAAAATGGCAGTTTGGGGCTGCTTTTACAACACCAGGTTGATTTGAGAAATTCGTGGGATTTCGGGGTGTTTACAGATGCCCCTCTTTGGCCTTGTCCAAATCGATTTAGATAAGGGCAAAGATGACAAACACCCCTTTCAATGTCTCCCTAGATCTATCCATGAAGAATATGGGATCGCCCCAATTTTTAGCAAAATCTCAATTTACAAACTCTGGTAGGAGGAGATATCACGCCAAAGGGTTTTACATGGAATCTGGTCCTAAATGGGATCATGTTTATGCAAATGTTCATGCGTGGAATGCAGATGCATGACATGGGTGTGGTGCCAAGAGTGGCGACCTCCCAGAGACCAGATGTGGTCGAACTTTAGAGACTTACAAGGCCTGTTGCTCCAAGTGAGCAGATCCTATGCTGTTCGATGTTCAATTTTCAAAACTTATTTACAAAACTATTTACAAAAGGGACAACTGTCTTGTGTCTCGATCCTAAGGATCTCGAGCTCTCCATGCTTGCCCTTGTTTGAGTCTTAACACTCGCTTATCTAGCGAAGGTTTTATAAGAAAACCAGCTATATTTCAAATTCCTACGCCTTACTCGAAACGTCGAATTCTCAAACAAGATGAAATTCAAGTAAGTAAATCCTATTTTTACTTTAGGATTCCTCGAAATGAACCATGCTTTAGCTTGGGATAAGCCAGGGATGGGAAAGAGATACCACGGTCCCTTCTGAAGCGTCCCGTGGTTTGAGGCACAGAAGGCGGAAAACTGCTCTTTTTGAGCTTTTTGGCCTCTTTTTCCTTTTTTCCATAGAGGGTCTCCCTTTGGGAGTATTTTTTCTTTAATCCCTCTTTTTCACAAGAGAATCGATTTTGTTTCGAATCCTGGTTTCTTTCTTTTGGAAAGATACTTTGAATGGGAAATTCCCTTTTGTTTGGGCCTTTATTTTCCTTTTGGAAGTAGAAGAGAAGAGGGGAGGACTTATCCCAAGCCTACACTCGATCCATTCCAGATCAGCCTATTTAGAAATAGCACGTACTACTTGCAAGTATCTTGCTATATTGAACTAGGCCTTTCTTTGTAAGAAGGAGGATTTTGAAATGTAACCACGATTTTGAAGACTCCCTCTTTCACAAGTGCGAATTCTCTCACTCAGGGTCAGACGACTTTGCCTTTGCACCTTATTTTCATGTCTCAGGGCAGCTATCCCTAAAAGTTTTTGAAAACTGGAATTTAATCCAAATCCTACACATGATACTTCTTTAAGTATTGAATATTGATAGGATCTGCTAAATTCCTACCTTCTACATCGATCAACCAATACGAGTTGTTCATAGTGGTTGCTCGTACAACATAGGGTCCATCCTAGTTGGGGCACCACTTGCCCAGGGGGTGTGGGCCACGATGATGGATGGTTTTTAAAACCAGATCCCCCACTTCAAAGTTGCGAGGTCTCATGTGTTTACTATAATGTCGGGCTATAGTAAACATGGCATGATCCATGGCAAGGAGTCGCCTCTCATCTAGCAAATCTAGTTCGACCATCCAAGCATGCTGAAGCGTCTCTAGGGGGAGGTCGAGTGCAATGGATGTATGGAATGAATGCAGTTGAGTATGAATGGGAAGAATGGCGTCTGTGCCATAGACCAGTTCGAATGGTGTGGCATTTGTGGGAGTCCGGATGGAAGTCCTATAAGCCCATAAGGCTTCATCCAGCTTCTCGTGCCACGTCCTATCCTTCTCTAAGGTTTTCTCAATTATGCTAATGAGAGTCTTGTTTGTGGCTTCGGCTTGGCCGTTGCCTTGAGGGTAGTAGGGCGAGGAGAAGTGGTGAGTTATGCCATACGTGTTGCACAACTTAACCATCCGCTCGTTCTTGAATGGGGTGCCATTATCAGACACAAGGTCTCGTGGAACCCCAAATCGAGCCAAGATATTCCTCCGGATGAAAGCCACCACATGTTGCCCCATCACATTGGTTAGGGAAATGTCTTCCACCCACTTGGAGAAATACTCCGTGGCTGCTAAAATAAATCGATGCCCATTCGAGGCCTTTGGAAATATTGGGGCTACGATGTCAAACGCCCACACGGTAAATGGCTAGGGGCTGACAACGGAATGCAATGCCGATGAAGGGATATGAATGGCGTGCCCATGCACTTGACATGGATGACACTTCCTAACATGATCGTGGCAATCCTTCTTCAGGGTGGACCAAAAATAGCCCCCTCTAAGTATTTTCATTGCCATCATGTTGGCATCAACATGACCTCCACATTCTCCATCGTGGAACTCGTGCATCACTATCCTAGCCTCCTCTAGGTCGATACACCTAAGCAGAATGCCGGTAAAACTTTTTTTGTATAAGACCCCACCCAGAATAGTGTATCGGGTCGAAATCTTACGGATGAATGCCTTATCCTTGGAAGCGGCATCCTCGACGAATCCCCCATTTTCTAAAAACTGTTTGATGTCATAGAACGAGGGTTTTTCAATAGACTCTGGGTTATTTTGGCAAATATCCAAGTCGTGTGTGGATGGGTGGGGCGCATGCCATATTTCCAAAGATCTGGTCCCTGAAATGGGATCGACCTTCAAGGCTGAACCCAAGGAGGAGAGGGCATCGGCGATGGCATTGTCCTCTCTTCCTACGTGTGTGAGTTTACACGATTGGAAGGACTGGACCAATCGAGTGGCAAACTCGTGATATGGAAGTAGTTTTTCATTATGTACTTGCCAAATTTTTAAAACCTGGTTTATGACAAGGAGCGAATCTCCAAAGACCTCGATGCATGATGCCCCTATAGTTTTCGAAATTCTTAAGCCTTGTATGAGTGCTTCATACTCAGCTACGTTGTTGGAACATTCGAAATCTAAGTGGACTGCTATGGGAATCTCGCCCTTTTCAGGGGAGATTAGGATGACCCCAGCACCAGCCCCTCGTTGGTTTCGTGCCCCATCGAAGTGCATCTTCCACACTTGCTTTTCGAAAGAATTTGCCAAAATGTGGTTTTGAAACTGGTTTTGTAATATGCCTTCATCAGGCATTTCAACAAGAGTGGGATATGCGTCCTCTAAGGGGAACTCAGCCACGTAATCTGCTAGGGCTTGCCCCTTAATGGAGATCTAGTGATGGTATTTCAGATCATACTCCATTAGAAGGAGTTGCCATTTTCCCAATCTACCCGTGAGAATGGATTTTTCGAACAAGTGCTTGATTGGATCAAGCTTGGACACTATCCAGATCTCATGATCTAGGAAATAGTGTCTGAATTTCTGGCAAGCCCAAACTAGGGCCAAGCACGTCTTCTCCATGGCTTGATAATTTCGTTCATAAGCCAAGAGAGTTTTCGAAATGTAGTAGATGGCATACTCCTTATGGGTGTCATCCTCGTATTGAGCCAACAGGGCTCCTAAAGCATTCGCATGCACGGAGATGTATAGTAAAAGCGGTTTTCCTTGCTTTGGAGGGTTCAAAACGGGGGGATTAACCAAGTATGCCTTCAGTCTCTCGAAGGATTTCTGGCATTCATCATCCCATAAGAATTTCGTGCCCTTCCTCAATAGTTTGTTGAAGGGTTCGCATTTAGTTGCCAGATTCGATATGAATCGACGAACGGATTGTAAACGACCTTGGAGGCTATAGATTTGGGTGAGGTTGGAGGGTGGAGCCATGTCTATGATGGCTCGACACTTAGAGGGGTCGACTTCTATTCCCCATTGGCTCACCATAAAGCCTAGAAGCTTCCCTGACTCTACCCCGAATACACATTTTTGAGGGTTTAGCTTTACTTTGTAATGCCTAAGCCTTTCGAAAATCTTTTGTAAACATTCGATGTGAGTGCATCGGGTTTTAGATTTTGCCAACAAATCATCTACATACACTTCTACGAGCTCATGAATCTGATCATGGAAGATCGTGGTCATGGCTCGTTGGTATGTTGCGCCGGCATTTTTCAAACCAAAGGGCATGACTGTATAGCAGTACGTGCCCCATGGGGTTGTGAAGGCGGTCTTACCCTGATCTCGTGGACTTAATTTGATTTGATTATAGCCTAAATAGCCATCCATAAATGAAAACATTTCATGATTTGCAGTACTATCAACTATCAAATCTATGTTTGGTAAAGGATAATTATCCTTTGAACTGGCTTTATTCAGGATTTTGAAATCGATGCATATTCGAATTTTCCCATTGGTTTTTCGAACTACAACGATATTTGACAACTAATCAGAATACGCAATGGGTTTTATAAATCCGGCTTTTAACAGATCTTCTAAACCCTCTTTGACTTGCGTGTGTACATTCGGGTGTATTTTCCTAAGCTTCTGCTTTATTGGTTTTACACCTGCATCTAAGGGAAGACGATGTTCGACAATGCTGGGATCTATGCCCGGCATGTCTTCATACGTCCATGCAAACACATCTAAATAGGTTTATAGAAATACAATGAATGCTAACCTTTCAGTTTCATGCAAGCATGCACCTATTTTGATGGATTTGGGATTGGAATCATCCCCTAGGTTCACTTCTATGAAATCTCCTCCTACTGATTGGGAAGGTCTTTCAAAATCAAGAATCTTATGAAATTCTGGGAGCTCAAAAGTGGGATCTTCCTCAAGGGGATCCACTTCTGGGCTTTGATCATTCTCGTGGGCTATAAACCAGAGGGAATTTGATGCGTGGTTTTTAAAATGACCTGGTTTTGTACTTGGATTTTCAAGTGATTTCGAAATTTTTAGTCTGGCTATGCAGACGACGTTTCTTTGAAAATCCTTTTCTTTTGCCAAAGTCCTACCAAGAGCAACTATATACAAAATCTTTTTGGTATTTTCCAAATTTTGGATTTTTTTGGGTTTTTGTAGAACAAGAACCTTGGGAACTATACAAAGCACTCTTTTTTCGAGTTTTTGTTTTTCTATTGTTTTTGGTTTTTCTTGTTTTTCAATTTTTTTGATTTTAAGCTTTTCAAATGTTTTTGTATTTTTAGAAAAAGGGATCTTCCGTCATACCTACAAAGGGAAAACACTACGGGTTAGACTCGGAATAGGAGATCTAAATCGTAGGTCTCTTCTAAGGCAGGTTCCGGGGCACCCTTGACCCAAGTGGTCACAGGGGGTGGCTTCGGCGATATTCGGGGAGTATAGCCGATCCCATATCGGCCTGGATTGGCCCTAGGAAGGATGGGCTCTAGGAGACCCTGGTTCTGTGCCCCTAGACTCTTATAGGGCGTGTAGCCCATGTTTAACAACATGTTCCACGACTTTTTGTTTTTTGAAAAGGTTTGATATAAGTCGTGGTCCTGGAACATGCTATCGTCCATATTGTGCTCATATGGCCTCTTGTCCAGGGGCTTTGGAAATAGGGAACGCTTGGGTTTGCCTAGAAGGGTTAGAATCAGGAGGGGGCCTGCTTTGGGTGGCCCCTTTACACATACAACCTTCCTAGGGTTGTTTAACACGAGCCGAGGTGGCTCAACCATAATTTGCCCCAGGTTAGCCTCATGGGCCTGGGAGCTCGATAAACAAGGGGAGTTTATGATCCCCTGAAGCTGTGGTTGACTCTCACATAGGATCACTACGACCTGGTCCCTAAAAGGGATCTTGACACACCTGTGGAAGTGGATGGCACAGCGCACAAGCTGTGTATCCAGGGCCTTCCCAGCAACAAGTTATAATGGGGGTGGATGTCCGGGACATGGAACACCCCCGTGTGTTCGATCCCTCCCGTTTCCATTGGGAGTTCGATGGATCCTAAAGGTCTAGACGCATTCCCATCGTATCTAGTGATAACGATGAGGCTTGGGTTCACTGAAGTCAAGGTTACTCCGATTTTATACGCCACATGAAGTGGAAGGATGTTGAGCCCTCCTCCACCATCGACTAGGCACCTCTCTAGAGAGTGGTTGTTTAGAACTACCTCGATATGCAGGGCTTGGTTATGGGTTTCGTAGGGTCTATCTACATCATCTTCCGAGAAAGTGATGGGCGATTTTGCTCCTAATAAAGCCACTTGGGCAGACAAGGATTCCGGACTTATGTTCGAATCAACCTTGGCCCTTTCTAGAATTTTCTCTAACACAAGTCTATGCCTAGGCGAGGTTTGTATAAGCTCTAAGATAGACATGTGAATAGGAATCTTTGAAAGGTGGTTTTCGAAGTAATAAGGATTTAGGATGACTTTGTCCTTATCTGCTTTTGGCAGAACACTAGGGATACATGCTTTTGAGGGGCCAGGCACACTGACCACCTTTTGAGAACCTTGAAGGTGCGTGGGTTGATAGATCCTCCCGGATCTAGTGACTTCCTTCACGACCAGCTTAGGGTTTGTGCTAAACTTGGCTCTAAGGATGAGTTGAGGAGAACCTTGGATTTTCAAAACTGGTTTTGCTGGGGATTTCACTTTTGGTGGTCCCCGAATGACGACTTGGGCGGGCTTCTTGTACAGTACAAGAATAGGCGCACAAGTGGGTCGACCAGACTCTGGTTTTTGCACTAGTTCCTTAGAAATGGTGAGGGTACATACCTCCTTTCCTTTCCCACTACCACTGGCGTGTTTGGGAAAGGGTTCTTTGAAGATAGCTTGAGGTGGCTCAGGTTCCGCAGTGACCTGGAGCCGACCTTCTGCTATCAAGTTCTCAATTTTATTCAAAAGGGAGAAGCAGCGTTTGGTATCATGGCCTTTGAGCCGATGATACTTACAAAATCGGTTTAAATACCCCCCTTTGGAAGTGACTCCTTGTAAACACCCCGAAATCCCACGAATTTCTTAAACGAATCTGGTTTTATACAAGCAGCCCCAAAGGGCCATTTTGAGTTTGGAAACCCAGGAGCCTTCCAAACAACCCTGTATATATGTTTTAAACTATATCTTTCAAAAACATACGATATGGCTTTTGAAAACCCTTTTAAAACATGTTTTGAAACCCCGAAGTGGCTTGGCTCGATCAAGACAGGACCAGGAGAGCCAAGAAGAGCCCGGAACCAGAGCACCTGTCAAGCCCGGCACAACAACTCTTGTATCTGATTCACACCCCAGGATCTCGAACGTCCAAGACCCTGTTCTTACCAAAATATCATTTGAAGTCATCTCCGGAAGGCAGAAACGGAGGCGGACGACCATGTTGGCGAAGACCCAACGCAGACGGAGTACTGATGCTGTCAGGCCCCGCACGAATCGTCCGTTTCGAACCCAGCTCGAAGGAGTCAGAGTTCAGTTTGGATTGGATCTGGACCATATATATTCAGATCCCAATCCAAACCCATATGTGGATTTGGATTTGGATTTGGATCCAGAGATCCAATCCAATATCCATATCCATGGCCCACACCACCTTCTCATAAATGGAGGTGGGGCCCACTTGAGTTTCACGTGGGATATTGGGCATGAGAGAGAGTGGGGGTGAAAAATATCAAGAGTGTTGTATTAAGCTTGACTTGTGTGTCAAGTTTGGGTTTAATCTTGTGGGTTAGCCTAATTGAGTGGGTTTAAGCTTGTAAATTAGCTAAAACCTAACCTAGGGCTGCACCAACATGGAGTGATCAAGGTCTATGGGCCATGCTAAGGGAGCTCCTTCACCTAAACCTAGCCCAAAATGCCTAATCCTAGCCTAAACCCCTAATCCACCCCTAATCTGAACCTAATCACCTAACCCACTTCCCTAATCCCGTCCTAATCCCAACCTAATCACCTAACCCACTTCCCTAATCCTTCCCTAAACCTAGATTAATTTCCCTAATCCTAGCCTAAACCTAGCCTAATCACCTAACCTAGCTCACTAAACCTCACCCTAAAACCCAACCACCTAACCTAACCCTAAACCCCTAAACCACCCTTAGCCCACGATTTACCCAAACCCCTAGTTTTAAAATATCTGGCCCAACCTTTTCCAGCCCACCTTATCTACATACCACCCTACCTAAACCACCTAACCACTACCCTCAGCCCAGCCCTAACCGACCTACCCATCCCCTATTTAAACCCCCCTCCTTGTGGGCGGGTTTTTCAAAAGTGGGAACCACCCTTCCACCCAACCGGGCCTTCTCATTCTCCCATCTCTCACCCAGCTGGGACCACTCCGCACCAACCACCACCTGCACCGCCACCTTCCCTCTTCCCTCCATCACCACCATCCCTCAGCCGGACGCCACCACCTCCACCCAACCGAACCAGCCGACAGCCACCTGCCCGCCACCTTCCCACTTCATCCGCCACCTCTCTCCATTCGGTAAGTACCCCAAACTCCCTCAAAGCCCCTCTCTACCACCTCTCCACTCTTAGCCACCCATCCTACCTTCATCTCAGCCCTTTTGCCGCCACCACCTAAACCTAGCCGAACCTAGTATAACCCAAGTTGCTGGCCACTACCTAGCCATCATCTCCCATTCGGCCAACTCCCCTAGGTGTCCTATTCGGCCTTCCCACTAGCTCACCTGTTGGGTCCAGTTTCCCTAAGTACCCAACTCCCCTAGTGATCCTAATACCCACTTCTTCAGCCACTTTAAACCCCCTACTTGGAGGCGCCATCTACCTGCCACCGGCCCCCTTCGAGGCGTCTATCCCGCGCCCCACTCGCAGCCGGCCAGTACCCTTGATCACCTACCTTCGCGGAGCTCCCACTTGCAGCCCAAGGCCAAGCCCACGCTCAAGCAAGACCTCTACGGACCAGCTACTCGTAAGTGTCTAAACTCGGTCTTTAGTCGTACACTTGCTTGAAATTCAATTTGATACGGGGTTGTAATAACGGAGCATAGTCTCCCCCCGCTTGTAATAACGTGGCTTGGCACAACCACACACGTGCACTCTCTTAGTTGTGCACGATTTTGAACACACACGGGCCTAATCAGCCCCTAATATATAAGTGTACATATATATTTCATTTTCGAAGGGTTTTGTTTAAGTTGGGTGCGTTGTCTTTCAATTCAAGCACTCTCACACACATTGAGCTTTCGCTCTTATTTGAAAGACCCAAGTAAGGGCTGACCTATACTATTTGGGTTTCATTTCTTGTCGTGTCAGTAAGTCTTTCAATTCAAGCACTCTCACACACATTGAGCTTTCGCTCTTATTTGAAAGACCCAAGTAAGGGCCAACCTATACTATTTGGGTTTCATTTCATGTCGTGTGAGTAAGTCTTTCAATTCAAGCACTTTCACACACATTGAGCCTTCGCTCTTACTCCCAAGACCTTAGTAAAGGCCTTATTGCAGTTATATTTGGGTTTCATTTATGTCGTGTGGGTAGTCTTTTAATTCAAGCACTCTCACACACATTGAGCCTTCGCTCTTATTCCCAAGACCTTAGTCAAGGCCATACTGCAATTTATATTTGGGTTTAAATTCATGTCGTGTGTGTAAGTCTTTCAATTCAAGCACACACCCACATTGAGCCTTCGCTCTTATTTGCAAGACCCGAGTAAGGGCTCATATACATAAGATATATACATATTTCCCTTCGGTTATTTCCCTTCGGTTATTTCCCTTCGGTTATTTCCCTTCTGTTATTTCCCTTCAGCATTGTCTTTACATTTCGGGTTTTCCCTTTGGAGTAGCGTGAGTTTGCATTGCATCTACGCCATACCACGAGGTAGGACGCATATTGCATCAAAGCAAGCCCCGCTCGAATTCGCCCATGTAGTGGAGTGTTCATAACACACAAACTAGGTGGCCCGAAAAGGGATAAAAGGAAAGACTTAGGCATGTGCAAATCCACGTGATCTAAAAATATGCAATCGCATCTTAAAGACCCGAAATAGACACCTCGAACCGTTTCGTAGACTTTCTCTCCAAAACTCGATTTTTGCAAAAGCGTACAGACTGACCCTTGCGCATCGGTGCAAGAAGGTCTGCGACGACAAGAGCTTACTTGCTCATAGTCGCCACGTTTAGAAGTCAGTGTTAAATATATCTTCGCTAGCTTAAGTAAGCTAGCTGGCACGCCCTATTTGTATACATAGGCCTTAGACACACGAGAAGATCCACTCCAAGCCCCGAAAGAGGCGAAGAGGCGAAGAGGCGGGGATTTTTCGCGCGTCTACACTCCTTCGGGGATTTCAGGGAGTTCTATCATGCCTTGGGCAAGGAGGAGGTCTAGGACCTCCGACACAGGTTGCCCTAGCGGAGTATACTCCCGGTTTTTGAAAATTTCGCTCCCTCTTATTTTCTAACTTTTCAAAATTTTTGGAAGTGCCTGCCACGCCTGGATCCACCCGGACATTGGCGATTTTATGGGGCTTTGCCCCTTTGTCCATCGTGGGTAGCCCGTATGTGATGGGCTTTTCCAAGCGGGTTTTGGGAACGGCACTTCCTTTCCATAAGTGATCGTATGTCCCTTTTCACAAGTTGGTTTCGAAAAGGGAGGCTTTTTTGATCAACTTATGGAAAGTTGAGATCTCATGGAGCGAGAGAAGGGTTTTTAACTTGCTTTTAAAGTTATCCAGGATGAGCATGACTGTGCATCCTTCGGATATGGGCTCTCGCACTTGTCCCAAAAGCGACCTCCATCTTAGAATGAAAGCATGTACGTCTTTGTTCATGCCTTGCTTTGTATCACTTAAGGTATTCAGAGTCGGCGTGACTTCTACGTTTTGTGCAAATCTTTGCATGAAGCAGTTCGCTAACTCTTCAAAAGTAGCAAACTGGCTTAAGTCGTAGGAAGCCAGCCATTTGGCAGCTGTGCCTTTAAGGGATAAAGGAAACCAATACACCCATTTCATCGAGTTCTTTTTCTTCTTATGGGCTCGACACAAGAAAAGCTGCAAGTGAGACCTAGGGTCTCCCATGCCATCATACCGATAGAAATTTGGTATTTCATCGTCACTGTCTGTTTCGTAATCCATAGGAAGGAAATCAGATAGGGCGTAGCTTCTTTTCTCTTTATTCTGCCCTTTCAGCAACTGCTGTAGGGCTTTACGGTCCTTTTGTGTGAAGGACTCGTGGTATTGGTTGCTTTCCATTACGGAGGCCTCTTTGTGCTTGCGAGGTTTTTCAGATTTTTTCTAAGGCCTTGGTTCACCATTTGATGAACACGAATCGCCTACTTCAGCCTCTTGGCTGAGAGCATCGATTTTGGCCGCAAACTCCCTTCTCTGGTCCTCGATCTCATCTAGTTTTATTTTGTTTTTGAAAATCCTCCTAGAGTGAGAACTTGATGCGCATGAGCCTTGGCTCGACACTTCACTTGGATTGGATTTTGACATGCTTTTCAAGCTTTTTCAAAATGTCCTAAGTACAAGCAAAGAAAACAAGTTTAAAATGACACCTTTTTTAACAAAATTTTTGCAAAACTTCTACCTTAAAACTCGATTTTTGAAAGGCTCACGTCCCACCGGGCGTGCCAATCTCTGTAGACGCAGCGAAAATCCCCACGCCTCTTCGCCTTTTCAGGGCTTGGAGTGGATCCTCTCGTGCGTCTAAGGCCTATTTATGTAAACAGGGTGTGCCAGCTAGCTTACCTAAGCTAGCGAAGATATATTTTAAACTAACTTCTAATCGTGGCGACTGTGAGCAAGTGAGCTCTTGTCGTCGCAGACCTTCTTGCACCGATGCGCAAGGGTCAGTCTGTACGCTTTGCAAAAATCGAGTTTTTGGGATAGAAAGCCTACGAAGCGGTTGGAGGTGTCTAATTCGGGTCTTTTAAATGCGATTGCAGATTTTAGATCACATGGATTTGCATGCGCCTAAGTCTTTCCTTTTATCCCTTTATGGGCCACTGTAGACACGGAAAATCCTCGACTCCGGGTTTCTTAGGCCTGGAGCAAATCTTTTCGCAATCTACGTTCGCTTTTAGGGCGTGCCAGCTAGCTTACTCAAACTAGCGAAGTAGTTTTTGAAATATCTGACTTTTGAAAGGCGATTGTAGGCAAGCGGGATCTTTTTATCGCAGACCTTCTTGCACCGACGTGCAAGGGTCAGTCTGTACGCTTAGAGACTTCGTTTGAATAAGTTAAACTCGAATTCGATTTTTGAATAAGGAGGTGTTTTGAAAATCCTTTTGAAATCATGCACTTGGCGAGTTTTTGATTTGGGCGACCCTAAGTCTTTCAATTTTGTCCACTTAGGTGTGTTTGCACGTTTTGTTCGGGTTTGTTCGATGCAGGTATGCACTCTAGCTCGAGTATGGCGAGTATGCAATGAAACTCACACAACTTGAATGTAAAACCCAAAATTTAAAGACTTAACAGAAGGGAAAACCCAAATTGAATGCAACTCACACGACTTGAATGTAAATTGCAGAAATTTAAATATATCTATATCTTAAGAGTGGAAAGGCTCAATGTGTGCGTGGGTGTTGTGTATAAATTGAAATGCAACACACGCAATTGAACCGTAAAACGCAGCAGAAGGGAGATATAGATATATATGAGAGCGAGAAGGCTCAATGTGAGTGAGTGCTTTGAGTGTATAAATTGAAAGGCAACTCACGCAACTTGAATTTAAAACCCAGCTGGAAGGGAAATACGTATATATATGTAAGAGCGGAAAGGCTCAATGTGAGTGAGTGCTTTGAGTGTATAAAATGAAAGACAACTCACACGACTTGAACCTTAAAACCCAACTGAATGTATATAAATAGGGCTATATCCTATGTGCTGTTGAGGCCCGTTTGTGTGCAAAAGTGTGCAGATAAGAGCGGAAAGGCTCGAGTGTACGTGTGTGTATTTTGCATCAAACACATATATTACATCCAGGGGGGAGACGATGCTCCATTATTACAACCCCATATCGAATTGAATTAAGTTTAAAGTAATGTAAGAGAGTCAAGTTCGAGCACTTACATGTCGCCTGCTTGGACTTCCTTTATCAATGAGATTCGACCTCGGATATAGCCGTTGGATGGACCCCTCTCTGCGAACCGACCAGCTGTGTGGGATGTTGATCCTAGTTCATGGCCTGGGCAAGGTTGACATGCGAAGGTGCTATGACTTTGGGTAGGACACGAGGGGATCGAAGGCAAGGTATAAGGGATCTAGGGCCAGATCTAAGGTGAAGGGTTTAGTTTGGGTTCGAATCAAGGTCCTAAGGGGAGACTCGACCAACTAGGGTCCAAGTTGGGCGATGGTCCATGGCCGGATTTGGGAAGGGTCCTAAAGGAATGCTCGGCCAAGTGGTGGCCGAGCTTGTTTGGTGTGTTGAGAATGGTCTTAGGCGAGATTTTAAGGAAAGGGCATAAGGGAATGCTCGGCCAAATGGTGGCAGAGCTGGGCAAGTTTGGGAGTTCGTTTTGGATGGGAACTAGGGTGAAGTCCTAAGGAGATGGCTCGACCAAAGGGTGGCCGAGCTGGGCGGTTTTAGAGTTTGTTTTGGTTAGGATTTGAGGCAAGGTCCTAAAGGACATGGCTCGGCCAATGGTGGCCGAGCTGGATAGTTTTGGGGGTTAGCTTAGGTTGGGTTTAAACCAAGGTAAGGATTTAGGACTTAGGGTGAAAATGGGGCAGATCTAGGGTGAGCTCGGCTAGCTATTGACCGAGCTTAGCATGGGCTTAGGTGGGGACCGACTTGGGTAAAACTAGGTTGGTTTTTAGTGAAGTTCAGCCAGCTTCTTGGCTGGACTTTGCTAGATTTCCAAACGGTGGTATTGGGTGGTTTGGAGAGACAAGAAGAGAGACGGTTTGGAGAGGATCTAGGGGGCTCACCTTGGCATTGGTTCAGCCATGTTTTTCTTGATTTCCACGCAGCCAATCTTCACCAAGAAGGGGCCATCCAATGCTGCCGAACCTTACTTGAACATAAATTTTTCTTGCGTGAAATGGAGAAGCTTCTTGGCTTACAAAACCAGCCCACCTATTACAAAAAGCAAAGGGGGAAAGTAGCCCCCTTTGTTGACTTTTCCCTCTCTCTCTCTCTCTCTCTCTCCAACCCAAGCAAAGACGTGAAACCAAAAAAAATTTGCAGCCACTTTCCACCAACCCCTCACGTCCTTTTATAGGTTTCTTATGTGGATATTGGATCTTGGGTCTTGGATTTGGGTCTGGTTATCCGGATCCAATCCAAACTCAATGTGGATCTGGATCGCGGATCTCGGATATTTTGAGATCCAGATCCAGTCTAAATATTTATTTGGGTTTGGATCTCAGATCTCGGATCTTGGATTTTTGAGATCCATATCCAATCCAAACACAATTTGGATCTGGATCTGGATATTTTTGGGTTCAGACCCAATCCAGATTTTTCTTCTGCTCCTTGGTTTTTGGTCCTTTCTGGTGCTTTTCACTGTCGGTTTCGAGCGGGCTTCGATTCATCGGATGCCCAACTCTGGCCTGGGTCTTCCCCAAGTCTTTCTTCCAACCAGTGTTCTGCTTTTCAGGACTTTTTCGGTGTTCGTTTCGGTCCGCCGTTTTGGTTTTTGGCCGGTTCCTGTTGATATCGAACTCAGATTGCCGCACGGATTCCGTTCTTCATTCTGACGGGACGTGTCTCGGACTTCTGTCGACCTCCTCAAGTACTGGGCTTCTTTCTTCATTTTGGAGCTGCTTTGTGCTTTTTCTTTGACCCAAATTACATTTTTACCCTTCTATCGGGCTTTTCTCCAAACGGGCTCTTTTTTCTTCCGTTTTTGAACAGGGGGTGGCTTCTGAAATTCTGAGCTCGAATCCTCTTCTTGCCTACCTGTTTTCACATTTTAAAACAGGTTGTCGTTTTGGCTCAAACGAGCTTTTTTTGTATTTTTAAGAGTTTTTGATTTTTTGGAAAATTCGGGGTGTTTACAGATGCCCCTCTTTGGCATTATCCAAATTGATTTGGATAATGGCGAAGAAGATAACACCCCATTTTGGTTTTCGTCAAATTTTTTTTTTTGAGAATATACCATTTTTATTTCGCAAAACCCTGTTTTCTTTTACCACAGGTGGAGATTTTTAGCAAAAAGGAGACTTTTCCTAGGTTTCCCTATGTATGATCATGCATGGACGATTTTTGGATGCATGCATGAAAAAAAGTTTTTGTTTTTGGGTTTTTTTGAGCCCGAAGAGTGCCTTTTGAGGCAGGTTGCTCCGAGTAGGTTTTACCCATGTCTTCTAGACGTTTTCGGGTTTTCGAGCTTTTGGAGAGAGCCTTTTGAGGCTGTCTGCTCCAAGCAGGTTCTACCCTTGTCTTTTTGACATTCGTGGGTTTTTTTGAAAATCTTCTTCTTGAAAACGAACTCCTTTTAGCTTGTATCGAAAAGGACTTCCATTTTTCATACTTCCCTTCATTCGGGTTTCAATACCTACTACTCAGTAGAGGTTTTTGGGTAGAAAAACTTGGAAAACATTTCAAAGTTCCATTTCCTACAAAACAAAGTCGAGTTCTCAAACAAAATGAAATCCAAATAAGCCAATTTTATTCGTACTTTAGGATTTTCGCAAATTTGAATCTTTTTCCTCGAGGATAAGCCGTAGGGATATGGGAAAGAGATACCACGGTCCCTTCTGAAGCGTCCCGTGGTTTTAGGCAAAGAGTCGGAAAATCGCTCTTTGAGCTTTGGCTTTTTGTTTCTTTTTTTCACAGAGGGTCTCCCTTTGGGAGTATTTTTTCATTAATCCCTCTTTTTTTTTAAAGGAGAGCAGCTCTTTGGAGGAGTTTTTGTATTCCCTGTTTATGAAGGGAAGACCTCTTTGGGAGGAGTGTTTTTATATCTCCTTTTTCTTTTGAAACGAGAAGACCTCTTTCGGAGGAGTTTTTGTATTCTCGATTTTTTTCTTTCTTTTGAACACGGCCAATTTTCCTTTTTGGAGAGAAAGTAGAATGGGGGAAGGCTTATCCCTTTGGTTACTCGATTCAAACGAGATCGTCCTATTTCTTAATAGCATCTGCTATTCGAAAATATTCTGATATTTTGAACAAGGCTTAATCTTGTAAGCCAGGGTTCTTTGAAATATCGCCAATTTATTTTTGGAAGACTCTACCTTTTGAAAAGTATAAATTCCTCCATTCAGGGTTGTACAATCTACTTCGATCCTTCTTTCAAGAAGTTTCAAAGGAGTTCGATTTTTCCAAAATCCTTTCGAAAAAGGAATTTAACATAAACCCTTTTGAATATTCGGGCATTTTCGGGGTTTTGCTAGTTTCTACCCACAACATCAACAAATTTTCGATTTTTGTTGCCCTTTTTTTGAAGACATGGGGACATTCCTACTCAGGTTTGCCCAACTCTTGGGCTTTCTTCGGGGTGATATGATATGAATATGATGCATGCTATGCACTCCTGTAGACGCGCGAAAATCCTCGCCTCTTCGCCTTTTTCAGGGCTCGGAGTGGATCCTCTCGTGTGTCTAAGGCCAATGTATGCAAACAGGGCATGCCAGCTAGCTTACCTAAGCTAGCGAAGATATTTTTTTAACACTGACTTCTAAACATGGCGACTGTGAGCAAGTAAGCTCTTGTCGTCGCAAACCTTCTTGCACCGATGCGCAAGGGTCAGTCTGTACGATTTGCAAAAATCGAGTTTTTGGAGAGAAAGTCTACGAAGCGGTTCGAGGTGTCTATTTCGGGTCTTTAAGATGCGATTGCATGTTTTAGATCACGTGGATTTGCACGTGCCTAAGTCTTTTCTTTCATCCCTTTTCGGGCCACCTAGTTTGTGTGTTATGAACACTCCACTACATGGGCGAATTCGAGCGGGGCTTGCTTCGATGCAATATGCGTCCTACCTCGTGGTATGGCGTAGATGCAATGCAAACTCATGCTACTCCAAAGGGAAAACCCGAAATGTAAAGACAATACTGAAGGGAAATGACTGAAGGGAAATAACCGAAGGGAAATAACTGAAGGGAAATAACCGAAGGGAAATAACTGAAGGGAAATAACCGAAGGGAGATATGTATATAGGTTATGTATATGAGCCCTTACTCGGGTCTTACAAATAAGAGCGAAGGCTCAATGTGGGTGCGTGCTTGAATTGAAAGACTTACACACACGACATGAAATTAAACCCAAATATAAATTGCAATATGGCCTTGACTAAGGTCTTGGGGAGTAAGAGCGAAGGCTCAATGTGTGTGAAAGTGCTTGAATTGAAAGACTACCCACACGACATAAATGAAACCCAAATATAACTGCAATAAGGCCTTTACTAAGGTCTTGGGAGTAAGAGCAAAGGCTCAATGTGTGTGAAAGTGCTTGAATTGAAAGACTTACTCACACGACATGAAGTAAAACCCAAATATCATAGGTCGGCCCTTACTTGGGTCTTTCAAATAAGAGCGAAAGCTCAATGTGTGTGAGAGTGCTTGAATTGAAAGACTTACTCACACGACATGAAATGAAACCCAAATAGTATAGGTCGGCCCTTACTTGGGTCTTTCAAATAAGAGCGAAAGCTCAATGTGTGTGAGAGTGCTTGAATTGAAAGACTTACTCACACGACATGAAATGAAACCCAAATAGTATAGGTCGGCCCTTACTTGGGTCTTACAAATAAGAGCGAAAGCTCAATGTGTGTGAGAGTGCTTGAATTGAAAGACTACGCACCCAACTTAAGCAAAACCCTTCGAAAAATGAAAGTATATATATACACTTATGTATTAGGGGCTGATTAGGCCCGTGTGTGTTCAAAATCGTGCACGACTAAGAGAGTGCACGTGTGTGGTTGTGCTAAGCCACGTTATTACAAGCGGGGGGAGACTACGCTCCGTTATTACAACCCCGTATCAAATTGAATCTCAAGCAAGTATACAACTAAAGACCGAGTTTAGACACTTACGAGTAGCTGGTCCGTAGAGGCCTTGCTTGAGCGTGGGCTTGGCTTCGCCTTGGGCTGCAAACGGGAGCTCCGCGAGGATAGGTGACCAAAGGTGCTGGCCGGCTGCAAGTGGGGCGCGGGATAGGCGCCTCAAAGGTGGCCGGTTGCAAGTGGATGTCGCCTCGAGGTGGGGGGTTAAAGGGGCTGAACAAGTGAGTTTTTAGGGTCACTAGGGGAGTTGAGTGTTTAGGGAAACTGGACCTAAAGGAGAGTTTGTGGGAAGGCCGAATGGGATAGGAGGGTTAGGTAGTGGCCGACAGTTTGGGTTATGCTAGGTTCGGCTAAGTGAAAAGGGTGGTGGCAAAAGGCTGAGATGATGATAGGGTGGGTGGCTAGGAGTGGAGAGGTAGTAGAGAAGGGTTTTGATAGAGTTAGGGTACTTACCGAATGGGGAGAGGCGGTGGAAGGCAAGGAGAAGCAGGCGGATGTGGACTCTTGGCTGGTTCGGTTGGGTGAAGGTGGTGGCGTTCGGTTGGGTGAGGTGATGGAGAGTGGAAGAGGGAAGGTGGCGGTGCAGGTAGGGATGATGGAGAGTGGAGCAGGCGGGCAGGTGGAGAGTGGAGCAGGCGGGCAAGTGGGGAGTGGAGCCGGCTGGGCTGAGGTGAGGGCCTTCCACTTTAAAACCCGCCCCCAAGGGGGGGGGGTTTAAATAGGGGATGGGTAGGTCGGTTAGGGTTGGGCTTGGGGTAGTGGTTAGGTGGTTTAGGTAGGGTGGTATGTAGATAAGGTGGGCTGGAAAGGGTTGGGCCAGATATTTTGAAACTAGGGGTTTGGGTAGATTGTGGGCTAGGAGTGGTTTAGGGGTTTAGGGCTAGGTTAGGTGGTTGGGTTTTAGGGTGAGGTTTAGTGAGCTAGGTTAGGTGATTAGGCTAGGTTTAGGCTAGGATTAGGGAAATTAATCTAGGTTTAGGGAAGGATTTGGGAAGTGGGTTAGGTGATTAGGTTGGGATTAGGCTGGGATTAGGGAAGTGGGTTAGGTGATTAGGTCCAGATTAGGGGTGGATTAGGGGTTTAGGCTAGGATTAGGCATTTTGGGTTAGGTTTAGGTGAAGGAGCTCCCTTAGCATGGCCCATAGACCTTGATCACCTCATGTTGGTGCAGCCCTAGGTTAGGTTTTAGCTAATTACAAGCTTAAACCCACTCAATTAGGCTAACCCACATGATTAAACCCAAACTTGACACACAAGTCAAGCTTAATACAACACTCTTGATATTTTCCATCCCCACTCTCTCTCATGCCCAATATCCCACGTGAATTTCAAGTGGGCCCCACCTCCATTTATGAGAAGGTGATGTGGGCCATGGATATGGATATTGGATTGGATCTCTGGATCCAAATCCAAATCCAAGTCCACATATGGGTTTGGATTGGAATCTGGATATATATGGTCCAGATCCAATCCAAACTGAACTCTGACTCCTTCGAGCTGGGTTCGAAACGGACGATTCATGCGGGGTCTGAGAGCATCAGTACTCCGTCTGCGTTGGGTCTTCGCCAACATAGTCGTCCGCCTCCGTTTCTGCCTTCCGGAGATGACTTCAAATGCTATTTTGATAAGAACAGGGTCTTGGACGTTCGAGATCCTGGGGGTGTGAATCAGATACAAGAGTTGTTGTGCCGGGCTCGACGTGTGCTCCGGTCCGGGCTCTTCTTAGCTTTCCTGGTCCTGTCTTGATCGGGCCAAGCCACTTTGGGGTTTCAAAACATGTTTTAAAAGGTTTTTAAAAGCCATATCATATGTTTTTGAAAGACAAAGTTTAAAACATATATACAGGGTTGTCTGGAAGGCTCCTGGGTTTCCAGACTCAAAAATGGCCCTTTGGGGCTGCTTGTGTAAAACCAGGTTGTTTTTGAAGAAATTCGTGGGATTTCGGGGTGTTTACAGATGCCCCTCTTTGGCCATGTCCAAATAGATTTGGATAAGGGCAAAGATGACAAACACCCCTTTTAATGTCTCCCTAGATCTAGCCACGAAGAATATGGGATCGTCCCATTTTTAGCAAAATCTCAATTTATAAACTCTAGTAGGAGGAGATATCACGCCAAAGGGTGTTCTATAGAATATGGTCCTAAAATGGGATCATGTTCATGCAAGTACCATGCGTGGAATGCAGATGACATGGGTGTGGTGCCAAGAGTGGCGACCTCCCAAAGACCAGATGTGGTCGAACTCTAGAGACTTACAAGGTCTATTGCTCCAAGTGAACAAATCCTATGCTGTTCGATGTTCGGTTTTCAAAACTTATTTACAAAAGCTATTTAGAAAAGGGACAACTGTCTTGAGCCTCGATCCTAAGGATCTCGAGCTCTTCGTGCTTGCCCTTGTTTGAGTCTTAACACTCGCTTATCTAAAGGAGGTTTTATAAGAAAACAAGCTTCATTCCAAATTCCTACGCCTTACTCGAAACGTCGAATTCTCAAACAAGATGAAATTCAAGTAAGTAAATCCTATTTTTACTTTAGGATTCCTCGAAATGAACCATGCTTTAGCTTGGGATAAGCCAGGGATGGGAAAGAGATACCATGGTCCCTTCTGAAGCGTCCCGTGGTTTAAGGCACAGAAGGCAGAAAACTGCTCTTTTTGGAGCTTTTTGGCCTCTTTTTTCTTTTTTTCATAGAGGGTCTCCCTTTGGGAGTATTTTTTCTTTAATCCCTCTTTTTCATAAGAGAATCGATTTTTCTTTTTGAAGTCTGGTTTCTTTCTTTTGGAAAGAGACTTTGAATGGGAAATTCCCTTTTGTTTTGGGCCTTTGTTTTCCTTTTAGAAGTAGAAGAGAAGAGGGGAGGACTTATCCCAAGCCTACACTCGATCCATTCCAGATCAACCTATTTAGAAATAGCACGTACTACTTGCAAGTATCTTGCTATGTTGAACTAGGCCTTTCTTTGTAAGAAGAAGGATTTTGAAATGTAACCTCGATTTTGAAAACTCCACTCTTTCATAAGTGCGAATTCTCTCACTTAGGGTCACACGAGTTTGCCTTTTGCACCTTATTCACATGTCTCAGGGCAGCTATCCCCATAAAATTTTCGAAAAACTGGAATTTAATCCAGATCCTACACATGATATTTCTTTAAGTATTGAATATTGATAGGATCTGCTAAATTCCTACCCTCTACATCGATCAACCAATACGAATTGTTCGTAGTGGTTGCTCGTACAACATAGGGTCCATCCCAGTTGGGGCGCCACTTGCCTTGGGGGTGTGGGCCACGATGGTGGATGGTTTTTAAGACCAGATCTCCCACTTCAAAGTGGCGAGGTCTTATGTGTTTGCCATAATGTCGGGCTAACCTTTGCCGGTATGCACGAGCATGATCCATGGCAAGGAGTCGCCTTTCATCTAGCAAATCTAGTTCGGCCATCCTAGCATGCTGAAGCGTCTCTAGGGGGAGGTCGAGTGCTATGGATGTATGAAATGAATGCAGTTGGGTATGAATGGGAAGAATGGCGTTTGTGCCATAGACCAACTCGAATGGTGTGGCATTCGTGGGAGTCCGGATGGAAGTCCTATAAGCCCATAAGGCTTCATCCAGCTTCTCGTGCCACGTCCTACCCTTCTCTAAGGTTTTCTCAATAATACTAATGAGAGTCTTGTTTGTGGCTTCGGCTTGGCCGTTGCCTTGAGGGTAGTAGGGCGAGGAGAAGTGGTGAGTTATGCCATACGTGTTGCACAACTTAACCATCCGCTCATTCTTGAATGGGGTACCATTATCAGACACAAGGTCTCGTGGAACCCCAAATCGAGCCAAGATATTCCTCCGGATGAAAGCCACCACATGTTGCCCCATTACATTCGTTAGGGAAATGGCTTCCACCCACTTGGAGAAATACTCCATGGTTGCTAAAATAAAACGATGCCCATTCGAGGCCTTTGGAAATATTGGGCCTACAATGTCAAACGCCCACATGGTAAATGGCCAGGGGCTGACCACGAAATGCAATGCAGATGAAGGGATATGAATGGCGTGCCCATGCACTTGACACGAATGACACTTCCTAACATGATCGTGACAATCCTTTTTCAGGGTGGACCAAAAATAGCCCCCTCTAAGTATTTTCATCGCCATCATGTTGGCATTAACATGACCTCCACATTCTCCATCGTGGAACTCATGCATTACTATCCTAGCCTCCTCTAGGTCGATACACCTAAGCAGAATGCCGGTAAAACTTTTTTTGTATAAGACCCCACCCAGAATGGTGTATCGGGTCGAAATCTTACGAATGAATGCCTTATCTTTGGACGTGGCATTCTCGGCAAATCCCCCATTTTCTAAAAATTGTTTTATGTCATAGAACGAGGGTTTTTCAATAGACTCTGGGTTGTTTTGGCAAATATCCAAGTCGTGTGTGGATGGATGGGGCGCATGCCATATTTCCAAAGATCTGGTCCCTGAAATGGGATTGACCTTCAGGGCTGAACCCAAGGAGGAGAGGGCATCGGCGATGCCATTGTCCTCTCTTCCTACGTGTGTGAGCTTACACGACTGGAAGGATTGGACCAATCGAGTGGCCAACTCGTGATATGGAAGTAGTTTCTCATTACGTACTTGCCAAATTTTTAAAACCTGGTTTATGACAAGGAGCGAATCTCCAAAGACCTCAATGCACGATGCCCCTAGAGTTTTTGAAATCCTTAAGCCTTGTATGAGTGCTTCATACTCAGCTATGTTGTTGGAACATTCGAAATCTAAGCGGACTGCTATGGAATCTCGCCCTTTTCAGGGGAGATTAGGATGATCCCGGCACCAGCCCCTCGTTGGTTTCGTGCCCCATCGAAGTGCATCTTCCACACTTGGTTTTCGAAAGAATTTGCCAAAATGTGGTTTTGAAAATGGTTTTGCAATATGCCTTCATCAGGCATTTCGACAAGAGTGGGATATGCGTCGTCTAAGGGGAATTCAGCCACGTAATCTGCTAGGGCTTGCCCCTTAATGGAGATCTGGTGATGGTATTTTAGGTCATACTCCATTAGAAGGAGTTGCCATTTGCCCAATCTACTCGTGAGAATGGGTTTTTCGAACAAGTGCTTGATTGGATCAAGTTTGGACACTATCCAGATCTCATGATCTAGGAAATAGTGTCTGAACTTCTGGCAGGCCCAGACTGGGGCCAAGCACGTCTTCTCCATGGCTTGATAATTTCGTTCATAAGCCAAGAGAGTTTTCGAAATATAGTAGATGGCATACTCCTTATGGGTGTGATCCTCATATTGAGCCAACAGGGCTCCTAAAGCGTTTACATGCACGGAGATGTATAATAAAAGCGGTTTTCCTTGTTTTGGAGGATTCAAAACGGGGGGATTAACCAAGTATGCCTTCAGTCTCTCGAAGGACTTTTGGCATTCGTCATCCCATAAGAATTTTGTACCCTTCCTCAACAGTTTGTTGAAGGGTTCGCATCTAGTTGCCAGATTCGATATGAATCGGCGCACAGATTGTAATCGACCTTGGAGGCTACGAATTTGGGTGAGATTGGAGGGTGGAGCCATGTCTATGATGGCTCGACACTTAGAGGGGTCGACCTCTATTCCCCTTTGGCTCACCATAAAGCCTAGAAGCTTCCCTGATTCTACCCCGAACACACATTTTTGAGGGTTTAGCTTTACTTTGTAAAGCCTAAGCCTTTCGAAAATCTTTTGTAAACATTCGATATGGGTGCATCGGGTTTTGGATTTCGCCAAGAGATCATCTACATACACTTCTACAAGCTCCTGAATTTGATCATGGAAGATCGTGTTCATGGCTCGTTGGTATGTTGCGCCGGCATTTTTCAAACCAAAGGGCATGACTGTATAGCAGTACGTGCCCCATGGGGTTGTGAAGGCGGTCTTACCCTGATCTCGTGGACTTAGTTTGATTTGATTATAGCCTGAATAGCCATCCATAAATGAAAACATTTCATGATTTGCAGTACTATCGACTATCAAATCTATGTTTGGTAAAGGATAATTATCCTTTGGAGTGGCTTTATTCAGGTTTCTGAAATCGATGCATATTCGAATTTTCCCATTGGTTTTTCGAACCACAACGATATTTAACAACCAATCAGAATACGCAATGGGTTTTATAAATCTAGCTTTTAGCTGATCTTCTAAACCCTCTTTGACTTGCGTGTGTACATTCGGGTGTATTTTCCTAAGCTTCTGCTTTATGGGTTTTACACTTGCATCTAAGGGAAGACGATGCTCGACTATGCTGGGATCTATGCCCGGCATGTCTTCATACGTCCATGCAAACACATCTAAATAGGTTTGTAGAAATGCAATGAATGCTAACTTTTCAGTTTCATGCAAGCATGCGCCTATTTTGATGGTTTTGGGATTGGAATTATCCCCTAGGTTCACCTCTATGAAATCTCCTCCTACTGATTGGGAAGGTCTTTCAAAATCGAGAATTCTATGAAATTCTGGGAGCTCAGAAGTGGGATCCTCCTCAAGGGGATCCACTTCTGGGCTTTGATCATTCTCGTGGGCTATAGACCCGAGGGAACTTGATGCGTGGTTTTCAAAATAACCTGGTTTTGTACTTGGATTTTCAAGTGATTTCGAAATTTTTGGTCTGGCTATACAGACGACGTTTCTTTCGAAATCCTTTTCTTTTACCAAAGGCCTACCAGGAGCAGCTATGTACAAAATCTTTTTGGTATTTTCCAAATTTTCGATTTTTTTGGGTTTTTGTAAAACAAGAACTTTGGGAACTATACAAAGCACTCTTTTTTCGAGTTTTTGTTTTTCCATTGTTTTTGGTTTTTCTTGTTTTTCGATTATTTTTTTTTATTTTAAGTTTTTCAAATGTTTTTGGTATTTTTAGAAAAAGGGATCTTCCGTCATACCTACAACAGGGAAAACACTATGGGTTAGACTCGGAATAGGAGGTCTAAATCGTAGGTCTCTTCTAAGACAGGCTCCGGGGCACCCTTGACCCAGGTGGTCACAGGGGGTGGCTCCGGCGGTATTCGGGGAGTGTAGCTGATCCCATATCGGCTTGGGTTGGCCCTAGGCAGGATGGGCTCTAGGAGACTCTGATTTTGTGCCCCTAGACTCTTGTAGGGCGTGTAGCCCATGTTCAATAACATGTTCCACGACCTTTTGTTTTTTGAAAAGATGGGATATAAGTTGAGCCGATGATACTTACAAAATCGGTTTAAATACCCCCCCTTGGACGTGACTCCTTCGGGGATTTCAGGGAGTTCTATCATGCCCTGGGCAAGGAGGAGGTCTAGGACCTCCGACACAGGTTGCCCTAGCGGAGTATACTCCCGTTTTTCAACCGGTTTTGAAAAATTGCGTTCTCTCTTATTTTCTAATTTTTCAAAATTTTTGGAAGTGCCCGCCACGCCTGGATCCACCCGGACATTGGCGATTTTATGGGGCTTTGCCCCTTTGTCCGTCGTGGGCAGCCCATATGCGATGGGCTTTTCCAAACAGGTTTTTGGAATGGCACTTCCTTTCCATAAGTGGTCGTATGTCCCTTTTCGCAAGTTGGTTTCGAAAAGGGAGGCCTTTTTGATCAACTTATGGAAAGTTGAAATCTCATGGAGCGAGAGAAGGGTTTTTAACTCGCTTTTAAAATTATCCAAGATGAGCATTACTGCGCATCCTTCGGATATGGGCTCTCGCACTTGGCCCAAAAGCGACCTCCATCTTATAATGAAGGCATGCACGTCTTCTTTCATGCCTTGCTTTGTATCCCTTAAGGTATTCAGGGTTGGCGTGACTTCTACGTTGTGTGCAAATCTTTGCATGAAGCAGTTCGCTAACTCTTCAAAAGTAGCGAACTGGCTTAAGTCGTAGGAAGCCAGCCATTTGGCAGCTGTGCCTTTAAGGGATAAAGGGAACCAATACACCCATTTCATCGAGTCCTTTTTCTTCTTATGGGCTCGACGTGAGAAAAGCTGCAAGTGAGACCTAGGGTCTCCCATGCCATCATACCGATGGAAGTTCGGTATTTCATCGTCACTGTCTGTTTCGTAATCCATAGGAAGGAAATCAGACAGGGCGTAGCTTCTTTTCTCTTTATTCTGCCCTTTTAGCAACTGCTGTAGGGCTTTACGGTCGTTTTGTGTGAAGGACTCGTGGTATTGGTTGCCTTCCATTACGGAGGCCTCTTTTTGCTTGCGAGGTTTTTCAGATTTCTTTTTAGGCGTTTGTTCACCGTTCGATGAACATGAATCGCCTACTTCAGCCTCTTGGCTGAGAGCATCGATTTTGGCCTCAAACTCCCTTCTCAAGTCCTCAATTTCATCTAGTTTTATTTTGTTTTTGAAAATCCTCCTAGAGTGAGAACTTGATGCGCTTGAGCCTTGGCTCGACACTTCACTTGGATTGGATTTTGACATGCTTTTCAAGCTTTTTCAAAATGTCCTAAGTACAAGCAAAGAAAACAAGTTAAATCGACACCTTTTTACAAAAATTTTCGCAAGACTAAAACTTAAAAACTCGATTTTTGAAAGGCCCACGTCCCATCGGGCGTGCCAATCTCTGTAGACGCGCGAAAATCCCTGCCTCTTCGCCTTTTTCAGGGCTCAGAGTGGATCCTCTCGTGTGTCTAAGGCCTATGTATGCAAACAGGGCATGGAAGCTAGCTTACCTAAGCTAGCGAAGATATTTTTTTAACACTGACTTCTAAACGTGGCGACTGTGAGCAAGTAAGCTCTTGTCGTCGTAGACCTTCTTGCACCGATGCGCAAGGGTCAGTCTGTACGCTTTGCAAAAATCGAGTTTTTGGAGAGAAAGTCTATGAAGCGGTTCGAGGTGTCTATTTCGGGTCTTTAAGATGCGATTGCATGTTTTAGATCACGTGGATTTGCACGTGCCTAAGTCTTTTCTTTTATCCCTTTTCGGGCCACCTAGTTTGTGTGTTATGAATACTCCATTACATGGGCGAATTCGAGCGGGGCTTGCTTCGATGCAATATGCGTCCTACCTCGTGGTATGGCGTAGATGCAATGCAAACTCACGCTACTCCAAAGGGAAAACCCGAAATGTAAAGACAATACTGAAGGGAAATGACTGAAGGGAAATAACCGAAGGGAAATAACTGAAGGGAAATAACCGAAGGGAAATAACTGAAGGGAAATAACCGAAGGGAGATATGTATATAGGTTATGTATATGATCCCTTACTCGGGTCTTACAAATAAGAGCGAAGGCTCAATGTGGGTGCGTGCTTGAATTGAAAGACTTACACACATGACATGAAATTAAACCCAAATATAAATTGCAATATGGCCTTGACTAAGGTCTTGGGGAGTAAGAGCGAAGGCTCAATGTGTGTGAAAGTGCTTGAATTGAAAGACTACCCACATGACATAAATGAAACCCAAATATAACTGCAATAAGGCCTTTACTAAGGTCTTGGGAGTAAGAGCAAAGGCTCAATGTGTGTGAAAGTGCTTGAATTGAAAGACTTACTCACACGACATGAAGTAAAACCCAAATATCATAGGTCGGCCCTTACTTGGGTCTTTCAAATAAGAGCGAAAGCTCAATGTGTGTGAGAGTGCTTGAATTGAAAGATTTACTCACACGACATGAAATGAAACCCAAATAGTATAGGTCGGCCCTTACTTGGGTCTTTCAAATAAGAGCGAAAGCTCAATGTGTGTGAGAGTGCTTGAATTGAAAGACTTACTCACATGACATGAAATGAAACCCAAATAGTATAGGTCGGCCCTTACTTGGGTCTTACAAATAAGAGCGAAAGCTCAATGTGTGTGAGAGTGCTTGAATTGAAAGACTACGCACCCAACTTAAGCAAAACCCTTCGAAAAATGAAAGTATATATATACACTTATGTATTAGGGGCTGATTAGGCCCGTGTGTGTTCAAAATCGTGCACGACTAAGAGAGTGCACGTGTGTGGTTGTGCCAAGCCACGTTATTACAAGCGGGGGGAGACTACGCTCCGTTATTACAACCCCGTATCAAATTGAATCTCAAGCAAGTATACAACTAAAGACCGAGTTTAGACACTTACGAGTAGCTGGTCCGTAGAGGCCTTGCTTGAGCGTGGGCTTGGCTTCGCCTTGGGCTGCAAACGGGAGCTCCGCGAGGATAGGTGACCAAAGGTGTTGGCCGGCTGCAAGTGGGGCGCGGGATAGGCGCCTCAAAGGTGGCTGGTTGCAAGTGGATGTCGCCTCGAGGTGGGGGGTTAAAGGGGCTGAACAAGTGAGTTTTTAGGGTCACTAGGGGAGTTGAGTGTTTAGGGAAACTGGACCTAAAGGAGAGTTTGTGGGAAGGCCGAATGGGACACCTAGGGGAAGGCCGAATGGGATAGGAGGGTTAGGTAGTGGCCGGCAGTTTGGGTTATGCTAGGTTCGGCTAAGTGAAAAGGGTGGTGGCAAAAGGCTGAGATGATGATAGGGTGGGTGGCTAGGAGTGGAGAGGTAGTAGAGAAGGGTTTTGATAGAGTTAGGGTACTTACCGAATGGGGAGAGGCGGTGGAAGGCAAGGAGAAGCAGGCGGATGTGGACTCTTGGCTGGTTCGGTTGGGTGAAGGTGGTGGCGTTCGGCTGGGTGAGGTGATGGAGAGTGGAAGAGGGAAGGTGGCGGTGCAGGTAGGGTTGGATGAGAGTGGAGCAGGCGGGCAGGTGGAGAGTGGAGCATGCGGGCAGGTGGAGAGTGGAGCCGGCTGGGCTGAGGTGAGGGCCTTCCACTTTAAAACCCGCCCCCAAGGGGGGGGGGGTTAAATAGGGGATGGGTAGGTCGGTTAGGTCTGGGCTTGGGGTAGTGGTTAGGTGGTTTAGGTAGGGTGGTATGTAGATAAGGTGGGCTGGAAAGGGTTGGGCCAGATATTTTGAAACTAGGGGTTTGGGTAGATTGTGGGCTAGGAGTGGTTTAGGGGTTTAGGGCTAGGTTAGGTGGTTGGGTTTTAGGGTGAGGTTTAGTGAGCTAGGTTAGGTGATTAGGCTAGGTTTAGGCTAGGATTAGGGAAATTAATCTAGGTTTAGGGAAGGATTTGGGAAGTGGGTTAGGTGATTAGGTTGGGATTAGGCTGGGATTAGGGAAGTGGGTTAGGTGATTAGGTCCAGATTAGGGGTGGATTAGGGGTTTAGGCTAGGATTAGGCATTTTGGGTTAGGTTTAGGTGAAGGAGCTCCCTTAGCATGGCCCATAGACCTTGATCACCTCATGTTGGTGCAGCCCTAGGTTAGGTTTTAGCTAATTACAAGCTTAAACCCACTCAATTAGGCTAACCCACATGATTAAACCCAAACTTGACACACAAGTCAAGCTTAATACAACACTCTTGATATTTTCCATACCCACTCTCTCTCATGCCCAATATCCCACGTGAATTTCAAGTGGGCCTCACCTCCATTTATGAGAAGGTGATGTGGGCCATGGATATGGATATTGGATTGGATCTCTGGATCCAAATCCAAATCCAAGTCCACATATGGGTTTGGATTGGAATCTGGATATATATGGTCCAGATCCAATCCAAACTGAACTCTGACTCCTTCGAGCTGGGTTCGAAACGGACGATTCGTGCGGGGTCTGACAGCATCAGTACTCCGTCTGCGTTGGGTCTTCGCCAACATAGTCGTCCGCCTCCGTTTCTGCCTTCCGGAGACGACTTCAAATGCTATTTTGATAAGAACAGAGTCTTGGACGTTCGAGATCCTGGGGGTGTGAATCAGAGACAAGAGTTGCTGTGCCGGGCTCGACGTGTGCTCCGGTTCCGGGCTCTTCTTAGCTTTCTTGGTCCTGTCTTGATCGGGCCAAGCCACTTCGGGGTTTCAAAACATGTTTTAAAAGGTTTTTAAAAGCCATATCATATGTTTTTGAAAGACAAAGTTTAAAACATATATACAGGGTTGTCTGGAAGGCTCCTGGGTTTCCAGACTCAAAAATGGCCCTTTGGGGCTGCTTGTATAAAACCAGGTTGTTTTTGAAGAAATTCGTGGGATTTCGGGGTGTTTACAACTCCATGTGTTTCAAAATGGAAATACACGATTTTATGCAAGAGTGAACATATGAAATGTATCTCACAAGTCAAGAAGGAGATGCATTCTATGAAATTCGTTTCTTCATGGAAGGTGTCTAGGGGCTATATTTAAAAATGCCCCTAGCTTGAGGGAAATTTCGCATGGCCACATGGTGAAGGGCCATGGCTTTTCAAAAGGATTATGGATGGACAATGGTATGTTCATGTCCATGCACTTCCACGATTTTTCTAACATGATCATGATGCGTTTTGCTCAAGGATGGAAAACACAACCAACCCTAAGTGATCATCATGGCCATCGGGCTTTGATTTTGACATGGTCTCCATATTTCATCATGAGATTCATGTTCTTATCCAACACAATCAAGGTTTTCATATAAACCTGAAGTTTTGAAAATCTTTCTTTTCAAAGTATATGTAGGGTTATATTTTCGAAATTCTGATCCCTTTTGAGAAAGCAATTTTGGGAAATCCTTCCTTTCTATATGAAGATGGTTTTATACCAGCCCTTTTGTTTTGAAATATGTTTCCTGTACTTGATTTTGGTCAAGCAAGGTTTTTGGAATTCATTTTGAAAATTCGTGCCTTCATGGGGCATTTGATCAAGTATGGGGAATGTGTCTCACAAAGGCACTTCAGCCACATGATATAGGGCTTGTCCCTTAATTGAGTCTTGAGTTTCGAAACTCATACTCTGTTGAAAGGGGCTGCCATTTTGCCTACCTGTTGAGATAGGATTTTTGAAGTGAGTGCTTTAGTGAATCATTCCCCTTTCCATGGGAGATGATGTCTCGAATTTTTAGGGCCTACAGCAAGGCCAAGCACGATTTTTCTTTTGGCTTAGTGATTCCTGTCACATGCCAATAGAGTTTTCGAAATGTATGGCACATTTAGTATGAATAACATCTTCATTTGATCAAGTCAAGCAAACAATGCATGAATTGCAATGTATGGAAGGTTTTTATCAAAAAGAATTTTGAAAAGGCTTTTGTGAAATGCTAACCCTTTTTCGAGATTTTCATTTCTTTTGAAATTTGCCTTGAAGGTGTTGGATTTGATTCGTATGGAGACCTGTCTATGAAGGCTCAATACTTAGGGGGTCGACTTTTATTGCCCCTTTGGTTTCACAAAACCCTAAATTCGAGTTCTAAGATGATGTCTAGACTCGATGCACATGAATGATTTCAGAGTGTGATGCATGATGCTTATGCACACACTATGGGTTAGGCTTGTTTCTAAAAATCCCCAATCTTTCTACAAGTCAAGGATTTTGCGAATTTCAGGAAGCTTGGAGGTGTTCATTCCTCCCTGCTTTGGTGATTCTCGAGCTTTTCATTTTGAAAAAGCTCTAGACAAAAGGGTGTTCAAGATAAGCTTTTTGGATTTTTTTTGGTTTTTGGGAGTTATATACAATTTTCGAAAATGGACTTTGTACATGGCCAAAGGCTTTAAAACAAATTTCTTTTTGGAATTTTTATTTTTCCAAATGTTTTTGAGATTTTGTTTTGGGTTTTCAATTTTTTTTGGTTTTTGGCAAATATCTGATTTTTTTGGCTTTTTCAAAAGGAGGGATCTTCCCATGAACCTACAAAGAAAACATTCATGAATCAGACTCTAATCAATAGGTCTAAGACATGGGTTTTGGGTTTTAGAGGTTCTACAGGGCACCCTTGACCCAGATGGTCTTAGGTGGCGGCTCTGGGGGTATGGGTGGGCTGTAGCCCAATCCATACTTTTGTCGATTAGCCTGAGGTAGGACAGGTTCGAGCCTACCTTGGTTTTGGGTTCCCAGGCCCTGGTAGGGCTTATATCCCATATTCAGAATCATGTTCCAAGACTTTTTGTTTTTCGAAAAGTTTTTGTATAAATCATGGCCTTGGAACAGGGAATCGTCCATGTCAGGGATATATACCCTTTTGGATTTTGGGATTTTGGATTCTGGGGCGATGGAAGACTTGGGCTTCCATTTAACCCTGGTTTGGGAGATTTGTTTCTCAAGGGAAGCCGTGCTTGGTCCCTCGAGGAGTTTTGGATATTTTGGGGCAGTGGAAGAATTGGGCTTCCACGCAACTTTATTTTGGAAAACATGTTTCTCGAAGAAAACTAGGCTTGGTTCTTTGAAAAACTTTGGATTTTGATGGTGAAAAACTTGGGTTTCCACATGTCCTGGGTTTGGGAAATATATTTTTCAAGGGAAGCCAAGCTTGCTCCCTTGAGATTTTTGACCTGCTCCCTAGGTGCAACTCGTGATGCCCCTAGGGATGGATTTTTTTGTTTCAAAGTCCTAATCTTGGTTCCAGGGTACAAGACTAGGCTCGAAGAAGTGGGTTTTTCTATGGCAGGGTTATGAGCTCCTAAGATGTCGATGCATGCATTAGGGGTCTCCATGTCTACCATTTTTTCAACGTCTTTTTGTTTTTGTTTTTGAAATTCTTTTGGCTGGTGCGGGATATTTGGCGCACCTTGAAAATTCTCTAACCTAGGCACATTTCGTGGGTTTGTGTGTGCAGAGGGGTTATCCAATGCATCTGATGACCCTATATGAAGAAGAGAGTTTTGAGAAGGATGGGTTTCAGGCATACCTCTTTGTGGCTTGTCTACCTTATCATGGTGAGAGCAGGCCGTTTTCCCGGGTAACTCTGTTTTGAGCCCCCGGGGTTTCACGAGGCGTTCCTTTTCGAAATCTACCTGTTTTTCACTCTCGTCTTTTTGTGGGGTGCGGGTTTTATGTCCCGCTGTGTGTGTGTGCCTAGACTTAGGAATTGCACTTGAATTTTTCGAAATTTCAAAGTTTGATTTTTCAATTTTTTTGTCTTTTTGAAAGTTTTCAAGTTTTTTTTTTTATTTTTTGAAACAAAAACAACTTTTTTCGAATTTTCTTTGGAATTTTCAAATTTTGGATTTGTGGGAGCGGAGGACTCGCCCCTTTCTGGGTTTTGGCCTTTTTCCTCAATTCCTTCGTCGATTTTGAATTTGGTTTTCTTTTCACAATCTTTATGCGCCCGAGAAGAGCTGCTATGGGATTTATGGGTTTTAAGCTCCTTGCTTAAAACATCCATTTTTTTGAAAGTTACCCATATATCAGCTAGCATTTCTCATTCTTTGGCTGTTTTGAAAACCTCTTTTGATTTACTGAACGAGGATTTTGGAAGTGTGGGAGTAGAGGACTCGCCCCTTTCTGGGTTTTGGCCTTTTAATTCATATCCTTCGTCGAGTTTGAGATTGGTTTTCTTTTCCCGATCTTTGTGCGCCCGAGAAGAGCTGCTATGGGATTCATGGGTCTTAAGCTCCTTGCTTAAAACATCCATTTTTTCTTTGAAAATCGCCTGTATATCAGCTATTGCTTCTTGTTTTTTGGCTTTTTTAGAAACCTCTTTTGATTTACTCGACGAGGATTTTGGCTTTTGCTCCATTTTCTGCAAATTTTCTAAGTATGCACGATTTTTTGGAAAATACCTTTTTTTCAAAAATTTGAGTGTAACTTGTTTGTTTGAAGTCTACTTAAGTCCCGAGTCCCACCGGGCGTGCCAAATCTGTAGACACGGAAAATCCTCGACTCCGAGTTTCTTAGGCCTGGAGCGAATCTTTTCGCAATCTACGTTCGCTTTTAGGGCGTGCCAGCTAGCTTACTCAAACTAGCGAAGTAGTTTTTGAAATATCTGACTTTTGAAAGGCGATTGTAGGCAAGCGGGATCTTTTCGTCGCAGACCTTCTTGCACCAACGCGCAAGGGTCAGTCTGTATGCTTAGAGACTTCGTTTGAATAAATTAAACTCGAATTCGATTTTTGAATAAGGAGGTGTTTTGAAAATCCTTTTGAAATCATGCACTTAGCGAGTTTTTGATTTGGGCGACCCTAAGTCTTTCAATTTTGTCCACTTAGGTGTGTTTGCACGTTTTGTTCGGGTTTGTTCGATGCAGGTATGCACTCTAGCTCGAGTATGGCGAGTATGCAATGCAACTCACACAACTTGAATGTAAAACCCAAAATTTAAAGACTTAATAGAAGGGAAAACCCAAATTGAATGCAACTCACACGACTTGAATGTAAATTGCAGAAATTTAAATATATCTATATCTTAAGAGCGGAAAGGCTCAATGTGTGCGTGGGTGTTGTGTATAAATTGAAATGCAACACACGCAACTGAACCGTAAAACGCAGCAGAAGGGAGATATAGATATATATGAGAGCGAGAAGGCTCAATGTGAGTGAGTGCTTTGAGTGTATAAATTGAAAGGCAACTCACGCAACTTGAATTTAAAACCCAGCTGGAAGGGAAATACGTATATATACGTAAGAGCGGAAAGGCTCAATGTGAGTGAGTGCTTTGAGTGTATAAAATGAAAGACAACTCACACGACTTGAACCTTAAAACCCAACTGAATGTATATAAATAGGGCTATATCCTATGTGCTGTTGAGGCCCGTTTGTGTGCAAAAGTGTGCAGATAAGAGCGGAAAGGCTCGAGTGTACGTGTGTGTATTTTGCATCAAACACATATATTACATCCAGGGGGGAGACGATGCTCCATTATTACAACCCCATATCGAATTGAATTAAGTTTAAAGTAATGTAAGAGAGTCAAGTTCGAGCACTTACACGTCGCCTGCTTGGACTTCCTTTATCAATGAGATTCGACCTCGGATATAGCCATTGGATGGACCCCTCTCTGCGAACCGACCAACTGTGTGGGATGTTGATCCTAGTTCATGGCCTGGGCGAGGTTGACATGCGAAGGTGCTATGACTTTGGGTAGGACACGAGGGGATCGAAGGCAAGGTATAAGGGATCTAGGGCCAGATCTAAGGTGAAGGGTTTAGTTTGGGTTCGAATCAAGGTCCTAAGGTGAGACTCGACCAGCTAGGGTCCAAGTTGGGTGATGGTCCATGGCCGGATTTGGGAAGGGTCCTAAAGGAATGCTCGGCCAAGTGGTGGCCGAGCTTGTTTGGTGTGTTGAGAATGGTCTTAGGCGAGATTTTAAGGAAAGGGCATAAGGGAATGCTCGGCCAAATGGTGGCCGAGCTGGGCAAGTTTGGGAGTTCGTTTTGGATGGGAACTAGGGTGAAGTCCTAAGGAGATGGCTCGACCAAAGGGTGGCCGAGCTGGGCGGTTTTAGAGTTTGTTTTGGTTAGGATTTGAGGCGAGGTCCTAAAGGACATGGCTCGGCCAATGGTGGCCGAGCTGGATAGTTTTGGGGGTTAGCTTAGGTTGGGTTTAAACCAAGGTAAGGATTTAGGACTTAGGGTGAAAATGGGGCAGATCTAGGGTGAGCTCGGCTAGCTATTGACCGAGCTTAGCATGGGCTTAGGTGGGGACCGACTTGGGTAAAACTAGGTTGGTTTTTAGTGAAGTTCGGCCTGCTTCTTGGCTGGACTTTGCTAGATTTCCAAACGGTGGTATTGGGTGGTTTGGAGAGACAAGAAGAGAGACGGTTTGGAGAGGATCTAGGGGGCTCACCTTGGCATTGGTTCAACCATGTTTTTCTTGATTTCCACGCAGCCAATCTTCACCAAGAAGGGGCCATCCAATGCTGCCGAACCTTACTTGAACATAAATTTTTCTTGCGTGAAATGGAGAAGCTTCTTGGCTTACAAAACCAGCCCACCTATTACAAAAAGCAAAGGGGGAAAGTAGCCCCCTTTGTTGACTTTTCCCTCTCTCTCTCTCTCTCTCTCTCCAACCCAAGCAAAGACGTGAAACCAAAAAAAATTTGCAGCCACTTTCCACCAACCCCTCACGTCCTTTTATAGGTTTCTTATGTGGATATTGGATCTTGGGTCTTGGATTTGGGTCTGGTTATCTGGATCCAATCCAAACTCAATGTGGATCTGGATCGCGGATCTCGGATATTTTGAGATCCAGATCTAGTCTAAATATTTATTTGGGTTTGGATCTCGGATCTTGGATTTTTGAGATCCATATCCAATCCAAACACAATTTGGATCTAGATCTGGATATTTTTGGGTTCAGACCCAATCCAGATTTTTCTTCTGCTCCTTGGTTTTTGGTCCTTTCTGGTGCTTTTCACTGTCGGTTTCGAGCGGGCTTCGATTCATCGGATGCCCAACTCTGGCCTGGGTCTTGCCCAAGTCTTTCTTCCCGCCAGTGTTCTGCTTTTCAGGACTTTTTCGGCGTTCGTTTCGGTCCGCCGTTTTGGTTTTTGGTCGGTTCCTGTTGATATCGAACTCAGATTGCCGCACGGATTCCGTTCTTCATTCTGACGGGACGTGTCTCGGACTTCTGTCGACCTCCTCAAGTACTGGGCTTCTTTCTGCATTTTGGAGCTGCTTTGTGCTTTTTCTTTGACCCAAATTACATTTTTACCCTTCTATCGGGCTTTTCTCCAAACGGGCTCTTTTTTCTTTCGTTTTTGAACAGGGGGTGGCTTCTGAAATTCTGAGCTCGAATCCTCTTCTTGCCTGGGCTTTTCCTTTGCCTTTTGTACCTGTTTTCACATTTTAAAACAGGTTGTCGTTTTGGCTCAAACGAGCTTTTTTTGTATTTTTAAGAGTTTTTGATTTTTTGGAAAATTCGGGGTGTTTACAGCCACCTAGCTTGTGTGTTATGAACACTCCACTACATGGGCGATTTTGAGCGGGGCTTGCTTTGATGCAATATGCGTCCTACCTCGTGGTATGGCTTAGATGCAATGCAAACTCACGCTACTCCAAAGGGAAAACCCGAATGTAAAGACAATGCCGAAGGGAAATAACCGAAGGGAAATAACCGAAGGGAAATAACTGAAGGGAAATAACCGAAGGGAAATGACTTGTAATGTAAATGCTGAAGGGAAATATGTATATAGATTATGTATATGGGCCCTTACTCGGGTCTTGCAAATAAGAGCGAAGGCTCAATGTGGGTGCGTGCTTGAATTGAAAGACTTACACACACGACATGAAATGAAACCCAAATATAACTTGCAGTATGGCCTTGATTAAGGTCTTGGGAATAAGAGCGAAAGCTCAATGTGTGTGAGTGCTTGAATTGAAGTACTACGCACACAACGTGAAATTAAACCCAAATAGTATAACATGGCCCTTACTTGGGTCTAGCAAATAAGAGCGAAGGCTCAATGTGTGTGAGTGCTTGAATTGAAAGACTTACACACACGACATGAAATGAAAACCCAAATAGTATAGGTCGGCCCTTACTTGGGTCTTTCAAATAAGAGCGAAGGCTCAATGTGTGTGAGTGCTTGAATTGAAAGACAACACACCCAACTTAAGCAAAACCCTACAAAAATTAAAGTATATGTATCTATTTATGTATTAGGGGCTGATTAGGCCCGTGTGTGTTCAAAATCGTGCACAACTAAGAGAATGCACGTGTGTGGGTGTGCCAAGCCACGTTATTACAAGCGGGGGGAGACTATGCTCCGTTATTACAACCCCGTATCGATTTGAATCTCAAGGAAGTATACAACTAAAGACCGAGTTAGGCACTTACTAATAGCTGGTCCGAAGATGCCTTGCTTGAGCGTGGGCTTGGCCTTCGCCTTGGGCTGCGAAAGGGAGCTCCGCGAGGTTGAACGGCAAGGGGTGCTGGCCGAGTGTCCTTGGTGCGCGGAAGAGGCGCCTTGAAGGTGGCCAGCTGCTAAGAAAGGGCTCTTTTTGGCGTGTTGGGCTAAAGGGCCTAAGTAGGGTCACTAAGGATAGGGTTTAGTTTTAAGGTAAGTTGTGCAAAGGGTGAACCTAAGGGAAGGTTTAACGGATCACCTAGGGTTGGTGGGTTGCTAGGGTGGCCGAATGAAATGACAGTCGGTTGGAGTGGCCGACTAGGAGGACTTGGTAGTGGCGGGTAGTTAGAGTGGCTAGGAATGGCGTAAGGTAGGGAAACAAGCTAGGAGATGGGGCCAGGTGGTAGTGGGTGTAGTAGGTGTATTGGGGTGATATGGGCAGGTTTTAGGGAGTCAGATAGGGTGGCCGAATGGAGCTAAGGTGTCTAGGTGGTGGCGGGTAGTTAGGGTGGCTACGGGCCTGGCCGAGTGGGACTGGTGGCAGCAAGTGGAATGGCTGGTGTTAGGGTGCTATGGGAGTGGATTAGGTGGTCGAGAGTGGAGAGGGAGTGAAGAAGGAGTAAGGTAGAATGTAGGGTACTTACCGAGTGAAGAGGTGGTGGTGGATGGAAGGGAATCAGCCGGGTGATTGGGAGGCTCGGGATGAAGTTCAGCCGGGTGATGGTGGCGGTGGTGGTGCTCGGCTGGAAGGTAGTGGTGCAGGTGGTGTTCGGCTGGCTATGGGACAGGTGGAGCAGGAGGGGAGTCGGCTGAGCTGGGAAGTGGAGGACCCGGCTGGTGAAAGGTGGGGCTGCTAGATGGGAAAGCCCGCCCCCAAGGGGGGGGGGTTTATATAGGGCTGGGCTAGGTCGGTTAGGGCTGGGTTTGGGGTAGTGGTTAGGTGGTTTAGGTAGGGTGGTGTGGTGATAAGGTGGGCTGGAAAGGGTAGGGCCAGATATTTTAAATACAAGTGGTTTGGGTAGGTTGTGGGCTAGGGGTGGTTTAGAGGTTTAGGGTTTAGCTAGGTGGGTTGGTTTTAGGGTGAGGTTTAGTGAGGTAGGTTAGGTGATTAGGCTAGGATTAGGCTAGGTTTAGGGTAATTAACCTAGGTTTAGGGAAGGATTAGGGAAGTGGGTTAGGTGATTAGGTTGGGATTAGGCCAGGATTAGGGAAGTGGGTTAGGTGATTAGGCTCAGATTAGGGCCGGATTAGGGTGGAAGGCTAGGATTAGGTGTTTTTGGTTAGGTTTAGGTGAAGGAGCTCCCTTTGCATGGCCCATAGACCTTAACCATGTCATGTTGGTGCAGCCCTAGGTTAGGTTTTGGCTAATTACAAGCTTAAACCTACTTAATCAGGCTAACCCACATGATTAACCCCAAACTTGACACACAAGTCAAGCTTAATTACAACACACACTTGATCTTATCCTCCCCCACTCTCTCTCATGCCCATAATCCCACGTGAAATTCAAGTGGGCCCCACCTCCATTTCTGAGAAGGTGATTGGGCCATGGATATGGATATTGGATTGGATTTTTGAATCCAAATCCAAATCCAAGTCCATACATGGGTTTGGATTGGGATCTGGATATATATGGTCCAGATCCGATCCAAACTGAACTCTGACTCCTTCGAGCTGTGTTCGAAACGGACGGTTTGTGCGGGGCCTAACAACATCAGTGCTCCGTCTGCGTTGGGTCTTCGCCAACATGATCGTTCGCCTCTGTTTTCACCTTCCGGAGATGACTTCAAACGATGTTTCGATGATAACAGGGTCTTGGACGTTCGAGATCCTGGGGGTGTGGATTTGAACGAGAGTTGCTGTGCCTAACTCTGAATTCGAGCGGGCTTCGATTCATCGGACGCCTAACTCTGGCCTGGGTCTTCCCCAAGTCTTTCTTCCAATTGGTGTTCTGCTTTTCAGGACTTTTTCGGTGTTCGTTTCGGTCCGCCGTTTTGGTTTTTAGCCGGTTCCTGTTGATATCGAACTCAGATTACCGCACGGATTCTGTTCTTCATACTGACGGGATGTGTCTCAGACTTCTGTCGACTTCCTCAGGCACTGGGCTTCTTTCTGCATTTTGGAGTTGCCTTGCGCTTTTTCTTTGACCCAAATTACATTTTTACCCTTCTGTCAAAATGAAGAACAGAATCCGTGCGGTAATCTGAGTTCAATATCAACAGGAACCGGCCAAAAACCAAAACGGCAGACCGAAACTAACGCCAAAAAAGTCCTAAAAAGCATAACACTGATTGGAAGAAAGACTTGAGGAAGACCCAAGCCAGAGTTGGGCGTCCGATGAATCGAAGCCCACTCGAAACCGACGGTGAAAAGCACCAAAAAACCAAGGAGTAGAAGAAAAGTCTAGATTGGGTCTGGATCCAAAAATATCCAGATCTAGATCCAAATTGTGTTTGGATTGGATCTGGATCTCAAAATATTCGAGATCCGTGATCTAGATCCACATAGAGTTTGGATTGGATCCGGATAGCCAGACCCATATCCAAGACCCATTTAAAACCTCTATAAATAGAGGCGCTAGGCTTGAAAAAAAGCAAAAACGTGAGGCTCCAAGGAAGCTCCTCATGTGAAAATAAAGGGGGGGAAGAGAGAGAGAAAAGGCCATTGGCCAAAGCTTTTTTCTATTTGAGAGTTGGGATTGGCCCATGGAGGCAAGGGTTGCACCAAACGAGCGTCTTCTTCAAGTTGGCTGGGAGTGGAGCTCGTGGTGGAGCTTGGCGGCTTGGAGTGGTGCTGCACCAAGGTAGGTCCCCTAAGCCCTAACCTAACTAAAACCTTCCCCTAAAAACACCCCTAAAACAGCCAAGTGCTGGTCGGTTTTCACCAAGTCTTCCACTCAAAACCACCACCTAGCTAAGCTACCCTAAGACACAAACCAAGTTTGGCCACCACCTGGCCGAACTTTCCCTTGAACCAAACCAAGTTCGGCCAGCTTTGGCCGAACTTCAACCTAACTCGAGCCACCTTGGCTCGAGTCCTTTTTCCCCAAAAACCCACGGCCTACACCAGCAGGCCGTGTCCCATTTTCTACCCAAGGTGGCCTGCCCTAAAGCCAGGCCAACTACCTAAAAACCAGCCCAGCTTTTGGCTGGTTTTTCCTCCCCAACTACCTAAAACAGCCTGGCCAAAGGTGGCCGGGCTTCCTCCCTTTTTCACCAAGACTTGGGCTACCATTCTACAGGCCACCTAAACCTAAACACACGGCCAAGCCAGGCCGTGTGTTCCCCTATTTGAGATCATACCATGCCTGCCTTAAGGCAGGCCTTTCATCCCCATAGGACCTACCATTCGGCAGGTCACTCAACCAAAGCCTTATGGCCTACCACAAGGCAGGTTGTGTCCTATTACAAGCCCAAAGCCTAAGACCAAGGGCTGGCCGTGAACCAGCCCCACAACCATCTTGGCCAACCTTACTTAACCAAGCCTTAACCTTTGGTCGTGACTAGCCTAGGACAGCCAACACCTAACCTAGGACTCAGCCTCAACTCTACCCTAAACCAAGTTCACTCGAGCCACCTTTGGCTCGAGTCACACAAGTAAACCTAAGGCCAAGTGTTGGCCGAACCCTAGAGAAAATCACTTCACTCAAGCCACCTTGGCTGGAGTTTCATAAGACCTAAACCAAATCCTATCACTCGAGCCACCTTGGCTCGAGTCATGCCTAATACCAAGTCCAAACCATACCTAAACCAAGGCCAAATGTTGGCCTAATCCCAAGCCTAAACAAGACCTAAACCAAGGCCAAATGCTGGCCTAACCCTAAGTCCAAACCTCACTAAACCCAAGGCCAAATGCTGGCCGGATCCTAAACAGAAAACCCTATCACTCGAGCCAAGGTGGCTCGAGTCATCCCTTGCCCAAACCAGCCCCAAGTAGCCCTAAACCCAGTATAATTTGCAGCTCTCGGAACTCCAAGACTCTCCAAGCTCTCAAGCTCTCCTGCTTCGCTCCCACATGCCACGAATGCCATAAGAAAAGGTGGATTCGCCCCTTGTACAATCCTAACTCAAAAGGCTGGAAAGTGTAAGTTGATTTCGATATATATCAAATCCCTTTCCATTCAATTCAATTCGTGATATGGGGTTGTAATAATGGAGCATCGTCTCCCCCCGGAATGTAATAACGGTGCTGGACACACGAGACACACACGTACGCTTGAGCCTTTTCGCTCTTATCTCGTACACAAGCACCACGTACACAATTGAGCCTTTTCGCTCTTATCATATACATACGTATTTCAATTCAGCTAGGTTGTTACATTAAGTCGAGTGAGTTTGTCTTTCAATTACACACTCGGACCCAAGAAACACCCGAGCGATTGCTCAAACACCTCTGTAGACGCGCGAAAATCCCCGCCTCTTTGCCTCTTTCGGGGCTTGGAGTGGATCTTATCGTGCGTCTAAGGCCTATGTATATAAATAGGGCGTGCCAGCTAGCTTACTCAAGCTAGCGAAGATATATTTAACACTGACTTCTAAACGTGGCGACTGTGAGCAAGTAAGCTCTTGTCGTCGCAGACCTTCTTGCACCGATGCGCAAGGGTCAGTCTGTACGCTTTTGCAAAAATCGAGTTTTGGGGAGAAAGTCCACGAAGCGGTTCGAGGTGTCTATTTCGGGTCTTTAAGATGCGATTGCATATTTTAGATCACGTGGATTTGCACGTGCCTAAGTCTTTTCTTTTATCCCTTTTTGGGTCGCCTAGTTTGTGTGTTATGAACACTCCACTACATGGGCGAATTCGAGCGGGGCTTGCTTTGATGCAATATGCGTCCTACCTCGTGGTATGGCGTAGATGCAATGCAAACTCACGCTACTCCAAAGGGAAAACCCGAAATGTAAAGACAATACTGAAGGGAAATAACAGAAGGGAAATAACCGAAGGGAAATAACCGAAGGGAAATAACCGAAGGGAGATATGTATATATCTTATGTATATGAGCCCTTACTCGGGTCTTGCAAATAAGAGCGAAGGCTCAATGTGGGTGCGTGCTTGAATTGAAAGACTTACTCACACGACATGAAATTAAACCCAAATATAAATTGCAGTATGGCCTTGACTAAGGTCTTGGGAGTAAGAGCGAAGGCTCAATGTGTGTGAGAGTGCTTGAATTGAAGTACTACACACACGACATAAATGAAACCCAAATATAACTGCAATAAGGCCTTTACTAAGGTCTTGGGAGTAAGAGCGAAGGCTCAATGTGTGTGAAAGTGCTTGAATTGAAAGACTTACTCACACGACATGAAATGAAACCCAAATAGTATAGGTCGGCCCTTACTTGGGTCTTTCAAATAAGAGCGAAAGCTCAATGTGTGTGAGAGTGCTTGAATTGAAAGACTTACTCACACGGCAAGAAATGAAACCCAAATAGTATAGGTCGGCCCTTACTTGGGTCTTTCAAATAAGAGCGAAAGCTCAATGTGTGTGAGAGTGCTTGAATTGAAAGACAACGCACCCAACATAAACAAAACCCTTCGAGAATGGAATATATATGTACATTTATATATTAGGGGCTGATTAGGCCCGTGTGTGTTCAAAATTGTGCACGACTAAGAGAGTGCACGTGTGTGGTTGTGCCAAGCCACGTTATTACAAGCGGGGGGAGACTATGCTCCGTTA
The DNA here is from genome assembly GCA_036023115.1 of Brasenia schreberi. NCBI lineage: Eukaryota > Viridiplantae > Streptophyta > Magnoliopsida > Nymphaeales > Cabombaceae > Brasenia > Brasenia schreberi. Next base: position 3,248,615 of record JAYKKT010000079.1, read on the forward strand.
TTACAACCCCGTATCAAATTGAATTTCAAGCAAGTGTACGACTAAAAACCGAGTTTAGACACTTACGGGTAGCTGGTCCGTAGAGGTCTTGCTTGAGCGTGGCCTTGGCTTTGGGCTGCAAACGGGAGCTCCGCGAAGGTAGGTGATCAAGGGTGCTGGCCGGCTGCAAATGGGGCGCGGGATAGACGCCTCGAAGGGGGCCGGTGGCAAGTAGGTGGCGCCTCCAAGTAGGGAGTTTAGAGTGGCTGAACAAGTGGGTATTAGGATCACTAGGGAAGTTGGGTACTTAGGGAAACTGGACCTAAAAGGTGAGCTAGTGGGAAGGCCAAATAGGACACCTAGGGGGGTTGGCCGAATGGGAGATGGTGGCTAAGTAGTGGCCAGCAACTTGGGTTATCCTAGGTTCGGCTAGGTTTAGGTGGTGGCGGCAAAGGGGCTGAGCTGAAGGGAGGATGGGTGGCTAAGAGTGGAGAGGTGGTAGAGAAGGGGGCTAGGTAAGGTGCAAGGTACTTACCGAATGGGGAGAAGTGGCGGATGGAGTGGGAAAGTGGCGGGCAGGTGGCTGTCGGCTGGTTCAGTTGGGGGAAGATGATGGCGTCCGGCTGAGGGGTAGTGGTGGTGGACGGAAGAGGGAAGGTGGCGGAGCAGGTGGCGGCTGGTGGAGCAGCTGGAGCAGGCCAAGGTGGGGAGTTGTCCCGGCTGGGTGAGAGAAGGGAGAAGGAGAGGGCCCGGCTGGGTGAGGTAGAGTGGTTCCCACTTAGAAAACCCGCCCACAATGAGGGGGGTTTAAATAGGGGATGGGTAGGTCGGTTAGGGCTGGGCTGTGGGTAGTGGTTAGGTGGTTTAGGTAGGGTGGTATGTAGATAAGGTGGGCTGGATGGGGTTGGGCCAGATATTTTAAAACTAGGTGTTTGGATAAATCGTGGGCTAAGGGTGGTTTAGGGGTTTAGGGCTAGGTTAGGTGGTTGGGTTTTAGGGTGAGGTTTAGTGAGCTAGGTTAGGTGATTAGGCTAGGTTTAGGCTAGGATTAGGGAAATTAATCTAGGTTTAGGGAAGGATTAGGGAAGTGGGTTAGGTGATTAGGCTGGGATTAGGCCGGGATTAGGGAAGTGGGTTAGGTGATTAGGTTCAGATTAGGGGTGGATTAGGGGTTTAGGCTAGGTTTAGGCATTTTTGGCTAGGTTTAGGTGAAGGAGCTCCCTTAGCATGGCCCATAGACCTTGATCACCCCATGTTGGTGCAGCCCTAGGTTAGGTTTTTGCTAATTACAAGCTTAAACCCACTCAATTAGGCTAACCCACATGATTAACCCAAACTTGACACACAAGTCAAGCTTAATACAACACTCTTGATATTTTTCACCCCCACTCTCTCTCATGCCCAATATCCCACGTGAATTTCAAGTGGGCCCCACCTCCATTTATGAGAAGGTGATGTGGGCCATGGATATGGATATTGGATTGGATCTCTGGATCCAAATCCAAATCCAAGTCCACATATGGGTTTGGATTGGAATTTGGATATATATGGTCCAGATCCAATCCAAACTGAACTCTGACTCCTTCGAGCTGGGTTCGAGACGGACGATTTGTGCGGGGCCTGACAGCATCAGTACTCCGTCTGCGTTGGGTCTTCGCCAACATAGTCGTCCGCCTCCGTTTCTACCTTCCGGAGATGACTTCAAATGCTATTTTGATAAGAACAGGGTCTTGGACGTTCGAGATCCTGGGATGTGAATCAGATACAAGAGTTGCTGCGCCGGGCTCGACAGGTGCTCCGGTTCCGGGCTCTTCTTGGCTCTCCTGGTCCTGTCTTGATCGGGCCAAGCCACTTTGGGGTTTCAAAACATGTTTTAAAAGGGTTTTCAAAAGCTATATCATATGTTTTTGAAAGATAAAGTTGAAAACATATATACAGGGTTGTTTGGAAGGCTCCTGGGTTTCCAAACTCAAAATGGCCCTTTGGGGCTGCTTGTATAAAACCAGACTCGTTTAAGAAATTCGTGGGATGTCGGGGTGTTTACAGATGCCCCTCTTTGGCCTTGTCCAAATAGATTTGGATAAGGGCAAAGATGACAAACACCCCTTTTAATGTCTCCCTAGATCTAGCCACGAAGAATATGGGATCATCCCATTTTAGCAAAATCTCAATTTTACAAACTCTGGTAGGAGGAGATATCACGCCAAAGGGTTCACTTATGGAATCTGGTCCTAAATGGGATCATGTTCATGCAAGTACCATGCGTGGAATGCAGATGACATGGGTGTGGTGCCAAGAGTGGCGACCTCCCAGAGACCAGGTGTGGTCGAACTCTAGAGACTTACAAGGCCTACTGCTCCAAGTGAGCAAAAACCCTATGCTGTTCGATGTTCGGTTTTTATTTACAAAAGCTATTTACAAAAGGGACAACTGTCTTGAGTCTCGATCCTAAGGATCTCGAGCTCTTCGTGCTTGCCCTTGTTTGAGTCTTAACACTCGCTTATCTAGCGGAGGTTTTATAAGAAAACAAGCTTCATTTCAAATCCCTACGCCTTACTCGAAACGTCGAATTCTCAAACAAGATGAAATTCAAGTAAGTAAATCCTATTTTTACTTTAGGATTCCTCGAAATGAACCATGCTTTAGCTTGGGATAAGCCAGGGATGGGAAAGAGATACCACGGTCCCTTCTGAAGCGTCCGTGGTTTGAGGCACAGAAGGCGGAAAACTGCTCTTTTTGAGCTTTTTGGCCTCTTTTTCCTTCTTTTTTTTTTATATATAGAGGGTCTCCCTTTGGGAGTATTTTTTTTTTAATCCCTCTTTTTTATAAGAGAATCGATTTTTCTCTTTGAAGTCTGGTTTCTTTCTTTTGGAAAGAGATTTTAAATGGGAAATTCCCTTTTGATTTGGGCCTTTGTTTTCCTTTTGGAAGGAGAAGAGAAGAGGGGAGGACTTATCCCAAGCCTACACTCGATCCATTCCAGATCAGCCTATTTAGAAATAGCACGTACTACTTGCAAGTATCTTGCTATGTTGAACTAGGCCCTTCTTTGTAAGATGAAGGATTTTGAAATGCAACCACGATTTTGAAAACTCCACTCTTTCACAAGTGCGAATTCTCTTACTTAGGGTCACATGAATTGCTTTTGCACCTTATTCACACGTCTCAGGGCAGCTATCCGTCTTAAATTTTTGAAAACTGGAATTTAATCCAGATCCTACACATGATACTTCTTTAAGTATTGAATATTGATAGGATCTGCTAAATTCCTACCTTCTACATCGATCAACCAATACGAATTGTTCGTAGTGGTTGCTCGTACAACATAGGGTCCATCCCAGTTGGGGCGCCACTTGCCTAGGGGGTGTGGGCCACGATGGTGGATGGTTTTCAAGACCAGATCTCCCACTTCAAAGTGGCGAGGTCTCATGTGTTTGCTATATTGTCGGGCTATCCTTTGTCGGTATGCACGAGCATGATCCATGGCAAGGAGTCGCCTCTCATCTAGCAAATCTAGCTCGGCCATCCTAGCATGCTGGAGCGTCTCTAGGGGGAGGTCGAGTGCAATGGATGTATGGAATGAATGCAGTTGGGTATGAATGGGAAGAATGGCGTTTGTGCCATAGACCAATTCGAATGGTGTGGCATTTGTGGGAGTCCGGATGGAAGTCCTATAAGCCCATAAGGCTTCATCCAGCTTCTCATGCCACCTCCTACCCTTCTCTAAGGTCTTCTCAATGATACCAATGAGAGTCTTGTTTGTGGCTTCGGCTTGACCGTTGCCTTGAGGGTAGTAGGGCGAGGAGAAGTGGTGAGTTATGCCATACGTGTTGCACAACTTAACCATCCGCTCGTTCTTGAATGGGGTACCATTATCAGACACAAGGTCTCGTGGAACCCCAAATCGAGCCAAGATATTCCTCCGGATGAAAGCCACCACATGTTGCCCCATTACATTCGTTAGGGAAATGGCTTCCACCCACTTGGAGAAATACTCCGTGGCTGCTAAAATAAAACGATGCCCATTCGAGGCCTTTGGAAATATGGGGCCTACAATGTCAAACGCCCACATGGTAAATGGCCAGGGGCTGACCACGGAATGCAATGCAGATGAAGGGATATGAATGGCGTGCCCATGCACTTGACATGGATGACACTTCCTAACATGATCGTGACAATCCTTTTTCAGGGTGGACCAAAAATAACCCCCTCTAAGTATTTTCATTGCCATCATGTTGGCATTAACATGACCTCCACATTCTCCATCGTGGAATTCATGCATTACTATCCTAGCCTCCTCTAGGTCGATACACCTAAGCAGAATGCCGGTAAAACTCTTTTTGTATAAGACCCCACCCAGAATGGTGTATCGGGTCGAAATCTTACGAATGAATGCCCTATCTTTGGATGTGGCATCCTCGGTGAATCCCCCATTTTCTAAAAAATGTTTTATGTCATAGAACCAGGGTTTTTCAATAGACTCTGGGTTGTTTTGGCAAATATCCAAGTCGTGTGTGGATGGATGGGGCGCATGCCATATTTCCAAAGATCTGGTCCCTGAAATGGGATCGACCTTCAGGGTTGAACCCAAGGAGGAGAGGGCATCGGCAATGCCATTGTCCTCTCTTCCTACGTGTGTGAGCTTACACGATTGGAAGGATTGGACCAATCGAGTGGCCAACTCGTGATATGGAAGTAGTTTCTCATTACGTACTTGCCAAATTTTTAAAACCTGGTTTATGACAAGGAGCGAATCTCCAAAGACCTCGATGCATGATGCCCCTAGAGTTTTCGAAATCCTCAAGCCTTGTATGAGTGCTTCATACTCAGCTACGTTGTTGGAACATTCAAAATCTAAGCGGACTGCTATGGGAATCTCGCCCTTTTCAGGGGAGATTAGGATGATCCCGGCACCAGCCCCTCGTTGGTTTCGTGCCCCGTCGAAGTGCATCTTCCACACTTGGTTTTCGAAAGAATTTGCCAAAATGTGGTTTTGAAAATGGTTTTGCAATATGCCTTCATCAGGCATTTCGACAAGAGTGGGATATGCGTCCTCCAAGGGGAAGTCAGCCATGTAATCTGCTAGGGCTTGCCCCTTAACGGAGATCTGGTGATGGTATTTTAGATCATACTCCATTAGAAGGAGTTGCCATTTGCCCAATCTACCCGTGAGAATGGGTTTTTCGAACAAGTGCTTGATTGGGTCAAGCTTGGACACTATCCAGATCTCATGATCTAGGAAGTAGTGTCTGAATTTCTGTCAGGCCCAAACTAGGGCCAAGCACGTCTTCTCCATGGCTTGATAATTTCGTTCATAAGCCAAGAGAGTTTTTGAAATATAGTAGATGGCATACTCTTTATGGGTGTCATCCTCGTATTGAGCCAACAGGGCTCCTAAAGCGTTTACATGCACGGAGATGTATAATAAAAGCGGTTTTCCTTGTTTTGGAGGATTCAAAACGGGGGGATTAACCAAGTATGCCTTTAGTCTCTCGAAGGACTTTTGGCATTCGTCATCCCATAAGAATTTCGTACCCTTCCTCAACAGTTTGTTGAAGGGTTCGCATCTAGTTGCCAGATTTGATATGAATCGGCGCACAGATTGTAATCGACCCTGGAGGCTACGGACTTGGGTGAGATTGGAGGGTGGAGCCATGTCTATGATGGCTCGACATTTAGAGGGGTCGACTTCTATTCCCCTTTGGCTCACCATAAAGCCTAGACTCTTTCCTGATTCTACCCCGAACACACATTTTTGAGGGTTTAGCTTTACTTTGTAAAGCCTAAGCCTTTCGAAAATCTTTTGTAAACATTCGATATGGGTGCATCGGGTTTTGGATTTCGCCAAGAGATCATCTACATACACTTCTACAAGCTCGTGAATTTGATCATGGAAGATCGTGTTCATGGCTCGTTGGTATGTTGCGCCGGCATTTTTCAAACCAAAGGGCATGACTGTATAGCAGTACGTGCCCCATGGGGTTGTGAAGGCGGTCTTACCCTGATCTCGTGGACTTAGTTTGATTTGATTATAGCCTGAATAGCCATCCATAAATGAAAACATTTCATGATTTGCAGTACTATCGACTATCAAATCTATGTTTGGTAAAGGATAATTATCCTTTGGAGTGGCTTTATTCAGGTTTCTGAAATCGATGCATATTCGAATTTTCCCATTGGTTTTTCGAACTACAACGATATTTGACAACCAATCAGAATACGCAATGGGTTTTATAAATCCGGCTTTTAGCAGATCTTCTAAACCCTCTTTGACTTGCGTGTGTACATTCGGGTGTATTTTCCTAAGCTTCTGCTTTATTGGTTTTACACCTATATCTAAGGGAAGACGATGCTCGACTATGCTGGGATCTATGCCCGGCATGTCTTCATACGTCCATGCAAACACATCTAAATAGGTTCGTAGAAATGCAATGAATGCTAACTTTTCAGTTTCATGCAAGCATGCGCCTATTTTGATGGTTTTGGGATTGGAATCATCCCCTAGGTTCACCTCTACGAAATCTCCTCCTACTGATTGGGAAGGTCTTTCAAAATCGAGAATTCTATGAAATTCTGGGAGCTCAGAAGTGGGATCTTCCTCAAGGGGATCCACTTCTGGGCTTTGATCATTCTCGTGGGCTTTAGACCCGAGGGAACTTGATGCGTGGTTTTCAAAATAACCTGGTTTTGTACTTGGATTTTCAAGCGATTTCGAAATTTTTGGTCTGGCTATGCAGACGACGTTTCTTTCGAAGTCCTTTTCTTTCGCCAAAGTCATACCAGGAGCAGCTATGTACAAAATCTTTTTGGTATTTTCCAAATTTTCAATTTTTTTGGGTTTTTGTAAAACAAGAACTTTGGGAACTATACAAAGCACACTTTTTTCGAGTTTTTGTTTTTCCATTGTTTTGGTTTTTCTTGTTTTTCGATTTTTTTGATTTTAAGTTTTCAAATGTTTTTGGTATTTTTTTAGAAAAAGGGATCTTCCGTCATACCTACAAAGGGAAAACACTATGGGTTAGACTCGGAATAGGAGGTCTAAACCATAGGTCTCTTCTAAGAGAAGCTCCGGGGCACCCTTGACCTAGGTGGTCACAGGGGGTGGTTCCGGCGGTATTTGGGGAGTATAGCCGATCCCATATCGGCTTGGGTTGGCCCTAGGAAGGATGGGCTCTAGGAGACCCTGGTTTTGTGCCCCTAGACTTTTGTAGGGCGTGTAGCCCATGTTTAATAACATGTTCCACGACCTTTTGTTTTTTGAAAAGATGGGATATAAGTCGTGGTCCTGGAACATGCTATCGTCCATATTAGGCTCGTATGGCCTTTTGTCCAGGGGTTTTGGAAATAGGGAACGTTTGGGTTTTCCTAGGAGGATTAGAGTCGGGAGGGGGCCTGCTTTGGGCGGCCCCTTCACACATACAACCTTCCTAGGGTTGTTCAACACGAGCCGAGGTGGCTCCACCATAATTTGCCCCAGGTTAGCCTCGTGGGCCTGGGAGCTCGATAAACAAGGGGAGTTTATGATCCCCTGAAGTTGTGGGTGACTCTCACCTAGGATCACTACGACCTGGTCCCTAAAAGGGATCTTAACACACCTGTGGAAGGTGGATGGCACAGCGCCCAAACTGTGTATCCAGGGTCTTCCCAGCAACAGGTTATAATGGGGGTAGATGTCCAAGACATGGAACACCCCCGTGTGTTCGATCCCTCCCGTTTCCATTGGGAGTTCGATGGATCCTAAAGGCCTATACGCATTCCCATCATATCCAGTGATAACGATGGGGCTTGGGTTTACTGAAGTCAAGGTGACTCCGATTTTGTACGCCACGTGAAGTGGAAGGATGTTGAGCCCTCCTCCACCATCGACTAGGCACCTGTCCAGAGAGTGGTTGTTTAGAACCACCTCGATGTGCAGGGCCTGGTTATGGGTTTCGTAGGGTCTATCTACATCATCTTCCGAAAAGGTGATGGGCGATTTTGCTCCTAATAAAGCCACTTGGGCAGACAAGGATTCCGGACTTATGTTCGAATCAACCTTGGCCCTTTCTAGAATTTTCTCTAAGACAAGTCTATGCCTAGGCGAGGTTTTGATAAGCTCTAGGATAGACATGTGAATAGGAATCTTTGAAAGGTGGTTTTCGAAATCATAAGGATTTAGGATGATTTTGTCCTTATCTGCTTTTGGCAGACCACTAGGGATACATGCTTTTGAGGGGCCAGGCACACTGACCACCTTTTGAGCACCTTGAAGGTGCGGGGGTTGGTAGATCCTCCCGGATCTAGTGACTTCCCCCACGACCAGCCTAGGGTTCGCGCTAAACTTGGCTCTAAGGATGAGCTGAGGAGAACCTTGGATTTTAAAAACTGGCTTTGCCGGGGTTTCCACTTTTGATGGTCCCCGAATGACGACTTGGGCGGGCCTCTTGTATAGTACAAGGATGGGCGCACAAGCAGGTCGACCAGGCTCTGGTTTTTGTGCTAGTTCCTTGGAAAAGGTGAGGGTACATACCTCCTTTCCTTTCCCACTGCCACTGGCGTGTTTGGGAAAGGGTTCCTTGAAGATAGCTTGAAGTGGCTCAGGTTCCGCAGAGACCTGGAGCCGGCCCTCCGCTATCAAGTTCTCAATTTTATTTAGAAGAGAGAAGCACCGTTTGGTATCATGGCCTTTGAGCCGATGATACTTGCAAAATCGGTTTAAATACCCCCCTTTGGACGTGACTCCTTCGGGGATTTCAGGGAGTTCGATCATGCCCTGGGCAAGTAAGAGGTCTAGGACCTCCGACACAGGTTGCCCCAGCGGAGTGTACTCCCGTTTTTCAATCGGTTTTGAAAAATTGCGTTCTCTCTTATTTTCTATTTTTTCAAAATTTTTAGAAGTGCCCGCCATGCCTGGATCCACCCGGACATTGGCGATTTTATGGGGCTTTGCCCCTTTGTCCGTTGTGGGCAGCCCATATGCGATGGGCTTTTCCACACGTGTTTTAGGAACGGCACTTCCTTTCCATAGGTGGTCGTATGTCCCTTTTCGCAAGTTGGTTTCGAAAAGGGAGGCCTTTTTGATAAACTTATGGAAAGTTGAAATCTCATGGAGCGAGAGAAGGGTTTTTAACTCGCTTTTGAAATTATCCAGGATGAGCATTACTGCGCATCCTTCGGATATAGGCTCTCGCACTTGGCCCAAAAGAGACCTCCATCTTATAATGAAGGTATGCACGTCTTCGTTCATGCCTTGCTTTGTATCCCTTAAGGTATTCAGGGTTGGTGTGACTTCCACGTTGTGTGCAAATCTTTGCATGAAGCAATTCGCTAACTCTTCAAAAGTAGCGAACTGGCTTAAGTCGTAGGAAGCCAGCCATTTGGCAGCTGTGCCTTTAAGGGATAGGGGGAACCAATACACCCATTTCATCGAGTCCTTTTTCTTCTTATGGGCTCGACGTGAGAAAAGCTGCAAGTGAGACCTAGGGTCTCCCATGCCATCATACCGATGGAAGTTCGGTATTTCATCGTCACTGTCTGTTTCGTAATCCATAGGAAGGAAATCAGATAGGGCGTAGCTTTTTTTCTCTTTATTTTGCCCTTTCAGCAGTTGCTGTAGGGCTTTACGGTCCTTTTGTGTGAAGGACTCGTGGTATTGGTTGCCTTCCATTACGGAGGCCTCTTTTTGCTTGCGAGGTTTTTCAATTTTCTTTTTAGGCCTTTGTTCACCGTTTGATGAACATGAATCGCCTACTTCAGCCTCTTGGCTGAGAGCATCGATTTTGGCCTCAAATTCCCTTCTCAAGTCCTCGATTTCATCTAGTTTTATTTTGTTTTTGAAAATCCTCCTAGAGTGAGAACTTGATGCGCATGAGCCTTGGCTCGACACTTCACTTGGATTGGATTTTGACATGCTTTTCAAGCTTTTTCAAAATTTCCTAAGTAAAAGCAAAGAAAACAAGTTAAAAACGACACCTTTATAAAATTTTCGCAAGTCTTCTACAAGTAAACTCGATTTTTGAAAAGGCTCACGTCCCACCGGGCGTGCCAATCTCTGTAGACGCGCGAAAATCCCCACCTCTTTGCCTCTTTCGGGGCTTGGAGTGGATCTTATCGTGCGTCTAAGGCCTATGTATATAAATAGGGCGTGCCAGCTAGCTTACTCAAGCTAGCGAAGATATATTTAACACTGACTTCTAAACGTGGCGACTGTGAGCAAGTAAGCTCTTGTCGTCGCAGACCTTCTTGCACCGATGCGCAAGGGTCAGTCTGTACGCTTTTGCAAAAATCGAGTTTTGGGGAGAAAGTCCACGAAGCGGTTCGAGGTGTCTATTTCGGGTCTTTAAGATGCGATTGCATATTTTAGATCACGTGGATTTGCACGTGCCTAAGTCTTTTCTTTTATCCCTTTTTGGGTCGCCTAGTTTGTGTGTTATGAACACTCCACTACATGGGCGAATTCGAGCGGGGCTTGCTTTGATGCAATATGCGTCCTACCTCGTGGTATGGCGTAGATGCAATGCAAACTCACGCTACTCCAAAGGGAAAACCCGAAATGTAAAGACAATACTGAAGGGAAATAACAGAAGGGAAATAACCGAGGGAAATAACCGAAGGGAAATAACCGAAGGGAGATATGTATATATCTTATGTATATGAGCCCTTACTCGGGTCTTGCAAATAAGAGCGAAGGCTCAATGTGGGTGCGTGCTTGAATTGAAAGACTTACTCACACGACATGAAATTAAACCCAAATATAAATTGCAGTATGGCCTTGACTAAGGTCTTGGGAGTAAGAGCGAAGGCTCAATGTGTGTGAGAGTGCTTGAATTGAAGTACTACACACACGACATAAATGAAACCCAAATATAACTGCAATAAGGCCTTTACTAAGGTCTTGGGAGTAAGAGCGAAGGCTCAATGTGTGTGAAAGTGCTTGAATTGAAAGACTTACTCACACGACATGAAATGAAACCCAAATAGTATAGGTCGGCCCTTACTTGGGTCTTTCAAATAAGAGCGAAAGCTCAATGTGTGTGAGAGTGCTTGAATTGAAAGACTTACTCACACGGCAAGAAATGAAACCCAAATAGTATAGGTCGGCCCTTACTTGGTGTAGACGCGCGAAAATCCCCGCCTCTTTGCCTCTTTCGGGGCTTGGAGTGGATCTTATCGTGCGTCTAAGGCCTATGTATATAAATAGGGCGTGCCAGCTAGCTTACTCAAGCTAGCGAAGATATATTTAACACTGACTTCTAAACGTGGCGACTGTGAGCAAGTAAGCTCTTGTCGTCGCAGACCTTCTTGCACCGATGTGCAAGGGTCAGTCTGTACGCTTTTGCAAAAATCGAGTTTTGGGGAGAAAGTCCACGAAGCGGTTCGAGGTGTCTATTTCGGGTCTTTAAGATGCGATTGCATATTTTAGATCACGTGGATTTGCACGTGCCTAAGTCTTTTCTTTTATCCCTTTTTGGGTCGCCTAGTTTGTGTGTTATGAACACTCCACTACATGGGCGAATTCGAGCGGGGCTTGCTTTGATGCAATATGCGTCCTACCTCGTGGTATGGCGTAGATGCAATGCAAACTCACGCTACTCCAAAGGGAAAACCCGAAATGTAAAGACAATACTGAAGGGAAATAACAGAAGGGAAATAACCGAAGGGAAATAACCGAAGGGAAATAACCGAAGGGAAATAACCGAAGGGAGATATGTATATATCTTATGTATATGAGCCCTTACTCGGGTCTTGCAAATAAGAGCGAAGGCTCAATGTGGGTGCGTGCTTGAATTGAAAGACTTACTCACACGACATGAAATTAAACCCAAATATAAATTGCAGTATGGCCTTGACTAAGGTCTTGGGAGTAAGAGCGAAGGCTCAATGTGTGTGAGAGTGCTTGAATTGAAGTACTACACACACGACATAAATGAAACCCAAATATAACTGCAATAAGGCATTTACTAAGGTCTTGGGAGTAAGAGCGAAGGCTCAATGTGTGTGAAAGTGCTTGAATTGAAAGACTTACTCACACGACATGAAATGAAACCCAAATAGTATAGGTCGGCCCTTACTTGGGTCTTTCAAATAAGAGCGAAAGCTCAATGTGTGTGAGAGTGCTTGAATTGAAAGACTTACTCACACGGCAAGAAATGAAACCCAAATAGTATAGGTCGGCCCTTACTTGGGTCTTTCAAATAAGAGCGAAAGTTCAATGTGTGTGAGAGTGCTTGAATTGAAAGACAACACACCCAACTTAAACAAAACCCTTCGAAAATGAAATATATATGTATACTTATATATTAGGGGCTGATTAGGCCCGTGTGTGTTCGAAATTGTGCACGACTCAGAGAGTGCACGTGTGTGGTTGTGCCAAGCCACGTTATTACAAGCGGGGGGAGACTATGCTCCGTTATTACAACCCCGTATCAAATTGAATTTCAAGCAAGTGTACGACTAAAGACCGAGTTTAGACACTTACGAGTAGCTGGTCCGTAGAGGTCTTGCTTGAGCGTGGACTTGGCTTTGGGCTGCAAACGGGAGCTCCGCGAAGGTAGGTGATCAAGGGTGTTGGCCGGCTGCAAGTGGGTGGCGCCTCCAAGTAGGGAGTTTAGAGTGGCTGAACAAGTGGGTATTAGGATCACTAGGGAAGTTGGGTACTTAGGGAAATTGGACCTAAAAGGTGAGCTAGTGGGAAGGCCGAATAGGACACCTAGGGGGGGGGTTGGCCGAATGGGAGATGGTGGCTAAGTAGTGGCCAGCGACTTGGGTTTTACTAGGTTCGGCTAGATTTAGGTGGTGGCGGCAAAGGGGCTGAGCTGAAGGGAAGATGGGTGGCTAAGAGTGGAGAGGTGGTAGAGAGGGGCTTTGAGGGAGTTTGGGGTACTTATCGAATGGGGAGAAGTGGCGGATGGAGTGGGAAAGTGGCGTGCAGGTGGCTGTCGGTTGGGGGAAGATGATGGCGCCCGGCTGAGGGGTGGTGGTGGTGGACGGAAGAGGGAAGGTGGCGGAGCAGGTGGCGGCTGGTGGAGCAGCTGGAGCAGGCCAAGGTGGGGAGTTGTCCCGACTGGGTGAGAGAAGGGAGAAGGAGAGGGCCCGGCTGGGTGAGGTAGAGTGGTTCCCACTTAGAAAACCCGCCCACAATGAGGGGGGTTTAAATAGGGGATGGGTAGGTCGGTTAGGGCTGGGCTGTGGGTAGTGGTTAGGTGGTTTAGGTAGGGTGGTATGTAGATAAGGTGGGCTGGATGGGGTTGGGCCAGATATTTTAAAACTAGGTGTTTGGATAAATCGTGGGCTAAGGGTGGTTTAGGGCTAGGTTAGGTGGTTGGGTTTTAGGGTGAGGTTTAGTGAGCTAGGTTAGGTGATTAGGCTAGGTTTAGGCTAGGATTAGGGAAATTAATCTAGGTTTAGGGAAGGATTAGGGGAGTGGGTTAGGTGATTAGGTTGGGATTAGGCCGGGATTAGGGAAGTGGGTTAGGTGATTAGGTTCAGATTAGGGGTGGATTAGGGGTTTAGGCTAGGTTTAGGCATTTTGGGTTAGGTTTAGGTGAAGGAGCTCCCTTAGCATGGCCCATAGACCTTGATCACCCCATGTTGGTGCAGCCCTAGGTTAGGTTTTAGCTAATTACAAGCTTAAACCCACTCAATTAGGCTAACCCACATGATTAACCCAAACTTGACACACAAGTCAAGCTTAATACAACACTCTTGATATTTTTCACCCCCACTCTCTCTCATGCCCAATATCCCACGTGAATTTCAAGTGGGCCCCACCTCCATTTATGAGAAGGTGATGTGGGCCATGGATATGGATATTGGATTGGATCTCTGGATCCAAATCCAAATCCAAGTCCACATATGGGTTTGGATTGGAATCTGGATATATATGGTCCAGATCCAATCCAAACTAAACTCTGACTCCTTCGAGCTGGGTTCGAGACGGACGATTTGTGCGGGGCCTGACAACATCAGTACTCCGTCTGCGTTGGGTCTTCGCCAACATAGTTGTCCGCCTCCGTTTCTGCCTTCCGGAGATGACTTCAAATGCTATTTTGATAAGAACAGGGTCTTGGACGTTCGAGATCCTGGGGTGTGAATCAGATACAAGAGTTGCTGCGCCGGGCTCGACAGGTGCTCCGGTTCCGGGCTCTTCTTGGCTCTCCTGGTCCTGTCTTGATCGGGCCAAGCCACTTCGGGGTTTCAAAACATGTTTTAAAAGGGTTTTCAAAAGCCATATTATATGTTTTTGAAAGATAGAGTTTAAAACATATGTACAAGGTTGTTTGGAAGGCTCCTGGGTTTCCAAACTCAAAATGGCCCTTTGGGGGCTGCTTGTATAAAACCAGATTCGTTTAAGAAATTCGTGGGATTTCGGGGTGTTTACAGATGCCCCTCTTTGGCCTTGTCCAAATAGATTTGGATAAGGGCAAAGATGACAAACACCCCTTTTAATGTCTCCCTAGATCTAGCCACGAAGAATATGGGATCATCCCATTTTAGCAAAATCTCAATTTTACAAACTCTGGTAGGAGGAGATATCACGCCAAAGGGTTATACTATGGAATCTGGTCCTAAAATGGGGTCATGTTCATGCAAGTATCATGCGTGGAATGCAGATGACATGGGTGTGGTGCCAAGAGTGGCGACCTCCCAGAGACCAGATGTGGTCGAACTCTAGAGACTTACAAGGCCTGTTGCTCCAAGTGAGCAAATCCTATGCTGTTCGATGTTCGGTTTTCAAAACTTATTTACAAAAGCTATTTACAAAAGGGACAACTGTCTTGAGCCTCGATCCTAAGGATCTCGAGCTCTTCGTGCTTGCCCTTGTTTGAGTCTTAACACTCGCTTATCTAGCGGAGGTTTTATAAGAAAACAAGCTTCATTTCAAATTCCTACGCCTTACTCGAAACGTCGAATTCTCACACAAGATGAAATTCAAGTAAGTAAATCCTATTTTTACTTTAGGATTCCTCGAAATGAACCATGCTTTAGCTTGGGATAAGCCAGGGATGGGAAAGAGATACCACGGTCCCTTCTGAAGCGTCCCGTGGTTTGAGGCACAGAAGGCGGAAAACTGCTCTTTTTGAGCTTTTTGGCCTCTTTTTCCTTTTTTTCATAGAGGGTCTCCCTTTGGGAGTATTTTTTCTTTAATCCCTCTTTTTCATAAGAGAATCGATTTTTCTTTTTAAAGTCTGGTGTCTTTCTTTTGGAAAGAGACTTTAAATGGGAAATTCCCTTTTGTTTTGGGCCTTTGTTTTCCTTTTGGAAGGAGAAGAGAAGAGGGGAGGACTTATCCCAAGCCTACACTCGATCCATTCCAGATCAGCCTATTTAGAAATAGCACGTACTCCTTGCAAGTATCTTGCTATGTTGAACAAGGCCTTTCTTTGTAAGATGAAGGATTTTGAAATGCAACCATGATTTTTAAAACTCCACTCTTTTACAAGTGCGAATTCTCTTACTTAGGGTCACATGAGTTGCTTTTGCACCTTATTCACACGTCTTAGGGCAGCTATCCGTCTTAAATTTTCGAAAACTGGAATTTAATCCAGATCCTACACATGATACTTCTTTAAGTATTGAATATTGATAGGATCTGCTAAATTCCTACCTTCTACATCGATCAACCAATACGAATTGTTCGTAGTGGTTGCTCGTACAACATAGGGTCCATCCCAGTTGGGGCGCCACTTGCCTAGGGGGTGTGGGCCACGATGGTGGATGGTTTTCAAGACCAGATCTCCCACTTCAAAGTGGCGAGGTCTCATGTGTTTGCTATAATGTCGGGCTATCCTTTGCCGGTATGCACGAGCATGATCCATGGCAAGGAGTCGCCTCTCATCTAGCAAATCTAGCTCGGCCATCCTAGCATTTTGGAGCGTCTCTAGGGGGAGGTCGAGTGCAATGGATGTATGGAATGAATGCAGTTGGGTATGAATGGGAAGAATGGCGTTTGTGCCATAGACCAATTCGAATGGTGTGGCATTTGTGGGAGTCCGGATGGAAGTCCTATAAGCCCATAAGGCTTCATCCAGCTTCTCATGCCACCTCCTACCCTTCTCTAAGGTTTTCTCAATGATACCAATGAGAGTCTTGTTTGTGGCTTCGGCTTGGCCGTTGCCTTGAGGGTAGTAGGGCGAGGAGAAGTGGTGAGTTATGCCATACGTGTTGCACAACTTAACCATCCGCTCGTTCTTGAATGGGGTACCATTATCAGACACAAGGTCTCGTGGAACCCCAAATCGAGCCAAGATATTCCTCCGGATGAAAGCCACCACATGTTGCCCCATTACATTTGTTAGGGAAATGGCTTCCACCCACTTGGAGAAATACTCCGTGGCTGCTAAAATAAAACGATGCCCATTCGAGGCCTTTGGAAATATGGGGCCTACAATGTCAAACGCCCACATGGTAAATGGCCAGGGGCTGACCACGGAATGCAATGCAGATGAAGGGATATGAATGGCGTGCCCATGCACTTGACATGGATGACACTTCCTAACATGATCGTGACAATCCTTTTTCAGGGTGGACCAAAAATAACCCCCTCTAAGTATTTTCATTGCCATCATGTTGGCATTAACATGACCTCCACATTCTCCATCGTGGAATTCATGCATTACTATCCTAGCCTCCTCTAGGTCGATACACCTAAGCAGAATGCCGGTAAAACTCTTTTTGTATAAGACCCCACCCAGAATGGTGTATCGGGTCGAAATCTTACGAATGAATGCCCTATCTTTGGATGTGGCATCCTCGGTGAATCCCCCATTTTCTAA
This sequence comes from Brasenia schreberi, assembly GCA_036023115.1. Lineage (NCBI taxonomy): Eukaryota > Viridiplantae > Streptophyta > Magnoliopsida > Nymphaeales > Cabombaceae > Brasenia > Brasenia schreberi. The sequence goes on from JAYKKT010000079.1 coordinate 3,265,348, forward strand.
AAAATGTTTTATGTCATAGAACCAGGGTTTTTCAATAGACTCTGGGTTGTTTTGGCAAATATCCAAGTCGTGTGTGGATGGATGGGGCGCATGCCATATTTCCAAAGATCTGGTCCCTGAAATGGGATCGACCTTCAGGGCTGAACCCAAGGAGGAGAGGGCATCGGCAATGCCATTGTCCTCTCTTCCCACGTGTGTGAGCTTACACGATTGGAAGGATTGGACCAATCGAGTGGCCAACTCGTGATATGGAAGTAGTTTCTCATTACGTACTTGCCAAATTTTTAAAACCTGGTTTATGACAAGGAGCGAATCTCCAAAGACCTCGATGCATGATGCCCCTAGAGTTTTCGAAATCCTCAAGCCTTGTATGAGTGCTTCATACTCAGCTACGTTGTTGGAACATGCAAAATCTAAGCGGACTGCTATGGGAATCTCGCCCTTTTCAGGGGAGATTAGGATGATCCCGGCACCAGCCCCTCGTTGGTTTCGTGCCCCGTCGAAGTGCATCTTCCACACTTGGTTTTCGAAAGAATTTGCCAAAATGTGGTTTTGAAAATGGTTTTGCAATATGCCTTCATCAGGCATTTCGACAAGAGTGGGATATGCGTCCTCCAAGGGGAAGTCAGCCACGTAATCTGCTAGGGCTTGCCCCTTAACGGAGATCTGGTGATGGTATTTTAGATCATACTCCATTAGAAGGAGTTGCCATTTGCCCAATCTACCCGTGAGAATGGGTTTTTCGAACAAGTGCTTGATTGGGTCAAGCTTGGACACTATCCAGATCTCATGATCTAGGAAGTAGTGTCTGAATTTCTGGCAGGCCCAGACTAGGGCCAAGCACGTCTTCTCCATGGCTTGATAATTTCGTTCATAAGCCAAGAGAGTTTTCGAAATATAGTAGATGGCATACTCCTTATGGGTGTCATCCTCGTATTGAGCCAACAGGGCTCCTAAAGCGTTTACATGCACGGAGATGTATAATAAAAGCGGTTTTCCTTGTTTTGGAGGATTCAAAACGGGGGGATTAACCAAGTATGCCTTTAGTCTCTCGAAGGACTTTTGGCATTCGTCATCCCATAAGAATTTCGTACCCTTCCTCAACAGTTTGTTGAAGGGTTCGCATCTAGTTGCCAGATTTGATATGAATCGGCGCACAGATTGTAATCGACCCTGGAGGCTACGGACTTGGGTGAGATTGGAGGGTGGAGCCATGTCTATGATGGCTCGACATTTAGAGGGGTCGACTTCTATTCCCCTTTGGCTCACCATAAAGCCTAGACTCTTTCCTGATTCTACCCCGAACACACATTTTTGAGGGTTTAGCTTTACTTTGTAAAGCCTAAGCCTTTCGAAAATCTTTTGTAAACATTCGATATGGGTGCATCGGGTTTTGGATTTCGCTAAGAGATCATCTACATACACTTCTACAAGCTCGTGAATTTGATCATGGAAGATCGTGTTCATGGCTCGTTGGTATGTTGCGCCGGCATTTTTCAAACCAAAGGGCATGACTGTATAGCAGTACGTGCCCCATGGGGTTGTGAAGGCGGTCTTACCCTGATCTCGTGGACTTAGTTTGATTTGATTATAGCCTGAATAGCCATCCATAAATGAAAACATTTCATGATTTGCAGTACTATCGACTATGAAATCTATGTTTGGTAAAGGATAATTATCCTTTGGAGTGGCTTTATTCAGGTTTCTGAAATCGATGCATATTCGAATTTTCCCATTGGTTTTTCGAACTACAACGATATTTGACAACCAATCAGAATACGCAATGGGTTTTATAAATCCGGCTTTTAGCAGATCTTCTAAACCCTCTTTGACTTGCGTGTGTACATTCGGGTGTATTTTCCTAAGCTTCTGCTTTATTGGTTTTACACCTATATCTAAGGGAAGACGATGCTCGACTATGCTGGGATCTATGCCCGGCATGTCTTCATACGTCCATGCAAACACATCTAAATAGGTTCGTAGAAATGCAATGAATGCTAACTTTTCAGTTTCATGCAAGCATGCACCTATTTTGATGGTTTTGGGATTGGAATCATCCCCTAGGTTCACCTCTATGAAATCTCCTCCTACTGATTGGGAAGGTCTTTCAAAATCGAGAATTCTATGAAATTCTGGGAGCTCAGAAGTGGGATCTTCCGCAAGGGGATCCACTTCTGGGCTTTGATCATTCTCGTGGGCTATAGACCCGAGGGAACTTGATGCGTGATTTTCAAAATAACCTGGTTTTGTACTTGAATTTTCAAGTGATTTCGAAATTTTTGGTCTGGCTATGCAGACGACGTTTCTTTCGAAATCCTTTTCTTTCGCCAAAGTCATACCAGGAGCAGCTATGTACAAAATCTTTTTGGTATTTTCCAAATTTTCGATTTTTTTGGGTTTTTGTAAAACAAGAACTTTGGGAACTATACAAAGCACACTTTTTTCGAGTTTTTGTTTTCCATTGTTTTTGGTTTTTCTTGTTTTTCGATTTTTTTTTTTTTATTTTAAGTTTTCAAATGTTTTTGGTATTTTTAGAAAAAGGGATCTTCCGTCATACCTACAAAGGGAAAATACTATGGGTTAGACTCGGAATAGGAGGTCTAAACCATAGGTCTCTTCTAAGACAGGCTCCGGGGCACCCTTGACCCAGGTGGTCACAGGGGGTGGTTCCGGCGGTATTTGGGGAGTATAGCCGATCCCATGTCGGCTTGGGTTGGCCCTAGGAAGGATGGGCTCTAGGAGACCCTGGTTTTGTGCCCCTAGACTTTTGTAGGGCGTGTAGCCCATGTTTAATAACATGTTCCACGACCTTTTGTTTTTTGAAAAGATGGGATATAAGTCGTGGTCCTGGAACATGCTATCGTCCATATTAGGCTCGTATGGCCTTTTGTCCAGGGGTTTTGGAAATAGGGAACGTTTGGGTTTTCCTAGGAGGATTAGAGTCGGGAGGGGGCCTGCTTTGGGCGGCCCCTTCACACATACAACCTTCCTAGGGTTGTTCAACATGAGCCGAGGTGGCTCAACCATAATTTGCCCCAGGTTAGCCTCGTTCGGCTGGGAGCTCGATAAACAAGGGGAGTTTATGATCCCCTGAAGCTGTGGGTGACTCTCACCTAGGATCACTACGACCTGGTCCCTAAAAGGGATCTTAACACACCTGTGGAAGGTGGATGGCACAGCGCACAAACTGTGTATCCAGGGTCTTCCCAGCAACAGGTTATAATGGGGGTGGATGTCCAAGACATGGAACACCCCTGTGTGTTCGATCCCTCCCATTTCCATTGGGAGTTCGATGGATCCTAAAGGCCTAGACGCATTCCCATCGTATCCAGTGATAACGATGGGGCTTGGGTTCATTGAAGTCAAGGTGACTCCGATTTTGTACGCCACGTGAAGTGGAAGGATGTTGAGCCCTCCTCCACCATCGACTAGGCACCTGTCCAGAGAGTGGTTGTTTAGAACCACCTCGATGTGCAGGGCCTGGTTATGGGTTTCGTAGGGTCTATCTACATCATCTTCCGAAAAGGTGATGGGCGATTTTGCTCCTAATAAAGCCACTTGGGCAGACAAGGATTCCAGACTTATGTTCGAATCAACCTTGGCCCTTTCTAGAATTTTCTCTAAGACAAGTCTATGCCTAGGCGAGGTTTTGATAAGCTCTAGGATAGACATGTGAATAGGAATCTTTGAAAGGTGGTTTTCGAAATCATAAGGATTTAGGATGATTTTGTCCTTATCTGCTTTTGGCAGACCACTAGGGATACATGCTTTTGAGGGGCCAGGCACACTGACCACCTTTTGAGCACCTTGAAGGTGCGGGGGTTGGTAGATCCTCCCGGATCTAGTGACTTCCCCCACGACCAGCCTAGGGTTCGCGCTAAACTTGGCTCTAAGGATGAGCTGAGGAGAACCTTGGATTTTAAAAACTGGCTTTGCCGGGGTTTCCACTTTTGATGGTCCCCGAATGACGACTTGGGCGGGCCTCTTGTGTAATACAAGGATGGGCGCACAAGCAGGTCGACCAGGTTCGGGCTTTCGCGCTAGTTCCTTGGAAATGGTGAGGGTACATACCTCCTTTCCTTTCCCACTACCACTGGCGTGTTTGGGAAAGGGTTCCTTGAAGATAGCTTGAGGTGGCTCAAGTTCCGTAGTGACCTGGAGCCGGCCCTCTGCTATCAAGTTCTCAATTTTATTTAGAAGAGAGAAGCACCGTTTGGTATCATGGCCTTTGAGCCGATGATACTTGCAAAATCGGTTTAAATACCCCCCTTTGGACGTGACTCCTTCAGGGATTTCAGGGAGTTCAATCATGCCCTGGGCAAGTAAGAGGTCTAGGACCTCCGACACAGGTTGCCCCAGCGGAGTGTACTCCCGTTTTTCAATTGGTTTTGAAAAATTGCGTTCTCTCTTATTTTCTATTTTTTCAAAATTTTTAGAAGTGCCCGCCATGCCTGGATCCACCCGGACATTGGCGATTTTATGGGGCTTTGCCCCTTTGTCCGTTGTGGGCAGCCCATATGCGATGGGTTTTTCCACACGTGTTTTGGGAACGGCACTTCCTTTCCATAAGTGGTCGTATGTCCCTTTTCGCAAGTTGGTTTCGAAAAGGGAGGCCTTTTTGATCAACTTATGGAAAGTTGAAATCTCATGGAGCGAGAGAAGGGTTTTTAACTCGCTTTTGAAATTATCCAGGATGAGCATTACTGCGCATCCTTCGGATATAGGCTCTCGCACTTGGCCCAAAAGAGACCTCCATCTTATAATGAAGGCATGCACGTCTTCGTTCATGCCTTGCTTTGTATCCCTTAAGGTATTCAGGGTTGGCGTGACTTCCACGTTGTGTGCAAATCTTTGCATGAAGCAGTTCGCTAACTCTTCAAAAGTAGCGAACTGGCTTAAGTCGTAGGAAGCCAGCCATTTGGCAGCTGTGCCCTTAAGGGATAGGGGGAACCAATACACCCATTTCATCGAGTCCTTTTTCTTCTTATGGGCTCGACGTGAGAAAAGCTGCAAGTGAGACCTAGGGTCTCCCATGCCATCATACCGATGGAAGTTCGGTATTTCATCGTCACTGTCTGTTTCGTAATCCATAGGAAGGAAATCAGACAGGGCGTAGCTTCTTTTCTCTTTATTCTGCCCTTTCAGCAGCTGCTGTAGGGCTTTACGGTCCTTTTGTGTGAAGGACTCGTGGTATTGGTTGCCTTCCATTACGGAGGCCTCTTTTTGCTTGCGAGGTTTTTCAAATTTCTTTTTAGGCCTTTGTTCATCGTTTGATGAACATGAATCGCCTGCTTCAGCCTCTTGGCTGAGAGCATCGATTTTGGCCTCAAATTCCCTTCTCAAGTCCTCGATTTCATCTAGTTTTATTTTGTTTTTGAAAATCCTCCTAGAGTGAGAACTTGATGCGCATGAGCCTTGGCTCGACACTTCACTTGGATTGGATTTTGACATGCTTTTCAAGCTTTTTCAAAATTTCCTAAGTAAAAGCAAAGAAAACAAGTTAAAACGACACCTTTATAAAATTTTCGCAAGTCTTCTACAAGTAAACTCGATTTTTGAAAAGGCTCACGTCCCACCGGGCGTGCCAATCTCTGTAGACGCGCGAAAATCCCCGCCTCTTTGCCTCTTTCGGGGCTTGGAGTGGATCTTATCGTGCGTCTAAGGCCTATGTATATAAATAGGGCGTGCCAGCTAGCTTACTCAAGCTAGCGAAGATATATTTAACACTGACTTCTAAACATGGCGACTGTGAGCAAGTAAGCTCTTGTCGTCGCAGACCTTCTTGCACCGATGCGCAAGGGTCAGTCTGTACGCTTTTGCAAAAATCGAGTTTTGGGGAGAAAGTCCACGAAGCGGTTCGAGGTGTCTATTTCGGGTCTTTAAGATGCGATTGCATATTTTAGATCACGTGGATTTGCACGTGCCTAAGTCTTTTCTTTTATCCCTTTTTGGGTCGCCTAGTTTGTGTGTTATGAACACTCCACTACATGGGCGAATTCGAGCGGGGCTTGCTTTGATGCAATATGCGTCCTACCTCGTGGTATGGCGTAGATGCAATGCAAACTCACGCTACTCCAAAGGGAAAACTTGAAATGTAAAGACAATACTGAAGGGAAATAACAGAAGGGAAATAACCGAAGGGAAATAACCGAAGGGAAATAACCGAAGGGAGATATGTATATATCTTATGTATATGAGCCCTTACTCGGGTCTTGCAAATAAGAGCGAAGGCTCAATGTGGGTGCGTGCTTGAATTGAAAGACTTACTCACACGACATGAAATTAAACCCAAATATAAATTGCAGTATGGCCTTGACTAAGGTCTTGGGAGTAAGAGCGAAGGCTCAATGTGTGTGAGAGTGCTTGAATTGAAGTACTACACACACGACATAAATGAAACCCAAATATAACTGCAATAAGGCATTTACTAAGGTCTTGGGAGTAAGAGCGAAGGCTCAATGTGTGTGAAAGTGCTTGAATTGAAAGACTTACTCACACGACATGAAATGAAACCCAAATAGTATAGGTCGGCCCTTACTTGGGTCTTTCAAATAAGAGCGAAAGCTCAATGTGTGTGAGAGTGCTTGAATTCAAAGACTTACTCACACGGCAAGAAATGAAACCCAAATAGTATAGGTGGGCCCTTACTTGGGTCTTTCAAATAAGAGCGAAAGCTCAATGTGTGTGAGAGTGCTTGAATTGAAAGACAACGCACCCAACTTAAACAAAACCCTTTGAAAATGAAATATATATGTATACTTATATATTAGGGGCTGATTAGGCCCGTGTGTGTTCAAAATTGTGCACGACTCAGAGAGTGCACGTGTGTGGTTGTGCCAAGCCACGTTATTACAAGCGGGGGGAGACTATGCTCCGTTATTACAACCCCGTATCAAATTGCATTTCAAGCAAGTGTACGACTAAAGACCGAGTTTAGACACTTACGAGTAGCTGGTCCGTAGAGGTCTTGCTTGAGCGTGGACTTGGCTTTGGGCTGCAAACGGGAGCTCCGCGAAGGTAGGTGATCAAGGGTGTTGGCCGGCTACAAGTGGGTGGTGCCTCCAAGTAGGGAGTTTAGAGTGGCTGAACAAGTGGGTATTAGGATCACTAGGGAAGTTGGGTACTTAGGGAAATTGGACCTAAAAGGTGAGCTAGTGGGAAGGCCGAATAGGACACCTAGGGGGGGGGGTTGGCCGAATGGGAGATGGTGGCTAAGTAGTGGCCAGCGACTTGGGTTTTACTAGGTTCGGCTAGGTTTAGGTGGTGGTGGCAAAGGGGCTGAGCTGAAGGGAAGATGGGTGGCTAAGAGTGGAGAGGTGGTAGAGAGGGGCTTTGAGGGAGTTTGGGGTACTTACCGAATGGGGAGAAGTGGCGGATGGAGTGGGAAAGTGGCGGGCAGGTGGCTGTCGGTTGGGGGAAGATGATGGCGCCCGGCTGAGGGGTGGTGGTGGTGGACGGAAGAGGGAAGGTGGCGGAGCAGGTGGCGGCTGGTGGAGCAGCTGGAGCAGGCCAAGGTGGGGAGTTGTCCCGGCTGGGTGAGAGAAGGGAGAAGGAGAGGGCCCGGCTGGGTGAGGTAGAGTGGTTCCCACTTAGAAAACCCGCCCACAATGAGGGGGGTTTAAATAGGGGATGGGTAGGTCGGTTAGGGCTGGGCTGTGGGTAGTGGTTAGGTGGTTTAGGTAGGGTGGTATGTAGATAAGGTGGGCTGGATGGGGTTGGGCCAGATATTTTAAAACTAGGTGTTTGGATAAATCGTGGGCTAAGGGTGGTTTAGGGCTAGGTTAGGTGGTTGGGTTTTAGGGTGAGGTTTAGTGAGCTAGGTTAGGTGATTAGGCTAGGTTTAGGCTAGGATTAGGGAAATTAATCTAGGTTTAGGGAAGCATTAGGGGAGTGGGTTAGGTGATTAGGTTGGGATTAGGCCGGGATTAGGGAAGTGGGTTAGGTGATTAGGTTCAGATTAGGGGTGGATTAGGGGTTTAGGCTAGGTTTAGGCATTTTGGGTTAGGTTTAGGTGAAGGAGCTCCCTTAGCATGGCCCATAGACCTTGATCACCCCATGTTGGTGCAGCCCTAGGTTAGGTTTTAGCTAATTACAAGCTTAAACCCACTCAATTAGGCTAACCCACATGATTAACCCAAACTTGACACACAAGTCAAGCTTAATACAACACTCTTGATATTTTTCACCCCCACTCTCTCTCATGCCCAATATCCCACGTGAATTTCAAGTGGGCCCCACCTCCATTTATGAGAAGGTGATGTGGGCCATGGATATGGATATTGGATTGGATCTCTGGATCCAAATCCAAATCCAAGTCCACATATGGGTTTGGATTGGAATCTGGATATATATGGTCCAGATCCAATCCAAACTAAACTCTGACTCCTTCGAGCTGGGTTCGAGACGGACGATTTGTGTGGGGCCTGACAGCATCAGTACTCCGTCTGCGTTGGGTCTTCGCCAACATAGTCGTCCACCTCTGTTTCTGCCTTCCGGAGATGACTTCAAATGCTATTTTGATAAGAACAGGGTCTTGGACGTTCGAGATCCTGGGGTGTGAATCAGATACAAGAGTTGCTGCTCCGGGCTCGACAGGTGCTCCGGTTCCGGGCTCTTCTTGGCTCTCCTGGTCCTGTCTTGATCGGGCCAAGCCACTTCGGGGTTTCAAAACATGTTTTAAAAGGGTTTTCAAAAGCCATATTATATGTTTTTGAAAGATAGAGTTTAAAACATATGTACAAGGTTGTTTGGAAGGCTCCTGGGTTTCCAAACTCAAAATGGCCCTTTGGGGGCTGCTTGTATAAAACCAGATTCGTTTAAGAAATTCGTGGGATTTCGGGGTGTTTACACTTGGGTCTTTCAAATAAGAGCGAAAGCTCAATGTGTGTGAGAGTGCTTGAATTGAAAGACAACGCACCCAACATAAACAAAACCCTTCGAGAATGGAATATATATGTACATTTATATATTAGGGGCTGATTAGGCCCGTGTGTGTTCAAAATTGTGCACGACTAAGAGAGTGCACGTGTGTGGTTGTGCCAAGCCACGTTATTACAAGCGGGGGGAGACTATGCTCCGTTATTACAACCCCGTATCAAATTGAATTTCAAGCAAGTGTACGACTAAAACCGAGTTTAGACACTTACGGGTAGCTGGTCCGTAGAGGTCTTGCTTGAGCGTGGCCTTGGCTTTGGGCTGCAAACGGGAGCTCCGCGAAGGTAGGTGATCAAGGGTGCTGGCCGGCTGCAAATGGGGCGCGGGATAGACGCCTCGAAGGGGGCCGGTGGCAAGTAGGTGGCGCCTCCAAGTAGGGAGTTTAGAGTGGCTGAACAAGTGGGTATTAGGATCACTAGGGAAGTTGGGTACTTAGGGAAACTGGACCTAAAAGGTGAGCTAGTGGGAAGGCCAAATAGGACACCTAGGGGGGTTGGCCGAATGGGAGATGGTGGCTAAGTAGTGGCCAGCAACTTGGGTTATCCTAGGTTCGGCTAGGTTTAGGTGGTGGCGGCAAAGGGGCTGAGCTGAAGGGAGGATGGGTAGCTAAGAGTGGAGAGGTGGTAGAGAAGGGGGCTAGGTAAGGTGCAAGGTACTTACCGAATGGGGAGAAGTGGCGGATGGAGTGGGAAAGTGGCGGGCAGGTGGCTGTCGGCTGGTTCAGTTGGGGGAAGATGATGGCGTCCGGTTGAGGGGTAGTGGTGGTGGACGGAAGAGGGAAGGTGGCGGAGCAGGTGGCGGCTGGTGGAGCAGCTGGAGCAGGCCAAGGTGGGGAGTTGTCCCGGCTGGGTGAGAGAAGGGAGAAGGAGAGGGCCCGGCTGGGTGAGGTAGAGTGGTTCCCACTTAGAAAACCCGCCCACAATGAGGGGGGTTTAAATAGGGGATGGGTAGGTCGGTTAGGGCTGGGCTGTGGGTAGTGGTTAGGTGGTTTAGGTAGGGTGGTATGTAGATAAGGTGGGCTGGATGGGGTTGGGCCAGATATTTTAAAACTAGGTGTTTGGATAAATCGTGGGCTAAGGGTGGTTTAGGGGTTTAGGGCTAGGTTAGGTGGTTGGGTTTTAGGGTGAGGTTTAGTGAGCTAGGTTAGGTGATTAGGCTAGGATTAGGGAAATTAATCTAGGTTTAGGGAAGGATTAGGAAAGTGGGTTAGGTGATTAGGTTCAGATTAGGGGTTTAGGCTAGGTTTAGGCATTTTTGGCTAGGTTTAGGTGAAGGAGCTCCCTTAGCATGGCCCATAGACCTTGATCACCCCATGTTGGTGCAGCCCTAGGTTAGGTTTTTGCTAATTACAAGCTTAAACCCACTCAATTAGGCTAACCCACATGATTAACCCAAACTTGACACACAAGTCAAGCTTAATACAACACTCTTGATATTTTTCACCCCCACTCTCTCTCATGCCCAATATCCCACGTGAATTTCAAGTGGGCCCCACCTCCATTTATGAGAAGGTGATGTGGGCCATGGATATGGATATTGGATTGGATCTCTGGATCCAAATCCAAATCCAAGTCCACATATGGGTTTGGATTGGAATCTGGATATATATGGTCCAGATCCAATCCAAACTGAACTCTGACTCCTTCGAGCTGGGTTCGAGACGGACGATTTGTGCGGAGCCTGACAGCATCAGTACTCCGTCTGCGTTGGGTCTTCGCCAACATAGTCGTCCGCCTCCGTTTCTGCCTTCCGGAGATGACTTCAAATGCTATTTTGATAAGAACAGGGTCTTGGACGTTCGAGATCCTGGGATGTGAATCAGATACAAGAGTTGCTGCGCCGGGCTCGACAGGTGCTCCGGTTCCGGGCTCTTCTTGGCTCTCCTGGTCCTGTCTAGATCGGGCCAAGCCACTTTGGGGTTTCAAAACATGTTTTAAAAGGGTTTTCAAAAGCTATATCATATGTTTTTGAAAGATAAAGTTTAAAACATATATACAGGGTTGTTTGGAAGGCTCCTGGGTTTCCAAACTCAAAATGGCCCTTTGGGGCTGCTTGTATAAAACCAGACTCGTTTAAGAAATTCGTGGGATGTCGGGGTGTTTACAACCTCACGCACATTTTGGCCTCAGAAGCCACTAAGATATAGCCATATCTATATATTTTCTGCTGCGTGAGTTTTCCCAGTTCAGTTGTGTATGCATTTCAATTATGGGTTTTAAATTCAGTCGTGTGTGTTGTCTTTCAATTCATACATACACACACGCCACAATTGAGCCTTTTCGCTCTTATATATATCTATATCTCCCTTCTGCTGCGTTTTACGGTTGAGTTGCGTGTGTTGCATTTCAATTTACACACAACACCCACGCACACATTGAGCCTTTCCGCTCTTAAGATATAGATATATTTAAATTTCTGCAATTTACATTCAAGTCATGTGAGTTGCATTCAATTTGGGTTTTCCCTTCTGCTAAGTCTTTAAATTTCGGGCTTTACATTCAAGTTGTGTGAGTTGCATTGCATACTCGCCACACTCGAGCTAGAGTGCATACCTGCATCGAACAAACCCGAACAAATCGTGCAAAAACGCCCATCTTAGGCCACTTTGCACACACTCCACGCCTAAGTGGTTGAAACTGAAAGACTTAGGGTCGCCCAAATCAAAAACTCGCCAAGTGCATGATTTCAAAAGTATTTTTAAACACTTCTTTATTCAAAAATCGATTTTGAGTTTTACTTGTTTCAAACGAAGTCTCTAAGCGTACAGACTAACCCTTGCGCGTCGGTGCAAGAAGGTCTATGACGAAAAAGATCCTGCTTGCCTACAATTGCCTTTTAAAAAGTCAGATATTTCAAAACATACTTCGCTAGTTTGAGTAAGCTAGCTGGCACACCCTAAAAGCGAACGTAGATTGCGAAAAGATTCACTCCAGGACTAAGAAATCCGGAGTCGAAGATTTTCCGTGTCTACAGATTTGGCATGCCCGGTGGGACTCGGGACTTAAGTAGACTTCTAACAAACAAGTCACACTCAAATTTTTCGAAATAAAAATGGTGTATTATCGATAAAATTTGAGAGAAAAACCAAAATGGGGTGTTATCTTCTTCGCCATTATCCAAATCAATTTGGATAATGCCAAAGAGGGGCATCTGTAAACACCCTGAATTTTCCAAAAATCAAAAACTCTCAAAAACACAAAAAAGCTCGTTTGAGCCAAAACGACAACCTGTTTTAAAACTATGAAAACATGTACAAAAGGCAAAAGGAGAGCCCCGACAAGAAGAGCAAATCAAGGCCGGAGTCTCAAAAGCCACCCCTTGCTCAAAAATGGAAGAAAAAAGAGCCTGTTTGGAGAAAAGCTCGATAGAAGGGTAAAAATGTAATTTGGGTCAAAGAAAAAGCGCAAAGCAACTCCAAAATGCAGAAAGAAGCCCAGTACCTGAGGAAGTTGACAGAAATTTGAGACACGTCTTGTCAAAATGAAGAACGGAATCCGTGCGGCAATCTGAGTTCGATATCAACACGAACCGGCCAAAAACCAAAACGGCGGACCGAAGCGAACACCAAAAATGTCCTAAAAACTAGAACACCAATTGGAAGAAAGACTTGGGGAAGACCCAGGCTAGAGTTGGGCGTCCGATGAATTGAAGCCTGCTCGAAACCGATGGTGAAAAGCACCAGAAAACCAAGGAGTAGAAGAAAAGTCTGGATTGGGTCTGGATCCAAGAATATCCAGATCTAGATCCAAATTGTGTTTGGATTGGATCTGGATCTTGTAGACGCGCGAAAATCCCCGCCTCTTTGCCTCTTTCGGGGCTTGGAGTGGAGCTTCTCGTGTGTCTAAGTCCTATGTATACAAATAGGGCGTGCCAGCTAGCTTACTTAAGCTAGCGAAGATATTTTTAACACTGACTTCTAAACGTGGCGACTGTGAGCAAGTAAGCTCTTGTCGTCGCAGACCTTCTTGCACCGATGCGCAAGGGTCAGTCTGTACGCTTTGCAAAAATCGAGTTTTGGAGAGAAAGTCTACGAAGCGGTTCGAGGTGTCTATTTCGGGTCTTTAGGATGCGATTGCATATCTTAGATCACGTGGATTTGCACGTGCCTAAGTCTTTTCTTTTATCCCTTTTCGGGCCACCTAGTTTGTGTGTTATGAACACTCCACTACATGGGCGAATTCGAGCGGGGCTTGCTTTGATGCAATATGCATCCTACCTCGTGGTATGGCGTAGATGCAATGCAAACTCACGCTACTCCAAAGGGAAAACCCGAAATGTAAAGACAATACTGAAGGGAAATAACAGAAGGGAAATAACCGAAGGGAAATAACCGAAGGGAGATATGTATATAGCTTATGTATAGGAGCCCTTACTTGGGTCTTGCAAATAAGAGCGAAGGCTCAATGTGGGTGCGTGCTTGAATTGAAAAACTTACACACACGACATGAAATTAAACCCAAATATAAATTTAAGTATGGCCTTGACTAAGGTCTTGGGAATAAGAGCGAAGGCTCAATGTGCGTGAGAGTGCTTGAATTGAAAGACTACCCACACGACATAAATGAAACCCAAATATAACTGCAATAAGGCCTTTACTAAGGTCTTGGGAGTAAGAGCGAAGGCTCAATGTGTGTGAGAGTGCTTGAATTGAAAGACTTACTCACACGACATGAAATGAAACCCAAATAGTATAGGTCGGCCCTTACTTGGGTCTTTCAAATAAGAGCGAAAGCTCAATGTGTGTGAGAGTGCTTGAATTGAAAGACTTACTCACACGACATTGTAGACGCGCGAAAATCCCCGCCTCTTCGCCTCTTTCGGGGCTTGGAGTGGATCTTTATCGTGCGTCTAAGGCCTATGTATACAAATAGGGCGTGCCAGCTAGCTTACTTAAGCTAGCGAAGATATATTTAACACTGACTTCTAAACGTGGCGACTGTGAGCAAGTAAGCTCTTGTCGTCGCAGACCTTCTTGCACCGATGCGCAAGGGTCAGTCTGTACGCTTTTGCAAGAATCGAGTTTTGGGGAGAAAGTCTACGAAACGGTTCGAGGTGTCTATTTCGGGTCTTTAAGATGCGATTGCATGTTTTAGATCACGTGGATTTGCACGTGCCTAAGTCTTTTCTTTTATCCCTTTTTGGGTCGCCTAGTTTGTGTGTTATGAACACTCCACTACATGGGCGAATTCGAGCGGGGCTTGCTTCGATGCAATATGCGTCCTACCTCGTGGTATGGCGTAGATGCAATGCAAACTCACGCTACTCCAAAGGGAAAACCCGAAATGTAAAGACAATACTGAAGGGAAATAACAGAAGGGAAATAACCGAAGGGAAATAAGTATATAAGACTTATGTATATGAGCCCTTACTCGGGTCTTGCAAATAAGAGCGAAGGCTCAATGTGGGTGCGTGCTTGAATTGAAAGACTTACACACACGACATGAATTTAAACCCAAATATAAATTGCAGTATGGCCTTGACTAAGGTCTTGGGAATAAGAGCGAAGGCTCAATGTGTGTGAGAGTGCTTCAATTAAAAGACTACCCACACGACATAAATGAAACCCAAATATAACTGCAATAAGGCCTTTGTAAACACCCCGAAATCCCACGAATTTCTCAAAATCCATCTGGTTTTATACAAGCAGCCCCAAAGGGCCATTTTGAGTCTGGAAACCCAGGAGCCTTCCAGACAACCCTGTATATATGTTTTAAACTTTATCTTTCTAAAACATATAATATGGCTTTTGAAAACCCTTTTAAAACATGTTTTGAAACCCCGAAGTGGCTTGGCCCGATCAAGACAGGACCAGGAGAGCCAAGAAGAGCCCGGAACCGGAGCACCTGTCGAGCCCGGCGCAACAACTCTTGTATCTGATTCACATCCCAGGATCTCGAACGTCCAAGACCCTGTTCTTATCAAAATAGCATTTGAAGTCATCTCCGGAAGGCAGAAACGGAGGCGAACTGCTTCATGCAAAGATTTGCACACAACGTGGAAGTCACGCCAACCCTGAATACCTTAAGGGATACAAAGCAAGGCATGAACGAGGACGTGCATGCCTTCATTATAAGGTGGAGGTCTCTTTTGGGCCAAGTGCGAGAGCCTATATCCGAAGGATGCGCAGTAATGCTCATCCTGGATAATTTGAAAAGCGAGTTAAAAACCCTTCTCTCGCTCCATGAGATTTCAACTTTCCATAAGTTGATCAAAAAGGCCTCCCTTTTCGAAACCAACTTGCGAAAAGGGACATACGACCACTTATGGAAAGGAAGTGCCGTTCCCAAAACACGTGTGGAAAAGCCCATCGCATATGGGCTGCCCACAACGGACAAAGGGGCAAAGCCCCACAAAATCGCCAATGTCCGGGTGGATCCAGGCATGGCAGGCACTTCTAAAAATTTTGAAAAAATAGAAAATAAGAGAGAAAGCAATTTTTCAAAACCAATTGAAAAATGGGAGTACACTCCGCTGGGGCAACCTGTGTCGGAGGTCCTAGACCTCTTACTTGCCCAGGGCATGATCGAACTCCCTGAAATCCCCGAAGGAGTCACGTCCAAAGGGGGGTATTTAAACCGATTTTGCAAGTATCATCGGCTCAAAGGCCATGATACCAAACGTTGCTTCTCTCTTCTAAATAAAATTGAGAACTTGATAGCGGAGGGCCGGCTCCAGGTCACTGCGGAACCTGAGCCACCTCAAGCTATCTTCAAGGAACCCTTTCCCAAACACGCCAGTGGCAGTGGGAAAGGAAAGGAGGTATGTACCCTCACCATTTCCAAGGAACTAGCGCAAAAGCCCGAACCTGGTCGACCTGCTTGTGCGCCCATCCTTGTATTATACAAGAGGCCTGCCCAAGTCGTCATTCGGGGACCACCAAAAATGGAAACCCCGGCAAAGCCAGTTGTTAAAATCCAAGGTTCTCCTCAGCTCATCCTTAGAGCCAAGTTTAGCGCGAACCCTAGGCTGGTCGTGGGGGAAGTCACTAGATCCGGGAGGATCTACCAACCCCCGCACCTTCAAGGTGCTCAAAAGGTGGTCAGTGTGCCTGGCCCCTCAAAAGCATGTATCCCTAGTGGTCTGCCAAAAGCAGATAAGGACAAAATCATCCTAAATCCTTATGATTTCGAAAACCACCTTTCAAAGATTCCTATTCACATGTCTATCCTAGAGCTTGTCAAAACCTCGCCTAGGCATAGACTTGTCTTAGAGAAAATTCTAGAAAGGGCCAAGGTTGATTCGAACATAAGTCTGGAATCCTTGTCTGCCCAAGTGGCTTTATTAGGAGCAAAATCGCCCATCACCTTTTCGGAAGATGATGTAGATAGACCCCACGAAACCCATAACCAGGCCCTGCACATCGAGGTGGTTCTAAACAACCACTCTCTGGACAGGTGCCTAGTCGATGGTAGAGGAGGGCTCAACATCCTTCCACTTCACGTGGCGTACAAAATCGGAGTCACCTTGACTTCAGTGAACCCAAGCCCCATCGTTATCACTGGATACGATGGGAATGCGTCTAGACCTTTAGGATCCATCGAACTCCCAATGGAAACGGGAGGGATCGAACACACGGGGGTGTTCCATGTCTTGGACATCCACCCCCATTATAACCTGTTGCTGGGAAGACCCTGGATACACAGTTTGTGCGCTGTGCCATCCACCTTCCACAAGTGTGTCAAGATCCCTTTTAGGGAACAGGTCGTAGTGATCCTAGGTGAGAGTCACCCACAGCTTCAGGGGATCATAAACTCCCCTTGTTTATCGAGCTCCCAGGCCCATGAGTCTAACCTGGGGCAAATTATGGTTAAGCCACCTCGGCTCATGTTGAACAACCCTAGGAAGGTTGTATGTGTGAAGGGGCCGCCTAAAGCAGGCCCCCTCCCGACTCTAATCCTCCTAGGAAAACCC
The DNA here is from genome assembly GCA_036023115.1 of Brasenia schreberi. Taxonomy (NCBI): domain Eukaryota; kingdom Viridiplantae; phylum Streptophyta; class Magnoliopsida; order Nymphaeales; family Cabombaceae; genus Brasenia; species Brasenia schreberi. The sequence continues at coordinate 3,282,193 of JAYKKT010000079.1, forward strand.
AAGCGTTCCCTATTTCCAAAACCCCTGGACAAAAGGCCATACGAGCCTAATATGGACGATAGCATGTTCCAAGACCATGACTTGTATCCCATCTTTTCAAAAAACAAAAGGTCGTGGAACATGTTATTAAACATGGGCTACACGCCCTACAAAAGTCTAGGGGCACAAAACCAGGGTTTCCTAGAGCCCATCCTTCCTAGGGCCAACCCAAGCCGATATGGGATCGGCTATACTCCCCAAATACCGCCGGAGCCACCCCCTGTGACCACCTGGGTCAAGGGTGCCCCGGAGCCTGTCTTAGAAGAGACCTACGGTTTAGACCTCCTATTCCGAGTCTAACCCGTAGTGTTTTCCCTTTGTAGGTATGACGGAAGATCCCTTTTTCTAAAAATACCAAAAACATTTGAAAACTTAAAATCAAAAAAATCGAAAAACAAGAAAAACCAAAAACAATGGAAAAACAAAAACTCGAAAAAAGTGTGCTTTGTATAGTTCCCAAAGTTCTTGTTTTACAAAAACCCAAAAAAATCGAAAATTTGGAAAATACCAAAAAGATTTTGTATATAACTGCTCCTGGTATGACTTTGGCGAAAGAAAAGGATTTTGAAAGAAACGTCGTCTGCATAGCCAGACCAAAAATTTCGAAATCACTTGAAAATCCAAGTACAAAACCAGGTTATTTTGAAAACCACGCATCAAGTTCCCTCGGGTCTAAAGCCCACGAGAATGATCAAAGCCCAGAAGTGGATCCCCTTGAGGAAGATCCCACTTCTGAGCTCCCAGAGTTTCATAGAATTCTCGATTTTGAAAGACCTTCCCAAACAGTAGGAGGAGATTTCGTAGAGGTGAACCTAGGGGATGATTCCAATCCCAAAACCATCAAAATAGGCACATGCTTGCATAAAACTGAAAAGTTAGCATTCATTGCATTTCTACGAACCTATTTAGATGTGTTTGCATGGACGTATGAAGACATGCCGGGCATAGATCCCAGCATAGTCGAGCATCGTCTTCCCTTAGATATAGGAGTAAGACCAATAAAGCAGAAGCTTAGGAAAATACACCCGAATGTACACACGCAAGTCAAAGAGGGTTTAGAAGATCTGCTAAAAGCCGGATTTATAAAACCCATTGCGTATTCTGATTGGTTGTCAAATATCGTTGCAATTCGAAAAACCAATGGGAAAATTCGAATATGCATCGATTTCAGAAACCTGAATAAAGCCACTCCAAAGGATAATTATCCTTTACCAAACATAGATTTGATAGTCGATAGTACTGCAAATCATGAAATGTTTTCATTTATGGATGGCTATTCAGGCTACAATCAAATCAAACTAAATCCACGAGATCAGGGTAAGACCGCCTTCACAACCCCATGGGGCACGTACTGCTATACAGTCATGCCCTTTGGTTTGAAAAATGCCGGCGCAACATACCAACGAGCCATGAACACGATCTTCCATGATCAAATTCACGAGCTTGTAGAAGTGTATGTAGATGATCTCTTGGCAAAATCCAAAACCCGATGCACCCATATCGAATGTTTACAAAAGATTTTCGAAAGGCTTAGGCTTTACAAAGTAATGCTAAACCCTCAAAAATGTGTGTTCGGGGTAGAATCAGGGAAGCTTCTAGGCTTTATGGTGAGCCAAAGGGGAATAGAAGTCGACCCCTCTAAGTGTCGAGCCATCATAGACATGGCTCCACCCTCCAATCTCACCCAAGTCCGTAGCCTCCAGGGTCGATTACAATCTGTGCGCCGATTCATATCGAATCTGGCAACTAGATGCGAACCCTTCAACAAACTGTTGAGGAAGGGTACGAAATTCTTATGGGATGACGAATGCCAAAAGTCCTTCGAGAGACTAAAGGCATACTTGGTTAATCCCCCTGTTTTGAATCCTCCAAAACAAGGAAAACCGCTTTTATTATACATCTCCGTGCATGTAAACGCTTTAGGAGCCCTGTTGGCTCAATACGAGGATGACACCCATAAGGAGTATGCCATCTACTATATTTCAAAAACTCTCTTGGCTTATGAACGAAATTATCAAGCCATGGAGAAGACGTGCTTGGCCCTAGTTTGGGCCTGCCAGAAATTCAGACACTATTTCCTAGATCATGAGATCTGGATAGTGTCCAAGCTTGATCCAATCAAGCACTTGTTCGAAAAACCCATTCTCATGGGTAGATTGGGCAAATGGCAACTCCTTCTAATGGAGTATGATCTGAAATACCATCACCAGATCTCCATTAAGGGGCAAGCCCTAGCAGATTACGTGGCTGACTTCCCCTTGGAGGACACATATCCCACTCTTGTCGAAATGCCTGATGAAGGCATATTGCAAAACCATTTTCAAAACCACATTTTGGCAAATTCTTTCGAAAACCAAGTGTGGAAGATGCACTTCGACGGGGCACGAAACCAACGAGGGGCTGGTGCCGGGATCATCCTAATCTCCCTTGAAAAGGGCGAGATTCCCATAGCAGTCCGCTTAGATTTTGAATGTTCCAACAACGTAGCTGAGTATGAAGCACTCATACAAGGCTTAAGGATTTCGAAAACTCTAGGGGCATCATGCATCGAGGTCTTTGGAGATTCGCTCCTTGTCATAAACCAGGTTTTAAAAATTTGGCAAGTACGTAATGAGAAACTACTTCCATATCACGAGTTGGCCACTCGATTGGTCCAATCCTTCCAATCGTGTAAGCTCACACACGTGGGAAGAGAGGACAATGGCATCGCCGATGCCCTCTCTTCCTTGGGTTCAGCCCTGAAGGTCGATCCCATTTTAGGGACCAGATCTTTGGAAATATGGCATGCGCCCCATCCATCCACACACGACTTAGATATTTGCCAAAACAACCCAGAGTCTATTGAAAAACCCTGGTTCTATGACATAAAACAATTTTTAGAAAATGGGGGATTCACCGAGGATGCCACATCCAAAGATAGGGCATTCATTCGTAAAATTTCGACCCGATACACCATTCTGGGTGGGGTCTTATACAAAAAGAGTTTTACCGGCATTCTGCTTAGGTGTATCGACCTAGAGGAGGCTAGGATAGTGATGCACGAGTTCCACGACGGAGAATGTGGAGGTTATGTTAATGCCAACATGATGGCGATGAAAATACTTAGAGGGGGTTATTTTTGGTCCACCCTGAAAAAGGATTGTCACGATCATGTTAGGAAGTGTCATCCATGTCAAGTGCATGGGCACGCCATTCATATCCCTTCATCTGCATTGCATTCCGTGGTCAGCCCCTGGCCATTTACCATGTGGGCGTTTGACATTGTAGGCCCCATATTTCCAAAGGCCTCGAATGGGCATCGTTTTATTTTAGCAGCCACGGAGTATTTCTCCAAGTGGGTGGAAGCCATTTCCCTAACGAATGTAATGGGGCAACATGTGGTGGCTTTCATCCAAAGGAATATCTTGGCTCGATTTGGGGTTCCACGAGACCTTGTGTCTGATAATGGTACCCCATTCAAGAACGAGCGGATGGTTAAGTTGTGCAACACGTATGGCATAACTCACCACTTCTCCTCGCCCTACTACCCTCAAGGCAACGGCCAAGCCGAAGCCACAAACAAGACTCTCATTGGTATCATTGAGAAAACCTTAGAGAAGGGTAGGAGGTGGCATGAGAAGCTGGATGAAGCCTTATGGGCTTATAGGACTTCCATCCGGACTCCCACGAATGCCACACCATTCGAATTGGTCTATGGCACAAACGCCATTCTTCCCATTCATACCCAACTGCATTCATTCCATACATCCATTGCACTCGACCTCCCCCTAGAGACGCTTCAGCATGCTAGGATGGCCGAGCTAGATTTGCTAGATGAGAGGCGACTCCTTGCCATGGATCATGCTCGTGCATACCGGCAAAGGATAGCCCGACATTATACCAAACACATGAGACCTCGCCACTTTGAAGTGGGAGATCTGGTCTTAAAAACTATCCACCATCGTGGCCCACACCCCCTAGGCAAGTGGCGCCCCAACTGGGATGGACCCTATGTTGTACGAGCAACCACTACGAACAATTCGTATTGGTTGATCGATGTAGAAGGTAGGAATTTAGCAGATCCTATCAATATTCAATACTTAAAGAAGTATCATGTGTAGGATCTGGATTAAATTCCAGTTTTTTGAAAATTTGAGAGGGATAGCTGCCCTGAGACGTGTAAATAAGGTGAAAAGGCGAACTCGTGTGACCCTAAGTGAGAGAATTCGCACTTGTGAAAGAGTGGAGTTTTCAAAATCGTGGTTGCATTTCAAAATCCTTCTTCTTACAAAGAAAGGCCTAGTTTAACATAGCAAGATACTTGCAAGTAGTACGTGCTATTTCTAAATAGGCTGATCTGGAATGGATCGAGTGTAGGCTTGGGATAAGTCCTCCCCTCTTCTCTTCTCCTTTCAAAAGGAAAACAAAGGCCCAAATCAAAAGGGAATTTCCCATTTAAAGTCTCTTTTCAAAAGAAAGAAACCAGACTTCAAAAAGAAAAATCGATTCTCTTATAAAAAAGAGGGATTAAAGAAAAAATACTCCCAAAGGGAGACCCTCTAGGAAAAAAAGGAAAAAGAGGCCAAAAAGCTCAAAAAGAGCAGTTTTCCGCCTTCTATGCCTTAAACCACGGGACGCTTCAGAAGGGACCGTGGTATCTCTTTCCCATCCCTGGCTTATCCCAAGCTAAAGCATGGTTCATTTCGAGGAATCCTAAAGTAAAAATAGGATTTACTTACTTGAATTTCATCTTGTTTGAGAATTCGACGTTTCGAGTAAGGCGTAGGAATTTGAAATGAAGCTTGTTTTCTTATAAAAACCTCCGCTAAATAAGCGAGTGTTAAGACTCAAACAAGGGCAAGCACGAAGAGCTCGAGATCCTTAGGATCGAGACTCAAGACAGTTGTCCCGTTTGTAAATAGTTTTGTAAATAAGTTTTGAAAACCGAACATCGAACAGCATAGGATTTGCTCACTTGGAGCAATAGACCTTGTCAGTCTCTAGAGTTCGACCACATCTGGTCTCTGGGAGGTCGCCACTCTTGGCACCACACCCATGTCATCTGCATTCCACGCATTGTACTTGCATGAACATGATCCCATTTAGGACCAGATTCCATAAGTGAACCCTTTGGCGTGATATCTCCTCCTACCAGAGTTTGTAAAATTGAGATTTTGCTAAAATGGGACGATCCCATATTCTTCGTGGCTAGATCTAGGGAGACATTAAAAGGGGTGTTTGTTATCTTTGCCCTTATCCAAATCGATTTGGACAAGGCCAAAGAGGGGCATCTGTAAACACCCCGAAATCTCACGAATTTCTCAAAATCCATCTGGTTTTATACAAGCAGCCCCAAAGGGCCATTTTGAGTCTGGAAACCGAGGAGCCTTCCAGACAACCCTGTATATATGTTTTAAACTTTATCTTTCTAAAACATATAATATGGCTTTTGAAAACCCTTTTAAAACATGTTTTGAAACCCCGAAGTGGCTTGGCCCGATCAAGACAGGACCAGGAGAGCCAAGAAGAGCCCGGAACCGGAGCACCTGTCGAGCCCGGCGCAGCAACTCTTGTATCTGATTCACATCCCAGGATCTCGAACGTCCAAGACCCTGTTCTTATCAAAATAGCATTTGAAGTCATCTCCGGAAGGCAGAAACGGAGGCGGACGACTATGTTGGCGAAGACCCAACGCAGACGGAGTACTGATGCTGTCAGACCCCGCACGAATCGTCCGTTTCGAATCCAGCTCGAAGGAGTCAGAGTTCAATTTGGATTGGATCTGGACCATATATATCCAGATTCCAATCCAAACCCATATGTGGACTTGGATTTGGATTTGGATCCAGAGATCCAATCCAATATCCATATCCATGGCCCACATCACCTTCTCATAAATGGAGGTGGGGCCCACTTGAGATTCACGTGGGATATTGGGCATGAGAGAGAGTGGGGTGAAAAATATCAAGAGTGTTGTATTAAGCTTGACTTGTGTGTCAAGTTTGGGTTAATCATGTGGGTTAGCCTAATTGAGTGGGTTTAAGCTTGTAATTAGCTAAAACCTAACCTAGGGCTGCACCAACATGGGGTGATCAAGGTCTATGGGCCATGCTAAGGGAGCTCCTTCACCTAAACCTAGCCCAAAATGCCTAAACCTAACCCAAACCCCTAATCCACCCCTAATCTGAGCCTAATCACCTAACCCAATTCCCTAATCCCGTCCTAATCCCAACCTAATCACCTAACCCACTTCCCTAATCCTTCCCTAAACCTAGATTAATTTCCCTAATCCTAGCCTAATCACCTAACCTAGCTCACTAAACCTCACCCTAAAACCCAACCACCTAACCTAGCCCTAAACCCCTAAACCACCCTTAGCCCACGATTTACCCAAACCCCTAGTTTTAAAATATCTGGCCCAACCTTTTCCAGCCCACCTTATCTACATACCACCCTACCTAAACCACCTAACCACTACCCATAGCCCAGCCCTAACCGACCTACCCATCCCCTATTTAAACCCCCCTCCTTGTGGGCGGGTTCTCCAAGTGGGAACCACTACCTCACCCAGCCGGGACGACTCCCCACCTTGGCCTGCTCCAGCTGCTCCACCAGCCGCCACCTGCTCCGCCACCTTCCCTCTTCGATCCACCACCACCACCCCTCAGCCGGACGCCACCACCTCCACCCAACCGAACTAGCCGACAGCCACCTGCCCGCCACCTTCCCACTTCATCCACCACCTCTCCCCATTCGGTAAGTACCCCAAACTCCCTCAAGGCCCCTCTCTACCACCTCTCCACTCTTAGCCACCCATCCTACCTTCATCTCAGCCCTTTTGCCGCCACCACCTAAACCTAGCCGAACCTAGTATAACCCAAGCTGCCGGCCACTACCTAGCTATCATGTCCCATTCGGCTTTCCCCTAGGTGTCCTACTCGGCCCTCCCACCAGCTCACCTCTTAGGTCCAATTTCCCTAAACTCCCAACTACCCTAGTGACCCTAAGAACCCACTCATTCAGCCATTTAAACCCCTTACCTTGAGGCGCCATCTACTTGCCGCCGGCCACCTCCGAGGCGCCTATCCCGCGCCCCACTCGCAGTCGGCCAGCACCCTTGATCACCTACCTTCGCGGAGCTCCCGTTTGCAGCCCAAGGCCAAGCCCACGCTCAAGCAAGACCTCTACGGACCAGCTACTCGTAAGTGTCTAAACTCGGTCTTTAGTCATACACTTGCTTGAAATTCAATTTGATATGGGGTTGTAATAACGGAGCATAGTCTCCCCCCGCTTGTAATAACGTGGCTTGGCACAACCACACACGTGCACTCTCTTAGTCGTGCACAATTTTGAACACACACGGGCCTAATCAGCCCCTAATATATAAGTGTATATATACTTTCATTTTCGAAGGGTTTTGTTTAAGTTGGGTGCGTTGTCTTTCAATTCAAGCACTCTCACACACATTGAACTTTTGCTCTTATTTGAAAGAACCAAGTAAGGGCCGACCTATACTATTTGGGTTTCATTTCTTGTCGTGTGAGTAAGTCTTTCAATTCAAGCACTCTCACACACATTGAGCTTTCGCTCTTATTTGAAAGACCCAAGTAAGGGCCGACCTATACTATTTGGGTTTCATTTCTTGTCGTGTGAGTAAGTCTTTCAATTCAAGCACTCTCACACACATTGAGCTTTCGCTCTTATTTGAAAGACCCAAGTAAGGGCCGACCTATACTATTTGGGTTTCATTTCATGTCGTGTGAGTAAGTCTTTCGATTCAAGCACTTTCACACACATTGAGCCTTCGCTCTTACTCCCAAGACCTTAGTAAAGGCCTTATTGCAGTTATATTTGGGTTTCATTTATGTCGTGTGGGTAGTCTTTTAATTGAAGCACTCTCACACACATTGAGCCTTCGCTCTTATTCCCAAGACCTTAGTCAAGGCCATACTGCAATTTATATTTGGGTTTAAATTCATGTCGTGTGTGTAAGTCTTTCAATTCAAGCACGCACCCACATTGAGCCTTCGCTCTTATTTGCAAGACCCGAGTAAGGGCTCATATACATAAGTCTTATATACTTATTTCCCTTCGGTTATTTCCCTTCTGTTATTTCCCTTCAGTATTGTCTTTACATTTCGGGTTTTCCCTTTGGAGTAGCGTGAGTTTGCATTGCATCTACGCCATACCACGAGGTAGGACGCATATTGCATCGAAGCAAGCCCCGCTCGAATTCGCCCATGTAGTGGAGTGTTCATAACACACAAACTAGGCGACCCAAAAAGGGATAAAAGAAAAGACTTAGGCACGTGCAAATCCACGTGATCTAAAACATGCAATCGCATCTTAAAGACCCGAAATAGACACCTCGAACCGTTTCGTAGACTTTCTCCCCAAAACTCGATTCTTGCAAAAGCGTACAGACTGACCCTTGCGCATCGGTGCAAGAAGGTCTGCGACGACAAGAGCTTACTTGCTCACAGTCGCCACGTTTAGAAGTCAGTGTTAAATATATCTTCGCTAGCTTAAGTAAGCTAGCTGGAACGCCCTATTTGTATACATAGGCCTTAGACGCACGATAAAGATCCACTCCAAGCCCCGAAAGAGGCGAAGAGGCGGGGATTTTCGCGCGTCTACAGCCTTTACTAAGGTCTTGGGAGTAAGAGCGAAGGCTCAATGTGTGTGAAAGTGCTTGAATCGAAAGACTTACTCACACGACATGAAATGAAACCCAAATAGTATAGGTCGGCCCTTACTTGGGTCTTTCAAATAAGAGCGAAAGCTCAATGTGTGTGAGAGTGCTTGAATTGAAAGACTTACTCACACGACAAGAAATGAAACCCAAATAGTATAGGTCGGCCCTTACTTGGGTCTTTCAAATAAGAGCGAAAGCTCAATGTGTGTGAGAGTGCTTGAATTGAAAGACTTACTCACACGACAAGAAATGAAACCCAAATAGTATAGGTCGGCCCTTACTTGGGTCTTTCAAATAAGAGCGAAAGCTCAATGTGTGTGAGAGTGCTTGAATTGAAAGACAACGCACCCAACTTAAACAAAACCCTTCGAAAATGAAAGTATATATACACTTATATATTAGGGGCAGATTAGGCCCGTGTGTGTTCAAAATTGTGTACGACTAAGAGAGTGCACGTGTGTGGTTGTGCCAAGCCACGTTATTACAAGCGGGGGGAGACTATGCTCCGTTATTACAACCCCGTATCAAATTGAATTTCAAGCAAGTGTACGACTAAAGACCGAGTTTAGACACTTACGAGTAGCTGGTCCGTAGAGGTCTTGCTTGAGCGTGGGCTTGGCCTTGGGCTGCAAACGGGAGCTCCGCGAAGGTAGGTGATCAAGGGTGCTGGCCGGCTGCAAGTGGGGCGCGGGATAGGCGCCTCGGAGGTGGCCGACGGCAAGTAGATGGCGCCTCAAGGTAAGGGGTTTAAATGGCTGAATGAGTGGGTTCTTAGGGTCACTAGGGGAGTTGGGAGTTTAGGGAAATTGGACCTAAGAGGTGAGCTGGTGGGAGGGCCGAGTAGGACACCTAGGGGAAAGCCGAATGGGACATGATAGCTAGGTAGTGGCCGGCAGCTTGGGTTATACTAGGTTCGGCTAGGTTTAGGTGGTGGCGGCAAAAGGGCTGAGATGAAGGTAGGATGGGTGGCTAAGAGTGGAGAGGTGGTAGAGAGGGGCCTTGAGGGAGTTTGGGGTACTTACCGAATGGGGAGAGGTGGCGGATGATGTGGGAAGGTGGCGGGCAGGTGGCTGTCGGCTGGTTCGGTTGGGTGGAGGTGGTGGCGTCCGGCTGAGGGGTGGTGGTGGTGGATGGAAGAGGGAAGGTGGCGGAGCAGGTGGCGGCTGGTGGAGCAGCTGGAGCAGGCCAAGGTGGGGAGTCGTCCCGGCTGGGTGAGAGAAGGGAGAAGGAGAGGGCCCGGCTGGGTGAGGTAGTGGTTCCCACTTGGAGAACCCGCCCACAAGGAGGGGGGTTTAAATAGGGGATGGGTAGGTCGGTTAGGGCTGGGCTGTGGGTAGTGGTTAGGTGGTTTAGGTAGGGTGGTATGTAGATAAGGTGGGCTGGAAAAGGTTGGGCCAGATATTTTAAAACTAGGGGTTTGGGTAAATCGTGGGCTAAGGGTGGTTTAGGGGTTTAGGGCTAGGTTAGGTGGTTGGGTTTTAGGGTGAGGTTTAGTGAGCTAGGTTAGGTGATTAGGCTAGGTTTAGGCTAGGATTAGGGAAATTAATCTAGGTTTAGGGAAGGATTAGGGAAGTGGGTTAGGTGATTAGGTTGGGATTAGGACGGGATTAGGGAATTGGGTTAGGTGATTAGGCTCAGATTAGGGGTGGATTAGGGGTTTGGGTTAGGTTTAGGCATTTTGGGCTAGGTTTAGGTGAAGGAGCTCCCTTAGCATGGCCCATAGACCTTGATCACCCCATGTTGGTGCAGCCCTAGGTTAGGTTTTAGCTAATTACAAGCTTAAACCCACTCAATTAGGCTAACCCACATGATTAACCCAAACTTGACACACAAGTCAAGCTTAATACAACACTCTTGATATTTTTCACCCCACTCTCTCTCATGCCCAATATCCCACGTGAATCTCAAGTGGGCCCCACCTCCATTTATGAAAAGGTGATGTGGGCCATGGATATGGATATTGGATTGGATCTCTGGATCCAAATCCAAATCCAAGTCCACATATGGGTTTGGATTGGAATCTGGATATATATGGTCCAGATCCAATCCAAACTGAACTCTGACTCCTTCGAGCTGGATGCAATGCAAACTCACGCTACTCCAAAGGGAAAACCTGAAATGTAAAGACAATACTGAAGGGAAATAATTGAAGGGAAATAGCCGAAGGGAAATGACTTGTAAAGTAAGTGCCGAAGGGAGATATGTATATAGAATATGTATATGAGCCCTTACTCGGGTCTTGCAAATAAGAGCGAAGGCTCAATGTGGGTGCGTGCTTGAATTAAAAAGACTTACACACACGACATGAAATTAAACCCAAATATAAATTGCAGTATGGCCTTGACTAAGGTCTTGGGAGTAAGAGCGAAGGCTCAATGTGTGTGAGTGCTTGAATTGAAGTACTACACACACGACATAAATGAAACCCAAATATAACTGCAATAAGGCCTTTACTAAGGTCTTGGGAATAAGAGCGAAGGCTCAATGTGTGTGAGAGTGCTTGAATTGAAAGACTTACTCACACGACATGAAATGAAACCCAAATAGTATAGGTCGGCCCTTACTTGGGTCTTTTAAATAAGAGCGAAAGCTCAATGTGTGTGAGAGTGCTTGAATTGAAAGACTTACACACACGAGATGAAATGAAACCCAAATAGTATAGGTCGGCCCTTACTTGGGTCTTTCAAATAAGAGCGAAAGCTCAATGTGTGTGAGTGCTTGAATTGAAAGACAACGCACCCAACTTAAGCAAAACCCTTCGAAAATGAAAGTATATGTATATACTTATGTATTATGGGCTGATTAGGCCCGTGTGTGTTCAAAATCGTGCACAACTAGGAGAGTGCACGTGTGTGGGTGTGCCAAGCCACGTTATTACAAGCGGGGGGAGACTATGCTCCGTTATTACAACCCCATATCAAATTAAATCTCAAGCAAGTATACAACTAAAGACCGAGTTAGGCACTTACTAGTAGCTGGTCCGTAGAGGCCTTGCTTGAGCGTGGGCTTGGCCTTCGCCTTGGGCTGCAAACGGGAGCTCCGCGAGGTTGAGCGACAAGGGGTGCTGGCCGGCTGCAAATGGGACACGGGATAGGCGCCTTGATGGTGGCCGGCTGCAAGTGGGTGTCGCCTTGGTGTGGGGGATTAAAGGGGCTGGGCCAAGTGAGTATGTAGGGTCACTAGGAGAGTATAGAGTGTTCGGGAGTATGGGCCTAAGGGGAGCTTAAGGGAAGGCCGAATGGGACACCTAGGGGAAAAGAGATGGCTGGCCGAATGCAAGGGATAGTCGGTTGGAGTGGCCGACTAGGGGAATGTGGTGGTGGTGGGCTGCTAGGATGACTAAGGCTGGAGTATGGGAAAGTAGCTAGTTAGGTGATGGGGCTAGGTGGTAGTGGGGATAGTGGGTGTAAGGGAGTGTTATGGGCAGGTCTTAGGAAGTCTAATAGGGTGGCCGGGTGTAGTTAGGGGAGTTAGGTAGTGGCAAATGGCTGGGGCAGCTAAGGTTTGGCCGAGTGGGAGTGGTGGCGGCGAGTGGCTGGGAGTGGAGGTAAGGTGGTGGTATGGTGGGTGGCTGGGAGTGGAGAGGGAGTAGAGAAAGAGCTAGGTAGAGTGGGGGGTACTTACCGAATGGAGAGAAGATGGCGCTCGGCTGGAAGGAAGCTGGGCAGGTGGTGAGGCTCGGCCGGGAGGTGGTGGAGATGGCGGTGCAAGTGGTGGTGGGATGGAGGGATGGTGGTGGTGCAGGCGGAGCAGGTGGAGCAAGTTCGGCTGGGCTGGGAAGTGGGGGCTCGGCTGGGCTTGGGGAAGGCGACTGGATTCTAGAACCCGCCCCCAAGGGGGGGGGTTTATATAGGGATGGGTAGGTCGGTTAGGGCTGGGTTTGGGGTAGTGGTTAGGTGGTTTAGGTTGGGTGGTATGAAGATAAGGTGGGCTGGAAAGGGTAGGGCCAGATATTTTAAATACTAGGGGTTTGGGTAGATTGTGGGCTAGGGGTAGTTTAGGGGTTTAGGGCTAGGTTAGGTGGTTGGGTTTTAGGGTGAGGTTTAGCGAGCTAGGTTAGGTGATTAGGCTAGGTTTAGGGAAATTAACCTAGGTTTAGGGAAGGATTAGGGAAGTGGGTTAGGTGATTAGGTTGGGATTAGGCCGGGATTAGGGAAGTGGGTTAGGTGATTAGGTTCAGATTAGGGGTGGATTAGGGTGGAAGGCTAGGATTAGGTGTTTAGGGTTAGGTTTAGGTGGAGGAGCTCCCTTTGCATGGCCCATAGACCTTAACCACCTCATGTTGGTGCAGCCCTAGGTTAGGTTTTGGCTAATTACAAGCTTAAACCCACTCAATTAGGCTAACCCACATGATTAACCCCAAACTTGACACACAAGTCAAGCTTAATTACAACACACACTTGATCTTATCCACCCCCATTCTCTCTCATGCCCATAATCCCACATGAAATTCAAGTGGGCCCCACCTCCATTTATGAGAAGGTGATGTGGGCCATGGATATGGATATTGTGCGGGGTCTGACAGCATCAGTACTCCGTCTGCGTTGGGTCTTCGCCAACATGGTCGTCCGCCTCCGTTTCTGCCTTCCGGAGATGACTTCAAATGACATTTTGATAAGAACAGGGTCTTGGACGTTCGAGATCCTGGGGGTATGGATGTGATACAAGAGTTGCTGTGCCGGGCTCGACATGTGCTCCAGTTCCGGGCTCTTCTTAGCTCTCCTGGTCCTATCTTGATCGGGCCAAGCCACTTCGGGGTTTCAAAAACGTGTTTTAAAAGGTTTTCAAAAGCCATATCATATGTTTTTGAAAGATAAAGTTTAAAACATATATACAAGGTTGTCTGGAAGGCTCCTGGGTTTCCAGACTCAAAAATGGCCCTTTGGGGCTGCTTGTATAAAACCAGATGGATTTTGAGAAATTCGTGGGATTTCGGGGTGTTTACAGATGCCCCTCTTTGGCCTTGTCCAAATAGATTTGGATAAGGGCAAAGATGACAAACACCCCTTTTAATGTCTCCCTAGATCTAGCCACGAAGAATATGGGATCGTCCCATTTTTAGCAAAATCTCAATTTACAAACTCTGGTAGGAGGAGATATCACGCCAAAGGGTTTTACTATGGAATCTGCTCCTAAATGGGATCATGTTCATGCAAGTACCATGTGTGGAATGCAAATGACATGGGTGTGGTGCCAAAAGGGGCAACCTCCCAGGGACCAGATGTGGTCGAACTCTAGAGACTTACAAGGCCTACTGCTCCAAGTGAGCAAATCCTATGTTGTTCGATGTTCGGTTTTCAAAACTTATTTACAAAAGCTATTTACAAAAGGGACAACTGTCTTGAGCCTCGATCCTAAGGATCTCGAGCTCTTCGTGCTTGCCCTTGTTTGAGTCTTAACACTCGCTTATCTAGCGGAGGTTTTATAAGAAAAACAAGCTTCATTTCAAATTCCTATGTCTTACTCGAAACGTCAAATTCTCAAACAAGATGAAATTCAAGTAAGTAAATCCTATTTTTACTTTAGGATTCCTCGAAATGAACCATGCTTTAGCTTGGGATAAGCCAGGGATGGGAAAGAGATACCATGGTCCCTTCTGAAGCGTCCCGTGGTTTGAGGCATAGAAGGTGGAAAACTGCTCTTTTTGAGCTTTTTGGCCTCTTTTCATTTTTTTCATAGAGGGTCTCCCTTTGGGAGTATTTTTTCTTTAATCCCTCTTTTTCACAAGAGATTCGATTTTTCTTTTAAATTATGGTTTCTTTCTTTTGGAAAAAGACTTTGAATGGGGAATTCCCTTTTGTTTTGGGCCTTTTTTTTCCTTTTTGGAAGGAGAAGAGAAGAGGGGAGGACTTATCCCAAGCCTACACTCGATCCATTCCAGATCAGCCTATTTAGAAATAGCACGTACCACTTGCAAGTATCTTGCTATGTTGAACTAGGCCTTTCTTTGTAAGAAGAAGGATTTTGAAATGTAACCACGATTTTGAAAACTCCGCTCTTTCACAAGTGTGAATTCTCTCACTCAGGGTCACACGAGTTTGCCTTTGCACCTTATTCACATGTCTCACGGCAGCTATCCCTTTTAATAATTTTGAAAAATGGAACTTAATCCAGATCCTACACATGATACTTCTTTAAGTATTGAATATTGATAGGATCTGCTAAGTTCCTACCTTCTACATCGATCAACCAATATGAATTGTTCGTAGTGGTTGCTCGTACAACATAGGGTCCATCCCAGTTGGGGCGCCACTTGCCTAGGGGGTGTGGGCCACGATGGTGGATGGTTTTTAAGACCAGATCTCCTACTTCAAAGTGGCGAGGTCTCATGTGTTTGCTATAATGTCGGGCTATCCTTTGCCGGTATGCACGAGCATGATCCATGGCAAGGAGTCGCCTCTCATCTAGCAAATCTAGTTCGGCCATCCTAGCATGCTGAAGCGTCTCTAGGGGGAGGTCGAGTGCTATGGATGTATGAAATGAATGCAGTTGGGTAAGAATGGGAAGAATGGCGTTTGTGCCATAGACCAATTCGAATGGTGTGGCATTCGTGGGAGTCCGGATGGAAGTCCTATAAGCCCATAAGGCTTCATCCAGCTTCTCGTGCCACGTCCTATCCTTCTCTAAGGTTTTCTCAATAATACTAATGAGAGTCTTGTTTGTGGCTTCGGCTTAGCCGTTGCCTTGAGGGTAGTAGGGCGAGGAGAAGTGGTGAGTTATGCCATATGTGTTGCACAACTTAACCATCCGCTCGTTCTTGAATGGGGTACCATTATCAGACACAAGGTCTCGTGGAACCCCAAATCGAGCCAAGATATTCCTCGGGATGAAAGCCACCACATGTTGCCCCATTACATTGGTTAGGGAAATGGCTTCCACACACTTGGAGAAATACTCTGTGGCTGCTAAAATAAATCGATGCCCATTCAAGGACTTTGGAAATATTGGGCCTACAATGTCAAACGCCCACATGGTAAATGGCCAGGGGCTGACCACGGAATGCAATGCAGATGATGGGATATGAATGGCGTGCCCATGCACTTGACATGGATGACACTTCCTAACATGATCGTGACAATCCCTTTTCAGGGTGGACCAAAAATAGCCCCCTCTAAGTATTTTCATCGCCATCATGTTGGCATTAACATGACCTCCACATTCTCCATCGTGGAACTCATGCATCACTATCCTAGCCTCCTCTAGGTCGATACACCTAAGCAGAATGTCGGTAAAACTTTTTTTGTATAAGACCCCACCCAGAATGGTGTATCGGGTCAAAATCTTACGAATGAATGCCTTATCTTTGGATGTGGCATCCTCGGCGAATCCCCCATTTTCTAAAAACTGTTTGATGTTATAAAACCAGGGTTTTTCCATAGACTCTGGGTTATTTTGGCAAATGTCCAAGTCATGTGTCGATGGGTGGGGCGTACGCCATATTTCCAAAGATCTGGTCCCTGCAATGGGATCGACCTTCAGCGCTGAACCCAAGGAGGAGAGGGCATCGGCGATGCCATTGTCCTCTCTTCCTACATGTGTGAGTTTACATGATTGGAAGGATTGGACCAATCGAGTAGCCAACTCGTGATATGGAAGTAGTTTTTCATTACGTACTTGCCAAATTTTTAAAACCTGGTTTATGACAAGGAGCGAATCCCCAAAGATCTCGATGCATGATGCCCCTAGAGTTTTCGAAATCCTTAAGCCTTGTATGAGTGCTTCATACTCAGCTACGTTGTTGGAACATTCGAAATCTAAGCGGACTGCTATGGGAATCTCGCCCTTTTCAGGGGAGATTAGGATGACCCCAGCACCAGCCCCTCGTTGGTTTCGTGCCCCATCGAAGTGCATCTTCCACACTTGGTTTTCGAAAGAATTTGTCAAAATGTGGTTTTGAAAGTGGGTTTGCAATATGCCTTCATCAGGCATTTCGACAAGAGTGGGATATGCGTCCTCTAAGGGGAATTCAGCCATGTAATCTGCTAGGGCTTGCCCCTTAATGGAGATCTGGTGATGGTATTTCAGATCATACTCCATTAAAAAGAGTTGCCATTTGCCCAATCTACCCGTGAGAATGGGTTTTTCGAACAAATGCTTGATTGGATCAAGCTTGGACACTATCCAGATCTCATGATCTAGAAAATAGTGTCTGAACTTCTGGCAGGCCCAGACTAGGGCCAAGCACGTCTTCTCCATGGCTTGATAATTTCGTTCATAAGCCAAGAGAGTTTTCGAAATATAGTAGATGGCATACTCCTTATGGGCATCATCCTCGTATTGAGCCAACAGGGCTCCTAAAGCATTTGCATGCACGGAGATGTATAATAAAAGCGGTTTTCCTTACTTTGGAGGATTCAAAACAGGGGGATTAACCAAGTATGCCTTCAGTCTCTCGAAGGACTTTTGGCATTCGTCATCCCATAAGAATTTCGTACCCTTCCTCAACAGTTTGTTGAAGGGTTCGCATCTAGTTGCCAGATTCAATATGAATCGGCGAACGGATTGTAAGCGACCCTGGAGGCTACGGATTTGGGTGAGATTGGAGGGTGGAGCCATGTCTATGATGGCTCGACACTTAGAGGGGTCGACTTCTATTCCCCTTTGGCTCACCATAAAGCCGAGAAGCTTCCCTGATTCTACCCCGAACACACATTTTTTTGGGTTTAGCTTTACTTTGTAAAGCCTAAGCCTTTCGAAAATCTTTTGTAAACATTCGATATGGGTGCATCGGGTTTTGGATTTTGCCAAGAGATCATCTACATACACTTCTACAAGCTCATGGATTTGATCATGGAAGATCGTGGTCATGGCTCGTTGGTATGTTGCGCCGGCATTTTTCAAACCAAAGGGCATGACTGTATAGCAGTACGTGCCCCATGGGGTTGTGAAGGCGGTCTTACCCTGATCTCGTGGACTTAGTTTGATTTGATTATAGCCTGAATAGCCATCCATAAATGAAAACATTTCATGATTTGCAGTACTATCGACTATTAAATCTATGTTTGGTAAAGGATAATTATCCTTTGGAGTGGCTTTATTCAGGTTTCTGAAATCGATGCATATTCGAATTTTCCCATTGGTTTTTCGAACTACAATGATATTTGACAACCAATCAGAATACGCAATGGGTTTTATAAATCCGGCTTTTAGCAGATCTTCTAAACCCTCTTTGACTTGCATGTGTACATTCGGGTGTATTTTCCTAAGCTTCTGCTTTATGGGTTTTACACCTGCATCTAAGGGAAGACGATGTTCGACAATGTTGGGATCTATGCCCGGCATGTCTTCATACGTCCATGCAAACACATCTAAATAGGTTCGTAGAAATGCAATGAATGCTAACCTTTCGGTTTCATGCAAGCATGCGCCTATTTTGATGGTTTTGGGATTGGAATCATCCCCTAGGTTCACCTCTACGAAATCTCCTCCTACTGATTGGGAAGGTCTTTCAAAATCGAGAATTCTATGAAATTCTGGGAGCTCAGAAGTGGGATCTTCCTCAAGGGGATCCACTTCTGGGCTTTGATCATTCTCGTGGGCTATAGACCCGAGGGAACTTGATACGTGGTTTTCAAAATAACCTGGTTTTGTACTTGGATTTTCAAGTGATTTCGAAATTTTTGGTCTGGCTATGCAGACGACGTTTCTTTCGAAATCCTTTTCTTTTGCCAAAGTCCTACCAGGAGCAGCTATTTACAAAATCTTTTTGGTATTTTCCAAATTTTCGATTTTTTTGGGTTTTTGTAAAACAAGAACTTTGGGAACTATACAAAGCACTCTTTTTTCAAGTTTTTGTTTTTCCATTGTTTTTGGTTTTTCTTGTTTTTCGATTTTTTTGATTTTAAGTTTTTTGAATGTTTTTGTATTTTTAGAAAAGGGATCTTCCGTCATACCTACAAAGGGAAAACACTACGGGTTAGACTCGGAATAGGAGATCTAAATCGTAGGTCTCGTCTAAGGCAGGCTCCGGGGCACCCTTGACCCAGGTGGTCACAGGGGGTGGCTCCGGCGGTATTAGGGGAGTATAGCCGATCCCATATCGGCTTGGGTTGGCCCTAGGAAGGATGGGCTCTAGGAGACCCTGGTTCTGCGCCCCTAGACTCTTGTAGGGCGTGTAGCCCATGTTCAACAACATGTTCCACGACTTTTTGTTTTTTGAAAAAGTAGGATACAAGTCGTGGTCCTGGAACATGCTATCGTCCATATTAAAGTCGGGAGGGGGCCTGCTTTGGGCGGCCCCTTCACACATACAACCTTCCTAGGGTTGTTCAACACGAGCCGAGGTGGCTCAACCATAATTTGCCCCAGGTTAGCCTCATGGGCCTGGGAGCTTGATAAACAAGGGGAGTTTATGACCCCCTGAAGCTGTGGGTGACTCTCACCTAGGATCACTACGACCTGTTCCCTAAAAGGGATCTTGACACACTTGTGGAAGGTGGATGGTACAGCGCACAAACTGTGTATCCAGGGCCTTCCCAGCAACAGGTTATAATGGGGGTGGATGTCCAAGACATGGAACACCCCCGTGTGTTTGATCCCTCCCGTTTCCATCGGGAGTTCGATGGATCCTAAAGGTCTAGACGCATTCCCATCGTATCCAGTGATAACGATGGGGCTTGGGTTCACTGAAGTCAAGGTGACTCTGATTTTGTACGCCACATGAAGTGGAAGGATGTTGAGCCCTCCTCCACCATCGACTAGGCACCTGTCCAGAGAGTGGTTGTTTAGAACCACCTCGATATGCAAGGCCTGGTTATGGGTTTCGTAGGGTCTATCTACATCATCTTCCGAGAAAGTGATGAGCGATTTTGCTCCTAATAAAGCCACTTGGGCAGACAAGGATTCCGGACTTATGTTCGAATCAACCTTGGCCCTTTCTAGAATTTTCTCTAATACAAGTCTATGACTAGGCGAGGTTTTTATAAGCTCTAGGATAGACATGTGAATAGGAATCTTTGAAAGGTGGTTTTCGAAGTCATAAGGATTTAGGATGACTTTGTCCTTATCTGCTTTTGGCAGAACACTAGGGATACATGCTTTTGAGGGGCCAGGCACACTGACCACCTTTTGAGCACCTTGAAGGTGTAGGGGTTGATAGATCCTCCTGGATCTAGTGACTTCCCCCACGACCAGCCTAGGGTTCACGCTAAACTTGGCTCTAAGGATGAGCTGAGGAGAACCTTGGATTCTCAAAACTGGTTTTACCAGGGATTCCACTTTTGGTGGTCCCCGAATGACGACTTGGGCGGGCTTCTTGTGTAGTACAAGAATGGGTGCACAAGTAGGTCGACCAGGTTCTGGCTTTCGCGCTAGTTCCTTGGAAATGGTGAGGGTACATACCTCCTTTCCTTTCCCACTGCCACTGGCGTGTTTGGGAAAGGGTTCCTTGAAGATAGCTTGAGGTGGCTCAGGTTCCACAGTGACCTGGAGCCGGCCTTCTGCTATCAAGTTCTCAATTTTATTTAAGAGAGAGAAGCAGCGTTTGGTATCATGGCCTTTGAGCCGATGATACTTACAAAATCGGTTTAAATACCCCCCTTTGGAAGTGACTCCTTCGGGGATTTCAGGGAGTTCTATCATGCCCTGGCAAGGAGGAGGTCTAGGACCTCCGACACAGGTTGCCCCAACGGAGTATACTCCCATTTTTCAACTGGTTTTTGAAAATTGCGCTCCCTCTTATTTTCTAATTTTTCAAAATTTTTGGAAGTGCCTGCCATGCCTGGATCCACCCGGACATTGGCGATTTTATGAGGCTTTGCCCCTTTGTCCGTCGTGGGCAGCCCATATGCGATGGGCTTTTCCAAACGGGTTTTTGAAACGACACTTCCTTTCCACAAGTGATCGTATGTCCCTTTTCGCAAGTTGGTTTCGAAAAGGGAGGCCTTTTTGATCAACTTATGGAAAGTTGAAATCTCATGGAGCGAGAGAAGGGTTTTTAACTCGCTTTTAAAATTATCCAGGATGAGCATTACTACGCATCCTTCGAATATGGGCTCTCGCACTTGGCCCAAAAGCGACCTCCATCTTATAATGAAGGCATAAACGTCTTCGTTCATGCCTTGCTTTGTATCCCTTAAGTTATTCAGACTCGGCGTGACTTCTACGTTGTGTGCAAATCTTTTCATGAAGCAGTTCGCTAACTCTTCAAAAGTAGCGAACTAGCTTAAGTCGTAGGAAGCCAGCCATTTGGCAACTGTGCCTTTAAGGGATAGTGGGAACCAATACACCCATTTCATCGAGTCCTTTTTCTTCTTATGGGCTCGACGTGAGAAAAGCTGCAAGTGAGACCTAGGGTCTCCCATGCCATCATACCGATGGAAGTTCGGTATTTCATCATCACTGTCTGTTTCGTAATCCATAGGAAGGAAATCAAACAGGGCGTAGATTCTTTTCTCTTTATTCTGCCCTTTCAGCAACTGTTGTAGGGCTTTACGGTCCTTTTGTGTGAAGGACTCGTGGTATTGGTTGCCTTCGATTACGGAGGCCTCTTTGTGCTCGCGAGGTTTTTCAGATTTCTTTTTAGGCCTTTGTTCACCATTTGATGAACATGAATCGCCTACTTCAGCCTCTTGGCTGAGAGCATCGATTTTGGCCTCAAACTCCCTTCTCAAGTCCTCGATTTCATCTAGTTTTACTTTGTTTTTGAAAATCCTCCTAGAGTGAGAACTTGATGCGCATGAGCCTTGGCTCGACACTTCACTTGGATTGGATTTTGACATGCTTTTCAAGCTTTTTCAAAATGTCCTAAGTACAAGCAAAGAAAACAAGTTAAAATGACACCTTTTTAGAAAATTTTCGCAAGACTTCTACTTAAAAACTCAATTTTTGAAACGCTCACGTCCCACCGGGCGTGCCAATCTCTGTAGACGCGCGAAAATCCCCGCCTCTTGCCTTTTCAGGGCTCGGAGCAGATCCTCTCGTGTGTCTAAGGCCTATGTATGCAAACAGGGCGTGCCAGCTAGCTTACTTAAGCTAGCGAAGATATTTTTAACACTGACTTCTAAATGTGGCGACTGTGAGCAAGTAAGCTCTTGTCGTCGCAGACCTTCTTGCACCGATGCGCAAGGGTCAGTCTGTACGCTTTGCAAAAATCGAGTTTTGGAGAGAAAGTCTACGAAGCAGTTCGAGGTGTCTATTTCGGGTCTTTAAAATGCGATTGCATGTTTTAGATCACGTGGATTTGCACATGCCTAAGTTTTTTCTTTTATCCCTTTTCGGGCCACCTAGTTTGTGTGTTATGAACACTCCACTACGTGGGCGAATTCGAGCGGGGCTTGCTTTGATGCAATATCCGTTCTACCTCGTGGTATGGCGTAGATGCAATGCAAACTCACGCTACTCCAAAGGGAAAACCTGAAATGTAAAGACAATACTGAAGGGAAATAATTGAAGGGAAATAGCCGAAGGGAAATGACTTGTAAAGTAAGTGCCGAAGGGAGATATGTATATAGAATATGTATATGAGCCCTTACTCGGGTCTTGCAAATAAGAGCGAAGGCTCAATGTGGGTGCGTGCTTGAATTAAAAAGACTTACACACACGACATGAAATTAAACCCAAATATAAATTGTAGTATGGCCTTGACTAAGGTCTTGGGAGTAAGAGCGAAGGCTCAATGTGTGTGAGTGCTTGAATTGAAGTACTACACACACGACATAAATGAAACCCAAATATAACTGCAATAAGGCCTTTACTAAGGTCTTGGGAATAAGAGCGAAGGCTCAATGTGTGTGAGAGTGCTTGAATTGAAAGACTTACTCACACGACATGAAATGAAACCCAAATAGTATAGGTCGGCCCTTACTTGGGTCTTTTAAATAAGAGCGAAAGCTCAATGTGTGTGAGAGTGCTTGAATTGAAAGACTTACACACACGAGATGAAATGAAACCCAAATAGTATAGGTCGGCCCTTACTTGGGTCTTTCAAATAAGAGCGAAAGCTCAATGTGTGTGAGTGCTTGAATTGAAAGACAACGCACCCAACTTAAGCAAAACCCTTCGAAAATGAAAGTATATGTATATACTTATGTATTATGGGCTGATTAGGCCCGTGTGTGTTCAAAATCGTGCACAACTAGGAGAGTGCACGTGTGTGGGTGTGCCAAGCCACGTTATTACAAGCGGGGGGAGACTATGCTCCGTTATTACAACCCCATATCAAATTGAATCTCAAGCAAGTATACAACTAAAGACCGAGTTAGGCACTTACTAGTAGCTGGTCCGTAGAGGCCTTGCTTGAGCGTGGGCTTGGCCTTCGCCTTGGGCTGCAAACGGGAGCTCCGCGAGGTTGAGCGACAAGGGGTGCTGGCCGGCTGCAAATGGGACACGGGATAGGCGCCTTGATGGTGGCCGGCTGCAAGTGGGTGTCGCCTTGGTGTGGGGGATTAAAGGGGCTGGGCCAAGTGAGTATGTAGGGTCACTAGGAGAGTATAGAGTGTTCGGGAGTATGGGCCTAAGGGGAGCTTAAGGGAAGGCCGAATGGGACACCTAGGGGAAAAGAGATGGCTGGCCGAATGCAAGGGATAGTCGGTTGGAGTGGCCGACTAGGGGAATGTGGTGGTGGTGGGCTGCTAGGATGACTAAGGCTGGAGTATGGGAAAGTAGCTAGTTAGGTGATGGGGCTAGGTGGTAGTGGGGATAGTGGGTGTAAGGGAGTGTTATGGGCAGGTCTTAGGAAGTCTAATAGGGTGGCCGGGTGTAGTTAGGGGAGTTAGGTAGTGGCAAATGGCTGGGGCAGCTAAGGTTTGGCCGAGTGGGAGTGGTGGCGGCGAGTGGCTGGGAGTGGAGGTAAGGTGGTGGTATGGTGGGTGGCTGGGAGTGGAGAGGGAGTAGAGAAAGAGCTAGGTAGAGTGGGGGGTACTTACCGAATGGAGAGAAGATGGCGCTCGGCTGGAAGGAAGCTGGGCAGGTGGTGAGGCTCGGCCGGGAGGTGGTGGAGATGGCGGTGCAAGTGGTGGTGGGATGGAGGGATGGTGGTGGTGCAGGCGGAGCAGGTGGAGCAAGTTCGGCTGGGCTGGGAAGTGGGGGCTCGGCTGGGCTTGGGGAAGGCGACTGGATTCTAGAACCCGCCCCCAAGGGGGGGGGTTTATATAGGGATGGGTAGGTCGGTTAGGGCTGGGTTTGGGGTAGTGGTTAGGTGGTTTAGGTTGGGTGGTATGAAGATAAGGTGGGCTGGAAAGGGTAGGGCCAGATATTTTAAATACTAGGGGTTTGGGTAGATTGTGGGCTAGGGGTAGTTTAGGGGTTTAGGGCTAGGTTAGGTGGTTGGGTTTTAGGGTGAGGTTTAGCGAGCTAGGTTAGGTGATTAGGCTAGGTTTAGGGAAATTAACCTAGGTTTAGGGAAGGATTAGGGAAGTGGGTTAGGTGATTAGGTTGGGATTAGGCCGGGATTAGGGAAGTGGGTTAGGTGATTAGGTTCAGATTAGGGGTGGATTAGGGTGGAAGGCTAGGATTAGGTGTTTAGGGTTAGGTTTAGGTGGAGGAGCTCCCTTTGCATGGCCCATAGACCTTAACCACCTCATGTTGGTGCAGCCCTAGGTTAGGTTTTGGCTAATTACAAGCTTAAACCCACTCAATTAGGCTAACCCACATGATTAACCCCAAACTTGACACACAAGTCAAGCTTAATTACAACACACACTTGATCTTATCCACCCCCATTCTCTCTCATGCCCATAATCCCACATGAAATTCAAGTGGGCCCCACCTCCATTTATGAGAAGGTGATGTGGGCCATGGATATGGATATTGTGCGGGGTCTGACAGCATCAGTACTCCGTCTGCGTTGGGTCTTCGCCAACATGGTCGTCCGCCTCCGTTTCTGCCTTCCGGAGATGACTTCAAATGACATTTTGATAAGAACAGGGTCTTGGACGTTCGAGATCCTGGGGGTATGGATGTGATACAAGAGTTGCTGTGCCGGGCTCGACATGTGCTCCGGTTCCGGGCTCTTCTTAGCTCTCCTGGTCCTATCTTGATCGGGCCAAGCCACTTCGGGGTTTCAAAAACGTGTTTTAAAAGGTTTTCAAAAGCCATATCATATGTTTTTGAAAGATAAAGTTTAAAACATATATACAAGGTTGTCTGGAAGGCTCCTGGGTTTCCAGACTCAAAAATGGCCCTTTGGGGCTGCTTGTATAAAACCAGATGGATTTTGAGAAATTCGTGGGATTTCGGGGTGTTTACAGATGCCCCTCTTTGGCCTTGTCCAAATAGATTTGGATAAGGGCAAAGATGACAAACACCCCTTTTAATGTCTCCCTAGATCTAGCCACGAAGAATATGGGATCGTCCCATTTTTAGCAAAATCTCAATTTACAAACTCTGGTAGGAGGAGATATCACGCCAAAGGGTTTTACTATGGAATCTGGTCCTAAATGGGATCATGTTCATGCAAGTACCATGTGTGGAATGCAAATGACATGGGTGTGGTGCCAAAAGGGGCAACCTCCCAGGGACCAGATGTGGTCGAACTCTAGAGACTTACAAGGCCTACTGCTCCAAGTGAGCAAATCCTATGCTGTTCGATGTTCGGTTTTCAAAACTTATTTACAAAAGCTATTTACAAAAGGGACAACTGTCTTGAGCCTCGATCCTAAGGATCTCGAGCTCTTCGTGCTTGCCCTTGTTTGAGTCTTAACACTCGCTTATCTAGCGGAGGTTTTATAAGAAAAACAAGCTTCATTTCAAATTCCTATGTCTTACTCGAAACGTCAAATTCTCAAACAAGATGAAATTCAAGTAAGTAAATCCTATTTTTACTTTAGGATTCCTCGAAATGAACCATGCTTTAGCTTGGGATAAGCCAGGGATGGGAAAGAGATACCATGGTCCCTTCTGAAGCGTCCCGTGGTTTGAGGCATAGAAGGTGGAAAACTGCTCTTTTTGAGCTTTTTGGTCTCTTTTCATTTTTTTCATAGAGGGTCTCCCTTTGGGAGTATTTTTTCTTTAATCCCTCTTTTTCACAAGAGATTCGATTTTTCTTTTAAATTATGGTTTCTTTCTTTTGGAAAAAGACTTTGAATGGGGAATTCCCTTTTGTTTTGGGCCTTTTTTTTCCTTTTTGGAAGGAGAAGAGAAGAGGGGAGGACTTATCCCAAGCCTACACTCGATCCATTCCAGATCAGCCTATTTAGAAATAGCACGTACCACTTGCAAGTATCTTGCTATGTTGAACTAGGCCTTTCTTTGTAAGAAGAAGGATTTTGAAATGTAACCACGATTTTGAAAACTCCGCTCTTTCACAAGTGCGAATTCTCTCACTCAGGGTCACACGAGTTTGCCTTTGCACCTTATTCACATGTCTCACGGCAGCTATCCCTTTTAATAATTTTGAAAAATGGAACTTAATCCAGATCCTACACATGATACTTCTTTAAGTATTGAATATTGATAGGATCTGCTAAGTTCCTACCTTCTACATCGATCAACCAATATGAATTGTTCGTAGTGGTTGCTCGTACAACATAGGGTCCATCCCAGTTGGGGCGCCACTTGCCTAGGGGGTGTGGGCCACGATGGTGGATGGTTTTTAAGACCAGATCTCCTACTTCAAAGTGGCGAGGTCTCATGTGTTTGCTATAATGTCGGGCTATCCTTTGCCGGTATGCACGAGCATGATCCATGGCAAGGAGTCGCCTCTCATCTAGCAAATCTAGTTCGGCCATCCTAGCATGCTGAAGCGTCTCTAGGGGGAGGTCGAGTGCTATGGATGTATGAAATGAATGCAGTTGGGTAAGAATGGGAAGAATGGCGTTTGTGCCATAGACCAATTCGAATGGTGTGGCATTCGTGGGAGTCCGGATGGAAGTCCTATAAGCCCATAAGGCTTCATCCAGCTTCTCGTGCCACGTCCTATCCTTCTCTAAGGTTTTCTCAATAATACTAATGAGAGTCTTGTTTGTGGCTTCGGCTTGGCCGTTGCCTTGAGGGTAGTAGGGCGAGGAGAAGTGGTGAGTTATGCCATATGTGTTGCACAACTTAACCATCCGCTCGTTCTTGAATGGGGTACCATTATCAGACACAAGGTCTCGTGGAACCCCAAATCGAGCCAAGATATTCCTCGGGATGAAAGCCACCACATGTTGCCCCATTACATTCGTTAGGGAAATGGCTTCCACCCACTTGGAGAAATACTCTATGGAATCTGGTCCTAAATGGGATCATGTTCATGCAAGTACCATGTGTGGAATGCAAATGACATGGGTGTGGTGCCAAAAGGGGCAACCTCCCAGGGACCAAATGTGGTCGAACTCTAGAGACTTACAAGGCCTACTGCTCCAAGTGAGCAAATCCTATGCTGTTTGATGTTCGGTTTTCAAAACTTATTTACAAAAGCTATTTACAAAAGGGACAACTGTCTTGAGCCTCGATCCTAAGGATCTCGAGCTCTTCGTGCTTGCCCTTGTTTGAGTCTTAACACTCGCTTATCTAGCGGAGGTTTTATAAGAAAACAAGCTTCATTTCAAATTCCTACGTCTTACTCGAAACGTCGAATTCTCAAACAAGATGAAATTCAAGTAAGTAAATCCTATTTTTACTTTAGGATTCCTCGAAATGAACCATGCTTTAGCTTGGGATAAGCTAGGGATGGGAAAGAGATACCACGGTCCCTTCTGAAGCGTCCCGTGGTTTAAGGCATAGAAGGCGGAAAACTGCTCTTTTTTGAGCTTTTTGGCCTCTTTTTCCTTTTTCCATAGAGGGTCTCCCTTTGGGAGTATTTTTTCTTTAATCCCTCTTTTTTATAAGAGAATCGATTTTTCTTTTTGAAGTCTGGTTTTCTTTCTTTTGGAAAGAGACTTTAAATGGGAAATTTCCTTTTGATTTGGGCCTTTGTTTTTCTTTTGGAAGGAGAAGAGAAGAGGGGAGGACTTATCCCAAGCCTACACTCGATCCATTCCAGATCAGCCTATTTAGAAATAACACGTACTACTTGCAAGTATCTTGCTATATTGAACTAGGCCTTTCTTTGTAAGAAGAAGGATTTTGAAATGCAACCACGATTTTGAAAACTCCACTCTTTCACAAGTGCGAATTCTCTCACTTGGGTTCACACGAGTTCGCCTTTGCACCTTATTCACATGTCTCAGGGCAGCTATCCCTCTTAAAATTTTCGAAAACTGGAATTTAATCCAGATCCTACACATGATACTTCTTTAAGTATTGAATATTGATAGGATCTGCTAAATTCCTACCTTCTACATCGATTAACCAATACGAATTATTTGTAGTGGTTGCTCGTACAACATAGGGTCCATCCCAGTTGGGGCGCCACTTGCCTAGGGGGTGTGGGCCACGATGGTGGATGGTTTTCAAGACCAAATCTCTCACTTCAAAGTGGCGAGGTCTCATGTGTTTGCTATAATGTCGGGCTATCCTTTGCCGGTATGCACGAGCATGATCCATGGCAAGGAGTCGCCTCTCATCTAGCAAATCTAGTTCGGCCATCCTAGCATGCTGAAGCATCTCTAGGGGGAGGTCGAGTGCTAGGGATGTATGGAATGAATGTAGTTGGGTATGAATGGGAAGAATGGCGTTTGTGCCATAGACCAACTCGAATGGTGTGGCATTCGTGGGAGTCCGGATGGAAGTCCTATAAGCCCATAAGGCTTCATCCAGCTTCTCGTGCCACATCCTACCCATCTGTAAGGTTTTCTCAATGATACCAATGAGAGTCTTGTTTGTAGCTTCGGCTTAGCCGTTGCCTTGAGGGTAGTAGGGCGAGGAGAAGTGGTGAGTTATGCCATACGTGTTGCACAACTTAACCATCCGCTCATTCTTGAATGGGGTACCATTATCAGACACAAGGTCTCGTGGAACTCCAAATTGAGCCAAGATATTCCTCCGGATGAAAGCCACCACATGTTGCCCCATTACATTCGTTAGGGAAATGGCTTCCACCCACTTGGAGAAATACTCCGTGGCTGTTAAAATAAAGCGATGCCCATTCGAGGCCTTTGGAAATATTGGGCCTACTATGTCAAACGCCCACATGGTAAATGGCCAGGGGCTGACCACGGAATGCAATGTAGATGAAGGGATATGAATGGCGTGCCCATGCACTTGACACGGATGACACTTCCTAACATGATCGTGACAATCCTTTTTCAGGGTGGACCAAAAATAGCCCCCTCTAAGTATTTTCATTGCCATCATGTTGGCATTAACATGACCTCCACATTCTCCATCGTGGAACTCGTGCATCACTATCCTAGCCTCCTCTAGGTCGATACACCTAAGCAGAATGCCGGTAAAACTCTTTTTGTATAAGACCCCACCCAGAATGGTGTATCGGGTCGAAATCTTACGAATGAATGCCTTATCTTTGGACGTGGCATCCTCAGTGAATCCCCCATTTTCTAAAAATTATTTTATGTCATAGAACCAGGGTTTTTCAATAGACTCAGGGTTGTTTTGGCAAATATCCAAGTCGTGTGTGGATGGATGGGGCGCATGCCATGTTTCCAAGGATCTGGTCCCTGAAATGGGATCGACCTTCAGGGCTGAGCCCAAGGAGGAGAGGGCATCGGCGATGCCATTGTCCTCTCTTCCTACGTGTATGAGCTTACACGACTGGAAGGATTGGACCAATCGAGTGGCCAACTCGTGATATGGAAGTAGTTTCTCATTACGTACTTGCCAAAATTTTAAAACCTGGTTTATGACAAGGAGCGAATCTCCAAAGACCTCGATGCATGATGCCCCTAGAGTTTTCAAAATCCTTAAGCCTTGTATGAGTGCTTCATACTCAGCTACGTTGTTGGAACATTCGAAATCTAAGCGGACTGCTATGGGAATCTCGCCCTTTTCAAGGGAGATTAGGATGATCCCGGCACCAGCCCCTCGTTGGTTTCATGCCCCGTCGAAGTGCATCTTCCACACTTGGTTTTCGAAAGAATTTGCCAAAATGTGGTTTTGAAAATGGTTTTTGTAAACACCCCGAAATCCCACGAATTTCTTAAACGAATCTGGTTTTATACAAGCAGCCCCAAAGGGCCATTTTTGAGTTTGGAAACCCAGGAGCCTTCCAAACAAACCCTGTATATATGCTTTAAACTATATCTTTCAAAAACATATGATATAGCTTTTTAAAACTTTTAAAACATGTTTTGAAACCCCGAAGTGGCTTGGCCCGATCAAGACAGGACCAGGAGAGCCAAGAAGAGCCCGGAACCGGAGCACCTGTCAAGCCCGGCGCAGCAACTCTTGTATCTGATTCACACCCCAGGATCTCGAACGTCCAAGACCCTGTTCTTATCAAAATAGCATTTGAAGTCATCTCCGGAAGGCAGAAACGGAGGCGGACGACTATGTTGGCGAAGACCCAACGCAGACGGAGTACTGATGCTGTCAGGCCCCGCACAAATCGTCCGTCTCGAACCCAGCTCGAAGGAGTCAGAGTTCAGTTTGGATTGGATCTGGACCATATATATCCAGATTCCAATCCAAACCCATATGTGGACTTGGATTTGGATTTGGATCCAGAGATCCAATCCAATATCCATATCCATGGCCCACATCACCTTCTCATAAAGGGAGGTGGGGCCCACTTGAAATTCACGTGGGATATTGGGCATGAGAGAGAGTGGGGGTGAAAAATATCAAGAGTGTTGTATTAAGCTTGACTTGTGTGTCAAGTTTGGGTTTAATCTTGTGGGTTAGCCTAATTGAGTGGGTTTAAGCTTGTAATTAGCTAAAACCTAACCTAGGGCTGCACCAACATGGGGTGATCAAGGTCTATGGGCCATGCTAAGGGAGCTCCTTCACCTAAACCTAACCCAAAATGCCTAAACCTAGCCTAAACCCCTAATCCACCCCTAATCTGAACCTAACCACCTAACCCACTTCCCTAATCCCGGCCTAATCCCAACCTAATCACCTAACCCACTCCCCTAATCCTTCCCTAAACCTAGATTAATTCCCCTAATCCTAGCCTAAACCTAGCCTAATCACCTAACCTAGCTCACTAAACCTCACCCTAAAACCCAACCACCTAACCTAGCCCTAAACCCCTAAACCACCCTTAGCCCACGATTTATCAAAACACCTAGTTTTAAAATATCTGGCCCAACCCCATCCAGCCCACCTTATCTACATACTACCCTACCTAAACCACCTAACCACTACCCACAACCCAGCCCTAACCGACCTACCCATCCCCTATTTAAACCCCCCTCATTGTGGGCGGGTTTTCCAAGTGGGAACCACTCTCCACTCCCAGCCGGGCCCTCTCCTTCTTCCATCTTCCATCCAGCCGTGACCACTCCCCAGCAACTCCACCTGCTCCACCAGCCGCCACCTGCTCCGCCACCTTCCCTCTTCCGTCCACCATCACTGCCCCCCCAGCCGGACACCACCACCTCACTCAGCCGAACTCCCATCAACACTCGGCTTCCCTCTTCATCCACTCGCCACTTCTCCCCATCTGGTAAGCCTTCTTTAACCCTACTTAAACCCTTCTCTACCACCTCTCCACTCCCAGCCACCCACCACACCATCACCTTACTCACCCAACAGCCCCTCACCACCACCACTCCCACTCGGCCAAACCTTAGCCGCCTCAACCGTTTGCTTCCTACCTAACTCACATTAACTATACCCGGCCACCCTATCAGATTTCCTAAGACTTGCCCGTGGCACTACCTTAAACCCACTATTCCCACTATTACCTAGTCCCATCCCCTAACTGGCCACCTTCCCATACTCCAGCCTTAGTCACCCTAGCAGCCCGCCACCACCATTTTAACTTAGCCGAACCTAGCACAATCCAAACCGCCGGCCACTACTCCCCCCCTAGGTGTCCTCTTTGGCCTTCCCACTAGCTCACCTTTTAGGTCCAGTTTCCCTAAGTACCTAACTTCCCTAGTGACCCTAAGACCCACTTATTCAGCCACTCTAAACTCCATACTCGGAGGCGCCGCCTACTTGCCACCGGCCCCCTTCGAGGCGTCTATCCCGCGCCCCACTTGCAGCCGGCCAGCACCCTTGATCACCTACCTTCGCGGAGCTCCCACTTGCAGCCCAAAGCCAAGGCCACGCTCAAGCAAGACCTCTACGGACCAGCTACTCGTAAGTGTCTAAACTCGGTCTTTAGTCGTACACTTGCTTGAAATTCAATTTGATACGGGGTTGTAATAACGGAGCATAGTCTCCCCCCGCTTGTAATAACGTGGCTTGGCATAACCACACACGTGCACTCTCTTAGTCGTGCACAATTTTGAACACACACGGGCCTAATCAGCCCCTAATATATAAGTGTACGTATCTATTTCATTTCCGAAGGGTTTTGTTTAAGTTGGGTGCGTTGTCTTTCAATTCGAACACTCTCACACACATTGAGCTTTCGCTCTTATTTTGAAAGACCCAAGTAAGGGCCGACCTATATTATTTGGGTTTCATTTCATGTCGTGTGAGTAAGTCTTTCAATTTAAACACTCTCACACACATTGAGCTTTCGCTCTTATTTGAAAGACCCAAGTAAGGGCCGACCTATATTATTTGGGTTTCATTTCATGTCGTGTGAGTAAGTCTTTCAATTTAAACACTCTCACACACATTGAGCTTTCGCTCTTATTTGAAAGACCCAAGTAAGGGCCGACCTATACTATTTGGGTTTCATTTCTTGTCGTGTGAGTAAGTCTTTCAATTCGAGCACTTTCACACACATTGAGCCTTCGCTCTTACTCCCAAGACCTTAGTAAAGGCCTTATTGCAGTTATATTTGGGTTTCATTTATGTCGTGTGTGTAGTATTTCAATTCAAGCACTCTCACACACATTGAGCCTTCGCTCTTACTCCCAAGACCTTAGTCAAGGCCCTACTGCAATTTATATTTGGGTTTAATTTCATGTCGTGTGTGTAAGTCTTTCGATTCAAGCACGCACCCACATTGAGCCTTCGCTCTTATTTGCAAGACCCGAGTAAGGGCTCATATACATAAGATATATACGTATTTCCCTTCGGTTATTTCCCTTCGGTTATTTCCCTTCGGTTATTTCCCTTCTGTTATTTCCCTTCAGTATTGTCTTTACATTTCGGGTTTTCCCTTTGGAGTAGCGTGAGTTTGCATTGCATCTACGCATACCACGAGGTAGGACGCATATTGCATCGAAGCAACCCCCGCTCGAATTCGCCCATATAGTGGAGTGTTCATAACACACAAACTAGGCGACCCAAAAAGGGATAAAAGAAAAGACTTAGGCACGTACAAATCCACGTGATCTAAAACATGCAATCGCATCTTAAAGACCCGAAATAGACACCTCGAACCGTTTCGTAGACTTTCTCCCCAAAACTCGATTTTTTGCAAAAGCGTACAGACTGACCCTTGCGCATCGGTGCAAGAAGGTCTGCGACGACAAGAGCTCACTTGCTCACAGTCGCCACGTTTAGAAGTCAGTGTTAATATATCTTCGCTAGCTTAAGTAAGCTAGCTGGCACGCCCTGTTTGTATACATAGGCCTTAGACGCACGATAAGATCCACTCCAAGCCACGAAAGAGGCGAAGAGGCGGTGATTTTCGCGCGTCTACAGAGATTGGCACGCCCGGTGGGACGTGAGCCTTTTCAAAAAAATCGAGTTTACTTGTAGAAATCTTGCGAAAATTTTATAAAGGTGTCGTTTTAACTTGTTTTCTTTGCTTTTTACTTAGGAAATTTTGAAAAAGCTTGAAAAGCATGTCAAAATCCAATCCAAGTGAAGTATCGAGCCAAGGCTCATGCGCATCAAGTTCTCACTCTAGGAGGATTTTCAAAAACAAAATAAAACTAGATGAAATCGAGGACTTGAGAAGGGAATTTGAGGCCAAAATCGATGCTCTCAGCCAAGAGGCTGAAGTAGGCGATTCGTGTTCATCAAACGGTGAACAAAGGCCTAAAAAGAAAATTGAAAAACCTCGCAAGCAAAAAGAGGCCTCCGTAATGGAAGGCAACCAATATCACGAGTCCTTCACACAAAAGGACCGTAAAGCCCTACAGCAACTGCTGAAAGGGCAAAATAAAGAGAAAAGAAGCTACGCCCTGTCTGATTTCCTTCCTATGGATTACGAAACAGACAGTGACGATGAAATACCAAACTTCCATCGGTATGATGGCATGGGAGACCCTAGGTCTCACTTACAGCTTTCTCACGTCGAGCCCATAAGAAGAAAAAGGACTCGATGAAATGGGTGTATTGGTTCCCTCTATCCCTTAAAGGCACAGCTGCCAAATGGCTGGCTTCCTACGACTTAAGCCAGTTCGCTACTTTTGAAGAGTTAGCGAACTGCTTCATGCAAAGATTTGCACACAACGTGGAAGTCACGCCAACCCTGAATACCTTAAGGGATACAAAGCAAGGCATGAACGAAGACGTGCATGCCTTCATTATAAGATGGAGGTCTCTTTTGGGCCAAGTGCGAGAGCCTATATCCGAAGGATGCGCAGTAATGCTCATCCTGGATAATTTCAAAAGCGAGTTAAAAACCCTTCTCTCGCTCCATGAGATTTCAACTTTCCATAAGTTGATCAAAAAGGCCTCCCTTTTCGAAACCAACTTGCGAAAAGGGACATACGACCACTTATGGAAAGGAAGTGCCGTTCCCAAAACACGTGTGGAAAAGCCCATCGCATATGGGCCGCCCACGACGGAC
This sequence comes from Brasenia schreberi, assembly GCA_036023115.1. Lineage (NCBI taxonomy): Eukaryota > Viridiplantae > Streptophyta > Magnoliopsida > Nymphaeales > Cabombaceae > Brasenia > Brasenia schreberi. The sequence continues at coordinate 3,316,533 of JAYKKT010000079.1, forward strand.
AAAGGGGCAAAACCCCATAAAATCGCCAATGTCCGGGTGGATCCAGGCATGGCGGGCACTTCTAAAAATTTTGAAAAAATAGAAAATAAGAGAGAACGCAATTTTTCAAAACCAATTGAAAAACGGGAGTACACTCCGCTGGGGCAACCTGTGTCTGAGGTCCTAGACCTCCTACTTGCCCAGGGCATGATCGAACTCCCTGAAATCCCCGAAGGAGTCACGTCCAAAGGGGGGTATTTAAACCGATTTTGCAAGTATCATCGGCTCAAAGGCCATGATACCAAACGGTGCTTCTCTCTTCTAAATAAAATTGAGAACTTGATAGCGGAGGCTCCAGGTCACTGCGGAACCTGAGCCACCTCAAGCTATCTTCAAGAAACCCTTTCCCAAACACGCCAGTGGCAGTGGGAAAGGAAAGGAGGTATGTACCCTCACCATTTCCAAGGAACTAGCGTGAAAGCCCGAACCTGGTCGACCTGCTTGTGCACCCATCCTTGTACTATACAAGAGGCCCACCCAAGTCGTCATCCGGGGACCATCAAAAGTGGAAACCCCGGCAAAGCCAGTTTTTAAAATCCAAGGTTCTCCTCAGCTCATCCTTAGAGCCAAGTTTAGCGCGAACCCTAGGCTGGTCGTGGGGGAAGTCACTAGATCCGGGAGGATCTACCAACCCCCGCACCTTCAAGGTGCTCAAAAGGTGGTCAGTGTGCCTGGCCCCTCAAAAGCATGTATCCCTAGTGGTCTGCCGAAAGCAGATAAGGACAAAATCGGCCTAAATCCTTATGACTTCGAAAACCACCTTTCAAAGATTCCTATTCACATGTCTATCCTAGAGCTTATCAAAACCTCGCCTAGGCATAGACTTGTCTTAGAGAAAATTCTAGAAAGAGCCAAGGTTGATTCGAACATAAGTCCGAAATCCTTGTCTGCCCAAGTGGCTTTATTAGGAGCAAAATCGCCCATCACCTTTTCGGAAGATGATGTAGATAGACCCTACGAAACCCATAACCAGGCCCTGCATATCGAGGTGGTTCTAAACAACCACTCCCTGGACAGGTGCCTAGTCGATGGTGGAGGAGGGCTCAACATCCTTCCACTTCACGTGGCGTACAAAATCGGAGTCACCTTGACTTCAGTGAACCCAAGCCCCATCGTTATCACTGGATACGATGGGAATGCGTTTAGGCCTTTAGGATCCATCGAACTCCCAATGGAAACGGGAGGGATCGAACACACGGGGGTGTTCCATGTCTTGGACATCCACCCCCATTATAACCTGTTGCTGGGAAGACCCTGGATACACAGTTTGTGCGCTGTGCCATCCACCTTCCACAAGTGTGTCAAGATCCCTTTTAGGGACCAAGTCGTAGTGATCCTAGGTGAGAGTCACCCACAGCTTCAGGGGATCATAAACTCCCCTTGTTTATCGAGCTCCCAGGCCCATGAGGCTAACCTGGGGCAAATTATGGTTGAGCCACCTCGGCTCGTGTTGAACAACCCTAGGAAGGTTGTATGTGTGAAGGGGCCGCCCAAAGCAGGCCCCCTCCCGACTCTAATCCTCCTAGGAAAACCCAAGCGTTCCCTATTTCCAAAACCCCTGGACAAAAGGCCATACGAGCCTAATATGGACGATAGCATGTTCCAGGACCACGACTTGTATCCCATCTTTTCAAAAAACAAAAGGTCGTGGAACATGTTATTGAACATGGGCTACACGCCCTACAAGAGTCTAGGGGCACAAAACCAGGGTCTCCTAGAGCCCATCCTTCCTAGGGCCAACCCAAGCCGATATGGGATCGGCTATACTCCCCGAATACCGCCGGAGCCACCCCCTGTGACCACCTGGGTCAAGGGTGCCCCGGAGCCTGTCTTAGAAGAGACCTATGGTTTAGACCTCCTATTCCGAGTCTAACCCATAGTGTTTTCCCTTTGTAGGTATGACGGAAGATCCCTTTTTCTAAAAAAATACCAAAAACATTGGAAAACTTAAAATCAAAAAAATCGAAAAACAAGAAAAACCAAAAACAATGGAAAAACAAAAACTCGAAAAAAGTGTGCTTTGTATAGTTCCCAAAGTTCTTGTTTTACAAAAACCCAAAAAAATCGAAAATTTGGAAAATACCAAAAAGATTTTGTACATAGCCGCTCCTGGTAGGACTTTGGCGAAAGAAAAGGATTTCGAAAGAAACGTCGTCTGCATAGCCAGACCAAAAATTTCGAAATCACTTAAAAATCCAAGTACAAAACCAGGTTATTTTGAAAATCACGCATCAAGTTCCCTCGGGTCTATAGCCCACGAGAATGATCGAAGCCCAGAAGTGGATCCCCTTGAGGAAGATCCCACTTCTGAGCTCCCAGAATTTCATAGAATTCTCGATTTTGAAAGACCTTCCCAATCAGTAGGAGGAGATTTCGTAGAGGTGAACCTAGGGGATGATTCCAATCCTAAAACCATCAAAATAGGCACATGCTTGCATGAAACTGGAAAGTTAGCATTCATTGCATTTCTACGAACCTATTTAGATGTGTTTGCATGGACGTATGAAGACATGCCGGGCATAGATCCCAGCATAGTCGAGCATCGTCTTCCCTTAGATGTAGGTGTAAAACCAATAAAGGAGAAGCTTAGGAAAATACACCCGAATGTACACACGCAAGTCAAAGAGGGTTTAGAAGATCTGCTAAAAGCCGGATTTATAAAACCCATTGCGTATTCTGATTGGTTGTCAAATATCGTTGTAGTTCGAAAAACCAATGGGAAAATTCGAATATGCATCGATTTCAGAAACTTGAATAAAGCCACTCCAAAGGATAATTATCCTTTACCAAACATAGATTTGATAGTCGATACTACTGCAAATCATGAAATGTTTTCATTTATGGATGGCTATTCAGGCTATAATCAAATCAAACTAAGTCCACGAGATCAGGGTAAGACCGCCTTCACAACCCCATGGGGCACGTACTGCTATACAGTCATGCCCTTTGGTTTGAAAAATGCCGGCGCAACATACCAACGAGCCATGAACACGATCTTCCATGATCAAATTCACGAGCTTGTAGAAGTGTATGTAGATGATCTCTTGGCCAAATCCAAAACCCGATGCACCCATATCGAATGTTTACAAAAGATTTTCGAAAGGCTTAGGCTTTACAAAGTAAAGCTAAACCCTCAGAAATGTGTGTTCGGGGTAGAATCAGGAAAGCTTCTAGGCTTTATGGTGAGCCAAAGGGGAATAGAAGTCGACCCCTCTAAGTGTCGAGCCATCATAGACATGGCTCCACCCTCCAATCTCACCCAAGTCCGTAGCCTTCAAGGTCGATTACAATCTGTGCGCCGATTCATATCGAATCTGGCAACTAGATGCGAACCCTTCAACAAACTGTTGAGGAAGGGCACGAAATTCTTATGGGATGACGAATGCCAAAAGTCCTTCGAGAGACTAAAGGCATACTTGGTTAATCCCCCCGTTTTGAATCCTCCAAAACAAGGAAAACCGCTTTTATTATACATCTCCGTGCATGTAAACGCTTTAGGAGCCCTGTTGGCTCAATACGAGGATGACACCCATAAGGAGTATGCCATCTACTATATTTCGAAAACTCTCTTGGCTTATGAACGAAATTATCAAGCCATGGAGAAGACGTGCTTGGCCCTAGTCTGGGCCTGCCAGAAATTCAGACACTACTTCCTAGATCATGAGATCTGGATAGTGTCCAAGCTTGATCCAATCAAGCACTTATTCGAAAAACCCATTCTCACGGGTAGATTGGGCAAATGGCAACTCCTTCTAATGGAGTATGACCTGAAATACCATCACCAGATCTCCGTTAAAGGGCAAGCCCTAGCAGATTACGTGGCTGACTTCCCCTTAGAGGACGCATATCCCACTCTTGTCGAAATGCCTGATGAAGGCATATTGCAAAACCATTTTCAAAACCACATCTTGGCAAATTCTTTCGAAAACCAAGTGTGGAAGATGCACTTCGACGGGGCACGAAACCAACGAGGGGCTGGTGCCGGGATCATCCTAATCTCCCCTGAAAAGGGCGAGATTCCCATAGCAGTCCGCTTAGATTTTGAATGTTCCAACAACGTAGCTGAGTATGAAGCACTCATACAAGGCTTAAGGATTTCGAAAACTCTAGGGGCATCATGCATCGAGGTCTTTGGAGATTCACTCCTTGTCATAAACCAGGTTTTAAAAATTTGGCAAGTACGTAATGAGAAACTACTTCCATATCACGAGTTGGCCACTCGATTGGTTCAATCCTTCCAATCGTGTAAGCTCACACACGTAGGAAGAGAGGACAATGGCATTGCCGATGCCCTCTCCTCCTTGGGTTCAGCCCTGAAGGTCGATCCCATTTCAGGGACCAGATCTTTGGAAATATGGCATGCACCCCAGCCATCCACACACGACTTGGATATTTGCCAACACAACCCAGAGTCTATTGAAAAACTCTGGTTCTATGACATAAAACAATTTTTACAAAATGGGGGATTCACCGAGGATGCCACATCCAAAGATAAGGCATTCATTCGTAAGATTTCAACCCGATACACCATTCTGGGTGGGGTCTTATACAAAAAGAGTTTTACCGGCATTCTGCTTAGGTGTATCGACCTAGAGGAGGCTAGGATAGTGATGCACGAGTTCCACGACGGAGAATGTGGAGGTCATGTTAATGCCAACATGATGGCGATGAAAATACTTAGAGGGGGTTATTTTTGGTCCACCCTGAAAAAGGATTGTCACGATCATGTTAGAAAGTGTCATCCATGTCAAGTGCATGGGCACGCCATTCATATCCCTTCATCTGCATTGCATTCTGTGGTCAGCCCCTGGCCATTTACCATGTGGGCGTTTGACATTGTAGGCCCCATATTTCCAAAGGCCTCGAATGGGCATCGCTTTATTTTAGCAGCCACGGAGTATTTCTCCAAGTGGGTGGAAGCCATTTCCCTAACGAATGTAATGGGGCAACATGTGGTGGCTTTCATCCGGAGGAATATCTTGGCCCGATTTGGGGTTCCACGAGACCTGGTGTCTGATAATGGTACCCCATTCAAGAACGAGCGGATGGTTAAGTTGTGCAACACGTATGGCATAACTCACCACTTCTCCTCGCCCTACTACTACCCTCAAGGCAACGGCCAAGCCGAAGCCACAAACAAGACTCTCATTGGTATCATTGAGAAGACCTTAGAGAAGGGTAGGAGGTGGCATGAGAAGCTGGATGAAGCCTTATGGGCTTATAGGACTTCCATCCGGGCTCCCACGAATGCCACACCATTCGAATTGGTCTATGGCACAAACGCCATTCTTCCCATTCATACCCAACTGCATTCATTCCATACATCCATTGCACTCGACCTCCCCCTAGAGACGCTTCAGCATGCTAGGATGGCCGAACTAGATTTGCTAGATGAGAGGCGACTCCTTGCCATGGATCATGCTCGTGCATACCGGCAAAGGATAGCCCGACATTATAGCAAACACATGAGACCTCGCCACTTTGAAGTGGGAGATCTGGTCTTGAAAACCATCCACCATCGTGGCCCACACCCCCTAGGCAAGTGGCGCCCCAACTGGGATGGACCCTATGTTGTGCGAGCAACCACTACGAACAATTCGTATTGGTTTATCGATGTTGAAGGTAGGAATTTAGCAGATCCTATCAATATTCAATACTTAAAGAAGTATCATGTGTAGGATCTGGATTAAATTCCAGTTTTCGAAAATTTTATAGGGATAGCTGCCCTGAGACGTGTGAATAAGGTGCAAAGGCAAACTCGTGTGAACCCAAGTGAGAGAATTCGCACTTGTGAAAGAGTGGAGTTTTCAAAATCGTGGTTGCATTTCAAAATCCTTCATCTTACAAAGAAGGGCCTAGTTCAACATAGCAAGATACTTGCAAGTAGTACGTGCTATTTCTAAATAGGCTGATCTGGAATGGATCGAGTGTAGGCTTGGGATAAGTCCTCCCCTCTTCTCTTCTCCTTCCAAAAGGAAAACAAAGGCCCAAATCAAAAGGGAATTTCCCATTTAAAATCTCTTTCCAAAAGAAAGAAACCAGACTTCACAAAGAAAAATCGATTCTCTTATGAAAAAGAGGGATTAAAGAAAAAATACTCCCAAAGAGAGACCCTCTATGAAAAAAAAGGAAAAAGAGGCCAAAAAGCTCAAAAAGAGCAGTTTTCCGCCTTCTATGCCTTAAACCACGGGACGCTTCAGAAGGGACCGTGGTATCTCTTTCCCATCCCTGGCTTATCCCAAGCTAAAGCATGGTTCATTTCGAGGAATCCTAAAGTAAAAATAGGATTTACTTACTTGAATTTCATCTTGTTTGAGAATTCGACGTTTCGAGTAAGGCGTAGGAATTTGAAATGAAACTTGTCTTCTTATAAAATCTCCGCTAGATAAGCGAGTGTTAAGACTCAAACAAGGGCAAGCATGAAGAGCTCGAGATCCTTAGGATCGAGGCTCAAGACAGTTGTCCCTTTTGTAAATAGCTTTTGTAAATAAGTTTTGAAAACCGAACATCGAACAGCATAGGATTTGCTCACTTGGAGCAATAGACCTTGTAAGTCTCTAGAGTTCGACCACATTTGGTCTCTGGGAGGTCGCCACTCTTGGCACCACACCCATGTCATCTGCATTTCACGCATGATACTTGCATGAACATGATCCCATTTTAGGACCAGATTCCATAAATAAACCCTTTGGCATGATATCTCCTCCTACCAGAGTTTGTAAAATTGAGATTTTTGCTAAAATGGGACGATCCCATATTCTTCGTGGCTAGATCTAGGGAGACATTAAAAGGGGTGTTTGTCATCTTTGCCCTTATCCAAATCTATTTGGACAAGGCCAAAGAGGGGCATCTGTAAACACCCCGAAATCCCACGAATTTCTTAAACGACTCTGGTTTTATACAAGCAGCCCCAAAGGGCCATTTTTGAGTTTGGAAACCCAGGAGCCTTCCAAACAAACCCTGTATATATGCTTTAAACTATATCTTTCAAAAACATATGATATAGCTTTTTAAAACTTTTAAAACATGTTTTGAAACCCCGAAGTGGCTTGGCCCGATCAAGACAGGACCAGGAGAGCCAAGAAGAGCCCGGAACCGGAGCACCTGTCGAGCCCGGCGCAGCAACTCTTGTATCTGATTCACACCCCAGGATCTCGAACGTCCAAGACCCTGTTCTTATCAAAATAGCATTTGAAGTCATCTCCGGAAGGCAGAAACGGAGGCGGACGACTATGTTGGCGAAGACCCAACGCAGACGGAGTACTGATGCTGTCAGGCCCCGCACAAATCGTCTGTCTCGAACCTAGCTCGAAGGAGTCAGAGTTCAGTTTGGATTGGATCTGGACCATATATATCCAGATTCCAATCCAAACCCATATGTGGACTTGGATTTGGATTTGGATCCAGAGATCCAATCCAATATCCATATCCATGGCCCACATCACCTTCTCATAAAGGGAGGTGGGGCCCACTTGAAATTCACGTGGGATATTGGGCATGAGAGAGAGTGGGGGTGAAAAATATCAAGAGTGTTGTATTAAGCTTGACTTGTGTGTCAAGTTTGGGTTTAATCTTGTGGGTTAGCCTAATTGAGTGGGTTTAAGCTTGTAATTAGCTAAAACCTAACCTAGGGCTGCACCAACATGGGGTGATCAAGGTCTATGGGCCATGCTAAGGGAGCTCCTTCACCTAAACCTAACCCAAAATGCCTAAACCTAGCCTAAACCCCTAATCCACCCCTAATCTGAACCTAACCACCTAACCCACTTCCCTAATCCCGGCCTAATCCCAACCTAATCACCTAACCCACTCCCCTAATCCTTCCCTAAACCTAGATTAATTCCCCTAATCCTAGCCTAAACCTAGCCTAATCACCTAACCTAGCTCACTAAACCTCACCCTAAAACCCAACCACCTAACCTAGCCCTAAACCCCTAAACCACCCTTAGCCCACGATTTATCAAAACACCTAGTTTTAAAATATCTGGCCCAACCCCATCCAGCCCACCTTATCTACATACTACCCTACCTAAACCACCTAACCACTACCCACAACCCAGCCCTAACCGACCTACCCATCCCCTATTTAAACCCCCCTCATTGTGGGCGGGTTTTCCAAGTGGGAACCACTCTCCACTCCCAGCCGGGCCCTCTCCTTCTTCCATCTTCCATCCAGCCGTGACCATTCCCCAGCAACTCCACCTGCTCCACCAGCCGCCACCTGCTCCGCCACCTTCCCTCTTCCGTCCACCATCACTGCCCCCCCAGCCGGACACCACCACCTCACTCAGCCGAACTCCCATCAACACTCGACTTCCCTCTTCATCCACTCGCCACTTCTCCCCATCCGGTAAGCCTTCTTTAACCCTACTTAAACCCTTCTCTACCACCTCTCCACTCCCAGCCACCCACCACACCATCACCTTACTCACCCAACAGCCCCTCACCGCCACCACTCCCACTCGGCCAAACCTTAGCCGCCTCAACCGTTTGCTTCCTACCTAACTCACATTAACTATACCCGGCCACCCTATCAGATTTCCTAAGACTTGCCCGTGGCACTACCTTAAACCCACTATTCCCACTATTACCTAGTCCCATCCCCTAACTGGCCACCTTCCCATACTCCAGCCTTAGTCACCCTAGCAGCCCGCCACCACCATTTTAACTTAGCCGAACCTAGCACAATCCAAACCGCCGGCCACTACTCCCCCCCCTAGGTGTCCTCTTTGGCCTTCCCACTAGCTCACCTTTTAGGTCCAGTTTCCCTAAGTACCTAACTTCCCTAGTGACCCTAAGACCCACTTATTCAGCCACTCTAAACTCCCTACTCGGAGGCGCCGCCTACTTGCCACCGGCCCCCTTCGAGGCGTCTATCCCGCGCCCCACTTGCAGCCGGCCAGCACCCTTGATCACCTACCTTCGCGGAGCTCCCACTTGCAGCCCAAAGCCAAGGCCACGCTCAAGCAAGACCTCTACGGACCAGCTACTCGTAAGTGTCTAAACTCGGTCTTTAGTCGTACACTTGCTTGAAATTCAATTTGATACGGGGTTGTAATAACGGAGCATAGTCTCCCCCCGCTTGTAATAACGTGGCTTGGCATAACCACACACGTGCACTCTCTTAGTCGTGCACAATTTTGAACACACACGGGCCTAATCAGCCCCTAATATATAAGTGTACGTATCTATTTCATTTCCGAAGGGTTTTGTTTAAGTTGGGTGCGTTGTCTTTCAATTCGAACACTCTCACACACATTGAGCTTTCGCTCTTATTTTGAAAGACCCAAGTAAGGGCCGACCTATATTATTTGGGTTTCATTTCATGTCGTGTGAGTAAGTCTTTCAATTTAAACACTCTCACACACATTGAGCTTTCGCTCTTATTTGAAAGACCCAAGTAAGGGCCGACCTATATTATTTGGGTTTCATTTCATGTTGTGTGAGTAAGTCTTTCAATTTAAACACTCTCACACACATTGAGCTTTCGCTCTTATTTGAAAGACCCAAGTAAGGGCCGACCTATACTATTTGGGTTTCATTTCTTGTCGTGTGAGTAAGTCTTTCAATTCGAGCACTTTCACACACATTGAGCCTTCGCTCTTACTCCCAAGACCTTAGTAAAGGCCTTATTGCAGTTATATTTGGGTTTCATTTATGTCGTGTGTGTAGTATTTCAATTCAAGCACTCTCACACACATTGAGCCTTCGCTCTTACTCCCAAGACCTTAGTCAAGGCCCTACTGCAATTTATATTTGGGTTTAATTTCATGTCGTGTGTGTAAGTCTTTCGATTCAAGCACGCACCCACATTGAGCCTTCGCTCTTATTTGCAAGACCCGAGTAAGGGCTCATATACATAAGATATATACGTATTTCCCTTCGGTTATTTCCCTTCGGTTATTTCCCTTCGGTTATTTCCCTTCTGTTATTTCCCTTCAGTATTGTCTTTACATTTCGGGTTTTCCCTTTGGAGTAGCGTGAGTTTGCATTGCATCTACGCATACCACGAGGTAGGACGCATATTGCATCGAAGCAACCCCCGCTCGAATTCGCCCATATAGTGGAGTGTTCATAACACACAAACTAGGCGACCCAAAAAGGGATAAAAGAAAAGACTTAGGCACGTACAAATCCACGTGATCTAAAACATGCAATCGCATCTTAAAGACCCGAAATAGACACCTCGAACCGTTTCGTAGACTTTCTCCCCAAAACTCGATTTTTTGCAAAAGCGTACAGACTGACCCTTGCGCATCGGTGCAAGAAGGTCTGCGACGACAAGAGCTCACTTGCTCACAGTCGCCACGTTTAGAAGTCAGTGTTAATATATCTTCGCTAGCTTAAGTAAGCTAGCTGGCACGCCCTGTTTGTATACATAGGCCTTAGACGCACGATAAGATCCACTCCAAGCCACGAAAGAGGCGAAGAGGCGGTGATTTTCGCGCGTCTACAGTTTTGCAATATGCCTTCATCAGGCATTTCGACAAGGGTGGGATATGCGTCCTCTAAGGGGAAGTCAGCCACGTAATCTGCTAGGGCTTGCCTCTTAATGGAGATCTGGTGATGGTATTTCAGATCATACTCCATTAGAAGGAGTTGCCATTTGCCCAATCTACCCGTGAGAATGGGTTTTTCGAACAAGTGCTTGATTGGATCAAGCTTGGACACTATCCAGATCTCATGATCTAGGAAATAGTGTCTGAATTTCTAGCAGGCCCAGACTAGGGCCAAGCACGTCTTCTCCATGGCTTGATAATTTCGTTCATAAGCCAAGAGAGTTTTCGAAATATAGTAGATGGCATACTCCTTATGGGTGTCATCCTCGTATTGAGCCAACAGGGCTCCTAAAGCGTTTATATGCACGGAGATGTATAATAAAAGCGGTTTTCCTTGTTTTGGAGGATTCAAAACGGGGGGATTAACCAGGTATGCCTTCAGTCTTTCGAAGGACTTTTGGCATTCGTCATCCCATAAGAATTTCGTACCCTTCCTCAACAGTTTGTTGAAGGGTTCGCATCTAGTTGCCAGATTCGATATGAATCGGCGCACGGATTGTAATCGACCCTGGAAGCTACGGATTTAGGTGAGATTGGAGGGTGGAGCCATGTCTATGATGGCTCGACACTTAGAGGGGTCGACTTCTATTCCCCTTTGGCTCACCATAAAGCCTAGAAGCTTCCCTGATTCTACCCCGAACACACATTTTTGAGGGTTTAGCTTTACTTTGTAAAGCCTAAGCCTTTCGAAAATCTTTTGTAAACATTCAATATGGGTGCATCGGGTTTTAGATTTCGCCAAGAGATCATCTACATACACTTCTACAAGCTCATGAATTTGATCATGGAAGATCGTGTTCATGGCTCGTTGGTATGTTGCGTCGGCATTTTTCAAACCAAAGGGCATGACTGTATAGCAGTACGTGCCCCATGGGGTTGTGAAGGCGGTCTTACCCTGATCTCGTGGACTTAGTTTGATTTGATTATAGCCTGAATAGCCATCCATGAATGAAAACATTTCATGATTTGCAGTACTATCGACTATCAAATCTATGTTTGGTAAAGGATAATTATCCTTTGGAGTGGCTTTATTCAGGTTTCTGAAATCGATGCATATTCGAATTTTCCCATTGGTTTTTCGAACTACAACGATATTTGACAACCAATCAGAATACGCAATGGGTTTTATAAATCCGGCTTTTAGCAGATCTTCTAAACCCTCTTTGACTTGTGTGTGTACATTCGGGTGTATTTTCCTAAGCTTCTGCTTTATGGGTTTTACACCTGCATCTAAGGGAAGACGATGCTCGACTATGCTGGGATCTATGCCCGGCATGTCTTCATACGTCCATGCAAACACATCTAAATAGGTTCGTAGAAATGCAATGAATGCTAACTTTTCAGTTTCATGCAAGCATGCGCCTATTTTGATGGTTTTGGGATTGGAATCATCCCCTAGGTTCACTTCTACGAAATCTCCTCCTACTGATTGGGAAGGTCTTTCAAAATCGAGAATTTTATGAAATTCTGGGAGCTCAGAAGTGGGATCTTCCTCAAGGGGATCCACTTCTGGGCTTTGATCATTCTCGTGGGCTATAGACCCGAGGGAACTTGATGCGTGGTTTTCAAAATTACCTGGTTTTGTACTTGGATTTTCAAGTGATTTCGAAATTTTTGGTCTGGCTATGCAGATGACGCTTCTTTCAAAATCCTTTTCTTTTGCCAAAGTCCTACCAGGAGCAGCTATGTACAAAATCTTTTTGGTATTTTCCAAATTTTCGATTTTTTTGGGTTTTTGTAAAACAAGAACTTTGGGAACTATACAAAGCACTCTTTTTTCGAGTTTTTGTTTTTCCATTGTTTTTTGGTTTTTCTTGTTTTTTTGATTTTTTCGATTTTAAGTTTTTCAAATGTTTTTGGTATTTTTAGAAAAAGGGATCTTCCGTCATACCTATAAAGGGAAAACACTACGGGTTAGACTTGGAATAGGAGGTCTAAACCATAGGTTTCTTCTAAGACAGGCTCCGGGGCACCCTTGACCTAGGTGGTCACAGGGGGTGGCTCCGGCGGTATTCGGGGAGTATAGCCGATCCCATATCGGCTTGGGTTGGCCCTAGGAAGGATGGGCTCTAGGAGACCCTGGTTTTGTGCCCCTAGACTCTTGTAGGGCGTGTAGCCCATGTTCAATAACATGTTCCACGACCTTTTGTTTTTTGAAAAGATGGGATATAAGTCGTTGTCCTGGAACATGCTATCGTCCATATTAGGCTCGTATGGCCTTTTGTCCAGGGGTTTTGGAAATAGGGAACGCTTGGGTTTTCCTAGGAGAATTAGAGTCGGGAGGGGGCCTGCTTTGGGCGACCCCTTCACACATACAACCTTCCTAGGGTTGTTCAACACGAGCCGAGGTGGCTCAACCATGATTTGCCCCAGGTTAGCCTCATGGGCCTGGGAGCTTGATAAACAAGGGGAGTTTATGATCCCCTGAAGCTGTGGGTGACTCTCACCTAGGATCACTACGACCTGGTACCTAAAAGGGATCTTGACACACCTGTGGAAGGTGGATGGCACAGCGCACAAACTGTGTATCCAGGGTCTTCCCAGCAACAGGTTATAATGGGGGTGGATGTCCAAGACATGGAATACCCCCGTGTGTTCGATCCCTCCCGTTTCCATTGGGAGTTCGATGGATCCTAAAGGTCTGGACGCATTCCCATCGTATCCAGTGATAACGATGGGGCTTGGGTTCACTGAAGTCAAGGTGACTCCGATTTTGTACGCCACGTGAAGTGGAAGGATGTTGAGCCCTCCTCCACCATCGACTAGGCACCTGTCTAGAGAGTGGTTGTTTAGAACCACCTCGATATGCAGGGCCTGGTTATGGGTTTCGTAGGGTCTATCTACATCATCTTCCGAAAAGGTGATGGGCGATTTTGCTCCTAATAAAGCCACTTGGGCAGACAAGGATTCCGGACTTATGTTCGAATCAACCTTGGCCCTTTCTAGAATTTTCTCTAAGACAAGTCTATGCCTAGGCGAGGTTTTGATAAGCTCTAGGATAGACATGTGAATAGGAATCTTTGAAAGGTGGTTTTCGAAATCATAAGGATTTAGGATGACTTTGTCCTTATCTGCTTTTGGCAGACCACTAGGGATACATGCTTTTGAGGGGCCAGGCACACTGACCACCTTTTGAGCACCTTGAAGGTGCGGGGGTTGATAGATCCTCCCGGATGTAGTGACTTCCCCCACGACCAGCCTAGGGTTCGCGCTAGACGTGGCTCTAAGGATGAGCTGAGGAGAACCTTGGATTTTCAAAACTGGTTTTACTGGGGTTTCCACTTTTGGTGGTCCCCGAATGACGACTTGGGCGGGCCTCTTGTATAATACAAGGATGGGCGCACAAGTAGGTCGACCAGGTTCTAGCTTTTGCGCTAGTTCTTTGGAAATGGTGAGGGTACATACCTCCTTTCCTTTCCCACTGCCACTGGCGTGTTTGGGAAAGGGTTCTTTGAAGATAGCTAGAGGTGGCTCAGGTTCCGCAGTGACCTGGAGCCGGCCTTCTGCTATCAAGTTCTCAATTTTATTTAGAAGAGAGAAGCAGTGTTTGGTATCATGGCCTTTGAGCCGATGATACTTACAAAATCGGTTTAAATACCCCCCCTTGGACGTGACTCCTTCGGGGATTTCAAGGAGTTCAATCATGCCCTGGGCAAGTAAGAGGTCTAGGACCTCCGACACAGGTTGCCCCAGCGGAGTATACTCCCGTTTTTCAACCGGTTTTTGAAAATTGCGTTCCCTCTTATTTTCTAATTTTTCAAAGTTTTTAGAAGTGCCCGCCATGCTTGGATCCACCCGGACATTGGCGATTTTATGGGGCTTTGCCCCTTTGTCCGTCGTGGGCAGCCCATATGCGATGGGCTTTTCCAAACGGGTTTTTGGAATGGCACTTCCTTTCCATAAGTGGTCGTATGTCCCTTTTCGCAAGTTGGTTTCGAAAAGGGAGGCCTTTTTGATCAACTTATGGAAAGTTGAAATCTCATGGAGCGAGAGAAGGGTTTTTAACTCGCTTTTGAAATTATCCAGGATGAGCATTACTGCGCATCCTTCGGATATGGGCTCTCGCACTTGGCCCAAAAGCGACCTCCATCTTATAATGAAGGCATGTACGTCTTCGTTCATGCCTTGCTTTGTATCCCTTAAGGTATTCAGGGTTGGCGTGACTTCTACGTTGTGTGCAAATCTTTGCATGAAGCAGTTCGCTAACTCTTTAAAAGTAGCGAACTGGCTTAAGTCGTAGGAAGCCAGCCATTTGGCAGCTGTGCCTTTAAGGGATAGAGGGAACCAATACACCCATTTCATCGAGTCCTTTTTCTTCTTATGGGCTCGACGTGAGAAAAGCTGCAAGTGAGACCTAGGGTCTCCCATGCCATCATACCGATGGAAGTTCGGTATTTCATCGTCACTGTCTGTTTCGTAATCCATAGGAAGGAAATCAGACAAGGCGTAGCTTCTTTTCTCTTTATTCTGCCCTTTCAGCAGCTGCTGTAGGGCTTTACGGTCCTTTTGTGTGAAGGACTCGTGGTATTGGTTGCCTTCCATTACGGAGGCCTCTTTTTGCTTGCGAGGTTTTTCAGATTTCCTTTTAGGCCTTTGTTCACCGTTCGATGAACATGAATCGCCTACTTCAGCCTCTTGGCTGAGAGCATCGATTTTGGCCTCAAACTCCCTTCTCAAGTCCTCGATTTCATCTAGTTTTATTTTGTTTTTGAAAATCCTCCTAGAGTGAGAACTTGATGCGCATGAGCCTTGGCTCGACACTTCACTTGGATTGGATTTTGACATGCTTTTCAAGCTTTTTCAAAATTTCCTAAGTACAAGCAAAGAAAACAAGTTAAAACGACACCTTTTTACAAAATTTTCGCAAGACTTCTACAAGTAAACTCGATTTTTTTAAAAGGCTCATGTCCCACCGGGCGTGCCAATCTCTGTAGACGCGCGAAAATCCCCGCCTCTTCGTCCTTTTCAGGGCTTGGAGTGGATCTTCTCGTGTGTCTAAGGCCTATGTATACAAATAGGGCGTGCCAGCTAGCTTACTTAAGCTAGCGAAGATATTTTTATCACTGACTTCTAAACGTGGCGACTGTGAGCAAGTAAGCTCTTGTCATCGCAGACCTTCTTGCACCGATGCGCAAGGGTCAGTCTGTACGCTTTGCAAAAATCGAGTTTTGGAGAGAAAGTCTATGAAGCGGTTCGGGGTGTCTATTTCGGGTCTTTAGGATGCGATTGCATATTTTAGATCACGTGGATTTGCACGTGCCTAGGTCTTTTCTTTTATCCCCTTTCGGGCCACCTAGTTTGTGTGTTATAAACACTCCACTACATGGGCGAATTCGAGCGGGGCTTGCTTCGATGCAATATGCGTCCTACCTCGTGGTATGGCGTAGATGCAATGCAAACTCACGCTACTCCAAAGGGAAAACCCGAAATGTAAAGACAATACTGAAGGGAAATAACTGAAGGGAAATAACCGAAAGGAAATAACCGAAGGGAGATATGTATATAGCTTATGTATATGAGCCCTTACTCGGGTCTTGCAAATAAGAGCGAAGGCTCAATGTGGGTGCGTGCTTGAATTGAAAGACTTACACACACGACATGAAATTAAACCCAAATATAAATTGCAGTATGGCCTTGACTAAGGTCTTGGGAGTAAGAGCGAAGGCTCAATGTGTGTGAGAGTGCTTGAATTGAAGTACTACACACACGACATAAATGAAACCCAAATATAACTGCAATAAGGCCTTTACTAAGGTCTTGGGAGTAAGAGCGAAGGCTCAATGTGTGTGAAAGTGCTTGAATTGAAAGACTTACTCACACGACATGAAATGAAACCCAAATAGTATAGGTCGGCCCTTACTTGGGTCTTTCAAATAAGAGCAAAAGCTCAATGTGTGTGAGAGTGCTTGAATTGAAAGACTTACTCACACGACATGAAATGAAACCCAAATAGTATAGGTCGGCCCTTACTTGGGTCTTCCAACTAAGAGCGAAATCTCAATGTGTGTGAGAGTGCTTGAATTGAAAGACTTACTCACACGACAAGAAATGAAATCCAAATAGTATAGGTCGGCCCTTACTTGGGTCTTTCAAATAAGAGCGAAAGCTCAATGTGTGTGAGAGTGCTTGAATTGAAAGACAACGCACCCAACTTAAACAAAAACCCTTCGAAAATGAAAGTATATATGTACACTTATATATTAGGGGCTGATTAGGCCTGTGTGTGTTTAAAATCGTGCACGACTAAGAGGGTGCACGTGTGTGGTTGTGCCAAGCCACGTTATTACAAGCGGGGGGAGACTATGCTCCGTTATTACAACCCCGTATCAAATTGAATCTCAAGCAAGTATACAACTAAGGACCGAGTTTAGGCACTTACGAGTAGCTGGTCCGTAGAGGCCTTGCTTGAGCGTGGGCTTGACCTTCGCCTTGGGCTGCAAACGGGAGCTCCGCGAAGATAGGTGATCAAAGGTGCTGGCCGGCTGCAAGTGGGGCGCGGGATAGGAGCCTCAAAGGTGGCCGGTGGCAAGTAGATGTCGCCTCGAGGTGGGGGGTTAAATGGGCTGAATAAGTGAGGTCTTAGGATCACTAGGGGAGTTGAGTACTTAGGGAAAACTGGCCCTAAGGGAGAGTTTGTGGGAAGGCCGAATGGGAGTGGTGGCGATGAAGGGCTGTTGGGTGAGTAAGGTGATGGTGTGGTGGGTGGCTGGGAGTGGAGAGGGAGTAGAGAAGGGGGCTAGGTAAGGTGCAGGGTACTTACCGAATGGGGAGAGGCGGTGGAAGGCAATGAGAAGCAGGCGGGCAGGTGGGCTGATGGCTGGTTCGGTTGGATGAAGGTGGTGGCGTCCGGCTGGGGGATGGTGGTGGTGGATGGAAGAGGGAAGGTGGCGGTGCAGGTGGAGCTGATGGAGCAGGTGGAGGTGATGGAGAGTGGTCCCGGCTGGGTGAGATATGGGAGAAGGAGAGGGCTCGGCTGGGTGAGATGGTGGTTCCCCCCTTTTGAAAAACCCGCCCCCAAGGGGGGGGGTTTAAATAGGGGATGGGTAGGTCGGTTAGGGCTGGGCTGAGGGTAGTGGTTAGGTGGTTTAGGTAGGGTGGTATGTAGATAAGGTGGGCTGGAAAGGGTTGGGCCAGATATTTTAAAACTAGGGGTTTGGGTAGATTGTGGGCTAAGGGTGGTTTAGGGGTTTAGGGCTAGGTTAGGTGGTTGGGTTTTAGGGTGAGGTTTAGTGAGCTAGGTTAGGTGATTAGGCTAGGTTTAGGCTAGGATTAGGGAAATTAGTCTAGGTTTAGGGAAGGATTAGGGAAGTGGGTTAGGTGATTAGGTTGGGATTAGGGGTGGATTAGGGGTTTAGGCTAGGATTAGTCATTTTGGGTTAGGTTTAGGTGAGGGAGCTCCCTTAGCATGGCCCATAGACCTTGATCACCCCATGTTGGTGCAGCCCTAGGTTAGGTTTTAGCTAATTACAAGCTTAAACCCACTCAATTAGGCTAACCCACAAGATTAAACCCAAACTTGACATACAAGTCAAGCTTAATACAACACTCTTGATATTTTCTATCCCCACTCTCTCTTATGCCCAATATCCCACGTGAATTTCAAGTGGGCCCCACCTCCATTTATGAGAAGGTGATGTGGGCCATGGATACGGATATTGGATTGGATCTCTGGATCCAAATCCAAATCCAAGTCCACATATGGGTTTGGATTGGAATCTGGATATATATGGTCCATATCCAATCCAAACTGAACTCTGACTCCTTCGAGCTGGGTTCGAAACGGACGATTCGTGCGGGGCCTGACAGCATCAGTACTCCGTCTGCGTTGGGTCTTCGCCAACATAGTCGTCCGCCTCCGTTTCTGCCTTCCGGAGATGACTTCAAAGGATATTTTGATAAGAACAGGGTCTTGGACGTTCGAGATCCTGGGGTGTGAATCATCTACAAGAGTTGTTGTGCCGGGCTTGACGTGTGCTCCGGTTCCGGGCTCTTTTTAGCTCTCCTGGTCCTGTCTTGATCGGGCCAAGCCGCTTCAGGGTTTCAAAACATGTTTTAAAAGGGTTTTAAAAGCTATATTGTATGTTTTCGAAATATAGAGTTTAAAACATATATACAGGGTTGTCTGGAAGGCTCCTGGGTTTCCAAACTCAAAATTTGCCCTTTGGGGCTGCTTGTATAAAACCAGATGAATTTTGAGAAGTTCGTGGGATTTTGGGGTGTTTACAGTTTGCATGAGCATGAAAGATCATCATTCATCGCATTTCTAAAAACCTACTTAGATGTGTTTGCATGGACGTATGAAGACATGCCGGGCATAGACCACAGTATTGTCGAGCATCGTCTTCCCTTAGATGCGAATGTGAAACCCATAAAGCAAAAGCTTAGGAAAATACATTCGAATGTACATGCATAAGTCAAAGAGAGTTTAGAAGATCAGTTAAAAGCCGGATTTATAAAACCCAATGCGTATTCTGATTGGTTATCCAATATAGTTGTTGTTCGAAAAACCAATGGGAAGATTCAAATATGCATCGGTTTTAGAAACCTGAATAAAGCCACTCCAAAGGATAATTATCCTTTACCAAACATAGATTTGATAGTCGATAGTACTGCAATTCACGAAATGTTTTCATTTATAGATGGCTATTCAGGGTATAACCAAATCAAACTAAACCCACGAGATCAGGGTAAGACCGCTTTCACAACCCCATGGGGCACATACTGCTATACAATCATGCCCTTTGGTTTGAAAAATGCTGGTGCCACATACCAGAGAGCTATGACCACGATCTTCCATGATCAGATTCATGAGCTCGTAGAGGTATATGTGGATGATCTCTTGGCCAAATCCAAAACTCGATGCACTCATATCGAATGCTTACAAAAGATTTTCGAAAGGCTTAGACTTTTCAAAGTAAAGCTAAACCCTCAGAAGTGTGTGTTTGAAGTAGAGTCCGGAAAGCTCTTAGGCTTTATGGTGAGCCAAAGGGGCATAGAAGTCGACCCATCTAAGTGTCGAGCCATCATAGACATGGCTCCACCCTCCAATCTTACGCAGATTCGTAGCCTCCAAGGTCAATTGCAATCCATTCGCAGGTTTATCTCAAACCTGGCGACTAGATGCGAACCCTTCAACAAATTGTTGAGAAAGGGCACCAAATTTTCATGGGATGACGACTGCCAAAAGTCATTTGAAAGACTAAAGGCATACTTAGTTAATCCCCCTGTTTTAAATCCTCCAAAGCAAGGAAAACCTCTTCTGCTTTACATTTCCATGCATGCGAATGCCTTGGGAGCTTTGTTAGCTCAATACGTGGATGACACCCACAAGGAGTATGCCATCTATTATATTTCGAAAACTCTCTTGGCTTATGAAAGGAACTACCAAGCCATGAAGAAGACATGCTTGGCCCTAGTTTGGACCTGCCAAAAATTTTGACACTATTTCCTAGATCATGAGATCTGGATAGTGTCCAAGCTTGATCCAATCAAGCATTTGTTCAAAAAACCCATTCTCACTGGTAGATTGGGCAAATGGCAACTCCTTCTAATGGAGTATGACCTGAAATACCATCATCAGATCTCCATTAAGGGGCAAGCCCTAGCTGACTACGTGGCTGAGTTCCTCCTAGAGGATGCATATCCCACACTTGATGAAACGCCTAATGAAGGCATATTACAAAACCAATTTCAAAACCACATTTTGGCAAACTCTTTCGAAAACCAAGTGTGGAAAATGCACTTCGATGGGGCACAAAACCAATGAGGGGCTGGTGCCGGGGTCATCCCCATATCCCCTGAAAAGGGTGAGATCCCCATAGCAATTCGCCTAGATTTTGAATGTTCTAACAACATAGCTGAGTATGAAGCACTCATACAAGGCTTAAGTTTTTCGAAAACTCTAGGGGCATCATGCATCGAGGTCTTTGGAGATTCACTTCTCGTTATAAACCATGTTTTGAAAATTTGGCAAGTTAGAAATGAAAAGCATCTTCCATATCACGAGTTGGCCACTCGATTGGTTGAATCATTCCAATCGTGTACACTCACACATGTAGGAAGAGAGGATAATGGCATGGCCGATGCCCTCTCCTCCTTGGGTTCAACCCTAAGGGTCGATCCCACTTTGGGAACCCGATCCTTAGAGATATGGCATGCACCCACTCCATCCACACATGATTTTGAAATTTGCCAAAATAATCCAGATTCTGTTGAAAAACCTTGGTTTTCTGACATTAAATGTTTTTTAGAAAATGAGCGATCCGCTGAGGATGCCACATCCAAAGATAAGGCATTCATCCAGAAAATTTCTACCCGATACACGATTTTGGATAGGGTTTTGTATAAAAAAAGTTTTACCGGCATCTTACTATGATGTGTCGACCTAGAGGAGGCTAGGACTGTTATGCATGAATTCCATGATGGAGAATGTGGAGGTCATGTTAATGCCAACATGATGGCAATGAAAATACTTAGAGCGGGCTATTTTTGGTCCACCCTGAAAAAGGATTGCCACGATCATGTTAGGAAGTGTCATCCATGTCAAGTGCATAGGCACACCATTCATATCCCCTCATCATCATTGCATTCCATGGTCAGCCCCTGGCCATTTACCATGTGGGCATTTGATATTGTAGGCCCAATATTTCCAAAGGCATCGAATGAGCATAGGTTCATTTTAGCAGCCATTGAGTACTTCTCCAAGTGGGTCGAAGCCATCTCCCTGACCAACGTACAGGGGCAACATGTGGTGGCTTTCATTAGGAGGAATATCTTGGCTCGATTTGGAGTTCTAAGAGACCTTGTGTCCGATAATGGCACCCCATTCAAAAAAGAGCGGATGGTCAAGTTGTGCAACACCTATGGCATAACTCACCACTTCTCCTCACCCTACTACCCTCAAGGCAACGGCCAAGCCGAAGCCACGAATAAGACTCTCATTAGCATAATTGAGAAGACTTTAGAAAAGGGTAGGACGTGGCATGAGAAGCTGGATGAAGCCTTATGGGCTTATAGGATTTCCATCCGAACTCCCACGAATGCCACGCCATTCGAGTTGGTCTATGGCACAAACACCATTCTTCCAATTCATACACGATTGCATTCATTCCATACATCCATTGCACTCGACCTCCCCCTAGAGACGCTTTAGCATGCTAGGATGGCCGAACTAGATTTGTTAGATGAGAGACAACTCCTTGCTATGGATCATGCTCATGCATACCGGCAAAGGATAGCCCGACACTATGACAAACATATGAAACCTTGCCACTTTGAAGTGGGAGATCTGGTTTTGAAAACCATCCACCATCGTGGCCCACATCCACTTGGAAAGTGGCGCCCCAAGTGGGATGGACCCTATGTTGTGCGTGCAACCACCACAAACAACTCATATTGGTTGGTCGATGTCGAAGGTAGGAATTTAGCAGATCCTATCAATATTCAATACTTAAAGAAGTATTATGTGTAGGGTTTGGGTTAAATTCCCATTTTCGAAAATTCTTAAGGATAGTTGCTTTGAAACTTCGAAAGTAAGGTTCAAAGGCAAATTATGTGACCCTGAGCGAGAGAATTCACACTTGTGAAAGAGTGGAGTTTTCCAAATACGTGGTTACATTTCAAAATCCTTCTTCTTACAAAGAAAGGCCTAGTTCAATATAGCAAGATACTTGCAAGTAGTACGTGCTATTTCTAAATAGGCTGATCTGGAATGGATCGAATATGACCTTGGGATAAGTCCTCCCCTCTTCTCTTCTCCTTCCAAAAGGAAAATATGGCCAAAAACAAAGGGAAATCCCCGCCAAAATCTCTTTCCCAAAGAAAGAAACGTGAATCAAAAGAAAAATTCGATTCTTTTATGGAAAAGAGGGATTAAAGAAAAAATACTCCCAAAGGGAGACCCTCTATGAAAAAAAGGAAGAAAAGGCCAAAAAGCTCAAAAAGAGCAGTTTTCCGCCTTCTATGCCTAAAACCACGGGACACTTTAGAAGGGACTGTGGTATCTCTTTCCCATTCCCATGACTTATCCCAAGTAAAACATGGTTCATTTCGAGGAATCCTAAAGTAAAAATAGGATTTACTTGAATTTCATTTTGTTTGAGAATTAGACGTTTTGAGTAAGGCATAGGAATTTTGAAATATAGCTTGTTTTCTTATAAAACCTTTGCTAGATTAGCGAGTGTCAAGACTCAAGCAAAGGCAAACGCGAAGAGCTCGAGATCCTTAGGATTAGGGCTAAAAGCAGTTTTCCCTTTTGTAAATAGATTTTGAAAAATCGAACATCGAGCAACATAGGGCCCGCTCACTTGGAGCAGCAGGTCTTCGTAAGTCTCAAGAGTTCGACCATGCCATCTGGTCTTTGGAAGGTCACCCTACTTGGCGTTCCATCCATGTCATGCATGTGCATATCCACGCATAAACACTTGCATAACATGATCCCGTTTAGGACCAGAAACCATAGAAAAGTCCCCTTTGGCGTGATATCTCCTCCTACCAGGTTTAAAAGAGCGATTTTGCTTAAAAATTGGGACGATCCCATATTTTCGTGGATAGATCTAGGGAGACATCGAAAGGGGTGTTGTCGTCTTTGCCATTATCCAAATAAATTTGTATAATGCCAAAGAGGGGCATCTGTAAACACCCCAAAATCCCACAATTTTTCTCAAATATGCTTGGTTTCACAAAAGCAGCCCCAAAGGGCTATTTTCAGTTTGGAAACCTAGGAGCCTTCCAGACAACCCTGTACATACTTTGAACTTGTATATATGTTTTAAAACTTTATACATATAGTATTAGACTTCAAAAAGTGTTTTGAAACCCCGAAAGCCGCCTGACCTGACAAAAGTAGGAGCAAAAAGGTAAAGGAGAGCCCGGACCTGAAGCATACTTCAAGCCTGACACATCAACTCTCGTATCAAAAGCATCCCCAGATTCTCGGACATCTAAGCCCCAAATATCAGAAAAATGCTCAAAATGAACTCCTGAAGGTGAGAAGAAGAGCGGACGACAATGTTGGCGAAGACCCAACGCAAGACGGAGTACTGATGAAGTCAGGCCCCACACAAACCGTCCATTTCAAAACGCCATGAAGGAATCAAAAAATCAGATTTGGGCTGGATCTAGACCATATATATCCAGATCCAAACCCAACATGTATTTGGATTTGGATTTGGATCCCAAGATCCAAATCCAATATCTATATCCATGGCCCACATCACCTTCTCATAAATGGAGGTGAGGGGCCCACAACATTTCATGTAAAATGCCTTGGAAGGCTTAGGTAGAGAGAGAAAGGGGGGGATAAAGTATGAGTGAGAAAGTTGGTAGGCTTGACTTTTGGTGAAGAGTGGGTTAACCTTTTGGGTTTAGCCAAGAGTGTGGGTTTAAGCTTGTATGCACCTACACTTGATGTAGGGCTGCACCAACTTGGACATGGCTGCAATTAAACCAATGGACCGGCGCCAAGGGTTGGTTCCTAAACCTAGCCCTAAGCTAGCTCACCTCACCTAGCCATTCCCCCTAAAACCTAACCTAAACCTAATCCTTCTCGCCCAAACTGCCCCAACCTCACCTAGCTAGACCACCTAGACCCTAACCAACTAAACCTAAACCAACCTTAGTGCACCTAACTAAGTCCCTAACCAACCAAACCCAGCCCACCTAACCAAACTACCCCAAAACCACTAACCTAGCCCACAACATTCCCTAAAACCTAAACTAGTTGCAGCCACCCCCATCCTAAAATATCTAGCCTACCTTAAATCCTAGCCCACCTTCACTCCCAGCCACTCATCCCCCCAACCGACCTACCATCCCATCCCATTCATTCGGCCAACCACTCATGAACCCCCCCATATAAATCCCAGCCGACCTCTCGCCATCTCTCTCTCTCCTCCATTTTCACATTTGGCCAAGGTTTGGACCAGCTCCCACCTCTCTCATCTTCCTCTCTGGAAGCTCCTAGGACCCAGCCGGCTCTCTTGGCTCCACCTTCATCCAGCCCTTCATCCTTGGGACCCGGCCAACATCTCCCCATTCCAGCTGACTCCACCACCTTCCACCTTCGGCGAGGAGCTCCACCCGACCACTCCTTCCATCTCCTTCCACTCGACCACCTTCCATCCACCGGCCATCCTATTCCAGCCACTCCAACACTACCAGCACCGCCTCCTCCCGGTTAGTACCCCACCTCAACCTCATCTCACCCGCACCTCTTTCATTCCCAGCCAGCACCTCTCCACTCTAGCCAACCAAGACACCAACTCCACCACCCGGCCAGCACTTGGACATGCCACCACCCAGCCAGCACCCCTACCTACCGCAAGCACCCACCTAAAGGAGCTCCCCTTCGGCTGCCCAAGGCGACTCACGAGGCCAAATCCAAGCAAGTTAAACATGGACCAGCTACATGTAAGTGTCTTAACTTGGTCTATTATATGAACTTGCTTACATTTAATTAAATTTTTATACGGGGTTGTAATAATGGAGCTCTCCCCCCAAGATGTAATAATGTGGTTTGACACACTGTAAACACCCCAAAATCCCACGATTTTCCCAAAACACCTGGTTTTACAAAAGCAGCCCCAAAGGGCTATTTTGAGTTTGGAAACCTAGGAGCCTTCCAGGCAACCTTGTACATATGTTAAAACCATACATGTTTTAAAATATGTGTTATAAAATTTTAAAACCTTTAAAAAGGTATTTTGAAACCCCGCAAAGCAACTTGGCATGATGAAAGCAGGACCAGAGAAGCGAAAGAGAGCCCAGAACCGGAGCTTATGTCAAGCCCAGCACATCAACTTTCGCGTCAGAATCATCCCCAAAATCTCAAACATCCAAGCCCCTGTTATCAACAAATTGTTTGAAATGATCTCCGAAAGGTGAGAAGAGGAGCGGACGACAAAGTTGGCGAAGACCCAATGCAAGACGGAGTACTGATGCTGTCAGGCCCCACACAAACCGTCTGTTTCGAAATACCATGAAGGAGTCAGAAAATCAAATTTGGATAGGATCTGGACCATATATATCCAGATCCAAATCCAAACATGCATATGGATTTGGATTTGGATTTGGATCCAAAGATCCAATCCAATATCCACATCCATGGCCCACATCACCTTCTCATAAATGGAGGTGGGGCCCACAAGAAATTCACGTGAAAAGCTTGGGTATGAGAGAGAATGGGATAAAGTATGAGTGAGAATTTTTGTGTCAAGTTTTGGGTTAATCATGTGAGTTTAGCGTAAGAGTGTGGGATTAAGCTTGTATGCACCTACACCTAACCTAGGGCTGCACCAACATGCTGCAAATAGGTCCATGGGTCAAGGCAAAGGGGATGCTTCTAAACCTAGCCCTAAGTTAACCCACCTTACCTAGCCATTCCCCCCTAAACCCGACCTAATCCTAGCCACCCTCACCCAAAACCACTAAACCATACCTAACCGACCTCACCTATCCCACCCCACCTAACTAGACCACCTAACCAAACTAAGCCTAATCCCCCTAATCTTCCCTAATCTCACCCTAATCCTAGCCTAATCACCTAACCCACTTCCTTAATCCTCCCCTAATCCTAGCCTAATCTTCCCTAATCTTACCCTAATCCTAGACTAATCCCCCTAACCTTACCCTAATCCTAGCCTAATCACCTAACCCACTTCACTAAACCTCACCCTAAGCCCAACCCACCTAACTAAACCCCAAACCAGCCCACCTAAATATCTAGCACACCATATCCCCAAACCACCCAAAACAAATATTTGGCCCACCTAAATATCTAGCACACCATACTCCCAAACCACCACCACCAAACCAGCTGTAAACACCCCGAAATCCCACGAATTTCTCAAAATCCATCTGGTTTTATACAAGCAGCCCCAAAGGGCCATTTTGAGTCTGAAAACCCAGGAGCCTTCCAGACAACCCTGTATATATGTTTTAAACTTT
This sequence comes from Brasenia schreberi, assembly GCA_036023115.1. NCBI lineage: Eukaryota > Viridiplantae > Streptophyta > Magnoliopsida > Nymphaeales > Cabombaceae > Brasenia > Brasenia schreberi. Next base: position 3,343,076 of record JAYKKT010000079.1, read on the forward strand.
ATCTTTCTAAAACATATAATATGGCTTTTGAAAACCCTTTTAAAACATGTTTTGAAACCCCGAAGTGGCTTGGCCCGATCAAGACAGGACCAGGAGAGCCAAGAAGAGCCCGGAACCGGAGCACCTGTCGAGCCCGGCGCAGCAACTCTTGTATCTGATTCACATCCCAGGATCTCGAACATCCAAGACCCTGTTCTTATCAAAATAGCATTTGAAGTCATCTCCGCAAGGCAGAAACGGAGGCGGACGACTATGTTGGCGAAGACCCAACGCAGACGGAGTACTGATGCTGTCAGACCCCGCTCGAATTCGCCCATGTAGTGGAGTGTTCATAACACACAAACTAGGCGACCCAAAAAGGGATAAAAGAAAAGACTTAGGCACGTGCAAATCCACGTGATCTAAAACATGCAATCGCATCTTAAAGACCCGAAATAGACACCTCGAACCGTTTCGTAGACTTTCTCCCCAAAACTCGATTCTTGCAAAAGCGTACAGACTGACCCTTGCGCATCGGTGCAAGAAGGTCTGCGACGACAAGAGCTTACTTGCTCACAGTCGCCACGTTTAGAAGTCAGTGTTAAATATATCTTCGCTAGCTTAAGTAAGCTAGCTGGCACGCCCTATTTGTATACATAGGCCTTAGACGCACGATAAAGATCCACTCCAAGCCCCGAAAGAGGCGAAGAGGCGGGGATTTTCGCGCGTCTACAGAGATTGGCACGCCCGGTGGGACGTGAGCCTTTTCAGAAATCGAGTTTACTTGTAGAAGTCTTGCAAAAATTTTTATAAAGGTGTCGTTTTAACTTGTTTTCTTTGCTTTTACTTAGGAAATTTTGAAAAAGCTTGAAAAGCATGTCAAAATCCAATCCAAGTGAAGTGTCGAGCCAAGGCTCATGCGCATCAAGTTCTCACTCTAGGAGGATTTTCAAAAACAAAATAAAACTAGATGAAATCGAGGACTTAAGAAGGGAGTTTGAGGCCAAAATCGATGCTCTCAGCCAAGAGGCTGAAGTAGGCGATTCATGTTCATCAAACGGTGAACAAAGGCCTAAAAAGAAATCTGAAAAACCTCGCAAGCAAAAAGAGGCCTCCGTAATGGAAGGCAACCAATACCATGAGTCCTTCACACAAAAGGACCGTAAAGCCCTACAGCAGCTGCTGAAAGGGCAAAATAAAGAGAAAAGAAGCTACGCCCTGTCTGATTTCCTTCCTATGGATTACGAAACAGACAGTGACGATGAAATACCGAACTTCCATCGGTATGATGGCATGGGAGACCCTAGGTCTCACTTGCAGCTTTTCTCACGTCGAGCCCATAAGAAGAAAAAGGACTCGATGAAATGGGTGTATTGGTTCCCTCTATCCCTTAAGGGCACAGCTGCCAAATGGCTGGCTTCCTACGACTTAAGCCAGTTCGCTACTTTTGAAGAGTTAGCGAACTGCTTCATGCAAAGGTTTGCACACAATGTGGAAGTCACGCCAACCCTGAATACCTTAAGGGATACAAAGCAAGGTATGAACGAGGACGTGCATGCCTTCATTATAAGGTGGAGGTCTCTTTTGGGCCAAGTGCGAGAGCCTATATCCGAAGGATGCGCAGTAATGCTCATCCTAGATAATTTCAAAAGCGAGTTAAAAACCCTTCTCTCGCTCCATGAGATTTCAACTTTCCATAAGTTGATCAAAAAGGCCTCCCTTTTCGAAACCAACTTGCGAAAAGGGACATACGACCACTTATGGAAAGGAAGTGCCGTTCCCAAAACACGTGTGGAAAAGCCCATCGCATATGGGCTGCCCACAACGGACAAAGGGGCAAAGCCCCACAAAATCGCCAATGTCCGGGTGGATCCAGGCATGGCAGGCACTTATAAAAATTTTGAAAAAATAGAAAATAAGAGAGAACGCAATTTTTCAAAACCAATTGAAAAACGGGAGTACACTCCGCTGGGGCAACCTGTGTCGGAGGTCCTAGACCTCTTACTTGCCCAGGGCATGATCGAACTCCCTGAAATCCCCGAAGGAGTCACGTCCAAAGGGGGGTATTTAAACCGATTTTGCAAGTATCATCGGCTCAAAGGCCATGATACCAAACGTTGCTTCTCTCTTCTAAATAAAATTGAGAACTTGATAGCGGAGGGCCGGCTCCAGGTCACTGCGGAACCTGAGCCACCTCAAGCTATCTTCAAGGAACCCTTTCCCAAACACGCCAGTGGCAGTGGGAAAGGAAAGGAGGTATGTACCCTCACCATTTCCAAGGAACTAGCGCAAAAGCCTGAACCTGGTCGACCTGCTTGTGCGCCCATCCTTGTATTATACAAGAGGCCCGCCCAAGTCGTCATTCGGGGACCACCAAAAATGGAAACCCCGGCAAAGCCAGTTGTTAAAATCCAAGGTTCTCCTCAGCTCATCCTTAGAGCCAAGTTTAGCGCGAACCCTAGGCTGGTCGTGGGGGAAGTCACTAGATCCGGGAGGATCTACCAACCCCCGCACCTTCAAGGTGCTCAAAAGGTGGTCAGTGTGCCTGGCCCCTCAAAAGCATGTATCCCTAGTGGTCTGCCAAAAGCAGATAAGGACAAAATCATCCTAAATCCTTATGATTTCGAAAACCACCTTTCAAAGATTCCTATTCACATGTCTATCCTAGAGCTTGTCAAAACCTCGCCTAGGCATAGACTTGTCTTAGAGAAAATTCTAGAAAGGGCCAAGGTTGATTCGAACATAAGTCCGGAATCCTTGTCTGCCCAAGTGGGTTTATTAGGAGCAAAATCGCCCATCACCTTTTCGGAAGATGATGTAGATAGACCCCACGAAACCCATAACCAGGCCCTGCACATCGAGGTGGTTCTAAACAACCACTCTCTGGACAGGTGCCTAGTCGATGGTGGAGGAGGGCTCAACATCCTTCCACTTCACGTGGCGTACAAAATCGGAGTCACCTTGACTTCAATGAACCCAAGCCCCATCGTTATCACTGGATACGATGGGAATGCGTCTAGACCTTTAGGATCCATCGAACTCCCAATGGAAACGGGAGGGATCGAACACACGGGGGTGTTCCATGTCTTGGACATCCACCCCCATTATAACCTGTTGCTGGGAAGACCCTGGATACACAGTTTGTGCGCTGTGCCATCCACCTTCCACAAGTGTGTCAAGATCCCTTTTAGGGACCAGGTCGTAGTGATCCTAGGTGAGAGTCACCCACAGCTTCAGGGGATCATAAACTCCCCTTGTTTATCGAGCTCCCAGGCCCATGAGGCTAACCTGGGGCAAATTATGGTTGAGCCACCTCGGCTCATGTTGAACAACCCTAGGAAGGTTGTATGTGTGAAGGGGCCGCCTAAAGTAGGCCCCCTCCCGACTCTAATCCTCCTAGGAAAACCCAAGCGTTCCCTATTTCCAAAACCCCTGGACAAAAGGTCATACGAGCCTAATATGGACGATAGCATGTTCCAAGACCATGACTTGTATCCCATCTTTTCAAAAAACAAAAGGTCGTGGAACATGTTATTAAACATGGGCTACACGCCCTACAAAAGTCTAGGGGCACAAAACCAGGGTTTCCTAGAGCCCATCCTTCCTAGGGCCAACCCAAGCCGATATGGGATCGGCTATACTCCCCAAATACCGCCGGAGCCACCCCCTGTGACCACCTGGGTCAAGGGTGCCCCGGAGCCTGTCTTAGAAGAGACCTACGGTTTAGACCTCCTATTCCGAGTCTAACCCGTAGTGTTTTCCCTTTGTAGGTATGACGGAAGATCCCTTTTTCTAAAAATACCAAAAACATTTGAAAACTTAAAATCAAAAAAATCAAAAAACAAGAAAAACCAAAAACAATGGAAAAACAAAAACTCGAAAAAAGTGTGCTTTGTATAGTTCCCAAAGTTCTTGTTTTACAAAAACCCAAAAAAATCGAAAATTTGGAAAATACCAAAAAGATTTTGTATATAACTGCTCCTGGTATGACTTTGGCGAAAGAAAAGGATTTCGAAAGAAACGTCGTCTGCATAGCCAGACCAAAAATTTCGAAATCACTTGAAAATCCAAGTACAAAACCAGGTTATTTTGAAAACCACGCATCAAGTTCCCTCGGGTCTAAAGCCCACGAGAATGATCAAAGCCCAGAAGTGGATCCCCTTGAGGAAGATCCCACTTCTGAGCTCCCAGAGTTTCATAGAATTCTCGATTTTGAAAGACCTTCCCAAACAGTAGGAGGAGATTTCGTAGAGGTGAACCTAGGGGATGATTCCAATCCCAAAACCATCAAAAATAGGCACATGCTTGCATAAAACTGAAAAGTTAGCATTCATTGCATTTCTACGAACCTATTTAGATGTGTTTGCATGGACGTATGAAGACATGCCGGGCATAGATCCCAGCATAGTCGAGCATCGTCTTCCCTTAGATATAGGTGTAAGACCAATAAAGCAGAAGCTTAGGAAAATACACCCGAATGTACACACGCAAGTCAAAGAGGGTTTAGAAGATCTGCTAAAAGCCGGATTTATAAAACCCATTGCGTATTCTGATTGGTTGTCAAATATCGTTGTAGTTCGAAAAACCAATGGGAAAATTCGAATATGCATCGATTTCAGAAACCTGAATAAAGCCACTCCAAAGGATAATTATCCTTTACCAAACATAGATTTGATAGTCGATAGTACTGCAAATCATGAAATGTTTTCATTTATGGATGGCTATTCAGGCTACAATCAAATCAAACTAAATCCACGAGATCAGGGTAAGACCGCCTTCACAACCCCATGGGGCACGTACTGCTATACAGTCATGCCCTTTGGTTTGAAAAATGCCGGCGCAACATACCAACGAGCCATGAACACGATCTTCCATGATCAAATTCACGAGCTTGTAGAAGTGTATGTAGATGATCTCTTGGCAAAATCCAAAACCCGATGCACCCATATCGAATGTTTACAAAAGATTTTCGAAAGGCTTAGGCTTTACAAAGTAAAGCTAAACCCTCAAAAATGTGTGTTCGGGGTAGAATCAGGGAAGCTTCTAGCTTTATGGTGAGCCAAAGGGGAATAGAAGTCGACCCCTCTAAGTGTCGAGCCATCATAGACATGGCTCCACCCTCCAATCTCACCCAAGTCTGTAGCCTCCAGGGTCGATTACAATCTGTGCGCCGATTCATATCGAATCTGGCAACTAGATGCGAACCCTTCAACAAACTGTTGAGGAAGGGTACGAAATTCTTATGGGATGACGAATGCCAAAAGTCCTTCGAGAGACTAAAGGCATACTTGGTTAATCCCCCTGTTTTGAATCCTCCAAAACAAGGAAAACCGCTTTTATTATACATCTCCGTGCATGTAAACGCTTTAGGAGCCCTGTTGGCTCAATACGAGGATGACACCCATAAGGAGTATGCCATCTACTATATTTCAAAAACTCTCTTGGCTTATGAACGAAATTATCAAGCCATGGAGAAGACGTGCTTGGCCCTAGTTTGGGCCTGCCAGAAATTCAGACACTATTTCCTAGATCATGAGATCTGGATAGTGTCCAAGCTTGATCCAATCAAGCACTTGTTCGAAAAACCCATTCTCACGGGTAGATTGGGCAAATGGCAACTCCTTCTAATGGAGTATGATCTGAAATACCATCACCAGATCTCCATTAAGGGGCAAGCCCTAGCAGATTACGTGGCTGACTTCCCCTTGGAGGACACATATCCCACTCTTGTCGAAATGCCTGATGAAGGCATATTGCAAAACCATTTTCAAAACCACATTTTGGCAAATTCTTTCGAAAACCAAGTGTGGAAGATGCACTTCGACGGGGCACGAAACCAACGAGGGGCTGGTGTCGGGATCATCCTAATCTCCCATAAAAAGGGCGAGATTCCCATAGTAGTCCGCTTAGATTTCGAATGTTCCAACAACGTAGCTGAGGATGAAGCACTCATACAAGGCTTAAGGATTTCGAAAACTCTAGGGGCATCATGCATCGAGGTCTTTGGAGATTCGCTCCTTGTCATAAACCAGGTTTTAAAAATTTGGCAAGTACGTAATGAGAAACTACTTCCATATCACGAGTTGGCCACTCGATTGGTCCAATCCTTCCAATCGTGTAAGCTCACACATGTGGGAAGAGAGGACAATGGCATCGCCGATGCCCTCTCTTCCTTGGGTTCAGCCCTGAAGGTCGATCCCATTTCAGGGACCAGATCTTTGGAAATATGGCATGCGCCCCATCCATCCACACATGACTTAGATATTTGCCAAAACAACCCAGAGTCTATTGAAAAACCCTGGTTCTATGACATAAAACAATTTTTAGAAAATGGGGGATTCACCGAGGATGCCACATCCAAAGATAGGGCATTCATTCGTAAAATTTCGACCCGATACACCATTCTGGGTGGGGTCTTATACAAAAAGAGTTTTACCGGCATTCTGCTTAGGTGTATCGACCTAGAGGAGGCTAGGATAGTGATGCACGAGTTCCACGACGGAGAATATGGAGGTCATGTTAATGCCAACATGATGGCGATGAAAATACTTAGAGGGGGTTATTTTTGGTCCACCCTGAAAAAGGATTGTCACGATCATGTTAGGAAGTGTCATCCATGTCAAGTGCATGGGCACGCCATTCATATCCCTTCATCTGCATTGCATTCCGTGGTCAGCCCCTGGCCATTTACCATGTGGGCGTTTGACATTGTAGGCCCCATATTTCCAAAGGCCTCGAATGGGCATCGTTTTATTTTAGCAGCCACGGAGTATTTCTCCAAGTGGGTGGAAGCCATTTCCCTAACGAATGTAATGGGGCAACATGTGGTGGCTTTCATCCGGAGGAATATCTTGGCTCGATTTGGGGTTCCACGAGACCTTGTGTCTGATAATGGTACCCCATTCAAGAACGAGCGGATGGTTAAGTTGTGCAACACGTATGGCATAACTCACCACTTCTCCTCGCCCTACTACCCTCAAGGCAACGGCCAAGCCGAAGCCACAAACAAGACTCTCATTGGTATCATTGAGAAAACCTTAGAGAAGGGTAGGAGGTGGCATGAGAAGCTGGATGAAGCCTTATGGGCTTATAGGACTTCCATCCGGACTCCCACGAATGCCACACCATTCGAATTGGTCTATGGCACAAACGCCATTCTTCCCATTCATACCCAACTGCATTCATTCTATACATCCATTGCACTCGACCTCCCCCTAGAGACGCTTCAGCATGCTAGGATGGCCGAGCTAGATTTGCTAGATGAGAGGCGACTCCTTGCCATGGATCATGCTCGTGCATACCGGCAAAGGATAGCCCGACATTATACCAAACACATGAGACCTCGCCACTTTGAAGTGGGAGATCTGGTCTTAAAAACCATCCACCATCGTGGCCCACACCCCCTAGGCAAGTGGCGCCCCAACTGGGATGGAGCCTATGTTGTACGAGCAACCACTACGAACAATTCGTATTGGTTGATCGATGTAGAAGGTAGGAATTTAGCAGATCCTATCAATATTCAATACTTAAAGAAGTATCATGTGTAGGATCTAGATTAAATTCCAGTTTTTCAAAAATTTGAGAGGGATAGCTGCCCTGAGACGTGTAAATAAGGTGCAAAGAAAGGCCTAGTTCAACATAGCAAGATACTTGCAAGTAGTACGTGCTATTTCTAAATAGGCTGATCTGGAATGGATCGAGTGTAGGCTTGGGATAAGTCCTCCCCTCTTCTCTTCTCCATCCAAAAGGAAAACAAAGGCCCAAATCAAAAGGGAATTTCCCATTTAAAGTCTCTTTCCAAAAGAAAGAAACCAGACTTCAAAAAGAAAAATCGATTCTCTTATAAAAAAGAGGGATTAAAGAAAAAATACAACCAAAGGGAGACCCTCTAGGAAAAAAAGGAAAAAGAGGCCAAAAAGCTCAAAAAGAGCAGTTTTCCGCCTTCTATGCCTTAAACCACGGGACGCTTCAGAAGGGACCGTGGTATCTCTTTCCCATCCCTGGCTTATCCCAAGCTAAAGCATGGTTCATTTCGAGGAATCCTAAAGTAAAAATAGGATTTACTTACTTGAATTTCATCTTGTTTGAGAATTCGACGTTTCGAGTAAGGCGTAGGAATTTGAAATGAAGCTTGTTTTCTTATAAAAACCTCCGCTAAATAAGCGAGTGTTAAGACTCAAACAAGGGCAAGCACGAAGAGCTCGAGATCCTTAGGATCGAGACTCAAGACAGTTGTCCCGTTTGTAAATAGTTTTGTAAATAAGTTTTGAAAACCGAACATCGAACAGCATAGGATTTGCTCACTTGGAGCAATAGACCTTGTCAGTCTCTAGAGTTCGACCACATCTGGTCTCTGGGAGGTCGCCACTCTTGGCACCACACCCATGTCATCTGCATTCCACGCATGGTACTTGCATGAACATGATCCCATTTAGGACCAGATTCCATAAGTGAACCCTTTGGCGTGATATCTCCTCCTACCAGAGTTTGTAAAATTGAGATTTTGCTAAAATGGGACGATCCCATATTCTTCGTGGCTAGATCTAGGGAGACATTAAAAGGGGTGTTTGTTATCTTTGCCCTTATCCAAATCGATTTGGACAAGGCCAAAGAGGGGCATCTGTAAACACCCCGAAATCCCACGAATTTCTCAAAATCCATCTGGTTTTATACAAGCAGCCCCAAAGGGCCATTTTGAGTCTGGAAACCCAGGAGCCTTCCAGACAACCCTGTATATATGTTTTAAACTTTATCTTTCTAAAACATATAATATGGCTTTTGAAAACCCTTTTAAAACATGTTTTGAAACCCCGAAGTGGCTTGGCCCGATCAAGACAGGACTAGGAGAGCCAAGAAGAGCCCGGAACCGGAGCACCTGTCGAGCCCGGCGCAGCAACTCTTGTATCTGATTCACATCCCAGGATCTCGAATGTCCAAGACCCTGTTCTTATCAAAATAGCATTTGAAGTCATCTCCGGAAGGCAGAAACGGAGGCGGACGACTATGTTGGTGAAGACCCAACGTAGACGGAGTACTGATGCTGTCAGACCCCGCTCGAATTCGCCCATGTAGTGGAGTGTTCATAACACACAAACTAGGCGACCCAAAAAGGGATAAAAGAAAAGACTTAGGCACGTGCAAATCCACGTGATCTAAAACATGCAATCGCATCTTAAAGACCCGAAATAGACACCTCGAACCATTTCGTAGACTTTCTCCCCAAAACTCGATTCTTGCAAAAGCGTACAAACTGACCCTTGCGCATCGGTGCAAGAAGGTCTGCGACAACAAGAGCTTACTTGCTCACAGTCGCCACGTTTAGAAGTCAGTGTTAAATATATCTTCGCTAGCTTAAGTAAGCTAGCTGGCACGCCCTATTTGTATACATAGGCCTTAGACGCACGATAAAGATCCACTCCAAGCCCCGAAAGAGGCGAAGAGGTGGGGATTTTCGCGCGTCTACACCAGCCCCCCAACCGACCTCCCATATCCTAGCCACCAACCCATCTAGCCTATAAAATCCCCTCCCATTCATGCGGGTTCTCCCTCTTGGCTCTCAAAAACTTGGGACTTCTTCCCCCCTCTTGGAACTCGCCCCTTGGCTCACTTGGGACTCGGCCAGCATCACTCCATTCCATGCCACCTTCCACCTGCTGCACCTGGCCAACACCATTCCACGCCACTTTCCACCTGCCACCTTCTTCCATCCGGCCAAGACCCTACACCCGCCACCTTCCACCATTCGGCCAGGACCTTCCCCTTGGTTAGTACCCCATCTCAAACTCCATCCATCGTCCGCTCCATTCGCCACCTTCCATCTACCCAGCCAACACCTATTCCATTCGACCAACCCAACCCCCAACACCACTCGGCCAACACCTGTACCACCTGCCCCTCTTCCCTTAGCTAGCAGCCTTACCTCTCCCTAAGACCCATCCCAGCTTCTAGCATCTACCTCAGCACCCTTACCTCCCTAAAACACTTCAACCTCAGCCAAGACGCCAACCCACCCACTCAGCTAAGACCCTACTTTGCGCCCACCCGCACCAAAGGAGCTCCCCTTCGGCTGTCCAAGGCGACTCACTAGGCCAAAGCCAAGCAAGTCACGCCTGGACCAGCTATACGTAAGTGCCTAACTCGGTCCTTGTTATGAACTTGTTTATGTTTAATTAAATTTGATATGGGGTTGTAATAATGGAGCATTGTCTCCCCTCGCTTATAATAATGTGGTTTGGCACACCCACACACACGTGCACTTGAGCCTATTCCGCTCTTAGCTGCACATGATTTTGACACACACATGGGCCTAATCAGCCCTTAAGATATAGCTATACTTATATATATTTAAGTTGCATGGGTTTTCATTAAGTTGTGTGTGTTGTCTTTCAATTTTCACACTCACACACATTGAGCTTTCGTTCTTATTCCCAAGACCCTAGTAAGGGCCGTATTGCAATTTCCCTTGGGCGTTTTAATTTAAGTTGTGTGCATGGTCTTTCAATTTCCACATTCACACACATTGAGCTTTCGCTCTTACTCCCAAGACCTTAGTAAAGGCCTCTTGCAATTTCATTTTGGGGTGTTTAAATTCATGTCGTGTTGTAGACGCGCGAAAATCCCCGCCTCTTCGTCCTTTTCAGGGCTTGGAGTGGATCTTCTCGTGTATCTAAGGCCTATGTATATAAATAGGGCGTGCCAGCTAGCTTACCTAAGCTAGCGAAGATATTTTTAACCCTGAATTCTAAACGTGGCGACTGTGAGCAAGTAAGCTCTTGTCGTCGCAGACCTTCTTGCACCGATGCGCAAGGGTCAGTCTGTACGCTTTGCAAAAATCGAGTTTTTGGAGAGAAAGTCTACGAAGCGGTTTGAGGTGTCTATTTCGGGTTTTTAAGATGCGGTAGCATGTTTTAGATTACGTGGTTTTGCACGTGCCTAAGTCTTTTCTTTTATCCCTTTTCGGGCCACCTAGTTTGTGTGTTATGAACACTCCACTACATGGGCGAATTCGAGCGGGGCTTGCTTCGATGCAATATGCGTCCTACCTCGTGGTATGGCGTAGATGCAATGCAAACTCACGCTACTCCAAAGGGAAAACCCGAAATGTAAAGGCAATACTGAAGGGAAATAACAGAAGGGAAATAACCGAAGGGAAATAACCGAAGGGAAATAACCGAAGGGAAATAACCGAAGGGAAATAACCGAAGGGAGATATGTATATAGATTATGTATATGAGCCCTTACTCGGGTCTTGCAAATAAGAGCGAAGGCTCAATGTGGGTGCGTGCTTGAATTAAAAGACTTACACACACGACATGAAATTAAACCCAAATATAAATTGCAGTATGGCCTTGACTAAGGTCTTGGGAGTAAGAGCGAAGGCTCAATGTGTGTGAGAGTGCTTGAATTGAAATACTACACACACGACATGAATGAAACCCAAATATAACTGCAATAAGGCCTTTACTAAGGTCTTGGGAGTAAGAGCGAAGGCTCAATGTGTGTGAGAGTGCTTGAATTGAAATACTACACACACGACATGAATGAAACCCAAATATAACTGCAATAAGGCCTTTACTAAGGTCTTGGGAGTAAGAGCGAAGGCTCGATGTGTGTGAAAGTGCTTGAATTGAAAGACTTACTCACACGACATGAAATAAAACCCAAATAGTATAGGTCGGCCCATACTTGGGTCTTTCAAATAAGAGCGAAAGCTCAATGTGTGTGAGAGTGCTTGAATTGAAAGACTTACTCACACGACATGAAATAAAACCCAAATAGTATAGGTCGGCCCTTACTTGGGTCTTTCAAATAAGAGCGAAAGCTCAATGTGTGTGAGAGTGCTTGAATTGAAAGACAACGCACCCAACTTAATCAAAACCCTTCGAAAATGAAAGTATATATATACACTTATGTATTAGGGGCTGATTAGGCCCGTGTGTGTTCAAAATCGTGCACGACTAAGAGAGTGCACGTGTGTGGTTGTGCCAAGCCACGTTATTACAAGCGGGGGGAGACTATGCTCCGTTATTACAACCCTGTATCAAATTGAATCTCAAGCAAGTATACAACTAAAGACCGAGTTTAGACACTTACGAGTAGCTGGTCCGTAGAGGTCTTGCTTGAGCGTGGGCTTGGCCTTCGCCTTGGGCTGCAAACGGGAGCTCCGCGAAGATAGGTGATCAAAGGTGCTGGCCGGCTGCAAGTGGGGCGCGGGATGGGCGCCTCGAAGGTGGCCGGTGGCAAGTGGATGTCGCCTCGAGGTGGGGGGTTAAAGGGGCTGAACAAGTGAGTTTTTAGGGTCACTAGGGGAGTTGAGTGTTTAGGGAAACTGGACCTAAAGGAGAGTTTGTGGGAAGGCCGAATGGGACGCCTAGGGGAAGGCCGAATGGGATATGATGGCTAGGTAGTGGCCGGCAGTTTGGGTTTTGATAGGTTCGGCTAAGTGAAAAGGGTGGTGGAAAAAGGGCTAAGATGATGATAGGGTGGGTGGCTAGGAGTGGAGAGGTGGAAGAGAAGGGTTTTGATAGAGTTAGGGTACTTACCGAAGGGGGAGAGGCGGTGGAAGGCAATGAGGAGCAGGCGGGCAGGTGGGCTCTTGGCTGGTTCGGTTGGGTGAAGGTGGTGGCGTCCGGCTGGGGAATGGTGGGGGATAGAAGAGGGAAGGTGGCGGGGCAGGTAGAGCTAGTGGAGCAGGTGGAGAGTGGAGCAGGCGGGCAGGTGGAGAGTGGAGAGTGGAGCCGGCTGGGCTGAGGTGAGGGCCTTCTAGCTTGGAAAACCCGCCCCCAAGGGGGGGGGGTTTAAATAGGGGATGGGTAGGTCGGTTAGGGCTGGGCTGAGGGTAGTGGTTAGGTGGTTTAGGTAGGGTGGTATGTAGATAAGGTGGGCTGGAAAGGGTTGGGCCAGATATTTTGAAAACTAGGGGTTTGGGTAGATTGTGGGCTAAGGGTGGTTTAGGGGTTTAGGGCTAGGTTAGGTGGTTGGGTTTTAGGGTGAGGTTTAGTGAGCTAGGTTAGGTGATTAGGCTAGGTTTAGGCTAGGATTAGGGAAATTAATCTAGGTTTAGGGAAGGATTAGGGAAGTGGGTTAGGTGATTAGGTTGGGATTAGGACGGGATTAGGGAAGTGGGTTAGGTGATTAGGTTCAGATTAGGGGTGGATTAGGGGTTTAGGCTAGGATTAGGCATTTTGGGTTAGGTTTAGGTGAAGGAGCTCCCTTAGCATGGCCCATAGACCTTGATCACCTCATGTTGGTGCAGCCCTAGGTTAGGTTTTAGCTAATTACAAGCTTAAACCCACTCAATTAGGCTAACCCACATGATTAAACCCAAACTTGACACACAAGTCAAGCTTAATACAACACTCTTGATATTTTCCATCCCCACTCTCTCTCATGCCCAATATCCCACGTGAATTTCAAGTGGGCCCCACCTCCATTTATGAGAAGGTGATGTGGGCCATGGATATGGATATTGGATTGGATCTCTGGATCCAAATCCAAATCCAAGTCCACGTATGGGTTTGGATTGGGATCTGGATATATATGGTCCAGATCCAATCCAAACTAAACTCTGACTCCTTCGAGCTGGGTTCGAAACGGACGATTCGTGCGGGGCCTGACAGCATCAGTACTCCGTCTGCGTTGGGTCTTCGCCAACATAGTCGTCCGCCTCCGTTTCTGCCTTCCGGAGATGACTTCAAATGCTATTTTGATAAGAACAGGGTCTTGGATGTTCGAGATCCTGGGGTGTGAATCAGATACAAGAATTGTTGTGCCGGGCTCGACGTGTGCTCCGGTTCCGGGCTCTTCTTAGCTCTCCTGGTCCTATCTTGATCGGGCCAAGCCACTTCGGGGTTTCAAAAACGTGTTTTAAAAGGTTTTCAAAAGCCATATCATATGTTTTTGAAAGATAAAGTTTAAAACATATATACAGGGTTGTTTGGAAGGCTCCTGGGTTTCCAGACTCAAAAATGGCCCTTTGGGGCTGCTTTTACAAAACCAAGTTTGTTTTAAGGAATTCGTGGGATTTCGGTGTGTTTACACGTGTGCGTAATATTTCAATTCTACACTCACACACATTGAGCTTTCGCTCAAACTCCCAAGACCTTAGTCAAGGCCTATTGCAATTATATTTGGGTTTCATTACAAGTCGTGTGAGTTGTCTTTCAATATACACACAACACCCACACACACGTTGGCGACCTTCGGGCCCATATATATTATAAGTATTTCCCTTCGGCTATGTCTTTAAGATTTGGGTTTCAAGGTTCAGCTGCGTGCGTAGTATTTCAATTCTACACTCACACACATTGAGCTTTCGCTCTTACTCCCAAGACCTTAGTCAAGGCCATATTGGAATTATATTTGGGTTTCATTACAAGTCATGTGAGTTGTCTTTCAATATACACACAACACCCACACACACGTTGGCGACCTTCGGGCCCATATATATTGTAAGTATTTCCCTTCGGCTATGTCTTTAAGATTTGGGTTTTAAGGTTCAGCTGCGTGCGTAGTCTTTACATATATACACGACACACACTTGCACAATTGAGCCTTTCCGCTCTTAAGATATAGCCATATTTCCCTTTTACAAATTTACGTTAAGTCATTTCCCTTCCGCATTGTCTTTCAATTCAGGTTTTCCCTTTGGAGTTGCGTGAGTTTGCATTGCATATACGCCATACCATGAGTTAGGACGCATATTGCATCAAAGCAAGCCCCACACTCCCGCTCAAAAAATCGCCCAACTTAGGTCACTTGTGCACACACACCTAGTTGGCCCGAAAAAGATAAAAAGAAAGACATAGGCACGTGCAAATCCCACGTGTAATAAAATTTGCAAATCGTACATCTGTAAACACCCCGAAATCCCACGAATTTCTTAAACAAATCTGGTTTTGTACAAGCAGCCCCAAAGGGCCATTTTGAGTCTGGAAACCCAGGAGCATTCCAGACAACCCTGTATATATGTTTTAAACTTCATATTTCAAAAATATATAATATAGCTTTTGAAAACATTTTAAAACACGTTTTTGAAACCCCGAAGCGGCTTGGCCCGATCAAGACAGGACCAGGGGAGCTAAGAAGAGCCCGGAACCGGAGCACATGTCGAGCCCGACACAGCAACTCTTGTATCACATCCATACCCCCAGGATCTCGAACATCCAAGACCCTGTTCTTATCAAAATGTCATTTGAAGTCATCTTTAGAAGGCAGAAACGGAGGCGGACGACCATGTTGGCGAAGACCCAACGCAGACGGAGTACTGATGCTGTTAGGCCCCGCACAAATCGTCCGCTTCGAACCCAGCTAGAAGGAGTCAGAGTTCAGTTTGGATTGGATCTGGACCATATATATCCAGATCCCAATCCAAACCCATGTGTGGACTTGGAGTTGGATTTGGATCCAAAGATCCAATCCAATATCCATATCCATGGCCCACATCACCTTCTCATAAATGGAGGTGGGGCCCACTTGAAATTCACGTGGGATTATGGGCATGAGAGAGAGTGGGATGGATAATATCAAGAGTGTTGTAATTAAGCTTGACTTGTGTGTCAAGTTTGGGGTTAATCATGTGGGTTAGCCTAATTGAGTGGGTTTAAGCTTGTAATTAGCCAAAACCTAACCTAGGGCTGCACCAACATGAGGTGGTTAAGGTCTATGGGCCATGCAAAGGGAGCTCTTTCACCTAAACCTAACCCAAAACACCTAATCCTAGCCTACCACCCTAATCCACCCCTAATCTGAGCCTAATCACCTAACCCACTTCCCTAATCCCGGCCTAATCCCAACCTAATCACCTAACCCACTTCCCTAATCCTTCCCTAAACCTAGGTTAATTTCCCTAAACCTAGCCTAATCACCTAGCCTAGCTCACTAAACCTCACCCTAAAACCCAACCACCTAACCTAGCCCTAAACCCCTAAACCACCCCTAGCCCATAATCTACCCAAACCACTAGTTTTTAAAATATCTGGCCCTACCCTTTCCAGCCCACCTTATCTTCATACCACCCTACCTAAACCACCTAACCACTACCCCAAACCCAGCCCTAACCGACCTACCCAACTCCCTATATAAACCCCCCCTCTTGGGGCGGGTTTTCCAATCCAGCCACTCTCCCCAAGCCCAGCCGGAACCCCTCACCAATCCCAGCTGGGCCCTCTCTTTCCTCCACTTCCCCAGCTGCTCCACCTGCACCACCACCATCCCTCCATCCCACCACCACTTGCACCGCCATCTCCACCACCTCCCGACCGAGCTTCACAACCTGCCCATCTTCTTTCCAGCCGAACGCCGTCTTCATTCCATTCGGTTAGTACCCCTTTATCTCACCTTCTCTACTCCCTCTCCACTCTCAGCCACCTAAACCCTACCACAACACCCTACAATAACACCCCACTACCAGCCATTCCCCTTTGCTGCCACCCCTCTCACTCAACCGAACCTAGTCATCCTAGCAGCCCGCTACCACCACATTCCCCTAAGACTCCCATTTGGCCTTCCCTTAAACTCCCTTTAGGTCCATACTCCCTAACACTCTAGACTCTCCTAGTGACCCTACACACTCACTTGGCCCAGCCCCTTTAATCCCCCTACATCAAGGCGACACCCACTTGCAGCCGGCCACCTTCGAGGCGCCTATCCCACGCCCCACTTGCAGCCAGCCAGCACCCTTTGTCATTCACCCTCGCGGAGCTCCCGTTTGCAGCCCAAGGCGAAGGCCAAGCCCACGCTCAAGCAAGGCCTCTACGGACCAGCTACTCGTAAGTGCCTAAACTCGGTCTTTAGTTGTATACTTGCTTGAGATTCAATTTGATACGGGGTTGTAATAACGGAGCGTAGTCTCCCCCCGCTTGTAATAACGTGGCTTGGCACACCCACACACGTGCACTCTCTTAGTTGTGCACGATTTTGAACACACACGGGCCTAATCAGCCCCTAATACATAAGTATATATATATACTTTCATTTTTGAAGGGTTTTTGCTTAAGTTGGGTGCGTTGTCTTTCAATTCAAGCACTCACACACATTGAGCTTTCGCTCTTATTTGAAAGACCCAAGTAAGGGCCGACCTATACTATTTGGGTTTCATTTCATGTCGTGTGAGTAAGTCTTTCAATTCAAGCACTCTCACACACATTGAGCCTTCGCTCTTATTCCCAAGACCTTAGTAAAGGCCTTATTGCAGTTATATTTGGGTTTCATTTATGTCGTGTGTGTAGTACTTCAATTCAAGCACTCACATACATTGAGCCTTCACTCTTACTCCCAAGACCTTAGTCAAGGCCATACTGCAATTTATATTTGGGTTTAATTTCATGTCGTGTGTGTAAGTCTTTTAATTCAAGCACGCACCCACATTGAGCCTTCGCTCTTATTTGCAAGACCCGAGTAAGGGCTCATATACATAATCTATATACATATCTCCCTTCGGTTATTTCCCTTCGGTTATTTCCCTTCAGTATTGTCTTTACATTTCGGGTTTTCCCTTTGGAGTAGCGTGAGTTTGCATTGCATCTATGCCATACCACGAGGTAGGATGCATATTGCATCGAAGCAAGCCCCGCTCGAATTCGCCCATGTAGTGGAGTGTTCATAACACACAAACTAGGTGGCCCGAAAAGGGATAAAAGAAAAGACTTAGGCACGTGCAAATCCACGTGATCTAAAACATGCAATCGCATTTTAAAGACCCGAAATAGACACCTCGAACCGCCTTGTAGACTTTCTGTCCAAAAAACTCGATTTTTGCAAAGCGTACAAACTGACCCTTGCGCATCGGTGCAAGAAGGTCTGCGACGACAAGAGCTTACTTGCTCACAGTCGCCACGTTTAGAAGTCAGTGTTAAAAATATCTTCGCTAGCTTAGGTAAGCTAGCTGGCACGCCCTGTTTGTATACATAGGCCTTAGACATACGAGAGGATCCGCTCCAAGCCCTGAAAAGGCAAGAGGCGGGGATTTTCACGCGTCTACAACATCCAAAGCCCAAACACATAGGGTATTTTCCAAGAGGTTTAATTAAAAGACTTTGCCAAGCGTACAGACTGACCCTTGCGCATCGGTGTAAGAAGGTTTGCGATAAAAAGAGCTCACTTGCTCACAGTCTCCCTGATTAGAAGTCAGATTTCAAAAACTTTCTTCACTAGCTTAAGCAAGCTAGCTGGCATGCCCTTTTGCTAAAATACGACTTAGACACACGAAAAGGTTCACTTCAGGCATAAGAACCAGAAGTGAGGATTTTCTGTGTCTACAGATTTGGCATGCCCGGTGGGACCTGGGCCTTGTGCAGAGTCATTTCATGTAGAAAAAACTCATAAAATTTTTTTTCTAAAGTGTTTTAAACTTTGCTTGTTTGCATTTTCATACTTAGGATTTGTTTTGAAAAGCATATTGAAGCATGTCGAGTCCAGGCTCCCAAGAGGTATCTAGCCTTGCCTCCTGCGCATCAAGTTCTCAATCTCGAAGGTTTTCAAAAAAACAAGAGATTGAAGATTTGAGAAGGGTCTTCTTGGCCAAAATCGCCGCTCTTAGCCAAGAGGCTGAAGTAGGCGATTCATGTTCGTCCAATGGCAAACAAAAGGCGAAGAAAAAATTTGAAAAACATCGCAAACACAAGGAGACTTCCGCGATGAAAGGTAACCAATACTATGAGTCCTTCACACACAAGGAACGTAAAGCCCTACAGCAGCTACTGAGAGGGCAAAATAAAGAGAAAAGAAACTACGCCCTGTCTGATTTCCTACCTGTAGACTATGAAACAGACAATGACGATGAAATACCGAACTTCCATCGGTATGATGGCATGGGAGACCCTAGGTCTCACTTGCAGCTTTTCTCTCGTCGAGCCCATAAGAAAAAAAAGGACTCGATGAAATGGGTGTATTGGTTTTCTCTGTCCCTCAAGGGCACAGCTGCCAAATGGTTGGCTTCCTATGATCTTAGCCAGTTCGCAACTTTTGAAGAGTTAGCGAACTGCTTTATGCAGAGATTCTCGCATAACGTAGAAGTCACACCGACTTTAAACACCTTGAGGGATGCAAAACAAGGTGTGAACGAGGACGTACATACGTTCATCGTTCGTTGGAGGTCTCTCTTGGGTCAAGTGCGAGAGCCCATATTAGAAGGATGTGCAGTCATGCTCATCCTTGTTAATTTTAGAAATGAGCTGAAAACCCTTCTCTCGCTTCACGAAATCTCTACTTTCCATAAGTTAATAAAGAAAGCAACCCTTTTCGAAACAAACTTGAAAAAGGGGGTGTACGACCACTTCTTGAAAGGAAATCCAATTTCAAAAACTCGCTTGGAGAAGCCCATCAACTATGGGCCATCCACCGCGGACAAAGGGGCAAAACCCCATAAAATCGCCAATGTCCGGGTGGATCCAAGCCCGACAAGTGCTTCAAGAGCTTTTGAAAAATCCGAAAATAAAAAGGAGAGGAGTTTTCAAAAACCCTTCGAAAAATGGGAGTATACTCTGCTGGGGCAACCTGTGACGGAGGTCCTAGACCTCCTACTTGCCCAATGCATGATCGAACTCCCCGAGATTCCCGAGGGAGTCACTTCGAAGGGAGGGTTTTTAAACAAGTTCTACAAGTATCATCGGCTCAAAGGCCATGATACAAGGTGGTGCTTCTCCCTCCTTAATAAAATTGAGAACTTGATAGTAGAACGCCAACTCCAGGTCGCTGAAGAACCTGAGCCTGCCCAAGCTATCTTCAAAGAACCCTTCCCCAAGCACGCAAGTACCAGTGGGAAGGGAAAAGAGGTATGTGCTCTTTCAATTTCAAAGAATCTAGCGCATGCATGTAAGTCTGGTTCACCTACTTGTGCGTCTACTCTTATCCTTTACAAGAAACCCACTGAAGTAGTTATCTGGGGACCACCAAGAGTTCCGTCCCCGGTTAAACCAGTTTTAACCATCCAAGGTGCTCCAAATCTCTCGATTAGAGCTGTGATTAGTACGAAACCTAAGTTGATCGTGGGGGAGGTGACAAGATCTGGGAGGATCTACCAACTCCCACATCTACAAAGTGCTAAAAAGGTGGTCAGTGTGCCTGGCCCCTCAAAAGCATGTATTCCTAGAGTTCCGTAAAAAATGGACAAAGAAAATGTTGTTTTGAAGGTGTATGATTTCAAAAACCATCTTTCAAAGATTCCTATCAATATGTCCATCCTAGAGCTAATACAAACTTCGCCTAGGCATAGACTAGTATTAGAGAAAATTCTAGAAAGAGCAAGGGTTAGTTCAAACATTACTCCTGAATCTTTGTCCAAACATGTGGCCTCTACAGGAGCGAAAATGCCCATCGTATTATCGGAAGACGATGTAGATAGACCCTACGAAGCCCATAACCAGGCCCTGCATATCGAGGTGATTCTAAATAACCACTCTCTTGATAGGTGCCTTGTTGATGGGGGAGGAGGGCTCAACATCCTTCCACTTCATGTGGCGAATCAAATCGGAGTCACCTTGACATCCGTTCATCCCAGTTCCATCGTTATCACTGGATACGATGGGAATGCATCTAGACCCATAGGATCTATCGAACTCCCCATGGAAACGGGAGGGATAGCACACACGGGGGTGTTCCATGTCCTGGACATCCACCCCCATTATAACCTGTTGTTGGGAAGGCCTTGGATACACAGCTTGTGCGTTGTGCCATCCACCTTCCACAGGTGTGTCAAGATCCCTTTCAGGGACCAAGTCGTTGTGATCCTAGGAGAGAGTCATCCTCAACTTCAGGGGGTCATAAATTTCCCTTGCTTGTCAAGCTCCCAGACCCATGAGGTAAAACTGGGGCAAACCATGCTTGAGCCACCAAGGCTCGTACTGAAAAACCCTAGGAAGGTCGTGTATGTGAAGGGGCCGCCCAAGGCTGGCCCCCTCAAAGTTCTGACCCTTCTAGGAAGACCCAAAAATCCCTTATTTCTAAAACCCCTAGACAAGACGCCCTGTGTGCACGACATAGACGACAGCAAATTCTAAGACCACGATTTGTATTCAAATTTTTCTAAAAACAAGAAATCATGGAACATGCTGTTGAACATGGGCTACGTGCCTTATAAGAGTCTAGGGGCACAAAATCAGGGTCTCCTAGAATCCATACTTCCTAGGGCCAATCCAAGCCGATATGGGATCGGCTATACTCCCAAAATACCACCAGAGCCACCCCTTGTGACCACTTGGGTCAAGGGTGCCTTCGAGCCTACCCTAGAAGAAACCTATGATTTGGACCTGTAAACACCCCAAAATCCCACGATTTTCCCAAAACACCTGGTTTTGCAAAAGCTGCCCCAAAGGGCTATTTTGAGTCTGAAAACCTAGGAGCCTTCCAGGCAACCCTGTACATATGTTAAAACTATATATGTTTTAAAATATGTGTTATACAATTTTAAAACCTTTAAAAAGGTATTTTGAAACCCCGCAAAGCAACTTGGCCTGATGAAAGCAGGACCAGTGAAGCAAAAGAGAGCTTGGAACTAGAGCATATGTCGAGCCCGGTACATCAACTCTCGTACCAAGATTCATCCCCAAGATCTCGGACATCCAAGCCCCTGTTATCAACAAATTATTCAAACTGATCTACAGAAGGTGAAAAGAGAAGCGAACGACAATGTTGGCGAAGACCCAACGCAAGACGGAGTACTGATGCTGTCAGACCCCGCACAAATCGTCCGTTTCGAAAATACCATGAAGGAGTCAGAAAATCAGATCTGGATCGGATGAGGACCATATATATCCAGATCCAAATCCAAACATGCATATGGATTTGGATCCAAAGATCCAATCCAATATCCACATCCATGGCCCACATCACCTTCTCCTAAATGGAGCTGGGGCCCACAAGAAATTCATGTGAAAAGCTTGGGTATGAGAGAGAATGGGATGAAATATGAGTGAGAATATGGTGGGCTTGACTTTTGTGTCAAGTTTTGGGTTAATCATGTGGGTTTAGCCTAATGAGTGTGGGATTAAGCTTGTATGCACCTACACCTAACCTAGGGCTGCACGAACTTGCTGCAACTAGGTCCATGGGTCGAAGGCCAAGGGGATGCTACTAAACCTAGCCCAAGAACCTAACCCTCACCCTAATCCTAGCCTAATCACCTAACCCACTTCCTTAATCCTTCCCTAATCCTAGCCTAATCACCTAACCCACTTCCTTAATCCTTCCCTAATCTTAGCCTAATCCCCCTAACCTCACCCTAATCCTAGCCTAAACACCTAACCCACTCCACTAAACCTCACCCTAAGCCCAACCTACCTAACTAAGCCCTAAACCACAAAACCAGCCCACCTAAATACCTAGCACACCATATCCCCAAACCACCCAAAACAAATATCTGGCCCACCTAAATATCTAGCACACCATACCCCCAAACCACCACCACCAAACCAGCCCAACCGACCCCCAATACCATCCCAACCGACCCATGCCATGCCTATAAAACCCCCCCTCTTGAGGCGGGTTTTGCATCGGATTTTTGGGCAGCCCTCAGCCCTCTCTCTCCTCTCTCACCTGCCCTCTCTCTCACCCACTTCACTCCCATCAACTCCCAGCAGCACCACCGTCCACCGTCGCCCCCACTCGGCTCCACTTCCACTCGGCTACCACCTGTACTTCACACCCGGCTGCATCTTTACACCCGCCTGGCACCATCTTCCAGCTGCCACCTCCTTCCACCACCTCTGGCCACCACCACAACCACCACCCCCGATTAGTACCCCATCTCTACCCTACCTACCTTTTCTTCCTCTCCCCCTCTTACCTAGCCACATCGCCCATCACCCGCCACTACTACACCCTAGACATCCTCTCTTACCCGGCCACTTCACACCCTACATCCCCCACTTTCCCTTAGCCACCCATCTCAGCCCTTAGCTAAGCCTTACCCCTTAGACCTACCCCAAGCCTTAGTGACATACCCTAGCTAACACCCTAACCTCCCCCAACTCACTCCATATCACCCTTTGCTGTCCCTTGTACCCGGCCAATCCCCCTCTCTCAGCCAACCGCACCATACACCCACCTTACCCCCTACCTACCTGCCGTGCCTGCCCCTCGGCCAGTGCCAAGGCGCCAATCGACCAACACACCCATCTGCTGCAGCCATCCAAGGAGCTCCCTTTGCTGCCCAAGGCGACTCACTAGGCCCAAGTGCAAGCAAGTCACACCCGGACCAACTATACGTAAGTGCCTAACTCGGTCCTTGTTATAGACTTGCTTATGCATAATTAAATTTGATCCAGGGTTGTAATAATGGAGCATTGTCTGCCCCCGCTTGTAATAATGTGGTTTGGCACACCCACACACACGTGCATTTGAGCCTATTCCGCTCTTAGCTGCACATGATTTTTGTAGACACCGAAAATTTTCACTTATGGGTTCTTAGGCCTGAAGTGAACCTTTTCGCAATCTACTTCGCTTTATGGGCGTGCCAGCTAGTTTACTTTAACTAGCAAAGTATGTTTTGAAAACAATCTGACTTTTGAAAGGCGATTGTAGGCAAGCGGGATTTTTACGTCGCAGACCTTCTTGCACCGATGCGCAAGGGTCAGTCTATACGCTTAGAGACTTCGTTTTGAAACAAGTTTAACTCAAAATATATTTTGAATGAAGAAGTGTTTTAAAACCTTTTGAAAACCATGCATTTGGGCGATTTTGACTTTGTAAGGGTTGGACAACCCTAAGTCTTGCACGATTTGATTCGGGTTTGTACGATTCTCAGATTTTAGATCACGTGGATTTGCACGTGCCTAAGTCTTTCTCTTTATCCCTTTATGGGCCACCTAGGTGTGTGTTATGAACACTCCACTACATGGGGCGAATTTGAGCGGGAGTACGGGGCTTGCTTCGATGCAATATGCGTCCTACCTCGTGGTATGGCGTAGATGCAATGCAAACTCACGCTACTCCAAAGGGAAAACCCGAAATTAAAAGACAATGCCGAAGGGAAATTGCCGAAGGGAAATGACTTGTAAAGTAAATAGCCGAAGGGAAATGACTTGTAAAGTAAATAGCGGAAGGGGAAATATGGCTATATCTTAAGAGCGGAAAGGCTCAATTGTGTAAGTGTGTGTCGTGTATATATTGAAAGACAACGCACACAACTTGAACCTTAAAACCCGAATCTTAAAGACGTAGCCGAAAGAAATACTTTATATAGAGTATATGTAGGGGCCCTTACTTGGGTCTTGTAAATAAGAGCGAAGGCTCAATGTGTGTGCGTGCTTGAATTGAAAGACTTACACACACGACATGAAATGAAAACCAAATATAAATTGCAGTATGCCTTGACTAAGGTCTTGGGAGTAAGAGCGAAAGCTCAATGTGTGTGAGTCTAGAATTGAAGTACTACGCACACGACATAAATGAAACCCAAATATAACTGCAATAAGGCCTTTACTAAGGTCTTGGGAGTAAGAGCGAAGGCTCAATGTGTGTGCGTGTGGAAAATGGAAAGACAACACACACGACTTAATTAAAAACCCCCTTGACTTAAAATATGTAAATATAACTATATATTAAGGGCTTGTTAGGCCCGTGTGTGTGCAAGAAGTGTACGACTAAGAGCGGAAAGGCTCAAGTGCACGTGTGTGTGGGTGTGTCAAACCACGTTATTACAATCGGGGGGAGACGAAGCTCCTTTACTACAACCCCGTATCAAAATTTAATTGAATATAAAGCAAGTTAATGTAATAGACCAAGTTTAGACACTTACAAATAGCTGGTCCATGTTCAACTTGCTTGCACGTGGGCTCACGGTTCACCTTGGGCAGCCAAGAGGGGGTTATCCTAGGTGGCTTTGAGGGAGGTTCTATGGGGCACGATTAGGGTCTTAGGGGAACTAAGGTTCAGCCAAGATGGGGGCTGTGTAGGGTCTGTCCTAGGGTCTGTGCTAGGGTGCAGGTCACGGCCAGGGTGCAGGTTAGGTCGGCAGGGGGGTGGTCAAATCAGCAGGGAGGTGGTCGGGTGGCTGGCGCGGCCGTTGGGCGCCTGGCGCAGCAGACGGGCGCCTGACGCGGCTGCAGTGGCGCGGGGTGCGCTGTGGCGCAGGACGCGCTGCGGCGCGGGGCGTGCAGGCAGGCGAGGGGGCGCGCGGCAGGCAACAGGGCGCGGTGTGCTGCGGGGAGCGCTGTGGCGCGGCAGGCAACAGGGGCGCGCGGCAGCAGAAGGGGCGCGCGGCAGGCGCTGTTCGCTCACGGTCGGCCGGGGTGAAGTTGTTGGGGTTTGTTAGGGATGGTTTGAGGCGGTTGGGGTTAGGTTAGGTCTAGTTAGGGTTCAGTTAGGGTTAGGTTGGTTCAGTTAGGGTTAGGTTCAGTTAGGGTTAGGTAGGTTCGAACCTAGGCTAGGTTGGGGTTAGGTTTACCTCTTGGAGCCGATCCTTCTTGGCTTGAGCCCACGTCTCCACGGTTGCAGCCACTTGGTCCAGCCCACCTTGGTTGCAGCCACTTGGTCTAGACCCACTTAGCCCACATGGCTTGAACCCACCTCACCCAATGAGCCCACATGGCTAGGTCTATCACTCCCTCTCTCTCCTCCCAAATATTTGCATGAACCCTTTACATGGACCCCCTCACCTCTATTTATAGAGATTTGAGGTGGGTCTTGGATTTGGGTTTGGGTTTGGGGTTTGGATCCATAACCAAATCCAAACACTATTTGGATCTGGATATTGGATCTCGGATCCCAACATTTTTATGGATATGGATCTGGATATTTTGATCCAGATCCGATCCAATCCAAACACTATTTGGATCCAATCCAAATCCAAACACTATTTGGATCGACCCAAACACTATTTGGATTGGCCCAAATCCAAACACTATTCATTACATGGATTTGGATCTGGATATATATGGTCCAGATCCAAATCAAAATTTCTTCGGACAGTCCTTCTTGGCTTCTTGAGGCGAACGATCTGTGCGGGCACTGGCTTCATCAGCGCTCCGTCTGGTGCTGGGTTTTTCCCAACTTTGTCGTTCGGACTCCGTTTCGCCGTTCTGGACTCCGTTGAGCTTTTCATCAAATGGGCTCTGCTTTCTTTTGTTTTTTTATCAGGGAGTGACTTCTGAAGCTCTGGGCTTGAATCCTCTTCGGGCCTAGGGTCTTCTTTTGCCTTCTGTACCTGTTTTGACATTTCAAAACAGGTCGTCGTTTTGGCTCAAACGAGCTTTTTGGTGTTTTGAGAGTTTTTGAAATATAGAAGATTTGGGGTGTTTACAGATGCCCCTCTTTGGCATTATCCAAATGTATTTGGATAATGGCAAAGAAGAAACACCCCGTTCTCTCAAATTTTCTCGAGAATACACCATTTATTTCGCAAAAACCCTATTTTCTTTTTCCAAAAGTGGGGATTTTCAGCAAAAGCGGGCTTTTCCTAGCTATTTCCCTATATGTATGATCATGCACGAATGACTCTTTGAATGCATGCATGAGAAAAAATTTATTTTTTGTTTTTGAGCTCGAAGAGAGCCTTTTGAGGCTGGTTGCTCCGAGCAGGTTTTTACCCGTGTCTTTTTGACATTCGTGGGTTTTTCGAAAATTTCTTTTTGAAAAGGAACTCCTTTTAACTTGTATCGAAAAGGACTTCCATTTTTCATACTTCCCTTCATTCGGGTTTCAATACCTGCTACTCAGTAGAGGTTTTTGGGTAGGAAAACTTGGAAAACATTTCAAAGTTCCATTTCCTACAAAACAGAGTCGAGTTCTCAAACAAAATGAAATCCAAATAAGCCGATTTTATTCGTACTTTAGGATTTTCGCAAATTTGAATCTTTTTCCTCGGGGATAAGCCGTAGGGATATGGGAAAGAGATACCACGGTCCCTTCTGAAGCGTCCCGTGGTTTTAGGCAAAGAATCGGAAAATCGCTCTTTGGAGCTTTGGCTTTTTGTTTCTTTTTCATAGAGGGTCTTCCTTTGGGAGTATTTTTTCATTAATCCCTCTTTTCTTTAAAGGAGAGCAGCTCTTTGGAGGAGTTTTTGTATTCCCTGTTTATGAAGGGAAGACCTCTTTGGGAGGAGTGTTTTTATATCTCCTTTTTCTTTTGAAACGAGAAGACCTCTTTCGGAGGAGTTTTTGTATTCCCTATTTATGAAGGGAAGACCACTTTCGGAGGAGTTTTTGCATTCTCGTTTTTTTGTTTTTCTTTTGAAAACAGCCAATTTTCCTTTTCGGAGAGAAAGTAGGATGGGGGAGGGCTTATCCCTTTGATTACTCGATTCAAACGAGATCGTCCTATTTCTTAATAGCATCTGCTATTCGAAAATATTTTGATATTTTGAACAAGGCTTAATCTTGTAAGCCAGGGTTCTTTGAAATATAGCCAATTCATTTTTGGAAGACTCTACTTTTCAAAAAGTATAGATTCCTCCATTCGGGGTTATACAATCTACTTCGATCCTTCTTTCAAGAAGTTTCAAAGGAGTTCGATTTTTTTCAAAATCCTTTTGAAAAAGAATTCAACATAAACCCTTTTGAATATTCGGGCATTTTCGGGGTTTTGCTAATTTCTACCCACAATATCAACAAATTTCTAACTTTTGTTGCCCTTTTGAAGACATGGGGACATTCCTACTCGAGTTTGCCATAATTTTGGGCTTTCTTCGGGGTGATATGATGCATGCTATGCACTCCATGTGTTTTAAAATGGAAATACATGTTTTTATGCAACGATGAACACATGAAATGTATCTCACAAATCACGAAGGAGATGCATTCGCTTATCCATGGAAAGTGTCTAGGGCTGTGTTGACAAATGCCCCTAGCTTGATGGGAATTTCGCATGGCCATATGGTGAAGGGCCATGGCTTTTCAAAGGGATTTTGGATGGACAATGGTATGTTCATGTCCATGCACTTCCATGGTTTTTCTAACATGATCATGATACTTTTTGCTCAAGGATGGGAAACATAACCAGCCCTAAGTGATCGTCATGGCCATCAGGTGTTAGTTTTGACATGGTCTCCATATTTCATCGTGAGATTCATGTTCTTTATCCTAACACAACCAAGGTTTTCATATAAACCAGAAGTTTGAAGAAAATCTTTCTTTTCAAAGCCATGAAAGTTTTTTGTGAAATGTGTAACCCTTTTTCAAGATTCTCATTTCCTTTTAAAATTTGCCTCGAAGGTGTTTGGTTTTGATTTGTATGGAGACATGCCTATGAAGGCTCGATACTTAGGGGGTCGACTCTTATTGCCCCTTTGATTTTGCAAAACCCTAAATTCGATTTCTAGAATGATGTCTAGACTCGATGCATATGAATGATTTCAAAGTGTAATGCATGATGCTTATGCACACACTATGGGTTAACTTATTTCTAAAAATCCCCAATTTTTCATAAGTTAAGGATTTTTGCGAAGTTCAGGAAGCTTGGAGGTGTTTATTCCTCCTTGCTTTGGTGATTCTCGAGCTTTTCATTTTTGAAAAAGCTCTAGGCAAAAGGGTGGATGGGACCAACTTTTCGGATACTTGGTTTCAGGGAGTATATACATTTTTTCGAAAGCATTTTTACAATTTTTCGAAAATGGGCTTTGTACATGGCCAAATGCTTTTGAAACAAAATTTCTTTTTGGAATTTTCGTTTTTCCAAATGTTTTTGAGATTTTGAGAGTTTTCAATTTTTTTTGTCTTTTTCAAAAGTAGGGATCTTCTATTGAACCTTCAAAGAAAATATTCATGAATCAGACTCTAATCAGATAGGTCTAAGACATGGGTTTCGGTTTTAGAGGTTCTACAAGGCACCCTTGACCCAGATGGTCTTAGGTGGCGGCTCTGGTGGTATGGGTGGGCTGTAGCCCAGTCCATATCGTTCCCTATTGGTTTTAGGTAGGACAGGCTCAAGCCTACCTTGGTTTCGGGTTCCCAGGCCCGCGTAGGGTTTATATCCCATATTCAGAATCATGTTCCAAGACTTTTTGCTTTTCGAAAAGTTTTGGTATAAATCATGATCTTGGAACATGGAATCATCCATGTTGGGGATATATACCCTTTTGGATATCGGGAGTTTGGATTCCGGGGTGATGGAAGACTTGGGCTTCCATACAAACCTGGTTTGGGAGACTTTGCCCTCAAGGAAAGCCAAGCTTGGTTCCTTGAGGAGTTTTGGACATAGTAGGGTTATGGAAAACTTATGGTTCCATACCCTGTTTTGGGAAAAATTTACTTCAAGGGGAGCCATGCAAGGTCCCTTGAAGTCTTTGACTTGGTCCCTAGGTTCAACTCGTGGTGCCCCTAGGGATTGATTTTTTTGTTTTAAAGCCATAGCCTTGGCTCCAGGGCACAAGACTAGGCTCGAAGAAGTGGGTTTTTTTATGGTAGGGTTATGAGCTCCTAAGATGTCGATGCATGCATTAGGGGTCTCCATGTCTACCATTTTCGAAACTTCTTTTTGTTTTTGAAATTCCTTTGAATGGTGCGCGATAGTTGGCGCACCTTGAAAATCCTCAAGTTTTGGCACAGTTTGTGGGTTTGTGTGTGCAAAGGGGTTATCCAATGCATCTGATGACCCTACATGAAGAAGAGAGTCTTGAGAAGGATGGGTTTCAGGCATACCTCTTTGTGGCTTGTCTACCTTTTCAGGGTGAGAGCAAGCCGATTTCCCGGGTAACTCTGTTTTGAGCCCCCGGGGTTTAACGAGGCGTTTCCTTTCGAAACCTTCCTGTTTTTCACTCTCGTTCCTTTGTAGGGTGTGGACTTCATGTCCCACTGTATGTGTGTGCCTAGAATTAGGACTTTTACTTGAAGTTTTCGAAATTCCAAAATTTTGTTTTTCAATTTTTTGGTCTTTTTCCAAATTTTCAAGATTTTTTTGGTTTTTTGAAATAGAAAAATCTTTTTTTGGTTTTTCTATGGATTTTGAAAAGCTTGAAGTTGTAGGAGTGGACGACTTATCCCTTTGCCGGGATTTGTCTCTAATCTCCAATCCTTCGTTGAGTTTGAGATCGGTTTTCAATTCACGATCTGTATGTGCCCTCGAAGAGCTGCTATGTGTTCGATGGGCTTTAAGCTCCTTGCTTAAAGCATCCATCTTTTGAAATATTTTTTCAATCTCATCGAGCTCTCTTTGGGCTTTATCTGATTTGAAAACCTCTTTTAGTTTACTCAACGAAGATTTTTGTAGCTTTCTATCCATTTTCATGCAATTTTCCTAAGTATGCACGATTTTTTAAAAACACTCTTTTTTTCGAAAATTTGAGTATAACTCGTTTGTTTGAAGTCTGCTTAAGTCCCGGGTCCCACCGGGCGTGCCAAATTGTAGACACCGAAAATTTTCACTTATGGGTTCTTAGGCCTGAAGTGAACCTTTTCGCAATCTACTTCGCTTTATGGGCGTGCCAGCTAGTTTACTTTAACTAGCAAAGTATGTTTTGAAAACAATCTGACTTTTGAAAGGCGATTGTAGGCAAGCGGGATTTTTACGTCGCAGACCTTCTTGCACCGATGAGCAAGGGTCAGTCTGTACGCTTAGAGACTTCGTTTTGAAACAAGTTTAACTCAAAATATATTTTGAATGAAGAAGTGTTTTAAAACCTTTTGAAAACCATGCATTTGGGCGATTTTGACTTTGTAAGGGTTGGACAACCCTAAGTCTTGCACGATTTGATTCGGGTTTGTACGATTCTCAGATTTTAGATCATGTGGATTTGCACGTGCCTAAGTCTTTCTCTTTATCCCTTTATGGGCCACCTAGGTGTGTGTTATGAACACTCCACTACATGGGGCGAATTTGAGCGGGAGTACGGGGCTTGCTTCGATGCAATATGCGTCCTACCTCATGGTATGGCGTAGATGCAATGCAAACTCACGCTACTCCAAAGGGAAAACCCGAAATTAAAAGACAATGCCGAAGGGAAATTGCCGAAGGGAAATGACTTGTAAAGTAAATAGCCGAAGGGAAATGACTTGTAAAGTAAATAGCGGAAGGGGAAATATGGCTATATCTTAAGAGCGGAAAGGCTCAATTGTGTAAGTGTGTGTCGTGTATATATTGAAAGACAACGCGCACAACTTGAACCTTAAAACCCGAATCTTAAAGACGTAGCCGAAAGAAATACTTTATATAGAGTATATGTAGGGGCCCTTACTTGGGTCTTGTAAATAAGAGCGAAGGCTCAATGTGTGTGCGTGCTTGAATTGAAAGACTTACACACACGACATGAAATGAAACCCAAATATAAATTGCAGTATGCCTTGACTAAGGTCTTGGGAGTAAGAGCGAAAGCTCAATGTGTGTGAGTGTAGAATTGAAGTACTACGCACACGACATAAATGAAACCCAAATATAACTGCAATAAGGCCTTTACTAAGGTCTTGGGAGTAAGAGCGAAGGCTCAATGTGTGTGCGTGTGGAAAATGGAAAGACAACACACACGACTTAATTAAAAACCCCCTTGACTTAAAATATGTAAATATAACTATATATTAAGGGCTTGTTAGGCCCGTGTGTGTGCAAGAAGTGTACGACTAAGAGCGGAAAGGCTCAAGTGCACGTGTGTGTGGGTGTGTCAAACCACGTTATTACAATCGGGGGGAGACGAAGCTCCTTTACTACAACCCCGTATCAAAATTTAATTGAATATAAAGCAAGTTAATGTAATAGACCAAGTTTAGACACTTACAAATAGCTGGTCCATGTTCAACTTGCTTGCATGTGGGCTCACGGTTCACCTTGGGCAGCCAAGAGGGGGTTATCCTAGGTGGCTTTGAGGGAGGTTCTATGGGGCACGATTAGGGTCTTAGGGGAACTAAGGTTCGGCCAAGACGGGGGCTGTGTAGGGTCTGTCCTAGGGTCTGTGCTAGGGTGCAGGTCACGGCCAGGGTGCAGGTTAGGTCGGCAGGGGGGTGGTCAAATCAGCAGGGAGGTGGTCGGGTGGCTGGCGCGGCCGTTGGGCGCCTGGCGCAGCAGACGGGCGCCTGACGCGGCTGCAGTGGCGCGGGGCGTGCAGGCAGGCGAGGGGGCGCGCGGCAGGCAGCAGGGCGCGGTGTGCTGCGGGGAGCGCTGTGGCGCGTGGCGCGGCAGGCAACAGGGGCGCGCGGCAGCAGAAGGGGCGCGCGGCAGGCGCTGTTCGCTCACGGCCGGCCGGGGTGAAGTTGTTGGGGTTTGTTAGGGATGGTTTGAGGCGGTTGGGGTTAGGTTAGGTCTAGTTAGGGTTCAGTTAGGGTTAGGTTGGTTCAGTTAGGGTTAGGTTCAGTTAGGGTTAGGTAGGTTCGAACCTAGGCTAGGTTGGGGTTAGGTTTACCTCTTGGAGCCGATCCTTCTTGGCTTGAGCCCACGTCTCCACGGTTGCAGCCACTTGGTCCAGCCCACCTTGGTTGCAGCCACTTGGTCTAGACCCACTTAGCCCACATGGCTTGAACCCACCTCACCCAATGAGCCCACATGGCTAGGTCTATCACTCCCTCTCTCTCCTCCCAAATATTTGCATGAACCCTTTACATGGACCCCCTCACCTCTATTTATAGAGATTTGAGGTGGGTCTTGGATTTGGGTTTGGGTTTGGGGTTTGGATCCATACCCAAATCCAAACACTATTTGGATCTGGATATTGGATCTCGGATATTTTGAGATCCGTATCCGATCCAAACCCAACATTTTTATGGATATGGATCTGGATATTTTGATCCAGATCCGATCCAATCCAAACACTATTTGGATCCAATCCAAATCCAAACACTATTTGGATCGACCCAAACACTATTTGGATTGGCCCAAATCCAAACACTATTCATTACATGGATTTGGATCTGGATATATATGGTCCAGATCCAAATCAAAATTTCTTCGGACAGTCCTTCTTGGCTTCTTGAGGCGAACGATCTGTGCGGGCACTGGCTTCATCAGCGCTCCGTCTGGTGCTGGGTTTTCCCCAACTTTGTCGTTCGGACTCCGTTTCGCCGTTCTGGACTCCGTTGAGCTTTTCATCAAATGGGCTCTGCTTTCTTTTGTTTTTTTATCAGGGAGTGGCTTCTGAAGCTCTGGGCTTGAATCCTCTTCGGGCCTAGGGTCTTCTTTTGCCTTCTGTACCTGTTTTGACATTTCAAAACAGGTCGTCGTTTTGGCTCAAACGAGCTTTTTGGTGTTTTGAGAGTTTTTGAAATATAGAAGATTTGGGGTGTTTACAATTTTTACACACACATGGGCCTAATCAGCCCTTAAGATATAGCTATACTTATGTATATTAAGTTGCGTGGGTTTTATTAAGTTGTGTGTGTTGTCTTTCAATTTTCACACTCACACACATTGAGCTTTCACTCTTATTCCGTATTGCAATTTCGTTTTGGGGTGTTTAAATTCATGTCATGTGCATAGTATTTCAATTCTACACTCACACACATTGAGCTTTCGTTGTTACTCCCAAGACCTTAGTCAAGGCCTATTGCCATTATATTTGGGTTTCATTTAAGTCGTGTGCGTAGTATTTCAATTCTACACTCACACACATTGAGCTTTCGCTCTTACTCCCAAGACCTTAGTCAAGGCCATATTGCAATTATATTTGGGTTTCATTACAAGTCATGTGAGTTGTCTTTCAATATACACACAACACCCACGCACACGTTGGCGACCTTCGGGCCCATATATATTATAAGTATTTCCCTTCGGCTATGTCTTTAAGATTTGGGTTTCAAGGTTCAGCTGCGTGCGTAGTCTTTACATATATACACGACACACACTTGCACAATTGAGCCTTTCCGCTCTTAAGATATAGCCATATTTCCCTTTTGCAAATTTACATTAAGTCATTTCCCTTCCGCATTGTCTTTCAATTCGGTTTTCCCTTTGGAGTTGCGTGAGTTTGCATTGCATATACGCCATACCACGAGTTAGGACGCATATTGCATCAAAGCAAGCCCCACACTCCCACTCAAAAAATCGCCCAACTTAGGTCACCTGTGCACACACACCTAGTTGGCCCGAAAAAGATAAAAAGAAAGACATAGGCACGTGGAAATCCCACGTGTAATAAAATCTGAAATCATACATCCAAAGCCCAAACACTTAGGCTATTTTTCAAAGAGGTTTACATCTTAAAAGACTTTGCCAAGCGTAAAGACTGACCCTTGCGCATCGGTGCAAGAAGGTCTGCGACGAAAAGAGCTCACTTGCTCACAGTCGCCCCGATAGAAGTTAGATTTCAAAACGTTTCTTCGCTGGCTTAAGAAAGCTAGCTGGCACGCCCTTTTGCTAAAATACGACTTAGACACGAAAAGATTTGCTTCAGGCATAAGAACCAGAAGTGAGGATTTTCCGTGTCTACAGATTTTGGCATGCCCAATGGGACCTGGGCCTTATGTAGAGTCAGTTCATGTAGAGAAACCTCATGAAAAAATTTTCTAAAGTGTTTTAAACTTTGCTTGTTTACATTTTCATACTTAGGATTTGTTTTGAAAAGCATATTTGTAAACACCCCGAAATCCCACGAATTTCTCAAAATCCATCTGGTTTTATACAAAGCAGCCCCAAAGGGCCATTTTTGAGTCTGGAAACCCAGGAGCCTTCCAGACAACCCTGTATATATGTTTTAAACTTTATCTTTCAAAAACATATGATATAGCTTTTGAAAACCCTTTTAAAACATGTTTTGAAACCCCGAAGTGGCTTGGCCTGATCAAGACAGGACCAGGAGAGCTAAGAAGAGCCTGGAACCGGAGCACATGTCGAGCCCGGCACAGCAACTCTTGTATCTGATTCACACCCCAGGATCTCGAACGTCTAAGACCCTATTCTTATCAAAATAGCATTTGAAGTCATCTCCGGAAGGCAGAAACGGAGGCGGACGACTATGTTGGTGAAGACCCAATGCAGACGGAGTACTGATGCTGTCAGGCCTCGCACGAATCGTCCGTTTCGAACCCAGCTCGAAGGAGTCAGAGTTCAGTTTGGATTGGATCTGGACCATATATATCCAGATTCCAATCCAAACCCATATGTGGACTTGGATTTGGATTTGGATCCAGAGATCCAATCCAATATCCATATCCATGGCCCACATCACCTTCTCATAAATGGAGGTGGGGCCCACTTGAAATTCACGTGGGATATTGGGCATGAGAGAGAGTGGGGGTGAAAAATATCAAGAGTGTTGTATTAAGCTTGACTTGTGTGTCAAGTTTGGGTTAATCATGTGGGTTAGCCTAATTGAGTGGGTTTAAGCTTGTAATTAGCTAAAACCTAACCTAGGGCTGCACCAACATGGGGTGATCAAGGTCTATGGGCCATGCTAGGGGAGCTCCCTCACCTAAACCTAGCCCAAAATGCCTAAACCTAGCCTAAACCCCTAATCCACCCCTAATCTGAGCCTAATCACCTAACCCACTTCCCTAATCCCGTCCTAATCCCAACCTAATCACCTAACCCACTTCCCTAATCCTTCCTTAAACCTAGATTAATTTCCCTAATCCTAGCCTAAACCTAGCCTAATCACCTAACCTAGCTCACTAAACCTCACCCTAAAACCCAACCACCTAACCTAGCCCTAAACCCCTAAACCACCCTTAGCCCACGATTTACCCAAACCCCTAGTTTTAAAATATCTGGCCCAACCCTTTCCAGCCCACCTTATCTACATACCACCCTACCTAAACCACCTAACCACTACCCTCAGCCCAACCCTAACCGACCTACCCATCCCCTATTTAAACCCCCCTCCTTGGGGGCGAGTTTTCTAAGTGGGAGCCCTCACCTCAGCCCAGCCGACTCCACTCTCCAACCTGTCCGCCTGCTCCGCTCCCCAACTGCTCCATCAGCTCCACCTGCACCGCCACCTTCCCTCTTCCATCCACCACCACCATCCCTCAGCCGGACGCCACCACCTCCACCCAACCGAACCAGCCAACA
Organism: Brasenia schreberi; assembly: GCA_036023115.1. Lineage (NCBI taxonomy): Eukaryota > Viridiplantae > Streptophyta > Magnoliopsida > Nymphaeales > Cabombaceae > Brasenia > Brasenia schreberi. The sequence goes on from JAYKKT010000079.1 coordinate 3,378,911, forward strand.
GCCCAGCCGACTCCACTCTCCAACCTGCCCGCCTGCTTCCCACTTCATCCGCCACCTCTCCCCATTCGGTAAGTACCCTGCGCCTCACCTAGCCCCCTTCTCTACTACCTCTCCACTCCTAGCCACCCATCCTATCTTCATCTCAGCCCCTTTGCCACCACCACTTTAACCTAGCCAAACCTAGTATAACCCAAACGGTCGGCCACTACCTAGCCATCATTTCCTATTCGGCCTTCCCACCAGCTCACCTTTTAGGTCCAGTTTCCCTAAACTCTAAACTCCCCTAGTGACCCTAAGAACCCACTCATTCAGCCCCTTTAAACCCCCTACTTTGAGCTGACATCTACTTGCCACCGGCCACCTTCGAGGCGCCTATCCCGCGCCCCACTTGCAGCCGGCCAGCACCTTTGATCACCTACCTTCGCGGATCTCCCGTTTGCAGCCCAAGGTCAAGTCCACGCTCAAGCAAGGCCTCTACGGACCAGCTACTCGTAAGTGCCTAAACTCGGTCCTTAGTTGTATACTTGCTTGAGATTCAATTTGATACGGGGTTATAATAACGGAGCATAGTCTCCCCCCGCTTATAATAACGTGGCTTGGCACAACCACACACGTGCACTCTCTTAGTCGTGCACGATTTTTAGCACACACGGGCCTAATCAGCCCCTAATATATAAGTCTACATATATACTTTCATTTTCGAAGGGTTTTGTTTAAGTTGGGTGCGTTGTCTTTCAATTCAAGCACTCTCACACACATTGAGCTTTCGCTCTTATTTGAAAGACCCAAGTAAGGGCCGACCTATACTATTTGGGTTTCATTTCATGTCGTGTGAGTAAGTCTTTCAATTCAAGCACTCTCACACACATTGAGCTTTCGCTCTTATTTGAAAGACCCAAGTAAGGGCCGACCTATACTATTTGGGTTTCATTTCATGTCGTGTGAGTAAGTCTTTCAATTCAAGCACTTTCACACACATTGAGCCTTCGCTCTTACTCCCAAGACCTTAGTCAAGGCCATACTGCAATTTATATTTGGGTTTAAATTCATGTCGTGTGTGTAAGTCTTTCAATTCAAGCACGCACCCACATTGAGCCTTCGCTCTTATTTGTAAGACCCGAGTAAGGGCTCATATACATAATCTATATACATATTTCCCTTCGGTTATTTCCCTTCGGTTATTTCCCTTCTGTTATTTCCCCTTCAGTATTGTCTTTACATTTCGGGTTTTCCCTTTGGAGTAGCGTGAGTTTGCATTGCATCTACGCCATACCACGAGGTAGGACGCATATTGCATCAAAGCAAGCCCCGCTCGAATTCGCCCATGTAGTGGAGTGTTCATAACACACAAACTAGGTGGCCCGAAAAGGGATAAAAGAAAAGACTTAGGCACGTGCAAATCCACGTGATCTAAAACATGCAATCGCATCTTAAAGACCCGAAATAGACACCTCGAACCGCTTCGTAGACTTTCTCCCCAAAACTCGATTTTTGCAAAGCGTACAGACTGCCCTTGCGCATCAGTGCAAGAAGGTCTACGACGACAAGAGCTTACTTGCTCACAGTCGCCACGTTTAGAAGTCAGTGTTAAAAATATCTTCGCTAGCTTAAGTAAGCTAGCTGGCACGCCCTATTTGTATACATAGGCCTTAGACACACGAGAAGATCCACTCCAAGCCCCGAAAGAGGCGAAGAGGCGGGGATTTTTCGCGCGTCTACAGAGATTGGCACGCCCGGTGGGACGTGAGCCTTTTCAGAAATCAAGTTTACTTGTAGAAGTCTTGCGAAAATTTTGTAAAAAGGTGTCGTTTTAACTTGTTTTCTTTGCTTGTATTTAGGAAAATTTTGAAAAAAGCTTGAAAAGCATGTCAAAATCCAATCCAAGTGAAGTGTCGAGCCAAGGCTCATGCGCATCAAGTTCTCACTCTAGGAGGATTTTCAAAAACAAAATAAAACTAGATGAAATCGAGGACTTGAGAAGGGAGTTTGAGGCCAAAATCGATGCTCTCAGCCAAGAGGCTGAAGTAGGCGATTCATGTTCATCGAACAGTGAACAAAGGCCTAAAAAGAAATCTGAAAAACCTCGCAAGCAAAAAGAGGCCTCCGTAATGGAAGGCAACCAATACCACGAGTCCTTCACCCAAAAGGACCGTAAAGCCCTACAGCAGCTGCTGAAAGGGCAGAATAAAGAGAAAAGAAGCTACGCCCTGTCTGATTTCCTTCCTATGGATTACGAAACAGACAGTGACGATGAAATACCGAACTTCCATCGGTATGATGGCATGGGAGACCCTAGGTCTCACTTGCAGCTTTTCTCACGTCGAGCCCACAAGAAGAAAAAGGACTCGATGAAATGGGTGTATTGGTTCCCTCTATCCCTTAAAGGCACAGCTGCCAAATGGCTGGCTTCCTACGACTTAAGCCAGTTCGCTACTTTTAAAGAGTTAGCGAACTGCTTCATGCAAAGATTTGCACACAACGTGGAAGTCACGCCAACCTTGAATACCTTAAGGGATACAAAGCAAGGCATGAACGAGGACGTGCATGCCTTCATTATAAGATGGAGGTCTCTTTTGGGCCAAGTGCGAGAGCCCATATCCGAAGGATGCGCAGTAATGCTCATCCTGGATAATTTTAAAAGCGATTTAAAAACCCTTCTCTCGCTCCATGAGATTTCAACTTTCCATAAGTTGATCAAAAAGGCCTCCCTTTTCGAAACCAACTTACAAAAAGGGACGTACGATCACTTATGGAAAGGAAGTGCCGTTCCAAAAACCCGTTTGGAAAAGCCCATCGCATATGGGCTGCCCACGACGGACAAAGGGGCAAAGCCCCATAAAATCGCCAATGTCCGGGTGGATCCAGGCATGGCAGGCACTTCTAAAAATTTTGAAAAAATAGAAAATAAGAGAGAACGTAATTTTCAAAAACCGGTTGAAAAACGGGAGTACACTCCGCTGGGGCAACTTGTGTCGGAGGTCCTAGACCTCTTACTTGCCCAGGGCATGATCGAACTCCCTAAAATCCCCGAAGGAGTCACGTCCAAAGGGGGGTATTTAAACTGATTTTGCAAGTATCATCGGCTCAAAGGCCATGATACCAAACGCTGCTTCTCTCTTTTAAATAAAATTGAGAACTTGATAGCAGAAGGCCGGCTCCAGGTCACTGCGGAACCTGAGCCACCTCAAGCTATCTTCAAGGAACCCTTTCCCAAACACTCCAGTGGCAGTGGGAAAGGAAAGGAGGTATGTACCCTCACCATTTCCAAGGAACTAGTGCAAAAGCCAGAACCTGGTCGACCTGCTTGTGCGCCCATCCTTGTACTATACAAGAGGCCCGCCCAAGTCGTCATTCGGGGACCACCAAAAGTGGAAACCCCGACAAAACCAGTTTTGAAAATTCAAGGTTCTCCTCAGCTCATCCTTAGAGCCAAGTCTAGCGCAAACCCTAGGCTGGTCGTGGGGGAAGTCACTAGATCCGGGAGGATCTACCAACCCCTGCACCTTCAAGGTGCTCAAAAGGTGGTCAGTGTGCCTGGCCCCTCAAAAGCATGTATCCCTAGTGGTCTGCCAAAAGCAGATAAGGACAAAGTCATCCTAAATCCTTATGATTTCGAAAACCACCTTTCAAAGATTCCTATTCACATGTCTATACTAGAGCTTATCAAAACCTCGCCTAGGCATAGACTTGTCTTAGAGAAAATTCTAGAAAGGGCCAAGGTTGATTCGAACATAAGTTCGGAATCCTTGTCTGCCCAAGTGGCTTTATTAGGAGCAAAATCGCCCATCACCTTTTCGGAAGATGATGTAGATAGGCCCTACGAATCCCACAACCAAGCCCTGCATATCGAGGTGGTTCTGAATAACCACTCTTTGGACAGGTGCCTAGTCGATGGTGGAGGAGGGCTCAACATCCTTCCACTTCACGTGGCGTACAAAATCGGAGTCACCTTGACTTCAGTGAACCCAAGCCCCATCGTTATCACTGGATACGATGGGAATGCGTCTAGGCCTTTAGGATCCATCGAACTCCCAATGGAAACGGGAGGGATCGAACACACGGGGGTGTTCCATGTCTTGGACATCCACCCCCATTATAACCTGTTGTTGGGAAGGCCCTAGATACACATCTTGTGCGCTGTGCCATCCACCTTCCACAGGTGTGTTAAGATCCCTTTTAGGGACCAGGTCGTAGTGATCCTAGGTGAGAGTCACCCACAGCTTCAGGGGATCATAAACTCCCCTTGTTTATCGAGCTCCTAGGCCCATGAGGCTAACTTGGGGCAAATTATGGTTGAGCCACCTCGGCTCGTGTTGAACAACCCTAGGAAGGTTGTATATGTGAAGGGGCCGCCCAAAGCAGGCCCCCTCCCGACTCTAATCCTCCTAGGAAAACCCAAACGTTCCCTATTTCTAAAACCCCTGGACAAAAGGCCATACGAGCCTAATATGGACGATAGCATGTTCCAGGACCACGACTTATATCCCATCTTTTCAAAAAACAAAAGGTCGTGGAACATGTTATTGAACATGGGCTACACGCCCTACAAAAGTCTAGGGGCACAAAACCATGGTCTCCTAGAGCCCATCCTTCCTAGGGCCAACCCAAGCCGATATGGGATCGGCTATACTCCCCGAATACCGCCGGAGCCACCCCTTGTGACCACCTGGGTCAAGGGTGCCCTGGAGCCTGTCTTAGAAGAGACCTATGGTTTAGACCTCCTATTCCGAGCCTAACCCGTAGTGTTTTCCCTTTGTAGGTATGAAGGAAGATCCCTTTTTCTAAAAATACCAAAAACATTTGAAAACCTAAAATCAAAAAAATCGAAAAAACAAGAAAACCAAAAACAATGGAAAAACAAAAACTCGAAAAAAGAGTGCTTTGTATAGTTCCCAAAGTTCTTGTTTTACAAAAACCCAAAAAAATCAAAAATTTGGAAAATACCAAAAGATTTTGTACATAGTTGCTCCTGGTAAGACTTTGGCAAAAGAAAAGGATTTCGAAAGAAGCGTCGTCTGCATAGCCAGACCAAAAATTTTGAAATCACTTGAAAATCCAAGTACAAAACCAGGTTATTTTGAAAACCACGCGTCAAGTTCCCTCGGGTCTATATCCCACGAGAATGATCAAAGCCCAGAAGTAGATCCCCTTGAGGAAGATCCCACTTCTGAGCTCCCAGAATTTCATAGAATTCTCAATTTTGAAAGACCTTCCCAATCAGTAGGAGGAGATTTCGTAGAGGTGAACCTAGGGGATGATTCCAATCCCAAAACCATCAAAATAGGCGCATGCTTGCATGAAACAGAAAAGTTAGCATTCATTGCATTTCTATGAACCTATTTAGATGTGTTTGCATGGACGTATGAAGACATGCCGGGCATAGATCCCAGCATAGTCGAGCATCGTCTTCCCTTAGATACAGGTGTAAAACCCATAAAGCAGAAGCTTAGGAAAATACACCCGAATGTACACACGCAAGTCAAAGAGGGTTTAGAAGATCTGCTAAAAGCCGGATTTATAAAACCCATTGCGTATTCTGATTGGTTGTCAAATATCGTTGTAGTTTGAAAAACCAATGGGAAAATTGGAATATGCATCGATTTCAGAAACCTGAATAAAGCCACTCCAAAGGATAATTATCCTTTACCAAACATAGATTTGATAGTCGATAGTACTGCAAATCATGAAATGTTTTCATTCATGGATGGCTATTCAGGCTATAATCAAATCAAACTAAGTCCACGAGATCAGGGTAAGACCGCCTTCACAACCCCATGGGGCACATACTGCTATACAGTCATGCCCTTTGGTTTGAAAAATGCCGGCGCAACATACCAACGAGCCATGAACACGATCTTCCATGATCAAATTCATGAGCTTGTAGAAGTGTATGTAGATGATCTCTTGGCGAAATCCAAAACCCGATGCACCCATATCGAATGTTTACAAAAGATTTTCGAAAGGCTTAGGCTTTACAAAGTAAAGCTAAACCCTCAAAAATGTGTGTTCGGGGTAGAATCAGGGAAGCTTCTAGGCTTTATGGTGAGCCAAAGGGGAATAGAAGTCGACCCCTCTAAGTGTCGAGCCATCATAGACATGGCTCCACCCTCCAATCTCACCCAAGTCCGTAGCCTCAAGGGTCGATTACAATCTGTGCGCCGATTCATATCGAATCTGGCAACTAGATGCGAACCCTTCAACAAACTGTTGAGGAAGGGTACGAAATTCTTATGGGATGACGAATGCCAAAAGTCCTTCGAGAGACTGAAGGCATACTTGGTTAATCCCCCCGTTTTGAATCCTCCAAAACAAGGAAAACCGCTTTTATTATACATCTCTGTGCATGTGAATGCTTTAGGAGCCCTGTTGGCTCAATACGAGGATGACACCCATAAGGAGTATGCCATTTACTATATTTCGAAAACTCTCTTGGCTTATGAACGAAATTATCAAGCCATGGAGAAGACGTGCTTGGCCCTAGTCTGGGCCTGCCAGAAATTCAGACACTATTTCCTAGATCATGAGATCTGGATAGTGTCCAAGCTTGATCCAATCAAGCACTTATTCGAAAAACCCATTCTCACGGGTAGATTGGGCAAATGGCAACTCCTTCTAATGGAGTATGATCTGAAATACCATCACCAGATCTCCATTAAGGGGCAAGCCCTAGCATATTATGTGGCTGACTTCCCCTTAGAGGACGCATATCCCACTCTTGTCGAAATGCCTGATGAAGGCATATTGCAAAACCATTTTCAAAACCACATTTTGGCAAATTCTTTCGAAAACCAAGTGTGGAAGATGCACTTCGACGGGGCACGAAACCAACGAGGGGCTGGTGCCGGGATCATCCTAATCTCCCCTGAAAAGGGCGAGATTCCCATAGCAGTCCGCTTAGATTTCGAATGTTCCAACAACGTAGCTGAGTATGAAGCACTCATACAAGGCTTAAAGATTTCGAAAACTCTAGGGGCATCATGCATCAAGGTCTTTGGAGATTCGCTCCTTGTCATAAACCAGGTTTTAAAAATTTGGCAAGTACGTAATGAGAAACTACTTCCATATCACGAGTTGGCCACTCGATTGGTCCAATCCTTCCAGTCGTGTAAGCTCACACACGTAGGAAGAGAGGACAATGGCATCGCCGACGCCCTCTCTTCCTTGGGTTCAGCCCTGAAGGTCGATCCCATTTCAGGGACCAGATCCTTGGAAATATGGCATGCGCCCCATCCATCCACACACGACTTGGATATTTGCCAAAACAACCCAGAGTCTATTGAAAAACCCTGGTTCTATGACATAAAACAATTTTTAGAAAATGGGGGATTTACCGAGGATGCCACGTCCAAAGATAAGGCATTCATTCGTAAGATTTCGACCCGATACACCATTCTGGGTGGGGTCTTATACAAAAAGAGTTTTACCGGCATTCTGCTTAGGTGTATCGACCTAGAGGAGGCTAGGATAGTGATGCATGAGTTCCACGATGGAGAATGTGGAGGTCATGTTAATGCCAACATGATGGCAATGAAAATACTTAGAGGGGGTTATTTTTGGTCCACCCTGAAAAATGATTGTCACGATCATGTGAGGAAGTGTCATCCATGTCAAGTGCATGGGCACGCCATTCATATCCCTTCATCTGCATTGCATTCCGTGGTCAGCCCCTGGCCATTTACCATGTGGGCGTTTGACATTGTAGGCCCAATATTTCCAAAGGTCTCGAATGGGCATCGTTTTATTTTAGCAACCACGGAGTATTTCTCCAAGTGGGTGGAAGCCATTTCCCTAACGAATGTAATGGGGCAACATGTGGTGGCTTTCATCCGAAGGAATATCTTGGCTCGATTTGGGGTTCCACGAGACCTTGTGTCTGATAATGGTACCCCATTCAAGAATGAGCGGATGGTCAAGTTGTGCAACACGTATGGCATAACTCACCACTTCTCCTCGCCCTACTACCCTCAAGGCAACGGCCAAGCCGAAGCTACAAACAAGACTCTCATTGGTATCATTGAGAAAACCTTAGAGAAGGGTAGGATGTGGCACGAGAAGCTGGATGAAGCCTTATGGGCTTATAGGACTTCCATCCGGACTCCCACGAATGCCACACCATTCGAGTTGGTCTATGGCACAAACGCCATTCTGCCCATTCATACCCAACTGCATTCATTTCATACATCTATAGCACTCGACCTCCCCCTAGAGATGCTTCAACATGCTAGGATGGCCGAACTAGATTTGCTAGATGAGAGGCGACTCCTTGCCATGCATCATGCTCGTGCATACCGGCAAAGGATAGCCCGACATTATAGCAAACACATGAGACCTCGCCACTTTGAAGTGGGAGATCTGGTCTTGAAAACCATCCACCATCGTGGCCCACACCCCCTAGGCAAGTGGCGCCCCAACTGGGATGGACCCCATGTTGTACGAGCAACCACTACGAACAATTCGTATTGGTTGATCGATGTAGAAGGTAGGAATTTAGCAGATCCTATCAATATTCAATACTTAAAGAAGTATCATGTGTAGGATCTGGATTAAATTCCAGTTTTCGAAAATTTTATAGGGATAGCTGCCCTGAGACATGTGAATAAGGTGCAAAGGCAACTCGTGTGACCCTAAGTAAGAGAATTCGCACTTGTGAAAGAGTGGAGTTTTCAAAATCGTGGTTGCATTTCAAAATCCTTCATCTTACAAAGAAAGGCCTAGTTCAACATAGCAAGATACTTGCAAGTAGTACGTGCTATTTCTAAATAGGCTGATCTGGAATGGATCGAGTGTAGGCTTGGGATAAGTCCTCCCCTCTTCTCTTCTCCTTCCAAAAGGAAAACAAAGGCCCAAAACAAAAGGGAATTTCCCATTTAAAGTCTCTTTCCAAAAGAAAGAAACCAGACTTCAAAAAGAAAAATCGATTCTCTTATGAAAAAGAGGGATTAAAGAAAAAATACTCCCAAAGGGAGACCCTCTATGGAAAAAAGGAAAAAGAGGCCAAAAAGCTCAAAAAGAGCAGTTTTCCGCCTTCTATGCCTTAAACCACGGGACGCTTCAGAAGGGACCGTGGTATCTCTTTCCCATCCCTGGCTTATCCCAAGCTAAAGCATGGTTCATTTCGAGGAATCCTAAAGTAAAAATAGGATTTCCTTACTTGAATTTCATCTTGTTTGAGAATTCGACGTTTCGAGTAAGGCGTAGGAATTTGAAATGAAGCTTGTTTTCTTATAAAACCTCCACTAGATAAGCGAGTGTTAAGACTCAAACAAGGGCAAGCACGAAGAGCTCGAGATCCTTAGGATCGAGGCTCAAGACAGTTGTCCCTTTTGTAAATAGCTTTTGTAAATAAGTTTTGAAAACCGAACATCGAACAGCATAGGATTTGCTCACTTGAGCAATAGGCCTTGTAAGTCTCTAGAGTTCGACCACATCTGGTCTCTGGGAGGTCGCCACTCTTGGCACCACACCCATGTCATTTGCATTCCACGCATGCTACTTGCATGAACATGATCCCATTTAGGACCAGATTCCATAAGTATAACCCTTTGGCATGATATCTCCTCCTACCAGAGTTTGTAAAATTGAGATTTTGCTAAAATGGGACGATCCCATATTCTTTGTGGCTAGATCTAGGGAGACATCGAAAGGGGTGTTTGTCATCTTTGCCCTTATCCAAATCTATTTGGACAAGGCCAAAGAGGGGCATCTGTAAACACCCCGAAATCTCACGAATTTCTCAAAATCCATCTGGTTTTATACAAAGCAGCCCCAAAGGGCCACTTTTGAGTCTGGAAACCCAGGAGCCTTCCAGACAACCCTGTATATATGTTTTAAACTTTATCTTTCAAAAACATATGATATAGCTTTTGAAAACCCTTTTAAAACATGTTTTGAAACCCTGAAGTGGCTTGGCCTGATCAAGACAGGACCAGGAGAGCTAAGAAGAGCCCGGAACCGGAGCACATGTCGAGCCCGGCACAGCAACTCTTGTATCTGATTCACACCCCAGGATCTCGAACGTCCAAGACCCTGTTCTTATCAAAATAGCATTTGAAGTCATCTCCGGAAGGCAGAAACGGAGGCGGACGACTATGTTGGCGAAGACCCAACGCAGACGGAGTACTGATGCTGTCAGGCCTCGCACGAATCGTCCGTTTCGAACCCAGCTCGAAGGAGTCAGAGTTCAGTTTGGATTGGATCTGGACCATATATATCCATATTCCAATCCAAACCCATATGTGGACTTGGATTTGGATTTGGATCCAGAGATCCAATCCAATATCCATATCCATGGCCCACATCACCTTCTCATAAATGGAGGTGGGGCCCACTTGAAATTCACGTGGGATATTGGGCATGAGAGAGAGTGGGGGTGAAAAATATCAAGAGTGTTGTATTAAGCTTGACTTGTGTGTCAAGTTTGGGTTAATCATGTGAGTTAGCCTAATTGAGTGGGTTTAAGCTTGTAATTAGCTAAAACCTAACCTAGGGTTGCACCAACATGGGGTGATCAAGGTCTATGGGCCATGCTAGGGGAGCTCCCTCACCTAAACCTAGCCCAAAATGCCTAAACCTAGCCTAAACCCCTAATCCACCCCTAATCTGAGCCTAATCACCTAACCCACTTCCCTAATCCCGTCCTAATCCCAACCTAATCACCTAACCCACTTCCCTAATCCTTCCTTAAACCTAGATTAATTTCCCTAATCCTAGCCTAAACCTAGCCTAATCACCTAACCTAGCTCACTAAACCTCACCCTAAAACCCAACCACCTAACCTAGCCCTAAACCCCTAAACCACCCTTAGCCCACGATTTACCCAAACCCCTAGTTTTAAAATATCTGGCCCAACCCTTTCCAGCCCACCTTATCTACATACCACCCTACCTAAACCACCTAACCACTACCCTCAGCCCAGCCCTAACCGACCTACCCATCCCCTATTTAAACCCCCCTCCTTGGGGGCGGGTTTTCTAAGTGGGAGCCCTCACCTCAGCCCAGCCGACTCCACTCTCCAACCTGTCCGCCTGCTCCGCTCCCCAACTGCTCCATCAGCTCCTCCTGCACCGCCACCTTCCCTCTTCCATCCACCACCACCATCCCTCAGCCGGACGCCACCACCTCCACCCAACCGAACCAGCCAACAGCCCAGCCGACTCCACTCTCCAACCTGCCCGCCTGCTTCCCACTTCATCCGCCACCTCTCCCCATTCGGTAAGTACCCTGCGCCTCACCTAGCCCCCTTCTCTACTACCTCTCCACTCCTAGCCACCCATCCTATCTTCATCTCAGCCCCTTTGCCACCACCACTTTAACCTAGCCGAACCTAGTATAACCCAAACGGCCGACCACTACCTAGCCATCATTTCCTATTCGGCCTTCCCACCAGCTCACCTTTTAGGTCCAGTTTCCCTAAACTCTAAACTCCCCTAGTGACCCTAAGAACCCACTCATTCAGCCCCTTTAAACCCCCTACTTTGAGCTGACATCTACTTGCCATCGGCCACCTTCGAGGCGCCTATCCCGCGCCCCACTTGCAGCCGGCCAGCACCTTTGATCACCTACCTTCGCGGAGCTCCCGTTTGCAGCCCAAGGTCAAGTCCACGCTCAAGCAAGGCCTCTACGGACCAGCTACTCGTAAGTAACTAAACTCGGTCCTTAGTTGTATACTTGCTTGAGATTCAATTTGATACGGGGTTGTAATAACGGAGCATAGTCTCCCCCCGCTTGTAATAACGTGGCTTGGCACAACCACACACGTGCACTCTCTTAGTCGTGCACGATTTTTAGCACACACGGGCCTAATCAGCCCCTAATATATAAGTCTACATATATACTTTCATTTTCGAAGGGTTTTGTTTAAGTTGGGTGCGTTGTCTTTCAATTCAAGCACTCTCACACACATTGAGCTTTCGCTCTTATTTGAAAGACCCAAGTAAGGGCCGACCTATACTATTTGGGTTTCATTTCATGTCGTGTGAGTAAGTCTTTCAATTCAAGCACTCTCACACACATTGAGCTTTCGCTCTTATTTGAAAGACCCAAGTAAGGGCCGACCTATACTATTTGGGTTTCATTTCATGTCGTGTGAGTAAGTCTTTCAATTCAAGCACTTTCACACACATTGAGCCTTCGCTCTTACTCCCAAGACCTTAGTCAAGGCCATACTGCAATTTATATTTGGGTTTAAATTCATGTCGTGTGTGTAAGTCTTTCAATTCAAGCACGCACCCACATTGAGCCTTCGCTCTTATTTGCAAGACCCGAGTAAGGGCTCATATACATAATCTATATACATATTTCCCTTCGGTTATTTCCCTTCGGTTATTTCCCTTCTGTTATTTCCCCTTCAGTATTGTCTTTACATTTCGGGTTTTCCCTTTGGAGTAGCGTGAGTTTGCATTGCATCTACGCCATACCACGAGGTAGGACGCATATTGCATCAAAGCAAGCCCCGCTCGAATTCGCCCATGTAGTGGAGTGTTCATAACACACAAACTAGGTGGCCCGAAAAGGGATAAAAGAAAAGACTTAGGCACGTGCAAATCCACGTGATCTAAAACATGCAATCGCATCTTAAAGACCCGAAATAGACAACTCGAACCGCTTCGTAGACTTTCTCCCCAAAACTCGATTTTTGCAAAGCGTACAGACTGACCCTTGCGCATCGGTGCAAGAAGGTCTGCGACGACAAGAGCTTACTTGCTCACAGTCGCCACGTTTAGAAGTCAGTGTTAAAAATATCTTCGCTAACTTAAGTAAGCTAGCTGGCACGCCCTATTTGTATACATAGGCCTTAGACACACGAGAAGATCCACTCCAAGCCCCGAAAGAGGCGAAGAGGCGGGGATTTTTCGCGCGTCTACAATATTGAAGCATGTCAAGTCCAGGCTCCCAAGAGGTATCTAGCCGTGGCTCCTGCGCATCAAGTTCTCAATCTTGAAGGTTTTCGAAAAAGCAAGAGATTGAAGATTTGAGAAGGGACTTCGAGGCCAAAATTGCCGCTCTTAGTCAAGAGGCTGAAGCGGGCGATTCATGTTCATCCAATGGCGAACCAAAGGCCAAGAAGAAATTTGAAAAACCTCGCAAACACAAGGAGACTTCCGCGATGGAAGGTAACCAATACTACGAGTCCTTCACACACAAGGACCATTATAGACACCAAAAATTTTCACTTACGGGTTCTTAGGCTTGAAGTGAACCTTTTCACAATCTACTTCGCTTTATGGGCATGCCAGCTAGTTTACTTTAACTACATAGATTTATATCTTAGGGGCTGATTAGGCCCATGTGTGTTCAAAATCGTGCACGACTAAGAGAGTGCACGTGTGTGTGGGTGTGCCAAGCCACATTATTACAAGTGGGGGGAGACTATGCTCCATTATTACAACCCTGTATCAAATTTAATTTAAGCAAGTCTACAACTAAGGACCGAGTTAGGCACTTACTTATAGCTAGTCCGAAGATGACTTGCTTGACCGTGGGCTTGGCCTCGCCTTGGGCTGCAAGAGGGAGCTCCTCGAAGTTTAACGGCAAGGGGAGATGCTGGCCGGATGCCTTGGGTGCGCGGGAAGGGCGCCTTGAAGATGGCCGGCTACTAGGAATGGGTTGCCTTGGTGTGTTGGGCTAAGGTTACTAAGGAAGGTCACTAGGGGATGGGTTGGTATTAAGGTAGGTAGTGCTAAAGGGGAGCCTAAGGGAGTGTATGGCTGGCGGGTGGCTGGCCGAGTGGGTTTGGTGCAGTCGGTTGGATTGGCCGACTAAGGGAAGCTTGGTGGTGGCCGGCTGCTAGGGTGGTTAGGTAATGGCGAGGGTGGGAAGGGAGCTAACTACGGTGTCGTGTGAGATGGAGTTAGGGGCTGGTGGGAAGTGATATGGGCAGGTCTTAGGGAGCTAAGTGGAGTGGCCGGGTGTTGCTAGGGGAAGTGGTTCTAGGCGGGTGGTTGAAATGGCTAAGGTTTGGCCGAATGGGTAGGGATGATGGGTAGGTGGTGTTGGGGTGATGTGGTGGTGGCATAGGTGGTTGAGAGTAGAGGGGGAGTGAAGAAGAGATGGAGTTAGGTTGAGATACTAACCGGCTGTTAGGGAGATGGTGTCTAAGGAAGAAGAGCAGCCGGGTTGTTGAAGTGGAGGGGGTTCGGCCAGATGGAAATGGTGGCGATGTGGAGTGAAGCAGACCCGGGGGCAGTGGTGCAAGGCGGAGCTTGGTGGTGGCCGGCTGTGGTGCAGGTGGAAGACTCGGTTGGGAGAGATGGGCTGGAAAAAGATTGGATTGGCCAAGGTCCCCAAAAAGCTGAAAAAACCCCCCCATAGGGGGGTTTTTTATAGCTTTTTGAAGGGCGGTTGGGGCTGGTATTGGGAGGGTGGTAAGGTGGTTTAGGTAGTGGTGGTGTGGTGATAAGGTGGGCTGGTTTTGGGGAGGGGCCAGATATTTTAATACAAGGGGTTTTGGGTATATGGTGTGCTAGGTTTAGGTGAGGTGGTTTAGGGGTTTAGGGCTTAGCTAGGTGGGTTGGTTTTGGGGTGAGGTTTAGTGTTAGGTGATTAGGCTAGGATTAGGCTAGGTTTAAGGAAATTAGGCTAGGTGTAGACGCGTGAAAATCCCCGCCTCTTGCCTTTTCAGGGCTTGGAGCGAATCCTCTCGTGCGTCTGAGGCCTATTTATATAAACAGGGCGTGCCAGCTAGCTTACCTAAGCTAGCGAAGATATATTTTAAACTGAATTCTAATCGTGGCGACTGTGAGCAAGTGAGCTCTTATCGTCGCAGACCTTCTTGCACCGATGCGCAAGGGTCAGTCTGTATGCTTTGAAAAATCGAGTTTTTGGGATAGAAAGCCTACGAAGTGGTTCGAGGTGTTTAATTCGGGTCTTTTAGATACGATTGCAGATTTTAGATCACGTGGATTTGCACGTGCCTAATTCTTTCTTTTTATCCCTTTATGGGCCACCTAGTTTGTGTGTTATGAACACTCCACTACATGGGCGAATTTTGAGCGGGAATACGGGGCTTGCTTTGATGCAATATGCGTCCTACCTCGTGGTATGGCGTAGATGCAATGCAAAACTCACGCTACTCCAAAGGGAAAACCCGAAATGTAAAGACAATGCCGAAGGGAAATAACCAAAGGGAAATAACCGAAGGGAAATGACTTGTAATGTAAATGCCGAAGGGAGATATGTATATAGAGTATGTATATGGGCCCTTACTCGGGTCTTGCACATAAGAGCGAAGGCTCAATGTGGGTTTGTGCTTGAATTGAAAGACTTACACACACGACATGAAATTAAACCCAAATATAACTTGCAGTATGGCCTTGATTAAGGTCTTGGGAATAAGAGCGAAAGCTCAATGTGTGTGAGTGCTTGAATTGAAGTACTACGCACACAACATGAAATTAAACCCAAATATTATAACACGGCCCTTACTTGGGTCTTTCAAATAAGAGTGAAGGCCCAATGTGTGTGAGTGCTTGAATTGAAAGACTTACACACACGACATGAAATGAAAACCCAAATAGTATAGGTCGGCCCTTACTTGGGTCTTTCAAATAAGAGCGAAGGCTCAATGTGTGTGAGTGCTTGAATTGAAAGACTTACACACACGACATGAAATGAAAACCCAAATAGTATAGGTCAGCCCTTACTTGGGTCTTTCAAATAAGAGTGAAGGCTCAATGTGGGTGTGTGCTTGAATTGAAAGACTTACACACACGACATGAAATGAAAACCCAAATAGTATAGGTCGGCCCTTACTTGGGTCTTTCAAATAAGAGCGAAGGCTCAATGTGTGTGAGTGCTTGAATTGAAGGACAACACACCCAACTTAAGCAAAACCCTAGGAAAATTAAAATATATATGTATATATGTATATTAGGGGCTGATTAGGCCCGTGTGTGTTCAAAATCGTGCACAACTAAGAGAGTGCACGTGTGTGGGTGTGCCAAGCCACGTTATTACAAGCGGGGGGAGACTATGCTCCGTTATTACAACCCCGTATCGAATTGAATCTTAAGCAAGTATACAACTAAGGACCGAGTTAGGCACTTACTAATAGCTGGTTCGAAGATGCCTTGCTTGAGCGTGGGCTTGGCCTTAGCCTTGGGCTGCAAAAGGGAGCTCTGCGAGGTTGAACGGCAAGGGGAGGTGCTGGCCGGATGTCCTTGGTGCGCGGAAGGGGCGCCTTGAAGATGGTCAGCTGCTAAGGAGGGCCTGTTTTTGGTGTGTTGGGCTAAAGGGCCTAAGTAGGGTCACTAAGGGAGTATGGTACTAAGGGAAGGGAACTAGCTAGGGGAAGGTTATGGCTGGCGGATGGTTGGCCGAATGAAGCTAAGATGTCTAAGTGGTGGCGGGTATTTAGGGTGGCTACGGGCCTGACCGACTGGGAATGGTGGCAGCAAGTGGAATGGCTGGTGTTAGGGTGCTATGGTAGGGGGTTAGGTGGCTGAGAGTGGAGAGGGAGTGGAGAAGGTGAGATGAAGGATGGGGTACTAACCGTGCTTGAAGAGAGGCGGTGGATGGAAGAGAGGAGCCGGGTGGTTGGGATGCGCAGGGTGGAGTTCAGCCAGGAAGAAGGGTGGCGACGTGGGCCTCGGCTGGAGTGATGGTGTTGGTGGTGCTTGGCTGGAGTGGTGGTGTTGGTGGTGGCTGACTGTGAGGCACGTGGAGCAGGATGGGAGTCGGCTGGGCTGGAGAGTGCAGGACGCGAGATTGGAGGGTGGAGCTTTTGGATGGGAAAAACCCACCCCAAAGGTGGGGGTTTATATAGGGCTGGGCTAGGTCGGTTAGGGCTGGTTTTGGGGTAGTGGTTAGGTGGTTTAGGTAGGGTGGTGTGGTGATAAGGTGGGCTGGAAAGGGTAGGGCCAGATATTTTAAATACAAGTGGTTTGGGTAGGTTGTGGGCTACGAGTGGTTTAGAGGTTTAGGGTTTAGCTAGGTGGGTTGGTTTTAGGGTGAGGTTTAGTGAGGTAGGTTAGGTGATTAGTGTAAACACCCCAAATCTTCTATTTTTCAAAAACTCTCGAAACACCAAAAAGCTCATTTGAGCCAAAACGACGACCTGTTTTGAAATGTGAAAACAGGTACAGAAGGCAAAAGAAGACCCTAGGCCCGAAGAGGATTCAAGCCCAGAGCTTCAGAAGCCACTCCCTGATAAAAAAACAAAAGAAAGCAGAGCCCATTTGATGAAAAGCTCAACGGAATCCAGAACGGCGAGACGGAGTCCGAACGACAAAGTTGGGGAAAACCCAGCACCAGACGGAGCGCTGATGAAGCCAGTGCCCGCACAGATCGTTCGCCTCGAGAAGCCAAGAAGGACTGTCCGAAGAAATTTTGATTTGGATCTGGACCATATATATCCAGATCCAAATCCATGTAATGAATAGTGTTTGGATTTGGGCCAATCCAAATAGTGTTTGGGTCGATCCAAATAGTGTTTGGATTTGGATTGGATCCAAATAGTGTTTGGATTGGATCGGATCTGGACCAAAATATCCAGATCCGTATCCATAAAAATATTGGGTTTGGATCGGATACGGATCTCAAAATATCCGAGATCCAATATCCATATCCAAATAGTGTTTGGATTTGGGTATGGATCCAAACCCCAAACCCAAACCCAAACCCAAATCCAAGACCCACCTCAAATCTCTATAAATAGAGGTGAGGGGGTCCATGTAAAGGGTTCATGCAAATATTTGGGAGGAGAGAGAGGGAGTGATAGACCTAGCCATGTGGGCTCATTGGGTGAGGTGGGTTCAAGCCATGTGGGCTAAGTGGGTCTAGACCAAGTGGCTGCAACCAAGGTGGGCTGGACCAAGTGGCTGCAACCGTGGAGATGTGGGCTCAAGCCAAGAAGGACCGGCTCCAAGAGGTAAACCTAACCCCAACCTAGCCTAGGTTCGAACCTACCTAACCCTAACTGAACCAACCTAACCCTAACTGAACCCTAACTAGACCTAACCTAACCCTAACCGCCTCAAACCATCCCTAACAAACCCCAAAAACTTCACCCCGGCCGGCCGTGAGCAACCACCGCCTGCCGCGCGCCCCTTCTGCTGCCGCGCGCCCTGCTTCCTGCCGCGCGCCCCTCTGTCGCCTGCACGCCCCGTGCCGCAGCCGTCCCGCGCTACTGCGCGCCCTGCGCCCCAGCGCGCCCAGCGCCAGGCGCCCGTCTGCTGCGCCAGGCGCCAGACGCCTCCCTGCCGCCCTGTCCACCTTCCTGCCGACCTGACCACCCCCCTGGCCGTGACCTGCACCCTAGGACAGACCCTAGGACAGACCCTCCACAGCCCCCATCTTTGCCGAACCTTAGTTCCCCTAAGGCCCTAATCGTGCCCCATAGAACCTCCCTCAAAGCCCCCTAGGATAACCCCCTCTTGGCTGCCCAAGGTGAACCGTGAGCCCACGTGCAAGCAAGTTGAACATGGACCAGCTATTTGTAAGTGTCTAAACTTGGTCTATTACATTAACTTGCATTATATTCAATTAAATTTTGATACGGGGTTGTAGTAAAGGAGCTTCGTCTCCCCCCGATTGTAATAACGTGGTTTGACACACCCACACACACACGCACTTGAGCCTTTCCGCTCTTAGTCGTACACTTTTTGCACACACACGGGCCTAACAAGCCCTTAATATATAGTTATATTTATATATTTTAAGTCAAGGGGGTTTTTAATTAAGTCGTGTGTGTTGTCTTTCCATTTTCCACACGCACACACATTGAGCCTTCGCTCTTACTCCCAAGACCTTAGTAAAGGCCTTATTGCAGTTATATTTGGGTTTCATTTATGTCGTGTGCGTAGTACTTCAATTCTACACTCACACACATTGAGCTTTCGCTCTTACTCCCAAGACCTTAGTCAAGGCATACTGCAATTTATATTTGGGTTTCATTTCATGTCGTGTGTGTAAGTCTTTCAATTCAAGCACGCACACACATTGAGCCTTCGCTCTTATTTATAAGACCCAAGTAAGGGCCCCTACATATACTCTATATAAAGTATTTCTTTCGGCTACGTCTTTAAGATTCGGGTTTTAAGGTTCAAGTCGTGTGCGTTGTCTTTCAATATATACACGACACACACTTACACAATTGAGCCTTTCCGCTCTTAAGATATAGCCATATTTCCCCTTCCGCTTTTAACTTTACAAGTCATTTCCCTTCGGCTATTTACTTTACAAGTCATTTCCCTTTGGTTATTTCCCTTCGGCAATTTCCCTTCGGCATTGTCTTTTAAATTCGGGTTTTCCCTTTGGAGTAGCGTGAGTTTGCATTGCATCTACGCCATACCACGAGGTAGGACGCATATTGCATCGAAGCAAGCCCCGTACTCCCGCTCAAATTCGCCCCATGTAGTGGAGTGTTCATAACACACACCTAGGTGGCCCATAAAGGGATAAAAAGAAAGACTTAGGCACGTGCAAATCCACGTGATCTAAAATCTGAAAATCGTATAAACCCGAATCAAATCGTGCAAGACTTAGGCTATTTCGATGCACGCCCATCGTGCCTAAGTAGATTAAAATTTGAAAGACTTAGGGTCGTCCAACCCTTACAAAGTCAAAATCGCCCAAATGCATGGTTTTCAAAAGGTTTTAAAACACTTCTTCATTCAAAATATATTTTGAGTTAAACTTGTTTCAAAACGAAGTCTCTAAGCGTACAGACTGACCCTTGCGCATCGGTGCAAGAAGGTCTGCGACGTAAAAATCCCGCTTGCCTACAATCGCCTTTCAAAAG
This sequence comes from Brasenia schreberi, assembly GCA_036023115.1. Lineage (NCBI taxonomy): Eukaryota > Viridiplantae > Streptophyta > Magnoliopsida > Nymphaeales > Cabombaceae > Brasenia > Brasenia schreberi. The sequence goes on from JAYKKT010000079.1 coordinate 3,398,649, forward strand.
TCAGATTGTTTTCAAAACATACTTTGCTAGTTAAAGTAAACTAGCTGGCACGCCCATAAAGCGAAGTAGATTGCGAAAAGGATCACTTCAGGCCTAAGAACCCATAAGTGAAAATTTTTGGTGTCTACAGATTTGGCACGCCCGGTGGGACCCGGGACTTAAGCAGACTTCAAACAAACGAGTTATACTCAAATTTTCGAAAAAAAGAGTGTTTTTCAAAAATCGTGCATACTTAGGAAAATTGCATGAAAATGGATAGAAAGCTACAAAAATCTTCGTTGAGTAAACTAAAAGAGGTTTTCAAATCAGATAAAGCCCAAAGAGAGCTCGATGAGATTGAATAAATATTTCAAAAGATGGATGCTTTAAGCAAGGAGCTTAAAGCCCATCGAACACATAGCAGCTCTTCGAGGGCACATACAGATCGTGAATTGAAAACCGATCTCAAATTCAACGAAGGATTGGAGATTAGAGACAAATCCCGGCAAAGGGATAAGTCGTCCACTCCTACAACTTCAAGCTTTTCAAAATCCATAGAAAAACCAAAAAAAGATTTTTCTATTTCAAAAAAACCAAAAAAATCTTGAAAATTTGGAAAAAGACCAAAAAATTGAAAAACAAAATTTTGGAATTTCGAAAACTTCAAGTCCTAAGTCTAGGCACACACATACAGTGGGACATGAAGTCCACACCCTACAAAGGAACGAGAGTGAAAAACAGGAAGGTTTCGAAAGGAAACGCCTCGTTAAACCCCGAGGGCTCAAAACAGAGTTACCCGGGAAATCGGCTTGCTCTCACCCTGAAAAGGTAGACAAGCCACAAAGAGGTATGCCTGAAACCCATCCTTCTCAAGACTCTCTTCTTCATGTAGGGTCATCAGATGCATTGGATAACCCCTTTGCACACACAAACCCACAAACTGTGCCAAAACTTGAGGATTTTCAAGGTGCGTCAACTGTCGTGCACCATTCAAAGGAATTTCAAAAACAAAAAGAAGTTTCGAAAATGGTAGACATGGAGACCCTAATGCATGCATCAACATCTTAGGAGCTCATAACCCTACCATAGAAAAACCCACTTCTTCGAGCCTAGTCTTGTGCCCTGGAGCCAAGGCTATGGCTTTAAAACAATAAAATCAATCCCTAGGGGCACCACGAGTTGAACCTAGGGACCAAGTCAAAAACTTCAAGGGACCTTGCATGGCTCCCCTTGAAGTAAATTTTTCCCAAAATGGGGTATGGAACCATAAGTTTTCCATAACCCTGCTATGTCCAAAACTCCTCAAGGAACCAAGCTTAGCTTTCCTTGAGGGCAAAGTCTCCCAAACCAGGTTTGTATGGAAGCCCAAGTCTTCCATCACCCCGGAATCCAAACTCTCGATATCCAAAAGGGTATATATCCCCAACATGGACGATTCCAATCAAGCACTTAGGCTAGGATTAGGCTAGGTTTAGGGAAATTAACCTAGGCTTAGGGAAGGATTAGGGAAGTGGGTTAGGTGATTACGTTGGTATTAGGCCGGGATTAGGGAAGTGGGTTAGGTGATTAGGCTCAGATTAGGATGGGATTAGGGTAGAAGGCTAGGATTAGGTGTTTTTGGTTAGGTTTAGGTGTAGGAGCTCCCTTTGCAAAATCGAGCGTTGTTCAAAATAGCAAAATATTTTCAAGTGGTATTTCAAAATAGGGTGATCTTAGAGGGATCGAGTAAACCATTGGGATAAGTCTCTCCCCATTTCACTTCTCCTTCCCAAAAAAAGAGGATATAAAAATCCCTCAAAAAATTGTCTTCAAAAGAAAAGAAAAAGCAAAGCAAAAGAGTTATTTGATTGGAAAAAAAAAGAAAAGAAAAGGGGGAAAGCAAAAGAAAAATCCTTTAAAAAGAAAACGAGAGGCCCTCTATGAAAAAAGAGAAAAATTGTCAAAAGCTCAAAAAGATAGAAATAGCACGTACTACTTGCAAGTATCTTGCTATATTGAACTAGGCCTTTCTTTGTAAGAAGAAGGATTTTGAAATGTAACCATGATTTTGAAGACTCCACTATTTCACAAGTACGAATTCTCTCACTCAGGGTCACACGACTTTGCCTTTGCACCTTATTCTCATGTCTCAAGGCAGCTATCCCTAAAATTTTCGAAAATTGGAATTTAATCCAAATCCTACACATGATACTTCTTTAAGTATTGAATATTGATAGGATCTGCTAAATTCCTACCTTCTACATCGATCAACCAATACGAATTGTTCGTGGTGGTTGCTCGTACAACATAGGGTCCATCCCAGTTGGGGCGCCACTTTCCCAGGAGGTGTGGGCCACGATGGTGGATGGTTTTTAAGACCAGATCTCCCACTTCAAAGTGGCGAGGTCTCATGTGTTTGCTATAGTGTTGGGCTATCCTTTGCCGGTATGCACGAGCATGATCCATGGCAAGGAGTCGCCTCTCATCTAGCAAATCTAATTCGGCCATCCTAGCATGCTGAAGCGTCTCAAGGAGGAGGTCGAGGGCAATGGATGTATGGAATGAATGCAGTTGGGTATGAATGGGAAGAATGGCATTTGTGCCATAGACCAATTCGAATGGTGTGGCATTCGTGGGAGTCCGGATGGAAGTCCTATAAGCCCATAAGGCTTCATCTAGCTTCTCGTGCCACGTCCTACCTTTCTCTAAGGTTTTCTCAATTATGCTAATGAGAGTCTTGTTTGTGGCTTCGGCTTGGCCGTTGCCTTGAGGGTAGTAGGGCGAGGAGAAGTGGTGAGTTATGCCATACGTGTTGCACAACTTAACCATCCACTCGTTCTTGAATGGGGTACCATTATCAGACACAAGGTCTCGTGGAACCCCAAATCGAGCCAAGATATTCCTCCGGATGAAAGCCACCACATGTTGCCCCATCACGTTGGTTAGGGAAATGGCTTCCACCCACTTGGAGAAATACTCTGTGGCTGCTAAAATAAACCGATGCCCATTCGAGGCTTTTGGAAATATAGGGCCTACATGGTAAATGGCCAGGAGCTGACCACAAAATACAATGCAAGTGAAGGGATATGAATGGCGTGCCCATGCACTTGACATGGATGGCACTTCCTAACATGATCGTGACAATCCTTTTTCAGGGTGGACCAAAAATAGCCCCCTCCAAGTATTTTCATTGCCATCATGTTGGCATTGACATGGCCTCCACATTCTCCATCGTGGAATTCATGCATCACTATCCTAGCCTCCTTTAGGTCGATACACCTAAGCAGAATGCAGGTAAAACTTTTTTTGTATAAGACCCCACCCAGAATGGTGTATCGGGTCGAAATCTTACGAATGAATGCCTTATCTTTGGATGTGGCATCCTCGGCGAATCCCCCATTTTCTAAAAACTGTTTGATGTCATAAAACCAGGGTTTTTCCATAGACTCTGGGTTATTTTGGCAAATGTCCAAGTCATGTGTGGATGGGTGGGGTGCACGCCATATTTCCAAAGATCTAGTCCCTGCAATGGGATCGACCTTCAGGGATGAACCCAAGGAGGAGAGGGCATCGGCGATGCCATTGTCCTATCTTCCTACGTGTGTGAGTTTACACGATTGGAAGGATTGGACCAATCGAGTGGCCAACTCGTGATATGGAAGTAGTTTTTCATTATGTACTTGCCAAATTTTTAAAACCTGGTTTATGACAAGGAGTGAATCTCCAAAGACCTCGATGCATGATGCCCCTAGAGTTTTCGAAATTCTTAAGCCTTGTATGAGTGCTTCATACTCAGCTACGTTGTTGGAACATTCGAAATCTAAGCGGACTGCTATGGAAATCTCGCCCTTTTCAGGGGAGATGAGGATGACCCCAACACCAGCCCCTCGTTGGTTTCGTGCCCCATCGAAGTGCATCTTCCACACTTGGTTTTTGAAAGAATTTGCCAAAATGTGGTTTTGAAAATGGTTTTGTAATATGCCTTCATCAGGCATTTCAACAAGCGTGGCATATGCGTCCTCTAAGGGGAACTCAGCCACGTAATCTGCTAGGGCTTGCCCCTTAATGGAGATCTGGTGATGGTATTTCAGATCATACTCCATTAGAAGGAGTTGCCATTTTCCCAATCTACCCGTGAGAATGGGTTTTTCGAACAAGTGCTTGATTGGATCAAGCTTGGACACTATCCAGATCTCATGATCTAGGAAATAGTGTCTGAATTTCTGGCAGGCCCAGACTAGGGCCAAGCACGTTTTCTCCTTGGCTTGATAATTTCGTTCATAAGCCATGAGAGTTTTCGAAATGTAGTAGATGGCATACTCCTTATGGGTGTCATCCTCGTATTGAGCCTACAGGGCTCCTAAAGCATTCGCATGCACGGAGATGTAAAGTAAAAGCGGTTTTCCTTGCTTTGGAGGGTTCAAAACGGGGGGATTAACCAAGTATGCCTTCAGTCTCTCGAAGGACTTCTGGCATTTGTCATCCCATAAGAATTTCGTGCCCTTCCTCAACAGTTTGTTGAAGGGTTCGCATCTAGTGGCCAGATTCGATATGAATCGGCGAACAGATTGTAAACGACCCTGGAGGCTACGGATTTGGGTGAGATTGGAGGGTGGAGCCATGTCTATGATGGCTCGACACTTAGAGGGGTCGACTTCTATTCCCCTTTGGCTCACCATAAAGCCCAGAAGCTTCCCTGATTCTACCCCGAATACACATTTTTGAGGGTTTAGCTTTACTTTGTAAAGCCTAAGCCTTTCGAAAATCTTTTGTAAACATTCGATGTGAGTGCATCGGGTTTTGGATTTCGCCAAGAGATCATCTACATACACTTCTACGAGTTCATGAATTTGATCATGGAAGATCGTGGTCATGGCTCGTTGGTATGTTGCGCCGGCATTTTTCAAACCAAAGGGCATGACTGTATAGCAGTACGTGCCCCATGGGGTTGTGAAGGCGGTCTTACCCTGATCTCGTGGACTTAGTTTGATTTGATTATAGCCTGAATAGCCATCCATAAACGAAAACATTTCATGATTTGCAGTACTATCGACTATCAAATCTATGTTTGGTAAAGGATAATTATCCTTTGGAGTGGCTTTATTCAGGTTTCTGAAATCGATGCATATTCGAATTTTCCCATTGGTTTTTCGAACTACAATGATATTTGACAACCAATCAGAATACGCAATGGGTTTTATAAATCCGGCTTTTAGTAGATCTTCTAAACCCTCTTTGACTTGCGTGTGTACATTCGGGTGTATTTTCCTAAGCTTCTGCTTTATGGGTTTTACACCTGCATCTAAGGGAAGACGATGCTCGACAATGCTGGGGTGTATGCCCGGCTTGTCTTCATACGTCCATGAAAACACATCTAAATAGGTTCGTAGAAATGCAATGAATGCTAACCTTTCAATTTCACGCAAGCATGCACCTATTTTGATGGTTTTGGGATTTGAATCATCCCCTAGGTTCACTTCTATGAAATCTCCTCCTACTGATTGGGAAGGTCTTTCAAAATCGAGAATTTTATGAAATTTTGGGAGCTCAGAAGTGGGATCTTCCTCAAGGGGATCCACTTCTGGGCTTTGATCATTCTCGTGGGCTATAGACCCGAGGGAATTTGATGCTTGGTTTTCAAAAAGAACTGGTTTTGTACTTGGATTTTAAGTGATTTCGAAATTTTTGGTCTGACTATGTAGACGACGTTTCTTTCGAAATCCTTTTCTTTTGCCAAAGTCCTACCAAGAGCAGCTATGTACAAAATCTTTTTGGTATTTTCCAAATTTTCGATTTTTTTGGATTTTTGTAAAACAAGAACCTTGGGAACTATACAAAGCACTCTATTTTTGAGTTTTTGTTTTTCCATTGTTTTTGGTTTTTCTTGTTTTTCGATTTTTTTGATTTTCAGCCTTTCAAATGTTTTTGTATTTTTAGAAAAGGGATCTTCCGTCATACCTACAAAGGGAAAACACTACGGGTTAGACTCGGAATAGGAGATCTAAATCGTAGGTCTCTTCTAAGACAGGTTCCGGGGCACCCTTGACCCAGGTGGTCACAGGGGGTGGCTCCGGCGGTATTCGGGGAGTATAGCCGATCCCATATCGGCTTGGATTGGCCCTAGGAAGGATGGGCTCTAGGAGACCCTGGTTCTGCGCCCCTAGACTCTTGTAGGGCGTGTAGCCCATGTTTAACAACATGTTCCATGACTTTTTGTTTTTTGAAAAAGTTTGATAAAAGTCGTGGTCCTGGAACATGATGTCGTCCATATTGTGCTCATATGGCCTCTTGTCCAGGGGCTTTGGAAATAGGGAACGCTTGGATCATCCTAGAAGGGTTAGGATCAGGAGGGGGCCTATTTTGGGCGGCCCCTTCACACATACAACCTTCCTAGGGTTGTTTAACACGAGCCGAGGTGGCTCGACCATAATTTGCCCCAAGTTAGCCTCATGGGCCTGGGAGCTCGATAAACAAGGGGAGTTTATGATCCCCTGAAGCTGTGGGTGACTCTCACCTAGGATCACTACGACTTGGTCCCTAAAAGGGATCTTGACACACCTGTGGAAGGTGGATGGCACAGCGCACAAACTGTGTATCTAGGGCCTTCCCAACAACAGGTTATAATGGGGGTGGATGTCCAAGACATGGAACACCCCCGTGTGTTCGATCCCTCCCGTTTCCATTGGGAGTTCGATGGATCCTAAAGGTCTAGACGCATTTCCATCATATCCAGTGATAACGATGGGGCTTGGGTTCACTGAAGTCAAGGTGACTCCGATTTTATATGCCACATGAAGTGGAAGGATGTTGAGCCCTCCTCCACCATCGACTAGGCACCTGTCCAAAGAGTGGTTATTCAGAACCACCTCGATATGCAGGGCTTGGTTGTGGGATTCGTAGGGCCTATCTACATCATCTTCCGAGAAAGTGATGGGCGATTTTGCTCCTAATAAAGCCACTTGGGCAGACAAGGATTCCAGACTTATGTTCGAATCAACCTTTGCCCTTTCTAGAATTTTCTCTAATACAAGTCTATGCCTAGGCGAGGTTTGTATAAGCTCTAGGATAGACATGTGAATAGGAATCTTTGAAAGGTGGTTTTCAAAGTCATAAGGATTTAGGATGACTTTGTCCTTATCTACTTTTGGCAGAACACTAGGGATACATGCTTTTGAGGGGCCAGGCACACTAACCACCTTTTGAGCACCTTGAAGGCACGGGGGTTGATAGATCCTCCCGGATCTAGTCACTTCCCCCATGACCAGCCTAGGGTTCGCGCTAAATTTAGCTCTAAGGATGAGCTGAGGAGAACCTTGGATTTTCAAAACTGGTTTTGCCGTGGATTCCACTTTCGGTGGTCCCCAAATGACGACTTGGGCGGGCTTCTTGTATAATACAAGAGTGGGCGCACAAGTGGGTCAACCAGGCTCTGGTTTTTGCACTAGTTCCTTAGAAATGGTGAGGGTACATACCTCCTTTCCTTTCCCACTGCCACTGGCGTGTTTGGGAAAGGGTTCTTTGAAGATAGCTTGAGGTGGCTCAGGTTCTGTAGTGACCTAGAGCCGGCCTTCTGCTATCAAGTTCTCAATTTTATTTAAAAGAGAGAAACAATGTTTGGTATCATGGCCTTTGAGCCGATGATACTTACAAAATCGGTTTAAATACCCCCCTTTGGAAGTGACTCCTTCGGGGATTTCAGGGAGTTCTATCATGCCCTGGGTAAGTAAGAGGTCTAGGACCTCCGACATAGGTTGCCCCAGCGGAGTGTTCTCCCATTTTTCAACCGGTTTTTGAAAGTTTCACTCCCTCTTATTTTCTAGTTTTTCAAAATTTTTAGAAGTGCTTGCCACGCCTGAATCCACCCGGACATTGGCGATTTTATGGGGCTTTGCCCCTTTGTCCATCGTGGGTAGCCCGTATGTGATGGGCTTTTCCAAGCGGGTTTTTGAAATGGCACTTCCTTTCCATAAGTGATCGTATGTCCCTTTTCGCAAGTTGGTTTCGTAAAGGGAGGCCTTTTTGATCAACTTATGGAAAGTTGAGATCTCATGGAGCGAGAGAAGGGTTTTTAACTCGCTTTTAAAGTTATCCAGGATGAGCATGACTGCGCATCCTTCGGATATGGGCTCTCGCACTTGGCCCAAAAGTGACCTCCATCTTATAATGAAGGCATGTACGTCTTCGTTCATGCCTTGCTTTGTATCCCTTAAGGTATTCAGGGTTGGCGTGACTTCTACATTGTGTGCAAATCTTTGCATGAAGCAGTTCGCTAACTCTTCAAAAGTAGCGAACTGGCTTAAGTCATAGGAAGCCAGCCATTTGGCAACTGTGCCTTTAAGGGATAAAGGGAACCAATACACCCATTTCATCGAGTCCTTTTTCTTCTTATGGGCTCGACGCGAGAAAAGTTGCAAGTGAGACCTAGGGTCTCCCATGCCATCATACCGATGGAAGTTCGGTATTTCATTATCACTGTTTGTTTCGTAATCCATAGGAAGGAAATCAGACAGGGCGTAGCTTCTTTTCTCTTTATTCTGCCCTTTCAGCAACTGCTGTAGGGCTTTACGGTCCTTTTGTGTGAAGGACTCGTGGTATTGGTTGCCTTCCATTACGAAGGCCTCTTTGTGCTTGCGAGGTTTTTCAGATTTTTTCTTAGGCCTTTGTTCACCGTTTGATGAACATGAATCGCCTACTTCAGCCTCTTGGCTGAGAGCATCGATTTTGGCCTCAAACTCCCTTCTCAGGTCGTCGATCTCATCTAGTTTTATTTTGTTTTTGAAAATCCTCCTAGAGTGAGAACTTGATGCGCATGAGCCTTGGCTCGACACTTCACTTGGATTGGATTTTGACATGCTTTTCAAGCTTTTTCAAAATGTCCTAAGTACAAGCAAAGAAAACAAGTTAAAATGACACCTTTTTAACAAAATTTTTGCAAAACTCCTAACTTAAGACTCGATTTTTGAAAGGCTCACATCCCACCAAGCATGCCAATCTCTGTAGACGCGTGAAAATCCCTGCCTCTCACCTTTTCAGGGCTTGGAGCGGATCCTCTCGTGCGTCTAAGGCCTATTTATATAAACAGGGTGTGCCAGCTAGCTTACCTAAGCTAGCGAAGATATATTTTAAACTAACTTCTAATCGTGGCGACTGTGAGCAAGTGAGCTCTTGTCGTCGCAGACCTTCTTGCACCGATGCGCAAGGGTCAGTTTGTACGCTTTGAAAAATCGAGTTTTTGGGATAGAAAGCCTACGAAACGGTTCGAGGTGTTTAATTCGGGTCTTTTAGATACGATTGCAGATTTTAGATCACGTGGATTTGCACGTGCCTAATTCTTTCTTTTTGTCCCTTTATGGGCCACCTAGTTTGTGTGTTATGAACACTCCACTACATGGGCGAATTTTGAGCGGGAATACGGGGCTTGCTTTGATGCAATATGCGTCCTACCTCGTGGTATGGCGTAGATGCAATGCAAAACTCACGCTACTCCAAAGGGAAAACCTGAAATGTAAAGACAATGCCAAAGGGAAATGACTTGTAATGTAAATGCCGAAGGGAGATATGTATATAGAGTATGTATATGGGCCCTTACTCGGGTCTTGCAAATAAGAGCGAAGGCTCAATGTGGGTTTGTGCTTGAATTGAAAGACTTACACACACGACATGAAATTAAACCCAAATATAACTTGCAGTATGGCCTTGATTAAGGTCTTGGGAATAAGAGCGAAAGCTCAATGTGTGTGAGTGCTTGAATTGAAGTACTATGCACACAATATGAAATTAAACCCAAATATTATAACACGGCCCTTAATTGGGTCTTTCAAATAAGAGCGAAGGCTCAATGTGTGTGAGTGCTTGAATTGAAAGACTTACACACACGACATTGTAAACACCCCGAAATCCCACGAATTTCTCAAATCCATCTGGTTTTGTAAAAGCAGCCCCAAAGGGCCATTTTGAGTCTGAAAACCCAGGAGCCTTCCAGGCAACCCTGTACATATGTTTTGAACTTTGTATTTCAAAAATGTATAATATAGCTTTAAAAACCCTTTTAAAACATGTTTTGAAACCCCGAAGCAGCTTGGCCTAATCCAGACAGGACTAGGAGAGCTAAGGAGAGCCCGGAACCGAAGCACATGTCGAGCTCGGCACAGCAACTCTCGTATCAAATCCACACCCCCAGGATCGTTTGAAGTCCTCTCCGGAAGGCGAAAACAGAGGCGGACGATCATGTTGGCGAAGACCCAACACAGACGGAGCACTGATGCTGTCAGGCCCCGCACAAACCGTTCATTTCAAACAGAGCTCGAAGGAGTCAGAGCTCAGTTTGGATCGGATCTGGACCATATATATCCAGATCCCAATCCAAACCCATTGTATGGACTTGGATTTGGATTTGGATTCAAAAATCCAATCCAATATCCATATCCATGGCCCACATCACCTTCTCATAAATGGAGGTGGGGCCCACTTGCATTTCACGTGGGATTATGGGCATGAGAGAGAGTGGTGGTGGATAAGATCAAGTGTGTGTTGTAATTAAGCTTGACTTGTGTGTCAAGTTTGGGGTTAATCATGTGGGTTAACCTAGTTAAGTGGGTTTAAGCTTGTAATTAGCCAAAACCTAACCTAGGGCTGCACCAACATGATGTGGTTAGGGTCTATGGGCCATGCAAAGGGAGCTCCTTCACCTAAACCTAACCAAAAACACCTAATCCTAGCCTTCCACCCTAATCCGCCCCTAATCTGAGCCTAATCACCTAACCCACTTCCCTAATCCCAGCCTAATCCCAACCTAATCACCTAACCCACTTCCCTAATCCTTCCCTAAACCTAGGTTAATTACCCTAAACCTAGCCTAATCCTAGCCTAATCACCTAACCTAGCTCACTAAACCTCACCCTAGAACCAACCCACCTAACTAAACCCTAAACCTCTAAACCACCCCTAGCCCACCACCTACCCAAACCACTTGTATTTAAAATATCTGGCCCTACCCTTTCCAGCCCACCTTATCATCATACCACCCTACCTAAACCACCTAACCACTACCCCAAACCCAGCCCTAACCGACCTAGCCCAGCCCTATATAAACCCCCCGCCTTGGGGGCGGGTTTCATCATCTAGCAGCCCGATCTTCCCAGTCGGGTCCTCGACTTCCCCAGCTCAGCCGAATCACCACCTGCTCCACATCCTGCCACCACCTGCTCCACATCCCGCCACCACCTGCACCACTACCTTCCAACCGAGCCCCACCACCACCACCATCATCCGGCTGACTCCTTACTACCCGCCACCATCTCTTCACCCGGTAAGCACCCTACATCCTACCTTACTACTTCTTCACTCCCTCTCCACTCTCAGCCACCTAATCCACTCCCATAGCACCCTAACATCAGCCTTTCCACTTGCTGCCACCAGCCCCACTTAGTCGAACCCGTAGCCACCCTAACTACCCGCCACCACCTAGACCTTTTAGCTCCATTCGGCCACCCTATCCGGCTCCCTAGAACCTGCCCATATCACCCTAATACACCTACCACACCCACTACCACCTGGTCCCATCTCCTAGCTAGTTCCCCTACCTTACACCACTCCCAGCCACTCTAACTATCCGCCACCACTAAGTCCTCCTAGTAGGCCACTCCAACCGACTATCATTTCATTCAGCCACCCTAGCAACCCGCCAACCCTAGGTGATCCGTTAAACCTTCCCTTAGGTTCACCCTTTGCACAACCTACCTTAAAACTAAACCCTATCTTTAGTGACCCTACTTAGGCCCCCTAGCCAACACGCCAAAAAGAGCCCTTCCCTAGCAGCCGGCCACCTTCAAGGCGCCTATTCCCAAGACCTTAATCAAGGCCACACTGCAAGTTATATTTGGGTTTAATTTCATGTCGTGTGTGTAAGTCTTTCAATTCAAGCACGCACCCACATTGAGCCTTCGCTCTTATTTGCAAGACCCGAGTAAGGGCCCATATACATACTCTATATACATATCTCCCTTCGGCGTTTACATTTTAAGTCATTTCCCTTCGGTTATTTCCCTTCGGCATTGTCTTTACATTCGGGTTTTCCCTTTGGAGTAGCGTGAGTTTGCATTGCATCTACGCCATACCACGAGGTAGGACGCATATTGCATCAAAGCAAGCCCCACTCGAATTCGCCCATATAGTGGAGTGTTCATAACACACAAACTAGGTGGCCCATAAAGGGATAAAAGGAAAGACTTAGGCACGTGCAAATCCACGTGATCTAAAATCTGCAATCGCATCTAAAACCCGAATTAGACACCTCGAACCGTTTCGTAGGCTTTCTATCCCAAAACTCGATTTTTGCAAAGCGTACAGACTGACCCTTGCGCATCGGTGCAAGAAGGTCTGCGACGACAAGAGCTAACTTGCTCACAGTCGCCACGATTAGAAGTCAGTTTCAAAATGTCCTAAGTACAAGCAAAGAAAACAAGTTAAAATGACACCTTTTTAACAAAATTTTTGCAAAACTCCTAACTTAAGACTCGATTTTTGAAAGGCTCACATCCCACCAAGCATGCCGATCTCTGTAGACGCGTGAAAATCCCTGCCTCTCACCTTTTCAGGGCTTGGAGCGGATCCTCTCGTGCGTCTAAGGCCTATTTATATAAACAGGGTGTGCCAGCTAGCTTACCTAAGCTAGCGAAGATATATTTTAAACTAACTTCTAATCGTGGCGACTGTGAGCAAGTGAGCTCTTGTCGTCGCAGACCTTCTTGCACCGATGCGCAAGGGTCAGTTTGTACGCTTTGAAAAATCGAGTTTTTGGGATAGAAAGCCTACGAAACGGTTCGAGGTGTTTAATTCGGGTCTTTTAGATACGATTGCAGATTTTAGATCACGTGGATTTGCACGTGCCTAATTCTTTCTTTTTGTCCCTTTATGGGCCACCTAGTTTGTGTGTTATGAACACTCCACTACATGGGCGAATTTTGAGCGGGAATACGGGGCTTGCTTTGATGCAATATGCGTCCTACCTCGTGGTATGGCGTAGATGCAATGCAAAACTCACGCTACTCCAAAGGGAAAACCTGAAATGTAAAGACAATGCCAAAGGGAAATGACTTGTAATGTAAATGCCGAAGGGAGATATGTATATAGAGTATGTATATGGGCCCTTACTCGGGTCTTGCAAATAAGAGCGAAGGCTCAATGTGGGTTTGTGCTTGAATTGAAAGACTTACACACACGACATGAAATTAAACCCAAATATAACTTGCAGTATGGCCTTGATTAAGGTCTTGGGAATAAGAGCGAAAGCTCAATGTGTGTGAGTGCTTGAATTGAAGTACTATGCACACAATATGAAATTAAACCCAAATATTATAACACGGCCCTTAATTGGGTCTTTCAAATAAGAGCGAAGGCTCAATGTGTGTGAGTGCTTGAATTGAAAGACTTACACACACGACATTGTAAACACCCCGAAATCCCACGAATTTCTCAAATCCATCTGGTTTTGTAAAAGCAGCCCCAAAGGGCCATTTTGAGTCTGAAAACCCAGGAGCCTTCCAGGCAACCCTGTACATATGTTTTGAACTTTGTATTTCAAAAATGTATAATATAGCTTTAAAAACCCTTTTAAAACATGTTTTGAAACCCCGAAGCAGCTTGGCCTAATCCAGACAGGACTAGGAGAGCTAAGGAGAGCCCGGAACCGAAGCACATGTCGAGCTCGGCACAGCAACTCTCGTATCAAATCCACACCCCCAGGATCGTTTGAAGTCCTCTCCGGAAGGCGAAAACAGAGGCGGACGATCATGTTGGCGAAGACCCAACACAGACGGAGCACTGATGCTGTCAGGCCCCGCACAAACCGTTCGTTTCAAACAGAGCTCGAAGGAGTCAGAGCTCAGTTTGGATCGGATCTGGACCATATATATCCAGATCCCAATCCAAACCCATTGTATGGACTTGGATTTGGATTTGGATTCAAAAATCCAATCCAATATCCATATCCATGGCCCACATCACCTTCTCATAAATGGAGGTGGGGCCCACTTGCATTTCACGTGGGATTATGGGCATGAGAGAGAGTGGTGGTGGATAAGATCAAGTGTGTGTTGTAATTAAGCTTGACTTGTGTGTCAAGTTTGGGGTTAATCATGTGGGTTAACCTAGTTAAGTGGGTTTAAGCTTGTAATTAGCCAAAACCTAACCTAGGGCTGCACCAACATGATGTGGTTAGGGTCTATGGGCCATGCAAAGGGAGCTCCTTCACCTAAACCTAACCAAAAACACCTAATCCTAGCCTTCCACCCTAATCCGCCCCTAATCTGAGCCTAATCACCTAACCCACTTCCCTAATCCCAGCCTAATCCCAACCTAATCACCTAACCCACTTCCCTAATCCTTCCCTAAACCTAGGTTAATTACCCTAAACCTAGCCTAATCCTAGCCTAATCACCTAACCTAGCTCACTAAACCTCACCCTAGAACCAACCCACCTAACTAAACCCTAAACCTCTAAACCACCCCTAGCCCACCACCTACCCAAACCACTTGTATTTAAAATATCTGGCCCTACCCTTTCCAGCCCACCTTATCATCATACCACCCTACCTAAACCACCTAACCACTACCCCAAACCCAGCCCTAACCGACCTAGCCCAGCCCTATATAAACCCCCCGCCTTGGGGGCGGGTTTCATCATCTAGCAGCCCGATCTTCCCAGTCGGGTCCTCGACTTCCCCAGCTCAGCCGAATCACCACCTGCTCCACATCCTGCCACCACCTGCTCCACATCCCGCCACCACCTGCACCACTACCTTCCAACCGAGCCCCACCACCACCACCATCATCCGGCTGACTCCTTACTACCCGCCACCATCTCTTCACCCGGTAAGCACCCTACATCCTACCTTACTACTTCTTCACTCCCTCTCCACTCTCAGCCACCTAATCCACTCCCATAGCACCCTAACATCAGCCTTTCCACTTGCTGCCACCAGCCCCACTTAGTCGAACCCGTAGCCACCCTAACTACCCGCCACCACCTAGACCTTTTAGCTCCATTCGGCCACCCTATCCGGCTCCCTAGAACCTGCCCATATCACCCTAATACACCTACCACACCCACTACCACCTGGTCCCATCTCCTAGCTAGTTCCCCTACCTTACACCACTCCCAGCCACTCTAACTATCCGCCACCACTAAGTCCTCCTAGTAGGCCACTCCAACCGACTATCATTTCATTCAGCCACCCTAGCAACCCGCCAACCCTAGGTGATCCGTTAAACCTTCCCTTAGGTTCACCCTTTGCACAACCTACCTTAAAACTAAACCCTATCTTTAGTGACCCTACTTAGGCCCCCTAGCCAACACGCCAAAAAGAGCCCTTCCCTAGCAGCCGGCCACCTTCAAGGCGCCTATTCCCAAGACCTTAATCAAGGCCACACTGCAAGTTATATTTGGGTTTAATTTCATGTCGTGTGTGTAAGTCTTTCAATTCAAGCACGCACCCACATTGAGCCTTCGCTCTTATTTGCAAGACCCGAGTAAGGGCCCATATACATACTCTATATACATATCTCCCTTCGGCGTTTACATTTTAAGTCATTTCCCTTCGGTTATTTCCCTTCGGCATTGTCTTTACATTCGGGTTTTCCCTTTGGAGTAGCGTGAGTTTGCATTGCATCTACGCCATACCACGAGGTAGGACGCATATTGCATCAAAGCAAGCCCCACTCGAATTCGCCCATATAGTGGAGTGTTCATAACACACAAACTAGGTGGCCCATAAAGGGATAAAAGGAAAGACTTAGGCACGTGCAAATCCACGTGATCTAAAATCTGCAATCGCATCTAAAACCCGAATTAGACACCTCGAACCGTTTCGTAGGCTTTCTATCCCAAAACTCGATTTTTGCAAAGCGTACAGACTGACCCTTGCGCATCGGTGCAAGAAGGTCTGCGACGACAAGAGCTAACTTGCTCACAGTCGCCACGATTAGAAGTCAGTTTAAATATATCTTCGCTAGCTTACCTAAGCTAGCTGGCACGCCCTTTTTATATAAATAGGCCTTAGACGCACGAGAGGATCCACTCCAAGCCCAGAAAGGGCGAAGAGGAGTGGGGATTTTCGCGCGTCTACAGACATGAAATGAAAACCCAAATAGTATAGGTCGGCCCTTACTTGGGTCTTTCAAATAAGAGCGAAGGCTCAATGTGGGTGCGTGCCTGAATTGAAAGACTTACACACACGACATGAAATGAAAACCCAAATAGTATAGGTCGGCCCTTACTTGGGTCTTTCAAATAAGAGCGAAGGCTCAATGTGTGTGAGTGTTTGTATTGAAGGACAACACACCCAACTTAAGCAAAACCCTACGAAAATTAAAATATATATGTATATATGTATATTAGGGGCTGATTAGGCCCGTGTGTGTTCAAAATCGTGCACAACTAAGAGAGTGCACGTGTGTGGGTGTGCCAAGCCACGTTATTACAAGCGGGGGGAGACTATGCTCTGTTATTACAACCCCGTATCGAATTGAATCTTAAGCAAGTATACAACTAAGGACCGAGTTAGGCACTTATTAATAGCTGGTCCGAAGATGCCTTGGTTGAGCGTGGGCTTGGCCTTAGCCTTGGGCTGCAAAAGGGAGCTCTGCGAGGTTGAACGGCAAGGGGAGGTGCTGGCCGGATGTCCTTGGTGCGCGGAAGGGGCGCCTTGAAGATGGTCAGCTGCTAAGGAGGGGCTGTTTTTGGTGTGTTGGGCTAAAGGGCCTAAGTAGGGTCACTAAGGGAGTATGGCACTAAGGGAAGGGAACTAGCTAGGGGAAGGTTATGGCTGGCGGATGGCTGGCCGAATGAAGCTAAGATGTCTAAGTGGTGGCGGGTATTTAGGGTGGCTACGGGCCTAGCCGAGTGGGAATGGTGGCAGCAAGTGGAATGGCTGGTGTTAGGGTGCTATGGTAGGGGGTTAGGTGGCTGAGAGTGGAGAGGGAGTGGAGAAGGTGAGATGAAGGATGGGGTACTAACCGTGCTTGAAGAGAGGCGGTGGATGGAAGAGAGGAGTCGGGTGGTTGGGATGCGCAGGGTGGAGTTCAGCCGGGAAGAAGGGTGGCGACGTGGGCCTCGGCTGGAGTGATGGTGTTGGTGGTGCTTTGCTGGAGTGGTGGTGTTGGTGGTGGCTGACTGTGGGGCAGGTGGAGCATGATGGGAGTCGGCTGGGCTGGAGAGTGCAGGACCCGAGATTGGAGGGTGGAGCTTTTGGATGGGAAAACCCACCCCAAAGGGGGGGGGTTTATATAGGGCTGGGCTAGGTCGGTTAGGGCTGGTTTTGGGGTAGTGGTTAGGTGGTTTAGGTAGGGTGGTGTGGTGATAAGGTGGGCTAGAAAGGGTAGGGCCAGATATTTTAAATACAAGTGGTTTGGGTAGGTTGTGGGCTAGGGGTGGTTTAGAGGTTTAGGGTTTAGCTAGGTGGGTTGGTTTTAGGGTGAGGTTTAGTGAGGTATGTTAGGTGATTAGGCTAGGATTAGGCTAGGTTTAGGGAAATTAACCTAGGTGTAGGGAAGGATTAGAGAAGTGGGTTAGGTGATTAGGTTGGGATTAGGCCAGGATTAGGGAAGTGGGTTAGGTAATTAGGCTCAGATTAGGATGGGATTAGGGTAGAAGGCTAGGATTAGGTGTTTTTGGTTAGGTTTAGGTGAAGGAGCTCCCTTTGCATGGCCCATAGACCCTAATCATATCATGTTGGTGCAGCCCTAGGTTAGGTTTTGACTAATTACAAGCTTAAACCCACTTAATTAGGCTAACCCACATGATTAACCCCAAACTTGACACACAAGTCAAGCTTAATTACAACACACACTTGATCTTATCCACCCCCACTCTCTCTCATGCCCATAATCCCACGTGAAATTCAAGTGGGCCCCACCTCCATTTATGAGAAGGTGATGTGGGCCATGGATATGGATATTGGATTGGATTTTTGAATCCAAATCCAAATCCAAGTCCATACATGGGTTTGGATTGGGATCTGGATATATATGGTCCAGATCCAATCCAAACTGAACTCTGACTCCTTCGACCTGTGTTCGAAACGAACGGTTTGTGTGGGGCCTGACAGCATCAGTACTCCGTCTTCGTTGGGTATTCGCCAACATGATCGTCCGCCTTTGTTTTCGCCTTCTAGAGATGACTTCAAACAATGTTTTGATGATAACAGGGTCTTGGACGTTCGAGATCCTGGGGGTGTGGATTTGATACGATAGTTGTTGTGCCGGGCTCGACATGTGCTCCGGTTTTGGGCTCTCTTTAGCTCTCCTGGTCCTGTCTGGATTAGGCCAAGCTGCTTCGGGGTTCCAAAACATGTTTTAAAAGGTTTTCAAAACCCATATCACATATTTTCGAAATATAAAGTTTAAAACATATATATACAGGGTTGTCTGGAAGGCTCCTGGGTTTCCAGATTCAAAATGGCCCTTTGGGGCTGCTTTTACAAAACCAGATGGATTTTGAGAAATTCGTGGGATTTCGGGGTGTTTACACTAGGTTTAGGGAAGGATTAGGGAAGTGAGTTAGGTGATTAGGCTAGGATTAGGACAGGATTAGTGTAAAAGGCTAGCATTAGAGGTTTTTTATTAGGATTGGTTTAAGGAGCTCCCTTTGCATAACCCATAGACTCAATTGTATCATGTTGGTGCAGCCCTAGGTTAGGTTTTGGCTAATACAAGCTTAAACCCATGCTAATTAGGCTAACCCACATGATTAATCCCAAACTTAACACCCAAGTCAAGCTTAATTACAATCACTCCCTCAAATCTTATCCTCCCCCACTCTCTCTCATGCCCATAATCTCACGTGAAATTCAAGTGGTCCCCACCTCCATTTATGAGAAGGTCATGTGGGCCATGGATGTGGATATTGGATTGGATCTCTGGATCCAAATCCAAATCCAAGTCCACACATGGGTTTGGATTGGGATCTGGATATATATGGTCCAGATCCAATCCAAACTGAATTCTGACTCCTTCGGGATGTGTTCAAAACGAACGGTTTGTGCGAGGTCTGACAGCATCAGTACTCCGTCTGAGTTGGGTCTTCGCCAACATGATCGTCCGCTTCTGTTTTCGCCTTCCAGAGATGACTTCAAGTAATGTTTTGCTGATAACAGGGTCTTGGACGTTCGAGATCCTGGGGGGGTGGATTTAATACGAGAGTTGCTGTGCCGGGCTTGACTTATGCTCCGGTTCCGGGCTCTCTTTAGCTTTTCTGGTCTTGTCTTGATCAGGCCAAGCTTGCTTTGTGGGGTTTCAAAACATATTTTAACAGATTATACATATTTAAAACATATATAAGTTCAAAACATTTGTACAGGGTTGCCTGGAAGGCTCCTGGGTTTCCAGACTTAAAATGGCCCTTTGGGGCTGCTTTTATAAAACCAGGTTGATTTGAGAAATTCGTGGGATTTCGGGGTGTTTACAGTTACTCGATTCAAACGAGATCGTCCTATTTCTTAATAGCATCTGCTATTCGGAAATATTTTGATATTTTGAACAAGGCTTAATCTTGTAAGCCAGGGTTCTTTGAAATATTGCCAATTCATTTTTGGAAGACTCTACTTTTCAAAAAGTATAAATTCCTCCATTCAGGGTTATACAATCTACTTTGATCCTTCTTTCAAGAAGTTTCAAAGGAGTTCGATTTTTCAAAATCTTTTTGAAAAAGGAATTTAACATAAACCCTTTTGAATATTCGGGCATTTTCGGGGTTTTGCTAATTTCTACCCACAATATCAACAAGTTTTCTATTTTTGTTGCCCTTTGAAGACATGGAGACATTTCTACTCAAATTGCCACCTTTTTGGGCTTTCTTCAGGGTGATGTGATGCATGCTATGCACTCCATGTGATTTAAAATGGAAATACATGTTTTTATGCAATGATGAACATATGAAATATATCTCACAAATCATTAAGGAGATGCATTCATTTATCCATGAAAAGTGTCTAGGGGCTGTATTTAAAAATGCCCCTAGCTTGATGGGAATTTTGCATGGCCATATGGTGAAGGGCCATGGCTTTTCAAAAGGATTTTTGGATGGACGATGGTAGGTTCATGTCCATATACTTCCATGGTTTTTAACATGATCATGATACTTTTTGCTCAAGGATGGAAAACACGACCAACCCTAAGTGATCGTCATGGCCATCATGTTTGATTTCGACATGGTCTCCAAATTTTGTGAAGCTTATGTGCTTTATCCTAACACAATCAAGATTTTCATATAAAACCGAAGTTTGAGAATCCTTCTTTTCAAAGTTGTATGTAGGGTTAAATTTCTAAAATTTTGATCCCTTTTGAGAAAGCAATTTTGGGGAAATCCTCCCTTGCTATATGAAGATTGTTTTATACCAGCCCTTTTGATCAAAATATGTTTTCCATACTTGGTTTTGGTCAAGCATGGTTTTTGGAATTCATTTTGAAGATTCATGCCTTCATGGGGCATTTGATCAAGTATGGGGAATGTGTCTCAAAGAGGCACCTTAGCCACACGACATAGGGCTTGTCCCTTAATGGAGTCTTGAGTCTTTGAACTCATACTCTGTTGAGAGGGGCTGCCATTTTGCCTACCTGTTGGGATAGGATTTGAAAAATGAGTGCTTTAATGAACATCATTCCCTTTTCCAACTAGGGGAGATGATGTCTCAAAATTTGGAGGCCTACAGCAAGGCCAAGCATGATTCTTCTCTTGGCTTAGTGAATCCTTTCACATGCCAATAGAGTTTTCGAAAATGTATGGCACATCTAGTATGAACAACATCTTCATTCGATCAAGTCAAGCAGACAATGCATGAATTGTAATGCTTAAGAGGTTTTTATTAAAAGAATTTTGAAAAGGCTTTTGTGTCATTTCCCTTTTGAAATTTGCCTTGAAGGTTTGGATTTTGATTCATATGGAGACATGCCTATGATGGCCCAATACTTAGGGGGTCGACTTTCATTGCCCCTTTGGTTTTTCAAAACCCTGAATTCGAGTCTTAGGATGATGTCTAGACTCGATGCATATGAATGATTTCAAAGTGTAATGCATGATGCTTATGCACACACTATGGGTTAAGCTTATTTCTAAAAATCCCCAATCTTTGCATAAGTCAAGGATTTTGCAAATTTCGGGAAGCTTGGAGGTGTTTATTCCTCCTTGCTTTGGTGATTCTCGAGCTTTGCAGTTTTAAAAAGCTCTAAGCAAAAGGGTGTTCAAGACCAGTTTTTGGATACTTGGGTTCTAGAAGTATATACAATTTTCGAAAAAGCTTTTTACAGTTTTCGAAAAATGGACTTTGTACATGGCCAAATGCTTTTGAAACAAGATTTCCTTTTGGAATTTTCATTTTTCCAAATGTTTTTAAGATTTTGAGGGTTTTCAATTTTTTTGGTTTTTTCAAAAGTAGGGATCTTCCATTGAACCTTCAAAGAAAAACATTCATGAATCAGACTCTAATCAGATAGGTCTAAGACATGGGTTTCGGTTTTAGAGGTTCTACAGGGCACCCTTGACCCAGATGGTCTTAGGTGGCAGCTCTAGGGGTATGGGTAGGCTGTAGCCCAGTCCATATCATTCCCTATTGGTTCTAAGTAGGACAGGTTCAAGCTTAACCTTGGTTTTGGGTTCCCAGGCCCGCGTAGGGTTTATATCCCATATTCAGAATCATGTTCCAAGACTTTTTGCTTTTCGAAAAGTTTTGGTATAAATCATGGTCTTGGAACATGGAATCGTCCATGTCGGGGATATACACCCTTTTGGATATCGGGAGTTTGGATTCAGGGGTGATGGAAGACTTGGGCTTCCATACCATCCTAGTTTGGGAGATATGTCTCTTAAAGAAAATCATGCTTAGTTCTTCAAGAGGCTTTGGATATTTCGGGATGATGGGAGACTTGGGCTTCCATGCATCCCAGGTTTGGGAGTTGTGTCTTTCGAGGGAAACCAGACTTGGTCCTTCGAAAGACTTTGGATTTTTCAGGATGGTGGAAAACTCGGGTTTCCACACAACCTGGGTTTTGGAGACATATTCTTCAAGGGAAGCCAAGCTAGCTCCCTTGAAGGGTTTTGGATGTTTCATGACGAGGGAAGACTTGGGCTTCCACACGACCTGAGTTTGGGAGATTTTGTTTTCAAAGGAAACCATGCTTGGTCCCTTAAGACATTTTGGATTTTTTAGGATGGTGGAAAACTCGGGTTTCCACACAACCTGGGTTTGGGAAACATACCTTTCAAGGGAAGCCAAGCTTGGTCCCTCGAAGGATTCTAAATATTTCGGGGTTTTGGAAAACTTATGGTTCCAGATAACCCCATTTTGGAAAATTCCATCCTCAAGGGAAGTCGTGCTTGGTCCCTTGAGAGGCTTTGGACTTTCTAGGTTTATGGAAGACTTATAGTTCCATACAACCTGTTTTTGGGATAAATTTGTTTCAAGGGAAGCCCAAATGGCTCCCTCAAAGTTTTCGACCTGCTCTCTAGGTGCAACTCGTGGTGCCCCTAGGGATGGATTTTTTTGTTTCGAAGCCATAACCTTGGTTCCAGGGCACAAGACTAGGCTCGAAGAAGTGGGTTTTTCTATGGTAGGGTTATGAGCTCCTAAGATGTCGATGCATGCATTAGGGGTCTCCATGTCCACAGTTTTTTGAACTTCTTTTTTTTTTTGAAATTCCTTTGGGTGATGCGCGACAGTCGGCGCATCTTGAAAATCCTCAAATTTTGATACCATTTGTGGGTTTGTGTGTGCACAGGGGTTATCTAATGCATCTAATGACCCTATATGAAGAAGAGAGTCTTGAGAAGGATGGGTTTCAGGCATACCTCTTTGTGGCTTGTCTACCTTTTCAGGGTGAGAGCAGGCCGATTTCCCGGGTAACTATTTTGAGCCCCCGGGGTTTTACGAGGCGTTTCCTTTCGAAACCTTCTTGTTTTTCACTCTCGTTTCTTTGTAGGGTGTGGGTTTCATGTCCCACAGTGTGTGTGTGCCTAGACTTAGGACTTTCACTTGAATTTTTCGAAATTCCAAAGTTTGATTTTTCAATTTTTTTGTCTTTTTGAAAGTTTTCAATATTTTTTTTCATTTTTTGAAATAGAACAGTCTGTTTTCGAATTTCCCATGGATTTTGAAAAGCTTGAAGATGTAGGAGTGGATGACTCATCCCTTTTCCGGGATTTGTCTCAAATCTCCAATCCTTCGTTGAGTTTGAGATCGGTTTTCAATTCACGATCTGTAAGTGCCCTAGAAGAGCTGCTATGTGATCGATGGGCTTTAAGCTCCTTGCTTAAAGCATCCATCTTTTGAAATATTTTTGAAATGTCATCGAGCTCTTTTTGGGCTTTATCTGTTTTGAAAGCCTCTCTTAATTTACTCAACGTGGATTTTTGTAGCTTTTTATCCATTTTTATGCAATTTTCCTAAGTATGCACGATTTTTGGAAAACACTCTCTTTTTTTGGAAAATTTTGAGTGTAACTTGTTTGTTTGAAGTCTACTTAAGTCCTAGGTCCCACCGGGTGTGCCAATTCTGTAGACATCGAAAATTTTCACTTATGGGTTCTTAGGCTGGAAGTGAACCTTTTCGCAATCTACTTTGCTTTATGGGCGTGCCAATCTCTGTAGATGCGCGAAAATCCCCACGCCTCTCCGCCCTTTCTTGGGCTTGGAGTGGATCCTCTCGTGCGTCTAAGGCCTATTTATGTAAACAGGGCGTGCCAGCTAGCTTACCTAAGCTAGCGAAGATGTATTTTAAACTGACTTCTAATCGTGGCGACTGTGAGCAAGTGAGCTCTTGTCGTTGCAGACCTTCTTGCACCGATGCGTAAGGGTCAGTCTGTACGCTTTACAAAAATCAAGTTTTTGTGACAGAAAGCCTACGAAGCGGTTCGAGGTGTCTAATTCGGGTCTTTTAGATGCGGTTGCAGATTTTAGATCACGTGGATTTGCATGTGCCTAAGTCTTTCCTTTTATCCCTTTATGGGCCACCTAGTTTGTGTGTTATGAACACTCCACTACATGGGCGAATTCGAGCGGGGCTTGCTTTAATGCAATATGCGTCCTACCTCATGGTATGGCGTAGATGCAATGCAAACTCACGCTACTCCAAAGGGAAAACCCGAAATGTAAAGACAATGCCGAAGGGAAATAACCGAAGGGAAATGACTTGAAATGTAAATGCCGAAGGGAGATATGTATATAGAGTATGTATATGGGCCCTTACTCGAGTCTTGCAAATAAGAGCGGAGGCTCAATGTGGGTGCGTGCTTGAATTGAAAGACTTACACACACGACATGAAATGAAACCCAAATAGTATAGGTCGGCCCTTACTTGGGTCTTTCAAATAAGAGCGATGGCTCAATGTGTGTGAGTGCTTGAATTGAAAGACTTACACACACGACATAAAATGAAACCCAAATAGTATAGGTCGGCCCTTACTTGGGTCTTTCAAATAAGAGTGAAGGCTCAATGTGTGTGAGTGCTTGAATTGAAAGACTTACACACATGACATAAAATGAAACCCAAATAGTATAGGTCGGCCCTTACTTGGGTCTTTCAAATAAGAGCGAAGGCTCAATGTGTGTGAGTGCTTGAATTGAAAGACTTACACACACGACATAAAATGAAACCCAAATAGTATAGGTCAGCCCTTACTTGGGTCTTTCAAATAAGAGCGAAGGCTCAATGTGTGTGAGTGCTTGAATTGAAAGACTTACACACACGACATAAAATGAAACCCAAATAGTATAGGTCGACCCTTACTTGGGTCTTTCAAATAAGAGCGAAGGCTCAATGTGTGTGAGTGCTTGAATTGAAAGACAACACACCCAACTTAAGCAAAACCCTACAAAATTAAAGTATATGTATATGTTTATGTATTAGGGGCTGATTAGGCCCGTGTGTGTTCAAAATCGTGCACAACTAAGGGAATGCACGTGTGTGGGTGTGCCAAGCCACGTTATTACAAGCGGGGGGAGACTATGCTCCGTTATTACAACCCCGTATCGAATTGAAGGAGAGTGGAGATCGGTGTTGGGTAGGTG
Organism: Brasenia schreberi; assembly: GCA_036023115.1. Lineage (NCBI taxonomy): Eukaryota > Viridiplantae > Streptophyta > Magnoliopsida > Nymphaeales > Cabombaceae > Brasenia > Brasenia schreberi. Next base: position 3,423,661 of record JAYKKT010000079.1, read on the forward strand.
GTGGAGTAAGGAGTTGCTGGGATGGTATGGTGGCAGGTCGGTGGTGTATGGTGGAGTCGGTTGGTGGTTGGGACTTAGGTAGAGTCGGTGTTAGGTCGGCGCCAGGTGCCAGGCGTGGCGCGCGAGAGTGAGGCGATGTGAGAAGGCGGTGCGAGGCGCGTGGGGCGCCTACAGTACGCGCGGGGCGCGTGCGGTGCGCAGGGGGTAGTGAGAGGGTTTGGGTAGGTCTAGGGGTGGCTGGGTGTTTAAGGTTGGGGTCGGTTAGGGTATTAGGTGGGTCTAGCTTAGGCTTAAGGGTGTTGTGGGGTAGTTAGGTGGGGTTAATTAAGGTAGGTTTAAGGTGGTTTAGAGGGGTGAAGAAGAACGGTTTAGGGGGTTAAGCAAGCTTACCTCTTTGGGTGGGTTGGGGCGTGCTCAAGCCTTAAGCCAACCACTTCAAAACGCCTTTGATTAGGCAAATCCAGCCCTTCAATTAAGGTGGGGCTGCCCACACTAATCCCTCACTAACCCACAATTAAACCCCTAAACAAATGAAGAAAGCACTAAGCACTCACCTTAATACCCTCTCTCTCCTCCAAGCTCCTCCCTTTGGAATTCACGTGAACCCTTGAATGGAGACCCCCTCACCTCTATTTATAGGCAAGTGAGGTGGGTCCTGGATTTGGGTTTGGGTTTGAGATCTGGATTCAAATCCAAACACTATTTGGATTTGGATCTGAATAATTTTGACTAGATCTGATCCAAATCCAAACATTTTTATGGATATGGATATGGATATTTTTTACCAGATTCGATCCAATCCAAACACTATTTGGATCCAATCCAAATCCAAACACTATTTGGATTGAGCCCAAACCCAAACACTATTCACTATTTGGATTTAGATCTGGATATTTATGGTCTAGATCCAATCCAAATTTTCTCTGGATGGTCCTTCTTGGCTTCTCGAGGTGGACGATCTGTGCGGGCCCTAGCTTCATCAGTGCTCCGTCTTGTGTTGGGTTTCCCCAATCTTTGTCGTTCGGACTCCTTTTCGCCTTTTCGGACTCCGTTTCTACTCATTTCTGATTTTTCTAGTTCAATATTCTTGATGCTTGAATGAGGATGGTCGATCTGGCTGTTTGGTGCTCCTGGCTTGCAACCAGCTTCGTGCCTGGGCCTTCCTTTCGCCTTTTGAACTTGGCTTTTATCAGGCCAGGATGCTCTTATAGGCTCTGGAAACTGCTTCTGAGCCTGCTTCTGGAATTTGTCTTCGTGAGCCACTTGTTGGGCTGCTTCTCGATCAGGTGTCGTCTTCGCATGCTTCACCTATTCGTCTTTGGCTTCTTGAGAAAATAGGGCCTAGCCTGGGTTTAAAAGCTTATATTCGACATGGGGCTTCAAAACACTATTTACAGGATTTAAAGCAATATTTACAGGATTTAAAACAATATTTACAGGGTTCAAAACAATATTTACAAGGTTTAAAACAATATTTATAGGGTTTTGGGAAGGCTCCTGGGTTTTCATAACTCAAAGTGCCCTTTTGAAATTGATTTTGTAAACCAGGTATGTTTTATGAAAGTCGTGGGATGTTGGGGTGTTTATAATAGTGTGAGGCTATCCTTTGCCGGTATGCATGTGCATGATCCATGGCAAGGAGCCTTCGCTCATCTAGTAAGTCAAGTTTGGCCATCCTAGCATGCTGAAGCGTCTCTAGGGCAAGGTCGAGTGCAATGGATGTATGAAATGAATGAATTTTGGTATGAATGGGGAGAATGGTGTTTGTGCCATAGACCAACTCAAATGGCGTGGCATTTGTGGGAGTTCAGATGGAAGTCCTATAAGCCCATAAGGCTTCATCTAGCTTCTCATGCCACGTCCTACCCTTCTCTAAAGTTTTCTCAATAATGCTTATGAGAGTCTTATTTGTGGCTTCGGCTTGGCCGTTGCCTTGAGGGTAGTAGGGTGATGAGAAGTGGTGAGTTATGCCATACGTGTTACATAACTTAACCATCCTCTCATTTTTGAAGGGGGTACCATTGTCAGACATGTAAACACCCAAAATCCCACGATTTTCTCAAACATACCTGGCTTTACAAAAGTAGCCCCAAAGGGCTATTTTGAGTCTAGAAACCCAAGAGCCTTCCAGACAACCCTATACATATTTTGAACCTGTATATACGTTTTAAAACTCTATACATATAACTTTTAGACTATAAACAGTGTTTTGAAGCCCCAAAAGCCTCCTGGCCTGATAAAAGCGGATCGAAAAGCCAAAGGAGAGCCCAGACCCGAAGCATACTTTAAGCCCGGCATATCAACTCTCATGTCAAAAGCATCCCCAAATTCTCAGACATCCAAGCCCCAAATATCAGAAAAATGATCAAAATGAACTCTTGAAGGTGAGAAGAAGATCAGATGACAATGTTGGCGAAGACCCAACGCAAGATGGAGTACTGATGAAGTTAGGCCCCGCACAAACTGTCCATCTCGAAATGCCATGAAGGAATAAAAAAAATCAAGTTTGGGTCGGATCTGGATCATATATATCCAGATCTAAACCCAAAATGTATTTAGATTTGGATTTGGATCCCAAGATCCAAATCCAATATTTGTATCCATGGCCCACTTCACCTCCCCATAAATGGGGGTGAGGGGCCCACAAAGTTTCACGTGAAATGCCTTGGAAGGCTTGGGTAGAGAGAGAAAGGGGGCCATAAAGTATGAGTGAGAAAGTTGGTAGGCTTGACTTTTGGTCAAAAGTGGGTTAGCCTTGTGGGTTTAACCAAGAGTGTGGGTTCAAGTTTGTATGCACCTATACTTGACCTAGGGCTGCACCAACTTGGACATGGTTGCAACTAAGGCAATGGAACGGTGCCAAGGAGTGGTTCCTAAACCTAGCCCTAGGTTAGCTCACCTCACCTAGCCATTGTTCCTAAAACCTAACCCAAACCCAACCTACACTTAGCTCTTCTCACCCAAAACTGCACCCACCTCACCTAGCTGGACCACCTAGATCCTAACCAACTAAGCCTAAACTAACCTAACTAAGTCCCTAACCACCATATCCCAGCCCACCTAGCCGACCTACCCCAAACCACTAACCCAGCCCACCTAACTGACCTACCCCAAACCATGTCCCAACCCACCTAAATGAAAAGATCTAGCCCACCAAAGTAAATATCTGGCCCACCAACCGACCTAAACTCCCAGCCACCAATCCCTAGCTAGCCTATATAAACCCCCTCCTTTATGCGGGTTCCCCTCTCTCGGCTCTTCAGGCTCCCTTCACCCTTGGGACCCGGCCAGCTCCCATCTCTCGCCATCCCTCTCTCCCTCCACCATTCGGCCAGGACCAACAGATCCCCCTTCACTCTCCCATTCGGCCAAGACTCCCAGCCACTCACAACTTACGTTCGGCCAAGACAACACCACTCCATCCACTTGCCGCCTCCTTCCCAACTACCACTCCTTCCATCCTCTTCCAGCCAAGCAATCCCATCCACCTGCCGCCTCTTTCCAGGTTAGTACCACTCTCCCTTCCACCCAACCGACCTGCATCATACCCCACTTCAACTCCACTTAGCCAGCACCTCTTTCATTCCCAGCCCAACTCCTAGCACCACACCTTAGCTCCCAGCCGAGCACTCCCATCCACCTGCCACCCTTAGTCGCCCAATCTCCAGCATCCCTTTACCATTTCCCAACCCTCTCCACTTCCAGCCGAGCCCTACCTACCCCAAACATATCCCAGCTCCTAGCACCACGCCTTAGCTCAACCTACCTTCCCTAAAACACTTCAACATCAACCGGCCAGCACTCCTGCCTGCCGCAACCATCCACCTAAGGGACTCCTCTTGGCTGCCCAAGGCGGATCACAAGGCCAAGTCCTCGCAAGTTGAAGATGGACCAGCTACATGTAAGTGCCTAAACTCGGTCCATTATATGAACTTGCTTTATATTCAATTAAATTTTGACATGGGGTTGTAATAATGGAGCGTAGTCTCTCCCCAAGATGTAATAATGTGGTTTGACACACAAGCACCCACGTGCACTTGAGCCTTTCCGCTCTTAGCTGCACACATTTTTGCACACACATGGGCCTTGACAGCCCCTAAGATATAATTTTATTTATATAAGTTCAGCTGCGTGTGTTTTCATTTAAGTCGTGGGTGTTGTCTTTCAATTCCACACTCACACACATTGAGCTTTTTCTCTTACTCCCAAGACCCTAATAAGGGCCATATTGCAATTTAATTCAGGGTTTTTATTCAAGTTGTGTGCGTGATCTTTCAATTCTACACTCACACACATTGAGCTTTCGCTCTTACTCCCAAGACCCTAATAAGGGCCATATTGCAATTCAATTTGGGTTTTACATTCCAAGTCGTGTGAGTTGTCTTTACATATATACACAACACTCATGCACACATTGGCGACCTTCGGGCTCATATATATATAGTTGTATTTCCCTTCCACTCTGTCTTTAAGATTTGGGTTTTAAGGTTCAGCTGTGTGAGTAGTCTTTCAATATATACACGACACACACTTACACAATTGAGCCTTTCTGCTCTTAAGATATAGCCATATTTCCCTTTTGCAATTTCCCTTTTGCAATTTACATTACGCAATTTCCCTTAAGCATTGTCTTTCAATTTCGGGTTTTCCCTTGAAGTTGTGTGAGTTTGCATTGCATATTCGCCATACCACGAGTTAGGACGCATATTACATCAAAGCAAAACCCCATACTCCCATACAAAAATCGCCCAACTTAGGTCACTTGTGCACACACCTAGTTGGCCTAAATAGCATAAAATTGAAAGACATAGGCACGTGCAAATCCCACGTGAAATAAAATTTGCAACCATACCAACAAAACCCAATCAAAACACTTCATGTATTTTCAAAGAGGTTACTTGTTCAAAATGACTTTGCTAAGTGTACAGACTGACCCTTGCACATCGATGCAAGAAGGTCTACGACGAAAAGAGCTCACTTGCTCACAGTCGCCCCAAACCAGTCAGATTTTCAAAACTTACTTCGCTAGCTTGAGTAAGCTAGCTGGCACGCCCTTTTTACAAAATCGAACTTAGACACACGAAAAGGTTCACTTCGGGCCTAAGAACTAGAAGTGAGAATTTTCCATGTCTACAGGGATTGGCATGCCCGGTGGGACCTAGGCCTTGTGCAAAGTCAAAAACATAGAAAGAAACCTCACGAAATTTTTTTTTTCGAAGAAAGTGTTTTAACACTTTTTGTTGCATTTCATACTTAGGATTTTGAAAAGCATTGAAGCATGTCGAGTCCAGGCTCCCAAGAAGTGTCTAGCCACGGCACATGCGCATCAAGTTCTCACTCTAGGAGGTTTTCGAAAAAACAAAACAAACTAGAAGAGATTGAGGACTGGAGAAGGGATTTTGAGGCCAAAATCATTGTTCTCAGCCAAGAGGCTGAAGCAGCTGACTCATGTTCGTCAAATGGCGAACCAAAGGCCAAGAAAAAGTTTAAAAAACCTCACAAACATAAAGAGACTTCTGCATTGGAAGGCAACTGTAGACGCGCGAAAATCCCCGCCTCTTCGCCTCTTTCGGGGCTTGGAGTGGATCTTTATCGTGCGTCTAAGGCCTATGTATACAAATAGGGCGTGCCAGCTAGCTTACTTAAGCTAGCGAAGATATATTTAACACTGACTTCTAAACGTGGCGACTGTGAGCAAGTAAGCTCTTGTCGTCGCAGACCTTCTTGCACCGATGCGCAAGGGTCAGTCTGTACGCTTTTGCAAGAATCAAGTTTTGGGGAGAAAGTCTACGAAACGGTTCGAGGTGTCTATTTCGGGTCTTTAAGATGCGATTGCATGTTTTAGATCACGTGGATTTGCACGTGCCTAAGTCTTTTCTTTTATCCCTTTTTGGGTCGCCTAGTTTGTGTGTTATGAACACTCCACTACATGGGCGAATTCGAGCGGGGCTTGCTTCGATGCAATATGCGTCCTACCTCGTGGTATGGCGTAGATGCAATGCAAACTCACGCTACTCCAAAGGGAAAACCTGAAATGTAAAGACAATACTGAAGGGAAATAACAGAAGGGAAATAACCGAAGGGAAATAATCGAAGGGAAATAACCGAAGGGAAATAACCGAAGGGAAATAAGTATATATCTTATGTATATGAGCCCTTACTCGGGTCTTGCAAATAAGAGCGAAGGCTCAATGTGGGTGCGTGCTTGAATTGAAAGACTTACACACACGACATGAATTTAAACCCAAATATAAATTGCAGTATGGCCTTAACTAAGGTCTTGGGAATAAGAGCGAAGGCTCAATGTGTGTGAGAGTGCTTGAATTAAAAGACTACCCACACGACATAAATGAAACCCAAATATAACTGCAATAAGGCCTTTACTAAGGTCTTGGGAGTAAGAGCGAAGGCTCAATGTGTGTGAAAGTGCTTGAATCGAAAGACTTACTCACACGACATGAAATGAAACCCAAATAGTATAGGTCGGCCCTTACTTGGGTCTTTCAAATAAGAGCGAAAGCTCAATGTGTGTGAGAGTGCTTGAATTGAAAGACTTACTCACACGACAAGAAATGAAACCCAAATAGTATAGGTCGGCCCTTACTTGGGTCTTTCAAATAAGAGCGAAAGCTCAATGTGTGTGAGAGTGCTTGAATTGAAAGACTTACTCACACGACAAGAAATGAAACCCAAATAGTATAGGTCGGCCCTTACTTGGGTCTTTCAAATAAGAGTGAAAGCTCAATGTGTGTGAGAGTGCTTGAATTGAAAGACAACGCACCCAACTTAAACAAAACCCTTCGAAAATGAAAGTATATATACACTTATATATTAGGGGCTGATTAGGCCCGTGTGTGTTCAAAATTGTGCACGACTAAGAGAGTGCACGTGTGTGGTTGTGCCAAGCCACGTTATTACAAGCGGGGGGAGACTATGCTCCGTTATTACAACCCCGTATCAAATTGAATTTCAAGCAAGTGTACGACTAAAGACCGAGTTTAGACACTTACGAGTAGCTGGTCCGTAGAGGTCTTGCTTGAGCGTGAGCTTGGCCTTGGGCTGCAAACGGGAGCTCCGCGAAGGTAGGTGATCAAGAGTGCTGGCCGGCTGCAAGTGGGGCGCGGGATAGGCGCCTCGGAGGTGGCCGGCGGCAAGTAGATGGCGCCTCAAGGTAAGGGGTTTAAATGGCTAAATGAGTGGGTTCTTAGGGTCACTAGGGGAGTTGGGAGTTTAGGGAAATTGGACCTAAGAGGTGAGCTGGTGGGAGGGCCGAGTAGGACACCTAGGGGAAAACCGAATGGGACATGATAGCTAGGTAGTGGCCGGCAGCTTGGGTTATACTAGGTTCGGCTAGGTTTAGGTGGTGGCGGCAAAAGGGCTGAGATGAAGGTAGGATGGGTGGCTAAGAGTGGAGAGGTGGTAGAGAGGGGCCTTGAGGGAGTTTGGGGTACTTACCGAATGGGGAGAGGTGGCGGATGAAGTGGGAAGGTGGCGGGCAGGTGGCTGTCGGCTGGTTCGGTTGGGTGGAGGTGGTGGCGTCCGGCTGAGGGGTGGTGGTGGTGGATGGAAGAGGGAAGGTGGCGGAGCAGGTGGCGGCTGGTGGAGCAGCTGGAGCAGGCCAAGGTGGGGAGTCGTCCCGGCTGGGTGAGAGAAGGGAGAAGGAGAGGGCCCGGCTGGGTGAGGTAGTGGTTCCCACTTGGAGAACCCGCCCACAAGGAAGGGGGTTTAAATAGGGGATGGGTAGGTCGGTTAGGGCTGGGCTGTGGGTAGTGGTTAGGTGGTTTAGGTAGGGTGGTATGTAGATAAGGTGGGCTGGAAAAGGTTGGGCCAGATATTTTAAAACTAGGGGTTTGGGTAAATCGTGGGCTAAGGGTGGTTTAGGGGTTTAGGGCTAGGTTAGGTGGTTGGGTTTTAGGGTGAGGTTTAGTGAGCTAGGTTAGGTGATTAGGCTAGGTTTAGGCTAGGATTAGGGAAATTAATCTAGGTTTAGGGAAGGATTAGGGAAGTGGGTTAGGTGATTAGGTTGGGATTAGGACGGGATTAGGGAATTGGGTTAGGTGATTAGGCTCAGATTAGGGGTGGATTAGGGGTTTGGGTTAGGTTTAGGCATTTTGGGCTAGGTTTAGGTGAAGGAGCTCCCTTAGCATGGCCCATAGACCTTGATCACCCCATGTTGGTGCAGCCCTAGGTTAGGTTTTAGCTAATTACAAGCTTAAACCCACTCAATTAGGCTAACCCACATGATTAACCCAAACTTGACACACAAGTCAAGCTTAATACAACACTCTTGATATTTTTCACCCCACTCTCTCTCATGCCCAATATCCCACGTGAATCTCAAGTGGGCCCCACCTCCATTTATGAGAAGGTGATGTGGGCCATGGATATGGATATTGGATTGGATCTCTGGATCCAAATCCAAATCCAAGTCCACATATGGGTTTGGATTGGAATCGGATATATATGGTCCAGATCCAATCCAAACTGAACTCTGACTCCTTCGAGCTGGATTCGAAACGGACGATTCGTGCGGGGTCTGACAGCATCAGTACTCCGTCTGCGTTGGGTCTTCGCCAACATAGTCGTCCGCCTCCGTTTCTGCCTTCCGGAGATGACTTCAAATGCTATTTTGATAAGAACAGGGTCTTGGACGTTCGAGATCCTGGGATGTGAATTAGATACAAGAGTTGCTGCGCCGGGCTCGACAGGTGCTCCGGTTCCGGGCTCTTCTTGGCTCTCCTGGTCCTGTCTTGATCGGGCCAAGCCACTTCGGGGTTTCAAAACATGTTTTAAAAGGGTTTTCAAAAGCCATATTATATGTTTTAGAAAGATAAAGTTTAAAACATATATACAGGGTTGTCTGGAAGGCTCCTGGGTTTCCAAACTCAAAATGGCCCTTCGGGGCTGCTTGTATAAAACCAGATGGATTTTGAGAAATTCGTGGGATTTCGGGGTGTTTACAGCAACCAATACCACGAGTCCTTCACACACAAGGACCGTAAAGCCCTACAGCAACTTCTGAGAGGGCAAAATAAAGAGAAAAGGAGTTACGCCCTGTCTGATTTCTTGCCTGTGGACTATGAAACAGATAGTGACGATGAAATACCGAACTTCCATCGGTATGATGGCATGGGAGACCCTAGGTCTCACTTGCAACTTTTCTCTCGTCGAGCCCATAAGAAAAAGAATGACTTGATGAAGTGGGTGTATTGGTTCCCTTTGTCCCTCAAAGGCACAACTGCCAAATGGCTGGCTTCTTACGACCTTAGCCAGTTCGCTACTTTTGAAGAGCTAGCAAACTGCTTTATGCAGAGATTCTCGCATAACGTAGAAGTCACTGTAAACACCCCAAAATCCCACAATTTTTTCAAATATGCATGGTTTTGCAAAAGCAGCCCCAAAGGGCTATTTTGAGTCTAGAAACCCAGGAGCCTTCCAGACAACCTTATACATATTCCAAACCTGTATATATGTTTTAAATGTATACATATAGTTTTAAAACCTTAAAAAGGTGTTTTGAAACCCCAAAAGCAGCTTGGCCTTATGAAAGCAGGACCAAAAAGGCAAAAGAGAGCCCGGACCCGGAGCATACTTCAAGCCCGGCACATCAACTCTCGCATCAAAATCATCCCGAGATTCTCGAACATCCAAGCCCTAGTTATCAGAAAATTATTCAAAATGAACTCCGGAAGGTGAGAAGAAGAGCGGACGACAATGTTGGTGAAGACCCAATGCAAGACGAAGTACTGATGTAGTCAGGCCCCGCATAAACCGTCTGTTTCGAAATGCCATGAAGGAATCAGAAAATCAGATTTGGGCCAGATCTGGACCATATATATCTAGATCCAAACCCAACATGCATTTGGATTTGGATTTGGACCATGGTCCACATCACCTTCTCATAAATGGAGGTGGGGCCCACAAATATTTCACATGAAAAGCTTGGGTAGAGAGAGAAAAAGGGGTGATAAAGTATGAGTGAGAAAGTTGGTAGGCTTGACTTTTGGTCAAGGGTGGGTTAACCTTGTGGGTTTAGCCTAGAGTGTGGGTTTGAGCTTGTATGCACCTACACCTAACCTGGGGTTGCACCAACTCGGACCTGGCTTCAACTGGGTCAATGGACTGGTGCCAAGGGGAGGTTCCAAAAACCTAGCCCTAAGCTAGCCCACCTCACCTAGCCACTCCCCCTTAAACCTAACCCAAACCTAGCCATCCCGACCCAAAACCGCCCCAACCTCACCTAGCCGACCTCACCTAGCTCACCTCACCTAGCTAGACCACCTAGACCCTAACCAACTAAGCCTAAACCCACCTTAGTGCACCTAATTAAACCCCTAACCACTAACTCCCAGCCCACCTAACCGACCTACCCTAAACCACCAACCAGCCCCTCTAACCGACCTACCCCAAACCACTCCCCATGCCCACCTTATTGCAAATATCTACCCCATACCACTCCAACCGACCCAACCCCTTTTTCAGCCTATAAAACCCATCTTTCTTGCGGGTTTCTCTCTCTCTCCTCCACTCTCTCTCTTCCACTCACATCTCCCCTCACTCCCTCCAACCTGCACCATTTCCACCACCTGCCCTTCCACCGCCACTTCATCACCCGACTACCACCTCTCCACTTCAACCAACTCCAACATCCTCCACCTTCGGCGAGGAAGACCCTTCGGCTGCCATCTTCTTCCACAACCAAGCCGGCACCACCTTCATCCCCCAGCACCACCTCCTCTCGGTTAGTACCTCATCCCATTCATCCACCATCTCCCCTCCATCTCTCGCCACCACCAGCACCTTCCCTCCATCACCAGCCGGCCAGGACAACCCCTACCTGCTCACCCATCCACCTGCCACTCATCCACCTAGCTGCACCAGCACCATCCTCCCTTAATCCCCTTCTTCCCAGCCAAACACCACACCAACCTAGCCCATCTACCTGCCACTTCACCCCTCAGCCAGCACCCCTAACCTGCTGCACCTAGTCACTCCATCACCCGGCCACCATCAAGACTCCACCCGGCTAGCACCCCTACCAGCCGCCAACATACACCCAAGGCGACTCACTAGGCCAAAGCCAAGCAAGTTGAGCATGGACCAGCTACACGTAAGTGCCTAACTCGGTCCTTGATATGAACTTGCTTACATTTAATTAAATTTGATACGGGGTTGTAATAATGGAGCGTTGTCTCCTCCCGGTTGTAATAATGTGGTTTGGCACACCAACACACACGTGCACTTGAGCCTTTCCGCTCTTAGCTGCACACCATTTTGGCACACACACGGGCCTAAACAACCCCTAAGATATAGTTATACTTATATATATTCAGCTGCGTGGGTTTTAACTTAAGTCGTGGGTGTTGTCTTTCAATTCTACACTCACACACATTGAGCTTTCGCTCTTACTCCCAAGACCCTAGTAAGGGGCATATTGCAATTTCATTTGGGTGTTTTAATTCAAGTTGTGTGCATGGTCTTTCAATTCCACACTCACACACATTGAGCTTTCGCTCTTACTCCCAAGACCCTAGTAAGGGCCACATTGCAATTTCATTTGGGTGTTTTAATTCAAGTTGTGTGCGTAGTCTTTCAATTCCACACTCACACACATTGAGCTTTCACTCTTACTCCCAAGACCCTAGTAAGGGCCATATTGTAATTCTATTTGGGTTTTACATTGCAAGTCGTGTGAGTTGTCTTTACATATATACACAACACCCACGCACATGTTGGCGACCTTCGGGCCCATATATATTATAAGTATTTCCCTTCCGCTATCTCTTTAAGATTTGGGTTTTAAGGTTCAGCTGTGTGAGTAGTCTTTCCATATATACACGACACACACTTGCACAATTAAGCCTTTCCGCTCTTAAGATATAGCCATATTTCCCTTTTGTAATTTCCCTTTTACAATTTACATTAAGTCATTTCCCTTCAGCATTGTCTTTCAATTCGGGTTTTCCCTTTGGAGTTGAGTGAGTTTGCATTGCATATTCGCCATACCACGAGCTAGGATGCATATTGCATCAAAGCAAGCCCCACACTCCCGTGCAAAAATCGCCCAACTTAGGTCACTTGCGCACACACCTAGTTGGCCCTAAAAAGCATAAAAAGAAAGACATAGGCACGTGCAAATCTCACATGAAATAAAACTTTCAATCATACAAACAAAGCCCAAACACTTCGGGTATTTTCAAAGAGGTTTGTTTTAAACGACTTTGCCAAGCGTACAGACTGACCCTTGCACATCGGTGCAAGAAGGTCTGCGACGAAAAGAGCTCACTTGCTCACAGTCGCCCCGATAGAGTCAGATTTCAAAAACATACTTCGCTAGCTTGAGTAAGCTAGCTGGCACGCCCTTGTTATAAAAAATGACTTAGACACACGAAAAGGTTCACTTCGGGCCTAAGAACCAGAAGTGGAAATTTTCCGTGTCTACAGTCACACCGACTTTAAACACGTTGAGGGATACAAAATCAAACTAAGCCCACGAGATCAGGGTAAGACCGCTTTCACAACCCCATGGGGCACGTATTGCTATACGGTCATGCCCTTTGGTTTGAGAAATGCTGGCACCACATACCAGAGAGCTATGACCACGATCTTCCATGATTAGATTCATGAGCTCATAGAGGTATATGTGGATGATCTCTTGGCCAAATCCAAAACTCGAAGCACTCATATCGAATGCTTACAAAAGATTTTCGAAAGGCTTAGACTTTACAAAGTAAAGCTAAACCCTCAAAAATGCATGTTTGGAGTAGAGTCCAGAAAGATCTTAGGCTTTATGGTGAGCCAAAGGGGCATATAAGTCGACCCCTCTAAGTGTAGAGCCATCATAGACATGGCTCCACCCTCCAATCTCATACAGATTCGTAGCCTCCAAGGTTGATTACAATCCATTCACAGGTTTATCTCAAACCTAGCGACTAGATGCGAACCCTTCAACAAGTTGTTGAGAAAGGGCACGAAATTTTCATGGGATGACGACTGCCAAAAGTCATTTGAAAGACTAAAGGCATACCTAGTTAATCCCCCTGTTTTAAATCCTCCAAAACAAGGAAAACCTCTTCTACTTTACATTTCCGTGCATGCGAATGCCTTGGGAGCTTTGTTAGCTCAATACGAGGATGACACCCACAAGGAGTATGCCATCTATTATATTTTGAAAACTCTCTTGGCTTACGAAAGGAATTACCAAGCCATGGAGAAGACGTGCTTGGCCCTAGTTTGGGCCTGATAGAAATTTCGACACTATTTCCTAGATCATGAGATTTGGATAGTGTCCAAGCTTGATCCAATTAAGCATTTGTTCGAAAAACCCATTCTCACTAGTAGATTGGGCAAATGGCAACTCCTCCTAATAGAGTATGACCTGAAATATCATCATCAGATCTCCATTAAGGGGTAAGCCCTAGCTGACTACGTGGCTGAGTTCCCCCTAGAGGACGCATATCCCACACTTAGTGAAATGCTTGATGAAGGCATATTGCAAAACCAATTTCAAAACCACATTTTGGCAAACTCTTTCAAAAACCAAGTGTGGAAGATGCACTTCGATGGGGCACGAAACCAACGAGGGGTCGGGGCAGGGGTCATCCTCATATCCCCTGAAAAGGGTGAGATCCCCATAGCGATTCGCCTAGATTTTGAATGTTCCAACAATATAGCTGAGTATGAAGCACTCATACAAGGCTTAAGGATTTCGAAAACTCTAGGGGCATCATTGTAGACACGGAAAATCATCGACTCTAGGTTCTTTAGGCCTAGAGCGAATCTTTTCGTGCTTACGTCACTTTAAAAGGGCGTGCCAGCTAGCTTTCTCAAACTAGCGAAGTAAGTTTTGAAAATATCTGACTTTTGGGGCGACTGTGGATAAGTGGGATCTTTTCGTCGTAGACCTTCTTGAACCGACGCTCAAGGGTCAGTCTGTACGCTTTAGGAAATCTTGATTTTTAACAGACATGACTCTTTTGAAAACATGAAAATGTTTTATCGATTGGTTTTGTCAAAATTGCAGATTTTATGCATGGGATCTATACGTTCCTATGTCTCTTGGGTTTTAGCTAATTCAGGCGTGTAATTGCGTGCATCAAGTGCTCGATTTTGGCAAATTTTACACGATTTTGCTTAGGATAGTTTGATGCAAGTATGCTCCCTATCTCGAGTGTGGCGTATATGCAATGCAACTCACACAACTTGAAGGGAAAACCCAGAATTTAAAGACATAGCAGAAGGGAAATTGCAGAAGGAAAAATATGGCTATATCTTAGATGCGGAAAGAAAATATATAGCTATATCTTAAGAGCGAGAAGGCTCAATGTGAGTGAGTGCTTTGAGTGTATAAAATGAAAAGCAACTCACGCGACTTGAATTTAAAACCCAGCTGAAAGGGAAATACGTATATATATGTAAGAGCAAAAAGGCTCAATGTGAGTGAGTGTTTTGAGTGTATAAAATGAAAGACAACTCACACGACTTGAACCTTAAAACCCAACTGAATGTATATAAATAGAGCTATATCCTATGGGTTGTTGAGGCCCGTTTGTGTGCAAAAGTGTGTGATTCGTGTTTCACACCACAATATTACATCTCGGGGAGAGACTACGCTCCATTATTACAACCCCGTATCGAATTTAATTGAACTTGAAACAATGTAAAAGACTAGATTCGAACACTTACACGTCGTCTACTTGGGCTTTCTTTATCAATGAGATCTGACCTTGGATATAGCCATTGGATGGACCTCTCGCTGCGAACCGATCAGCTGCGTGGGGTTTTTTATCCTAGTTCATGACCTAGGCTATGTCAACATGCGAAGGTTCTATGGCTTTGGGTAGGACTCGAGCAAATCTAAGGCAAGGTGTAGGGGATCTAAGGCCAGCTCTAAGGTGAAGGGCTTAGGTAAGGTTTTGAGTCAAAGTCCTAAGGTGATACTCGACCAACTAAGGTCCGAGTTGGGTGATGGTTCATGGGTGGATTTGGGGCAGGATTTTAAAGGAATGCTCGGCCAAGTGGAGGTCGAGCTTGTTTGGTGTATTGAGGATGTTCTTGGATGAGATACTACTAAGGAATGGGTCTAAGGGTGCTCGGCCAAATGGTGGTGGAGTCGGGTAGGTTTTGGAGTTAGTTTTAGGTAGGATCCTAAGTTATGGTTCTAAAGAGATGCTCGGCCAGCTAATGGCCGAGCTTGGTTTATGTTGTGTGGGTGATCTTAGGTGAGATCCTAAGGAAAAGGGGCTCGGCCAAAGGGTGGCCGAGCTGGGTAGGTTTAAGAGTTTGTCTTAGGTAGAAACTAGGGAGAAGTCCTAAAGGGATGGCTCGGCCAATGGTGGCCGAGCTGGGCAGTTCTTAGAGTTAGTTTTGGTTAGGATTTAGGGCGAGGTCCTAAAGGAAATGGCTCGGCCAATGGTGGCCGAGCTGTGCAGCTTTGGGGTTAGTCTAGGTTGGGTTTAAACCAAGGTATGGATTTAGGACTTAGGGGCTTAATGGAACAGATCTAGGGTGAGCTCGGTTCGATTTTAGCAAGATTCGGCTAGCTCTTAGTTGGTTGAAACTTGCTGGATTTTATCAATGGTATTAGGTGGTTTAGAGAGACAAAGGGGAGAGACGATTTAGGCTAGTTCTAGGGACTCACCTTAGTATGGATTTCAGCCATGGTTTGCTCGGTTTCCACGCAGCCAATCTTCACAAGAAGGGGACCATCCAATGCTGCCGGATCTTCTTGAGCAGCACATCTTCCTTGCCGTGAAATGGAGCAGCCCTTTTGCCCACAATATCAGCCCATGTTTTTACAAAAGCAAAGGGGAGAGGTCCAGACCCCTTTGTTGACTTCTCTCCTCTCTCTCTCTCTCTCCTACCCAAGGTGAAAGGCGTGAAAAAAAATCTTGAACCCCTGGGCAGCCAGCCCCTCACGTCCTTTTATAGACTTTGAAGTTGGATATGGATCCTGGATTGGTTCTGAAATCCGGATCCAATCCAAGTCTTGTTTGGATCTGGATCTTGGATCTGGATCTAGATATTTGGATCCAGATTCAATCCAAATTTTTCTCTTCTTCCATCCTTCCTAGCGTTTCGAGCCGGACGCTTTGTGCGGGCCCTGAGTTCATCAACGCTCCATCTTATGCTGGGTTTTTCCCAATTTCGTCGTCTGAGCTCCTTTTCACCATTCTTGACTCTATTTCAACTGATTCTTCTTGTTTTTTATTTGAATTGCTCGTGATTTCAAGGGTACTTTCGGCTTGGCCTTCGATGCTTCTAGCTTGAAGTCCATTTGTGGCCTGGGCTCCTCTTTTGTCTTTGAAATCTGCTTTTCATCGGGCTGGACTTGATCTTTGAATTTTTGAATCTCTTTTTGCAGCTGCTTTGAGCCAGGCTTCACCTGTTCGTCTGGGCTTTTGCAGAAATGAGACTTTCGTCCACTTTTGAGAATTTCATGTTTCAAACCGGGTTGGAAAATGAAGGTTTGAAGTATTTGAGCTCCTGGGTTTTCGAAAATTCCAAACTTGGCTTTTTGAGCTGATTTTCGAACCAAGTATTTGGTTTTGCAAAATTTTCGAATTTTGGGGTGTTTACAGATGCCCCTCTTTGTCATTATCCAAATTGATTTGGATAATGGCGAAGAACATAACACCCCTATTTGTTTTCTCCCCAGATTTGATCTTGAGAATATGGGATCATGCCAATATTTGAGAGAGAAAAAAACATTTTCTTATAAGCCCGATAGGAGGGGATTTTTCGCCAAAGGAGACTTTCTATGGATCCAACCCTAAATGGAGATCATGTATGAGGTGTTCATGCGTGGAAATGCAAAGTGCATGACATGGATGAGGTGCCAGAAAGGGCGACCTCTCAGAGACCAGATTCTATGGTCGAACTTTTGAGACTTTATGAAGACCTGCTGCTCCAAGTGAGCGGGCCTTACGTATGCTCGATGTTCTAGTTTTTGAAATTCGTTTTAAGAGGGAAAAATTTTCTGAACCGTCGATCCTAAGGACCTTTAGCTCCTCGTGTTTGCCTTTACTTGAGTCTCGACACTCACTATTCTAGCAGAGGTTTTATGAGAAAACAAGCTATATTTCAAAATTCCTACGCCTTACTCAAAACGTTGAATTCTCAAACAAGATGAAATTCAAGTAAGTAAATCCTATTTTTACTTTAGGATTCCCTGAAATGAACCATGTTTCACTTGAGATAAGTCGCAGGGATGGGAAAGAAGTACCACGGTCCCTTCTGAAGTGTCCCGTGGTTTGAGGCAAAGAAGGCGAAAAACTGCTCTTTTTAAGCTTTTTGGCCTTTTTCTTTCTTTTTTTCATAGAGGGTCTCCCTTTGGGTGTATTTTTTCTTTAATCCCTCTTTTTTATGGAAGAATCGATTTTTGTTTGCTTTTGGCTCAGGCTTCTTTCTTTGGGAAAGAGATTTTGGCGGGGATTTCCCTTTGTTTTGGCCAAGTTTTCCTTTTGGAAGGAGAAGAGAAGAGGGGAGAACTTATCCCAAGGTTGTACTCGATCCATTCCAGTTCGGCCTATTTAGAAATAGCACGTACTACTTGCAAGTGTCTTGCTATATTGAACTAGGCCTTTCTTTGTAAGAACAAGGATTTTGAAATGTAACCACGCATTTTGAAAATCTCCACTTTTTCACAAAATGCCGATTCTCTCATTCAGGGTCACACAACTAACCTTTAATCCTTGGTTTCGAAGTTTCAAAGCAGATTTCCCTAAAATATTTTTGCAAAATGGGAATTTTACTCAGACCCTATACGTGATACTTTTTCAAATACTGAATATTGATAGGATCTGCTAAATTCCTACCTTCAACATCGGTTAACCAATAAGAATTGTTCGTGGTGGTTCCACGTACAACGTAAGGGCCATCCCACTTGGGCCGCCACTTTCCAAGTGGATGTGGGCCACGATGATGGATGATTTTCAAAATGAGCTCTCCCACTTCGAAGTGGCGAGGTTCATATGCTTCTCATAATGTCGGGCGATCCTTTGCCGGTATGCGTGAGCATGATCCATAGCAAGGAGTCGCCTCTCATCTAACAGATCTAGTTCGGCCATCCTAGCATGATGAAGTGTCTCTAGGGGAAGGTCGAGTGCTATAGATGTATGAAATGAATGCAGACGTGTATGAATGGGGAGAACGACGTTTGTGCCGTAGACCAACTCAAAGGGCGTGGCATTTGTGGGAGTGCGGATGGAAGTCCTATAAGCCCATAAGGCTTCATCTAGTTTCTCGTGCCATGTTCTACCCTTCTCTAAGGTTTTCTCAACAATGCTGATGAGAGTCTTGTTGGTGGCTTCAGCTTGGCCGTTGCCTTGAGGGTAGTAAGGCGATGAGAAGTGATGATTTATGCCATACTTGTTGCACAGCTTGACCATCCACTCGTTTTTGAATGGGGTGCCATTATCAAACACAAGATCTCTTGGAACTCCAAATCGAGGCAAGATGTTTTTCCTAATGAAAGCCACCATGTGTTGCCCCTGGACATTGGTCAGGGAGGTGGCTTCGACCCACTTGGAAAAATACTCAGTGGCTGCTAAAATGAACCTGTGTCCATTCGATGCCTTTGGAAAAATTGGTCCTACGATATCAAACGCCCACATGGTGAATGGCTAGGGGCTGACCACAGAATGCAGTGATGAGGAGGGGATATGAATGGTGTGACCATGCACTTGACATAGGTGACACTTCCTAACATGATCGTGGCAATCTTTTCTCAGGGTGGACCAAAAATAACCCGCTCTAAGTATTTTCAATGCCATCATGTTGGCATTGACATGACCTCCACATTCTCCATCGTGGAATTCGTGCATAACAATCCTAGCCTCCTCTAGGTTGACGCATCTTAGTAAGATGCCGGTAAAACTCTTTTTGTACAGAACCCCACTCAAAATCGTGTATCGAGTAGAAATTTTTCAAATGAATGCCTTATCCTTAGATGTGGCATCTTCAGTGAATCCCCCATTTTCTAGAAAATACTTTATGTCATAAAACCAAGGTTTTTCATCAGAATCAGGTTTATTTTGGCAAATTTGCAAATCGTGTATGGAAGGAGTGGGTGAGTGCCATATTTCAAGGGGTCTAGTTCCCAAAGTGGGATCGACCCTTAGGGCTGAACCCAAGGATGAGAGGGCATCAGCAACGCCATTATCCTCTCTTCCTACGTGTGTGAGAGTATACGATTGGAACGACTCGACCAGTCGAGTGGCCAACTCGTGATATGGAAGCAGTTTTTCATTTCGAACTTGCTAAATTTTTAAAACTTGGTTTATAACAAGGAGTGAATCTCCAAAGACCTCAATGCATGATGCCCCAAGAGTTTTCAAAACTTTTAAACCTTGTATGAGTGCTTCATACTCAGCTATATTGTTGGAACATTCGAAATCTAGGTAAATTGCTATGGGGATCTCTCCCTTTTCAGGGGATACGAGGATGATCCTGGTACCAACCCCTCGTTGGTTTCGTGCCCCGTCGAAGTGCATCTTCCACACTTGGTTTTCGAAAGAGTTTGCCAAAATGTGGTTTTGAAAATGGTTTTGCAATATGCCTTCATCAGGCATTTCATTGAGTGTGGGATACGCATCTTCTAGGGGGAACTCAGCCACGTAGTCTGCTAGGGCTTACCCCTTAATGGAGACCTGGTGATGGTATTTCAAGTCATACTCCATTAGAAGGAGTTGCCATTGCCCAATCTACCCGTGAGAATGGGTTTTTCGAATAAGTGCTTGATTGGGTCAAGCTTGGACACTATCCAGATCTCATGATCTAAGAAATAGTGTCAAAATTTCTGGCAGGCCCAAACTAGGGCCAAGCACGTCTTCTCCATGGCCTGATAATTCCTTTTGTAAGCTAGGAGAGTTTTCAAAAGATAGTATATGGCATATTCCTTGTGAGTGTCATCCTCGTACTAAGCTAACAGAGCTCCCAAGGCATTCGCATGCACAGAAATGTAAAGTAGAAGAGGTTTTCCTTGCTTTGGAGGGTTTAAAACAGGGAGGTTAACTAAGTACGCCTTTAATCTTTCAAACGAGTTTTGGCACTCGTCATCCCATAAAAATTTCGTACCCTTTCTCAACAACTTGTTGAAGGGTTCGCATCTAGTTGCCAGGTTTGAAATAAACCTGCGAATGGACTGTAGGTGACCTTGGAGGCTACGAATCTGCGTGAGATTGGAGGGTGGAGCCATGTCTATGATGGCTCTACATTTAGAGGGTTGAGCTTTACGTTGTAAAGTCTAAGCCTTTCGAAAACCTTTTGCAAGCATTCGAGATGAGTGCATTGAGTTTTTGACTTAGCCAGGAGATTATCGACATATACCTCTACGAGCTCATGAATCTGATCGTGAAAGATTGAGGTCATAGCTCTCTGGTACGTGGCGCCAGTATTTTTCAAACCGAAGGGCATGACTGTATAGCAGTATGTGCCCATGGGGTTGTGAAAGCGGTCTTAGCCTGATCTTGTGGGCTTAGTTTGATTTGGTTATATCCTGAATAGCCATCCATGAATGAAAACATTTCATTATCGACTATCAAATCAATGTTTGGTAAAGGGAAATTATCTTTTGGTATGGCTTTATTAAGGTTTTTGAAATCGATGCATATCTGAATTTTCCCACTGGTTTTTCGAACAACATCTATATTGGACAACCAATCAGAATACGCAATGGGTTTTATAAATCCGGGTTTTAACAGATCTTCTAAACCCTCTTTGACTTGTGAATGCACATTCGGATGTATCTTCCTAAGCTTTTGTTTTACGGGTTTTGCATCTGAATCTAAGGGAAGACGATGTTTTACAACATTCGGGTCTATACCCGGCATGTCTTCATACGTCCATGCAAACACATCAACGTAGGTTTTCAAAAATGCAATGAATGATGCTCTTTCATGCTCATGCAAACATGCGCCTACCTTAATGAGTTTGGGCTTTGAATCACTCCCTAAGTTTATCTCTATGAAATCCCCTCCTACTGATTTCGAAGGTTTTTCAAAATCGAGAATTTTATGAAATTCAGGGAGCTCAGAAGTAGGATCTTCCTCGAGGGAATCCATTTCCGGGCTTTGATCATTCTCAAGACTTCTAAATCCTAGGGAATTTGGACTTGACGCACAGTTTTCGCAAACGCCTGGTTTTTGTTTTGGATTTTCTGCAGGTTTTGAAGATTTTGGTCCTCTTATGAAGAGGACTTTCTTTTCGAAATCCTTTGCTTTTTCAAAACCTTTATCAGGAGCTACTAAATACAGGATTTTGTTTTTGGTATTTTGCAAATTTTCAATTTTTTTGGATTTTTGTAAGGAAAGAACTTTGGGAACTACACAAACAACTCTTTTTTCGAGTTTTTTATCTTTTTCAAATGTTTTTGGTTTTTGGGATTTTTTAATCTTTTGAATTTTGAGTTTTTCAAATGTTTTTGGGTTTTTGATTGAGGGATCTTCCATCATACCTACAAAGAAAAACGCCACTAGTTAGACTCTGAACAAGAGGTCTAAATCGTAGGTTTTTGCTTGGGTAGGCTCCAGGGCACCCTTGACCCAGGTGGTCACAGGGGGTGGTTCTAGGAGTATAGCCGATCCCGTGTCGGCTTTGGTTGGCTTTGGGCAAGATGGGTTCTACGAGACCTTGGTTTTGTGCCCCTAGACTCTTGTATGGCATATACCCCATGTTCAATAACATGTTCCACGATTTTTTGTTTTTAGAAAAGTTTTCATATAATTCGTGGTCTTGGAACTTGCTATCGTCCATGTTATGCACATAAGGCTTTCTGTCCAGGGGTTTTGGAAACAGTAGATGCTTGGATTTTCTTGGGATGGTTAATGTTTTGAGTGGGCCAGCCTTGGGCGGCCCTTGGATATATACAACCTTCCAAGGTATCTGAAGGGTGAGGTTTGGTGGCTCGACCATGGTTTGCCCTGGGTTGGCCTCGTGGGCTTGGGAACTTGAAAAACATGGGAAATTATGGATCCCCTGAAGCTGTGGATGACTCTCACTTAGGATCACAATGACTTGATTTTCAAAAGGGATTTTGACACACCTATGGAAGGTGGACGGCACCGCATGCAGGCTGTCTATCCAAGGCCTTCCCAGCAGTAGGTTGTAGTGGGGGTGGATGTCCAAAACATGGAATACCCCCACGTGAGCTATCCCTCCCATTTCCATGGGGAGTTCGATGGATCCTAAAGGTCTAGACGCATTTCCATCGTATCCGGTGATTACGATGGGGCTTGGGTTCATGGAAGTCAAGGTGACTCCAATCTGATATGCTATGTGAAGTGGAAGGATGTTGAGCCCTCCTCCTCCGTCAACTAGGCACCTATCCAGAGAGTGGTGATTCAATACCACCTCGATGTGTAGGTCCTGATTATGGGATTCGTAGGGTCTTTCGAGATCCTCTTCCGAAAACATGATAGGTGTTTTTGCACCTATGGATGCCACTTGATTGGACAAGGATTCTGGGGTTATGTCCGAACTAACCTTGGCTCTTTCTAGAATTTTCTCTAACATGAGTCTATGCCTAGGCGAGGTTTGTATCAGCTCTAGGATGGACATGTTAATGGGAATCTTTGAAAGATGGTTTTCGAAATCATATAAGTTCAAAATGACTTTTCCTTTGTCCGTTTTGGGCAGAACTCCAGGAATACATGCTTTTGAAGGGCTAGGCACACTGACCACTTTTTTAGCTTTTTGCAGATGTGGGGGTTGATAGATCCTTTCGGATCTTGTTACCTCCCCCACGATCAACCTAGGATTCGCACCTAACATGGCTTTAATCGAATGTTTTGGAGCACCTTGAATTTTCAAAACTGGTTTAATCGGGGACGAAACTCTTGGTGGTCCCTGAATCACTACTTGGGCAGGTTTCCTATAAAGGACGAGTGTAGATGCATAAGTAGAAAAACCATACTCATTTGTACGCGCTAGACTCTTCGAAATTGTGAGAGCACATACCTCTTTGCCCTTCCCACTGGTACTTGCATGATTGGGGAAGGGTTCTTTGAAAATAGCTTGGGTAGGCTCTGGTTCCTCAGTGACCTGGAGCCGGCCCTCTGCTATCAAGTTCTCGATTTGGTTTAGGAGGGAAAAACACTGCTTCGTATCATGGCCTTTGAGCCGATGATACTTGTAGAATCGATTCAAAAACCTCCCTTTGGAAGTGATTCTCTCAGGGATTTCAAGGAGTTTGATCATGCCTTGGGCGAGTAGGAGGTCTAGGACCTCCGACACAGGTTGCCCCAGCGGAGTGTACTCCCGTTTTTCAAAGGATTTTTCCATTTTTTTGTCTTTTTTGTTTTCGAAACTCTCAAAATTCTTTGAAGTGCTTGCCAGTCTAGGATCTACCCAGACATTGGCGATCTTTTGGGGTTTTGCCCCTTTGTCCATGGTGGGTAGCCCGTAATTGGCGGGTTTTTCCAAGCGAGTTTTTGAAATCACATTCCCTTTCCACAGATGGTCGTAAATCCCTTTTTTCAAATTTGTTTCAAAAAGAGATGCTTTTTTAATTAGTTTGTGGAAAGTAGAGATTTCGTGTAGGGAGAGAAGGGTTTTCAACTCAGTTTTAAAATTATCCAGGATGAGTATTACTGTGCATCCTTCGGATATGGGTTCTCGCACCTGCCCAAGGAGGGACCTCCAGCGAATGATAAATGTATGTACATCTTCGTTCATACCTTGCTTTGTATCCCTCAAAGTGTTCAAAGTAGGCGTGACTTCTACGTTGTGTGAAAATCTTTGCATGAAACAGTTCGCTAACTCTTCAAAAGTTGCGAACTGGCTCAGATCGTAGGAAGCCAACCATTTGGAAGTTGTGCCTTTGAGGGATAAAGAGAACCAATACACCCATTTCATCGAGTCCTTCTTTTTCTTGTGGGCTCGACGAGAGAAAAGTTGCAAGTGAGACCTAGGGTCTCCCGTGCCATCATACCGATGGAAATTTGGTATTTCGTCGTCGCTGTCTGTTTCATAATCTAAAGGAAGAAAATCAGATAGGGCATACGTCTTTTTCTCTTTGTTTTGCCCTTTCAGCAGCTGTTGTAGGGCTTTACGATCCTTATGAGTGAAGGAGTCATGGTATTGGTTGCCTTCCATTGGGGAAGTCTCCCTGTTTTTGCGAGTTTTTTCAAATCTTTTTCTGGCCTTTTGTTCCCATTTGACGAACAGGAATCAGCTGCTTCAGCATCTTGGCTAAGAGCAGCGATCTTGGCCTCAAAATCCCTTCTCAACTCTTCTATTTCCTCTTTTTGGTTTCGATTTTTCAAAAATCTCCTAGAATGAGAACTTGATGTACATGAGGCACGACTAGACACTTCATTGGAGTCTGAACTCGACATGACTCCGATGCTTTAAAATCCAACTATGAAAATGCAAAAGACAAAGAGTTAAAACACTTTTTCTTGAAAAATTTTCAAGAGATCTGTTTGTTTGTATCGATTTTCCTTAAGACCCACGTCCCACCGAGCGTGCCAAATCTGTAGACACGGAAAATCTTCGACTCCGAGTTCTTTAGGGCTAGAGCGAATCTTTTCGTGCTTACGTCGCTTTAAAAGGGCGTGTCAGCTAGCTTTCTCAAACTAGCAAAGTAAGTTTTGAAAATATCTAACTTTTGGGGCGACTGTGGATAAGTGGGATCTTTTCGTCGAAGACCTTCTTGAACCGATGCTCAAGGGTCAGTCTGTACGCTTTAGGAAATCTCAATTTTGAACAAACACGACTCTTTTGAAAACATGAAAGTGTTTTATCGATTGGTTTTGTCAAAATTGCAGATTTTATGCATGGGATCTATACGTTCCTATGTCTCTTGGGTTTTAGCTAATTTAGGCGTGTAATTGCGTGCATCAAGTGCTCGATTTTGGCAGATTTTACACGGTTTTGCTTAGGATAGTTCAATGCAAGTATGCTCCCTATCTCGAGTGTGGCGTATATGCAATGCAACTCACACAACTTGAAGGGAAAACTCAGAATTTAAAGACATAGCAGAAGGGAAATTGCAGAAGGGAAAATATGGCTATATCTTAGATGCGGAAAGAAAATATATAGCTATATCTTAAGAGCGAGAAGGCTCAATGTGAGTGAGTGCTTTGAGTGTATAAAATAAAAGGCAACTCACGCGACTTGAATTTAAAACCCAGCTGAAAGAGAAATACTTATATATACGTAAGAGCGGAAAGGCTCAATGTGAGTGAGTGTTTTGAGTGTATAAAATGAAAGACAACTCACACGACTTGAACCTTAAAACCCAGTTGAATGTATATAAATAGAGCTATATCCTATGGGCTATTGAGGCCCGTTTGTGTGCAAAAGTGTGCAGATAAGAGCGGAAAGGCTCGAGTGTACGTGTGTGATTCGTGTTTCAAACCACAATATTACATCCCGGGGGGAGACTACGCTCCATTATTACAACCCCGTATCGAATTTAATTGAACTTGAAACAATGTAAAAGACTAGATTCGAATACTTACACGTCGTCTGCTTGGGCTTTCTTTATCAATGAGATCCGACCTTGGATATAGCCATTGGATGGACCTCTCACTGCGAACCGATCAGCTACGTGGGGTTTTTTATCCTAGTTTGTGACCTAGGCTATGTCAACATGCGAAGTTTCTATGGTTTTGGGTAGGACTCGAGCAAATCTAAGGCAAGGTGTAGAGGATCTAAGGCTAGCTCTAAGGTGTAGGGCTTAGGTAAGGTTTCGAGTCAAAGTCTTAAGGTGATACTCGGCCAACTAAGGTCCGAGTTGGGTGATGGTTCATGGGTGGATTTGGGGCAGGATTTTAAAGGAATGCTCGGCCAAGTGGTGGCCAAGCTTGTTTGGTGTATTGAGGATGTTCTTGGACGAGATCCTAAGGAATGGGTCTAAGGGTGCTCGGCCAAATGGTGGTGGAGTCGGGTAGGTTTTGGAGTTGGTTTTAGGTAGGATCCTAAGTTATGGTTATAAAGAGATGCTCGGCCAGCTAATGGCCGAGCTTGGTTGATGTTGTGTGGGTGATCTTAGGTGAGATCCTAAGGAAAAGGGGCTCGGCCAAAGGGTGGCCGAGCTGGGTAGGTTTAGGAGTTTGTCTTAGGTAGAAACTAGGGAGAAGTCCTAAAGGGATGGCTCGGCCAATGGTGGCCGAGCTGGGCAGTTCTTAGAGTTAGTTTTGGTTAGGATTTAGGGCGAGGTCCTAAAGGAAATGGCTCAGCCAATGGTGGCCGAGCTAGTCAGCTTTGGGGTTAGTCTAGGTTGGGTTTAAACTAAGGCAGGGATTCAGGACTTAGGGGCTTAATGGAACAGATCTAGGGTGAGCTCGGCCAGCTATTGGCCGAGCTTAGTATGGTCTTAGGTGGGGACGGTCTTGGGTAGAACTAGGTTCGATTTTAGCAAGATTCGGCCAGCTCTTAGTTTGTTGAAACTTGCTGGATTTTATCAATGGTATTAGGTGGTTTAGAGAGACAAAGGGGGGAGACTGATTAGGCTAGTTCTAGGGACTCACCTTAGTATGGATTTCAGCCATGGTTTGCTCAGTTTCCACGTAGCCAATCTTCACAAGAAGGGGACCATCCAATGCTGTCGGATCTTCTTGAGCAACACATCTTCCTTGCCATGAAATGGAGCAGCCCTTTTGCCCACAATATCAGCCCATGTTTTTACAAAAGCAAAGGGGAGAGGTCCAGCCCCCTTTGTTGACTTCTCTCCTCTCTCTCTCTCTCCTACCCAAGGTGAAAGGCATGAAAAAAATTCTTGAACCCCTGGGCAGCCAGCCCCTCACGTCCTTTTATAGACTTTGAAGTTGGATATGGATCCTGGATTGGTTCTGAAATCTGGATCCAATCCAAGTCTTGTTTGGATTTGGATCTTGGATCTGGATCTGGATATTTGGATCCAAATTCGATCCAATCTTTTCTCTTCTTCCGTCCTTCCCGGCGTTTTGAGCCAAACGCTTTGTGCGGGCCCTGACTTCATCAACGCTCCGTCTTATGCTGGGTTTCTCCCAATTTCGTTGTCCGAGCTCCTTTTCACCATTCCGGACTCTGTTTTAACTGATTCTTCTTTTTTTTATTTGAATTGCTCGTGATTTCAGGGGTACTTTCAGCTTGGCCTTCGATGCTTCTGGCTTGAAGTCCATTTGTGGCCTAGGCTCCTCTTTTGTCTTTGAAATCTGCTTTTCATCGGGCTGGGCTTGATCTTTGAATTTTTGAATCTCTTTTTGCAGCTGCTTTGAGCCAGGCTTCACCTGTTCGTCTGGGCTTTTGCAGAAATGAGACTTTCATCCACTTTTGAGAATTTCATGTTTCAAACAGGGTTGGAAAACGGAGGTTTGAAGTATTTGAGCTCCGTTGTTTTTGAAAATTCCAAACTTGTCTTTTTGAGCTGATTTTTGAACCAGGTATTTGGTTTTGCAAAATTTTTGAATTTTGGGGTGTTTATAATCATGCATCGAGGTCTTTGGAGATTCACTCCTCGTTATAAATGAAGTTTTAAAAATTTGGCAAGTTAGAAACGAAAAGCTTCTTCCATATCCCGAGTTGGCCACTCGATTGGTTGAATCATTCCAATCGTGTACACTCACACACGTAGAAAGAGAGGATAATGGTATTGCCGACGCCCTCTCATCCTTGGGTTCAGCCCTAAAGGTCGATCCCACTTTGGGAACCCGATCCTTAGAGATATGGCATGCACCCACTCCATCCACACACGATTTGGAAATTTGCCAAAACAATCTAGATTCTGTTGAAAAACCTTGGTTCTATGACATCAAATGTTTTCTAGAAAATGGGGGATTCACTAAGGATGCCACATCCAAGGATAAGGCATTCATCCAGAAAATTTCTACCCGATATACGATTTTGGATGGGGTTTTGTATAAAAAGAGTTTTACTGGCATCCTACTAAGATGTGTCGACCTAGAGGAGGCTAGGACTATCATGCATGAATTCCACAATGGAGAATGTGGAGGTCATGTTAATGCCAATATGATGGCAATGAAAATACTTAGGGCGGGTTATTTCTAGTCCACCCTGAAAAAGGATTGCCACGATCATGTTAGGAAGTGTCATCCATGTCAAGTGCATGGGCACGCCATTCATATCCCCTCATCATCATTGCATTCCGTGGTCAGCCCCTCGCCATTTACCATGTGGGCGTTTGACATAGTGGGACTAATTTTCCCTAAAGCATCAAATGGGCATAGGTTCATTTTAGCAGCCACTGAGTACTTCTCCAAGTGGGTCGAAGCCATCTTCTTGACCAACGTACAGGGGCAACATGTGATGGCTTTCATTAGGAGGAATATGTTGGCTCGATTTGGAGTTCCAAGAGACCTTGTGTCCGACAATGGCACCCCATTCAAAAACGAGTGGATGGTCAAGTTGTGCCACACCTATGGCATAACTCACCACTTCTCCTTGCCTTACTACCCTCAAGGCAATGGCCAAGCCGAAGCCACGAATAAGACTCTCATTAGCATAATTGAGAAAACTTTACAAAAGGGTAGGACATGGCATCAGAAGCTGGATGAAGCCTTATGGGCTTATAGAACTTCCATCCGGACTCCCACGAATGCCACGCCATTTGAGTTGATCTATGGCACAAACGCCATTCTCCCCATTCATACACGATTGCATTCATTCCGTACATCCATTGCACTCGACCTCCCCCTAGAGACGCTTCAGCATGCTAGGATGGCCGAACTAGATTTGTTAGATGAGAGGCGACTCCTTGCTATGGATCATGCTCATGCATACCGACAAAGGATAGCCCGACACTATGACAAACATATGAAACCTCGCCACTTTGAAGTGGGAGATCTGGTTTTGAAAATCATCCACTATTGTAGCCCACATCCACTTGGAAAGTGGTGCCCCAAGTGGGATGGACCCTATGTTGTGCGTGCAACCACCACGAACAACTCATACTGGTTGATCGATGTAGAAGGTAGGAATTTAGTAGATCCTATCAATATTCAATACTTGAAGAAGTATTATGTGTAGGGTTTGGGTTAAATTCCCATTTTTCGAAAATGTTTAGGGATAGTTGCTTTGAAACCTCGAAAGTAAGGTTCAAAGGCAAATTGTGTGACCTTGAGCGATGTAAACACCCCGAAATCCCACGAATTCCTCAAATAACCTGATTTTGTAAAAGCTGCCCCAAAGGGCTATTTTGAGTCTGAAAACCCAGGAGCCTTCCAAGCAAACCCTGTACATATGCTTTAAACTATATATGTTTTAAAATATGTATAATAGTTTTAAAACCCTTTTAAAAGGTGTTTTGAAACCCCACAAAGCGACTTTGCCTGATGAAAGTAGGACCAGAAGAGCTAAAGAGAGCTCGAAACTGAAGCACATGTCGAGCCCGGCACAGCAACTCTCGTGTTAGATTCATCCCCAGAATCTCGAACATCCAAGCCCCTGTTATCAAACAAAACTATTCGGAATCATCTCCGAAAGGTGAAAACAGAAGCGGACGACAATGTTGGCAAAGACCCAACGCAAGACGGAGTATTGATGTTGTCAGGCCCCGCACAAACCGTTCGTTTCAAACATACCCTGAAGGAGTCACAATACAACTTTGGATTGGATCTAGACCATATATATCCAGATCCCAATCCAAACATATATGTGGATTTGGATCCAAAGATCCAATCCAATATCCACATCCAGGGCCCACATCACCTTCTCATAAATGGAGGTGGGGCCCACTTGAAATTCACGTGGGATCTTGGGCATGAAAGAGAAGGGGAAGGATTAGATATGAGTGCAATGTGTTAAGCTTGACTTGTGTGTCAAGTTTTGGGTTAATCATGTGGGTTAGCCTAATTAGTGTGGGTTTAAACTTGTATGAACCTACACCTAACCTAGGGCTGCACCAACATGATGCAATTAAGTCCATGGGCCATGCAAAGGGATGCTCCTAACCCAATCCTAAGTTAAAACCACTAATTCTATCCATTTGCCCTAATCCCGGCCTAATCCTAACCTAATCACCTAACCTACTTCTCTAATCCTTCCCTAATCCCAACCTAATCACCTAACCCACTTCCCTAATCCTCCCCTAAACCTAGCCTAATTCCCCTAACCTCACCCTAATCCTAGCCTAAACACCTAACCCACCTCACTAAACCTCACCCTAAACCCAACCCACCTAGCTAAGCCCTAAACCACCCCACCTAGAACCTTAGCACACCATATCCCTAAAACCACCTACCCTAAATATCTGGCCCCCCCTAAATATCTGGCCCACCATATCCCCAAACCACCACCACCTAACCACTAAACCAGCCCCCTAAAACCAGCCCCAACCGACCCTATCAAAATCCTATAAACCCCCCCCTAGTGGGCAGGTTTTTCATGCTCTTTTGGGCCAGCCGAGCCCCCTCTCCTCTCTCATCTCTTTCCTTCTTCTCTCACCTGCTCCACCTTGGAACTCCAGCAGCTCCACTCCACGCCACCATCATCTCCCGGCCAGCTTCACTCCACGCCACCCGACTGCACCGACCTGCCACCTTCCATCCCTTCAGCCACTCTCTTGCCACCCGCATCACCTCCAATTTCCAGCCATACTTCGGTTAGTACCCCATCCTAATACCATCTTCTCTTCACTCCCCCTCCACTCTCAGCCACCACACGCCACCCTTCCTTAGCCTAGTCTCCACTTCATCCAGCCGGCCACCACCTAACTACCTACCACTAGTTGGCCAACCACAACCGACTTCACCACCCGCCACCTTACATCTCCTTAGACAACCCCCTAGCTAAGCTCCCTCAGCCCTACCTTCCCTTAGGACCTACCCTACTCCTTAGTAACAGCCCTAACTAGCTCCCTTTTTTTTCCCTAAGTCACCTTACCCCAACCTCAACCAAGGCAGCCCCCATCACCCGGCTAGCGCCAAGGCACCACACCCGCAGCACCTTGCTTCCCTCCGGTCAGCACCCACTTGTCGCGCCCTTCCAAGGAGCTCCCTCTTGCAGCCAATAGACGCGCGAAAATCCCTGCCTCTTCTGCCTTTTTCAGGGCTCGGAGCGGATCCTCTCGTGTGTCTAAGGCCTATGTATGCAAACAGGGCATGCCAGCTAGCTTACTTAAGCTAGCGAAGATATTTTTAACACTGACTTCTAAACGTGGCGACTGTGAGCAAGTAAGCTCTTGTCGTCGCAGACCTTCTTGCACCGATGCGCAAGGGTCAGTCTGTACGCTTTGCAAAAATCGAGTTTTGGAGAGAAAGTCTATGAAGCGGTTCGAGGTGTCTATTTCGGGTCTTTAAAATGCGATTGCATGTTTTAGATCACGTGGATTTGCACGTGCCTAAGTCTTTTCTTTTATCCCTTTTCGGGCCACCTAGTTTGTGTGTTATGAACACTCCACTACGTGGGCGAATTCGAGCGGGGCTTGCTTTGATGCAATATGTGTCCTACCTCGTGGTATGGCGTAGATGCAATGCAAACTCACGCTACTCCAAAGGGAAAACCCGAAATGTAAAGACAATACTGAAGGGAAATAACTGAAGGGAAATAACCGAAGAGAAATAACCGAAGGGAAATGACTTGAAATATAAATGCCGAAGGGAGATATGTATATATAATATGTATATGAGCCCTTACTCGGGTCTTGCAAATAAGAGCGAAGGCTCAATGTGGGTGCGTGCTTGAATTGAAAGACTTACACACACGACATGAAATTAAACCCAAATATAAATTGCAGTATGGCCTTGACTAAGGTCTTGGGAGTAAGAGCGAAGGCTCAGTGTGTGTGAGAGTGCTTGAATTGAAGTACTACACACACGACATAAATGAAACCCAAATATAACTGCAATAAGGCCTTTACTAAGGTCTTGGGAATAAGAGCGAAGGCTCAATGTGTGTGACAGTGCTTGAATTGAAAGACTTACTCACACGACATGAAATTAAACCCAAATAGTATAGGTCGGCCCTTACTTGGGTCTTTCAAATAAGAGCGAAGGCTCAATGTGTGTGAAAGTGCTTGAATTGAAAGACTTACTCACACGACATGAAATGAAACCCAAATAGTATAGGTCGGCCCTTACTTGGGTCTTTCAAATAAGAGCGAAAGCTCAATGTGTGTGAGTGCTTGAATTGAAAGACAACGCACCCAACTTAAGCAAAAACCCTTCGAAAATGAAAGTATATATATATACTTATGTATTAGGGGCTGATTAGGCCCGTGTGTGTTCAAAATCGTGCACAACTAAGAGAGTGCACGTGTGTGGGTGTCCCAAGCCACGTTATTACAAGCGGGGGGAGACTATGCTCCGTTATTACAACCCCGTATCAAATTGAATCTCAAGCAAGTATACAACTAAAGACCGAGTTTAGGCACTTATGAGTAGCTGGTCCGTAGAGGCCTTGGTTGAGCGTGGGCTTGGCCTTCGCCTTGGGCTGCAAACGGGAGCTCCGCGAGGGTGGATGACAAAGGGTGTTGGCCGGCTGCAAGTGGGGCGCGGGATAGGCGCCTCGAAGGTGGCCGGCTGCAAATGGGTGTCGCCTTGATGTGGGCGATTAAAGGGCTGGGCCAAGTAAGTGTGTAGGGTCACTAGGAGAGTCTAGAGTATTGGGGAGTATGGACCTAAAGGGGATTTAAGGGAAGGCCGAATGGGAGTCTTATAGGGTAGCCGGATGTAGATGGGATGGTTAGGTAGTGGCCGGTAGTTTAGGTTGTGCTAGGTTCGGCTAAGGGATAATGGTGCAGCAAAGGGCTGATGTGTAGGTGAGATGATGGTATGGTGGGTGGCTAGGAATGGAGAGGGAGTAGAGAAGGAGTTAGGTAGCGTTGGGGGGTACTTACCGAATGGGGAGAGGCGGTGGATGGAAGAGAGAAGCCGGGTGGTTGGGATGGAGAGCAAGTGGTGGCGTCCGACTGGGAGATGGTGGTGGCGTGGAGAGCAGGTGGCGGTGTAGGTGGAGTAGGTGGAGGTGTAGGTGGAGCAGGTGGGAGATGGTGGGACTCGGCTAGACTTGGGGAAGGAAGGGACCCGGCTGGGATGGGTGAAGCCACTAGCTAGCCAAAACACGCCCCCAAGGGGGGGGGGTTAAATAGGGATGGGTAGGTCGGTTAGGGCTGGGTTTGGGGTAGTGGTCAGGTGGTTTAGGTAGGGTGGTATGTAGATAAGGTGGGCTGGAAAGGGTTGGGCCAGATATTTTGAAAACTAGCGGTTTGGGTAGATTGTGGGCTAGGGGTGGTTTAGGGGTTTAGGGCTAGGTTAGGTGGTTGGGTTTTAGGGTGAGGTTTAGTGAGCTAGGTTAGGTGATTAGGCTAGGTTTAGGCTAGGTTTAGGGAAATTAACCTAGGTTTAGGGAAGGATTAGGGAAGTGGGTTAGGTGATTAGGCTCAGATTAGGGGGGTAGGCTAGGATTAGGTGTTTTGGGTTAGGTTTAGGTGAAGGAGCTCCCTTTGCATGGCCCGTAGACTTTAACCATATCATGTTGGTGCAGCCCTAGGTTAGGTTTTGGCTAATTACAAGCTTAAACCCACTCAATTAGGCTAACCCACATGATTAACCCCAAACTTGACGCACAAGTCAAGCTTAATTACAACCCTCTTGATATTTTTCATCCCCACTTTCTCTCATGCCTATGATCCCACGTGAATTTCAAGTGGGCCCCACCTCCATTTATGAGAAGGTGATGTGGGCCATGGATATGGATATTGGATTGGATCTCTGGATCCAAATCCAAATCCAAGTCCACATATGGGTTTGGATTGGGATCTGGATATATATGGTCCAGATCCAATCCAAACTGAACTCTGACTCCTTCGAGCTGGGTTCGAAACGGACGATTCGTGCGGGGTCAGATAGCATCAGTACTCCGTCTACGTTGGGTCTTCGCCAACATGGTCGTCCGCCTCCGTTTCTGCCTTCCGGAGATGATTTCAAATGATATTTTGATAAGAACAGGGTCTTGGATGTTCGAGATCCTGGGGGTATGGATGTGATACGAGAGTTGCTGTGCCAGGCTTGACATGTGCTCTGGTTCTGGGCTCTCTTTGACATTGCTGGTCCTATCTTGATTAGGCCAAGCTGCTTTGGGGTTTCAAAAATAGGTTTTAACAGGTTTTCAAAAGCTATATTACATATTTTTGAAATATGAAGTTTAAAACGTATATACAGGGTTGTCTGGAAGGCTCCTGGGTTTCCAGACTCAAAATAGCCCTTTGGGGCTGCTTTTACAAAACCAGATGAATTTGAGAAATTCGTGGGATTTCGGGGTGTTTACACAGCCCAAGGCGACACTCAAGCCCAAGCTCAAGCAAGTCACCTCCGGACTAGCTATACGTAAGTGCCTAACTCGATCCTTGTTTATAGACTTGCTTAAGCTTAATTAAATTTGATATGGGGTTGTAATAATGGAGCATTGTCTCCCCCCGCTTGTAATAACGTGGTTTGGCACACCCACACACATGTGCACTTGAGCCTATCTCGCTCTTAGCTGCACACGATTTTGACACACACATGGGCCTAATCAGCTTTTAAGATATAGACTTACTTATATAATTTAAGTTGCGTGGGGTTTTGTTTAAGTTGTGTGTGTTGTCTTTCAATTCTCGCACTCACACACATTGAGCTTTTGCTCTTATTTGTAAGACCCTAGTAAGGGTCGTGTCATAATTTCCCTTGGGTGTTTTAATTTCATGTCGTGTGTGTAGTACTTCAATTCTACACTCACACACATTGAGTTTCGCTCTTACTCCCAAGACCTTAGTCAAGGCCTATTGCAATTTATATTTGGGTTTAATTTCATGTCGTGTGCGTAGTATTTCATTTCTACACTCACACAAATTGAGCTTTCGCTCTTACTCCCAAGACCTTAGTTAAGGCCATATTGCAATTTATATTTGGGTTTCATTTAAGTCGTGTGAGTTGCCTTTTAATATACACACAACACCCATGCAACACGTTGGCGACCTTCGGGCCCATATATATTATAAGTATTTCCCTTTCGGCTATGTCTTTAAGATTTGGGTTTTAAGGTTCAGTCGTATGCGTAGTCTTTACATATATACATGGCACACACTTGCACAATTGAGCCTTTCCGCTCTTAAGATATAGCCATATTTCCCTTTTGCAAATTACATTCAAGTCATTTCCCTTCCGCATTGTCTTTCAAATTCGGTTTTTCCCTTTAGAGTTGCGTGAGTTTGCATTGCATATACGCCATACCACGAGTTAGGACACATATTGCATCAAAGCAAACCCCACACTCCCGCTCAAAGTCGCCCCACTTAGGTCACGTGTTCATAACACACACCTAGTTGGCCCAAAAAGGGATAAAAAGAAAGACAGGCACGTGCAAATCCACGTGAAATAAAACTTGAAAATCATACAAAAACAGCCCGAATCGAACACCTCAAACATTTTCGTAGGTTCTCATATTTAAAAACTCAATTTTTTAAGCATACAGACTGACCCTTGCGCATCGGTGCAAGAAGGTCTGCGACGAAAAGAGCTTGCATGCTCACAGTCGCCACGTTAGGAGTCAGATTTCAAAATATCTCTTCGCTAGCTTAAGTAAGCTAGTTGGCACGCCCTTTTGCTTAAATAGGACTTAGACACACAAAAAATAAATTTGCTTCAGGCCTAAGAACCAGAAGCGGGGATTTTCTAGATTCTACAGGATTTGGCACGCCCAGTGGGACGTGAGTCTTTTGAAAATCGAGTCACATAAGAAACCTTGCGAAATTTTTTTCCAAAGGTGTCATTTTTAACTCTTTTGTTGTGCTTCATACGTGTAGGATTTTTGAAAAGCTTGAAAGCATGTCAAAATCTAATCCAAGTGAAGTGTCGAGCCAAGGCTCATGCGCATCAAGTTCTCATTCTAGGAGGATTTTGAAAAATAAAATCAAACTAGAAGAGATAGAAGATTTGAGAAGGGAATTCGAGGCCAAAATCGATGCTCTTAGCCAAGAGACTGAAGCAGGCGATTCATGTTCATCGAATGGTGAACAAAAGGCCAAGAAAAAAACTGAAAAACCTTGCAAACATAAAGAGGCCTCCGTAATGGAAGGCAACCAATACCACGAGTCCTTCACACAAAAGGATCGTAAAGCCCCACAGCAGCTGCTGAAAGGGCAAAATAAAGAGAAAAGGAGTTATGCCCTGTCTGATTTCCTACCTATGGATTATGAAACAGACAGTGATGATGAAATACCGAACTTCCATCGGTATGATGGCATGGGAGACCCTAGGTCTCACTTGCAACTTTTCTCACGTCGAGCCCATAAGAAGAAAAAGGACTCGATGAAATGGGTGTATTGGTTCCCTTTATCCCTTAAAGGCACAGCTGCCAAATGGCTGGCTTCCTACGATCTAAGCCAGTTCGCTACTTTTGAAGAGTTAGCGAACTACTTTATGCAAAGGTTTGCACATAACGTAGAAGTCATGCCGACTTTAAACACTTTAAGGGATACAAAGCAAGGCATGAACGAAGACGTACATGCCTTCATTATTCGATGGAGGTCCCTTTTAGGGCAAGTGCGAGAGCCAATATCCGAAGGATTTGCAGTCATGCTCATCCTGGATAATTTTAAAAATGAGCTAAAGACCCTTCTCTCACTTCACGAAATCTCAACTTTCCATAAGTTGATCAAAAAAGCATCCCTTTTCGAAACCAACTTGAAAAAGGGGATATATAATCACCTATGGAAAGGAAGTCCCATTTCAAAAACTCGCTTGGAGATGCCCATCAACTATGGGCCATCCACCATGGACAAAGGGGCAAAGCCCCATAAAATTGCCAATGTCCGGGCGGATACAAGCCCGGCGACAACTTCAAAAAATTTTGAAAAACTAGAAAACAAAAAGGAGAGAAACTTCCAAAAACCTGTTGAAAAACGGAAATACACTCCGCTGGGGCAACCTGTGTCGGAGGTTCTAGACCTCCTACTTGCCCAAGGCATGATTGAACTCCCCGAAATCCCCGAGGGAGTCACTTCCAAAGGGGGATATTTAAATCGCTTTTGCAAATATCATCGGCTCAAAGGCCATGATACAAAGCGTTGTTTCTCCCTTTTAAACAAAATCGAGAACTTGATAGCGGAGGGCCGGCTCCAGGTCACTGCGGAACCTGAGCCAACTCAAGCTATCTTTAAAGAACCCTTTCCCAAGTACGCCAGTAGCAGTGGGAAAGGAAAAGAGGTATGTACCCTCACCTTTTCGAAAGATCTAGCGCATTCATCAGAGTCTGGTCGATCCACTTGTGCGTCTACTCTTGTACTTTACAAGAAACCCGCCCAAGTAGTCATCCGGGGACCACCAAGAGCTGAATCCCTGGCTAAACCAGTTTTAAAAATCCAAGGTGCTCCAAAACTCACGATTAGAGCTAGTTTAAGTGCGAACCCTAGGTTGGTCGTGGGGGAGGTGACAAGATCCGGGAGGATCTATCAACCCCCGCACCTATAAAGTACTAAAAAGGTGGCCAGCATGTATTCCTAGAGTTTTGCCAAAAGCAGACAATGGGAAAATCGTTTTAAACCCTTATGACTTCGAAAACCATCTTTCACAGATTCCTATCCACATGTCCATCCTAGAGCTAATACAAACTTCGCCTAGGCATAGACTCGTGCTAGAGAAAATTCTAGAAAGAGCTAAGGTTAGTTCGAACATAAGTCCTGAATCCCTGTCTGACCAAGTGGCGTCAATAGGAGCAAAATCGCCCACCACCTTTTCGGAAGATGATGTAGATAGACCCTACGAAACCCATAACCAGGCCCTACATATCGAGGTGGTTCTGAATAACCACTCTCTGGACAGGTGCCTTGTCGATGGGGGAGGAGGGCTCAACATCCTTCCACTTCATGTGGCGTATCAAATCGGAGTCACCTTGACTTCTGTGAACCCAAGTCCCATTGTTATCATTGGATACGATGGAAATCCGTCTAGACCCTTAGGATCGATCGAACTCCCGATGGAAACGGGAGGGATCACACACAAGGGGGTGTTCCATGTCTTGGACATCCACCCCCATTATAACCTGTTGTTGGGAAGGCCCTTGATACACAGCTTGTGCGCTGTGCCATCCACCTTCCACAGGTGTGTAAAGATCCCTTTCAGGGACCAAGTCGTGGTGATCCTAGGTGAGAATCATCCTCAGCTTCAAGGGATCATAAACTCCACTTGTTTGTCAAGTTCCCAGGCTCATGAGGCTAACCTAGAGCAGACCATGGTTGAGCCGCCAAGGCTTGTGTTAGCAAACCCTAGGAACGTCGTACACGTCAGGGGACTACCCAAAGTTGGCCCCCTCCCAATCCTGACCCTTCTAGGAAGACCCAAACATCTCCTATTTCCAAAACCCCTGGACAAAAAGCCATACGTGCATAAAATGGACGACAGCAAGTTCCAGGACCACGATTTATACTCTAACTTTTCAAAAAACAAAAAATCGTAGAACATGCTGTTGAACATGGGCTATACGCCCTATAAAAGTCTAGGGGCACAAAACCAGGGTCTCCTAGAACCAATACTTCCTAGGGCCAACCCAAGCCGATATGGGATCGTCTATACTCCCAAAATACCACCAAAGCCACCCCCTATGACCACCTTGGTCAAGGGTGCCTTGGAGCCTACCCTAGAAGAGACCTACGATTTAGACCTCTTATTCCGAGTCTAACCTGTAGTGTTTTCACTTTGTAGGTATGATGGAAGATCCCTTTTATGAAAATACAAAAACATTTGAAAAACATAAAATCGAAAAAATCGAAAAATTGCAAAAACCAAAAACATTGGAAAATCAAAAACTCAAAAATAGAGTAGTTTGTATAGTTCCTAAAGTTCTTGTTTTACAAAAACCCAAAAAAATCGAAAATCTACAAAATACCAAAAAGATTTTGTACATAGCTGCTCCTGGTAAGACTTTGGAAAAAGAAAAGGATTTCGAAAGGAACATCATCTGCATAGCCAGACCAAAAATTTCGAAATCAATTGAAAATCCAAATGTAAAACCAGGTCTTTTGAAAACTCACGCATCAAATTCTCTCAGGTCTATAACCCACGAGAATGAACGAAGCCCAGAGGTGGATCCCCTTGAGGAAGATCCCACTTCTGAGCTCCCAGAATTTCATAAAATTCTCGATTTTGAAAGACCTTCCAATTCAGTAGGAGGAGATTTCATAGAGGTGAACCTAGGGAGTGATTCAAATCCCAAACTCATCAAGATAGGTGCATGTTTGCATGAGCATGAAAGATCAACATTCATTGCATTTCTACGAACCTACCTAGATGTGTTTGCATGGACGTATGAAGACATGCCGGGCATAGACCCCAGCATTGTCGAACATCGTCTTCCCTTAGATGCGGATGTAAAACCCATAAAGCAGAAGCTTAGGAAAATACATCCGAATGTACACACACAAGTCAAAGAGGGTTTAGAAGATCTGCTAAACGACAGATTTATAAAACCCATTGCGTATTCTGATTGGTTATCAAACATCGTTGTGGTTCGAAAAACCAATGGGAAAATTTGAATATGTATCGATTTCAGAAACCTTAATAAAGCCACTCCAAAGGATAATTATCCTTTACCAAACATAGATTTGATAGTCGATAGTACTGCAAATCATGAGATGTTTTCGTTTATGGATGGCTATTCAGGGTATAACCAAATTAAATTAAGTCCATGAGATCAGGGTAAGACCGCATTCACAACCCCGTGGGGCAAGTACTGCTATACAGTCATGCCCTTTGGATTGAAAAATGCCGGCGCAACATACCAGAGATCCATGACCACGATCTTCCATGATCAGATTCATGAGCTCGTAGAAGTGTATGTAGATGATCTCTTGGCAAAATCCAAAACCCGATGCACTCATATCGAATGTTTGCAAAAAAATTTCGAAAGGCTTAGGCTTTACAAAGTAAAGCTAAACCCTCAAAAATGTGTATTCAGGGTAGAGTCTGGAAAGCATCTAGGCTTTATGGTGAGCCAAAGGGGTATAGAAGTCGACCCCTCTAAGTGTCGAGCCATCATAGACATGGCTCCACCCTCCAATCTCACACAAATTCGTAGCCTCCAGGGTCGATTACAGTCCGTTCGCCGATTTATATCAAATCTGGCAACTAGATGTGAACCCTTCAACAAACTATTGAGGAAGGGCATGAAATTTTTATGGGATGATGACTGCTAGAAGTTCTTCGAGAGACTAAAGGCATACCTAGTTAATCCCCCTGTTTTGAATCCTCCGAAGCAAGGAAAACCGCTTTTACTTTACATTTCTGTGCATGCGAAGGCTTTGGGAGCCCTATTGGCTCAATACGAGGATGACACCCATAAGGAGTATGCCATCTATTATATTTCGAAAACTCTCTTGGCTTACGAACGGAATTATCAAGCCACGGAGAAGACATGCTTGGCCCTAGTCTAGGCCTGCTAGAAATTTCGACACTGTTTCCTAGATCATGAGATCTGGATAGTGTCCAAGCTTGACCCAATCAAGTACTTGTTCGAAAAACCCATTCTCACTGGTAGATTGGGAAAATGGCAACTCCTTCTAATGGAGTATGACCTGAAATACCACCACCAAATCTCCATTAAGGGGCAAGCCCTGGCTGACTACGTGGCTGAGTTCCCCCTGGAAGACGCATATCCCACACTTGATGAAATGCCTGATGAAGGCATATTGCAAAACCATTTTCAAAACCACATTTTGGCAAACTCTTTCGAAAACCAAGTGTGGAGAATGCACTTCGATGGGGCACGAAGCCAACGAGGGGCTGGTGCCGGGGTCATCCTCATCTCCCCTGAAAAGGGCGAGATTCCCATAGCAATCCGCCTAGATTTCGAATGTTCCAACAACATAGCTGAGTATGAAGCACTCATATAAGGCTTAAGGATTTCGAAAACTCTAGGGGCATCATGCATCGAGGTCTTTGGAGATTCGCTCCTTGTTATAAACCAGGTTTTGAAATTTTGGCAAGTACGTAACGAAAAACTACTTCCATATCGCGAGTTGGCCACTCGATTGGTTGAGTCATTCCAATCGTGTAAACTCACACACATAGGAAGAGAGGATAATGGCATTGGGTTTAGCCCTAAAGGTCGATCCCATCTCAGGGACCCGATCTTTAGAAATATGGCATGCACATAACCCATCCACACACGATTTGGGTATTTGCCAAAATAACCCAGATTCTGTTGAAAAACCTTAGTTTTACGACATCAAGTATTTTCTAGAAAATGGAGGATTCACCGAGGATGCCACATCCAAAGATAAGGCATTCATCCGTAAAATTTTGACCCGATACACCATTCTGGGTGGGATTCTATACAAGAAAAGTTTTACCGGCATCCTACTTAGGTGTATCGATCTAGAGGAGGCTAGGATAGTGATGCATGAGTTCCACGATGGAGAATGTGGAGGTCATGTTAATGCCAATATGATGGCAATGAAAATACTTAGAGCGGGCTATTTTTGGTCCACCTTGAAAAGGGATTGTCATGATCATGTTAGGAAGTGTCATCCATGTCAAGTGCATGGGCACGCCATTCATATCCCCTCATCTGCATTGCATTCCGTGGTCAGCCCCTGGCCATTCACCATGTGGGCGTTTGACATCGTAGGCCCTATATTTCCAAAAGCCTCGAATGGGCATCAATTCATTTTAGCAGCCATTGAGTATTTCTCCAAGTGGGTGGAAGCCATTTCCCTGACCAACGTACTGGGGCAACATGTGGTGGCTTTCATTAGGAGGAATATCCTGGCTCGATTTGGGGTTCCACGAGACCTTGTGTCTGATAATGGCACCCCATTCAAGAACGAGCGGATGGTTAAGTTGTGCAACACGTATGGCATAACTCACCACTTCTCTTCGCCCTACTACCCTCAAGGCAACGGCCAAGCCGAAGCTACAAATAAGACTCTCATTTGTATAATTGAGAAAACCTTAGAAAAGGGTAGGACGTGGCACAAGAAGCTGGATAAAGCCTTATGGGCTTATAGGACTTCCATATGGACTCCCACGAATGCCACACCATTCGAATTGGTCTATGGCACAAACGTCATTCTTCCCATTCATACTCAATTGCATTCATTCCATACATCCATTGCACTTGACCTCCCCGTAGAGACGCTTCAGCATACTAGGATGGCCGAACTAGATTTGCTAGATAAAAGGCGACTCCTTGCTATGGATCATGCTCGTGCATACTGGCAAAGGATAGCCCGACACTATGGCAAACACATGAGACCTCGCCACTTTGAAGTGGGAGATCTGGTTTTGAAAATCATCCACTATTGTGGCCCACATCCCCTTAGAAAGTGGCGCCCCAAGTGGGATGGACCCTAAGTTGTACGTGCAACCACCACGAATAATTCGTATTGGTTGATCGATGTAGAAGGTAGGAATTTAGCAAATCCTATCAATATTCAATACTTAAAGAAGTATTATGTGTAGGATTTGGGCTAAATTCCAATTTTCAAAAACTTTAGAGATAGTTGCCCTGAGACTTGAAAATAAGGTGCAAAGGCAAATCGTGTGACACTGAGTAAGAGAATTCACTCTTGTGAAAGAGTGGAGTTTTCCAAAATCGAGGTTACATTTCAAAATCCTTCTTCTTACAAAGAAAGGCCTAGTTCAATATAGCAAGATACTTGCAAGTAGTATGTGCTATTTCTAAATAGGCTGATCTAGAATGGATCGAGTGTGAGCTTGGGATAAGTCCTCCCCTCTTCTCTTCTCCTTCCAAAAGGAAAACATGGCCCAAATAAAGGGAATTTTCCATCCAAAGTCTCTTAACAAAAGAAAGAAAGCAGAATCCAAAGGAAAAATCGATTCTCTTGTGAAAAAGAGGGATTAAAGAAAAAATACTCTCAAAGGAAGACCCTCTATGAAAAAAAAGGAAAAAGAGGCCAAAAAGCTCAAAAAGAGCAGTGTTTCGCCTTCTATGCCTTAAACCACGGGATGCTTCAGAAGGGACCGTGGTATCTCTTTCCCATCCCTGGCTTATCCCAAGCTAAAACATGGTTCATTTCGAGGAATCCTAAAGTAAAAATAGGATTTACTTACTTGAATTTCATTTTGTTTGAGAATTCAGCGTTTCGAGTAAGACGTAGGAATTTGAAATATAGCTTGTTTTCTTATAAAACCTCCGCTAGATAAGCGAGTGTTAAGACTCAAGCAAAGGCAAACACGAAGAGCTCGAGATCCTTAGGATTGAGACTCAAGACAGTTATCCCTTTCGTAAATAGCTTTTGTAAATAAATTTTGAAAATCGTACATCGAACAACATAGGGTTTGCTCACTTGGAGCAACAGGCCTTCGTAAGTCTCAAGAGTTCGCCCATATCTGGTCTCTAGGAGGTTGCCATTCTTGGCACCCCACCCATGTCATGCATCTGCATTTCCATGCATAGACATTTGCATAACATGATCCCATTTTAGGACTAGATTCCATACATATCCCTTTGGCGTGATATCTCCTCCTACCAGGGTTTTTAAAAGTGAGATTTTGCTAAAGATTGGGACGATCCCATATTTTCGTGGATAGATCTAGGGAGACATCGAAAGGGGTGTTGTCGTCTTTGCCATTATTCAAATCAATTTGGATAATGACAAAGAGGGGTATTTGAAACACCCCGAAATCCCATGAACTTCTCAAATAACCTAGTTTTGTAAAAGCAGTCCCAAAGGACTATTTTGAGTCTGGAAACCCAGGAGCCTTCCAGACAAACCATGTACATATGTTTAAACTATATATGCTTTAAAATATATATAATATAGTTTTAAAACCCTTTTAAAAGATGTTCTGAAACTTGACATGAGCTCCGATTCCGGGCTCTCTTTTGCTCTTCTGGTCCTACTTTCATTAGGCCAAGTCGCTTCACAGCAACTCTCGTGTTAGATTCATCCCCAGGATCTCGAACGTCCAAGCCCCTGTTATTAACAAAAATCATTTGAAATCATCTCCGGAAGGTGAAAACAGAAGCGGGAGCTTTCTGCGTCTACAGGAGGTAGCTTCAACCCATTTGGAAAAGTACTCAATGGCTGCTAAGATAAACCTATGCCCATTTGACGCATGAGGAAATATTGGTCCTATGATGTCAAACGCCCACATGGTGAATGTCTAGGGGCTGACCACAGAATGCAATAAGGATGACGGGATATGGATGGCGTGTCCATGCACTTGACATGGGTGACACTTCCTAACATGGTCATGGCAATCTTGTTTTAAGGTGGACCAAAAATAACCCGCTCTAAGTATTTTCATTGCCATCATATTGGCATTTACATGCCCTCCATATTCTCCATCGTGGAATTCATGCATTATTATCCTATCCTCCTCCAGGTCGACACACCTTAGTAAGGTGCCAGTGAAACTTTTTTTGTAAAGAACCCCTCCCAAAATCAAATACCGGGTTGAAATTCTTTGTATAAAAGCTTTATCTTTAGATGTAGCAAATTTTGAAAGTCCTCCATTTTCTAAGAAACGTTTTATGTCTTGAAACCAAGATTTTTCAGTATTAGTTTGGTTGTTTTGGCAAATCTCAAGATCATGTATGGATGGAGTGGGCGAGTGCCATATTTCTAAGGGTCTGGTTACCAAAGTGGGATTGACCCTTAGGGCTGAGCCCAAGGATGAGAGGGCATCGGCTACGCCATTATCCTCTCTCCCTACGTGTGTAAGTGTACACGATTTGAACGACTCGACCAACTTGGTGGCCAACTCGTGGTATGGAAGAAGTTTTTCGTTTTTAACTTCCCAAATCTTTAACACTTGGTTTATGACAAGTAAAGAATCTCCAAAGACTTCAATGCATGATGCCCCTAGAGTTTTCAAAATTTTTTAAGCCTTTTATGAGTGCTTCATACTCGGCTGTGTTGTTGGAACACTCGAAATCTGGAAGAATGGCTATGGGTATTTCTCTCTTTTCAGGGGATATGAGGACGATGCCTGCCCCAGCCCCTCTTTGGTTTCATGCCCCATCGAAGTGCATCTTCCACACTTGGTTTTCATTTGAGCAATTTGATAGAATATGATTTTGAAATTGGTTTT
This sequence comes from Brasenia schreberi, assembly GCA_036023115.1. Lineage (NCBI taxonomy): Eukaryota > Viridiplantae > Streptophyta > Magnoliopsida > Nymphaeales > Cabombaceae > Brasenia > Brasenia schreberi. Next base: position 3,468,636 of record JAYKKT010000079.1, read on the forward strand.
GAAATATGCCTTCATCGAGCATTTTGTCAAGTGTGGGATATGAATCTTCCAAAGGGAAGTCAGCCATGTAGTCGGCTAGGGCTTGCGCCTTGATGGACGTTTGATAACGGAATTTCAAGTCATACTCCATCAAGAGGAGCTGCCACTTACCCAGCCTACCCATGAGGATAGGTTTTTCAAACAGGTGCTTGATTGGATCAACCCAGACACTATCTAGATCTCATGATCTAGGAAGTAGTGTCGAAATTTCTAGCAGGCCCACACCAAGGCCAAGCACGTCTTCTCCATGACTTGATAATTTTGTTCATAAGCCAATAGAGTTTTCGAAATATAGTAGATGGCATACTCTTTATGGGTATCATCATCATATTGAGCTAACAATACACCCAAAGCATTCGCATGCATAGAAATGTAAAGTAAAAGAGGTTTTCCCTGCTTTGGAGGGCTTAAAATAGGAGAATTAACCAAGTACGCTTTTAGTCTTTCGAAAGCTTTTTTGCAATCATTATCCCACAAAAATTTTGTCCCTCTTCTCAAAAGTTTGTTGAAGGGTTCGTATCTTGTAGCAAGGTTCGAAATGAACCTGCGAATTGATTGGAGGCGACCTTGGAGGCTACGAATTTGCGTAAGATTGGAGGGTGGAGTCATGTCTATGATGGCTCTACACTTAGAGGGGTCGACTTCAATGCCCCTTTGGCTTACCATAAAGCCTAAGAGCTTACCAGATTCGACTCCGAACATGCACTTTTGAGGGTTTAGCTTTACTTTGTAAAGCCTAAGCCTTTCAAAATTTTTTTGTAAGCATTCGATATGAGTGCATTGAGGTTTTGATTTAGCTAAGAGATCATTCACATATACCTCTACGAGCTCATGAATCTGATCGTGAAAGATCGTAGTCATAGCTCTTTGGTAGGTGGTGCCGGCATTTTTCAAACCAAAGGGCATGATTGTATAGCAGTACGTGCCCAGGGTGTTGTGAAAGCAGTTTTAGCCTGATCTCTTGGGGCTAATTTGATTTGGTTATATCCTGAATAGCCATCCATGAATGAAAACATTTCATGATTTGCCGTACTATCGACTATCAATTCAATGTTGGGTAAAGGAAAGTTATCCTTTGGAGTGGCCTTATTCAGGTTTCTAAAATCGATGCATATTCGAATTTTCCCACTGGATTTTTGAACTACAACAATATTTGACAACCAATCAGAATACGCAATGGGTTTTATAAAACCGGCTTTTAGAAGATCTTCTAAACCCTCTTTAACCTGCGCATGCACGTTTGGATGAATCTTTCTATTGCATTCGAATCTAGGGGAAGATAATACTCTACGACTCTTCGGTCTATACCCGGCATGTCTTCATACGTCCATGCAAACACATCGATGTAGGTTTTTAAGAATGCAATGAATGATGATGCTTCATGCTCATGCAAACATGCGCCTATCTTAATGTGTTTGGGCTTTGTTTCACTTCCTAGATTGATCTCTATGAAATCCCCTCCTATAGAATTCGAAGGTTTTTCAAAATCGAGAATTTTATGAAACTCTAGGAGCTCGGAGGTTGGATCTTCCTCCGGGCTTTGATCATTCTCGAGAGTATTGAATCCTAGGGAATTTGAACTTGATGTTTGAGTTTTGAAAACACCTGGTTTTTTACTTGGAATTTCAACGGGTTTCGAAGCTTTTGGTCTTGTTATGAAGACAACTTTCTTTTTGAAATCCTTGGCCTTTTCCAAACTTTTACCAGGAGCTGGTATATACAGGATTTTGTTTTTGGGTATTTCTGAATTTTTTATTTTTATTTTTTTGTAAAGAAAAGACACTTGGAGCTATACAAACAACAATTTTTTTGGTTTTTGCACAAATTTCTAATGTTTTTGGTTTTTGAGGTTTTCCAATTTGCTTTTGAATTTTGAGTTTTTCCAATTTTTTTGGATTTTGGTTTAAGAAGGGATCTTCCATCATACCTGTAAACACCCCGAAATCCCACGAATTTCTCAAATTCATCTGGTTTTGTACAAGCAGCCCCAAAGGGCCATTTTGAGTCTGGAAACCCAGGAGCCTTCCAGACAACCCTGTATATATGTTTTAAACTTCATATTTCAAAAATATATAATAGGGCTTTTGAAAACCTTTTAAAACACGTTTTTGAAACCCCGAAGCGGCTTGGCCCGATCAAGACAGGACCAGGAGAGTTAAGAAGAGCCCGGAATCGGAGCACATGTCGAGCCCGGCACAGCAACTCTTGTATCACATCCATACCCCAGGATCTCGAACGTCCAAGACCCTGTTCTTATCAAATTGTCATTTGAAGTCATCTCCGGAAGGCAAAAACGGAGGCGGACGATCATGTTGGCGAAGACCCAACGCAGACGGAGCACTGATGTTGTCAGGCCCCGCACAAACCATTCGTTTCGAACCCAGCTCAAAGGAGTCAGAGTTCAGTTTGGATTGGATCTGGACCATATATATCCAGATCCCAATCCAAACCCATGTGTGGACTTGGATTTGGATTTGGATCTAGAGATCCAATCCAATATCCATATCCATGACCCACATCACCTTCTCATAAATGGAGGTGGGGCCCACTTGAATTTCACGTGGGATCATGGGCATGAGAGAGAGTGGGGATGGATAATATCAAGAGTGTTGTAATTAAGCTTGACTTGTGTGTCAAGTTTGGGGTTAATCATGTGGGTTAGCCTAGTTAAGTGGGTTTAAGCTTGTAATTAGCCAAAACCTAACCTAGGGCTGCACCAACATGATATGGTTAAAGTCTATGGGCCATGCAAAGGGAGCTCCTTCACCTATCACCTAACCCTAAACACCTAATCCTAGCCTTCCACTCTAATCCACCCCTAATCTGAGCCTAATCACCTAACCCACTTCCTTAATCCCGGCCTAATCCCAACCTAATCACCTAACCCACTTCCCTAATCCTTCCCTAAACCTAGGTTAATTTCCCTAAACCTAGCCTAATCCTAGCCTAATCACCTAACCTAGTTCACTAAACCTCACCCTAGAACCCAACCACCTAACCCAACCCTAAACCCCTAAACCACCCCTAGCCCACAATCTACCCAAACCACTAGTATTTAAAATATCTGGCCCTACCCTTTCCAGCCCACCTTATCTTCATACCACCCTACCTAAACCACCTAACCACTACCCCAAACCCAGCCCTAACCGACCTACCCATCCCTATATAAACCCCCCCCCCCCTTGGGGGCGGGCTCTCCTATCTAGTCGCCTTCCCCAAGCCCAGCCGGTACCCCACTTCCCAGCCCAATCGAACCCAGCTACCTGCTCCGCCTGCACCACCACCATCCCTCCATCCCACCACCACTTGCACCGCCATCTCCACCACCTCCCAGCCGAACCATTTGCTCCACCACACCCGGCTGCTCTCTTCCATCCACCGCCTCTCATCAAGCACGGTTAGTACCCCATCCTTCATCTCACCTTCTTCACTCCCTCTCCACTCTCAGCCACCTAACCCCCTACCATAACATCCTACCACCAGCCATTCCCCTTTGCTGCCACCATTCTCACTCAGCCGAACCTAGTACATCCTAACTACCCGCCACTACCTAACCAACCTAACTACACCCGGCCACCCTATTAGACTTCCTAAGACCTGCCCATAACACTCCCTTACACCCACTATCCCCACTACCACCTAGCCCCATCACCTAACTAGCTACCTTCCCATACTCCAGCCTTAGTCATCCTAGCAGCCCGCCACCACCACATTCCCCTAGTCGGCCACTCCAACCGACTATCCCTTCCATTCGGCCAACCATCTCTTTTCCCCTAGGTGTCCCATTCGGCCTTCCCTTAAGCTCCCCTTAGGTCCATACTCCCTAACACTCTATACTCTCCTAGTGACCCTACATACTCACTTGGCCCAGCCCCTTTAATCCCCGACACCAAGGCGACACCCACTTGCCGCCGGCCACCATCAAGGCGCCTATCCCGCGCCCCATTTGCAGCCGGCCAGCCCCCTTTGTCGTTCACCCTCGCGGAGCTCCCATTTGCAGCCCAAGGCGAAGGCCAAGCCCACGCTCAAGCAAGGCCTCTACGGACCAGCTACTAGTAAGTGCCTAACTCGGTCTTTAGTTGTATACTTGCTTGAGATTCAATTTGATACGGGGTTGTAATAACGGAGCATAGTCTCCCCCCGCTTGTAATAACGTGGCTTGGCACACCCACACCCGTGCACTCTCCTAGTTGTGCACGATTTTGAACACACACGGGCCTAATCAGCCCATAATACATAAGTATATACATATACTTTCATTTTCGAAGGGTTTTGCTTAAGTTGGGTGCGTTGTCTTTCAATTCAAGCACTCACACACATTGAGCTTTCCCTCTTATTTGAAAGACCCAAGTAAGGGCCGACCTATACTATTTGGGTTTCATTTCATGTCGTGTGTGTAAGTCTTTCAATTCAAGCACTCCCACACACATTGAGCCTTCGCTCTTATTTGAAAGACCCAAGTAAGGGCCGACCTATACTATTTGGGTTTCATTTCATGTCGTGTGTGTAAGTCTTTCAATTCAAGCACTTTCACACACATTGAGCTTTCGCTCTTATTCCCAAGACCTTAGTAAAGGCCTTATTGCAGTTATATTTGGGTTTCATTTATGTCGTGTGTGTAGTACTTCAATTCAAGCACTCTCACACACATTGAGCCTTCGCTCTTACTCCCAAGACCTTAGTCAAGGCCATATTGCAATTTATATTTGGGTTTCATTTCATGTCGTGTGTGTAAGTCTTTCAATTCAAGCACGCACCCACATTGAGCCTTCGCTCTTATTTGCAAGATCCGAGTAAGGGCTCATATACATATTATATATACATATCTCCCTTCGGCACTTACTTTACAAGTCATTTCCCTTCGGTTATTTCCCTTCAGTATTGTCTTTACATTTCGGGTTTTCCCTTTGGAGTAGCGTGAGTTTGCATTGCATCTACGTCATACCACGAGGTAGGACGCATATTGCATCAAAGCAAGCCCCACTCGAATTCGCCCATGTAGTGGAGTGTTCATAACACACAAACTAGGTGGCCCGAAAAGGGATAAAAGAAAAGACTTATGCACGTGCGAATCCACGTGATCTAAAAACATGCAATTGCCTTTTAAAGACCCGAAATAGACACCTCGAAACGCTTCGTAGACTTTCTCTCCAAAAACTCGATTTTTTGCAAAGCGTACAGACTGACCCTTGCGCATCGGTGCAAGAAAGTCTGCGACGACAAGAGCTCACTTGCTCACAGTCGCCACGTTTAGAAGTCAGTGTTAAATATATCTTCGCTAGCTTAGGTAAGCTAGCTGGAATGCCCTGTTTGCATACATAGGCCTTAGACACACGAGAGGATCCGCTCCGAGCCTTGAAAAGGCGAGAGGCGGGGATTTTCGTGCGTCTACAGAGATTGGCACGCCCGGTGGGACGTGAGCCTTTCAAAAATCGAGTTTTCAGGTAGAAGTCTTGCGAAAATTTTGTAAAAGGTGTCATTTTAACTTGTTTTCTTTGCTTGTACTTAGGACATTTTGAAAAAAGCTTGAAAAGCATGTCAAAATCCAATCCAAGTGAAGTGTCGAGCCAAGGCTCATGCGCATCAAGTTCTCACTCTAGGAGGATTTTCAAAAACAAAATCAAACTAGATGAAATCGTGGACTTGAGAAGGGAGTTTGAGGCCAAAATCGATGCTCTCAGCCAAGAGGCTGAAGTAGGTGATTCATGTTCATCGAACGGTGAACAAAGGCCTAAAAAGAAATCTGAAAAACCTCGCAAGCACAAAGAGGCCTCCGTAATGGAAGGCAACCAATACCACGAGTCCTTCACACAAAAGGACCGTAAAGCCCTACAGCAGTTGCTGAAAGGGCAGAATAAAGAGAAAAAGAGCTACGCCCTATCTGATTTCCTTCCTATGGATTACGAAACAGACAGCGACGATGAAATACCGAACTTAAACCGATATGATGGCATCGGAGACCCTAGGTCTCACTTGCAGCTTTTCTCACGTCGAGCCCATAAGAAGAAAAAGGACTCGATGAAATGGGTGTATTGGTTCGCTTTATCCCTTAAAGGCACAGCTATCAAATGGCTGGCTTCCTATGACTTAAGCCAGTTCGCTACTTTTGAAGAGTTAGCGAACTGCTTCATGCAAAGATTTGCACATAACGTAGAAGTCACGCCGACTCTGAATACCTTAAGGGATACAAAGCAAGGCATGAACGAGGACGTGCATGCCTTCATTATAAGATGGAGGTCGCTTTTGGGCCAAGTGCGAGAGCCCATATCAGAAGGATGCGCAGTAATGCTCATCCTGGATAATTTTAAAAGCGAGTTAAAAACCCTTCTCTCGCTCCATGAGATTTCAACTTTCCATAAGTTGATCAAAAAGTCCTCCCTTTTCGAAACCAACTTGCGAAAAGGGATATACGATCACTTATGGAAAGGAAGTGCCGTTTCAAAAACCCGTTTGGAAAAGCCCATCGCATATGGGCTGCCCACGACGGACAAAGGGGCAAAGATCCATAAAATCGCCAATGTCCGGGTGGATCCAGGCATGGCGGGCACTTCCAAAAATTTCGAAAAATTAGAAAATAAGAGGGAGTGCAATTTTCAAAAACCGGTTAAAAAACGGGAGTATACTCCGCTGGGGCAACTTGTGTCGGAGGTCCTAGACCTCCTACTTGCCCAGGGCATGATAGAACTCCCTGAAATCCCCGAAGGAGTCACTTCCAAAGGGGGGTATTTAAACCGATTTTCTAAGTATCATCGGCTCAAAGGCCATGATACCAAACGCTGCTTCTCTCTCTTAAATAAAATTGAGAACTTAATAGCAGAAGGTCGGCTCCAGGTCACTGCGGAACCTGAGCCACCTCAAGTTATCTTCAAGGAACCCTTTCCCAAACACGCCAGTGGCAGTGGGAAAGGAAAGGAGGTATGTACCCTCACCATTTCCAAGAAACTAGCACGAAAGCCAGAACCTGGTCGACCTACTTGTGCGCCCATTCTTGTACTATACAAGAAGCCCGCCCAAGTCGTCATTCGGGGACCACCAAAAGTGGAATCCCTGGTAAAACCAGTTTTGAGAATCCAAGGTTCTCCTCAGCTCATCCTTAGAGCCAAGTTTAGCGCAAACCCTAGGCTGGTCGTGGGGGAAGTCACTAGATCCGATAGGATCTATCAACCCCCGCACCTTCAAGGTGCTCAAAAGGTGGTCAGTGTGCCTGGCCCCTCAAAAGCATGTATCCCTAGTGGTTTGCCAAAAGCAGATAAGGACAAAGTCATCCTAAATCCTTATGACTTCGAAAACCACCTTTCAAAGATTCCTATTCACATGTCTATCCTAGAGCTTATAGAAACCTCGCCTAGGCATAGACTTATATTAGAGAAAATTCTAGAAAGGGCCAAGGTTGATTCGAACATAAGTCCGGAATCCTTGTCTGCCCAAGTGGCTTTATTAGGAGCAAAATCGCCCATCACTTTCTCGGAAGATGATGTAGATAGACCCTACGAAACCCATAACCAGGCCCTGCATATCGAGGTGGTTCTAAACAACCACTCTCTGGACAGGTGCCTAGTCGATGGTGGAGGAGGGCTCAACATCCTTCCACTTCATGTGGCGTACAAAATCGGAGTCACCTTGACTTCAGTGAACCCAAGCCCCATCGTTATCACTGGATACGATGGGAATGCGTCTAGACCTTTAGGATCCATCGAACTCCCAATGGAAACGGGAGGGATCGAACACACGGGGGTGTTCCATGTCTTGGACATCCACCCCCATTATAACCTGTTGCTGGGAAGGCCCTGGATACACAGTTTGTGCGCTGTGCCATCCACCTTCCACAGGTGTGTCAAGATCCCTTTTAGGGACCAGGTCGTAGTGATCCTAGGTGAGAGTCACCCACAGCTTCAGGGGATCATAAACTCCCCTTGTTTATCAAGCTCCCAGGCCCATGAGGCTAACCTGGGGCAAATTATGGTTGAGTCACCTCGGCTCGTGTTGAACAACCATAGGAAGGTTGTATGTGTAAAGGGGCCGCCCAAAGCAGGCCCCCTCCCGACTTTAATCCTCCTAGGAAAACCCAAGTGTTCCCTATTTCCAAAGCCCCTGGACAAGAGGCCATACGAGCCTAATATAGACGATAGCATGTTCCAGGACCACGACTTATACCAAACCTTTTCAAAAAACAAAAAGTCGTGGAACATGTTGTTGAACATGGGCTACACGCCCTACAAGAGTCTAGGGGCGCAGAACCAGGGTCTCCTAGAGCCCATCCTTCCTAGGGCCAACCCAAGCCGATATTGGATCGGCTATACTCCCCGAATACCGCCGGAGCCACCCCCTGTGACCACCTGGGTCAAGGGTGCCCCGGAACCTGCCTTAGAAGAGACCTACGATTTAGATCTCCTATTTCGAGTCTAACCCGTAGTGTTTTCCCTTTGTAGGTATGATGGAAGATCCCTTTTCTAAAAATACCAAAAACATTTGAAAAGCTTAAAATCAAAAAAATCAAAAAAAGAAAAACCAAAAACAAAGGAAAAACAAAAACTCGAAAAAAGAGTACTTTGTATAGTTCCCAAGGTTCTTGTTTTACAAAAACCCAAAAAAATCGAAAATTTGGAAAATACCAAAAAGATTTTGTACATAGCTGCTCCTGGTAGGACTTTGGCAAACGAAAAGGATTTCGAAAGAAACGTCGTCTGCATAGCCAGACCAAAAATTTCGAAATCACTTGAAAATCCAAGTACAAAACCAGGTCATTTTGAAAACCACGCATCAAGTTCCCTCGGGTCTATAGCCCACGAGAATGATCATAGCCCAGAAGTGGATCCCCTTGAGGAAGATCCCACTTCTGAGCTCCTAGAATTTCATAGAATTCTCGATTTTGAAAGACCTTCCCAATCAGTAGGAGGAGATTTCATAGAGGTAAACCTAGGGGATGATTCCAATCCCAAAACCATCAAAATAGGCGCATGCTTGCATGAAACCGAAAGGTTAGCATTCATTGCAATTCTACGAACCTATTTAGATGTGTTTGCATGGACGTATGAAGACATGCCGGGCATAGATCCCAGCATTGTCAAGCATCGTCTTCCCTTAGATGCAGGTGTAAAACCCATAAAGCAGAAGCTTAGGAAAATACACCCGAATGTACACACGCAAGTCAAAGAGGGTTTAGAAGATCTGCTAAAAGCCAGATTTATAAAACCCATTGCGTATTCTGATTGGTTGTGAAATATCGTTGTGGTTCGAAAAACCAATGGGAAAATTCGAATATGCATCAATTTTAGAAACCTGAATAAAGCCACTCCAAAGGATAATTATCCTTTCCCAAACATAGATTTGATAGTCGACAGTACTTTAAATCATGAAATGTTTTCATTCATGGATGGCTATTCAAGCTATAATCAAATCAAACTAAGCCCACGAGATCAGGGTAAGACCGCCTTTACAACCCCATGGGGCACGTACTGCTATACAGTCATGCCCTTTGGTTTGAAAAATGCCGGCGCAACATACCAACGAGCCATGAACACGATCTTCCTTGATCAAATTCATGAGCTTGTAGAAGTGTATGTAGATGATCTCTTGGCAAAATCCAAAACCCGATGCACCCATTTCGAATGTTTACAAAAGATTTTCGAAAGGCTTAGGCTTTACAAAGTAAAGCTAAACCCTTAAAAATGTGTGTTCGGGGTAGAATCAAGGAAGCTTCTAGGCTTTATGGTAAGCCAAAGGGGAATAGAAGTCAACCCCTCTAAGTGTCGAGCCATCATAGACATGGCTCCACCCTCCAATCTCACCCAAATCCGTAGCCTCTAGGGTCGTTTACAATCCGTTCGCCGATTCATATCGAATCTGGCAACTAGATGCGAACCCTTCAACAAACTGTTGAGGAAGGGTACGAAATTCTTATGGGATGACGAATACCAAAAGTCCTTTGAGAGACTGAAGGCATACTTGGTTAATCCCCCTATTTTGAATCCTCCAAAGCAAGGAAAACCGCTTTTATTATACATCTCCGTGCATGCAAATGCTTTAGGAGCCCTGTTGGCTCAATACGAGGATGACACCCATAAGGAGTATGCCATCTACTATATTTCGAAAACTCTCTTGGCTTATGAACGAAATTATCAAGCCATGGAGAAGACGTGCTTGGCCCTAGTCTAGGCCTGCCAGAAGTTCAGACACTATTTTCTAGATCATGAGATCTGGATAGTGTCCAAGCTTGATCCAATCAAGCATTTGTTCGAAAAACCCATTCTCACGGGTAGATTGGGCAAATGGCAACTCCTTTTAATGGAGTATGATCTGAAATACCATCACCAGATCTCCATTAAGGGGCAAGCCCTAGCAGATTACGTGGCTGAATTCCCCTTAGAGGACGCATATCCCACTCTTGTCGAAATGCCTGATGAAGGCATATTGCAAAACCATTTTCAAAACCACATTTTGGCAAATTCTTTCGAAAACCAAGTGTGGAAGATGCACTTCGATGGGGCACGAAACCAACGAGGGGATGGTGCCGGGGTCATCGTAATCTCCCCTGAAAAGGGCGAGATTCCCATAGCAGTCCACTTAGATTTCGAATGTTCCAACAACATAGCTGAGTATGAAGCACTCATACAAGGCTTAAGGATTTCGAAAACTCTAGGGGCATCATGCATCGAGGTCTTTGGAGATTCTCTCCTTGTCATAAATCAGGTTTTGAAAATTTGGCAAGTACGTAATGAGAAACTACTTCCATATCACGAGTTGGCCACTCGATTGGTCCAATCCTTCCAGTCGTGTAAACTTACACACATAGGAAGAGAGGACAATGGCATCACCGATGCCCTCTCTTCCTTGGGTTCAGCCCTGAAGGTCGATCCCATTTCAGGGACCAGATCTTTGGAAATATGGCATGCGCCCCACCCATCCACACACGACTTGGATATTTGTCAAAACAACCCAGAGTCCATTGAAAAACCTTGGTTTTATGACATAAAACAATTTTTAGAAAATGGGGGATTTGTCGAGGATGCCACATCCAAAGATAAGGCATTCATTCATAAGATTTCGACCCGATACACCATTCTGGGTGGGGTCTTATACAAAAAGAGTTTTACCGGCATTCTGCTTAGGTGTATCGACCTAGAGGAGGCTAGGATAGTGATGCATGAGTTCCACGATGGAGAATGTGGAGGTCATGTTAACGCCAACATGATGGCGATGAAAATACTTAGAGGGGGCTATTTTTGGTCCACCCTGAAAAAGGATTGTCACGATCATGTTAGAAAGTGTCATCCATGTCAAGTGCATGGGCACGCCATTCATATCCCTTCATCTGCATTGCATTCCGTGGTCAGCCCCTGGCCATTTACCATGTGGGCATTTGACATCGTAGGCCCAATATTTCCAAAGGCCTCGAATGGGCATCGATTTATTTTAGCAGCCACGGAGTATTTCTCCAAGTGGGTGGAAGTCATTTCCCTAACAAATGTAATGGGGCAACATGTGGTGGCTTTCATTCGGAGGAATATCTTGGCTCGATTTGGGGTTCCACGAGACCTTGTGTCTGATAATGGTACCCCATTCAAGAATGAGCGGATGGTTAAGTTGTGCAACACGTATGGCATAACTCACCACTTCTCCTCGCCCTACTACCCTCAAGGCAATGGCTAAGCCGAAGCCACAAACAAGACTCTCATTAGTATTATTGAGAAAACCTTAGAGAAGGGTAGGATGTGGCACGAGAAGCTGGATGAAGCCTTATGGGCTTATAGGACTTCCATCCGGACTCCCACGAATGCCACACCATTCGAATTGGTCTATGGCACAAACGCTATTCTTCCCATTCATACACAACTGCATTCATTCCATACATCCATAGCACTCGACCTCCCCCTAGAGACGCTTCAGCATGCTAGGATGGTCGAACTAGATTTGCTAGATTAGAGGCGACTCCTTGCCATGGATCATGCTCGTGCATACTGGCAAAGGATAGCCCGACATTATAGCAAACACATGAGACCTCGCCACTTTGAAGTGGGAGATCTGGTCTTAAAAACCATCCACCATCGTGGCCCACACCCCCTAGGCAAGTGGCGCCCCAACTGGGATGGACCCTATGTTGTACGAGCAACCACTACGAACAATTCGTATTGCTTGATCGATGTAGAAGGTAGGAATTTAGTAGATCCTATCAATATTCAATACTTAAAGAAGTATCATGTGTAGGATCTGGATTAAATTCCAGTTTTCAAAAATTTTAAAAGGGATAGCTGCCCTGAGACATGTGAATAAGGTGCAAAGGCAAAACTCGTGTGACCCTAAGTGAAGAGAATTCGCACTTGTGAAAGAGTGGAGTTTTCAAAATCGTGGTTACATTTCAAAATCCTTCTTCTTACAAAGAAAGGCCTAGTTCAATATAGCAAGATACTTGCAAGTAGTACGTGTTATTTCTAAATAGGCTGATCTGGAATGGATCGAGTGTAGGCTTGGGATAAGTCCTCCCCTCTTTTCTTCTATTTCCAAAAGGAAAACAAAGGCCCAAAACAAAAGGGAATTTCCCATTCAAAATCTCTTTCCAAAAGAAAGAAACCAGACTTCAAAAAGAAAAATCGATTCTCTTATGAAAAAGAGGGATTAAAGAAAAAATACTCCCAAAGGGAGACCCTCTATGAAAAAAAAGGAAAAAGAGGCCAAAAAGCTCAAAAAGAGCAGTTTTTCCGCATTTTATGCCTTAAACCACAGGACGCTTCAGAAGGGACCGTGGTATCTCTTTCCCATCCCTGGCTTATCCCAAGCTCAAGCATGGTTCATTTCGAGGAATCCTAAAGTAAAAATAGGATTTACTTACTTGAATTTCATCTTGTTTGAGAATTCGACGTTTCGAGTAAGACGTAGGAATTTGAAATGAAGCTTGTTTTTCTTATAAAACCTCCGCTAGATAAGCGAGTGTTAAGACTCAAACAAGGGCAAGCACGAAGAGCTCGAGATCCTTAGGATCGAGGCTCAAGACAATTGTCCCTTTTGTAAATAGCTTTTGTAAATAAGTTTTGAAAACCGAACATCGAACAGCATAGGATTTGCTCACTTGGAGCAGTAGGCCTTGTAAGTCTCTAGAGTTCGACCACATCTGGTCCCTGGGAGGTCGCCACTTTTGGCACCACACCCATGTCATTTGCATTCCATGCATGATACTTGCATGAACATGATCTCATTTAGGACCAGATTCCATGTAGAACCCTTTGGCGTAATATCTCCTCCTACCAGAGTTTGTAAATTGAGATTTTTGCTAAAAATTGGGACGATCCCATGTTCTTCGTGGCTAGATCTAGGGAGACATTGAAAGGGGTGTTTGTCATCTTTGCCCTTATCCAAATCTATTTGGACAAGGCCAAAGAGGGGCATCTGTAAACACCCTGAAATCCCACGAATTTCTCAAATTCATCTGGTTTTGTACAAGCAGCCCCAAAGGGCCATTTTGAGTCTGGAAACCTAGGAGCCTTCCAGACAACCCTGTATATATGTTTTAAACTTTATATTTCAAAAATATATAATAGGGCTTTTGAAAACCTTTTAAAACACGTTTTTGAAACCCCGAAGCGGCTTGGCCCGATCAAGACAGGACCAGGAGAGCAATGAAGAGCCCGGAACCGGAGCACATGTCGAGCCCGGCACAGCAACTCTTGTATCACATCCATACCCCCAGGATCTCGAATGTCCAAGACCCTGTTCTTATCAAAATGTCATTTGAAGTCATCTCCGAAAGGCAGAAACGGAGGCGGACGATCATGTTGGCGAAGACCCAACGTAGACAGAGCACTGATGCTGTCAGGCCCCGCACAAACCGTTCGTTTCGAACCTAGCTCGAAGGAGTCAGAGTTCAGTTTGGATTGGATCTGGACCATATATATCTAGATCCCAATCCAAACCCATGTGTGGACTTGGATTTGGATTTGGATCTAGAGATCCAATCCAATATCCATATCCATGGCCCACATCACCTTCTCATAAATGAAGGTGGGGCCCACTTGAATTTCACGTGGGATCATGGGCATGAGAGAGAGTGGGGATGGATAATATCAAGAGTGTTGTAATTAAGCTTGACTTGTGTGTCAAGTTTGGGGTTAATCATGTGGGTTAGCCTAGTTAAGTGGGTTTAAGCTTGTAATTAGCCAAAACCTAACCTAGGGCTGCACCAACATGATATGGTTAAAGTCTATGGGCCATGCAAAGGGAGCTCCTTCACCTATCACCTAACCCTAAACACCTAATCCTAGCCTTCCACTCTAATCCACCCCTAATCTGAGCCTAATCACCTAACCCACTTCCCTAATCCCGGCCTAATCCCAACCTAATCACCTAACCCACTTCCCTAATCCTTCCCTAAACCTAGGTTAATTTCCCTAAACCTAGCCTAATCCTAGCCTAATCACCTAACCTAGTTCACTAAACCTCACCCTAGAACCCAACCACCTAACCCAACCCTAAACCCCTAAACCACCCCTAGCCCACAATCTACCCAAACCACTAGTATTTAAAATATCTGGCCTACCCTTTCCAGCCCACCTTATCTTCATACCACCCTACCTAAACCACCTAACCACTACCCCAAACCCAACCCTAACCGACCAACCCATCCCTATATAAACCCCCCCCCTTGGGGGCGGGTTCTCCTATCCAGTCGCCTTCCCCAAGCCCAGCCGGGACCCCACTTCCCAGCCCAGCCGAACCCAACTACCTGCTCCACCTGCTCCGCCTGCACCACCACCATCCCTCCATCCCACCACCACTTGCACCGCCATCTCCACCACCTCCCGGCCGAACCATTTGCTCCACCACACCCGGCTGCTCTCTTCCATCCACCGCCTCTCATCAAGCACGGTTAGTACCCCATGACATGCATGTGCTAGACTCTTTGAAATCGTTAAAGCACATACCTCTTTGCCCTTCCCACTAGTACTTGAGTGGTTGGGGAAGGGTTCTTTGAAAATAGCTTGGTCTGGCTCTGGTTCCTCAGTGACCTGGAGTCGGCCCTGCTCTATCAAGTTCTCAATCTTATTGAGTCGAAAAAAATATTTCTTTGTATCATGGCCTTAGACACATGATACTTGTAAAATCAGTTTAAGAATCTCCCTTTGGAAGTGTAGACACGTGGAAATTTCCGACCCCGGGCTTCTTAGGGCCTAGAGCGAACCTTTTCGTATCTACATTCGTTTTTATGAAAAAGGGTGTGCCAGCTAGCTTACTCAAACTAGCGAAGTAAGTTTTCGCAATATCTGACCTGTTTGGGGCGACTGTGGACAAGTGGGTTCTTTTCATCGCAGACCTTTTTGCACCGATGCGCAAGGGTCAGTCTGTACGCTTAAAAAAGTCGATTTTGAGCAAACATAACCATTTTGAAAAGTATGCAAAGTGTTTGATCGGTTTTACTTGTCTTGTTTCAGATTTTATCAATGTGGGATTTGCACGTTTCCTATGTCTTGGGTTTTAGCCAATTTTTAGGCGTGAGATGTGTGCATCAAGTGCCTAAGTATGGGCGATTTTTGCACGGGTGTATGGGGTTTGCTTTGATGCAAGTATGCGCCCTAGCTCGTGGTATGGCGAATACGCAATGCAAACTCACGCAACTCCAAGGGAAAACCCGGAATTGAAAGACATAGCGGAAGGGAAATCGCAAAAGGTAAATATAGTTATACCTTAAGAGCAGAAAGGCTCAATTGTGTAAGTGTATGCCATGTATAAATTGAAATGCAACTCACACAACTGAACCTTAAAACCCAAATTTTAAAGACATAGCGGAAGGGAAATACAACTATATATATATGGGCCCGAAGGTCGCCAACGTGCGCGTGTTGTGTTTGTGTGTAAATGGAAAGACAAACACACACAACTGAACTGGGAAAACGCAGCGGAAAGTATAGAAATATGACTATATCTTAGCGGCTGCCAAGGCCAAAATAGTGTGTGAGGTGCATGAGCAAGCGCTCGGGTGTTCTTTGTGTGCGAGTGTGTAAATGAAAGACAAACTCACACGACTTAATGTAACAACCTAGCTGAATTGAAATACATATATAGAATAAGAGCGAAGGCTCAATGCACGCGTGTGTGAGTGTATAAAATTAAAGACAAACTCACGCAGCTCTTACTAGAGTCTTAAGAGTAAGAGAGAAGGCTCAATGGTGCACGTGGGTGCTTGTGTACGAGTAAGAGCTAAGGCTCAAGTGCTCGTGTGTGCTTCGTGTAGCAAACCAAGTTATTACAATCGGGGGGAGACAAGGCTCCGTTAATACAACCCCGTATCCAAATTGAATCAAAGCGTAGAAAGGAGATATGAAATACCGAATTAAAACACTTACGTGATTCGAATGTTTGTCCACTCCAATCTTCCCGAGTTTGCTTGGCTTCACACCCACAGATGAGTCTTCCTTGAAGCTTGAAGTGAAAGATGGCTGAATGGAGCCTTTGAGCTTGCGGGTTTATGCTTGAGAGGTGAGGGTTCACGGCAAGAGTGGGACTTGGGATGGTATGGGATACTAGGGGCCTTAGTGTGTTATGTAAGGTGATGAAAGGGGATAGGGTAAGGTCACAACTAGGAGTGTATGGTGTAGGATGGGATATGGAGTTGGGGTGTTAGGTGGGAACTAAGGGTGTGGGGTGTTAGGTAGTTGGGGTATGTAAGGGAGCTAGGTCAGCTAAGGAAGGGATGTGGTGGATGTTAGGTGGTGGGTGATATAAGCCGGTGATGGGTCGGTTAGGATAGGCAAGGACGGTGGTGGGTAGCTGTCTAAACTAGATTGGAGTCGGTGGAGTGGTAGGGATGTGGTGGTAGTGGCCAGGAGTAGGTCGGCTAAGGGTGGACGCCAGGCGCCAAGCGGGTGGTAGGGCGACAGGGTGTGTGCAGGGTGAGGGTGAGGTTAGGGTGGCCGGGAGGTTTAGGTGGGAGTCGGTTAGGGTCTTAGGAGGAGTCGGTTGGGGTTTAGGTGGGTTTAATTAGGATTAGGTGAGGTCGGTTGAGGGGGGTTTAGGATGGTTTAGAGGGGTTTAAGAAGAATGGTTTAGGGTGTATAAGGGGCTTACCTCTTAATGCCGTTTTAGGGTGTGCTTAAACTACAATCACCACCTTAAACCTCTTTGTCCAAGCAATTTCAGCCCTTCAATTAGGGTGGGGTAGCCCTTGACTAATCCCACACTAAACTACAATTAATAAAACCCTAAAACAAATGAAAGCCTTAAGCACTCACCTTAGACCTTCTCTCTCCTCCCTTCAAATTCATGTGAATCCCTTGTAATGAACCTCCTCACCTCTATTTATAGGCATTTGAGGTGGGTCTTGGATTTGGGTTTGAGATTTGGATCCAAACCCAAATCCAAACACTATTTGGATCTGGATCTTGGATCTCAGATATTTTGAGATCTGTATCCGATCCAAATCTAACATTTTTATGGATATGGATCTGGATATTTTAGTCCAAATCCGATCCAATCCAAATACTATTTGGATCCAATCCAAATCCAAACACTATTTGGATCCAATCCAAATCCAAACACTATTTGGATCAACCCAAATCCAAGCACTATTCACTATATGGATTTGGATCTAGATATTTATGATCCATATCCAAATCCAAATTTCTCTGGACAGTCCTTCTTGGCTTCTCGAGGTGAATGATTTGTGCGGGCCCTAGTTTCATTAGTGACCCGTCTAGTGTTGGGTTTCACCAATCTGTGTCGTCCAAACTCCTTTCTGCCTTTTGGACTTTATTTTTGCTCATTTTTGGTCTTCTCGGTTCAGATTCGGGATGCTTGAGTGAGAATGGTTGATCTGGCTTTTTGGTGCTCCGGGCTTTCCATCTGCTTCGTGCTTGGGCCTTCCTTTCGCCTTTCGAACCTGGCTTTTATTAGGCTAGGTTGCTCTTCTGGGCTTAAGAACAGACTTTTGAAGCTGCTTTTGGTATTGACCTTCGTGACCGGCTTGTAGGGCTGTTTCTGGATCAGGTGTCGTCTTCGCATGCTCCACCTGTTCGCCATTGGCTTTTGGGAAAATGGGGCTTAGCCCAGGTTTCAAAAACTCCTATTTGATAAAGGGCTTCAAAATACTATTTACAGGATTAAAAGCAATATGTACAGAGTTTAAAACAGTATGTACATGTTTTCGAATATGTACAGGGCTTTTGGAAGGCTTCTAGGTTTCAAGACTCAAAATGGCCCTTTGGGGCTGCTTTTGTAAACCAGGTATGTTTTTAAAAAGTCATGGGATTTTGGGGTGTTTACAGATGCCCCTCTTTGGCATTATCCAAATTGTTTTAGATAATGGTAAAGACGACAACACCCCTGTTCAATGTCTCCCTAGATCTATTCTCAAAAATATGGGATCGTCCCAATTTTTGAGCAAAAGGGGACCCTTTCTATGGGTTCCTGGTCCTAAATGGGGATCATGTTATGAAGTGTTCATGCATGAATATGCAAGTGCATGACATGGATGAGATAACAACAAGGGCGACCTCCTAGAGACCAGATGGTATGGTTGAACTTTTGAGACTTATGAAGACCCGCTGCTTCTAGTGAGCGGGCCTTATGTTGCTCGATATTCAAGTTTTCAAAATCTATTTACAAGAGGGAAACTGCTTTTAGCCTCGATCCTAAGGACCTTTGGCTCCTCGTGTTTGCCTTTACTTGATTCTTGACACCCGCTAATCTAGCGGAGGTTTTATAAGAAAACAAGCTAAATTTCAAAATTCCTACGCCTTACTCAAAACGTCGAATTCTCAAACAAAATGAAATTCAAGTACGTAAATCCTATTTTTACTTTAGGATTCCTCGAAATGAACCATGTTTTACTTGGGATAAGTCGTAGGGATGGGAAAGAGATACCACAGTCCCTTCTGAAGCGTCCCGTGATTTTAGGCATAGCAGGCGAAAAACTGCTCTTCTTGAGATTTTTGGCCTTTTCTTTCTTTTTTTCATAGAGGGTCTCCCTTCGGGAGTATTTTTTCTTTATTCCCTCTTTTCCATAGAAGAATCGATTTTCTATTTTTGGGATTCAGCTTTCCTTCTTTGGGAAAGAGATTTTTGTAGGGATTTCCCTTTGTTTTCGCCAAATTTTCCTTTTGGAAGGAGAAGAGAAGGGGGGAGGACTTATCCCAAGGTCATACTCGATCCATTCCAGATCAGCCTATTTAGAAATAGCATGCACTACTTGCAAGTATCTTGCTATATTGAACTAGGCCTTTCTTTGTAAGAAGAAGAATTTTGAAATGTAACCACGTATTTGGAAAGCTCCACTTTTTTGCAAGTGTGAATTCTCTCATTCAGGGTCACACAATTCGCCTTTGATCCTTGCTTTCGAAGTTTCGAAGTAAATTTCCCTAAAATGTTTTTGAAAATGGGAACTTAACTTAGACCCTATACATGATACTTCTTTAAGTATTGAATATTGATAGGATCTACTAAATTCCTACCTTCTACATCGATCAACCAATAAGAGTTATTTGTGGTGGTTCCACGCACAACATAAGGGCCATCCCACTTGGGCCGCCACTTTCCAAGTGGATGTGGACCACGATAGTGGATGATTTTTAAAACGAGATCTCCCACTTCAAAGTGGCAAGGTTTCATATGTTTCTCATAGTGTCGAGCTGTCCTTTGCCAGTATGCATGAGCATGATCCATGGCAAGGAGTCGCCTCTCATCTAGCAAATCTAGTTCGGCCATCCTAGCATGTTGAAGCGTCTCTAGGGGAAGGTCGAGTGCAATGGATGTATGAAATGAATGCAATCGTGTATGAATGGGGAGAATGGCGTTTGTGCCATAGACCAACTCAAATGGCGTGGTATTCGTGGGAGTCCGGATGGAAGTCCTATAAGCCCATAAGGCTTCATCCAGCTTCTCATGCCACGTCCTACCCTTTTCTAAAGTTTTCTCAATAACGCTAATGAGAGTCTTATTCGTGGCTTCGGCTTGGCCGTTGCCTTGAGGGTAGTAAGGCGATGAGAAGTGGTGAGTTATGCCGTAGGTGTTACACAACTTGACCATCCGCTCGTTTTTGAATGGGGTGCCATTATCGGACACAAGATCTCTTGGAACTCCAAATCGAGCCAAGATGTTTTTCCTAATAAAAGCCACTACATGTTGCCCCTGGACATTGGTCAGGGAGGTGGCTTCGACCTATTTGGAAAAGTATTCAATGGTTGCTAAAATGAACCTATGCCCATTCGATGCCTTTGGAAATATTGGTCCTACAATATCAAATGCCCACATGGTAAATGGCCAGGGGTTGACCACGGAATGCAATGAAGATGAGGGGATATGAATGGCGTGCCCATGCACTTGACATGGATGGCACTTCCTAACATGATCGTGGCAATCCTTTTTCAGAGTGGACCAAAAATAACCCACTCTAAGTATTTTCATTGCCATCATATTGGCATTAACATGACCTCCACATTCTCCATCGTGGAATTCATGCATTATAATCCTAGCCTCCTCTAGGTCGACACACCTTAGTAAGACGCCGGTAAAACTTTTTTTGTACAAAACCCACCTAAAATCGCATATTCGGTAGAAATTTTCTGGATGAATGCCTTATCCTTGGATGTGGCATTTTCAGCAAATCCCCCATTTTCTAAAAAACCTTTTATGTCATAAAACCAAGGATTTTCATTAGAATCTGGGTTGTTTTGGCAAATTTCCAAATCGTGTGTGGATGGAGTGGGAGCATGCCATATTTCTAAGGATCGGATTCTCAAAGCGGGATTGACCCTTAAGGCTGAACCCAAGGAGGAGAGGGCATCGGCAACGCCATTATCCTCTCTTCTTATGTGTGTGAGTGTACACGATTGGAACGACTGGACCAATCGAGTGGCCAACTCATGATATGGAAGCAATTTTTCATTTCGCACCTGCCAAATTTTCAAAACTTGGTTTATAACGAGTAATGAGTCTCCAAAGACCTCAATGCATGCTGCCCTAGAGTTTTCGAAACCTTCAAGCCCTGTATGAGTGCTTCATACTCGGCTATGTTGTTGGAACATTCGAAATCTAAGCGAATTGCTATGGGGATCTCTCCCTTTCCAGGGGATACGAGGATGACCTTGGCACCAGCCCCTCGTTGGTTTCGTGCCCCGTCGAAGTGCATTTTCCACACTTGGTTTTCAAAAGAGTTTGCCAAAATGTGGTTTTGAAATTGGTGTTGTAATATGCCTTCATCAGGCATTTCATCGAGTGTGGGATATGCATTCTCTAAGGGGAACTCAGAGAACAAGTGCTTGATTGGGTCAAGCTTGGACACTATCCAAATCTCATGATCTAGGAAATAGTGTCGAAATTTTTGGCAGACCCATACCAAGGCCAAGCATGTCTTCTCCATAGCTTGGTAATTCCTCTCATAAGCCAGGAGAGTTTTCGAAACATAATATATGGCATACTCCTTATAAGTATCATCCTCGTATTGTGCTAACAAGGCACCCAAAGCATTCGCATGCACATAAATGTAAAGTAGAAGAGGTTTTCCTTGCTTTGGAGGGTTTAAAAGAGGGGGATTAACTAAGTATGCTTTTAATCTTTCAAAAGACTTTTGGCATCTGTCATCCCATAAAAATTTTGTCCCTTTTCTCAACAATTTGTTGAAGGGAAGTGAAGACAAAATTATACAAGGACACTACCCAATACACTGGCAATATAACACCTAATAATAAAATCCAAACAGGAAGGTGACCCAAAAATCCATGTCCGTTTCCCTTCAAAGTAACATTAGGAAAAAAAAAACAGGTCGTGCTTAGCTATTTTGGCACAAGCATGAAATAGCAGAACGGAACAGGTCAGGGTGTTATAAGATGGATCGAAGTGATACCCAAGAAAAGGAAAAGGAAAAGGAAAAGAAAAAGAAAAATTGGGTCGTGTTCGAGTTTAGCGGTTTCTGACACACACACAAGATGACACCACAGCAGCATAACTTGAAACAAGAATTCTCCGACCTAATTCACGCGAAGTCTGTGGCCAGATTGACCCGGAAGACCGTGGGCTTGACCAAGTTCGTGGGGTCGAGTCGGGCATTCCCTGACTTTTGACCAAGGGGAGAGTTCACGTTTGGGTGCCAAGGTCCGGATCGCGTATCCATTGTTAAACGCTCTAAGGTAGGAACTCATGACGACCTCCTTTCTCTTTCTCAAGTCCGCAGTCAAATGGAACGTGCAGCGGCCGCCTTCTAGACGCATATTGGAAGAAGAAACAACCTCCCTTTTAATAATATAATATTTCTTTTCAACAATTTTAAAATTAAAAAATCCTTAAAAGAAATATTTTACAACGACGCATGAAGAGGCAGCAGCTGATGCTGATCTAGCTACATTCTAGATTTTTCTAGTTGTTTTAACATTATTTTATATACTTGCATGTTAAAGTTGAGCGATTGAGCTGAGCCCCATCCGGTCGGGTTAGGATTTATGGAAACCGACCGAGAAAGAAAAACCGACTGCTATACTTCAACTTTACGGTTCAACCATCGGCTATACTTTCTTTTATTTTCTTAAAGAACTCCATATCTCAGGAAAAGAAGGATAATGGTACTAAGATCGTCAGTGTTAAAAACTAAATGTAATATTTGGTTAAACTATAGAAGTTAAAAACTTAGTATTTCATGTCCCGATGAATTCCAGTTATTTTTCTATTAATAAGTTTACGAAAATAGTTTCTGAACGTGGACAAATTTACAGTATGTTCAGGTAAAAGGAATTTTACTTATTGCTTCATTTGCTTCACCAAGGTTATGACTTCATATGATCTCTTTACTTTTGGATATAGATGAAGTAATTAAGCACAGGATAATACAGAGAGGAGACAAAAGCTTGAACCATCGAGAAACCACAGAAAGGAAGGACCGAAACTTAGTAAAACAATGATGATGTATAGAATCAGGAGCAGAGGAGGGGGCTTCGAGAGAGAGAGAGAGAGAGGGGCTTGCCAACCGGATGGCCCAGTCAAAACACAGTGCAGACTGAAGTAGGTGGTGGAAATACATGCAACTTTACTCATCTAAGTTGAAGGGGCTTATCACATTATTCATTTTTCATATGCACATCATGCTTGCTGCTCTAAACTACTAGGTTTAGTTTTTGAGAAAATGGATGCCTTCTAGTCATCTGATTTCGAGACCAGATTAGGTCAAAGAGCTGCAATTTAACTCAAATTAGTGCGCCTTGGAGTTGGCTGCTATACTAGCTACCACCATAGTGCCGCTGGTTGCCGCCGGTTGCCACCAGCCCTCCTAGAATGAAAATCTTGACTCCGCTCCTGTATAGAATGCTAAATCTAATATTTTAGGGGGCACATAATAAATAAGTTAACGTTTAAAGAGATGAAGTTAAGTGCTTAACCTCATTGTGGTAAGAAGAAGTGAGAATCAGCCAAGTCACATTGAATCAAGGTAGGTTGATAAAAGTAGAGAAGTGTACAAGTGTTATGTATAACAAGAAAATACGTGTCACTTAAATTGAAAGGTAAATATTGTTGGATGTCGTCGACTCTCCTGCTAGTTCCGGCTTGCTGTCAACCCTCTGGTGTCCTCTGTTCCTCTTGCTCAGGTACGTAGCAGTAGTGGATTTACAAACAGGTATGTGTTTCGGTATTTTCTAGGTTATCTCTTGATAGGTTTTGCCTAGGAGGAATGCTCAGTTTCTCTATGTTTTTCGATGTTTATCCTCTTGCACTACTCTCTATTTATAGAGCAGTGTCTGCTCCTCTTTCTTCTCGGATTTTCTACTAGGCTTTCCTTTCCTAGAGCCCCTTATCCGGACGGTTACGGATAAGCCAAAAAATTGTTCGACGGCTTCAGCCTTTGATAGTCGTTACAACCATCCTTTACCGCATCCCTTTCACAGATAACAGTTGGATGGCCAGTCCAGCCGTTTTTGTGCTAGGGTTGCCGAGAATGACCATATATTCCTTACATCTCCCACTTGGCCATTCGAGCCAAGTGAACTGATATACTGGTTTTCCTCCAACTTTTTTCCTAGTAATGTCATTTTATGATTGCTATTGCAATCACTACTCATTGTGTGGTTTTTTACCTACACAATAATCAAACATATCTCAAACGCATGTTCGCAACATGTTTTGAGAAAATATCCTCTTTTATACTTTTAGTCAAAGGGTCTGCCAACATATCATGAGTTGACATGTATGAGATGAATATTTCCTTTCTCATGATCATATCATGAACATAGTGGTATTTAACCATTATATGCTTTCTCTTAGAGCTATTAGCTCCACTCTTGATAAGAGTAATTGTTATGTTGTTGTCACAGTAAATGATAAATTGCTTGTCGGCTATCTCTAGCTTCAAATCTCATATGAAGCGGCTTATCCAGACGACTCTCATTGCAGCCATATAGCAAGCCACATACTCAACTTTCTGTGTATATAATGCTACATAGCCCTGTTTCTTACATGCTCAAGAAACAACAATACTTTCAAATAAGAATATTTGTCTTGAAGTTGATTTGTTGTCATTTTTGCTCCCAGTAAAGTCAACATCTAAGTATCCTATTACTTTCAGTTCATTTGCTTAAAAACACAGTTTCAAGTCTTTTGTTCCTTTCAGATATCTTAAAATCCTTTTTATATCTACCCAATGCTACTATCCAAGATTATTTTGATATCTACTCACAAGACCAACAACAAAGTTGATATCAGGTCTTGTACACAACATAGCATACATCAAGCTACCCACAGCTTGTGCATAAGGAATATTAGGTTTATCATCTCCTTTATCGGGACAATCAACCTTACTTAGTTTGACCTCTTTTACAATGGGTGTAATAACAGACTTGCATTAACCCATTTTGAACTTATTGAGAATATAATCAATATATCTCTCCTAACTTAGGCTTAAGAGTTTAGATTCTCTATCTCAAGAGATATTTATACCCAGGATATAGGATGCTTCCCCCATATCCTTTATTTCGAACCTTGAGTTTAACCATGACTTGGTTTTAACAATTATCTCATTGTCATTCCTAGTCAATAATATGTCATCTACATATAACGATAAGATGACAAAGTGGCTCCCACTATTCTAGACATATACAAAGTGATCAAGCTTATTAATCATAAATCCAAGTTCAATAATGACATTTTGAAAAGTCAAATACCATTAGGGAGGTGACTCTTTGAGGCCATATAGGGATTTTCTCAACCTATATACTTTATCTTCTTGGCCTTCAACTATATATCCTTTGGGCTGCTACATATAAATGATTTAATCTAAATCTCCATTTAGAAAAATTGTCTTTACATCTAATTGATGTAAGTCTAAATCATAATATGTAGATATTGTTAGGATTATCCTTATGGATACTAATTTCGTAACAGGAGAATATGTCTCAACATAATTTATTCTCTCTTTTTGCGAAAAACCCTTTGCAACCAACCTTACTTTAAACTTCTCGATTGAGCCATCGACCTTATATTTCTTTTTTAAAACCTCTTTATAGCCTATGACTTTTCTTTCTTTTGTCAAATCAGTCAATTCTCAGACTTCATTTTTCTCAATGGATTAAATTTCCTCATCCATGGCTTTACCCCAGTCTGTTGCTTCCAATGAGTTCATGAGTTATTGATAAGTAAAGTTATCAGTCAACTCATATAAATCAACCAAGTATGATAATCTTTTAAGTAAGACGGTATGGCCCTTGGCCTTTTATGTCCACTTAAAGTTTCGGTTGTTTGAAGAAGGTCTTTTATGGATTAAATGATGATTGATCTAGGTCTATTAGTTCGTCAACATACTCATCATTATTTTTGAAGATGTCATTCTTAGTATCTTCTAAGAATTCAACATCTCTTCTCTCTATCAATCTGTGGTCCTTATGATAAAACCGATATCCCTTTGAGCTTTTAGGATATCCGATGAATATATATCTCAAGGACCTACTATCTAGCTTATCTCTAAATTGATTAAAGATCTTTACATGAGCAATAGATCATCACCTCCTGAGATGACCTA
Organism: Brasenia schreberi; assembly: GCA_036023115.1. Taxonomy (NCBI): domain Eukaryota; kingdom Viridiplantae; phylum Streptophyta; class Magnoliopsida; order Nymphaeales; family Cabombaceae; genus Brasenia; species Brasenia schreberi. Next base: position 3,494,650 of record JAYKKT010000079.1, read on the forward strand.
GGTTCGGTTTTCTTCAAATCTACATCTCATATGGTGTAGTAAATACAGCCTTACATGGTACTCTATTGGCCTTGTCATATTTAGTAGAGATGCATCAATTAACATTGACATTGTCATATTTAGTAAGATCATGTTATATCTTTCAGCTATATCATTCTATTAAGGTGTTCTAGGCATTGTATTTTGCTTTATAATACCAAAATGTTTACAGAATTCCATAAATTCTATACAAGTATATTCACCACCTCTATCTGATCTTAAGACTTTCATTGAATGTCCTACTTGATTTTCAACTTCCTACTTATATTCTTTAAAAGCTTGAAGTACCTCAAATTTAAGTGCTAGGAGGTATAAATACATATATCTTGAGTAATCGTTGATAAATATTATAAAATGAACCTTTCTACGATGTGACCTTACTCTGAAGGGTCCACATAAATTCATGTGAATGACCTCTAATAGGGTTGGTTCCCTTGTCTTTTTGAGAAAAACTTTCCTTGTCATTTTCCTTGTATACAAGCTTCACACTTATTGAAAGTATTTTCTTCAAAACTCGACAGTAAGTCAAAGTTGGATAATTTTCTCAACTTTTTGAGACTTATATACCCAAGGCGTTTACGTCATACATTCACATCAACATTAAATGCACAGTCAATATAAGCATAAGGATTTTCATTCTCATTAACTTTCAATTTGAATAGTCCATATTCTATATCAAATTTTTCAAAAAAAATACTCTCCCACGTTTCCCCATAGTTACCTTGCCAAGAACAAACCTGACCTCAAAATCTTTCTTTACTAAGACAGGGACCGAAACCAGATTACATCTTATAGATGACACAATCAATATATCACTTAATATAACCGATATGCCTTGTACAAATATTCTAAAGGACCCATTACCTAGTACATCTGAGAAAATATTATTTCCCATATATACCCAATCTTCTCCTGGTTTGTATTCTTTTAGATATATTGTTCCTTCCTTAGTCTTCGAGATATATCGGGTCACTCAAGAGTCAATCCACCAACCAATCATTGGGCGGTCCATGTAGAGACATTCTGATATTACACAGATTATGACCTGCTTCTTCAATTGTCCGTGTTGTGGGTTATTTCTTCCACTCTTCTTATTGTGACAATCCCTCTTTTAGTGTATCATCTTTTCACAACCGAAACACTTGACCTGAGAAGCGGTTTCCAACATTTTTTTAAAAGAATGACCACCCTTTTTGTTATTTTTGCCAAACTTTTTGCTTGATTTATTTCTTCTTTGGTTGGGTTTGGAGCTAGACCATATCTCATCTTCTACTACTAGCAATTTTTTTTCTATTTTTCCTCAAATGTTCTTACTCAATTGCTAGTTTTAGGGGCAATTCAGAAACATTGATTTTTGGCCCTAGTCTGAGGGCAGTGGTGACCATGTTCTATGATGGAGGAAGACTGTTCAATATTATGGATATCTGCATCGGTTATAGGATGACTCATTTTACCACAGCTAGGTCCCTTGCTATTACCAACATATGGTTTACATGTTCTAATATATTATCCCCTTCTTTCATGTTAAAAAAATTATATTTTTATAGTAGTAACTGGACATGCAGCTTCATAGTTGTATCGTATTTGGTTGTTATAGAATCAAACAACTCTTTCGCAATCTCGAATTCTTTGAAAATTGTGATCAAGTCATCCTCCATATACGTCAACATGAATGTTCTTGCTATTGTGTCGCCTTTAAGAAATGTTTTATACATTTCTATTTGTTATTCTATTGCGTCTGGTGGTAGCGGACGCATAGTTTCTTTTAGGACATTCTCTATACCTTCAACTGTTAGAGCGAGTGGTATTCTTCCCTTCCATGTTTAACAGTTTAAACCGTTTAGCTTTTCAATCTTTACTAGTTCTGACACACATATTCTAAAGTTCATTTTTATGTGTTTGGCAATTATAACAATTAGACGGTCTAAAAGAAAAACATTTATCAAGAAACAAAACACAAATAGCATAAATCTAATTAGCATGATGCATAATATCACAAAAATGAGCTGATAATAACTCACTTTTAATATAGAAACAAACTAAGATAAATTCATAATTTTTTCTGAAAAAATTCTGCCTTTGTTAATTTCCCAAAAAACCAGGGGTAAAACAATAATTTTATATGTTTATCCAGTTTTGTAATTTTCCATAAAGATGAAGGATAGTACAGTAAAATCGATGTTTGGTATTTTTTGAAAATTCGCCACTTATCGGGGGTAAATTTGTAGTTTTATACTTTTTCTTATAGGGACAAATCTATCTTTTGACATAGTGGCAGTACTGTAATAAATTTAATCAAGAGGGGTAGGATAGTAAATCAATATCTCGATTTTTTATAATTTTCATAAACTATTAGAGGGTTTTCATAAAATTTTCATAAATCAATATCTTATAGTAAACAATCTTTTGACTCAAAAATATCTGGATATTTTGGTAATTTTCTCTAGTGGTAGTTTGTAATTTTACAAAAACCAGTCGAGGCAGAATGGACTTTTCAGTCCACTGCCCGCGATTGTTTTCTAGAAACCGTTGGCAGTTTCGAAAAGCATTGGTTTTCGCCTGGCAGTTTTCTAATGTGTTAAAAACATGGAGGAGAGAGAGAGAGAGAGAGAGAGAGAGGGAGGACAATGGTTGCCCACTCCGCATCTTGGCCTGCGGCCACCCGCAGCCTTCTACCGATGGTTTTGTTGTGGTCGTCCTTTGGCCTTTGGCCGAGGGTTTTTCGAAAGCCTCCTTGCCTTCGCGATCGACCTTTGGCCTCCTGTCTAAGGTTTATTGGCCCACTCTTGTGTTGTGGTTGACCTCTAGCCTCCTGGCCAAGGTTCTGTCAGCCGCTTTCTTGCCTTTGTAGCAAACCTCTACCCTATCTTGACTCAAATAGGGTTTGCCCTCTACCTTGTCTTGACTCAAGCAGGGTTCTCTATTACTTCCAAAAAATACAAGAATCTCTTTGTCCCTCTTTTTCCTCTCTTTTTTTTATTTACTAATGCGTACTTGTTTACAAGGTGAGAACTAGGCCCTAATACCAGATTGTTGGATGTCGTCGACTCTCTTGCCGGTTCCGACTAGTTGTGAGCTCTTCGGTATCCTCTGTTCCTCTTGCTCAGGTACGCAGCAGTAGTTGATCTACAAACACGTATGTGTTTCGCTATTTTTTCGCTATTTTCCAAGTTACCTCTCAGTAGGTTTTACCTAGGAGGAATGCTCAATTTCTTTGTGTTTTTTCAATGTTTATCCTCTTACACTACTCTCTATTTATACAGCAGTGCAGCCGTTTCTCTGCTAGGGTTGTCGAGAATGATCATATATTCCTTACAAATATTACCATCAATTGATAAACAGGTGATACTTGGCATCAAATTCTTGGACAATCGACCATTGTAAAGTATGTTTATGATAAAAATGGAGACATGGAGGAGTGTTTGAAACCATGTAATGGAGACACTGAGCGTAAGAGGTGTGAGAAATTAGATGATAAATATTTTAGAAAAAAAACAAAAGAAAATCACAAGTGTTAGAAGTGAATGATACATCAGATGAACGTCGGTTTGCATATGATAGGCTTTGCCTAGTCACGGGTTATATATATATATATATATACATACATATGTGCGTATGAAAAGAGATTGCCTTAAGATGTATTAAATTCTTGTGTGGAATAAAAAAAAAGCAAAACACCTCTTATGTTTTCTCTCTTCTGATCTTCGGCATGCTCTCACTATGCTGCCACCTCCGACAGTGTTCCTCTATCTCTCTATCATCTTTATCTTTTACGACCCTCTCATTTAAGCGAGATATGTTAATTGGTGTCTCTACTTTAGGAGAGATGCAATCGTGTGACATTTTCAAGTGAAGAAGCTACAACTTTAGTTGAAGAGAGACAAGGTTAAACTATATCCAATTGTGTCTTGCCTTAAGAAAAATATCAGTCGAGTTTGTTTCTCACTAGAAAGGATGACCGTGTCATTGCCTTGAGAGCCCTTGAAAAAAACACGAATGAGTCACACCCGATCATGTCTCTAAGGAAACAACCAACCTATGGCTTATGTCTCAAAGTGAGAGACACATAAAAAAACGTATATAGAGTGGGAGAAAGTGAAGATCAAGAGAGGTTCACTTTAAATCTAAGGGAACTTCTAAGTAGTGGATGGCTACTCTCGGCCTTATTGCTAACAACGACAATGAAATGCAAGAAGAAGAGCCTTCTTCTCGGATTTCATGAGGTTGTATTTTCGAAAGATAAACGTTCATAAAAAAGATTTTTGTTTTTCAAAAGTAAAACTTACGCATCTCCTAGATAAAAGTATGATATGACTGTTAAAAGGGAAAGCTCACAGCGGTAAACACGGAAGTTAGAAAGCCATGTATAAATACAGATTTTATGTAACTCAGATATAGAGAGAAAAATACTATGATTTACATCTTCTGAGAAAACCCTCTATGGGTAACCCTAAAACTACATACATTTCTATTCCATTCTACAGGAAACATAGAGAAGAAAACAAAGTAGAAAGCAAAGCCAAAACAGGCAGTCGACATCCGCTGTGCACAACCAAACTGGACAAAAGCAAACAACTTCGGAGATTATCGACTGCCCCAACATCATGTATCAAAGCGTGTTGGAGCTCTGCAACAACTTCAAATAGGTACACAATTCTGCATTTAAAAAAATTGTTAGACAGAGAAGCCGAAAAAAAATTTCTGGCGTAAATAAATTTATTTTCAAATAGAAAGTAGAGGGAAAAAGAGAAAGGCCGCATGCAGACAACCGGAAGCCACCCGATGAAGGTGGCCTAAGACAAGCCAAGGTGGCTCGAGGCAAGGCCAAGGCGGCCTGAGGCTAAGCCAAGGCAAAAAAGAGCTGCAGGCAAGAAAGGCCACAGGCAGAAAAACGTCAAAGGCCGAAAGGCCAGAGCCAGAAAAACGTCAGAGGCTAAAAGGTCAGATGTGGAAAAATGCCAGAGGAGGAAAAGTGCCGGAGGCATAAAAGGCCCGAGGTAGAGAAGGCCAGAGAAGAAATAGACTGTGAAAGATGACGACCAAAGTCTGATGGTGGCAAGGGCCGCTCTCCACCACTAGTAGCTCCTCTCTCCCTCTCGGTCTCTATCTCTCTCTCTCTATATATATATTTAAACTCGCAAAAACTACGGTTTTACAAAACATGGGCAATGAAACCGTCGGTTTTACGAAACCGCAGGCGAAAACCTACCTAGAGCAACATTTTTGAAGTATGAAATATCCATTTTGCACTTCACAAAAATGGATTTTACGGAATACCAAAGGGCAAAATTACTGAAATATCCATATATTTTGGGATGAAAAGACAATTGTACCCTTGTCATTGTAAAAAGACTTTTCTACCCCCTAACAATTGGTGAAACTACAAAATACCAGGATGTACTTTTATTGTTTTCCCTTGAACATTTCAAAAAATTACAAAATCACATTTTTTTTGTGATTTTACGGATATAGCCCTAGTTGTCGTATAAAATATTCATTATATTGCATAAAAAAGTACAAAAATGCCCTTGACTTTCTATGAAATGTTGTGAACAGTGTTTTTCACATTCAGTCCTGCTTTTTACAATTTTTTTAGAATAGTAGTCGTAGGTTAAATAAACTACAGAATGGTGCCTAGGAATATTAATTCCTCAGTTTTTACTGTATTTCCAGAATGGTACTTGTAGGTTAAACAAACTGCAGTAGAAACCCATATTATATTTATTGTTTAATACTTAAAACTTATAGATATTTGCATTTAAGTGTCTGGTTAAATTTTTGTAGTTCTTTATGAATCTTATGTAAATCCATCTGATGCATGTTTTTATATTTTCTGTCTTAAAATGTACAGACTCTTTACTTATTGTCTCTGTCAAAAGTTTAAAAGGAAAAAATAACTTCAAGAATTTGCATATCTAAATTGACAAAAACAAAAAAGTTAAATGGCTTAAATTTCTAAACTTGGAAAAGAAGAATACCATTGACCTTAACTTTAGAAGGAGTTGATTATGTACTAAAGGAAATTGTTTTACCTCCTACTCCAATAACAACATATGAGGAAAAAGAAAGGTATAAGACATTTATAAAAGATGACACAATAGTTAGGATCATTATATTGACATACATGGAAGACGACTTAATTAGGGTCTTTGAAGAATTTGAAACAGCAAAAGAACTATTTGATTCCCTGACCACTAAATATGATACTACAGCCAAGCTGCATGTACAACTACTCTTTCAAAAGTATAATTCTTATAGAATGAAAGAAGGTGACAATGTAGTTGAACATGTTAACCAAATACTGGTAATGGCTAGAGATCTAGCTGTAGTTAAGTCAATCGTTCCTAAGTTGATGCAAATATCCACTATCCTAAATAGTCTTCCCCCTTCTTAGAATATAGTAACCACAACCTTAGGACTTAGACTTGATGTTACCCTTTTGCAACTCCCATTGAAACTAGCAATTAAACAAAGAATAAAAGAGAAAAATTGCTAATTGCTCAAGATGGTTTAGGGTCTAGCTCCAGAAACAACTAAGGAAAAAAAAAAACGAAATAAGAAATTTGATAAGAACAAAAAGCATAGTGGTCAAAATTTTAAGAAATCACAAGAATTCGCTTCTCGGGTGAAGTACTTCAACTATGGTAAGATGGAGCACTACAAAAGAGACTTGTCACAACAAGAAGACCAATTGTGGCAACCAACAATACGACGTAAGGGAGAAGTAGGAAATAATCTACGTAATTTCTAAATATCTTTACATTGACCACCTGGTGACTGGTCGATAGATCGATTTTGGAGCTACCTGAATCATATCAAAGAGCAAAGGAGAGCGATGGACTTGAAGGAGTTCCAGTCTGGAGAGCATCGAGTATATATGGGGAACAACATCTTTTTTTATGTTCTTTGAGTTGGGTCCTTTAGGATTTTTGTAGAAGGTATACCGATTATACTTACAAATGTATTAATTGTGCTCTCTATTAAGTGCAATCTTGTATTGGTCCCTGTCTTAGTAAAGAAAGGGTTTGAGGTCAGGTTTGTCCCTAGAAAAGTCATTGTGGGAAAGTATGGCAGGATAACATTTTTCTAGTTTATTTGATGTTGAGCATGAGTTGTTTAAACTTAACATTAATGAAAATGAAAGCTCTTCTTTTGTTTATATTGAGAGTGCCCATGTGATTGATGTGAATGTGTGGCATGAAAGATTTGGATATATAAGTGTAAAGAAGTTAAGAAAAATTAACCAACTTTAACTTATTACCTAATTTTTATGATAACACTTTTAATAAGTATGAAGCCTGTATATAAGGAAAAATGACTATGTAAGGATATGAGATGTGATTTAGAAGAAAACCAAACCTAGGTCATCTTAAGAGGTGAAAATCTATTGCTTATGTAAAGATCATTGACCAGTCTAGAGATAAGCTACATAGTAGATCCTTACGATGCATATTTATTGGATATCCAAAAGGATATAAAGGATATCGATTTTATCATAAAGACCATAGACTAATATAAAGTAAGGATGCATAATTCTTAGAAGAAACTAAAAATGGCATCCTTGAGAATGATAATGATTATGCCGATGATCTAGCAGGTCTAGATCAATCATCTTTTGAACCCATTGATGAGCTTACTCAACAAACCAAATCTTTAAGTGAATACAAAAAGCCTAGGGTCGCCGTCTTACTTGAAGGATTATTACACGTATCTTGTGGAGGTATATAATTCGGTAGATTTAGATGAGGTGACTAATAACTTGACTTATCAGCAGGCTATTGACTCATCTGAATTGTAAGATTCAAAAAAAGCCATAGATGAAGAAATTGAATCCATTGAGAAAAACCAAGTCTGGGAGTTGACTGATTTGCTAAGAGGAATGAAGGCTATAGGTTGCAAATGGGTTCTTAAAAAAAATAAGGTTGATGGTTCGATCGATAAGTTTAAAGCGAGGTTGGTTGTAAAGTGTTTTTCGTAAAAGGAAGGAATATATTATGTTGAGACATATTCCTTAGTTGCAAAATTTGCATCCAATAAAATAATCCTGACTATATCAGCATATTATGATTTAGATTTACATCAGCTAGATGTAAATACTGCTTTCTTAAATAGAGATTTAGATGAAATCATATATATGTAGTAGCCCAAAGGATATAAAATTGAAGGCCAAAAAGATAAAGTATATAGGTTGAGAAAATCCCTATATGACTTGAAACAATCACCTCGCCAATGGTATTTGACCTTTCAAAAAAACATGGTTGAACTTAGGTTTGTGGCTAATGAACTTGATCACTGTGTATATGTATGAAATAGTGGGAGCCACTTTGTCATCTTATCTTTATATGTAGATGACATATTGTTGACTAGGAATGACAATAAGATGATTGTCAAAACCAGTCATGGTTAAACTCAAGGTTTGAAATGAAGGATATGGGGGAAGCATCCTATATCCTAGGTATAAAAATTTCTCAAGATAGAGAATCAAAACTTCTAACTCCACCCATGTAAGGGATCATCCTTGCATTGCCAGTCCCAAGCCCGGATAAAGGAAGGGGGTTGTGTTAGGCTTCTAACAGCCAACATAAAACTTCGTCGGATTTTTATTACATGGATTACAAAAATTATGAGCATTGCTTTGGGGCGTTCCTGCCTAGCGACGTGCTGCAGAGCCCAAATGCAGTAAGAAGTAAGCAAGGGCCACTACATTTTCGCCCGAATGTAGTGAATCAATTGCAGAGAGGGTTCCCACATCATGGACGGGTGTGGGTAAATAAGTTAGTCCCGCTACATTGCCACCCGAATGTAGTGAAAATTTTTCAGAGAGGGTCTCCGCATTTTGATTATGGACGGATGCGGAGGGTAAGGAAGCTAGTCCTAAATAATAAGATTCGTATTGGTTCTTGGAATATTGAAACATTATCCGGTAAGCTAATGGAGGTGGTAGATACTATGATTCAGAGAAAGATTCATATTCTATGTTTACAAGAGACAAAATGGGTTGGAGAAAAAGCAAAGGAGATAGAAGATACAGGTTTTAAATTATGGTACTCAGGTAAAGAAAAGGCTCGAAATGGAGTTGGTATTATCATAAATAAAGATTTAAAGGAGAGTGTAGTAGACATACAACAATATGGTGACCGAATCATGACGTTGAAATTAGTGTTAGGAGCAGAGGTTTTGAATATAGTTTGTGCTTAGGCACTCCAAGTAGGACTAGAAAATAGTATAAAGACAGTTTTTTGGAAAGAGTTAGATAAGATGTTTCAAAAGATTCCACAAAGAGAGATGATTTGTTTAGGAGGAGATTTAAATGGACATGTCGGTAAAGAGGCATTAGGATATCAAGGGATTCATGAAAACTTTGGTTTTGGGGATGTAAACGAGGAAGGTAGGGAGATTTTAAATTTTGCTATGGCATTTGATCTCTTTATAATCAATACAATCTTCGAAAAACGAGATGAACATTTAACTACTTATAAGAGTGGCTTATCACAAACACAAATTGATTACTTTATTTGTAGAAAAAAAGATAGAGCGTGTTGTAAAGATTATAAGGTAATTCCAGGAGAAAGCTTAACCACCCAACATCGACTTTTAGTTATGGATTTACAAATAAAAAAATGGACAAAAAAGAAAAGAGTGCATTGAGCTATTCGAACTAAATGGTGGAACCTCAAAAGCGAGAAAGAAGATATATTTAAACAGAAAGTCCTTCAAGGAGATGTTTGGAATTATGTTGGCACACCCTGTGATATGTGGAATAATATGGCTATACATATTAGGAAAGTGGCGAAAGATGTGTTAGGGGTATCTAAGGGAGGTGTACCGATACAAAAAGAAGCTTGGTGGTGGAGTGAAGTAGTGCATAATAAAATCAAGGCAAAGAGGGTATGTTACAAATTACATTATGCCAAGAACACTGGTGAAACTTTAGAAGCTTATAAGAAAGCAAAGAAAGAAGCGAAAAAGGCCATTAGTGAAGCAAAAACTAAGATTTGGGAGGACTTATATAAAAAACTCAACTCAAAAGAGGGTGAAAGAGATATTTTTAGGATAGCTAGGGCTACAGATAAGAAAACTAAAGATCTTAATTATGTTAGATGCATAAAAAACGAGGATGAAAAAATTTTAGTGGCAAATGATGATATAAGAAATAGATGAAAAAATTATTTTTATAATCTTTTTAATGAAAATAAAGGTGTTAGTATTAGTTTAGGAGATTTAGCCAAGTCAAAAAAGTATATAAACCACAATTTCTACCGACGTATTCAAATGAATGAAGTAAAAGAGGCTCTTAAACATATGAAGGGTGGTAAATCGGTAGGACCAGATAATATTCCTATAGAAGAAGTTTGGAAAATACTAGGAGAAATAAGAATCACTTGGCTCACAAGACTATTTAATGAAATATGGAAAAACCAAAAGATGCTCGAGGAATGGAGAGCAAGTACACTTATACCCATATATAAGAACAAGGGAGACATTCAAAATTGTGCGAATTATCGAGGTATCAAGTTAATGAGTCATACTATGAAATTATGGGAAAGAATTATCGAACGTAGGTTAAGACAAGTATCAAGTATAATAGAGAACCAATTTGGATTTATGTCAGGCAAATCTACTATTGAAGCGATTCACCTTTTGAGACATCTTATGGAACATTTTAGAGCAAGAAAGAAAGACCTTCACATAATATTTATTGATCTAGAAAAAGCTTATGATAGGGTACCGAGGGAGGTTCTTTGGAGAACTTTGGAAAAAAGAGGTATCCCATTGACATATATTAACCTTATAAGAGACATGTATGATGGTGCAAAAACATGTGTGAGGACTCATGAAGGAACGACAGACTTCTTTGAAGTTAATATTGGGTTACATCAAGGATCAACTTTAAGTCCATACTTATTTATAATGGTGATGGATGAGTTAACAAAACATATTCAAGATGAAGTACCTTGGTGTATGTTATTTGCAGATGACATTGTATTAGTGGAGGAGTCTAAGGAAAAAGTTAATAGAAAATTGGAACTATGGAGAGAAACATTAGAAAGCAAAGGCATTCGACTTAGTAGAACAAAGACAGAATATATTTAATGTAAGTTTGATCATTTGGTTACTTCAAAGGGCATATAAATTAAAATTGGCACACATTGCATCCCCAAAAGGAAAGTTTTAAATACCTAGGGTCAATTTTTCAGAGTGATGGAAGAATTGATGGAGATGTTACACATATAATTAATGCTGGTTGGTTAAAATGGAGAGGAGCTTCAGGTATTCTTTGTGATAAGAAGATACCATTAAAATTAAAAGGTAAATATTATAGAGTAGCAATTAGGCCTGCCATGTTTTATGGTTCTGAGTGTTGGGCAGTTAATCATCAATATGTACAAAAGATGTCTGTGACAGAAATGAAGATGTTGAGATGGATGAGTGGTCATACAAGAAAAGACCGTATACATAATGAGGTTATTAGAAACAAATTAGGAGTGGCACCAATAGAGGATAAAATGAGAGAACATCGTTTAAGATGGTTTGGACATATAGAAAGAAGATCAAAAAAAGAACCTATAAGAAGGTTAGAAAAACTAAATTTGGAAAGTATTAAAAGAGGTAGAGGACGACCACAAAAGTGTTGGAAAGAAACAATAAAGAATGATCTAGATTATTGGGAGTTAACTGCTAACATGGCACACGATAGGGATCTGTGGAAACAAAGAATCCATGTAGCCGACCCTGTCTAGTATGGGAAAAGGCTTAGTTGTTGTTGTTGTTGTTTGTAGAGAATCAAAACTTCTATACTTAAGTTAAGAGAGATATATTGATTATATCTTCAAGAAATTCAAAATAGGTGAATGCAAGTATGCATCTACACCTGTTGTAAAATGAGTTAAATTGAGCAAGGTTGATTGTCTTGGTAAAGGAGACGATAAGCCCAATGTTCCTTATACACAGGCTGTGAGTAGCCTGATGTATGTTATGTTATGTGATATCAGCTTTGTTGTTGGTCTTGTAAGTAGATACCAAAGTAATCCTAAATGACAGCATTGGATAACTATGAAAAGGATTCTGAGATATCTTAAAGGAACAAAAGACTTGAAACTTTGTTTTCAAGTAGATGAACTAAAAGTGATAGGATTCTTAGATGCTGACTTCGTTGAGAGCAAAGATGACAACAAATCAACCTCGGGACAAATATTCTTATTTGGAGGTGGTGCAATTTCTTCGGCATGCAAGAAACAAGGTTGTATAGCATTGTATATACAAGAGGTTGAGTATGTTGCTTGTAGTATGACTACTACTAGTGTCGTTTGGATAAGCCACTTCATACATGATTTGAAGCTGGATATAGCGAATGACTCAGTTATTATATATTGTGACAACAAGGGAGCAATTACTCTTATTAAGAGTAGAGCTGATAACTCACGAAGCAAGTATATAATGGTTAAATATCACTATGTTCATGATATGCTAAAAAAAAATGAAATAACTATATGTTATATGCCAACTATTGATATATTTGCTGACCTCTTAACAAAAGGATCTTAGAAGAATTGTTTACTAAACATGTAACCCATATGAGATTAAGATATGCCTAGTCTATAAGTGTAGAAAATATACTTTGTTGAGAGTTATGCAGGAAAAATACATTACTTGTGGAAAAACCGCATAACGATTGTGAGTTGCAATTTAGTTGCAACAAGGAAATATGATACAACTTGGTAAACCCCAAAGTAGTGGGAGGAAAACCAGTGTATCAAACAGATTGACTCTAGTGGTCAAGTAGGAGATGTAAGTAGTGGATGGATGGCCACTCTCAGCCCCATTGCTAACAACGACCATGAAATGCAGGAAGAAGGGTCCTCTTCTCTGATTTCATGAGATCATATTTTCGAAAGATAAATGTTCATAAAAATGATTTCTGTTTTCCAAACGTAAAACTCATGCATCTCCCAGATAAAAGCATGATATGACTATTAAAAGGGAAAGCCCAGATTGGTAAACACGAAAGACAGAAAGCTATGTATAAATACAGAGTTTACATAATTTGGATATAGAGAGAAAAAATACTCTCATCTTTTGAGAAGACCCTCTACGGGTAATCCAAAACCACATACATTTCTATTCCATTCTACAATAAACACAGAGAAGGAAACAAAGTAGAAAGTAAAACTAAAGCAGGCAGTCGGTATCTACTATACACAACTGAACCAAACAAAGGCAAACGATTTCGGAGATCATCGACTGCCCCAACAGAACTATGACAGGACGCTTGCGGTGATAGAGATACAAATGGAAGGAGAGTAGAGAGTGAGGATATTAGAGAGGAAAGAAAGGAGGGACTCGAATAAAAGGTATTGTATTTTGGAAAGGGGTTATATGCTTATATTTAGTAATTTGAGATATATGTTTAGTACAAATGCATTCTACAGATTGTGCTTAATGATAAAATAGTAAATTTTTTATTTTTGATCTTAATCATACATATCTTTTGATTGAACGATGAAAATCTTTTAAAAGAATTTAGTACTATTGCTACGGGCATATCCCACAACTCTCTCTCTCTCTCTCTCTCTCTCTATATATATATATATATATATATATATATATATATATTGTGTGTGTTGAGTCACATGAGCTTATACAGGTGATGTGATTATGAGCTGGAGGTATTCGAGTCATTTAGATTTGAAAGTGGATTTTGAAAATATACCTGACCCGAAACAATCCTTAAAGTGCCTAGCCTGACCCTTAAGCATCAGTTCAAGAAAACCTAAGTCGAAAAGATCTCACTTACCCACAATCACTATTGAAGTTAGAAACAATCTTTATTAGTTTAAGTAAACTAACTGGCACGCTCACGCACGACGTAGTTTGCGAAAATTATTTCAAATCTCTACATAGACTTTGGAATAAAATTTCACATCTACAAATTCCAGTATAAAAAATGCTGGACTGGCCATCCAGCCGTTATCTGTAGAAAGGATACGATAAAGATGGCCGTAATGGTCATCACTGACCGAAACCGTCAAGCGGTTACGGAGCTTATCCGTAACCAACCGGATAAGGAGCTCCAAGAAAGGAAAGCCTAGTAAGAAATCCAAGAGGAAAGTAGAGCAGACACTGCTCTATAAATACATAGTAGTGCAAGAGAACAAAGACCAAGAAAAAGCAATCGCATACATTCCTCCCTAGCAAATCCTACTGTGAGGAAACCTAAAAACATCGAAACTCGCATACCTGACTGAAGATCTGCTACTGCATACCTGAGTTGAAAGCAGAGGATACTAGAGAGTCGACTGGAAGCACAAAACTTGCCGGAGAGTCGCTAGAAAAAACCAATAGTCTCTAAGGAAACAACCAACCTATGGCTTATGTCTCAGAGTGAGAGACACAAAGAAAAACGTACAAGAGAGGGAGAAAGTGAAGACCAAGAGAGGTTCACTTTAAATCTAAGGGAACTATGACAGGACGCTTGTGATGATAGAGATACAAATGAAAGAGAGTAGAGAGTGAGAGGATATTAGAGAGGAAATAAAGGAGGGACTCGAGTAAAAGGGTATTGTATTTTGGAAAAGGGTTGTATGCTTAGTACAAATTCATTCTATAGATTGCGCTTAATAATAAAATAGTAATTTTTTATCTTAATCATACATATCTTTTGATTGAACGATGAAAATCTTTTAAAAGAATTTCGCACTACGGTCATATCCCACAACTCTCTCTATATATATATATTGTGTGTGTTGAGTCACATGGGCTTATACAGGTTACGTGATTCTGAGCTGGATGTATTCGAAGCTGTCTCACCAAAATATACAATTCATTCTACGTTCAAATGAGACAAGAAGACTCAAATAGTGAGCAACTCATCCCACTTTGCAGTCTTAATTGGAAGGAGCATATGCGGGTTCCATTTCTGCTAGCTTCCCCTGGTGGAGTAGAATTAGACACCGTCAGTTCTGATTTCACGAGGACCTAGAACCGTGATCGATGTGATGTTGGAACAATTCTCATTTGAGTTTGTAACCGGCTAAAATTATTAAAAATACTAAAATCAACAGTTTTAAATGGTTTATGTAAGGTTACATGATTTGGTTTCGATTCAAATTGTCAGGCCCGTTTGAAACCGGCTATGTCTACTATAATATAATATAACGAATTTTCTTGTATAGTCGATATACCTACACCTATACCTGCTATATAGTAAGGGGTTTAGCAGGGGTTGGAGTCGGGTCAACATAACCCGTTCACAAGCCTATTGAGATGGGAGTTTTGTTGTCGTTTTGTTGTGGTTCTACTTTTCCCTAATCTTAATTTAGGTGGATACGAGCAACAGACTTCGGAGTCGTCGTACTCTTGTCCACGTTCGTGTTGTGTCATTTGGTGTTCATTTTAGGAAAAAGAACAACCTCAGACTACCCGACACATTGTACTTTGGGTAGACACGGAAAGTGATTCGTGTTCGTTTTCGTGCCGCGTCTCGTATTACCAACCGGGAATCTGTAATAGGTAGGAGAAAGACTGGAAGAGGGGACGGGACGGTCTTGGGGCAGTGGTCCGCGAGATTTTGCCAAAAGTTGACGGTCGATTTGGGCGGTCGATTATGGCTGTCATCTGACGGCCTCCGGGACCCATCCACCCCTCCTCTTGGACCCACACTCCCTCCCTAAATGCTTACAAAACTTTAACCTTCTCTCTCTCTCTCTCTCTCTCTCTCTCTCTTCTCTCTCCATACACAAAAGCAAAAGGAGACTCCTCTGTTTCAAAGCAAACTGAGTTCTACCTTCCCTGAATCTCATTCAGGTAACCTCTCCCTCCCTCTCTCACTATCTGTTAGTAGTCTGATTTGTTGATCGATCTCTCGATATCTTTCAATCTTTGCGACGAAAAGATCAAGGCTAATTCTGTGTTGTTGCCAGCGAGAAGGATGAGTTTATAGATCATCTCAACAGCCGATACTCTACTATTTGCTGGGTTTTGATTCCAATGACCGGACGATTATTCTTCTCCTTTAGAGATTGTTTCGATCGATCGCTTGATTTAAAGTAACTCTCAGATTCTCTCTTGATTTCGGGCTTCTTCCCAATAAGGAATCGATCATCAAAAAGCCCGATCTTGATCCTTTTTATGCCGTTCTTTGTTCATGATCTCCGTTTCGCTTCTTTTTCTGAGTTCAAAATCGGAAGCACGAACGAAAAACATAGAAGGATCACAAAGTTCGGACTGAGTCTTGTTCAGCAAAGTAGGAAAGAGCGCTGTTTGTGGAAATGGAATCATCCTTTTCTAGATTTTAATTTTCGTGTTTTAATATCGGGGATTTCCCTTTTTGCATTGATAAGAATTCAAATTCAATAATGAGTTATTATCTTCCTAATCAGAAAAAGCGTTTTGTTACTTCCGATTCTGGTCGTATATTTCTAATTGCTCCAAACTCTTTTTTGTGGAAAGTCCTTTAAGCTTGGTTTGGGGCTCAACTACGCCTAGTTATATGGTCACCATTTCCTCATATTTTCGAAAATAAAAACAATTTATAAGGTCTCTTTTGAAACCTTGTCCATGATCAGATTAAAAGCCAGTCTGAGACTTGGAGCATCTCCCTCTCTCGAGTTGTAAATATCTAAATGTGGTTCAGTATACGTATCATATTACCGTGACACTTTATTTATTGTAAGGACAAATCAAGTTAAATAAGTTCTCTCAACTTTGAAATATAACTTTAAAAAGTGATTGGATCTTGCCCACCATTCATCGTGGTTGTTCTTTGTGGTATGAATATAATACAATTATTTTGCATGATTTTTTAGTCAAAATTACATTCATACTCTTTTTTCTTTTCTTAAACTTAAAGAATATATTTTGATCTTTTTATTTGTTAACTTACTCTCCTCTCTTTCTCTCGCTCCTTGTGGTGTGTCCGAATCTTTCTGTATGGTCGGCGTGTTTTTTTTATTTGGGGCATCCATGCGTTAAGCGATGAATGATCCCCATTTTTGTCCTTTCTTTTCACGCTGCCAAAGCGGTGTCCTATTTGCCGCACCCAATTGACCTTAATAGCCCCCGCCAACAATGCATTTTCTCCTCTCCGTCAGAATGCTGTGTTATCATGCATGATGCGCTTCCTGTTCTTTTCCTTTTTTCCTGAGACTACGCTGGACCTCATCTCGGTTCGTCCGTCTCCTTAGCCGACGGGCGCTTGGGATCGGTTTAGTTTGGTGAGTCGAGCTCGCATGACAGAGTGCGTATACTGAATTAGCAAACTAGACAAGATGAACATAGTTAGGGATGATGATCCAGCAGGGTGGCTCGTAGGTAAGGCCTTTAAGACAACCGCCACTCCCAAGAGCTCAACTTAAGTCACACTCACTCAGTTTGTGTTGAACCACTCCTGTGATCGACGCGAGACAACACGGTTCCAATTTCCTACGGCCATTAGTTTATCTTTGTCTTAACATTGAACCTGCTAGCTAAAAATTTATGTTCTTATATACAATGGGAGTCGAACTCGCATCCTGCATGTGGTGGAGTCGATTGTCCTGTCAGTGGGCTAATGCCCTGAGTCCGCTTCTGCCTCCCTGTTGTAACCAAGGAAAAAGATCAAAGTACGATTCTATGATATGCTAGTCTCATATCGACATGAACTCGTAGGTTGGTAGCTACGAGCTTGTCTTAGGGTCTATGTTCGTCCCTGCATGCCGCATCCATGAGAGTCGAATCCGTTCAGCCGCTAGTAGAATAATTGACCAGATCTCTTATTTGCTTTAGCGTTGGATGCGAATGTTAAATTAATAACCCTTCCCTTCTGTATGAAGCATATTTCGCACGCTGTTTTGTTCTCTTCTGCTGCTTGGTACCCAACAAGCTTTCCAGCAAATCAATCTGACCTACCCCCACCACCACCGCCCCCTTCTTTCTTCGAGTCATTTCACCGGCTTTAGTTTCACCCTCTGTACGACTGGTAAACTTACCGATCTGGTCATAGATCGGCCGCGTTGTCTTCACCAGCTGAAAATGAGCTGGTGTATGAAGGTTTATAAGTTGCACTTTAACACTATATGTTAGTCTAAAAAACAACTGAAATTTCATGCAAAAATCGATTTTTTTAAGATTGGAATTTTCAAGTTTTTCATGCAAAAATTAATTCTAGTTACAATACTTTTAGCATATACAATTCTAACATATATATACATATATATGCATCTGAATGTATATGTATGTGTGTGTGTGTGAGAAAGTTCCTCTGTCCCTCTCTCTCACTCATTCAGTGAGTAGGCAAAACTCTCGATGCATTTTAAATTTCGTAGAGGAAAATCACTTTTAGAGAAAGATCCATTTTATCCGATCACTGAGACCGTGTTGAGTAGGATGGCAATTTAGGACCCGAAACACGACCCAGAAAGATCGTATTTTTTTTGTCTACCCGAAGTAACATTAAGGGTACCAGATCGTTTCCAGGTTGACTGGCCTTTGACATGAGCAAGGAAGACGGGCGACATGTACACGATCCACCAAGTCACAGTACTAGAAAACATGACAGAAAAGCCTGACACAAACCCGACCCGAAAGTCGTTTAAGCATACACGTTTTTAAACCGTTCGAACAACACGTTGATAAAGAACGTCCCTGTTCCAGTTTGTCGCTAAGTTGGCAAGTGGCTAGTGCTCGCCAGCTAAGCAGGCTGAAAAAGATGGGACCCACCTCGGGGACAAAGTTTTTCGTAAAGGGCATCCAAAGACAAAATTGTATCCTACGGAGTGGAGGGAGAGAGTGTCCTTTGTGATGGATATTCTTTCAACCGCGTGTCTCCTCTCGTCGACGTCACCGCGACACAATATACGGTAATTCATAGGAAACACAAAAAGGTTACGACACGAGGCCAAGTTGAAGCTTCCAAGCGACGGCTTCAAACAATGGGTCATTAGGTACCTTTAAAAAAACGAAGGGCCGTTAGATTACGGGAAAAGAAAGAACGGCCTATTAGATTATGTGATGCTTATCGTCTTCTTTTAATGTGTTTGTTTCTTACAAGCATAAGAAACGAGTTCCTCCTTATCGCTTGGGGCTCCTTGGATTAGACCCTCACTTTTACATGCTTCAGTGACGCCTGCACCATAATATTTTTATTTGTTCGTATTATTAGTAGTTGTTTGATACGTAGTCCCACTTTCGTTTAGTGCTTGTGTGCATTTTTAAATGAATGTGTGTGGCCCAAAACAGACTAGGATAACAATTAAGAATAATTCATGCGTTCAAACCCACCTAGTTGCTTGATTTTGGTTTCATTTTAGTTCTCAAGTAAGTGTTTGCACGTCAAGCATCATAAGGTGAACTTTTAGCTTGTGTCTGTGTCATATAAGTTCATTTTAGAAAATTTAAAAATAATGATAGTTAGAAAATATAACTTTTTATAAAAAAGATCAGGAAACATCTGTAAGTGGCTTTTGAGTGTGATTCCCTAACGGGGTGAGGAGGACATATTGGTTCCTCATAGCCGTTTTTTTTTCTTCGGGGCAGTTGCTCAACACTTTTTAACGGGTTAAGAATTATATAATTTTTTGTATTCTGATAATTCTAAAATTTCATGTTTAAACGGAAAGAAAAGTTACCTATGAACACTTTGACGGCAACGATGCTCTTGATAACCCGGAATATTCCCATGATCCTATATACTGCAAAGAAGAAATATAATGGTACTGCCAAAATATGTATTTTTTTGAGAAACCTTCCGTTTTACATATCTAATATTTATGATGTTATCTATTTTATTTATGAATTTCTGATACGTGGATATTTTTCTGTAAATTCATATTTTCTAATATTTACATTTTCTGATAACCGGACTGGTGATATTGGAAAAATGCTGTCCTTCCACAAATGTGCATCTTTCTTAGCTCATGTTAGTTTGCTGCTCTTAGTTAAACTGAGAGAAAAACCAATTCTCCAATCTGAATCATTTCTACCCCCTCAAGAGGGTAATTGGCCCCCAGTGTGAGAAAATCCAATTCCAGAAAGGTGCCCCAGTGGTGCGAGTGACCATAATCATCCTATTTGGTGTGTGAATTGTCATATATCATGGTCACTCTCGTAGGTCAATTCGAGCACAATCATCTTCCTCTTCATGTTATTTCCATGAACATAAACACACCTGTGAGGTGGTGTCTGTGTTTGTTATGGTGTTAGGTGTTAATTAGTGGATAGTTTTTTGCGCATTGTCACTTATCATTCCGAGTTTGTGCCGTAAACATGACGGGAGCGGTTTCGCACCACGTGGTAACAGTAGCATTTCATAATGCGATCTGCAGCAACAGCAGCACAAACCCAAAATACAGCTGGGATGCTACTCTTGAAAGACGGTCATTTTTTATGTGGGTATATGTTGGTAGCAGGGCGCACACATTATACTTGCATGTAAGTTTACTTAAACGATTCTTATATATTTTCTTATGTTTAATGTAAAAATGAGAAAAAGCAAGGTATTACATTTATATAATCTTTTGGTTTAAAGAAACAACAGAAAATTATAGAAGAATAAGAGGAGCTAAAATCTTCAAATAACTAAAAGAAGGGTTAGTTGGTGCGGGTTGGAGAAGATCCAATCTGACTAAGATTCAGAGCACCACTGGCAGTACCAATATCAAAAGGCCGAGTGTGGAACAAGTGTAGTAGGGTGGGCGTTAATTGCAACCTGGTAATGTAGCTTTTTATCCTTTTCTCGTCAAAGTATAATATGTTTATCGTCCTTTTGTGTTGTTTTACTTGTTTGGTGCCTTGCCTTTCCATTTGTTTTCTTTATCTAGCTACGCCCATGTAACGTAGACAGGTCTATTGCTTTGGGTGCATAAGCATTTGGGCCTCTCAGATCTTATCTGAATCTGCAATCCACAGATTCAAAGTCCTCAACCCGTTTTCGCCTCTCTTTCATCCACCTTGACTTTTCTTTCATTTTTAAAGAAATTCTCATGGAATATCATTCCATACCTTAAATTTACCGCCTATGCAATAAATATAAACTGTGATATAGCCGCACTTCATATTAGATGGCTTCCATAAATTTGAAGACCATCTGAAACGGTTGTCATGCCTCTCCAAATGGTTACATTCATCATGTACTTTTGAGAGATGGCATGGCACGCACTGCTACCCCATACTCAAATTGGTTTACTCGAGAAATTTCATGATGGGTAGGAGATGCATGTTGCTCAAAGTACATAAAATCCAATCTAGTAAATCTCGTATCAAGTCCTTAATACAAGTACTGGTAACCGGTTTGAGCCGGGTTGGCGCACTTTGGGAGTAAAGCTCAAGTAACGCTGGCTTTATCCTCTCTCGATCTGCAGACTTTTGCTTAAGTGGAACAAGTGTCAAACTACTTGAGCCAACCACATGTTGGTTTCAAGCACTGATATGCTAGATTGTCGTTAATGTACGACGATATGATATCTGTAACATTGGTAAAAATAACCTCAAGTGTGATACATGCAAACCGGGCAAAGCATTATTATGATATTGTACTTCAACTATGTATATCACTATGTCTATTTTGCTTGCCATGAGCAAAAAATAGGAAGGGTTGAACGCTCGCCATTATATTTTATGTCAGCTTTTTCCCTTCGGAATAGAAATTAGACCCCTTAGAATCTGTTTTGGTCGCCTTTCCGTGTTTTTTGTAAACTTGTCCAACTTTCTTCGGCTTGTTTTTTGCAATTTCAACAAGGATGGCGACTACACTAAACAAACCCGTTGAACAAAGTATACGTTCCTCTTTCTCTTTCTTTGGACCACAAGGACTTGCTGTTGACCATGGAACTTGACGGAGGAGAGTAATACGTTCAGTTCACAACAATTGTTTTCTTGTTGGCAGAGTCAGAAGCGGGTTTATTGGCAGAGACTCCATGGAAGAGGAAAAGCAGCCAAGCTCTTCCACTGATGTCCATGTGAAAAGAGATGAAGATGATACTACGGCTGATCATACTTCATTGCCCTCCTCGCAGGTAACCACTGTTTAAGACTCGTAGATTAGATCCATTTCTCAGAAACGAAGCAACAACTTAAACTTACAAATGTGAAGGAACATAAGATTCAAGTATGGTATTAACTTATTATAACGCTTCTATCGTTAATCCGTCGACCGTTATTCTTATGAATAAATATGTATATTTTAAAATGCTATTACCTTATGTAATTACATTGTTGCTGCTTCCTGTGCTTGATATCACGATGTCTCCCTTTGTTTAAAAGAAGCTTTTGGTTTTCATGATTATGTGCCTAAACGGATGTTTATGTCACCAGAATATGAAATATATCTCCATTTAAAACACCAAAAGTTTCCCTCCTCACGAGATATCACGAAAAAATATTATTGCATATCGTCAAAATTTCATGCTTATTGTGATTGGAATTTTGTACAAACAGATTATCCTGGATATATCTTTTGGTTTCATAAACATAAAAATGGAGGCATCAATTTGTATATCTTTAGTTGTCTATAGTTGGCGTTAGTGTAGTGCGGAGAATTGGTTACTGAAAGATAACTGAGGCCCATTCTCAATGGAAAAGTTATGTTGGATAGTATAATCACATCTTCACTTTTGATGAAACTGAACTTATTCTTTCAAGTAAAACTTAATTTACTGGCGAGTTTGCAAGTAAGTTTCACTCCTAACGTTTAAAGACACAATACATGATTGTACTGAACAATTGCTTAACAGTTAGTTTGTCTATTGTGTCAAATATAGTCGATAGCTTGGCAACTGTTACCCTAATTATAGATGATTATGTAGTCTCGTTCTTTTCTGGCGTACAAAGCTAATGCGAAACCAGATCGGGCTCAATGGTGACCTAGAATCCATGTAGCACACTCATTCAGTGTGGGGAAGCCTTGGTTTTTGTTTTGGAGGTAGGGTTGTTATTTATAGGTTTCTTCTTCCTCAATGATTTACAGGATGATTGATTCTGTTTTTTCATCAGACCCATTAATGAACAACAGTAATTTGTTCTATGTCAGGCAATTTGTTTCCGTTTTTTCTTAATTTATTGGAATAGGGACTGCAGGATATGAATACGTGGATACATGCTTTTCCTTTTCCCTTCTGCTGATTCTCTCTTTCACCATAGCAGGAAATTGGAGGCTTACATGTGAAGGAAAACACCAATGCCGAAAAGGTGGTGGTGCACTGTGAAGATCATGTATCCACCAAGGCCACAGGAACAGCTGAAGCAGGGAAAGAAGCAGAAGAGATATCTTTCGATGGGGAATTTATAAAGGTTGAAAAGGAATCAATTGAAATGAAGGAAAATTTTGATGTTCATCCTGGAGAAGATGCTACTCATTCTGTGGTGGAGAGGGATTTTGGAGGCCGTCATTTTCTTGAGATGCAGAAAAGGATAAAAGATCTAGAGAGAGAATTAGAAAAGATGACCACAGATGTCAAAAGCTCAGAGTTTGAAAAATCTGAACTGCAAAAACAATTCGTGAGCATGAAGGAAAGTTTGGAGGAGAAGGCACAGAATTCAGTTGACCTTGACCTAAAGCACAGGCATTTAAGTGAAAAGCTCGAAGTAGCAGAACAACAGATCAAACGGTATGAAGAGATGTACAATGCACAGTTTGAGGTCCTGAAAATAGCACTTCTGTCACAGGATGAACTTCAAAATGAATTGGTTAGTGCAAAAGAAATGACAGAGAAGTTAAATTCCCAACTTGAATTTACGATGAAGAGAAACCAAGAGCTGGACGAAGAGGTGAAATCCTTGACAAGAGAATCCAAAAAGGCTTTAGAGTTGCATAATAAGTTGGAGTTGGCAAACACAAATGCGAAAGACATGGAAAACCAGATTAGTTTCCTTCAAGAGGAACTAAATGCTTTATATGGAAGAACAACAGATAATGAAAAGGCAGAGGACACTCTAAAGAATACATTGCAAGAGCTTTCTGCAGTTCAAGATGAGGTAAGGCTTTCAAGAACACATGCATTAGATTTGGAGCAAAAGATTGCTGCTGCTGAAAAATTAAATGTGGAATTGGAAGGCCAATTACTGTCGGCCAGAGCATCAGAAGAGACACTGAAAGAAGATATCCTAGCATTAGAGAACTTATTTGCTTTAAGCAAGGGAGAACTCCAAGCCAAAATTTATGAGCTAGGACAGTTAGATTTAAAGTTAACACATGAGGGAGCGAAGACAGTCATGCTGGAAGATAGCTTAAAGAACCAAGAAGCACTAATCTTGGCCTTGCAAGAGGAACTTGCTACAATGACCAAGATGAAAGCTGATGCAGATGTGACAGTATCTGCACTTAGTTCCCAGATTTTGCGGTCTCAGGAATTAGTCAAGGATCTTGAGGATAGATTGAAGCAATCTGCTGACAGATCTGCTGAATTTGACTCTCGCTTGGAGCAAGCATTATTGTACAACATCGAATTGGAGAAGAAAGTGGAGTCTCTTCGAGAACTCCATGGTGAGTTTGAGATCCATGCTGAAAAATTGAAACTTGAACATCAAGAAACACTTAAGGCATCTGGTTCTGAGAAAGAAGAACTAGAATCAAAGCTTAGATTGGTTGAATCAGAATTGGTCTTGCTGAGGGAGAAGAATATACAGCTAGCTGACCAGATAAGTTTGTTTGAAACAAACCAAGCCAACACCGACACAATTGCCAAAGAGCTCCAAGACAAAGTACTTGAATTGTCTGAATTACTAGGCAAGGTTGAAGAAGAAAGCAAGCTGCTGAAAATAGAAAAGGAAGAACATAAAGATAGGATTTCCTACCTGGAATCTGCTCTAGGTCAATCTTCTGAAAGAAATTTTGAGCTAGAAGAAGCGTTGAAAGTTGCAGACGGGAAATGCGCAGAGCATGAGGGTCGAGCCACCACTGCTCATCAGAGAAGTCTTGAGCTTGAAGACATGATTCAGGTCTCACATTCTAAATCAGAGGATTTAGAAATAAAGTTCAGGGAGTTTGAATTGCTATTGGAAACTTCTGCTCAGAAACAGCATGAACTCGAAGCACTATTAAGTTTTCGAGAAGCAAAACTTATTGAGGACGAAGCAGAATGCAGAAGATTCTCGATCAAGCTATCTGAGGTTTCTGCAGAGCTGGAAGCATCATCACAAAAAATATCAAATTTCGAGCTAGCTTTACAAAATGAACAAGTGAAGGAGCTGGAATTGTCGGAAAGTCTAAAGGTGGTAACCGAAGAAAGGGAGGTTCTTGTGGACAAGGTTAGCCATCTGGAATCAGCATTAGATCAGTCATCAATGAAAATTAATGAGCTGGAGAATCACCTCAAGGTCGCTATGGAGAAATGCATGGAACATGAGGAACATGCCAGCAACATTCACCGGAGGACCCTTGAGCTTGAAGACTTGGTGAATACTTCACACTCTAAAAGAGAGAATGCTGAAAGTGAGGTGGTGAAACTAGAAATGTTATTGAAGAATTCAGAAGGGAAGCTCCATGAGCTTGAAGAGCATTTAGGATCAACAGAAAGAAATTTTCTGAATGCAAAAGAAGAATGTGAAACTTTTGCTTCTAAAACTTTTAAACTTTCAGAAGATTTGGAAGTTTCGCTTGCAAAGGTTTCAGGTTTGGAGCTTCTATTGAGTGATGCAAATGCAAAGGAGTTTGAGCTGAAGGAAAGTATGACTTTGGTCATGGCTGAAAGAAATGATTATAAAGATAAACTCAAAAAACTGGAGAATGATTTGAATCAGTATTCTTCTAGAACTTTGTTGTTAGAACAGGAGCTGAAAGCTCTCATGGAAAAATACTTAGAAATCGAGGGTCATGCAAACATGCACCAACAAAGGAGTCTTGAGCTTGAAGACTTAATCCATGCTTCACATTCAAAAGCAGCCGATGCCAAAGCACAATGTGAGAGTTATGCTTCAAAAGTTCTGAAGCTTTCGGAAGATCTTGAAGCTTCCACAGAAAAAGCATCTAATTTGGAGCATGCATTGCGTGATTCAAATGAAAAGGAAATCAAGCTGAAAGAACATTTGGAGTTGGTCATCACGGAACGCGATACTTTTGCTTCTAAAACTTTTAAACTTTCAGAAGAGTTGGAAGTTTCTCTTGAAAAGGTTTCAAGTTTGGAGCTTCTATTGAGTGATGCAAATGCAAAGGAGTTTCAGCTGAAGGAAAGTATGAGTTTGGTAATGGCTGAAAGAAATGATTATAAAGATAAACTCGAAAAATTGGAGAATGATTTGAATCAGTATTCTTCTAGAACTTTGGAGTTAGAACAGGAGCTGAAAGTTGTCACGGAAAAATACGTAGAAATTGAGGGTCATGCTAACATACACCAACAAAGGAGTCTTGAGCTTGAAGACTTAATCCATGCTTCACATTCAAAAGCAGCTGATTCCGAAGCACAATGTGAGAGTTATGCTTCAAAAGTTCTGAAGCTTTCGGAAGATCTCAAAGCTTCCACAGCAAAAGCATCTAATTTGGAGCATGCATTGCGTGATGCAAATGAAAAGGAGATCAAGCTGAAAGAACATTTGGAGTCGGTCATCATGGAATGCGATACTTTTGTGTCTAAAGCTTTTAAGCTTTCAGAAGAGTTGGAAGTTTCTCTTGAAAAGGTTTCAAGTTTGGAGCTTCTATTGAGTGATGCAAATGCAAAGGAGTTTGAGCTGAAGGAAAGTATAAGTTTGGTCATGGCTGAAAGAAATGATTATAAAGATAAACTCGAAAAAATGGAGAATGATTTGAATCAGTATTCTTCTAGAACTTTGGAGTTAGAACAGGAGCTGAAAGTTGTCACGGAAAAATACGTAGAAATCAAGGGTCATGCTAACATGCACCAACAAAGGAGTCTTGAGCTTGAAGACTTAATCCATGCTTCACATTCAAAAGCAGCTGATGCCGAAGCACAATGTGAGAGCTATGCTTCAAAAGTTCTGAAGCTTTTGGAAGATCTCGAAGCTGCCACAACAAAAGCATCTAGTTTGGAGCATGCATTGTGTGATGCAAATGAAAAGGAGATCAAGCTGAAAGAACATTTGGGGTCGGTCATTACAGAACGCGATACTTTTGCTTCTAAAGCTTTTAAGCTTTCAGAAGAGTTGGAAGTTTCTCTTGGAAAGGTTTCAAGTTTGGAGCTTCTATTGAGTGATGCAAATGCAAAGGAGTTTGAGCTGAAGGAAAGTATAAGTTTGGTCATGGCTGAAAGAAATGAATATAAAGATAAACTCGAAAAGCTGGAGAATGATTTGAATCAGTATTCTTCTAGAACTTTGGAGTTAGAACAGAAGTTGAAAGTTGTCACGGAAAAATATGCAGAAATCGAGGGCCATGCTAACATGCACCAACAAAGGAGTCTTGAGCTTGAAGACTTAATCCATGCTTCACATACAAAAGCAGCTGATGCCGAAGCACAATGTGAGAGTTATACTTCAAAAGTTCTGAATCTTTCAGAAGATCTCGAAGCATCCACAACAAAAGCATCTAATTTGGAGCATGCACTGCGTGATGCAAATGAAAAGGAGATCAATCTGAAAGAACATTTGGAATCGGTCATCACGGAACGCAATACTTTTGCTTCTAAAGCTTTTAAACTTTCAGAAGAGTTGGAAGTTTCTCTTGAAAAGGTTTCAAGTTTGGATTTTCTATTGAGTGATGCAAATGCAAAGGAGTTTGAGCTGAAGGAAAGTATAAGTTTGGTCATGGCTGAAAGAAATGATTATAAAGATAAACTCGAAAAACTGGAGAATGATTTGAATCAGTATTCTTCTAGAACTTTGGCGTTAGAACAGGAGCTGAAAGTTGTCATGGAAAAATATGCAGAAATCGAGGGCCATGCTAACATGCACCAACAAAGGGGCCTTGAGCTTGAAGACTTAATCCATGCTTCACATACAAAAGCAGCTGATGCCAAAGCACAATGTGAGAGCTATGCTTCAAAAGTTCTGAAGCTTTCAGAAGTTCTTGAAGCTTCCACAGCAAAAGTATCTAATTTGGAGCATGCATTGTGTGATGCAAATGAAAAGGAGATCAAGCTGAAAGAACATTTGGGGTCGGTCATCACAGAACGCGATAATTTTGCTTCTGAAGCTTTTAAGCTTTCAGAAGAGTTGGAAGTTTTTCTTGGAAAGGTTTCAAGTTTGGAGCTTCTATTGAGTGATGCAAATGCAAAGGAGTTTGAGCTGAAGGAAATTATAAGTTTGGTCATTGCTGAAAGAAATGATTATAAAGATAAACTCAGAAAAATGGAGAATGATTTGAATCAGTATTCTTCTAGAACTTTGGAGTTAGAACAGGAGTTGAAAGTTGTCATGGAAAAATATGCAGAAATCGAGGGCCATGCTAACATGCACCAACAAAGGAGTCTTGAGCTTGAAGACTTAATCCATGCTTCACATACAAAAGCGGCTGATGCTGAAGCACAATGTGAGAGTTATACTTCAAAAGTTCTGAAGCTTTCAGAAGATCTCGAAGCTTCCACAGCAAAAGCATCTAATTTGGAGCATGCACTGCGTGATGCAAATGAAAAGGAGATCAAGCTGAAAGAGCATTTGGATTCTGTCATCACAGAGCGAGACAATTTTGAAAATAAAATCAAGCAATTAGAATACGATCTGAACCAGTCATCCAGGAGGACATTGGAGATGGAGCAGGAGATAAAAGATCTTACTGAGAAATGTAAAAAGCACGAAGATCATGCCAACAAGAAGAATGAGCGGTGTCTTGAGCTCGAAGGCCTGATCCAAAATTCACAGTTGGTAGCAGAGGCTGCGAAAGCAGAATGTGAAATGTATACTGCGAAATTCGTAAAGCTTCAACAAGAGTTGGAAGTCCACATTGAAAGGATTTCAAGTTTGGAGATTAAAAATCATAATGCAAATGAGAAGGAGGCAGACTTGACGGAGAATCTTAATCTTTCCCTAGCAGAACAGAAAAATGCTGAGGAGAAGATCAAGCAGCTTGAGCATGAACTAAGCCAGTTAGGTTCAAGGAACTTCCAACTAGAGTTGGAGCTGAAATCTGTTAGAGGAAAATGCGAGGAACATGAAGGGAGAGCCAACCTGATTCATCAGAGAAGTATTCAGCTTGAGGACTTGATCCAGGTATCACATTCTCGAGCAGAGGATACAGGAAAAAGGGTTGGCGAGCTCGAGTTACTCTTAGAAGATTCCAAGCAAAAGCAACTTGATCTTGAAGAACAACTAGCTTTGGCTAAAGCAGAAATTAAACATCATACCGATAAATCAAGTGAGCTCTCTTCAGAATTGGAAGCTACTATATTGAAAACTTCGACTCTGGAGGCTGCTTTGACAAAAACAAATGAAACTGTAGAAGGCTTGGAGAAAAACATTTATTTAATTACTGAAGAGAAGCAAAAGTTTGAATCTGTGTCAAAGGAGTATAGTGGTAAGCTTTCACAATTTGAGAACCTTCTTGACATTTTAGAGCGTGAACTGAGATTGACGCAAGAAAAATGTGCAACTGTTGAGAAAGATCTTGAAAATGCCGCCCAGAAGGAGATAGACATTCTGACAAAGCTCAAGCTTTCTGAGCAGAAGGTAGATCAGCAAAGGTTGATAATAGAAGAATCTGCCACTAAGTGCCTAGAATTGGAATCATGCTGTAGTGATACTGATCTGAAGCTCCAAGAAGCAATCGGAAATTTCATGCAGCGAGATTCTGAAGCCAAAGAATTATTGGACAAGCTGATGATTCTTGAGAAGGAAGCATTGGACTACCAGGCACAGGCAACTGAAGCATCTTTAGGCAACAAAATTCTGCAGTCTCAATTAGAAGAGCATGTGGTGAAGTTGATTTATTTGGAGACGTCTTATGAAGAACTGAAAAGCAAACTAGTTGAAAGTGAAGAGAAAGCCAGTATGTCCACTTCCAAGAATGAAATTTTGGTAGAAACGACCATGAAGCTCAACAAAGAACTGCTGGATTATCATAACAAAGTCCCCGAATTGGAAAATTTGATTCAAGTTCTGCAAACAGAAAAGGAAGCATGGAGCGAAGAAGTCAATGTTCACAAGAATAGTATCAATGAGTTGACTGATAGGCATGCAAGAGCATTGGAACTCCACAGTGCTGCTGAATCACATATTGTGGATATTGAACAAAAACTTGAGGAAGCGATTGAGAAATGCAAACTTAGAGATGTTGATGCAAAAGAATTAAATGATAATTTGCTAGTCCTTGAATCCAAGTTGAGGTTATCTGAAGGAAAGGCAGAAGAATCTGAAAGGAAACTTGAATCTGAGAACAAAGCATTAGTTGAAACAAACCATAAACTTACTCAGGAATTGGCTGCATATCAGGCACAAATATCAGAATTACAGGTAACTTTGAGTGCAATTGAAGTAGAGAATATTGAAACGGTTCAACAGTTCCATGCCTGCAAGAAGACCATTGATGAGCTGATGGAACAACACAAAGCGGAAGGGCTTCAACTCAAATCTCAGGTATTGCTGATTGCTGTGTTCATATCTTTCTCTTTCCCTATGTCACATGGATGCTAGTAGGGTCCTGCACCTGTTTCGGACACTTTGAGACTCTTGCTCCCTGTATCCAACTCACCACTAACTACTTCAAATATTTTTCAGGAAAGCTTTTATCTGGAAATAGTATAATACTATGTCATGATAACACTTGACACAAAATTAATCAATCATGACTTCATTAATCAATAAAAACTTGTCAAAACTGAGTTTTTCTTTCAGTTTTATCAGATGCAATCAAATATATATCAAAAAATATATAAAATATGTGTACCGTGTCCAGACACCCTTTATTTTTGAAATTGCCGTATCTTGTGGACAGACACCCATGTGAGATAGATCTCTCCATATCTTCTTCTAGCTATGTCTGAGAAGAAAAAATATTGCACACATTCTTGTCTCGAAAAAAAGATGGCAGAATTATCTGCATACATGTATTTTGCTGTCAGATTATAGCTTTTTTTACTGTTCTTTTTCTGCTGTTGAAGATCATAACTTCAATCTTGATGGTACAGATCTCTTCCATTACGAGTGAGAACTATTCGTTAAATAAAACATATCATAATACAAGGAAGGAACTTGAAGAAGTGAGATCTGCATTGGAAGTGAGAACAAATGAAGGCACGTTACGAGAAATTGGACTTCATGCAGATGTTGAAGACCTTAGGGCTCAGGTTTCTGAAAAATCTACACTCCTTTTGCATATAGCAGATTTAGAGCAAGACTTGGCATCATCAGAAGCTCGAGTTAAGGAACAGGTACTTGCTTTCTGTTGCTTTTATATGTGGAATCATGGTAAGCGTGTTTTAAAAGCCCTCCATTCTGTTAAATATGTTATCAGTTAATGACAGCTCCAGTAAATAATATGTGCGCATATGTATATGTCTGTGTATGTATGTATACGTATAAACACATATGCATATAAATATCAATGTATATGGGAGATGACTAGCTAAATGATCGTGAATTTTGTTTACACTTTACATCTGTTGCACGCCTGAAATCCTATTCTGCCATTTTGGTGCAGGAAGAAAAGATGTACCTCATTAACGCAGAACTGGCTGAACTGAAAATCAAACTGAATCAAGCTTCCGAGTTGGAAGCGAAGATAAAGGATCTTGAGAATGAATTGACATTAGCGAGGTCCAAGCCTAATATCCAGGCAAGTGTTCCCTAACACTTGATGTACATGCCTCTTTAGGATTTGATTTTCACATTTTCACAATCTTAGAAGCTACAATACCATGCAGATGTTATCGGGCAATTACATATTTTACAATGCATAGCTTGTGTGGATATTACGTTCATGTGCTGCAATTCCTTCTTACATATTTCTGTGGCCATTTTAGTACCCAGCATTTCTATGTGCATTTTGCGTGTGTGTGGGAGAGAGAGAAAGAGAGATTTATTGCGATGACCTTTGGTTGATCAGCACATAAACCAGTGATCAAAGTACTTATTGTGATTAATATCATTTACAGGCAAGGGAAATAGTGGAGCAGGATGTAGTGGGAATTTCATCTCCATCAAAAAGAAAGAGCAAAAAGAAATCGAGTGCAACTGCAACTCAAACTGTGGAAGGCTCTTCCTTGATGGGTTTCAAGCTTATTTTGGCAGTGTCATTGGTGTCACTGCTGATGGGGGTTCTTCTTGGCAAGAGAGATTAAGTAAAGCTTTTGAATTCGTTGTAAAGGTTCATATTCATTTCATTGGCCATTATTTGGAAACTAGTGGTGGGTAAGTATCAGGTAGGAATTTGTTTTTCGATGGTTCCTACTTATAGATGTTCATAGTGGGGCTACTATTTGTCTGTATTTAATGAAATTTGGTAGAGTTGTTTGATGCAAACTTCATTGGAAGCTTGTTATGGTTGTTGAGAATAGTCAGGAATGAGGTTTTTGTAGGAATTGGCTTTTTTATGAGGTTCCTACTGTTTGGGTCAGGTGCATGAAATTTGTTTCGCATTTGGTTAAATCTTTCTTATGGAAATACATTATAGAGTAAAGCCTTCGGTTGGATTATATTATAGTGTTGACATTTCATTGATTTTTTCTATGTTGATATGTAAAGAATGATATGCAAGCTTGTTTGCTGATTTGTCGTGGAAATTATGGGCAATGTTGTACATTGCATATCTATATTTCCCCAAGGACGAAGCGCCTTCTTTTTCTAGCTTTTCCTGTGGTAAGCATCACTCTCTGAAAAACGCCGGCCTTCATATTATGTTCCATTGGTGATCTCTTGGCCTTGTAAAACAAGGAGGGCCAGATTTTGACTCAACTAGGAAAATTTTGTTTGGAACCATGATCCTAATGGTAAACAAATTTGCAAGGGATTATGAATATCGGTCACGTGACATTTACAATATGTGTGTGTATGACAGGTAGTGTAGCATATTGTACAACAACAACAACTAAGCCTTTTCCCATACTAGATGGGGTCGGCTACATGGATTCTTTGTTTCCACAGATCCCTATCGTGTGTCATGTTAACAGTTAACTCACAATAAGCTAGATCATTCTTTATTGTTTCTTTCCAACACTTTTGTGGTCGTCCTCTACCTCTTTTAATACTTTCCAAATTTAGTTTTTCTAACCTTCTTAAAGGTTCTTCTTTTGATCTTCTTTCTAAATGTCCAAACCATCTTAAACGATATTCTCTCATTTTATCCTCTATTGGTGTCACTCCTAATTTGTTTCTAATAACCTCATTATGTATACGGTCTTTTCTTGTATGATTTCTCATCAATCTCAACATCTTCATTTCTGTCACAGACATCTTTTGTACATGTTGATGATTAACTACCCAACACTCAGAACCATAAAACATGACAGGCCTAATTGCTGCTCTATAATATTTTCCTTTTAACTTTAATGGTATCTTTTTATCACAATGAATACCTAATGCTCCTCTCTATTTTAACCAATCAGCATTAATTCTATGCATAACATCTCCATCAATTCTTCCATCACTCTGAAAAATTGACTCAAGGTATTTAAACTTTCCTTTTGGGGGATGCAATGAGTGCTAATTTTAATTTCTATGTCATCCGAAGTAACCAAATGATCAAATTTACATTCCATATATTCTGTCTTTGTTCTACTAAGTCGGAGGCCTTTGCTTTCTAATGTTTCTTTCCATAGTTCCAATTTTCTATTAACTTTTTCCTTAGACTCCTCCACTAATACAATGTCATCTGCAAATAACATACACCAAGGTACTTCATCTTGATTATGTTTTGTTAACTCATCAATCACCATTACAAATAAGTATGGACTTAAAGTTGATCCTTGATGTAACCCAATATTAACTTCAAAGAAGTCAGGCATTCCTTCGTGAGTCCTCACACATGTTTTTGCACCATCATACATGTCTCTTATAAGGTTAATATATGTCAATGGGATACCTCTTTTTTCCAAAGTTCTTCAAAGAACCTCCCTTGGTACCCTATCATAAGCTTTTTCTAGATCAATAAATATCATGTGAAGGTCTTTCTTTTTTGTTCTAAAATGTTCTATAAGACGTCTCAAAAGGTGAATCGCTTCAATAGTAGATATTCCTGACATGAATCCAAATTGGTTCTCTGTTGTACTTGGTACTTGTCTTAACCTACATTCGATAATTCTTTCCCATAATTTCATAGTATGACTCATTAACTTGATACCTTGATAATTCGCACAATTTTGAATGTCTCCCTTGTTCTTATATATGGGTATAAGTGTACTTGCTCTCCATTCATCGGGTATCTTTTGGTTTTTTCATATTTCATTAAATAGCCTTGTGAGCCAAGTGGTTCCTATTTCTCCTAGTATTTTCCAAACTTCTATAGGAATATTATCTGGTCCTACCG
This sequence comes from Brasenia schreberi, assembly GCA_036023115.1. Classification (NCBI taxonomy): domain Eukaryota; kingdom Viridiplantae; phylum Streptophyta; class Magnoliopsida; order Nymphaeales; family Cabombaceae; genus Brasenia; species Brasenia schreberi. Next base: position 3,529,004 of record JAYKKT010000079.1, read on the forward strand.
ATTTACCATCCTTCATATATTTAAGAGCCTTTTTGACTTCATTCTTTTGAATACGTCGGTAGAAATTGTGGTTTATATACTTTTCTGATTTGGCTAACTCTCTTAAGATAATACTAACATCTTTATTTTCATTAAAAAGCTTATAAAAATAGTTTTTTCATCTATTTCTTATATCATCATTTGCTACTAAAATTTTTTCATCCTCGTCTTTGAAGCATCTAACATAATTAAGATCTTTAGTTTTCTTATCTCTAGCCCTAGCTATCCTAAAAGTATCTCTTTCACCCTTTTTTGAGTTGAGTTTTTTATATAAATCCTCCCAAATTTTAGCTTTTGCTTCACTCACGGCCTTTTTCGCTTTCTTTTTTGCTTTCTTATAAGCCTCTAAAGTTTCACTAGTTTTTTTAGCATAATGTAACTTGTAATATGCCCTCTTTGCCTTGATTTTATTTTGTACTACTTCACTCCACCACCAAGCTTCTTTTTGTGACAGTACACCTCCCTTAGATACACCTAACACATCTTTCGCCACTTTCCTAATATGTATAGCTATATTGTTCTACATATCACAGGGTATACCAACATAATTCCAAATATCTCCTTTAAGGACTTTCTGTTTAAATATATCTTCTTTCTCGCTTTTGAGATTCCACCATTTAGTCTGAATAGCTCGATGCACTCTTTTCTTCTTTGTCCATTTTTTTTTAAAATCTATAACTAAAAGTCGATGTTGGGTGGTTAAGCTTTCTCCTGGAATTACCTTACAATCTTTACAACACTCTCTATCTTTTTTTCTACAAATAAAGTAATCAATTTGTGTTTGTGATAAGCCACTCTTATAAGTAATTAAATGTTCATCTCATTTTTTGAAGATTGTATTGACTACAAAGAGATCAAATGCCATAGCAAAATTTAAAATCTCCCTACCTTCCTCATTTATATCCTCAAAACCAAAGTTTCCAAGAATCCCTTGATATCCTAATGCCTCTTTACCGACATGTCCATTTAGGTCTCCTCCTAAACAAATCATCTCCCTTTGTGGAATCTTTTGAATCACCTTATCTAACTCCTCCCAAAAAGTTGTCTTTATGCTATCTTCTAGTCCTACTTGGGGTGCGTAAGCACAAACTATATTCAAAACCTCTGCTTCTAACACTAATTTCAACCTCAAGATTCGGTCACCATATCTTTGTATGTCTACTACATTATCCTTTAAATCCTTATTTATGATAATATCAACTCCGTTTCGAGCCCTTTCTTTACCTAAGTACCATAATTTAAAACCTTTATCCTCTATATCCTTTGCTTTTTCTCCAACCCATTTTCTCTCTTGTAAATATAGAATATGAATCTTTCTCCGAATCATAGTATCTACCACCTCCATTAGCTTATCGGATAATGTTCCGATATTCCAAGAACTAATACGAATCTTATTATCTAGGACTAGCTTTCTTACCCTCCGCATCCGTCCATAATCAAAATGCGGAGACCCTCTCTGAAAATTATTCACTACATTCGGGCGGCAATGTAGCGGGACTAACTTTTATACCCATACCCTTCCATGATGTGTAAACCCTCTCTGCAATTGATTCACTATATTCGGGCGAAAATATAGTGACCCTTACTTACTTATTACTGCATTCGGGCTTTGCAGCACGTCGCTAGGCAAGGACGCTCCAAAGCAATGCTCATAATTTTTGTAATCCATGTTATAAAAATCTAACAAAGTTTTACGCTGGCTGTCGAAAGCCTAACACAACCCTCCTCCTTTATTTGGGCTTGGGACCGGCAATGCAAGGGTGATCCCTTACGTGGGCAGAGTTAGTGTAGCATATTGTAATCTATAAAATTTTGTGTCTAAAGGAAAAAGTAAAGAAGGCTCAAAGTTGGTAGGCAGCCTATTATACAATATGATGCTATATTATATATATGATACAAATCCGATATGACGGGGACCTGTGATATGATGTTGAACCTTATAGCAAACCTCCAATACAGAACGATACTTATAGCTTTTGCTTATTTGCATGGTTATAAGAGCCAAATGCTAGACTCAGCTCTATGTTTTTGTGCTATTTGCTTGATATGTTGGAAACTGAAAATCCATCAACTGCATGTTTGCCTGATATATTAGAAAGTCTAAAGCCACGGGACTTTATGTTAATGTTTCTTCGAGGAGGGACTTTGTTCTTAGTATACTTTATGATAATATATTAAATTGTACAGCCAGAGGAAAAATATACATGATTTTGAAGATGATGGGAAATGAATAGCTCATAATTTATTAAGCAAGACCATTGTCTTGTCAGTAAAATATACTTTAGATTCTACAGCTACAAACATCGTTAACCGTAACTAAAAGCGTGAGCAACTACAACTACAAATCTAGGGCTGGTAAGCAAGCTGAAGGAATCCGAATGGGGTCGTCCTGGTTTGGTTTGCCAGCTTAAATCACTGTTTGTCTTTCAGCTTGTTTACTGATTAAACATATTTGTCTTGACGGCAACATACATGAACTTGTTGCTAGTTAAAGTTCTTTTGTTACTCTGATTGGCAAGCTTGGGCTAAGCAGATTCCTTCCACCCGTAATGAATGAAGGGTTTGTGATCAGCCCCTATTTCGAGAAACATGGCTTTTTGTGCTAAAACTAAATGTTTTAAAATATAGTTTTCATTAGAAGATGAAATCCTTCCTCCTATAATTCAAAAGTTAATTTGTATTTTGGAATGAAGTTGAATTGATCAATTTGCCTGCTTGTGTACACGATTAGTTATGATAGCATTTGGTTTCCTAGAGGACGACAATTCCAGACACGAACGTGAAAGTCGGGGAGGAGGGTAACCTGAAAAACCTGTGATCGTGTTCACGCAATGTGACTAGTTGATCTGTTTAATATAAGCACCGCGTGAATTATGAAGTCGCTGAACGCCGTCTGTGGGAATCGAACCCACGACCACGTGGTTAAAAGCCACGCGCTCTACCAGCTGAGCTAAGACGGTCACAATTCGTGTTCGTATTTGGACTGGCAACCCACTGGGATAATTGGATAGCGTTATACCCACACACGTGTGTATATATATATATATAGATAGATAGATATATATATATAGAGAGAGAGAGACCACTGCTAGGCTGGTAAATGGGCACATGCTCTTTAGTTTAGTTATCCTAATATTTCGCCCAAGTCTACCTCAAAGCATGCTCATGTACAATCCCTGAGCTAAATGGGCAAAGCACATGTTTAATGCGAATTCCCTTGTGAAAATAAATCTCTTGATTCAAGCTGCACTCGTGGTGTTAGGCCACCTACCTGGGCTCTCGACTTGCATGTTGTAAACATAAATCGAATGTTCAATCATCAAAATGTCAAGTTGGCAACTTTTTTTCTCTCCCTTTATTACAATCGAGAGGTGCAGGTACTCATGCCCCTCGTATTGAACTCGTGACATCATCTTGTCAATCCAGTCCCAGGTGAGCTAACGCTCTAAGTGCAGTTAACTTGTGTTTCTGACGCATATCATATAGCATATCGCTCGGCTCCACGATACGGGCGTATCGTATCGTATCGTACTTTAATATTAAAATAATACAAAATTTATTTAAAAAATCAAGAAAATTAGTAAAAATTTGAAAAAAATCTGGTAATTGCTTTAAATTCATATAATGCAAAGTTTAGCACAGATTGAACATTCAACATTGAACAATTGCATCCAAAATTACATATTTTGAAGCAAAAAATGAAATACATTTATATTTTACATATTGTAAATTTGTATCAGTATCATTAACTAAATAATCTTCATCTTTTCCTTGATAAAGATTCAAAGTTTCTCATCACCTTCTGTTTTAAAATGAAAATCTTCATCTCCTTCATGATGTTGTTGCACTTTAAATTAATTCATGCAATGTCTTCTTTGGTTAGGAGTGCATTTTCTTCATTCGTTATCTTCCATAATTCACTCATCTAATATATCAAAATTAAAAAATTGCTATCTTTGTACATGTAATTGTCATATTTACTAATTTTCATATGTGAGCAAAATAATGAACTCAATTTCTTTGATTATTGACTCTATGACACCTGAGTGATGTGATATTATTACTTGATGATATCTCCTTTTTCTCTTACTAGAGACTAGCTTTTTAACTAATGCTTTAGCTTCATTTCTTACTTCACAGACTGAGTTAAGCCTCACACACGTTGATCATGTTCAACTCAATGAAAGTCACGTAAGGTGAACCCCAAAATAGTGAAGTTGTGAAATACCCACTTAATGAACCGAGACAACCAAATGTTTTTAATTGTTTGCGATCTCATGAAATTAGAAACTGCTAGCAAAAATATACCTAAAAGTTGGCAACAGAAAGGAAAATGATTTTATTATAATTTTTATTTGTTCATAAATTATTCTTATTCAATAAATAAAATTATAAACCCAAATTACAAGCATATCGGAGGATGCCTTGAAGGGAAGTGAAGAGAGGCGAAGAGAGGCCAGAAACCTACAAAAACAAAAAGATTCATATGAATGTTGGAACCTATGTCACACGGGTACGGGTGCGGGATACGACATAGCTTGGAACCCAAATTATTCTTATTCATATTATATTGCTATTGGAATATTGGAACCTATGTCACACGGGTACGGGTGCGGGATACGACAAATTTCAAAAATTTTGGGTATGGCGACCCGGCTAGGGTATATAATATTATTATATATATAATATTCAAGCTAAAACAAGTAAGACATCAATTAACATAAGTATATAACAATAGCAAGTAAATAACTTTATATTAAAAAAAAACAAAAAATGTAAACAACTACTAATTTCATCATAATATACAAATCAATCTTCACTATCCGAACCCATTTATCCAAAAAGACCCGAACTTCAAAATCATTACCAGATTTTGAAGCATGAAATATCCACACAAAAGGAAATGAAGAAGGTTTGCGTTGATATATTTTTCTACGTTCATCGGTAGAGTTTCATGGGGGATGATGGAAGACAAGCTGAAGGAGCATTTTGGAAACTATGGTGAGGTAACTCAGGTGGTTATCATGAGAGATAAGGTCACGAGTCGACTAAGAGGTTTCAGTTTCATCGTCTTCACGGATTACTCCCTCTTTGATCAGGTTCTCAAGGATAAATACACCATAGACACCAAAACCGTGAGTTACAAAAAAGAAAATTTACATTTTTTTTTGCCATGCTGCACCGACACGGTATTGGTGTCGGTGTTAGTGTCGCACCCGTCTCAAATTCGACACTCCACCTCTTAGAAGTGTCTGTGCGACTTAGATTGGAACATTGTCTGATAAGCTAATGGAGGTGGTAGATACTATTATTCGAAGAAAGATTCATATTTTATGTTTACAAGAAACAAAGTGGGTTGGAGAAAAAAACAAATAAGATTGAGGATACATGTTTTAAATTATGGTACTCAGGTAAGAAAAAGGCTCGAAACGGAGTCGGTATTATCATAAATAAAGATTTAAAGGTTAGTGTAGTAGACATACAATGATATGGTGACCGAATCATGATATTGAAATTAGTGTTAGGAGTAGAGGTTTTGAATATAGTTTGTGCTTACGCACTCCAAGTAGGACTAAAATATAGTATAAAGATGGCTTTTTGAAGAGTTAAATAAGGTGATTCAAAGAATTCTACAAAGGAGATGATTTGTTTAAGAGGAGACTTAAATGGACATGTCGGTAAAGAGGCATTAGGATATCAAGGTATTCATGAAAACTTTAAATGAGGAAGGTAGGGAGATTTTAAATTTTGCTATAGCATGTGATCTCTTTATAGTCAATACATTCTTCAATAAACGAGATGAACATTTAATTACTTATAAGAGTAGCTTATCAGAAACACATATTGATTATTTTATTTGTAGAAAAAAGATAGAGCGTGTTGTAAAGATTGCAAAGGTAATTCTAAGAGAAAACTTAACCACCCAACATCAACTTTTAGTTATAGATTTACAAGTAAAAAAATGAACAAAGATGAAAAGAGTGCATCGAGCTATTCAGACTAAATGGTGGAACCTCAAAAGCGAGAAAGAAGGCATATTTAAACAGAAAGTCCTTAAGGAGATGCTTGGAATTATATTGGTATACCTTGTGGTATATGGAATAATATATTGGTATACCTTGTGGTATATGGAATAATATAGATATACATATTAGGAAAGTGGTGAAAGATATGTTAGGTGAATCTAAGGGAGCTATACCGGTACAAAAAGAAGCTTGGTGGTGGAGTGAAGTAGTGCAAAATAAAATCAAGGCAAAGAGGGCATGTTACAAATTACATTATGCTAAGAAAACTAGTGAAACTTTAGAGGCTTATAAAAAAGTAAAGAAGGAAGCAAAAAATACCATCAGTGAAGTAAAAACTAAAATTTAAGAGAATTTATATTAAAAAACTCAACTCAAAAGAGGATGAAAGATATATTTTTAGGATAGCTAGGGCTAGAGATAAGAAAAATAAGGATCTTAATTCTGTTAGATGCATCAAAGACGAGGATTAGAAAATTCTAGTAGCAAATGATGATATAAGAAATAGATGGAATAACTATTTTTATAAGTTTTTTAATAGAAATGAAGATGTTAGTATTAGCTTAAGAGAGTTAGCCAAATCAGAAAAGAATATAAACCACAATTTCTACCGACGTATTCAAAAGAATGAAGTCAAAGAGGCTCTTAAAAATATGAAGGGTGGTAAATCGGTAGGGCCAAACAATATTTCTATAGAAGTTTGGAAAATTCTAGGAGAAACAGGAATCACTTTGCTCACAAGACTATTTAATAAAATATGGAGAAACCAAAAGATGCCCGAGAAATGGAGAGCAAGTACACTTATACCCATATATAAGAACAAGAGAGACATTCAAAATTGTGTAAATTATCAGGGAGGTTCTTTGGAGAACCTTGAAAAAAAGAGGTATCCCATTGACATACGTAAACCTTATAAAAGACATGTAGGATGGTGCAAAAATATGTGTGAGGACTCATGAAGGAATGACAGACTTCTTTGAAGTTAATATTGGGTTACATTAAGGATCAACTTTAAATCCATACTTATTTATAATGGTGATTGATGAGTTAACAAAACATATTCAAGATGAAGTACCTTGGTGTATGTTATTTGTATATGACATTGTGTTAGTGGAGGAGTCTAAGGAAAAAGCTAATAGAAAATTGGAACTATGAAGAGAAACATTAGAAAGCAAAGGCTTCCGACTTAGTAGAACAAAGATAGAATATATGGAATGTAAGTTTGATCATTTGGTTACTTCAAAGTATATAGAAATTAAAATTGGCACACATTACATCCCAAAAAAAAAAGTTTTAAATACCTAGGATTAATTTTTTAGAGTGATGGAAGAATTGATGGAGATGTTACGCATAGAATTAATGCTGGTTGGTTAAAATGGAGAGGGGTAGTAGGTATTTTTTGTGATAAGAAGACACCATTAAAGTTAAAAGGTAAACATTATAGAGCAACAATTAGACTTGCCATGTTTTATGGTTCTAAGTGTTGGGTAGTTAATCATCAACATGTACAAAAGATGTATGTGACAGAAATGAAGATGCTGAGATAGATGAGTGGCTATATAAGAAAAGATCGTATACATAATGAGGTTAATAGAAACAAATTAGGAGTGATACCAATAGAGGATAAAATGAGAGAATATCGCTTAAGATGGTTTGGACATATAGAAAGAAGAACCTATAAGAATGTATGAAAAACTAGATTTTGACAGTATTAAAAGAGGTAGAGGATGACCACAAAAGTGTTGGAAAGAAATAATAAAGAATGATCTAGCTTATTATGAGTTAACTGCTAACATGGCATATGATAGAGCTATGTGAAAACAAAGAATCCATGTAGCCAACCCTGTCTAGTTTGGGAAAAGGCTTAGTTGTTGTTGTTGTTGTATGGTAAAAGTATTAACAACATGCTGCACATATGGTGTGAATACTAGATATGTGTTGTAGCTTCATTAAATGTTGAGAAGCATGTGATTCTTTCTCTACTTCTTATCCTGCTATTTCAGGTACTTGTCTCTTGGATGATGTTTATACTGCTGCTTTGTAGGACAGTCCATTAGCACTTGCTCAGGCTTATGAAACACAAAAGAAACTGAAGGCTGCTCATTCAGAACTGGCAGAAGAAGGTGCAATTGAAATAATCATCATAAAGACAACTGGTGATAAAATATTAAATAAACCATTAGCAGATATAGGTGGCCATGGTCTTTTTACAAAAGAGATAGATGAAGCACTTTTAGATAGCAGTATCGATATCACAGTCCATTCAATGAAGGATGTGCCAACCTATTGTCCTGATGGGATGATTTTACTATGCAATCTCCCTCGTGAAGATATTTGGGATGCATTCATTTCACCAGTTGCAACCTCTTTAGCCGAGCTTCCAGCGACAAGTGTTATTGGTGGTGCTTCTCTTAGAAGACAATCTCAAATACTCTACATATACCCATCACTTAAGGTAAGACAACCAGTTCCAAATTATCAATGTTTCGCTCTTCTGCTAGTTGCAAATTTAAGGATGTTTTGTTATTGTATTTTCAAAAATATTGTAACTTTAGTATTGTGTAATGTTGTAAAAATTATATAGTATCATACAATACGATTTTATTGTATATCGTATGAGTATACAGTACGATACAAGAACACGTATCGCAATAAGCGATTTATCATACAATATTATTCGATATGGGAATATATCATACCATATCATACGATACGGTACCATATCATACATATGCAGTTATTTTAGTTCCATGTGGTTCTGATGAAGTCATGTCAAGTGAAAAATACCAGTTTCAGTATGAGTTGCTTAAGGTTAATTGTAACTTGTTTCACTAATAACTTGATTGGTTTATGGTATTTGCTAATAAGAAAGAATAGAGTTAGTTGGCAGTTTGACAAGTTCAAATCAGGAGTGAAATTTGAGATGAATCGTGTTGTTTTTGTTGTGAAGAGCAAGTTGATAGAATGTTTAGAGTTTAGGTTGTGTCGTGTAATGTCTTTATGTTCAGTTCTATGTAATTAGTGTGAGTTATATGTACGGTTCTGATCCATTGGAACACGAATCCTATTAGTTACTAATTAGGGGTATTTTAGTCTTTTAAGTTAGATTAGTAGTATTTAAAATGTTGTCATTAGGGTTAGTGGGGAATATAAAAACGTGGGTAGCAGGTGGCGGTAGCCAAGGGGTGCCAACCTGCACCCTTCTTCATTCCCTCTTGCATTCTTCTTTTTTCTGATGAATAAAATATATTTTAGAGGGTCAAATCAACATGGTATCAGAGCCTAATCACGAAGTTTCAGCCATCATGAAGTGTTCTTATGCTGATTAAGTAGATTCAACCAAAATCATAAGCCTATTTGATTGTTTGGTTGAATGTTTTCTTCTATTTTAATGATCATAGAAAGAATCCATAAAATGAGAGGATTCTATCTATTGGATTGAAGATACCGTGATTTACATATTTTATATTGAGATTAGGGAATCGGTGAAGTGCAAATTATATTGGTGATTTTGTGGATTACATCGGTATTTTGTTTCTTCTTCATATCGTGTTTCATAATTTTATGAAGTACATAACAGAGAGTTATGCACAAGTAACTTAGGGTTCACGGGTTCTTGAAGTGAGAAGCAGATTCCTAGGGTATCTCAGTCCCTTTGTGTATTTCATACACACACAGTTTTTTATTTGATCGTGTTTCAAGTGTATTTAATCAAAATTATAGTTGATTAAAAAAAGATTACCTTGGAAATATTCATGGAAAGAACCAAGATGGGTGATACAAATAAACAGTATTTTATAGATAAAAATGAAGGGTTCTAGATAACCAATCTGAAATTAGATAGAAAAAATTATCTCTAGTGGACTCGTCCAATTGAATTGGCAATTATGGCCAGGGGGCATTGGGATTACATAATGAGTAAAGTAACTCAACCCTTAAGTACAAATCCTCTTTATTCTAGATGGAGAAAAGAAAATGCACTGATGAGTGCTTGGTTGATTCAGTCCATGGTACCTTTCATTGACAGTACCTTTATGTTCTTGGAAACAGCTAAAGAGATATGGTTGGCAGTACAGGAGGCTTATTCCTAGAGAAAAAACATTGCAAAGAAGTATAATCTTATAGAAAAGATTAGGAAGTATAGACAGGGAGGAAGAACTATCAATGAGAACTATGCAGAACTCAGAGGTTTGTGGGAGAAATTACAATTCTACTCCAAAACCAAATGCCAGAGCTGCACACTTGAGCGCAATGAAGAATTTGAAGAGTGAAAAGTATTTGATCTTCTATGGAGAATTTCTTTTGAGTATGAGGTTATTAAGAACAATATTCTTAGTAGAGAAGAACTCCCACCATTGAGTACAATATATTCTCTCCTACTTTGTGAAGAGGACAAAAAGTAGATAGAAAAGGAAACCAAAGTGAATATATCAAAAACTTTAGCATTCGTAGGAAGAGGTATATCTACTCCCACCTTTTTTAGGGGGAGAGGAGGTTATGGACGAGGCAGAGGTAGATCTGGGACTACTTTTGAAGACAAGGATAAGTTAATCTGTTCACATTGTGGAAAATCACGCCATACGAGGGAAACATGTTGAAAATTAGTTGGAGTACCTACTCAGTTTTAGAATCAGAATCGATCCAATAGGGCTTACTTCAATAGTGATCAGATAGAGAAACCAAGGAATGATGATAGTACAACCTCATTAACATATATGAAGAAAGAAATTGAACTCCTTAAAGCCAGACTAACTAATTCTCAATCTGCGTCTACATCATCTCACAATGATCCTCAGGCCACGGTGGCATATCATTTTTCTTTTCTGACTCAAGGTAATATTAGTTCTTCTTATTCACGTATTTAGGTTATTGATTCAGGTGTAACAGATCATATGGTCAGTCGAAGAAAGTTTTTTTATAATTATGAATTGTCTTAAGACAACATTAATATCAAACTCGCAGATGGTTCCTATACTCCCATAGTTGGAAAAGGAAGTATTACTACTTCGTTTGGTATCTTAAACAATGTCCTGTATGTTCTAAATATCTCAGTCAACTTATTATCTGTGTTTGTTATGACTAGAGATAAAAAAATATAGTATAATATTTGATTCTACTGGGTGTTACTTTTAGGAGATGCAGACGGGGAGGATCTTTGGATAAGGTAGTATGAGAAGAGGCTTATATTTTTACGAGGATCATAAAGGAGTATCACTACAATCAATTGTAATCACTAAGAAACAGAAAGAGAACATATCTCGATGGCATCAAAGACTGAGACATTTACCATTATCTAAGCTGAGAATGTTACTATCAAAATTTAAGGATTGTAATAATTTGAATTTAAATTGTGAGACTTGCCAAAAGGCTAAGCATCATCGTGTTTCTTTTCCTTTAAGTGAAGACGGATATGTTATTCCTTTTGAGATTGTTCATTCGGATATTTGGGGCCCTTGCTCTACTACATCTGTGCATGGATATAAGTATTTTGTTTCCTTTATTGATGATTGCACTAGATTCACAATGATATATCTTATAGAAACCAAAGATGAAGTGAAAAATATTCTTTCAATATACTGTCAATTTGTACATACTCAATTTCAAAGAGCTATAAGAGTTTTTTGTAGTGATAATGGGGGTGAGTTTATATCTCAATCCCTTAATTCATACTTTCTAGCACAGAAAATCTTGCATCAGACTTCATGTGCCCATTCTCCTCAATAGAATGGGGTTGCAGAGAGAAAGAATAGACAAATATTAGAAGTTGCAAGGACACTTCTCATTGGATGTAATACTCCTAAATACTATTGGGGTGAAGCGGTTTTAACTGCAGTCTTCTTGATAAATCGAATGCCCAGCAGTGTATTTCATGGAGATACTTCATTTCATTTAATGTGTCTCTCTCAGAAACAATTTCATTTGCTCCAAAGGGTGTTTGATTGTACTTGTTTTGTACATGTTCATCGTAGATTGAGGGATAAGTTAGATGTTAGAGCTATTAAATATATTTTTTTGGGATACTCGTCTACCCAAAAAGGTTATAAATGTTATGATCCATTAAGAAGAAAGCTATATGTTACAATGGATGTCACTTTTCATGAAGATACTTCATTTTATGATTCATCAGAAGTTGATCATTCATCTATGCAGACTCTCTATGTCATGCCACTTCCACCAGTAGAAGCACATCGTATACATGATGAAGGAGAGGAAGAGATGCCATTTTCTAATGCAGAAAATATACAAGTGTATACTAGAGGGGAAAGGAAGGTTGTTGCTCCTCAACTATTAATCACTCCCGATCATAATTTTGTCCCAAAATCAGTTTCACATCAGATTTAGGAAGTCTCTCAGCATTCTAATAATGAGTTGGATGACTTACGTATTGCTATCAAAAAAGGAAAATGGAAAATAGTGAAATATTCCTTGGAAAAAATGGTATCTTACTCTAATTATCTCAGAGAATATCAGGTGTTTATTATGAATGCAGATTCTACTCTCATACCAAAAACCTACAAATAAGCAAGACAACATCCAGAGTAGAAAACAACAATGGAAGAAGAAATTACAGCCCTTGTAAGGAATAACACATGGGAACTAACAGATCTGCCTGCAAGACGGAAAATAGTGGGATGTAAATGGGTATTTTCTGTAAAGTATAAGGCTGATGGTAATATAGAAAGATATAAAGCTAGACTAGTAGCTAAAGGGTACAACCAGTCTTTTGGTATAGACTATACAAAAACATTTGCTCCTGTTACAAAGATGAACACTATCAGGATTATTTTGAGTTTGGCAATAAATAAAGGATGGCAATTATGGCAGTTAGATGTTAAGAATGCATTCCTTCAAGTTGATCTTCTAGAAGACATTTATATGGATTTACCTCTCGAGTATACAATGAAAAAGATGCAGAATAAGGTTTGTAAGTTAAAAAAATCACTTTATGGGTTAAAGCAATCTCCACGGGCCTGTTGTGAAAAATTTAGTGATGGAATCATGAAGTTGGGTTTTAAGCAATGTGTCAGTGATCACACACTCTTTATTATATGAGATCAGAAGACTATTATATTACTGGTATATGTAGATGACATTATCATTACAGGGGATGATGCTGAAGGTATAACCTATCTAAAGAAAAGGCTCCATACATTATTTGATTTGAAAGATTTAGGAAGGTTATATTATTTTTTGGGAATAGAAGTAATTCATAAAGAGAATGGATTATTCTTAAGCTAGAGGAAATATATCCTAGACCTACTTGTAAACACCCCGAAATCCCATGAATTTCTCAAATTCATCTGGTTTTGTAAAAGCAGCCCCAAAGGGCCATTTTGAGTCTAGAAACCCAGGAGCCTTCCAAACAACCCTGTATATATGTTTTAAACTTCATATTTCAAAAATATATAATATGGCTTTTGAAAACCTTTTAAAACACGTTTTTGAAACCCCAAAGCAGCTTGGCCTAATCAAGACAGGACCAGCGAAGTCAAAGAGAGCCCGGAACCGAAGCACATGTCGAGCCCGGCACAACAACTCTTGTATCACATCCATACCCCCAGGATCTCGAATGTCCAAGACCCTGTTATTATCAAAATGTCATTTGAAGTCATCTTCGGAAGGCAGAAACGGAGGCGGACGATCATGTTGGTGAAGACCCAACGCAGACGGAGTGCTGATGCTGTCAGACCCCGCACAAATCGTCCATTTCGAACACAGCTCGAAGGAGTCAGAGTTCAGTTTGGATCGGATCTGGACCATATATATCCAGATCCCAATCCAAACCCATATGTGGGCTTGGATTTGGATTTGGATCCAGAGATCCAATCCAATATCCATATCCATGGCCCACATCACCTTCTCATAAATGGAGGTGGGACCCACTTGAAATTCACGTGGGATCATGGGCATGAGAGAGAGTGGGGGTGGATAAGATCAAGTGTGTTGTAATTAAGCTTGACTTGTGTGTCAAGTTTGGGGTTAATCATGTGGGTTAGCCTAATTGAGTGGGTTTAAGCTTGTAATTAGCCAAAACGTAACCTAGGGCTGCACCAACATGATGTGGTTAAGGTCCAGGGGTCATGCAAAGGGAGCTCCTTCACCTAAACCTAACCCAAAACACCTAATCCTAGCCTCCCACCCTAATCCACCCCTAATCCGTGCCTAATCACCTAACCCACTTCCCTAATTCCGGCCTAATCACAACCTAATCACCTAACCCACTTCCCTAATCCTTCCCTAAACCTAGGTTAATTTCCCTAAACCTAGCCTAATCCTAGCCTAATCACCTAACCTAGCTCACTAAACCTCACCCTAGAACCCAACCACCTAACCAAACCCTAAACCCCTAAACCACCCCTAGCCCACAATCTACCCAAACCACTAGTATTTAAAAATATCTGGCCCTACCCTTTCCAGCCCACCTTATCTTCATACCACCCTACCTAAACCACCTAACCACTACCCCAAACCCAGCCCTAACCGACCTACCCATCCCTATATAAACCCCCCCCCTTGGGGGTGGGTTTTCCTATCTAGAAGCCTTCCCTAAGCCCAACTGGGTCCTCTCCTTCCTCCATTTTCCCACCTGCTCCACCTGCTCTCCATCCCACCACCACCTGCACCGCCACCTACACCACCACCTCCCAGCCAAACATCACCACCTGCCCAACTCCCTTCCAGCCGAGCGCCACCTCCTCTTCACTCGGTAAGTGCCCTACCTTCCACCTTACTCCCTCTTCACTCCCTCTCCATTCTCAACCAACCAATCCACTCCCAGCCCCCTGCACCATTCCCAGCCACCCACCATACCACCACTTTATCCTAATATCAGCCACTAGCTGCCACCACTCCCACTCGGCCAAGCCTTAGTCACCCTAGCTACACCCGGCCACCCTATCCGATTTCCTAAGACCTGCCCATAGCACTCCCTTACACCCACTACCACCTAGCCCCATCACCTAGTTAGCTTCCTTCCCATACTCCACCCCTAGCCATCCTAGCAGCCCGCCGCCACCAAATTCCCCTAGTCGGCCACTCCAACCGACTATCCCTTCCATTCGGCCAACCACCTCTTTTCCCCTAGGTGTTCCATTAGATCTTCCCTTAGGCTCCCCTTAGGGCCATACTCCCCAACACTACACTCCCCCTAGTGACCTTGCCCAGCCCCTTTAGTCTCACACGTCAAGGCGATACCATCCCTAGCATCCGGTCACCTTCAAGGTGCCTCTCCCGCGCCCCATTTGCAGTCGGCCAGCACCTCTTGTCGTTCACCCTCACGGAGCTCCCTTTTGCAGCCCAAGGTGGAGGCCAAGCCCACGCTCAAGCAAGGCCTCTACGGACCAGCTACTAGTAAGTGCCTAACTCGGTCTTTAGTTGTATACTTGCTTGAGATTCAATTCGATACGGGGTTGTAATAACGGAGCCTAGTCTCCCCCCGCTTGTAATAACGTGTCTTGGCACACCCACACACGTGCACTCTCTTAGTTGTGCACGATTTTGAACACACACGGGCCTAATCAGCCCCTAATACGTAAGTATATACATATACTTTCATTTTTGTAGGGTTTTTGCTTAAGTTGGGTACGTTGTCTTTCAATTCAAGCACTCACACACATTGAGCCTTCGCTCTTATTTGAAAGACCCAAGTAAGGGCTGACCTATACTATTTGGGTTTCATTTCATGTCGTGTGGGTAAGTCTTTCAATTCAAGCACTCTCACACACATTGAGCCTTCACTCTTATTTGAAAGACCCAAGTAAGGGCAGACCTATACTATTTGGGTTTCATTTCATGTCGTGTGTGTAAGTCTTTCCATTCAAGCACTCTCACACACATTGAGCTTTCGCTCTTATTCCCAAGACCTTAGTCAAGGCCTATTGCAGTTATATTTGGGTTTCATTTCATGTTGTGTGCGTAGTACTTCAATTCAAGCACTCACACACATTGAGCTTTCGCTCTTATTCCCAAGACCTTAGTTAAGGCCATACTGCAATTTATATTTGGGTTTAATTTCATGTCGTGTGTGTAAGTCTTTCAATTCAAGTACGCACCCACATTGAGCCTTCGCCCTTATTTGCAAGACCCGAGTAAGGGCTCATATACATACTCTATATACATATCTCCCTTCGGCATTTATATTTCAAGTCATTTCTCTTCGGTTATTTCCCTTCAGTATTGTCTTTACATTCGGGTTTTCCCTTTGGAGTAGCGTGAGTTTGCATTGCATCTACGTCAATAAGGCCTTAGACGCATGAGAGGATCTGCTCCGAGCCCTGAAAAAGGTGAGAGGCGGGGATTTTTCGCGCGTCTACACTCTCTCAGCCCTCTCTCTCCTCTCTCACCTGCCTCTCTTCCACCCCACTTCACTCCATCCTTCCCCCAGTTGAACCACCTCCACCGCCATTCCACCAGGCTGCATCTTCCACCTCCACTGCCACTCCACCTGGCTGCACTCTTCACCCGGCTGCCACCTACACACCCCACCTGACTGCACCCTTCCACCCGGCTGCCACCTTCTTCCAGCTGCCACCTCCTGCCACCACCAACCTCCACCACCTCCGGTTAGTACCCCATCTCAGCCCTATCTAACCTCTCTTCCTCTCCCTCTCTTACCCAGCCACACACACCATCACCCGCCACTGTTGCACCCTTGCCATCTCCCTTACACCCGGCCACTTCACACCCTACATCCCCACCTTCCCTTAGCCATCCAATTCCCAGCCTTTAGCTAAGCCTTCCCCCTTAACCTTCCACCACTTAGCTAGCACCTGAACCTCCCCCAACATCACCTAACATCCCCACTTGCTGCGCCTACCACCCGGCCTTCATCAAGGCACCCACTCGGTTAAGACCCTACTTGGCGCCCACACGCACCCAAGGAGCTCCCCTTCGACTGTCCAAGGCGACTCACTAGGCCAAAGCCAAACAAGTCACACCCGAACCAGCTATACGTAAGTGCCTAACTCGGTCCTTGTTATGAATTTGCTTACATTTAACTAAATTTGATACGGGGTTGTAATAATGGAGCATTGTCTCCCCCCGCTTGTAATAATGTGGTTTGGCACACCCACACACACATGCACTTGAGCCTATTCTGCTCTTAGCTGCACACAATTATAGCACATACACAGGCCTAATCAGCCCTTAAGATATAGTTATACCTATATGTTTTAAGTTGCGTGGGTTTTAATTAAGTTGTGTGTGTTGTCTTTCAATTTCCACACTCACACACATTGAGCTTTCGCTCTTATTCCCAAGACCCTAGTAAGGGCCGTATTGCAATTTCCCTTGGGTGTTTAAATTCAAGTTGTGTGCGTAGCATTTCAATTCTACACTCACACACATTGAGCTTTCGCTCTTACTCCTAAGACCTTAGTAAAGGCCTTATTGCAATTTCGTTTTGGGTGTTTAAATTCAAGTTGTGTGCGTAGCATTTCAATTCTACACTCACACACATTGAGCTTTCGCTCTTACTCCCAAGACCTTAGTCAAGGCCATATTGCAATTATATTTGGGTTTCATTACAAGTCGTGTAATTTGTCTTTCCATATACACACAACACCCACGCACACATTGGTGACCTTCAGGCCCATATATATTATAAGTGTTTCCCTTCGGCTATGTCTTTAAGATTTGGGTTTTAAGGTTCAGCAGTGTGCGTAGTCTTTCCATATATACACGACACACACTTGCACAATTGAGCCTTTCCGCTCTTAAGATATAGCCATATTTCCCTTTTGCAAATTTACATTAAGTCATTTCCCTTCCGCATTGTCTTTCAATTCGGGTTTTCCCTTTGGAGTTGTGTGAGTTTGCATTGCATATATGGCATACCACGAGTTAGGACGCATATTGCATCAAAGCAAACCCCACACTCCCGTTCAAAATCACCCAACTTAGGTCACTTGCGCACACACCTAGTTGGCCCTGAAAAAGTTTAAAAAGAAAGACATAGGCACGTGCAAAACCCACACGTAATAAAATTTGCAATCGTACGTACAAAGCCCAAACACTTAGGGTATTTTCAAAAAGGTTTAATTAAAAAGACTTTGCCAAGCGTACAGACTGACCCTTGTGCATCGGTGCAAGAAGGTCTGCGACGAAAAGAGCTCACTTGCTCACAGTCGCCCAGATAGAAGTCAGATTTCAAAAACTTTCTTCGCTATCTTAAGCAAGCTAGCTGGCATGCCCTTTTGTTAAATACGACTTAGACATACGAAAAGGTTCACTTCAGACCTAAGAACCGGAAGTGAGGATTTTCCGTGTCTACAAGTAGGCCTGACCCACACTCACCCTTGAGCCAACATGGCTTGAACCACTCTCTCACTCTCTCTCCTCCAAGCAAATTCACGTGAACTTGTAGAGACCCCCTCACTCCTATTTATAGGCAAGTGAAGTGGGTCTTGGATATGGGTCTTGGGTTTGGATCGTGGAATCCATGTTCGATCCAAACACTATTTGGATCTAGATCTTGGATCTCGGATATTTTGAGATCCATATCCGATCCAAATCCAATATTTTTATGGATATGGATATGGATATTTTGGTCTAGATCCGATCCAATCCAAACACTATTTGGATCCAATCCAAATCCAAACACTATTTGGATCGACCCAAATCCAAATACTATTCATTATTTGGATTTGGATATGGATATTTATGGTCAAGATCCAATCCAAATTTTCTCTGGATGGCCCTTCTTGGTTTTTCGAGGCGGACGATCTGTGCGGGCCCTGGCTTCATCAGGGCTCCGTCTGGTGTTGGGTTTCCCCAATCTTTATCGTCCGGACTTCTTTTCGCCTTTTCGAACTTCGTTTTTGCTCGTTTCTGACTTTTCTAGTTCAATATCCTTGATGCTTGAACGAGGATGGTCGATCTGGCTGTTTGGTGCTCTTGGCTTGCAATCTGCTTTATCCCTGGGCCTTCCTTTCGCCTTTTGAACCTGGCTTTTATCAGGTTAGGATACTCTTCTAGGCTCTAGAAACTGCTTCTGAGCCTGCTTTTGGAATTGGCCTTCATGAGCCACTTGTTGGGCTGCTTCTCGATCAGGTATCGTCTTTGCATGCTTCACCTGTTCGTCTTTGGCTTCTTGGAAAATGGGGCTTAGCCCGGTTTTAAAAACTCATATTTGATACGGGGCTTCAAAATACTAATTACAGGATTTAAAGCAATATTTACAGGGTTTTGGGAATGCTCCTGGGTTTTCAGAACTCAAAGTGCCTTTTTGAAGTTGGTTTTGTAAACCAGGTATGTTTGATGAAAGTCGTGGTATGTTGGGGTGTTTACGGATGGCCCTCTTTGGCATTATCCAAATTGGTTTGGATAATGGCAAAGACGACAACATCCCTGTTTAATGTCTCCCTGGATTTATCCTCAAAAAATATGGGATCACCCTATTTTTGAGCAAAAAACCTTTCTTTCAAACCTGGTAGGAGGAGAATTTCGCCAAAGGGGACTTTCTTATGGGTTCTAGTCCTACACGAGATCATGTATGAGGTATTCATGCGTGAATATGCAAGTGCGTGGTATGGATGAGATGCCAGGAACAGGACTTCCTAGAGACCAGGTCATATGGTCGAACCTTGGGGTCTTATGAAGACCTGCTGCTTTAAGTGAGCGGGCCTTATGTTGTTCGACGTTAGAGTTTTTGAAACCTTATTTCAAAAGGGAAACTCCATTTAGTCTCGATCCTAAGGACCTCTAGCTCCTTGTGTTTGCCTTCATTTGAGTCTTAACACTTGCTAATCTAGCGGAGGTTTGATAAGAAAACAAGCTAAGTTTCAAAATTCCTACACCTTACTTAAAACGTCGAATTCTTAAACAAAATGAAATGCAAGTAAGTAAATCCTATTTTTACTTTAGGATTCCTTGAAATGAACCTTGTTTACTTGGGATAAGTCGCAGGGATGGGAAAGAGATACCATGGTCCCTTCTGAAGTGTCCCATGGTTTGAGGCAAAGAGGCGGAAAACTGCTCTTTTTGAGCTTTTTGGCCTTTTCTTTCTTTTTTTCATAGAGGGTCTCCCTTCGGGAATATTATTTTTTTTCTTTTTTCTTTATTTCCTCTTTTCCATACAATTTTTTTTCTTTGCAATTCTGCTTTCTTTTTGGGAAAGAGATTTTTTTTTGGTAGGGATTTCCCTTTGTTTTCGCCAAATTTTCCTCTTGGAAGGAGAAGAGAAGAGGGGAGCACTTATCCCAAGGTCATACTTGATCCATTCCAGATCAACCTATTTAGAAATAGCATGTACTACTTGCAAGTATCTTGCTATATTGAACTAGGACTTTCTTTGTAAGAAGAAGAATTTTGAAAATGTAACCACGTATTTTGGAAAGCTCCACTTTTTCGCAAGTGTTGATTCTCTCACTCAGGGTCACACAATTCGCCTTTGATCCTTTCTTTCGAAGTTTCAAAGTAAATCTCCGTAAAACATTTTCGAAAATGGGAATTTAACCTAGACCCTACACATGATACTCCTTCAAGTATTGAATATTGATAGGATCTGCTAAATTCCTACCTTCTACATCGATCAACCAATAAGAGTTGTTTGTGGTGGTTCCACGCACAACATAAGGGCCATCCCACTTGGGCCGCCACTCTCCAAGTGGATGTGGGCCACGATAGTGGATGATTTTCTAAACTAGATCTCCTACTTCAAAGTGGCGAGGTTTCATATGTTTCTCATAGTGTCGGGCTATCCTTTGTTGGTATGCATGAGCATGATCCATAGCAAGGAGTCATCTCTCATCTAACAAATCTAGTTCGGCCATCCTTGCATGCTGAAGCGTCTCTAGGGGAAGGTCGAGTTTAATGGATGTATGAAATGAATGAATTTTGGTATGAATGGGGAGAATGGCGTTTGTGCCATAGACCAACTCAAATGGCATGGCATTTGTGGGAGTTCGGATGGAAGTCCTATAAGCCTATAAGGCTTCATCCAACTTCTCATGCCATGTCCTACCCTTCTCTAAAGTCTTCTCAATAATACTAATGAGAGTCTTATTGGTGGCCTCGGCTTGGCCGTTGCCTTGAGGGTAGTAAGGCGATGAGAAGTGGTGAGTTATGCTGTAGGTGTTGCACAACTTGACCATCCTCTCATTTTTGAAGGGTAAGGAACCCCAAAGCGAGCCAAGATATTTTTCCTAATGAAAGCCACCACATGTTGCCCCTGGACATTGGTCAGGGAGGTGGCTTCGACCCACTTGGAAAAGTATTCAGTGGCCACTAAAATAAACCTATGCCCATTTGATGCATGAGGAAATATTGTTCCTATGATGTCAAATGCCCACATGGTGAATGGCCAGGGGCTGACCACGGAATGCAATGAAGATGAAGGGATATGGATGGCGTGTCCATGCACTTAACATGGGTAACACTTCCTAACATGGTCATGGCAATCCTGCTTTAGGGTGGACCAAAATAACCCGCTCTAAGTATTTTCATTGCCATCATATTGGCATTAACATGACCTCCACACTCTCCATCGTGGAATTCATGCATTATTATCCTAGCCTCCTCCAGGTCGACACACCTTAGTAAGATGCCAGTAAAGCTCTTTTTATAAAGAACCCCTCCCAAAATCATATATCGGGTAGAAATTTTTCAAATGAAAGCCTTATCTTTGGATTTGGCATGTTCGGCAAATCCTCCATTTTTGAGAAAACTTTTTATGTCGTGAAACCAAGGTTTTTTAGCAGAATCTGGGTTGTTTTGGCAAATTTCCAAATCGTGTGTGGATGGAGTGGGTGTACCCAAAGTGGGATCGACCCTTAGGGCTAAACCCAAGGATGAGAGGACATCAGCAATGCCGTTATCCTCTCTTCCTACGTGTGTGAGTGTGCATGATTGGAAGGATTCGACCAATCAAGTGGCCAACTCATGATATGGAAGAAGCTTTTCATTTTTAACTTGTCAAATCTTTAGAACTTGGTTTATAATGAGTAATGAATCTCCAAAGACCTCGATGCATGATGCCCCTAGAGTTTTCGAAATTTTTAAGCCTTGTATGAGTGCTTCATACTCGGCTATGTTGTTGGAACATTCGAAATCTAGGCGAATGGCAATGGGTATTGTAGACACCGAAAATTTTCACTTATGGGTTCTTAGGCCTGAAGTGAACCTTTTCGCAATCTACTTCGCTTTATGGGCGTGCCAGCTAGTTTACTTTAACTAGCAAAGTATGTTTTGAAAATAATCTGACTTTTGAAAGGCGATTGTAGGCAAGCGGGATTTTTACGTCGCAGTCCTTCTTGCACCGATGTGCAAGGGTCAGTCTGTACGCTTAGAGACTTCGTTTTTAAAACAAGTTTAACTCAAAATATATTTTAAATGAAGAAGTGTTTTAAAACCTTTTAAAAACCATGCATTTGGGCGATTTTGATTTTGTAAGGGTTTGGACGACCCTAAGTCTTTCAAATTTTAATCTGCTTAGGCACGATGGGCATGCATCGAAATAGCCTAAGTCTTAGCATGTTTGCACGATTGATTCGGGTTGTTTTTGTATGATTTTCATATTTTAGATCACGTGGATTTGTACGTGCCTAAGTCTTTCTTTTTATCCCTTTATGGGCCACCTAGGTGTGTGTTATGAACACTCCACTACATGGGGCGAATTTTGAGCGGGAGTACGGGGTTTGCTTTGATGCAATATGCATCCTACCTCGTGGTATGGCGTAGATGCAAGGCAAACTCACGCTACTCCAAAGGGAAAACCCGAATGTAAAGACAATGCCGAAGGGAAATGACTTGTAATGTAAATGCCGAAGGGAGATACGTATATATGGTATGTATATGGGCCCTTACTTGGGTCTTGCAAATAAGAGCGAAGGCTCAATGTGGGTGCGTGCTTGAATTGAAAGACTTACACACACAACATGAAATGAAACCCAAATAGTATAACACGGCCCTTACTTGGGTCTTTCAAATAAGAGCGAAGGCTCAATGTGGGTGCGTGCTTGAATTGAAAGACTACACACACGACATGAAATAAAACCCAAATATAAATTGCAGTATGGCCTTAACTAAGGTCTTGGGAGTAAGAGCGAAAGCTCAGTGTGTGTGAGTGTAGAATTGAAGTACTACACACACGACATAAATAAAACCCAAATATAACTGCAATAGGCCTTGACTAAGGTCTTGGGAGTAAGAGCGAAGGCTCAGTGTGTGTGCGTGTGGAAAATGGAAAGACAACACACACAACTTAATTAAAAACCCCCGCGACTTAAAATATATAAATACAACTATATCTTAGGGGCTGGTTAGGCCCGTGTGTGTATGCAAAAGTGTGCAACTAAGAGCGGAAAGGCTCAAGTGCACGTGTGTGTGGGTGTTTCAAACCACGTTATTACAATTGGGGGGAGACGAAGCTCCTTTACTACAACCCCGTATCAAAATTTAATTGAATATAAAGCAAGTTAATGTAATAGACCAAGTTTAGACACTTACAAATAGCTGGTCCATGTTCAACTTGCTTGCACGTGGGCTCACGGTTCACCTTGGGCAGCCAAGAGGGGTTATCCTAAGTGGCTTTGAGAGAGGTTCTATGAGGCACGGTTAGGGTCTTAGGGGAACTAAGGTTCGGCCAAGATGGGGGCTGTGTAGGGTCTGTCCTAGGGTGCAGGTTACGGCCAGGGTGCAGGTTAGGTCGGCAGGAAGGTGGTCAAGTCAGCAGGGAGGCGGTCAAGTCAGCAGGGAGGTGGTCGGGTCGGCAGGAAGTAGTCGGGTGGCTGGCGTTGCCGTTGGGCGCCTGGCACAGCAGACGGGTGCCTGACGCGGCTGCAGTGGCGCGGGGCGCGCTGTGGCGCAGGACGCGCTGCGGCGCGGGGCGTGCAGGCAGCAGAGGGGCGCGGCAGGACTCAGGGGGAGCACGGTAGGACGCAGGGCGCGCGGTAGGCGCGCGGGGGTTTCGGTTCGTGGTTTGGGGGATCTTTTGAGGCGGTTGGGGTTAGGTTAGGTCTAGTTAGGGTTCAGTTAGGGTTAGGTTGGTTCAGTTAGGGTTAGGTTCAGTTGGGGTTAGGTAAGTTCGAACCTAGGCTAGGTTGGGGGTTAGGTTTAGAGGGGTGTAGAGAGAATGGCTAGGTTAGGTTAGGCTTACCTCTTGGAGCCGGTCCTTCATGGCTTGAGCCCACGTCTCCACGGTTGCAGCCACTTGGTCCAGCCCACCTGTGTTGCAGCCCCTTGGTCTAGACCCACTTAGCCACATGGCTTGAACCCACCTCACCCAATGAGCCCACATGGCTAGGTCTATCACTCCCTCTCTCTCCTCCCAAATATTTGCATGAACCCTTTACATGGACCCCCTCACCTCTATTTATAGAGATTTGAGATGGGTCTTGGATTTGGGTTTGGGTTTGGGTTTAGATCCATACCCAAATCAAAATACTATTTGGATCTGGATATTGGATCTCGGATATTTTGAGATCTGTATCCGATCCAAACCCAACATTTTTATGGATATGGATCTGGATATTTTGATCCAGATCCGATCCAATCCAAACATTATTTGGATCCAATCCAAATCCAAACACTATTTGGATCGACCCAAACACTATTTGGATTGGCCCAAATCCAAACACTATTCATTACATGGATTTGGATCTGGATATATATTGTCTAGATCCAAATCAAAATTTCTTCGAACAGTCCTTCTTGGCTTCTCGAGGCGAACGATCTGTGCGGGCACTGGCTTCATCAGCGCTCCGTCTGGTGCTGGGTTTTCCCCAACTTTGTCGTCCGGACTCTGTCTCGCCATTCTGGACTCCGTTGAGCTTTTCATCAAACGGGCTCTGCTTTCTTTTGTCTTTTTATCAGGGAGTGGCTTCTGAAGCTCTGGGCTTGAATCCTCTTCGGGCCTAGGGTCTTCTTTTGCCTTCTGTACCTATTTTCACATTTTAAAACAGGTTGTCGTTTTGGCTCAAACAAGCTTTTTGGTGTTCTTGAGAGTTTTTGAAATATAGAAGATTTGGGGTGTTTACAGGTATCTCTCCTTTTTCAAGGGATATGAGGATGATCTTGGCACCAGCCCCTCTTTGGTTTCGTGCCCCATCAAAGTGCATCTTCCACACTTGGTTTTCAAAAGAGTTTGCCAAAATGTGATTTTGAAATTGGTTTAGCAATATGCCTTCATCAGGCATTTCATCAAGTGTAGGATATGAATCCTCTAAGGGGAAGTCAGCCACGTAGTCTGCTAGGGATTGCCCCTTAATGGAGCTTTGATGGTGGTATTTTAGGTCATACTCCATCAAGAGGAGTTGCCATTTACCCAACCTACCCGTGAGGATGGGTTTTTCAAATAAGTGCTTGATTGGATCAAGCTTAGATACTATCCAGATCTCGTGATCTAGGAAGTAGTGTCAAAATTTTTGGCAGGCCCATACTAAGGCCAAGCACATCTTCTCCATGGCTTGATAGTTCCTTTCATAAGCCAAGAGAGTTTTCGAAATGTAATAGATGGCATACTCCTTGTGGGTATCATCCTCGTATTAAGCTAACAAGGCACCCAAAGCATTTGCATGCACAGAAATGTAAAGCAGAAGAGGTTTTCCTTGCTTTGGAGGGTTTAAAACAAGGGGATTAACTAAGTATGCTTTTAATCTTTCAAAAGATTTTTGGTAATCGTCATCCCATAAAAATTTCATCCCTTTTCTCAAAAGTTGGTTGAAAGGTTTGCATCTAGTTGCAAGGTTTGAGATAAACCTGCGAATGGATTGTGGACGACCTTGGAGGCTACGAATCTGTGTGAGATTGGAGGGTGGAGCCATGTCTATGATGGCTCTACACTTAGAGGGGTCGACTTCAATGCCCCTTTGGCTCACCATAAATCCTAAAAGCTTCCCGGATTCTACTCCGAACATGCACTTTTGAGGGTTTAGCTTTACTTTATAAAGCCTAAGCCTTTCGAAATTTTTTTGCAAGCATTCGATATGAGTGCATCGAGTTTTTGATTTAGCCAAGAGATCATCCACATATACCTCTACGAGCTCATAAATCTAATCGTGAAAGATCGTAGTCATAGCTCTTTGGTAGGTGGCGCCGGCATTTTTCAAACCAAAGGGCATGACTGTATAGCAATACGTGCTCCATGGGGTTGTGAAAGCAGTTTTAGCCTGATCTCGTGGGGCTAATTTGATTTGGTTATACCCTGAATAGCCATCCATGAATGAAAACATTTTATGATTTGCAGTATTGTCGACTATCAAATCAATGTTAGGTAAAGGAAAGTTATCCTTTGGAGTAGCTTTGTTCAGGTTTCTAAAATCGATGCATATTCGAATTTTCCCACTGGTTTTTCGAACAACAAAGATGTTTGACAACCAATCAGAGTACACAATGGGTTTTATAAATCCGACTTTTAACATATCTTCTAAACCCTCCTTGACTTGTGAGTGTATGTTCGGATGTATCTTCCTAAGCTTTTGCTTTATGGGTTTTGCATCCGAATCTAAGGGAAGACAATGCTCTACGACTCTTGGGTCTATACCCGGCATGTTTTCATACATCCATGCAAACACATCAATGTAGGTTTTCAAAAATGCAATGAATGATGATCTTTCATGCTCATGCAAACATGCGCCTATCTTAATGTGCTTTGGCTTTGAATCACTCCCTAGGTTTATCTCTATGAAATCTCCTCCTACTGAATTCAAAGGTTTTTCAAAATCGAGAATTTTATGAAATTCTGGGAGCTCGGAAGTGGGATATTCCTCAAGGGGATCCACCTCCAAGCTTTGATCATTCTTGAGGTTTCTAAACCCTAGGGAATTTGAGCTTGATGCATGGGTTTTGACAATACCTGGTTTTTGACTTGGGATTTCTATGGGTTTCGAAATTTTTGGTCTTGTTATGAAGACAACTTTTCTTTCGAAATCCTTGACTTTTTCCAAGTTTTTACCAAGAGCCGCTATATACAAGGTTTTGTTTTTGACATTTTCTAAATTTTCAATTTTTTTGAGTTTTTGTAAAACTAGAACTTTGGGAACTGTTCAAACAACTCTTTTTTTTGAGTTTTTTTATTTTTTTCAATTGTTTTTGGTTTTTGGGGTTTTTCAATTTTTTGAATTTCGAGTTTTTCCAATTTTTTTGTGTTTTTGGTTGAGGGATCTTCCATCATACCTACAAAGGAAAACACAACGAGTTAGACTCTAAACAAGAGGTCTAAATCGTAGGTTTATGCTTGGGTAGGCTCCAGGGCACCCTTGACCTAGGTGGTCACAGGTGAGGGTTCTAGTGGTATTTTGGGAGTATAGCGGATCCCATATCGGCTTTGGTTGGTCCTAGGCAGTATGGGCTCTAGGAGACCCTGGCTTTGTACCCCTAGATTCTTGTATGGCATATACCCCATGTTCAATAACATGTTCCACGATTTTTTGTTTTTGGAAAAGTTTTCATATAAGTCGTGGTCTTGGAACTTGCTATCGTCCATGTTATGCACATAAGGCTTTTTGTCCAGGGGTTTTTGAAATAGGCGACTCTTGGCCTCTCCTAGGATGGTTAGTGTTTTGAGTGGGCTAGCCTTGGGCTGCCCCTTGATGTACACGACCTTCCTAGGTATTTGGAGTGTGAGCTTTGGTGGCTCGACCAAGGTCTGCCCCAATTTGGCCTCGTAGGCCTGGGAACTCGATAAGCATGGGAAATTCTAGATTCCCTTAAGCTGTGGGTGACTCTCACCTAGAATTACCACTATTTGATTGTCGAAAGAGATTTTGACACACCTATGGAAGGTGGATGGCACAGCACGCAGGCTATGTATCCAAGGCCTTCCCAACAATAGGTTGTAGTGGGGGTGGATGTCCAAGACATGGAACACCCCCATGTGAGCTATCCCTCCGGTTTTCATGGGTAATTCTATGGATCCTAAGGGTCTTGACGCATTCTCATCGTATCCAGTGATTACGATGGGGCTTGGGTTCACGGAGGTCAAGGTGACTCCGATTTGGTATGCCACGAGGAGCGGAAGGATGTTGAACCCTCCTCCCCTATCAACTAGGCACCTATCCAGAGAGTGGTGATTCAATACCACCTCGATATGTAGGGCTTGGTTGTGGGCATCGTAGGGTCTTTCTACATCATCTTCTGAGAACATGATGGGCGTTTTTGCACCTATAGATGCCACTTGGGTCGATAGGGACTCCGAGGTTATGTTTCAGCTAACCTTGGCTTTTTCTAGAATTTTCTCTAAAACCAGTCTATGCCTAGGCGAGGTTTGTATCAGCTCTAGGATGGACATGTTAATAGGAATCTTTGAAAGATGATTTTCGAAATTATACAAGGTTAAAACAACTTTTCCTTTGTGTAAACACCCCAAAATCCCACGATTTTCTCAAACATACCTGGTTTTACAAAAGCAGCCCCAAAGGGCTATTTTGAGTCTGGAAACCCAAGAGCCTTCCAAACAACCCTGTACATATTTGAAAACCTGTACATATGATTTAAAACTCCGTACATATTGCTTTTTAGACTATAAATAGTGTTTTGAACACTTGCAGGCCTTCGTAAGTCTCAAGAGTTTAACCATACCATCTAGTCTTTGGGAGGTCACCCTTCTTGGCGTCTCATCCATGTCATGCATGTGCATATTCACACATGAACACTTGCATAACATGATCCCCGTTTAGGACCAGAAACCATAGAAAAGTCCCCTTTGGTGTGATATCTCCTCCTACCAGGTTTAAAAGAGAGATTTTGCTCAAAAATTGAGACGAACCCATATTTTCGTGGATAGATCTAGGGAGACATTGAACAGGGGTGTTGTCGTCTTTGCCATTATCTAAATAAATTTGGATAATGCCAAAGAGGGGCATCTGTAAACACCCTAAAATCCCACGATTTTCCCAAACATACCTGGTTTTACAAAAGCGGCCCCAAAGGGCTATTTTGAGTCTGGAAACCCAGAAGCCTTCCAGACAACCCTGTACATATTTGAAAACCTGTACATATGATTTAAAACTCTGTACATATAGCTTTTTATACTATAAATAGTGTTTTGAAGCCCCAAAAGCCTCATGGCCTGATAAAAGCGGATAAAAAAGGCAAAGGAGAGCTCGGACCCGAAGCATACTTCAAGCCCAGTATATCAACTCTCATGTCAAAAGCATCCCCAAATTCTTAGACATCTAAGCCCCAAATATCAGAAAGATGATCAAAACGAAATCCCGAAGGTGAGAAGGAGATCGGACGACAATGTTGGCGAAGACCCAATGCAAGACGGAGTACTGATGAAGTCAGGCCCCGCACAAACCGTCCGTCTCAAAATGCCATGAAGGAATCAAAAAATCAAATTTGGATCAAATCTGGACCATATATATCCAGATCCAAACCCAAAATGTATTTGGATTTGGATTTGGATCCCAAGATCCAAATCCAATATCTATATCCATGACCCACTTCACATCCCCATAAATGGGAGTGAGGGGCCCACAAAAGTTCATGTGAATGCCCTTGGAAGGCTTGGGTAGAGAGAGAAAAGGGGCCATAAAGTAAGAGTGAGAAAGTTGGTAGGCTTGACATTTTGGTCAAAAGTGGGTTAGCCTTGTGGGTTTAACCAAGAGTGTAGGTTCAAGCTTGTATGCACCTACACTTGACCTAGGGCTGCACCAACTTGGATATGGCTGCAACTAAGGTAATAGACCAGCGCCAAGAGGTGGTTCCTAAACCTAGCCTTAAGTTAGCTCACCTCACCTAGCCATAGTTCCTAGAACCTAACCCAAACCTAACTTAGACTTAGCCCTTCTCACCCAAAACTGCACCCACTTCACCTAGCCGACCTCACCTAGCTGGACCACCTAGCCCCTAACCAACTAGCCCTAAGCCAACCTTAGTCCACCTAACTAAGTCCCTAACCACCTAAACCCAGCCCACCTAACCGACCTATCCCAAACCACTAACCCAGCCCACCTAAATAAAAATATCTAGCCCACCAAAATAAATATCTGGCCCAGCCCAACCGACCTAGCTCTCTTATCCCAGCCACTAATCCCTAGCCAGCCTATATAAACCCCCTCCATCACCTGCGGGTTCCCTCTTCATGCTCTCTTGACTCTCTTGACTCGGGGGATTCGGCCAGCCTCTCTTCATTCTCTTCATCCTCCCACCCGGCCAGGACTTGGACAACACCTGCCACCCTCCCACCCGGCCAGGACTTGGACAACGCCACTTCCCTTCCACCCGGCCACCAGCAGCTTCACCTCACTCCATCACCTCCCTTCCACCCGACCACCAGCAGCTCCACCACTCCCAACCGAGCCCCACCTGCCATCCTCCCTTCATTCCCGGTTAGTATAGCTCCATCTCTCCCAGCCGAGCACCACCCAACACCTGTCCAACCGACCTCCACCACCTGCCAGCATTCCCATCCACCTACCACCCCTAGTCGCCCAATTTCCAACACCCCTTCACCATTCCCCAACTCCCTCACTTCCAGCCGAGCCCTACCTGTCCCCAAACTCATTCTAACTCCCAGCATCACACCTTAGATCAACCTACCTTCCCTAAAACGCCTCAACATCAGCCGGCCAACACTCCTACCAGCCATGACAAGCTACCTAAGGGACTCCTCTTGGCTGCCCAAGGCGAATCACAAGTCCAAGTCTATGCAAGTTGAAGATGGACCAGCTACATGTAAGTGTCTAAACTTGGTCCATTATATTAACTTGCTTTATATTCAATTAAATTTTGACATGGGGTTGTAATAATGGAGCGTAGTCTCCCCCCAAGATGTAATAACTTGGTTTGACACACAAGCACCCACGTGCACTTGAGCCTTTCCGCTCTTAGTTGCACACCTTTTGCACACACACGGGCCTTGACAGCCCCTAAGATATAATTTTATTTATATAAGTTCAGTTGTGTGTGTTTACATTTAAGTCGTGGGTGTTGTCTTTCAATTCCACACTCACACACATTGAGCTTTTGCTCTTACTCCCAAGACTCTAATAAGAGCCATATTGCAATTTAATTTGGGGGTTTCTGTTCAAGTCGTGTGCGTGGTCTTTCAATTCCACACTCACACACATTGAGCTTTCGCTCTTACTCCCAAGACTCTAATAAGAGCCATATTGCAATTCAATTTGGGTTTTACATTCCAAGTCGTGTGAGTTGTCTTTACATATACACACAACACCCACGCACACGTTGGCGACCTTCGGGCCCATATATATATAGTTGTATTTCCTTTCCGCTATGTCTTTAAGATTTACGTTTTAAGGTTCAACTATGTGAGTAGTCTTTCAATATATACACGACACACACTTACACAATTGAGCCTTTCTGCTCTTAAGATATAGCCATATTTCCCTTTTGCAATTTCCCTTACGCAATTTTCCTTAAGCAATGTCTTTCAATTTCGGGTTTTCTCTTGGAGTTGTGTGAGTTTGCATTGCATATTCGCCATACCACGAGTTAGGATGCATATTGCATCAAAGCAAACCCCATACACCCGTGCAAAAATCGCCCAACTTAGGTCACTTGCGCACACACCTAGCTGGCCTAAAATAACATAAAATTGAAAGACATAGGCACGTGCAAAACCCACGTGAAATAAAATCTGCAACAATACAAACAAAACCTAATCAAACACTTCGTATATTTTCAAAGAGGTTACATTTATTCAAAAACGACTTTCCTAAGCATACAGACTGACTCTTGTGCATCGGTGCAAGAAGGTCTGCGACGAAAAGAGCTCACTTGCTCACAATTGCCCAAACGAGTCAGATTTTCAAAAACTTACTTCGCTAGCTTGAGTAAGCTAGCTGGCACGCCCTTTTTATAAAAGTGACTTAGACATACGAAAAGATTCACTTCAGGCCTAAGAACCTAGAGTGAAAATTTTCCATGTCTACAGTAATTGGCACGCCCGGTGGGACCTGGGTCTTGTGCAAAGTCAAGTCATACAAATAAACCTCATGAAAAATTTTCA
The DNA here is from genome assembly GCA_036023115.1 of Brasenia schreberi. Taxonomy (NCBI): domain Eukaryota; kingdom Viridiplantae; phylum Streptophyta; class Magnoliopsida; order Nymphaeales; family Cabombaceae; genus Brasenia; species Brasenia schreberi. The sequence goes on from JAYKKT010000079.1 coordinate 3,560,978, forward strand.
AAGAAAGTGTTTTAACTTTTGTTTGTTGCATTTCATACTTAGGATTTTGAAAAGCATTGAAGCATGTCGAATCTGAAATCCAATGAAATGTCGAGCCATGGCTCATGTGCATCAAGTTCTCATTCTAGGAGGTTTTCGAAAAATTGAAACAAACTAGAAGAGATTGAGGACTTGAGAAGGGATTTTTAGGCCAAAATCACTGCTCTTAGCCAAGAGGCTGAAGCAGCTGACTCATGTTCGTCAAATGGTGAACCAAAGGCCAAGAAAAAGTTCGAAAAAACTCACAAACATAAAGAGACTTCTGCAATGGAAGGCAACCAATACCACGAGTCCTTCACACACAAGGACCGTAAAGCCCTACAGCAGCTACTGAGAGGGCAAAACAAAGAGAAAAGGAGTTACGCCATATCTGATTTTTTACCTGTAGACTATTGTAGACACCGAAAATCTTCGATTCCGACTTCTTAGGCCTGAAGTGAACCTTTTCGCAATCTACGTTCGCTTTAAGGGCGTGCCAGCTAGCTTACTCAAACTAGCGAAGTATGTTTTGAAATATCTGACTTTAAAAAGGCAATTGTAGGCAAGCGGGATCTTTTCATCGTAGGCCTTCTTGCACCGATGTGCAAGGGTCAGTCTGTACGCTTAAGATTTTGTTTGAAACAAGTTAAGCTCAAATTCGATTTTCGAATAAACAGGTGTTTGAAAATCCTTTTGAAATCATGCACTTGGCGAGTTTTTTATTTGGGCGACCTTAAGTCTTTCAATTTCAACCACTTAAGCATGAAGTGTGTGCAAAGTGGCCTAAGTTGGTCGTCTTGCATGATTTTGTTCGGGGTTTGTTTGATGCAGGTATGCACTCTGGCTCGAGTATGGCGAGTATGAAATGCAACTCACACAACTTGTATGTAAAACCCGAATTTGAAAGACATAACAGAAGGGAAAACCCAAATTGAATGCAACTCACAAGACTTGAATGTAAATTGCAGAAATTTAAATATATCTATATCTTAAGAGCGGAAAGGCTCAATGTGTGCATGGATGTTGTGTATAAATTGAAATGCAACACGCGCAATTGAACCGTAAAACACAACAGAAGGGAGATATAAATATATATAAGAGCGGAAAGGCTCAATTGTGGCGTGTGTGTGTATGTATAAATTGAAAGACAACACACGCGACTGAATTTAAAACCCGAAATTGAAATGCGTACATAGCTGTAAACACCCCGAATTTTCTAAAAATCAAAAACTCTCAAAAACACAAAAAACTCGTTTGAGCCAAAATGACAACCTGTTTTAAAATGTGAAAAAAGGTACAAAAGGCAAAAGGAGAGCCCCAACAAGAAGGGCAAATCGAGCCTAGAGTCTCAAAAGCCACCCCCTGCTAAAAAATAGAAGAAAAAAGAGCCCGTTTGGAGAAAAGCCCGATAGAAGGGTAAAAATGTAATTTGGGTCAAAGAAAAAGTGCAAAGCAGCTCCAAAATGCAGAAAGAAGCCCAGTACCTGAGGAAGTCGACAGAAGTCTGAGACACGTCCCGTCAGAATGAAGAACGGAATCCGTGCGGTAATCTGAGTTCGATATCAACAAGAACCGGCCAAAAACCAAAACGGCGGACCGAAACGAACGCAGAAAAAGTCCTGAAAAGAAGAACACCAGATGGAAGAAAGACTTGGGAAAGACCCAGGCCAGAGTTGGGCATCCGATGAATCGAAGCCCGCTCGAAACCGACGGTGAAAAGCACCTGAAAACCAAGGAGCATCCCTTTGCACAGCCCATGGACTTTATTGCATCATGTTGGTGCAGCCCTAGGTTAGGTGTAGGTTCATACAAGCTTAAACCCATACTAATTAGGCTAACCCACATGATTAACCCGAAACTTGACACACAAGTCAAGCTTAATACATTTTCCTCACATGTAATCCTCCCCATTCTCTCTCATGCCCAAAATCCCACGTGAATTTCAAGTGGGCCCCACCTCCATTTATGAGAAGGTGATGTGGGCCATGGATGTGGATATTGGATTGGATCTTTGGATCCAAATCCAAATCCAAATCTACATATACGTTTGGATTAGGATCTGGATATATATGGTCTAGATCCAATCCAAAATTGAATTCTGACTCCTTCGGGGTATGTTCGAAATGAACGGTTTGTGCGAGGTTTGATAGCATCAGTACTCCGTCTTGCATTGGGTCTTCGCCAACATGGTCGTCCGCTTCTGTTTTCACCTTTCGGAGATGATTTCAAATGATTTTTGTTGATAACAGGGACTTGGACGTTCGAGATCTTGGGGATGAATCTAACACGAGAGTTGCTGTGCTGGGCTCCACATGTGCTCCGGTTCCGGGCTCTCTTTTGTTCTTCTGGTCCTGCTTTCATCAGGCCAAGCCGCTTTGTGGAGTTTCAAAACATATTTTAAAAGGTTTTAAAACTATATCATACATATTTTAAAACATATATAGTTTGAACATATGTACAAGGTTTGTCTGGAAGGCTCCTAGGTTTCCAGCCTCAAAATAGCCCTTTGGGGCTGCTTTTATAAAACCAGGTTATTTGAGAAGTTCATGGGATTTCGGGGTGTTTACAGATGCCCTCTTTGGCATTGTCCAAATTGATTTGGATAATGGCAAAGACGACAAACACCCCTTTCAATGTCTCCCTAGATCTAACCATGAAAATATCGGATCGTCCCAATCTTTAGCAAAATCTCACTTTTAAAAACCCTGGTAGGAAGAGATATCACGCCAAAGGGATATACAGAACGGTTTCTGGTCCTAAAATGGGATCATGTTATGCAAGTGTCTATGTGTGGAAATGCAAATGCATGACATGGGTGGGGTGCCAAGAGTAGCGACCTCCCAGAGACCAGATATGGTCGAACTCTTGAGACTTACAAGACCTATTGCTCCAAGTGAGCAGATCCTATGCTATTCGATGTTCGATTTTTCAAAATTTATTTACAAAAAGCTGCTTACAAAAAAGGACAACTGTCTTGAGTCTCAATCCTAAGGATCTCGAGCTCTTCGTGTTTGCCTTTGCTTGAGTCTTGACACTCGCTAATTTAGCGGAGGTTTTATAAGAAAACAAGCTATATTTCAAATTCCTACATCTTACTTGAAACGTCGAATTCTCAAACAAAATGAAATTCAAGTAAGTAAATCCTATTTTTACTTTAGGATTCCTCGAAATGAACCATGTTTTAGCTTGGGATAAGCCAGGGATGGGAAAGAGATACCACAGTCCCTTCTGAAGTGTCCCGTGGTTTAAGGCATAGAAGGCAGAAAACTGCTCTTTTTCAGCTTTTTGGCCTCTTTTTTTCTTTTTTTTCATAAAGGGTCTCCCTTTGGGAGTATTTTTTCTTTAATCCCTCTTTTTCACAAGCGAATCGATTTTTTCTTTTGAATGCCAGTTTCTTTCTTTTGGAAAGAGACTTTGGATGGGAAAATTCCCTTTATTTGGGCCATGTTTTCCTTTTGGAAGGAGAAGAGAAGGGGGAAGGACTCATCCCAAGGTCAAACTCGATCCATTCTAGATCAGCCTATTTAGAAATAGCACGTACTACTTGTAAGTATCTTGCTATATTGAACTAGGCCTTTCTTTGTAAGAAGAAGGATTTTGAAATGTAACCATGATTTGGAAGACTCCACTCTTTCACAAGTGCGAATTCTCTCACTTAGGGTCACACGATTTTGCCTTTGCACCTTACTTTCAAGTCTCAGGGCAGCTATCCCTTAAGGATTTCGAAAATGGGAATTTAACCCAAATCCTACACATAATACTTCTTTAAGTATTGAATATAGACAGGATCTGCTAAATTCCTACCTTCTACATCGATCAACCAACACGAGTTGTTCGTGGTGGTTGCACGTACAACATAGGGTCCATCCCATTTGGGGCGCCACTTTCCAAGAGGATGTGGGCCACGATAGTAGATGATTTTCAAAACCAGATCCCCCACTTCAAAGTGGCGAGGTCTCATGTGTTTGCCATAGTGTCGGGCTATCCTTTGCCGGTATGCATGAGCATGATCCATAGCAAGGAGTCGCCTCTCATCTAGCAAATCTAGTTCGGCCATCCTAGCATGCTAAAGCGTCTCTAGGGGGAGGTCGAGTGCAATGGATGTATGGAATGAATGCAATTGAGTATGAATGGGAAGAATGGCGTTTGTGCCATAGACCAATTCGAATGGTGTGGCATTCGTGGGAGTCCGGATGGAAGTCCTATAAGCCCATAAGGCTTCATCCAGCTTCTCGTGCCACGTCCTACCCTTCTCTAAGGTTTTCTCAATAATACTAATGAGAGTCTTGTTTGTGGCTTCGACTTGGCTGTTGCCTTGAGGGTAGTAGGGCGAAGAGAAGTGGTGAGTTATGCCATACGTGTTGCACAACTTAACCATCCGCTCGTTCTTGAATGGGGTGCCATTATCAGACACAAGGTCTCGTGGAACCCCAAATCGAGCCAAGATATTCCTCCTAATGAAAGCCACCACATGTTGCCCCAATACGTTGATCAGGGAGATGGCTTCCACCCACTTGGAGAAATACTCAGTGGCTGCTAAAATGAATCGATCCCATTCGAGGCTTTTGGAAATATAGGGCCTACGATGTCAAACGCCCATATGGTGAATGGCCAGAGGTTGACCACGGAATACAATGCAGATGATGGGATATGAATGGCGTGCCCATGCACTTGACATGGATGACACTTCCTAACATGATCGTGACAATCCTTTTTCAGGGTGGACCAAAAATAGCCCGCTCTAAGTATTTTCATTGCCATCATGTTGGCATTAACATGACCTCCACATTCTCCATCGTGGAACTCATGCATAACAGTCCTAGCCTCCTCTAAATCGACACATCTCAGTAGGATGCCGGTAAAGCTTTTCTTATATAGAACCCCACCCAGAATGGTGTATCGGGTTGAAATTTTACAGATGAATGCCTTATCTTTGGATGTGGCATCCTCTGTGAATCCCCCATTTTCTAGAAAATGTTTGATGTCATAAAACCAAGGTTTTTCAACAGAATTTGGATTATTCTGGCAAATATCCAAATCGTGTGTGGATGGGTTGGGCGCATGCCATATTTCTAAAGATCGGGTCCCTGAAATGGGATCGACCTTTAGGGCTGAACTCAAGGAGGAGAGGGCGTCGGCAATGTCATTATCCTCTCTTCCTACGTGTGTGAGTTTACACGATTGGAATGACTCAACCAATCGAGTGGCCAACTCGTGATATGGAAGGAGTTTTTCTTTTTGCACTTGCCAAATTTTCAAAACCTGGTTTATTACAAGGAGCGAATCTCCAAAGACCTCGATGCATGATGCCCCTAGAGTTTTCGAAACCCTTAAGCCTTGTATGAGGGCTTCATACTTAGCTATATTGTTGGAACATTCGAAATCTAGGTGGATTGCTATGGGAATCTCGCCCTTTTCAGGGGATATGAGGATGACCCAGCACCAGCCCCTCGTTGGTTTCGTGCCCCATCGAAGTGCATCTTCCACACTTGGTTTTCGAAAGTGTTTGCCAAAATGTGGTTTTTGAAATGGTTTTGGCTGCTAAAATGAATCGATGCCCATTCGAGGCTTTTGGAAATATAGGGCCTACGATGTCAAAAAGCCCATATGGTGAATGGCCAGGGGCTGACCACGGAATGCAATGCAGATGATGGGATATGAATGGCGTGCCCATGCACTTGACATGGATGACACTTCCTAACATGATCGTGACAATCCTTTTTCAGGGTGGACCAAAAATAGCCCACTCTAAGCATTTTCATTGCCATCATGTTGGCATTAACATGACCTCCACATTCTCCATCGGGGAACTCATGCATCACAGTCCTAGCCTCCTCTAGATCGACACATCTAAGTAGGATGCCGGTAAAACTTTTCTTATATAGAACCCCACCCAGAATGGTATATCGGGTCAAAATTTTATGGATGAATGCCTTATCTTTGGATGTGGCATCCTCGGCGAATCCCCCATTTTCTTGAAAATATTTGATGTCATAAAACCAAGGTTTTTCAACAGAATCTGGATTATTCTGGCAAATATCCAAATCGTGTGTGGATGGGTTGGGCGCATGCCATATTTCTAAAGATCAGGTCCCTGAAATGGGATCGACCTTTAGGGCTGAACCCAAGGAGGAGAGGGCGTCGGCAATGCCATTATCCTCTCTTCCTACGTGTGTGAGTTTACACGAATGGAATGACTCAACCAATCGAGTGGCCAACTCGTGATATGGAAGTAGTTTTTCGTTACGTACTTGCCAAATTTTCAAAACCTGGTTTATAACAAGGAGCGAATCTCCAAAGACCTCGATGCATGATGCCCCTAGAGTTTTCGAAATCCTTAAGCCTTTTATGAGTGCTTCATACTCAACTATGTTGTTGGAACATTTGAAATCTAGGCGGATTGCTATGGGAATCTCGCCCTTTTCAAGGGAGATGAGGATGGCCCCAGCACCAGCCCCTCGTTTGTTTCATGCCCCATCGAAGTGCATCTTCCACACTTGGTTTTCGAAAGTGTTTGCCAAAATGTGGTTTTGAAAATGGTTTTGCAATATGCCTTCGTCAGGCATTTCATCAAGTGTGGGATATGCGTCTTCTCGGGGGAACTCAACTACGTAGTCAGCTAGGGCTTGCCCCTTAATGGAGATCTGGTGATGGTATTTCAGGTCATACTCCATTAGAAGGAGTTACCATTTGCCCAATCTACCAGTGAGAATGGGTTTTTCGAATAAGTGCTTGATTAGATCAAGCTTGGACACTATCCAGATCTCATGATCTAGGAAATAGTGTCTGAATTTCTGGCAGGCCTAGACTAGGGCCAAGCACGTCTTCTCCATGGCTTGATAATTCCTTTCGTAAGCCAAGAGAGTTTTCGAAATATAGTAGATGGCATACTCCTTATGGGTGTCATCCTCGTATTGAGCCAATAGGGCTCCCAAAGCATTCGCATGCACGGAAATGTAGAGTAAAAGAGGTTTTCCTTGCTTCGGAGGATTCAAAATAGGGGGATTAACCAGGTATGGCTTTAGTCTCTCGAAGGACTTTTGACGATCGTCATCCCATAAAAATTTCATACCCTTTCTCAACAGTTTATTGAAGGGTTCGCATCTAGTCACCAGATTTGATATAAATCGGCGAATGGACTGTAATCGACCCTGGAGGCTACGAATTTGGGTGAGATTGGAGGGTGGAGCCATGTCTATGATGGCTCGACACTTAGAGGGGTCAACTTCTATACCCCTTTGGCTTACCATAAAGCCTAGAAGCTTTCCTGACTCTACCCCGAACACACATTTTTGAGGGTTTAGCTTTACTTTGTAAAGCCTAAGCCTTTCGAAAATCTTTTGCAAACATTCGACATGAGTGCATCGGGTTTTGGATTTTGCCAAGAGATCATCTACATACACTTCTACGAGCTCATGAATTTGATCATGGAAGATCGTGGTCATGGCTCTCTAGTATGTCACGCCGGCATTTTTCAAACCAAAGGGCATAACTGTATAGCAGTACGTGCCCCACGGGGTTGTGAATGCGGTCTTACCCTGATCTCGTGGACTTAATTTAATTTGATTATAGCCTGAATAGCCATCCATAAACGAAAACATTTCATGATTTGCAGTACTATCGACTATCAAATCTATGTTTGGTAAAGGATAATTATCCTTTGGAGTGGCTTTATTCAGGTTTCTGAAATCGATGCATATTCGAATTTTCCCATTGGTTTTTCGAACTACAATGATGTTTGACAACCAATCAGAATACACAATAGGTTTTATAAATCCGGCTTTTAACAGATCTTCTAAACCCTCTTTGACTTGCGTGTGTACATTCGGATGTATTTTCCTAAGCTTTTGCTTTATGGGTTTTACATTCGCATCTAAGGGAAGACGATGTTCGACAATGCTGGGGTCTATGCCCGGCATGTCTTCATACGTCCATGCAAACATATCTAAATAGGTTCGTAGAAATGCAATGAATGCTGATCTTTCATGCTCATGCAAACATGCGCCTATCTTGATGAGTTTGGGATTGGAATCACTACCTAGGTTCACCTCTATGAAATCTCCTCCTACTGAATTGGAAGGTCTTTCAAAATCGATAATTTTATGAAATTCTAGGAGCTCAGAAGTGGGATCTTCCTCAAGGGGATCCACTTCTGGGCTTCGATCATTCTTGTGGGTTATAGACCCGAGGGAATTTGATGTGTGAGTTTTTAAAAGACCTGGTTTTATACTTGGATTTTCAATTGATTTCGAAATCTTTGGCCTAGCTATGCAGACGATGTTCCTTTCGAAATCCTTTTCTTTTTCCAAAGTCCTACCAGGAGTAGCTATGTACACAATCTTTTTGGTATTTTGTAGATTTTTTATTTTTTTGGGTTTTTGCAAAACAAGAACTTTTGGAACTATACAAACTACTCTATTTTTGAGTTTTTGATTTTCCAATGTTTTTGGTTTTTGAGAATTTTCTATTTTTTTGATTTCGAGTTTTTCAAATGTTTTTGTATTTTTGTGAAAGGGATCTTCCATCATACCTACAAAGGGAAAACACTACGGGTTAGACTCGGAATAAGAGGTCTAAATCGTAGGTCTCTGCTAGGGTAGGCTCCAGGGCACCCTTGACCCAGGTGGTCACAAGGGGTGGCTCTGGCGGTATTTTGGGAGTGTAGCCGATCCTGTATCAGCTTGGGTTGGCCCTAGGAAGGATGGGCTCTAGGAGACCCTGGTTTTGTGCCCCGAGACTTTTATAGGGCGTATAGTCCATGTTCAACAGCATGTTCCACAATTTTTTGTTTTTTGAAAATTTTGAATATAAATCGTGGTCTTGGAACTTGTTGTCGTCCATATCGTGCTCGTATGGCTTTTTATCTAGGGGCTTTGGAAATAAGGGTTGTTTGGGTCTTCCTAGAAGGGTTAGGATCGGGAGGGGGCCCTACTTTGGGCGGTCCCCTGACATATATGACCTTCTTAGGACTTTCTAACACGAGCTTTGGCGGCTCAATCATGGTCTACCCCAGGTTAGCCTCATGGGCCTGGGAGCTCGACAAACAAGGGGAGTTTATGATCCCCTAAAGCTGAGGGTGACTCTCACCTAGGATTACTACGACTTGGTCCCTGAAAGGGATCTTGACACACCTGTCGAAGGTGGATGGCACAGCGCACAAGCTGTGTATCCAGGGCCTTCCCAGCAACAGGTTATAATGGGGGTGGATGTCCAAGACATGAAACACCCCCGTGTGTGTGATCCCTCCCGTTTCCATAGGGAGTTTGATCGATCCTAAGGGTCTAGATGCATTCCCATCGTATCCAGTGATAACGATGGGACTTGGGTTCTGTAGACGCAGAAAGTTTTCTACTCCTGGTTCTTAGGCCTGAAGCGAACCCTTTCATGTGTCTAAGTCCTAATTAAGCAAAAGGGCATGCCAGCTAGCTTACTTAAGCTAGCGAAGAAATATTTTGATATCTGACTCCTAACGTGGCAATTGTGAGCAAGCAAGCTCTTTCCGTCGCAGACCTTCTTGCACCGATGCGCAAGGGTCAGTCTGTACGCTTTTAAAATCGAGTTTTGGAATATAAGAACCTACAAAAACGTGTTTGAGGTGTTTGATTCAGGTTGTTTTTGTATGATTTTCATATTTTATTTCACGTGGATTTGCACGTGCCTATGTCTTTCTTTTTATCCCTTTTCGGGCCAACTAGGTGTGTGTTATGAACAGGTAACCTAAGTGGGGCGACTTTGAGCGGGAGTATGGGGTTTGCTTCGATGAAATATGCATCCTAACTCGTGGTATGGCGTATATGCAATGCAAACACATGCAACTCCAAAGGGAAAACCCGAATTTGAAAGACAATGCCGAAGGGAAATGACTTGTAATTGTAGACACGGAAAATCCTCGTCTCCGGGTTCTTAGGCCTGAAGCGAATCTTTTCGTGCTTACATCGCTTAAAAAAAAGGGCGTGCCAGCTAGCTTTCTCAAACTAGCGAAGTGATTTTTGAAAATATCTGACTTTTGGGGCGACTGTGGACAAGTGGGTTCTTTTCGTCGCAGACTTTCTTGCACCGGCGCGCAAGGGTCAGTCTGTACGCTTTAGGAAAACTCGATTTTACACAAACACGACTCTTTTTGAAAACTTGAAAGTGTTTTATCGATTGGTTTTGTCAAATTTGCAACTTTATACATGGGATCTATGCGCTCCTATGTCTCTCGGGTTTTAGCCGATTTTGGCGTGTAGTCGTGTGCATCTAGTGCTCGATTTAAGGCAAGTACTACACGATTTGATCAATCTGGTTCGATGCAAGTATGATCCCTATCTCGAGTGTGGCGGATATGCGATGCAACTCACACAACTTGAAGGGAAAACCCGGAATTTAAAGACATAGCAGAAGGGAAATAGCAGAAAGGGAAATATGGCTATATCTTAGATGCGGAAGGGAAAATATATATAGCTATATCTTAAGAGTGAGAAGGCTCAATGTGAGTGAGTGCTTTGAGTGTATAAATTGAAAGGGCAACTCACACGACTTGAACCTTAAAAACCCAGCTGAAAGGAGAAATACGTATATATATGTAAGAGCGGAAAGGCTCAATGTGAGTGAGTGCTTTGAGTGTATAAAATGAAAGACAACTCACACGACTTGAACCTTAAAACCCAGTTGAATGTATATAAATAGAGCTATATCCTATGGGCTGTTGAGGCCCGTTTTGTGTGCAAAAGGTGTACAAATAAGAGCGGAAAGGCTCGAGTGTACGTGTGTGATTCGTATTTCAAACCATAATATTACATCTCGGGGGGAGACTACGCTCCATTATTACAACCCCGTATCAAATTTAATTGAATTTGAAACAGCGTAAAGAACCAGGTTCGAGCACTTACACTTAGTCTGCTTGGGCTTTCTTTATCAATGGGATCCGACCTTGGATATAACCGTTGGATGGACCTCTCGCTGTGAACCGATCCGATGCGTGGAGTTTTGGTCCTAATTTGCGATCTAGGCTATGTCGGCACATGAAGGCTCTATGGTTTTGGGTGGGATTCGAACATAATTAAGGCAAAGGTGTAGGGGATCTAGGGCCAGCTCTAAGGTGAAAGGCTTAGGTAGGGTTTTAGTCCAAATCCTAAGGTGATACTCGACCAGCTAGGGTCCGAGTTGGGTGATGCTCTATGGGTAGTTCTAGGCAAAACACTCAAGGGATGCCCTAAGGGAGTGCTCGGCCAAATGGTGGCCGAGCTAGGTAGGTTTTTAATGGATGGTTTAGGTAGGATTTGTGATGAAAGGACTAAAGGGAAATGGCTCGGCCAAGGGTGGCCGAGCTGATCAATCTTGGGTTTAGGTTAGGTTGGTCTTTGGGGGACCTAATAGGACAGACCTAGGGTGAGCTCGGCCAGCTATTGGCCAGGCTTGGTGTGGGCTTGGGTGGAGACGATCTTGGGTAGAACTAGGCTCGATCTTAGCAAGATTCGGCCAGCTCTTAGTTGGTTGAAAGTTGCTGGATTTTATCAACGGTATTGGGTGGTTTAGAGAGTTAGGATTTAGGTACTAAACGAGGCTGGTCTAGGGTGGGCTTGGTCAACCAATAGCTGAGCTTGGACTGGTATTAGGTGGGGACATATTTGGGTGAAACTAAGGCAACTTTTAGTGAAGTTCGGCCAGCTTCTTGGCTGGATTTTTAAGAGGTGGTATGGGTGGTTTAGAAAGGCTAGAAGAGAGTGGTTTAGGTGGGTTCTAGGGACTTACCTTAGCCACGGTTTTTAGTGGTTTCCACGCACCAAGTCTTCACATCAAACAGACCATCCACGGCTGCCGGATCCACGTGAGTTGCAGCACCAAGCCTTGGCATGAAATACTTTTGCAGCCCACAAGAACAAAACCCACCATTTCAGCCCACCATGGAAAGGCCAAGTCAAGCCCCTTTTCTTGACTTGCTTTTCCTCTCTCTCTCTCTCTCTCTCTCTCTCTCTCTCTCTCTCTCTCTCTCTCTCTCTCTCTCTCTCTCTCTCTCTCTCTCCAACCCAAGCAAGGACGTGAAACAAGAAAAAATTTCCAGCCCTTTTCCACCAGCCCCTCACGTCCTTTTATAGGTTTCTTATGTGGATATTGGATCCTGGATTGATTCTGAAATCCGAATCCAATCCAAGTCTTGTTTGGATCTGGATCTTGGGTCTGGATCTGGATATTTGGATCTAGATTTGATCCAATTTTTTTTCTTCTTCTCTCCTTCTTGGCGTCTTGAGTCGAACGCTTCGTGCGGGACTTGAGTTTATCAATGATCCGTCTTAAGCGGGGGGTTTCCCCATTTCATTGTCCAAGCTCCTTTTCGCCTTTCCAGACTCTGTTTCAACTGATTTTGGTTGTTTTCGACTTGGATTGTTCATGATTTCAGGGACACTGGTGGCTGGGCCTCTGATGCTTCTGGCTTGAAGTCCATTTGCGGCTCGGGGCCCCTCTTTTGTCTTTGAATTTGGCCTTTGATCAGGCTGGGCTTGCTCTTTGAATTTTCTGAATCTCTGTTGCAACTGCTTTGGGCCAGGCTTTACCTGTTCATCTGGGCTTTTGCCAAAATAGGACTTTCGCCCATTTTCAAGAATGTATGTTCCGACAGGGTTGCAAAATGGAGGTTTGAAGTATTTGAGTTCCTGGGTTTTCAAAAATTCCAATTTTGGCTTTCTGAGCTCATTTTTGAACCAGGCATTTGTTTTTGTAGAATTTTTGAAATTTGGGGTGTTTACAGATGCCCCTCTTTGGCATTATCCAAATTGATTTGGATAATGGCGAAGAAGTTAACACCCCTATTTGTTTTCTCCCGGATTTGATCTTGAGAATATGGGATCGTCCCAGTATTTTGAGAAAAAAACATTTTCTTTTAAGCCTGATAGGAGGAGATTTTTCGCCAAAAGGGGACTTTCTATGGATCTAGCCCTAAATGAAGATCATGTATGAGGTGCTTATGCGTGGATATGCAGAGTGTGTGACATGGCTGAAGTGCCAGAAAGGGGCGACCTCCTAGAGATCAGATCATATGGTCAAACTTTTGAGACTTTTATGAAAAACCTGCTGCTCCAGGTGAGCGAGCCTTACGTATGCTCGATGTTCGAGTTTTTTTGAAATTCGTCTTAAGAGGGAAAACTTTTCTGAACCATCAATCATAAGGACCTTCAGTTCCTTGTGTTTGCCTTTACTCGAGTCTCGACACTTGCTAATCTAGCAGAGGTTTTATGAGAAAACAAGCCACATTTCAAAATTTTTTATGCCTTACTCAAAACGTCATATTCTCAAACAAGATGAAATTCAAGTAAGTAAATCCTATTTTTACTTTAGGATTTCCTGAAATGAACCATGTTTCGCTCGGGATAAGTCATAGGGATGGGAAAGAAGTACCACGGTCCCTTCTGAAGTGTCCCGTGGTTTGAGGCAAAGAAGGCGGAAAACTGCTCTTTTTAAGCTTTTGGCCTTTTTTTCTTTCTTTTTTCCATAGAGGGTCTCCCTTTGGGAGTATTTTTTCTTTAATCCCTCTTTTCCATAGAAGACTCAAATTTTCTTTTTGATTCATTTTTCTTTCTTTGGGAGAGAGCTTTTTGGTGGGGATTTCCCCTTGTTTTGGCCAGGTTTTCCTTTTGGAAGGAGAAGAGAAGAGGGGAGGACTTATCCCAAGGTCATACTCGATCCATTCTAGGTTAGCCTATTTAGAAATAGCACGTACAACTTGCAAGTATCTTGTTATATTGAATTCGGCCTTTCTTTGTAAGAAGAAGGATTTTGAAATGTAGCCACGTATTTGGAAAGCTCTGCTTTTTCACAAAATGTCGATTCTTTCATTCAGGGTCACCCAACTTACCTTTGATCCTTGGTTTCGAAGTTTCAAAGTGGCTTTCCCTAAAATATTTTTCATAAAAATGGAAATTTAACTCAGACCCTATACATGATATTTTTTTCAAATACTGAATATTTATAGGATCTGCTAAATTCCTACCCTCGACATCAGTTAACCAATAAGAATTGTTTGTGGTGGTTCCACGCACGACGTAAGGGCCATCCCACTTGGGCCGCCACTTTCCAAGTGGATGTGGAACACGATGGTGGATGATTTTCAAAACGAGCTCTCCCACTTCAAAGTGGCGAGGTTTCATATGTTTTTCATAATGTCGGGCGATCCTTTGCCGGTATGCATGAGCATGGTCCATAGCAAGGAGTCGCCTCTCATCTAATAGATCTAGTTCGGCCATCCTAGCATGCTGAAGCATCTCTAGGGGGAGGTCGAGTGCAACGGATGTATGAAATGAATGCAAACGTGTATGGATGGGGAGAATGGCGTTTGTGCCGTAAACCAACTCAAAAGGTATGGCATTTGTGGGAGTGTGGATGGAAGTCCTATAAGCCCATAAGGCTTCATCCAACTTCTCGTGCCATGTTCTACCCTTCTCTAAGGTTTTCTCAATAATGCTTATGAGAGTCTTGTTGGTGGCTTTGGCTTGGCCGTTGCCTTGAGGGTAGTAAGGCGATGAGAAGTGATGATTTATGCCATACTTGTTGCACAGCTTGACCATCCGCTCATTTTTAAATGGGGTGCCATTATCGGACACAAGATCTCTTGGAACTCCAAATCGAGCCAAGATGTTTTTCCTAATGAAGGCCACCACATGTTGTCCCTGGACATTTGTTAGGGAGGCGGCTTCGACCCACTTGGAAAAATACTCAGTGGCTGCTAAAATGAACCTGTGTCCGTTTGAGGCCTTTGGAAAAATTGGTCCTACGATATCAAATGCCCACATGGTGAATGGCCAGGGGCTGACCACGGAATGCAGTGATGATGAGGGGATATGGATGGCGTGACCATGCACTTGACATGGGTGACACTTCCTAACATGATCGTGGCAGTCCTTTCTCAGGGTAGACCAAAAATAACCTGCTCTAAGTATTTTCATCGCCATCATGTTGGCATTGACATGACCTCCACATTCTCCATCGTGGAATTCATGCATAACAATCCTAGCCTCCTCTAGGTCGACGCATCTTAGTAAGATGCTAGTAAAACTCTTTTTGTACAGAACCCCTCCCAAAATCGTGTATCGGGTGGAAATTTTTCGGATGAATGCCTTATCTTTAGATGTGGCATCCTCAGTGAATCCCCCATTTTCTAGAAAATTCTTTATGTCATAAAACCAAGGTTTTTCATCAGAATTAGGGTTATTTTGGCAAATTTGCAATTCGTGTATGGAAGGAGTGGGTGAGTGCCATATTTCAAGGGGTCTGATTCCCAAAGTGGGATCGACCCTAAGGACTGAACCCAAGGATGAGAGGGCATCAGCGACGCCATTATCCTCTCTTCCTACATGTGTGAGAGTGCACGATTGGAACGACTCGACCAGTCGAGTGGCCAATTCGTGGTATGGAAGCAGTTTTTCATTTCGAACTTGCCAAATTTTTAAAACTTGGTTTATAACAAGGAGGGAATCTCCAAAAACCTCGTTGCATGCTGCCCCTAGAGTTTTCGAAACTTTTAAACCTTGTATGAGTGCTTCATACTCGGCTATATTGTTGGAACATTCGAAATCTAGGCGAATTGCTATGGGGATTTCTCCCTTTTCGGGGGATACGAGGAGTATCCCGGCACCTGCCCCTCGTTGGTTTTGTGCCCCGTCGAAGTGCATCTTCCACACTTGGTTTTCGAAAGAGTTTGCCAAAATGTGGTTTTGAAAATGGTTTTGCAATATGCCTTCATCCGGCATTTCATTGAGTGTGGGATACGCATCTTCTAGGGGGAACTCAGCCATGTAGTCTGCTAGGGCTTGCCCCTTAATGGAGACCTGGTGATGGTATTTCAAATCATACTCCATTAGAAGGAGTTGCCATTTGCCCAATCTACCAGTGAGAATGGGTTTTTCGAATAAGTGCTTGATTGGGTCAAGCTTGGACACTATCCAGATCTCATGATCTAGGAAATAGTGTCAAAATTTCTGGCAGGCCCAAACTAGGGCCAAGCACGTCTTCTCCATGGCCTGATAATTCCTTTCGTAAGCCAAGAGAGTTTTCGAAAGATAGTATATGGCACATTCCTTGTGAGTGTCATCCTCGTATTGAGCTAACAGAGCTCCCAAGGCATTCGTATGCACAGAAATATAAAGTAGAAGAGGTTTTCCTGGTTTTGGAGGGTTTAAAACAGGGGGATAAACTAGGTACGCCTTTAACCTTTCAAATGATTTTTGGCACTCGTCATCCCATAAAAATTTCATACCCTTTCTCAACAACTTGTTGAAGGGTTCGCATCTAGTTGCTAGGTTTGAGATACACCTGCGAATGGACTGTAGGCGACCCTGGAGGCTACGAATCTGCGTGAGATTGGAGGGTGGAGTCATGTCTATGATGGTTCTACACTTAGAGGGGTCGACTTCTATGCCCCTTTGGCTTACCATAAATCCTAAAAGCTGTAAACACCCCGAAATCCCACGAATTTCTTAAACAAACCTGGTTTTGTACAAGCAGCCCCAAAGGGCCATTTTGAGTCTGGAAACCCAGGAGCCTTCCAGACAACCCTGTATATATGTTTTAAACTTTGTATTTCAAAAATATATAATATGGCTTTTAAAAACCCTTTTAAAAACATGTTTTGAAACCCCAAAGCAGCTTGGCCTAATCAAGACAGGACCAGCGAAGTCAAAGAGAGCCCGGAACCGGAGTACATGTCGAGCCTGGCACAACAACTCTTGTATCAAATTCACACCCCCAGGCTCTCGAACGTCCAAGACCATGTTCTTATCAAAATGTCATTTGAAGTCATCTCCGGAAGGCAGAAACGGAGGCGGACGATCATGTTGGCGAAGACCCAACGCAGACGGAGCACTGATGCTGTCAGGCCCCACACAAACCGTTCATTTCGAATATAGCTCGAAGGAGTCAGAGTTCAGTTTGGATTGGATCTGGACCATATATATCCAGATCCCAATCCAAACCCATGTATGGACTTGGACTTGGATTTGGATTTGGATTCAAAAATCCAATCCAATATCCATATCCATGGCCCACATCACCTTCTCATAATTGGAGGTGGGGCCCACTTGAAATTCACGTGGGATTATGGGCATGAGAGAGAGTGGGGGTAGATAAGATCAAGTGTGGTTGTAATTAAGCTTGACTTGTGTGTCAAGTTTTGGGTTAATCATGTTGGTTAGCCTAATTGAGTGGGTTTAAGCTTGTAATTAGCCAAAACCTAACCTAGGGCTGCACCAACATGATGTGGTTAAGGTCTATGGGCCATGCAAAGGGAGCTCCTTCACCTAAACCTAACCCAAAACACCTAATCCTAGCCTTCCACCCTAATCCACCCCTAATCTGAGCCTAATCACCTAGCCCACTTCCCTAATCCCGGCCTAATCCCAACCTAATCACCTAATCCACTTCCCTAATCCTTCCCTAAACCTAGGTTAATTTCTCTAAACCTAGCCTAATCCTAGCCTAATCACCTAACCTAGCTCACTAAACCTCACCCTAGAACCCAACCACCTAACCAAACCCTAAACCCCTAAACCACCCCTAGCCCACAATCTACCCAAACCACTAGTATTTAAAATATCTGGCCCTACCCTTTCCAGCCCACCTTATCTTCATACCACCCTACCTAAACCACCTAACCACTACCCCAAACCCAGCCTTAACCGACCTACCCATCCCTATATAAACCCCCCCCCATTGGGGGCGGGTTTTCCTATCTAGAAGCCGACCTAGATCCCAACCGGGTCCTCCACTTCCCCAAGCTCCACCTGCTCCACCTGCTCCACATCCCACCACCACCAGCACCACCACCGCCACCACCATTCCAGCCGAAGCCCCCTCCATCGTCATCCTCTTCACCCGACCGAACCAGCCGAGCCCCCACATCCGGCTGCTCCTCAACCACCCGCCGCCTCTTCATCCGGTTAGTACCCCACACTCTACCTAGCTCCTTCTCCACTCCCTCTCCACTCCCAGCCACCCACCATACCACCACCTTACCCTAATATCAGCCACTTGCCGCCACCACTCCCACTCGTGCAAGCCTTAGCCACCCTAGCTACTCGCCACTACCTAACTACCCTAGCTACACCCGGCCACCCTATTCGACTTCCTAAGACCTGCCCATAGCACTCCCTTACACCCACTACCCCCACTACCACCTAGCCCCGTCACCTAGCTAGCTTCCTTCCCATACTCCACTCATAGCTATCCTAGCAGCCCGCCACCACCACATTCCCCTAGACGGCCACTCCAACCGACTATCCCTTCCATTCGGCCAGCCATCTCTTTTCCCCTAGGTGTCCCATTCGATCTTCCCTTAGGCTCCCCTTAGGGCCATACTCCCTAACACTATATCCTCTCCTAGTGACCCTATATACTCACCTTGCCCTGCCCCTTTAATCCCCCACATCAAGGCGACACCCTTGCTTGCAGTCGGCCACCTTCAAAGCACCCGGCCAGCACCCCTTTGTCGCTCAACCTCGCGGAGCTCCCGGTTGCAGCCCAAGGCGAAGGCCAAGCCCACGCTCAAGCAAGGCCTCTACGGACCAGCTACTAGTAAGTGCCTAACTCGGTCTTTAGTTGTATACTTGCTTGAGATTCAATTCGATACGGGGTTGTAATAACGGAGCATAGTCTCCCCCCGCTTGTAATAACGTGGCTTGGCACACCCACACACGTGCACTCTCCTAGTTGCGCACTATTTTGAACACAAACGGGCCTAATCAGCCCCTAATACATAAGTATATACATATACTTTCATTTTTGAAGGGTTTTGCTTAAGTTGGGTGCGTTGTCTTTCAATTCAAGCACTCACACACATTGAGCTTTCGCTCTTATTTGAAAGACCCAAGTAAGGGCCGACCTATACTATTTGGGTTTCATTTTATGTCGTGTGTGTAAGTCTTTTAATTCAAGCACACTCACACACATTGAGCTTTCGCTCTTATTTGAAAGACCCAAGTAAGGGCCGACCTATACTATTTGGGTTTCATTTTATGTCGTGTGTGTAAGTCTTTCAATTCAAGCACACTCACACACATTGAGCTTTCGCTCTTATTTGAAAGACCCAAGTAAGGGCCGACCTATACTATTTGGGTTTTATTTCATGTCGTGTGTGTAAGTCTTTCAATTCAAGCACTCTCACACACATTGAGCCTTCGCTCTTACTCCCAAGACCTTAGTAAAGGTCCACACTTCTACCATTGTGGATAGTCATGTGTTGACTCATCAATCGAACCAAGAAGGTTTTAGTTTTGCACAATTGAGTCCACTCTCGGTCCATGGGTACCTTAATGAGGATCATTTTCCTATTTTTCTATCTTCTCAAGGAATTGCTCGAGTTTTGGTGCAAACCATCATTGTGGCCTTGTACTCTAGATATGTCTCCTTGAGTTCATGTGACGCATGGTGGATAGGATTGGGGTGTTCACGTGAGAAGTGGTGGATAGGTTTGGAGGTGACTTTTTGTATACAAAATTTAGGTTATGTGAAACCCTCAACTTATATTCATTCTTCTTAATTTTATAAAAGTAAAATAAAAACTAAATCAAGAATGACTCACCTCTTATTTGCTTTCTTTTATGCATTATGGGCCTTGTCGAGATTCTTTTCATAATTACCTTCTTGCCTCAACAAGCAAGGGTCAACTCTTATAGTACAAAATTCTTGGCTAATAAAAGGAAAATATACCTACATTCTTCAATTGAGATGTGCACAAAAGGGGTTCCTATTCCTATTGGTTTCAAGTCTCAAATATAGATCTAAATTGGATAAGGGTTTACAATGGATATGGATCTAAGATGGATATAGCTAGAATCAATCCTAAGAAAATGATACCCTAATTAATAATTATATAATAAATAAAATATATAACAAATTAAAAAACATTAAGATGCAAAAAATCCTAAGGTACAGAAAATCCAAATCTGCAAAAGATCATAATTTGCAGAAAATTGTGATTTGTAGTGTGCAAAATTTCAAATGATTATTTTTATAAAATCAAATGTGCACAAAAGTTCAAAAACTTATGCAAGGGGATGTAAGAATGGGATCTTGAAAATACATGAATTAAATGCAAAATATTCCTAACCTAAACAAGAATTAAACTAAACAAGGCATGAATATAGATGAAAAGGAATCCTAGGAAAACCAAGAAGGTTTAATAAAAAAAGAAATTAATAAACTAAGAGATTGAACTCATGAGTTTGGCTAGCAAGTGGTCGGCCAGTCCTTGGGTGTTGATTGCAGTAATGATCACATACCATAGCAAAGAGAGAGAGAGAGAGCTCGAATTATGATTTCTTATGCTCTTGCTTTACACTTACAATGATGATGTAGTTTTTCTTAGGGTATCTTGGAAACCAAAAATTTGTTACAACATTTCTCACTTTGGGAAAGCATAAAAATAAAAGGTAAGAAGGTAATTTTTTTTGTATTTGCATGGATTATGCTTCCTTCTTGAGCTTGTTTCTACAAATGACAAGTAGAAATCTGGAAATTGATGGTTGCTCATTTCTTGTTTGATTCGGTCTTTATTTATGCCATGTATACATTACATATATAGCTATATATTATGTAGATATGATTAATATACATGGACATTAGTGAAAGGATACTAAGATCCCTGAGCTAAGGAATCCGTAGGATCAAGTATCATAACAAGTTTCTGCTTTCTCGAGAAGTGATGAGGCAACAAGGGTTTGACCTTAGGATTATATGGTTTTAGAGTTAACACTCTATAAGTCATAGAAGTTGAATAGGAAGACTGATGAAACATAAAAGGTTGTGTAGATAGACTGGAATGTGGGGTAGTTGGTGTATAGTGAGGTGAAGAATAACCTGGATGCCTTAGGCTCATTGGAGGGTAAGTTACAGTATATTCAAGCGATGTAGGAGTGTATTTTGGAGATTGCATTGTGTACTTCAAAGATGTAGGAGTATATTTTGAGGATTGAGGTGTGTTATGGAGATTGCAATGTATACTCTAGAAATGCAGAAGTATGTTCTAGGGATTGAGTATGGTAAGTTGGGAGAAAATCAAGAGAATATGATGTTATAATACCGAGTGAATGTATAGAGGATGGTATGGGTGAAGATGCTTAGATAGGTGGGTCTGAAAGAGATGTCACTTAAGACATAGAGGGTAGGACCCCAAATATGGGCATCTAGAGGATTTTAAAGAAGCGATTGCTTCCATGATTAACCTAGAGGGGATAACTTGTCTTAAAGGTTTTATCGGTGGAACCTTAAGAGGATGAAATACCTTAGGGCTTAATGATATAGAGGCCTCCTGACTCATCTATTTTTTATTTTTTAGAAAGAGGACCTTTTGAATAGCATATTGTAACTTGGTCCTCGTTATGTTGAGTAATGAGTTTTTAAAGATACCCTAATCTTGGTTTCTCTCATTAGGCTCGGGCTCGATAGTAAGGACAACCTTCTCTTAGTAAGTTAGATCTTGAATTCTATGATTCAAGAAAATGCACTCATTAGTATCATGCTTGTTGAGCTTGTGAAAGCGATAATACCTATCTGGATATCATACCTTTAAAGTTAGATTTGGTGGGATGTAAAAGGAGTAATCAAATCTTGATTTAGAAAGATATCTACCTCATGACCCTATAGGAGTGAATTTTCTATCCATGGTCCAGTTTGGATTTTTGGATATCCTTGTCTCACTTTCTCTTTTTTCCTGGTATTTAGGGTATATCGACATGAGTTTCTTCAGGTATAGACTAGTGAGAGTTGGCAAGGAATGACTCCTTAGGTTTGGGTTTAGGACTTTCCTTTTTTATCTTATCTTGGTTGTGGATCTCAATTTTGGACTTGTCTTTGATAGGTTTTGTCTTCCAAAATTCATCAACCACCTCTTTCTTTAAGTTTGACTCGAATAGAGTAACTTTTTTATTAATTTTTAAAAGTAAAATTTTTATGAAAGGCTAGCATGACTTTTAACTCATGATAAAAAAATTTAAGATAAGCATTATGGTGCATGACTCATTTAAGGATTGTTTCACCTTACCTGAGACAACTCTCCATCAGATGATAAAGATATGAGCATCTTCACTCATCCACCTCGAGGCTTCACCCTAGAGACTGAGAGAACCAATACATCTATTTGATAGAATATTACCTTTCCTCGATTGCTCTCCTTGTGAACAGTTATAGGTGAGAATTTGAATCTTCTTTTTTATTGAATTGATGAAACTCAAGTATATCATCATCATTGTCTGCCTCATAATCCAAAGGTAGAAAATCTCCTATTTATTTATTTTTCTTTTCCTTGTGCTCATCATGTATTCTTGGTAAATCCTTGTTACCTCATTCTCTTGATTTTTGTCTCAAAGCTACTCTCGGTATGTTCATAATCAAAGTTGTTTGGGTACGAGTTGACTTCTTTACCTTCTTCTTAGGTTTCACTATGTTTTTTCTTTCCTTTTCTATCTTCATGATTTGGTTCTCAAGTTGAGTTTGTTTGAGTTGGTTCTTTAGAAACTCCAATTCGGCCTCATAGTCTCGGTGAGGCCTTAAGTGAATGGACCCTATAGTTGTTAGGCTTATGTTAAAGAGATTAATTGTTAGAAGGCATTGCATCATCTATATGTTCATGATATGTAGGCTTTTTGAATTCAAGAGCATTGTAAGACACGGTCAAAACCTTGGCCTTGGACCGGGATGTGAAGACATGATTTTTTTTACTTTTTTAAGATACAGGAAGTCTAAAAAGGCTAAATGCTCAAGTGTGTGTATGTGTGATATGTAATATAAACTCAAATATACACACAATATGAATGTGTGGAAGTATATAGCAATGTGGGTGTGTGCAATAAGTATGTATGTTCTTACTCTAGGTGCATCTTGTATAAAGTGTGGAAAATAAAGATGATCATAATCAAAACGAGCAATAAGTAAAAACCCTAAAACTAGCCAGTAATTTTAGGTGGACCGAAGGTCCCACTGAGCGTGCCAAAAATTATATACAAATTTTAGTTTTTACAAAATCCTCAACTTATATTCAATCTTCTTAATTTTGTGAAAGAAAAATAAAAACTAAATCAAGAGTGATTCATCTCTTATTCACTTCCTTTTATGCAATATAGTCTTGTCCAGATTCTTTTCACAATTACCTTCATGTCCCAATGGGAAAGTGTCAACACTTGTACTACCAAATTTTTTGCTAATGACTCCTTTGGATTGGTGAGCCATGCTCATGGTTTGGAATGTCAGCATTGGAAGAGAGCCATCAAATACTTATGTCTAGAATGTGTTCACATGCACCACTTAGTATCGAAGAGCATGCATCCCATCGAGCATACCAAAGAATGTGTTATCAACGAGAGAGATGACTCAATCCGAGTAGCACTCATATGATCCCGTTGAATAGTATTTTTGAAGTGTGGGGCGTGTAAGAGAACATTGATCCACATTGTCAAATGGTTTTTGAATAAGGTTGAGGTGATTGTTGTGGCTTATGGGAATTCATGTGGCATATCCCAACTCCTTCGACATTATGAGTTCCAATAGATCATGATGTGGTAAGCAAACAAGACAAAAGCACAGAAAATGATTACTGTTCCATTCACAATAGAGAAGTTATTACATATAGCTAAAACTATGTTATACTATTGTTAGATAACGAAAGAAATGAAAGTAAAAGACTGATATTGATTGGGTGATCGATACCCAGCTAATGTATGCCCTTTCTACTTATAGAGTTCTTATGGCAGCAACAGGTAGGTTCCCCATTCGTTTTCGTCAACACTTTTTCTTAACTTCAACTTCCCATTAGCTCGTTTGCACTGCTCTACTGCCGTGAAGATAGGTCGTTGCCAGCTGTGATTAAGTGTCGCAAAACACCTAGATGCTCATTCTCGTAACAGATTAGCACAACCGCAAAGTTAGATTACCCACGTTGCCTTGGTTTTCAGCGTCTAACAGAATGTATCTTAAAGAGGGATTTTAAGGGATGACTAACTGACCGTTCTTTCCTTCGTATGAAGGAGTGACTTGCATATTTTTTTTCTGATTCAGCAGACAAAAATGTACATAAATGCTACCATCAATGATGAACTCAGGTAACAAAACAATTATGGCGATAACATAGCTCTGATCTACAAATTAAGATATCCTATTTAATAAATAATTAATTATGGGAGACGGGGTAGACAAGATGAAAACTAACCAAGAGACGAAGAAGGGAACTGTTCCCCATTGGTTCAATAATAGCAAATACTGCCTTGTTCTGAATTCAACTTATTAGAAACGATAAGCAAAATATCGTAACTGATAAGCAAAGGTTCACGTTTATTATCGGATTTGTATGAACTTTAACTTGGCTACATCCTTTTAAATCTGTGCCATCTGTATTTTATTCAGATTTTAATTTGATTTCATTTTCCCAGTTCATTCATAACCCAAGCAAAGCCAAGATAATATTATGGTACTCCTGCTAGTGGTTGTGTGGACAGTATAGTCTCTCTTACCTGTAGAATCGGAGTGCTTCGAGTGAAAAACCTCCTCCATGGACCATTGGTTTGATTCAGCCTTTGCCTACTCCTAAACCGGGTTCAATCTGTTATTGGCCCGTGTCAAGGCTGGATCCAGACAAGATAATATTACACCAGCTTCCTTTCTGGGGGACTTCACGTTGTTCGGAACTGCCCCAAAAGGTATCGACTCAATGCCATGACAAACCTCCCATTGCCAATGTGATTGGAGTGCATGCAAGAGGCGCCTTCCCTCCGATTTGACTAGCGGTCCATTGATCGAGTCCATATAGTCGCGGAGCAACCATAGAGTCCAGATCAGATCTATCTACTCGGCAATTCATCTAGTGACTTCACGGCCACCAAGAAGCATTGTGTTGCCAATCCTGCTCCCCCGTTGGGACCTACTCCTATCCCTTTGCCGAGTTTGTGCACACTCTGCTTCTACAGTAAGCAGATCGGGGTGCCCATCTCAAGTTCCACCGAAGGGAGGATGTGGATATTTCCTCACTTTTATTGATGATTACTCCAAAAAGTACGGGTTGATCTTAGGGCTAAAGCAGAAAAACAAGGATTTTAACATCAAAATGGCTATTCATACATTTATTTTACTAAACATACATCCTTTTTTATAAGAAATCACAAATTATCCTTAAGCAGATTCTCTCTCCTCTCTTCCTTTCTTTTCATTGGTTTTTTCCTTCCCGATGATCTGTATGCATATTGGGACTTCTCCTTTCTTCCCAACAACATTTCTCGATCTTCTTCTCTCCGATAATCTCTTTTAATGTTGTTATCTATCTTAATCATTTGATTTCTCTATAAATCTTCTCTTTTCAATTCTTCTTTTTTGAAACTTCATGAATGGTCTTTTTACCTTTTAACTGCTCTCTTTCGAACTTCTTTCTCTATCATTATCAATCTTAATCTTGATCTCGATCTAAATGTAAATATCATGAAAAATAGATAGAAAATAGAGCTATAAATCGTCAGTCACGACAATCGATTATGATGAGTGAAGAAATCAGTGACCAATAAGACGCGCCTAAGTCACATTTGATTAAAAGACAAGTGTGCCTATGATGCATTACTATTTGAGGAGTAACACATAGTGAGTGTGTCTTTATCCTAAAATTGACGAAACTGAATCGCGTTCCTCTTCATGATCGATGATAAAACATGCTTAAGATGCATTACATTAAGATGATAGTTTATGAAAAAATGCTAAAAATGATGTATGTTTGATAAAAAAAGGTGTATGAATAACACCACCTCTTTGAGACCATTAAGCAATGGAACACCTTACTAGAGAAGCAGGAAGTCAAATGTTTTGCTTCCATATGATTTTGAATCAAAGCTCTGGAACTTTGTATCGCTTTAATATCTCGAGGTTTGCAGCAATAACTTGGTATATCTACCATATGGCCATTAACTACTATATGAATGTCCACGGTTAATAGCTAGGGGAGCGAAGGGAAGTGTACATGGGGGTGAACAAAGTGCAAGCAAATTGAGCTTGGCCCATGCTATTGGTTCGAACAATATGTAGACAAGTCGAGGGTGTCCCGGAGTCCGGCATGTACTATTTCAAAGAGATCAATGAATTGGACTCTTAAAAGTGCTAAGGCCAAGGCACCTGCAACTACCTTGCCACACCAATATAGTGACGGTAGAAGCAGGATTCCTAAACTTTGAGGTTTATGCTAGATTGTTCTAAACCATAAAACGTGGCTTCTTCATGTTAGATGACCATAGAAAGAGAAGAGCCAAGTTTTACAGGACATTGAGCTCATTGGCCTCAAATTAGCTACACGCTAAACTTATGATCACCAACAAAGTCATACTTGGTCTCCTCATTCTTTCGAGCAACAATAAGCATGTCCCAATCTCCACTTGCGGATCTTAGTAACATATAAATCAATTAATATATTGAGTTTAACCAAGCAATCTCGGACTCAAAACCAATGAAGCTCGATCTAGTCAAGTTTTTTTTTAAAAAGGCCAAACCTTGATAGAGCTTAGTCATGAGAATTTACGGTCAGTGACGCATAAGATTTTCAACTATAAATTGGAGCTTTTTCCAGGACCCAAAACAACCATGCAACCAGTGACGGAAGGAACTATTTGACAAAGCGCTTACTTTTCTTCGTCCCTTGTTTCTTCCCCTCTTTGGGGCAAGGAGAGAGCCCCTCCAGCCTGATTTATTGGATGGTTAATCTCTTGTGTGATCTAGACAAATAAAAGCAGGGCAACGCACCATGATACGATGACCGTTGTAGCAGAAAAATATGGGTACATATATTCCCCAACAAACCCGTTACCCCCGCCCCCCCCGTTCCCCGACAAACCCGTTACAGTAAGACCCGCAGAAACACGTATGGGTTCGGGGAAGGGATCTCCTGAATATTGGGTATCCGTCGTTAAACCGGATCGAATACTTTATGAAATGGGCGGAGTATCAGAAACCGTAGCCAGAGCAGCTATGGAAATAGCTGCGCGCAAAATGCCTATATATAGGCAGATATGCTGCTTAGTGAACACACACATTAGAGAAAGAGAGAGATCTTCTCTTGAAGAAGGATGATCGTAAAAATGAGATCTTCATCAGCCAAACTAGTTTATATATTCCAGATAACTAACCAACTCCAATTCCCAACTCCTCTCTTCTTCGCTCAATTCCTCTCTTAGAAAAATAATTACACTGACGTGCCTCGTATGTGACTCCTTTTAAGCATATATATATTCTCCTCAAAAGAGATGAGAAAGACACTAAAAAGAACACATCGCATTCACCACTCTTAATACTCTCTTACTGCATATAGCACGCATCTCATTATCTTGTGAGAGATGCACGTGCTGTATATCTTTCTTTTAAGAGACTACATGCATCTTTGTGAAAAAATTAGAAAAATGGAATGGCGTTGAAAGAGGAGAAAAACAAGAGAAATGAAATACAAAAGAAAGAAGGTTCTTGCTTATGAGGTGAGGGGAAGTTCAAACAAGAGATAGTGCCAGTGAGATAAGAGGGGGCCGGTGAGGAGTGGGGGAGAAAAGAGAGTGCAGTAAGCGCAAGCGGGTGATGAAAGGAAAAATGGAATCGAGTGTCCTTTAGTAAGAATGTATGGAAAAAGAATAGGCTACCTTGAAATTCTTTGTGCTCGAGACTTCAATTCAAAATGGAAACGAAATGGCACGAGGCTATCCGTACTATCATGCGCAAATTCCGCTACAACCTAAGCAAGGCCACATCCTCGCCAGTGACAGGTTTTACACACAGAAATAACAGAGAAGTGAAGGCAAACCGCAAAGAAATAATTGGAATTCGACTGAGATTGGCAAACCCAGCTATCCTGAACTGGAAAGAAGACATCATTCCATCAAACTCTACATTGCGAAGATATGATCCTGCATTCACAGCTGGGTGGCATTCATTGCAACATGATGAAAAGAGATTCAATCCTACGGTACAGGGCAGGGATTGAAACTCAATATTACATGATATAAAAGAAGCATATGAACATGGCCTCTTATTTGAATGGTCTCGCATAACTAAACTTTCATTGCCCATGATCATGAAAGTTGATCACGCTCAGACTTCCGAGGTCTGAAGTCGCAATCTATCACAAGACAGAGAACTATCAAACATATAAAACCAACCAAAACAAAGCCTTTTCCCAAACCAATTGGGATCGGTTCATGGGTTCTCGATCGCCATTTTGATATGTCAGGGTCATGCATTTAAAGCACAACGAGATAATCCAGAAGAGAAAAGCAGAAATGACAACGCACATGCAAAATGAGAAGCAATTGGACTCGCTGATTACTCCAGCATCAGAGTATCACCATTATCATACTTGTGGAAGCACGGTGGTAGAATGTGACCCGACATCAGAACCCCTCTGCATAGAAAGTACATAAGAATAAGCAGAAAATTCAACAACACCAACAAGATTATATGCTTACGACGGTTACCCCATGTTAGAGGTCGATTAAATTTTATTGAACACGATACCATTTCCATGTTGAGATCAACTAAATAGTCCTCATCAAACATGAGATTGCCAAGGAGCACCAACCTCATGAATCAAAGAAACGTGGCTAAAGTAACAATTTGACTAGATTCAAAAGGGCATAGCCTAAGTGCATCATTTAAAAGAAAAGTACGAATTTGGTGTTGAATTGAAATGACAAAAACAATTAAGAAACATGATCTGTCAACGTTTTCTTTCTAATATGCTTCCACATCATAATTCAATCAAGTTATGAGTTGCTAAGATAAAAGATAACGGCTCATATTTGTAGGATCCATAGTGTTCCAAATTTAGCATACCTCTTCTCTAAAAGAAAATAGATAAATAGCTAAGTCACACAGACACTTCTAAGGGGTGGAGTGTCGACCTCGACAATGGTGCGACACCGACACCATGTCGGTGCGGCATGGCAAAAAAAAATGCAATTTTTTTTGTAACTCACGGATAAATAGGTCTAGATAATGAAGATTGATTTGTGTATTATGATGAAATTAGTAGTTGTTTACCATTTATGTGTTTTGCTTTAATATAAAGTTGTGTACTTGCTATTAGTTGTATACAATATGATTGAATGATTTTGGGTGCGGACAATTGGTTTCTTATATATCAATATGATTAGAATCTTGACTCCATACTAATAATCTCTGTCACCAAACACATTTGAAGAGCAGGAACATTGCCACATCAATGGAACAAAAGAGTATAACATCACTAGTGGATCCTCGCACAAATAGTAGTATATGCTATATCCTACAAAAGATCTGGAAACTCTTTGAATCCATAACCTGGATATTTTGCAGCTCGTACAATCATTCTAAGTTTCAAATCATTATGAGGGAACTTGATAATTGATACTTACGTGCACTCAAAATTAGCAAATACTAGTTGTATTATGATTGATTTATGTAGCTTAAATATTATATATAATATATAATATTATATACCCTAACCGTATCGCCGCACCCAAAATTTTTGAAATTTGCCGTATCCCGCACCCACACCTGTGTGACATAGATAAATAGTATACCTCCAAATACTTTCCCATCAACCAAGTCGTACTGTAATTGAATCCTTCAATTGGTGCGGCATTTGCACAATGAGCAGCTAGTTGGGATCTAACTCGAGTTGCCAAGGACTGTAACAACAAGATACTTAGATTCATCGTAAGAAAGAAACACTGGTAAAGCATGGACGTGTGACAGATCCAACATCAAGTAAAATAGACGCCAGTGCTTTACCTTTCCCAACTCCACACCCCATTGGTCAAAAGAATTTATGCCCCACACAAAACCTTCCACTGCAACTCGGTGCTCATAAATTGCTAACAACTGCAGTCCATGGAAAACGGATAAATACATAAAACAAAAAACACGATGCAGAGTTGCAGCTTTTTCACAAGTACTCCAGCAAGGAACTATATACATACATAAATACATATATATACATAGAGAGACGGACAGAGAGACAGAGAGAGAGAGCAGAACTCAGTGTTCGGGAAAAAACAGAAATCAATATATTAATTCAGGAATTAGCATTTCTCCATTTGCATCTAGAGCTTTCACTTTTTACCAGCTCTTTGTTAAAACATTCAGAAGGTACCAAGGGAGGTTTTCATTAAGAAAAAGATGATCAGAATAAAATGAATCCATCATGGCACAAGAATACAACCAAAATATGGACCAGTAGACAACCTTCACAACCAAACCCTACATCAGTATGTAGACAATCTTTAATCCCAGAGATAAGCTACACCGTGGATGCTTGGTAGTATTGATCCTTGATAAAACCCGTCTGTTGATCGTCAACAGCATCATATTTTTGGGTGGTTTTCCATATGTGGGGCTCTAAATTGGGGAAGTTTAATAAATCCTAATACAAGGATCTGATAGAGAGAGGCAACACGTGTATGTGTGTTTGTAATTGTGTGAGAGAAAGAAGAAGTGAATAAAAAAGATAAGGAGCAGAACTCCCTCAACACAGGCAAGCGTAAGTGGACTTTCATTCATCACTTTGTTGAAATGGCATGATGGTACTTCCAAAATATCCTTTCATGTGTTGTATGAAAGCGAAACTGTACCCCCAATTTTCAGTTAGGCATAATCTTTTCTACAATGCAAGCAGGCCCAGAAAGGTATCATTTATTTCCAAAAATAGATTTACTTTTTTAGGGCATCTAACACACATTAACAACTCATTTGATAACAAAAAATGGTTTAGTGTAGATGAAACATAAATACAGACATAACCATGTACATACCCTGAAAATGATCTTTATTATGAATCTCTGATCTGAGTTCTTGACCCACGAATGGAAGTAGTCAGAGTTTGAGACTAAGCAAGTGACTGAGATTCTACAGAAAGGGTTCATTTCCACTGATATGTAAAGATCATATTATTTCCTATAATTCTTTCACACTTTTTTTGCACATCAAACCTGATTCCAATGTTCCCCTTAACAGGGGCGTCATTTGTATAGAAACAACAGCTGGCCAGTTCTCAGAAAACATCTCAGTTATGTTTGGTGGCTATATCAAAGAAGAAAGTATCATTCCCAAAAGTCAGAAGGTGCTCCATAGTGTCCCTCTCGTCAAACTAGATACTTGCAACAGATCCATGACATCCACCATATCTTAAGACATCTTAGAGCAGCAATCATAACAAAGGAACTTGGGTTTATTAGCATAATGTGAACGTGTCATCAAATTTTCAAAAAGCAAGCATTTATGGAATCAGAACAAACCCGTCCAATATTATAAGCATCTAGGGAAGGAAGAAGAAGGCTGAGTGATGGTCGGTTCCCAGTGAATGTCTGCAAGCAGCATACTCTTAGTTAGAAGAGGAAATACAAAGAAACTAAATCATGTACCAGAAACAAATCAGTTGTAAAAGAAAATGGAGAAAACAAGGAAATATAACCTTGTGAGGAATCAGATGCTGAGCAACATTCTCTTTGAGCAACTCGTCAGGAGTCTGGTTATATTTCAAAATGTTCAACGATTTAAGTTCTAAAACAGTACAAAACGTAAACGAAGCATGCATAGCTTAGATTTACCTTCCCATAAGCAAGGGCATCTGATTGAGCAAAAAAGTTGGACATCAGCTCGTGATGGTTACTCACAGGTTCCCCTGAGATGAATTTTATCAACTAAAATATTCATGAGTATGAAATCATCTAAATAACTGGCCAACGAAAGTTAAAGGCAATTATACCCTTCAAGTAGACAGGCTGCTGTGACTTTGCAACACCAATAAAATCACACGGGATAACACGGCCCTGTAACATTAATCATCCAATGTTACTGGAGACTAACTGCAAGCATATCTCTACCATAAATTGAAATGGTAACCAATAAAACAACCACCATCGAGGGGATTCTATTAGCTTCAGACTAATATATGCTCTAAAAAGGTACACAATACACATTAAATTACTAATAACACTATAATTCAAAAGGATATGAACCTAAGGTGATGCTTTTACCAGTACAGTGTGCATCTAAATAAAACAGTTTCACAATGAGAAAGGCGCACCATAGTTCTCTTTATCAACATCAGCAACAATACTTGAAATAGAACAAGACATAAGTGTAAAGTATAACATTGTTGCTTCACAAATTCTGGTATCAAATGGTCTCACTGTTGTTCCTTGACTACATGATTTATGGGCTCTATTATCTATTGTCTCTATAAAAAATAGAAACCAGCTTCTGATGCTGTACTTGTATCATGATAGGCTGCTACTATACAGGGAATCAAGGAGAGATCTCCCACTCTGCAGAACAAACTCATACAGCGGTAAATTTTTCTCAGAGAAAAGGTCAACTGACAGCTTAGGCATCCATACTACAGTTTTATACATACTGCCTAAATATGTTCATTGTGAAAGAATTCACACAAGGCTGGGGGGGTGGGGGGGGGAGTGAGAGAGAGATGCGCAGTAGTATACTAACTGCTTTCTGGACATCGTTCATTTGGAAGTAATAGTTGTATTAACTCATTTCTCCACATCATGTTGAGTTCACTTAATATCTGTTTACAATGAACGCACAAAGATAGACCTTTCGACTGGTCATTTGGTCTGTTGGCACTTCTGGAGCATGTGAATAAACTCTTCATACATGGACAAAGATCAGGCCAATTTAGGTAACTGGACCAGGTTAAGTATGGAGGCTGTCATGGTCCACTGCATGAAAGGAATAATAACCGAAATGGTTAGGGCTTATCAGTTTGCAAGTCTGTTACGGAGATTTGATGGTTGAAACTGAGAAGGAGCTTCATGGTGCAATATTTCTCATTCCCAGAAAAATGGAACTCGGCATAATTCAACCACGATCAAGTAGATTAGGTTTGAAAATAAAAGGAAACCTCCACTGAAGATGCTTCCCAGCTCATGTTATTCACTCTTCAGTATTGCCCGAACCCTTTGAAAGTGTCTGCTATTGCTAAGGAATTCAGTCACTCTCAAACCTCAAAAGTCAAAACATGATTCCTCTCTTCTATATAAGGTTCTCAAGATATAGTACAAGCTGATAAAAGCTATGCTGCCCATTAGTTCCTGGCTCACCAAAATCAATTTCACCAGCCTCAATTGGTAGAGGAACACCATCAATTGAAACACTCTTGCCATTACTTTCCATGCTAACCTAATGTTAAAAAGAAAAAAGTCATAAGAACAAAAATAACATGGCATTAAAATAATATTTGTGCACAATTCTGCAACAAAATTGCCTGTTGAATGTGTGGGGCAAACTTCTCCAGAGCTTGACAATAAGGTAAGATGGCCTGGAAGAGTACCAAAATTTCACTTTTCCCACAAAGCTGGTTAAGAGCAAAGAAACCTATTAAATATTTCTGAAGAAAACAGGATACATAAGAACTCACTCTGGCAGGATATCCAAGAAATGAAACATTCCACACACTCAGAAGTCCTAAGAGAACCTGTTGTTCAAATAGCTTAACTTAGAACATGAATAACCATAAATTATGTAGTAAAAGCATCTAAGCCATTTTTTTCTTACTGGTATATTCCTCTCAAATGGTGTGGAATAGAAATGACGGTCAATGGATGATGCCCCCTCTAAAAACCTTCATAAGTTGACAGTATTTCCCCATAAGAAACATGATCATAATAAGAAATTAGAATTATCATCCCAGAGGTAAATGGCTTCATTTACGCTGCACTGATTAAAATTAATCCTTGAAATTGCATCCATATGCCCCACAGAACAAGAAGCACTTACCCAAATATCTATCAAGAATAAGTGAAGTGTGTAGCTAGCTATAAAGGAAAAATGGTAAAAGCATATGCCACTATTTAGTATTACTGTTCATGCAGAAATATCAAGGAAAATTAAGCATTTCAATAGAAATATGACTAAGCATAAAATGCATCATCATTATCACTTCACTGCAGTCAACAGAACTTGACGAACATGACACATGAGTCCAGCATAAAGTGAGGCAGTCACCACATGAGCCTTCAGCGCATGCCTAAGGCATGTTGGATTATTTTGTTGCCAGGATCAAGCACTCCAAATTCTCTTGCGTGAATGAAAAGATACTATCATGCTAAAAAGAAGTATTGATGTGGGGGTTTTGTATCAATGTTGTAAAAAGCATATTATATCATATGATATAGTACGAGTTTATCATGTATTGATACCTAAAAAGACACGATTCAGGAAAATGTATCATATTTGAACGATTATCGGACACCTAATTGTAATACAACCCTGCTCTCATATGTGGCTAGGGATGATTTGGTTTTATTAATTTATTATATAAATTATAAACTCTTTGATTTTAATTTGATTGTGACTTATAGTGCTCTTATTATATTTTTTTGTTTTATTTTAGATGAATGGTGAGCTAGCTTTGGTGTAGATGCACCTAACTTGTTGAGATTTGCTCAATGTCCATCGAGCCAAACATGTAGTTTGAGTGAATGCAAATGAACAACAACAGTTTTTTCGAATACATCCACATATAAAAGAGAAACAGATTGGAGCATGCGTGTCTTTGTGATTTGGTTTTTATTGCATGCAACATAAAGCTAAGACAG
The DNA here is from genome assembly GCA_036023115.1 of Brasenia schreberi. Taxonomy (NCBI): domain Eukaryota; kingdom Viridiplantae; phylum Streptophyta; class Magnoliopsida; order Nymphaeales; family Cabombaceae; genus Brasenia; species Brasenia schreberi. Next base: position 3,595,558 of record JAYKKT010000079.1, read on the forward strand.
GTAATAATTTAATATGTTTGTTACTCATATGACTAATATCTATTTGAAGAATTTTCTAAGTATATGACATTCCTGTATTATTTCTTTTGTTTTCTTTATAGATAAATGTAAAGAGATGCAAGAAGGGTAAGAAAGGTGTCATATGACCCACTTAGACAAGGTCCCCATCAATTTAGAGGATGAAAACTGGACAACAATAGCAACAAAAACAAAGAAAGGAGATGATGATGGTGGTGGTGGTGATGATGATGGCGACCCTCGCTACTCTACTATAATCCACTTTTTCTAGAATGGAGTTGAACTTTGTATTTGTAAATTGTAATATTTAGTTTCTCTCAAAAAATTGAACTGGCATGTTAATTTAAGTTTTTCTATCTTGTAGTCATTATTGATTGTGAAATGCCAACGCTTATTACTTATTAACTACTTGTTATTAATTGGACTTTGTTTAACGTTAATTGTGTTTTCTAACAATTTCTTATCTTTTGTTGATTGATTTCAATTTTTTTATTTGTATAAACTTTTTACAATTTTTTCTAGTTAAACATGTTGACTTGCACCATTTTGTATTGTACCATTAAGGCACCAATATGTTGTTCACAACATTCTTATCCGTATCTGTCCATGATATGAAAACCCTCTCTACAATCAATTCACTTTATCCAAGCGAAAATGTATAGACCTTGCTTACTTTTCATTGCATCCAGGCTCGTAGTGCATGGCTAAGAGGCAACACCCCAATAAAATGCTAATAAGTAATAATACCTAGAATCTAAGCAAGTGTTAACCATGTATCCATTCTTTTTGTTCAACCAATGCTTATATTATATTTCTAAAATCTATATAAGTTCACAGCAATATAAGCTAAGACATATTATGCATCCGAAGTAACGTAACCAATGCTTAATTGTTCGCTGCTCAGATTCAGAAGTATACCTTTTCCCGAATTCCATCTGAACAATGTCATCATTTTTCTTCTAGTAATTGTTTTATGCAATGTTATCCGTATCGCACCGTATCGTATGATACAGTGCGATACGTCGTATCGTGGGCCACCACGATACACCATAGTGTATCGCAATTGAAGACTTATTGCACTGTATCGTGCGATATGGGCGAGCGATATGCCCAGGGACCCTTAGGCCAAACGAAAACCCGCGTTTTTGCAAGTTTCCTTGGTTTCTTCAGAACTCCCCTAGCATGGTTCTTGGCCTCCTTGGTGTTTAAGGCTCCAAAAACGTGTTCTACAGTGTCCGTGCAAGCCTCCTAACTCGGATTTGGGTATATTTTTAGTGTTTTTCTTCATTTTTTCCTTTGTATTTATTGTTTTTTTGTTTTATTTGTATTTTTCTTTTTTTGAAAGACAAAATATGAAGTTATTAAGTGTGTGGATATGATTTTTATTGTATTCATGAAGTGGGAGACACTCTATTTGAGTGTTATTTGACGATTGGGGATTTACGAAGTGCTTTTATTTTCAAGTTTGTTTGAATTAAAGTACTCAAATCAGATGGCAGGAAGGGGTGGTAGAGACTCCCATTCTAAGTCCGATGATCCGACATGGCAGTGGGGTATACCAGTTGAGGATTCCAGATTAAAGATCAGATGTTTATTTTATGAGAAGGTGGTTAGTGGTGGAAGTTTACGATTGAAACCAGTGGTGTCTGACGTGTATCGTATCGTTTATCATGTGGATTATGTCTCTAATGTTTGTCTTTTTCTACAGATGTTTGGTGGAATAGGTTTGAAACCAGTGTTGTCCGTAGCGATACGTATCGTATCGTGGGCCACCACGATACGATACGGGGCCCCGTATCGCAGGTGCGGGCGTATCGCACGATACGCCCTGGGACCCTTATAAAGGGTCTCGGCCCGAGAAAAACCCGTGATTTTTCGTGGGTTTTCTCTCTCCTTTTGGATTCCTCAAGCTCCCTAAGAGTCGGTTTTCGCCTCCTTGGTGTTCAAAGCTCTAAAATTGTGCCCTACGGTGTCCGTCCAAGCCTCCAAACTCGGATTTAGGTATATTTTTAATGTTTTTTCTATTTTTTTCCTTTATATTTATTGTTTTTTGTGTTATTTTGGTTTTTTTTTTTTTAATGACAAAATATGAAGTTATTAAGTGTGTGTATACGATTTTTATTGCATTCATGAAGTGGGAGACGCTCGATTTGAGTGTTATTTGAAGATTGGGGGATTTACAAAGTGCTTTTATTTTCAGGTTTTTGTTTGAATTAAAGTACTCCATTGAGATGACAGGAAGAGGTGGTAGAGACTCTCATTCAAAGTCTGATGATCCGGCATGGCAGTGGGGTATACCAGTTGAGGGTTCAAGGTTAGAAATCAGATGTTTATTTTGTGAAAAGGTGGTTAGTGGTGGAATTTCAAGGTTGAAACACCACCTAGCAGGAACCAGGAAAGAAGTTGCTCCATGCACAGGCAGAGTTAGAAGTGTGCCAGAAGGTATTAAATGGCAATGCTTGCAGATGATTGAGAGCATACAGGAAAGGAGACAACAAAAGGATGATTTTCAGATGTGTGAAGAAGCTGATGATGCTACTGCCACTGGAGTTGGATTCACTGATAGTTTGCCTTCAGATGCTAGAACAAATATTGGTAGTAACATTTCGCGAGCACCTAACAGAGGAAAGAGGGTTGCAGCTGAAGACTTTAGAGGTGGTAGAAGAGGAAGTTAAGGAAGGAGTAGAGGAAGAGCTTCTTCTTCTAGCATACATTCGTTCTTCCCTCCTTCCACTACACCTGGTGCTCAGCCAGGAATTCGTGCTGCTATAGCTTCAGAACAACTGCACGATCAAGCAGACCTTGCAGTGGGCAGATGGTTTTATGATGCATGCATTCCATTTAATGCAGCAAACAGTTTTCATTTTCAAGCAATGGCAGATGCAATTGCTAACATTGGTCCAGGATACAGGATGCCCTCTTATCAGAAGTTGAGAGGGAAGATATTATATCAGACCGTGATTGAAGTGCAACAATACTGTTCGACTTTGAGACAATCGTGGAAGGAAACAGGATGCACTATCATGGCAGATGGATGGACCGATAGGCGAGGAAGAACATTGCTAAACTTTCTTTTATATTGTCCTAAAGGACTCATATTTTTGAGATCTCTAGATATGTTAGAGGAGAGGCACACTGCAGAGATCCTACGAGAGGAATTTGATAAGGTTAGACAGGAGGTTGGGCTAGAAAATGTAGTCCAATTGATTACAGATAATGCAGCTAACTACAAAGCCGCTGAAAAGGAGTTAGCTGATATTTATGGGACTTTCTACTGGACACCATGTGCAGCCCATTGTTTAGATCTCATCCTCGAGGACATTGGTGAGATGGATGAAATAAAGGCAGCAACTGAGTGTTGCCAAGATATTACAAAATTCATTTACAACCATGCATTTGTTTTGTGTATGATGAGGAGATACACAGAAGGTGCAGAGCTTCTTCGCACAGCTGCAACTCAGTTCGCAACAAACTTCTTATCTGTACAGTGTATTGTGAGATAAAAGCAAGCTTTAAAGAGAATGTTCTCAGATGAGTGGCAACAATTTGCAGAGTTGTCACAAAACAGAAGGAACAGAAAGTTAAATGAGATTGCAGAAACGGTTTTTAGAAGTTCATTTTGGAATGCATGTATCAGATTATTGAAAATTACTTGTCCTTTAGTGAAAGTTTTGAGATTGGCTGACAGCGAGGAGAAACCATCTATGAGCTACCTTTATGAAGCCATGGACAGGGCAAAAGAAGCGCTCAGAAATAACTTTAATGGAAAAAAAAGAGATTATGTGCCCGTGTGGAAAATAATTGATAGTAGATGGAATAAACAATTGCATCAGCCTATTCATGCAGCAGCCTACTATCTAAACCCATCATTGAGGTACTCAGCAACCTTCAAAAGGGGCAGTGAGGTTAATCGAGGAATCATTGAATGCATCGACAGATTAGTCCTTGATGAGAGCATAGTAGATGCGATACATCGAGAGATGGAGATATATGATAATGCTCTTCACTTGATGGGTTTGCCTGTTGCAATTCGCAACCGCTCTACGATGCGTCCAGGTACATTGTTTATTTTCATATTTAAGTTGCATCTTACATTACTGTGGATTATTATGTCCCTAATGTTTATATTTTTTTTTACAGATGTTTGGTGGAACAGGTTTGGAAGTGATTGTCCAAACCTTAGAGATTTTATAGTTAGAGTCTTAAGCCAAACCTGTAGTGCAACAGGTTGTGAAAGAAATTGAAGTGTTTTTTAACACATCCATACAAAAAAGTGCAACAGGTTGGAACACAAGAGGCTTAATGATTTGGTTTATATTCGTTGTAACATGCACCTTCGTGAAAGGTAATGTTGTATTACTTTTCAAATTTTCAATTCAATATTATTTAACTTCAGTTTTCAATTGTTAATATTACTTACTAATTGTTTATCTTTGTTTGTGTCGTAGGCAATTAAAAAAAGTAAATAGAGAAGAAAGTCAGTTCGATCCAATAAGTTTGGATAATTTTGATATATTAGAAGATTGGATTATGGAAGACACTGAAGAAAATGCCCTCCTAATAGAAGAAGACGTTGCCTGGATTAATTTGGAAGGAGCGCAACAATATTATGGAGATGAAGAATTTGATTTTGAAGAAGAAGGTGTGGGTGTGGCTGATGATGATGAGGATCTGCAACAAGGAGAAGATGAAGATTATTTAGTTGATGATCCTGATTACAATTTGTAAAATGTAACATTATATATAACTGTAGTGTACTGTAAAGTGTAAACTATGTCTGTATTTTATTTTTTGGATTCAAAATATGTAAATTTGGATGCAATTGTTCAATGTTGAATGCTCAATCTGTACTAAACTTACATTATATGAATTTAAAGCAATTATCAGATTTTTCCTAATTTTTCTTTTATTTTTTCCGATTTTTTACTATTTTTTATTAATTTTTAATTAATTTTTGCATTATTTTAATATTAAAGTACGATACGATACGCGTCAGACAACACTGTTTGAAACTGATTGCCCGAACCTTAAGTATTTTGCAGTCAAAGTTTTGAGTCAAACCTTTAGTGCAACTAGTTGTGAAAGGAATTGGAGTGTCTTTGAAAACATCCATACAAAAAAGAACACCAGGTTGGAACATAAGTGACTGAATGATTTAGTTTTTATTCGTTGTAACATGTGCCTTCGTGAAAGGTAACGTTGTATTACTTAGTACTTAAATGTTCAATTCAATAAATTGTTTGACTTCAATTGTTAATATTATTTACTAATTTCTTTTTTTTTTGTAGACAATTAAAAAAAGTAAATACATAAGAAAGCTAATTTGATCCAATAAGTTTGGATAATTTTGATATATAAGAAGACTGGATTATAGAAGTCAGTGAAGAAAATGCCCAACTAACTGAAGAAGACATGGCATGGATTAATTTGGAAGGAGCGCAACAATAGTATCAAGGAGATGAAGAATTTGATTTCCAGGCAAAAGGTGATGAAGATTATTTAGTTGATGATCATGATTATAATTTGTAAAATGTAAATGTATTTCATTTTTTTGATTCAAAATATGTAAATTTGGATACAATTATTCAATGTTGAATACTCAATCTGTACTAAACTTTGCATTATATGAATTTAAAGCATTTACCAGATTTTTCCTGATTTTTTTCGGATTTTTACTAATTTTTCTTGATTTTTTAAATAATTTTTGTATTTTTTAATATTAAAGTACGATACGAGCGATACGATACGCCCGTATCGTGGAACCCAACGATACGTGATATGATACGCATCAGACAACACTGGTTTTATGTGTGCAAGAAGATTTAGACTGGGCATAAACAGGAAATTTTGTGTTATATCGACACTCTAGATTCAAAAACTACTATTTATTATGTTTTTCATGTTCTGGTCTTCTTTTCTTATTTTGTGACATCTAGAGATTGGGAACATAGATGCATCTAAGTTTCAATTATTCAGTGGTTTTATTAAGAAAGAAAAGTAGATTGATAACTGGCTAAAAGTTGTGTGCTACTGCTAACTCTTGGTATCACTAATGAAAAGCCTTCACCTTCTAACCTTGTACGTTCTAATGTTTCAAGTCTCACGCAAGAAAATCTTAGGGAGGATTATCAAATTTTGTGACTTGCATTGATATTACACAATCTTCACATGCACAGACATATGCAACCATTTCTGTCATTCTTTCGGAAAAAAGGCATTGGCATGAAGTCCTTACTTCTGAACAAGTGGGAAGCCGTATTGTAGAGACAATGGCAACACACCAACAGCACTGCAAACTGCCACATGATCTTGCATATATTAGCACAAGCCATAAACATATGATAGGCATAGAAATGGCCGAAACAACTATAATAACTTCTATGCCTTTAGCGAACACTATGTACATCAAAACATTCCCCAAAAAAGTGAAAAGAAAAGTACCACTGTAGCGTCCCCCAACCCAGTCCCAGAAAGCAAATGCATTAGTAGGGTCTATTCCAAAATTTTCCACCAACTGTTCCATAAAAGATAGAATAAATAAAAAAAAACACAAACAACCCAACAGCAAAAACAGAACGTTTTTTAATTGGAAAATAAACATTACAGTTACCAAGGTTAACCATTCAAACCAGCTAAAAATAGCAGAGGAAGTTGATAACTGAATTTAATTAAGAAACTCCATATATAAAGAACTTAAAGCTCCATTGGAATAGATCAGACCCCTCTCTTACACCGACACCCATATGTTCATTTTGAAGCTAGTGGAGAAGAATAAAGGAAGCATGATCACCTCCTTCAACTCATGCAAAGATGCTTCAATCTTATTGAGCCAGAACATCATTATGTAGAGTTTTTCAAAATCTCCCTCCGAAATTTTACGACGAGGTCCGTAGATGCTAAGGATATTCTGCCTTCTCTTCCTTTCTAAGCAACCCTGCCTATAGTAAAGGTTCATTCTTACATAGTCAATCACAAGTCCACAAAAAGGAGAACAGAATCCAACAGTCAACATAAAACTTTCTTTGATCTTCTACAGGTGTTACAGAATTAGTGCAACCTACCAGGTTGCAAGATTAGGCCAGAATAAATACAACAGGTAGCCCGGTACAGGAAAATCTTGGTTAATGTTAAGATCTTTCATAAAGAAGAGACGTGCTAACACTATGCATGCTTCTTTTTCATTAATTATTACAAAGTGCTGATGGCAGCCATTTGATGGAGATGGTCGACTAATAAATCATATTGCTTTCATTTGGAACAATAAAATATGCAAAATAGTAACCGATAGGCAGAGCCGACCCCGTCTAGTATGGGAAAAGGCTTAGTTGTTGTTGTAGTAACCAATAGGCAGGCTAAGATCATATAGTAACTCTAGCAAGTAGGGACTCCCTCACGGTTGGTTAAGACAACTCACAAACATCTAATGTGCAAAGTTCCAAAAAGAGCCCCAAAACCTTTATCAGATAAAGTCCAGAGTTATTAAGAAAATTTCTAGCACAGGTGTAGATATCATATTGCATATAGAAGGTTAGAGACTTGACATCATATTGCATATAGAAGGTTAGAGACTTGACGTTACCTTCAAGTTCGTACTGACTGCCACCATATGCTTGGACACAGCTTCAGGACTGCAAATAAAACAGCCCTGCTTACTTGAGAAAGCAAAAACATCCATGCATCCATAAGAGAAGATTACGGATATAAAACTGACCCAAGATTGGATGAAATCCATTCTCTTAAAGTTCGAGCATTCAACATGGTTTCAGCTGTGGTAAATGTCTTTGATACCACCACCACTATCAGTATTCATAAAGAACAGATGATATCAACATGTTAAAAATCATAAGTAAACACATAATACAGGAGAAGAGAAAAGGAAAGAGAATGCATACCCAAGGTAGTTTCCGGATCCAAACCAGCAATACTTCTAGCAACATCTATTGGATCAACATTAGCCAGGCTGGAAAAAAATTTAGAAAAGGCCATCGATAGGATGAATAAGTTATGGCATTCCAAGGAGGAATATATGTAGGTTAACATCAATCCAGGGTGACAGAAGTAAAGAAAATAAATAACAATTTCTAAGAAGTAGATTTTGAAAATTTTGACTGATATAGAGATTTTGAAAATGATTCCTCCCAAAATCTTGGCGAGGAGTAAAAAGATCATTTCTCGACCAATCCTGTATTTTGGAGATTTTGAGAAGGAACTCAGGATGACCTTGTATCACACTTGATGGGAATAAGAGCAAATATTTTTTAAGTTCTATATCACAAGTCGTTTCCTTTATCAAGCCAATTCCTTCTGAAACTCGAATATGTTACTTGCAAACAGCGCAACTCAGACTGAAACTGGGGGGTTGAATCACAGTGTTAAGTGCATTTTGCTGCTAGACAAACAATCAGGGGATCGATTTTCACAGGTAGTACTCACCTGTGCAAGCAAAAGTGAAGCAAATAGCCTAGCTGAGAATCCTAGCTTTGAAAATTTATGCTGGGTTGTCCCAGCCCCTTGTGAACTCCGCCCATGTAAGGGATCACCCTTGCATTGCCGGTCCCAAGCCCGGATAAAGGAGGAGGGTTGTGTTAGGCTTCCGACAGCCAGCGTAAAACTTCGTCGGATTTCTACAACATGGATTACAAAAATTATGAGCATTGCTTTGGGGCGTCCCCGCCTAGCGACGTGCTGCAGAGCCCGAATGCAGTAAGAAGTAAGCAAGGGCCACTACATTTTCGCCCGAATGTAGTGAATCAATTGCAGAGAGGGTTCCCACATCATGGACGGGTGTGGGTAAAGAAGTTAGTCTCGCTACATTGCCGCCCGAATGTAGTGAAAAATTTTCAGAGAGGGTCTCCGCATTTTGATTATGGACGGATGCGGGGGGTAAGGAAGCTAGTCCTAGATAATAAGATTCGTATTGGTTCTTGGAATATTGGAACATTATCGGGTAAGCTAATGGAGGTGGTAGATACTATGATTCGGAGAAAGATTCATATTCTATGTTTACAAGAGACAAAATGGGTTGGAGAAAAAGCAAAGGAGATAGAGGATACAGGTTTTAAATTATGGTACTTGGGTAAAGAAAAGGCCCGAAACGGAGTTGGTATTATCATAAATAAAGATTTAAAGGAGAGTGTAGTAGACATACAACGATATGGTGACCGAATCATGACATTGAAATTAGTGTTAGGAGTAGAGGTTTTGAATATAGTTTGTGCTTACGCACCCCAAGTAGGACTAGAAGATAGTATAAAGACAGTTTTTTGGGAAGAGTTAGATAAGGTGTTTCAAAAGATTCCACAAAGGGAGATGATTTGTTTAGGAGGAGATTTAAATGGACATGTCGGTAAAGAGGCATTAGGATATCAAGGGATTCATGGAAACTTTGGTTATGGGGATATAAACGAGGAAGGTAGGGAGATTTTAAATTTTGCTATGTCATTTGATCTCTTTATAGTCAATACAATCTTCAAAAAACGAGATGAACATTTAATTACTTATAAGAGTGGCTTATCACAAACACAAATTGATTACTTTATTTGTAGAAAAAAAGATAGAGCGTGTTGTAAAGATTGTAAGGTAATTCCAGGAGAAAGCTTAACCACCCAACATCGACTTTTAGTTATGGATTTACAAATAAAAAAATGGACAAAGAAGAAAAGAGTGCATCGAGCTATTCGGACTAAATGGTGGAACCTCAAAAGCGAGAAAGAAGATATATTTAAACAGAAAGTCCTTCAAGGAGATGTTTGGAATTATGTTGGCACACCCTCTGATATGTGGAACAATATGGCTATACATATTAGGAAAGTGGCGAAAGATGTGTTAGGGGTATCTAAGGGAGGTGTACCGGCACAAAAAGAAGCTTGGTGGTGGAGTGAAGTAGTACAAAATAAAATCAAGGCAAAGAGGGCATGTTACAAATTACATTATGCTAAGAAAACTAGTGAAACTTTAGAAGCTTATAAGAAAGCAAAGAAGGAAGCAAAAAAGGCCGTTAGTGAAGCAAAAGCTAAGATTTGGGAGGACTTATATAAAAAACTCAACTCAAAAGAGGGTGAAAGAGATATTTTTAGGATAGCTAGGGCTAGAGATAAGAAAACTAAAGATCTTAATTATGTTAGATGCATAAAAGAGACGAGGATGAAAAAATTCTAGTGGCAAATGATGATATAAGAAATAGATGGAAAAACTATTTTTATAATCTTTTTAATGAAAATAAGGATGTTAGTATTAGTTTAGGAGATTTAGCCAAGTCAGAAAAGTATATAAACCACAATTTCTACCGACGTATTCAAAAGAATGAAGTCAAAGAGGCTCTTAAACATATGAAGAGTGGTAAATCGGTAGGACCAGATAATATTCCTATAGAAGTTTGGAAAATACTAGGAGAAATAGGAATCACTTGGCTCACAAGACTATTTAATGAAATATGGAAAAACCAAAAGATGCCCGAGGAATGGAGAGCAAGTACACTTATACCCGTATATAAGAACAAGGGAGACATTCAAAATTGTTCGAATTATCGAGGTATCAAGTTAATAAGTCATACTATGAAATTATGGGAAAGAATTATCGAACGTAGGTTAAGACAAGTATCAAGTACAACAGAGAACCAATTTGGATTTATGCTAGGTAGATCTACTATTGAAGCGATCCACCTTTTGAGACGTCTTATGGAACATTTTAGAGCAAAAAAGAAAGACCTTCACATGATATTTATTGATCTAGAAAAAGCTTATGATAGGGTACCGAGGGAGGTTCTTTGGAGAACTTTGGAAAAAAGAGGTATCCCGTTGACATATATTAACCTTATAAGAGACATGTATGATGGTGCAAAAACATGTGTGAGGACTCATGAAGGAACGACAGACTTCTTTGAAGTTAATATTGGGTTACATCAAGGATCAACTTTAAGTCCATACTTATTTATAATGGTGATAGATGAGTTAACAAAACATATTCAAGATGAAGTACCTTGGTGTATGTTATTTGCAGATGACATTGTATTAGTGGAGGAGTCTAAGGAAAAAGTTAATAGAAAATTGGAACTATGGAGAGAAACATTAGAAAACAAAGGCCTCCGACTTAGTAGAACAAAGACAGAATATATGGAATGTAAGTTTGATCATTTGGCTACTTCAGAGGACATAAAAATTAAAATTGGCACACATTGCATTCCCCAAAAGGAAAGTTTTAAATACCTAGGGTCAATTTTTCAAAGTGATGGAAGAGTTGATGGAGATGTTACACATAGAATTAATGCTAGTTGGTTAAAATGGAGAGGAGCATCAGGTATCCTTTGTGATAAGAAGATACCATTAAAATTAAAAGGTAAATATTATAGAGCAGCAGTTAGGCCTGCCATGTTTTATGGTTCTGAGTGTTGGGCAGTTAATCATCAACATGTACAAAAGATGTCTGTGACAGAAATGAAGATGTTGAGATGGATGAGTGGTCATACAAGAAAAGACCGTATACATAATGAGGTTATTAGAAACAAATTAGGAGTGGCACCAATAGAGGATAAAATGAGAGAACATCGTTTAAGATGGTTTGGACATATAGAAAGAAGATCAAAAGAAGAACCTGTAAGAAGGTTAGAAAAACTAAATTTGGAAAGTATTAAAAGAGGTAGAGGACGACCACAAAAGTGTTGGAAAGAAACAATAAAGAATGATCTAGCTTATTGGGAGTTAACTGCTAACATGGCACACAATAGAGATCTGTGGAAACAAAGAATCCATGTAGCCGACCCCGTCTAGTATGGGAAAAGGCTTAGTTGTTGTTGTTGTTGTTTGTCCCAGCCCCTTGTGAAGCTGTTTCTCCAAGTCAAAAATCAAAAGAATAGGAAATCACTAGCTAACATGGCAACTGCACCATGGGCTTATCAAAATAGCACATACGCACAAACTGACATGCATAAGACAACTATAAGCAGCGCCTCATGTTTGTTTGCTTCATAACATTGCACTGCTTGCCCCATGGATAGGGAAAATCTGATAAAAGGTGCTAATTCTAATAAACTGCTTGCCCCATGGATAACAGTTTGAGAAGGAACTCATCTGTTTGCTGTCCTGATAGATACCAAACAGGCAAACCATGAGGATGTTTACTGGGAAATGCAAAAACTGAAAGAATCATCATGAATGGGATCATAAACACAAATATACTTTTTTGGGAGCAACAGCAGGTGAAATTTAAATTAAGCAAAGAAACTTATAGTTGAAACTGCATGAACAGAAGCGCATCAAGTTCTTTCATGTCTCTAATCAGTTCATGGCAAATGGCTGACAGATGACCACCGATAGCAAAAAATTCAGGTACATTACATACAAAAAACCCTTTTCTCATAGCTAAAAGCCATTTAGGGGACAAACACGGGATTAGGAGTTCCCTGAACGTTAATACTTCATATTGTGGAACGGGTAAAGAATCGAAAACCAGGCACTTACAATCTCAACTGCCGCCCCTTTGCATACTTCATGGCTTCTGGATCTGAATCAAAATCTCCCCACAGTTACAGCAAGCTTAAAATTCGGTATGAACATATCAAAACATTTCAAAAAGATGGTTGTGAATCTTGTGATAGAGGAGAAGATAAAGGCCTGTAAAAAGACCAGATTGGAAAGAAATAAAATAGTGCTCAGACCAGTTTGAAGAGCAGTATGAACGAACAGAGGACCCAGGTAGCTGCCCCCAATCCCAACGGAGATAACATCCTTCAACACCTTCCCCGTCACACCAACCTAAAAATAACTCGATGTTATAACATGAAAAAGATCATCAGGAAATCAAATGTCTAGGGTGCGTTTGGATTGAAGTGAATTTGGGGGGACACCAAATTCAAGTTACCATCTAACTCAAATTCACATGTTGGGCATTACCTTAACAACAACGAGTTCCTTGAAATTCTTTGTTTAGATTTTCATACCTCCTAAGGTGAGAATTCCCATTCCCAACCAGGTATTTAGTATAGCAATTAGGCATCATCGCGGTAACTTATAACCAATGGAGAAATGAAAAACTTAACATCATGCTACATCTAAGATAGGCGTGACTTCTTGAGAAATCTTAGCATCAAGAGTTTTCATTCTGAAGTGAGTTCGCAATAACTTCAAAGTAAAACTCCTTACCCATGACCCACTCCGCACCCTCTCCGTGAATTCACTGATTTTGTCAAGCACTTTCCAAACTTCTGGCACAAGATTGTTCCCATCACTACAAATTACAGCATCTCTAGGAGCTCTTAGAGCTACGTGAAGCACGGACCTATTCTCGGTGAGATTTATCTGCAACATAACAGTCAGTTTTCTATTTCTCCTCGAGAAAAAGGAAAGAATGGATGAACCCTGTAAAATAGATCGTCTGCTTCGGTTAAAGACATACCCTTTTACCACTGAACATGTCATCGATCTTCCCTTTGAGATTAGCAGCCTGTACCAAATCAGAGATACATGGGAAACCGTTTAAATCGGGGCTTTATCAAAGAAGGAACAAAAGAGCAACATAAGGTCACAGGACGACTTTTTCACCTCTGCCAATCTGCAAAGCTTCTCAAAGGTCTCGCGAGTTGCACGCTGCCTCGAGTAATCGAGAAAGAGATCTTCAAACTCCCTGTCTCAATCAGATTATTACGCCAAGACCACAAACGTTAGGGAAAACGTATTCCAGTCTCACTGTTGTTATGCCAAATGAAACTCAAAAGAAATGATGAAGGGAGCACAGGGGGGTATTATACGTACACCAACATCGATCGGCAACGATCGGGATCTTTCAAGAGGTCTCTGAGATGGATCTTTCTTATAGATTCGACGTGGGCCTGAAGATCGAAGCAAAGAACAAAAACGAACACCAACAACGATGCAAACTATAAACTCTCAAAGAACAGACTAAAAATGGCCATTTAAGGGAGAAAAAGGTGTTTGTAGTGCATGAATGAACCTTCAGGTCCTTCCATGGCTCCGAGTCACTTATGAGAGCGGGAGAGGAAGCCATTGACGAAAACCTGCAAACGAGCGCCTTCCTCTGTCTTGGTAACGCTTTGTTCTGGAGAGGGGGGAACCTCGAGACTAACAAAAAGAGAAGGAAAGAAGAAGGGATGAGTTGACACCTGGGCATACCACAGGTGAAACTGTGGAAAGCAAAACCGGAGTCTGGGAAATCCGCGGACTTGATATCTGGAGATCGCGACCGTCCGTTGTAGAAGCCGGTTGAAACCAGACACGACCGCAACCCAAAATGTCCTGACAAAAGTTCCAGTTTAGAATGACATGAACGTGGCATGAACGAAACTATTCATAACAACAAAATAACCGGCAATATAATACTCCTTACAAGAACCTCACTTGAAAATGTCCAAGTCCACCGTCAGCAAAAGGAAAAAAGAGCAGGTTGCGTTTCTCGTTGGATGTTAATGAGGATGCTCAAGATGCATACCTTAGTACATAACCTTGAACTACGAGTTATTCTAAATCCTCTATGCAACCTAAATCTCCTTACAAGCACTAAGTGTATGCATGTGCGATACATGTGGGGCATGCTAGTCGTTTGTATTTCTAAAATTAGACCGGTGACAATCTTTACTCGATTAAGCTAGGCCTCGTCTTCGAGGTCTCGGGTGAATCGAGCTCTTGCGGTGGTGCTCTCTCGGCTGAACTTCAATCCCGACTAGAAGCCTCTACTACATGACTCTCTGTCTCTATTTCGCACACCACAGTGATGCAATATGTGCATCGGTATAAAGCAACACACTACATGATACAGATCCCATATTCTCATTGTCTTGTGCGCTTGTCGTTTGCATATGTTGTCATACGCATCGGATTACTCATGACTGCTATGCGTTGATACCCTATATATGTGTTAGGAAGGTTTGCTCTCGACCAAACTTCTTAGGTGTGAGACTCTTGTCTAGAGCCCTTGATGTCGAAATGCATCTCTCCCCAATTAGACCCTCTTCAGCTCGTCTCGTGGACAATCATTAATGAGGTACAACGCGATACATAGGTGTCAACACCCCGAAATCCCACGAATTTCTTAAACAAACCTGATTTTGTAAAAGCATCCCCAAAGGGCCATTTTTTAGTCTGGAAACCCAGGAGCCTTCCAGACAACCCTGTATATATGTTTTAAACTTCGTATTTCAAAAATATATAATATAGCTTTTTGAAAACCTGTTAAAACACGTTTTTGAAACCCTAAAGCAACTTGGCTCGATCAACACAGGACCAGGAGAGCTAAGAAGAGCCCGGAACCGGAGCACATGTCGAACCCGGCACAGCAACTCTTGCATCTGATTCACACTCCCAGGATCTCGAACGTCCAAGACCCTGTTCTTATCAAAATGTCATTTGAAGTCATCTCCGGAAGGCAGAAATGGAGGCGGACGACCATGTTGGCGAAGACCCAACGCAGACGGAGTACTGATGCTGTCAGGCCCGCACAAATCGTCCGTTTCGAACCCAGCTCGAAGGAGTCAGAGTTCAGTTTGGATTGGATCTGGACCATATATATCCAGATCCCAATCCAAACCCATGTGTGGACTTGGATTTGGATTTGGATCCAGAGATCTAATCCAATATCCATATCCATGGCCCACATCACCTTCTCATAAATGGAGGTGGGGCCCACTTGAAATTCACGTGGAATTATGGGCATGAGAGAGAGTGGGGATGGATAATATCAAGAGTATTGTAATTAAGCTTTACTTGTATGTCAAGTTTGGGTTTAATCATGTGGTTTAGCCTAATTGAGTGGGTTTAAGCTTGTAATTAGCCAAAACCTAACCTAGGGTTGCACCAACATGAGGTGGCTAAGGTCTATGGGCCATGCTAAGGGAGCTCCTTCACCTAAACCTAACCCAAAACACCAAATCCTAGCCTTCCACCCTAATCCACCCCTAATTTGAGCCTAATCACCTAACCCACTTCCCTAATCCTGGCCTAATCCCAACCTAATCACCTAACCCACTTCCCTAATCCTTCCCTAAACCTAGGTTAATTTCCCTAAACCTAGCCTAAACCTAGCCTAATCACCTAACCTAGTTCACTAAACCTCACCCTAAAACCCAACCACCTAACCTAGCCCTAAACCCCTAAACCACCCCTAGCCTACAATCTATCCAAACCACTAGTTTTCAAAATATCTGGCCCAACCCTTTCCAGCCCACCTTATCTACAAACCACCCTACCTAAACCACCTAACCACTACCCCAAACCCAGCCCTAACCGACCTACCCATCCCTATTTAAACCCCCCCCCTTGGGGGCGGGTTTTTCAAGCTGGAACCCTTCACCAATCCCAGTCGGGCCCTCTCTTTCCCCCACTTCCCAGCTCAGCCGAACCTGCCCAGCTGCTCCACCTGCGCCGCCTGCACCACCACCATCCCTCCATCCCACCACAGCTCGCACCGCCATCTCCACCGCCTCCCAGCTGAGTTTCACAGCCTGCCCACCTTTCTCCCAGTCGGGTACCACCTTCTCCCCATTCGGTAAGCACCCCCCAACTCTACCTAAATCCTTCTCTACTCCCTCTCCATTCCTAGCCACCCACCATACCACCATCTTACCTACACATCAGCCCCTTGCTGCCACCATTCTCACTTAGCCGAACCTAGCACAACCTAAACCACCGGCCACTATCTAACTACACCCAGCCAGCCATCTCTTTTCCCCTAAGACTCCCATTCGGCCTTCCCTTAAACTCCCTTTAGGTCCATACTCCCCAATACTCTAGGCTCTCCTAGTGACCCTACACACTCACTTGGCCCAGCCCCTTTAATCCCCCACATCAAGGCGACACCCATTTGCAGCCGGCCACCTTCGAGGTGCCTATCCCGCGCCTCACTTGCAGCCGGCCAGCACCCTTTGTCATCCACCCTCGCGGAGCTCCCGTTTGCAGCCCAAGGCGAAGGCCAAGCCCACGCTTAAGCAAGGCCTCTACGGACCAGCTACTCGTAAGTGCCTAAACTCGGTCTTTAGTCGTATACTTGCTTGAGATTCAATTTGATATGGGGTTGTAATAACGGAGCATAGTCTCCCCCCGCTTGTAATAACGTGGCTTGGCACACCCACACACGTGCACTCTCTTAGTTGTGCACGATTTTGAACACACACGGGCCTAATCAGCCCCTAATACATAAGTGTATATATATACTTTCATTTTCGAAGGGTTTTGCTTAAGTTGGGTGCGTTGTCTTTCAATTCAAGCACTCACACACATTGAGCTTTCGCTCTTATTTGAAAGACCCAAGTAAGGGCCGACCTATACTATTTGGGTTTCATTTCATGTCGTGTGAGTAAGTCTTTCAATTCAAGCACTTTCACACACATTGAGCTTTCGCTCTTATTTGAAAGACCCAAGTAAGGGCCGACCTATACTATTTGGGTTTCATTTCATGTCGTGTGAGTAAGTCTTTCAATTCAAGCACTTTCACACACATTGAGCCTTCGCTCTTATTCCCAAGACCTTAGTAAAGGCCTTATTGCAGTTATATTTGGGTTTCATTTATGTCGTGTGTGTAGTACTTCAATTCAAGCACTCTCACACACATTGAGCCTTCGCTCTTACTCCCAAGACCTTAGTCAAGGCCATACTGCAATTTATATTTGGGTTTAATTTCATGTCGTGTGTGTAAGTCTTTTCCATTCAAGCACGCACCCACATTGAGCCTTCGCTCTTATTTGCAAGACCCGAGTAAGGGCTCATATACATAATCTATATACATATCTCCCTTCGGTTATTTCCCTTCGGTTATTTCCCTTCAGTATTGTCTTTACATTTCGGGTTTTCCCTTTGGAGTAGTGTGAGTTTGCATTGCATCTACGCCATACCACGAGGTAGGACGCATATTTGCATCAAAGCAAGCCCCGCTCGAATTCGCCCATGTAGTGGAGTGTTCATAACACATAAACTAGGTGGCCCGAAAAAGGGATAAAAGAAAAGACTTAGGCACATGCAAATCCACGTGATCTAAAACATGCAATCGCATTTTAAAGACCCGAAATAGACACCTCGAACCGCTTCGTAGACTTTCTCTCCAAAACTCGATTTTTGCAAAGCGTACAGACTGACCCTTGCGCATCGGTGGAAGAAGGTCTGCGACGACAAGAGCTTACTTGCTCACAGTCGCCACGTTTAGAAGTCAGTGTTAAAAATATCTTCGCTAGCTTAGGTATGCTAGCTGGCATGCCCTATTTGCATACATAGGCCTTAGACACACGAGAGGATCCGCTTCGAGCCCTGGAAAAGGCAAAGAGGCGGGGATTTTCGCGCGTCTACAGGGATTGGCATGCCCGGTAGGACGTGAGCCTTTCAAAAATCGAGTTTTAAGTAGGAGTCTTGCGAAAATTTTGTAAAAAGGTGTCGTTTTAACTTGTTTTCTTTGCTTGTACTTAGGATATTTTGAAAAAGCTTTAAAAGCATGTCAAAATCCAATCCAAGTGAAGTGTCGAGCCAAGGCTCATGCGCATCAAGTTCTCACTCTAGGAGGATTTTCAAAAACAAAATAAAACTATATGAAATCGAGGACTTGAGAAGGGAGTTTGAGGCCAAAATCGATGCTCTCAGCCAAGAGGCTAAAGTAGGCGATTCATGTTCATCAAACGGTGAACAAAGGCTTAAAAAGAAATCTGAAAAACCTCGCAAGCAAAAAGAGGCCTCCGTAATGAAAGGCAACCAATACCATGAGTCCTTCACACAAAAGGACCGTAAAGCCCTACAACAGTTGCTAAAAGGGCAGAATATAGAGAAAAGAAGCTACGCCCTGTCTGATTTCCTTCCTATGGACTACGAAACAGACAGTGACGATGAAATACCGAACTTCCATCGGTATGATGGCATGGGAGACCCTAGGTCTCACTTGCTGCTTTTCTCACGTCGAGCCCATAAGAAGAAAAAGGACTCGATGAAATGGGTGTATTGATTCCCTCTATCCCTTAAAGGCACATCTGTCAAATGGCTGGCTTCCTACGACTTAAGCCAGTTCGCTACTTTTGAAGAGTTAGCGAACTGCTTCATGCAAAGATTTGCACACAACGTAGAAGTCACGCCAACCCTAAATACCTTAAGGGATACAAAGCAAGGCATGAACGAAGACGTGCATGCCTTCATTATAAGATGGAGGTCACTTTTGGGCCAAGTGCGAGAGCCCATATCCGAAGGATGCGCAGTAATGCTCATCCTGGATAATTTTAAAAGCGAGTTAAAAACCCTTCTCTCGCTCCATGAGATTTCAACTTTCCATAAGTTGATATAAAAGCCTCCCTTTTCGAAATCAACTTGCGAAAAGAGACATACGATCACTTATGGAAAGGAAGTGCCGTTCCAAAAACCCGTTTGGAAAAGCCCATCGCATATGGGCTGCCCACGACGGACAAAGGGGCAAAACCCCATAAAATCGCCAATGTCCGGGTGGATCTAGGCGTGGCAGACACTTCCAAAAATTTTGAAAAATTAGAAAATAAGAGGGAATACAATTTTCAAAAACCGGTTGAAAAACGGGAGTATACTCTGCTGGGGCAACCTGTGTCGGAGGTCCTAGACCTCCTCCTTGCCCAGGGCATGATAGAACTCCCTGAAATCCCTGAAGGAGTTACTTCCAAAGGGGGGTATTTAAACCGATTTTGTAAGTATCATCGGCTCAAAGGCCATGACACCAAACGGTGCTTCTCTCTCTTAAATAAAATTGAGAACTTGATAGCAGAAGGCCGGCTCCAGGTCACTGCGGAACCTGAGCCACCTCAAGCTATCTTCAAGGAACCCTTTCCCAAACACGCTAGTGGCAGTGGGAAAGGAAAGGAGGTATGTACCCTCACCATTTCCAAGGAACTAGCGCAAAAGCCAGAACCTGGTCGACCTACTTGTGCGCCCATCCTTGTACTATACAAGAGGCCCGCCCAAGTCGTCATTCGGGGACCACCAAAAGTGAAAACCCCGGTTAAACCAGTTTTGAAAATCCAAGGTTCTCCTCAGCTCATCCTTAGAGCCAAGTTTAGCACAAACTCTAGGCTGGTCGTGGGGGAAGTCACTAGATCCGGGAGGATCTATCAACCCCCACACCTTTAAGGTGCTCAAAAGGTGGTCAGTGTGCCTGGCCCCTCAAAAGCATGTATCCCTAGTGGTCTGCCAAAAATAGATAAGGACAAAGTCATCCTAAATCCTTATGACTTCGAAAACCACCTTTCAAAGATTCCTATTCACATGTCTATCCTAGAGCTTATAAAAACCTCGCCTAGGCATAGACTTGTATTAGAAAAAATTCTAGAAAGGGCCAATGTTGATTCGAACATAAGTCCGGAATCCTTGTCTGCCCAAGTGGCTTTATTAGGAACAAAATCGCCCATCACTTTCTTGGAAGATGATGTAGATAGACCCTACAAAACCCATAACCAGGCCCTGCATATCGAGGTGGTTCTAAATAACCACTCTCTGGACAGGTGCCTAGTCGATGGTGGAGGAGGGCTCAATATCCTTCCACTTCATGTGGCGTACAAAATCGGAGTCACCTTGACTTCAGTGAACCCAAGCCCCATCGTTATCACTGGATACGATGGGAATGCGTCTAGACCTTTAGGATCCATCGAACTCCCAATGGAAACGGGAGGGATCGAACACACGGGGGTGTTCCATGTCTTGGACATCCACCCCCATTATAACCTGTTGCTGGGAAGGCCTTGGATACACAGTTTGTGCGCTGTGCCATCCACCTTCCACAGGTGTGTCAAGATCCCTTTTAGGGATCAGGTTGTAGTGATCCTAGGTGAGAGTCACCCACAGCTTCAGGGGATCATAAACTCCCCTTGTTTATCAAGCTCCGAGGCCCATGAGGCTAACCTGGCGCAAATTATGGTTGAGCCACCTCGGCTCGTGTTGAACAACCCTAGGAAGGTTGTATGTGTGAAGGGGCCGCCCAAAGCAGGCCCCCTCCCGACTTTAATTCTCCTAGGAAAACCCAAGCGTTTCCTATTTCCAAAGCCCCTGGACAAGAGGCCATACGAGCCTAATATGGACGATAGCATGTTCTAGGACCACGACTTGTATCCCACCTTTTCAAAAAATAAAAAGTCGTGGAACATGTTATTAAACATGGGCTACACGCCCTACAAGAGTCTAGGGGCACAAAACCAGGGTCTCCTAGAGCCCATCCTTCCAGGTCCAACCCAAGCCGATATGGGATCGGCTATACTCCCCGAATACCGGGGGAACCACCCCCTGTGACCACCTGGGTTTGCATTGCATCTACGCCATACCACGAGGTAGGACGCATATTTGCATCAAAGCAAGCCCCGCTCGAATTCGCCCATGTAGTGGAGTGTTCATAACACACAAACTAGGTGGCCCGAAAAAGGGATAAAAGAAAAGACTTAGGCACATGCAAATCCACGTGATCTAAAACATGCAATCGCATTTTAAAGACCCGAAATAGACACCTCGAACCGCTTCGTAGACTTTCTCTCCAAAACTCGATTTTTGCAAAGCGTACAGACTGACCCTTGCGCATTGGTGCAAGAAGGTCTGCGACGACAAGAGCTTACTTGCTCATAGTCGCCACGTTTAGAAGTCAGTGTTAAAAATATCTTCGCTAGCTTAGGTAAGCTAGCTGGCACGCCCTATTTGCATACATAGGCCTTAGACACACGAGAGGATCCGCTCCGAGCCCTGGAAAAGGCAAAGAGGCGGGGATTTTCGCGCATCTACAATAGGTCTACGCAGTGCACAAAACCCAGTTGACCCTCATACTAGAACATCAACCCTCAAAGGTGCGGTACATGTGTAGTATCAGTTGTGATCTTGAAATCACACCTAAGAATTAACATATACCCATTAATGTCGACTACGGATAATTCCATCAATCTCGACCAAGGTCCGACTCGAAAATTGCAACCCCTTGTAACCCCTTGGATGGAGCTCAGTGAAGCGTTGGCAAGATTGAATCTCCTCATCATCATTGGCATCGCCTTCAAACCCACTATCTTGGCTACACAAGATGATACCCATGAATGACTTGCTCCCATATCAACTAAGGCTATCACCATATGACATCCTATATGCTCCTCGACGAAGCTCAATGCTCGGTGCACATCATTCAACCACGTGGTGTTAAGGAGCTAGAATTGAGTCATTGAAATCATGTCATCATTTTGTGCATTGGAACCTCTTTTGTCTTCCTATGTTGGCTCCTCAACCTTCATAGATGTGAGTTTCTCCATCTTCAGGTAGTGTTTAGTCCACTGTGGTCCGTGGCATATGTAATATGAATGAATCTCCCTTGTGACCTTACAACTGGGAGATGGGTATCTCGTAGAAGATTTAGGCTGAACTCTAAAAGGTTGAGACTCCTTTTGGTCCCACTTCTTCGTGCTTTTCTTCCCACGATCGCCTCTTATATAATTTTTCTTGGCATTAGTACAATCTTTCGCTTCACAAGAACACTTGAGATCCACCAAAGAGTCAACCATGGTCATGGCCTCAAGAATAATATAAGGATCTCCCTTGCACATATTCATTTGGGCCGAGGTTGAAGAACATTCTCAAAGAAGAATAGTCGATCGGCCTCTCTCATGTTGAACACCTCTAAAAGGAGCATGTTGAATCGCTTCACGTACTCGTAAAGGGTATTGGTGTGTTGAAGCTAAAGCAATGCCTTTCTATCCCGACGGTTGCAATTTGACAGCATGAACTACGCACGCATCTCGGCCTTAAACTCCTCCCGAGTTGAGATAGCAACCTATCCTAAGTGAGGAGCATCGATAATGGGGTTTACCACTAATGTTTGGCACCCCACTCAAGAGTAGTGTAGCCATGCCTATGCATGTATTGCACTTTCATGACTTTGAGATATTTTTGCAAACCTTAGAAGAAGTTCTCCAAAGCCTTGCGGTGTCTACTGCCCTCAAAATGCTTTGGTTTAGGCACTCACATGGGTTGATCCACTCAATTAAGCCATCGTTGGAGCACTCCTTTTACTCATGAAAGGAACCTTATAAATGTTGGAATGTCATGCATAAAAGCGTTGTTATGATTTTCGCTTAACCAGAATCTTCTCACTTGAGAACTTCATATCAAGTCCTTTATCGAAGAACCAAGTGATTTCAAATTCCTCTTGATTGTTTGAGTTATATATGGCTCAAAACGTCGAAGGATTCATCTTCATCTTTGGGGGTAATATCATTTGATTCCTCATTAGAGTCTACAATTATTCGAGAATGATCATCGAGTGATGATTTTCATGACCATGAGAGAGTCCATTAAGTTCCAACCTCCTCTTATATTGAGCCCTTCTTCCTGAAGCCTACCGCTTTTGGACATAAGTAATCGACCAATGATGAGATGAAAGTTGCGTATTCGACTGAAAATCTAACCTTCGATAAATCATCTTATCTATCGTAAAACTAGTCACATAGGTTCTATGAAAGAGATTGGTGTTGCAAAGTCATCTTTATCGGCAATAGCAGGTACGGAGAATGCACTTCTTCCTTTCACCATTCAACAATGATAGCGATCCCACATTTTATAGCACAATAATTCTTGTTGTTCAGTTCTCTTGTATACCACATGGTAGGATGTTATTGATCTTTGTCAATAATAATTTAGTATTATAATACAACTACAATAACAGAATTTTTTGCTATGGCAACTACGAATCTTATTTGGTAGAAACTAGTGGACTCGCAATTTAAGATTTCTTATTATGCTAATTTAGGCATAGACTTGGTTCAGAATGTTGCACGAGTCTGCATTATAGCTAACTGTTCGATTTTATGGCAGCAACTAGTAAAGTCTTTTTTGTCCAATAGAGGAGTTTCATAGCAACCAAAATAGCTCTTGGATGAGTAAAGCGGCAACAAGACTTCTAATTGATTGATGGAATGTTTCTTCAGCTCTTATGCCTCTTCTCCTTACAGATCAAATCAAGACTAAACTATTCAAAACTTTTAAGACCATCACCGATCAATCACTATTACAGCCATAGAACACTGATGTTCACTTACAATAGCTTGAAGAAATTGAGTTACGAGTGATTATCTGAATTTTTTATAGCATTTTTTTACTTTTAAAGGTAATTAAACTTCAGGACAGAAGTACGAAGTAGTTATCATGAGTTTCAATTTAATCAACACATGAACTCACCCATAGAACTATTTAGAAACATGAAAATTCATATGTTTCTTTGACAACTTTCTACACCAAAACACGATCGAATAGGTAATCTTGATCATGATCCTCTTGATCTACTTACTCTTCTCATCTCTAGCATGATCAATAGTCTCTAACGATTCTTAACCATTAATCGGAATCCACTTCCACAAGGAAATACACATATCTGAGCAAACTCAATAGATTATAGTAGGTTTTTATTGTTCTGGCGCAATCAAAACTCACCATCCGATCAGGGTTCGGTATCCTATTCCACTACATAATCAAGTAGATCTGTGTGTTCTCATCGATCTATAACAGAATTATAGTATGCAAGTTTTGATTGTACAAAAATTTGTAAATCTAAACTAGTTTTTGTAGTAATCATATGTAAACCATGTGGGTTTTTGGCGGGTCTAAAAATCATTGAGGAGCAAACACGCTCTTATTCCAATTGTAACGAAGGCTCAACCATATTCATCTGACTTGAATCAGTTGAATCTTTGCTTGGAGATGGAAGACATTTCCTTCATCTAAGTTGTTTCTTAGTTGCTTAATCTAATGTTATTCACGAAGGCAACAACTCATTACTCACCTTCTCCACTCAATGTGCATCCTCAGAGGTAGCCTAACTTCGACATTCACACTTACAGACGCTTCCAAACTCGCTTCACTCGGCTAGAAGCAAGAGAGGTTTGAGAAGGGCGATAAAACTGAGCATAAGTTTTTATTTTATTACCGATTGCTTCTTACAAAAGATATGATGGCCTTTTATAGTTATCGATGGAGTGCTCAAGAAACCCTAGTGATCGAGATTTGGATCATGTATATGATCTAAGGTCTAATCACTACATAACCCAATTAATAACTATACTAAAGGACTAACCTAAACTCACTAAGCTAGGCTTATCCAAATAGGGGTTTACCATAACTGACTAAGACTAGACCAATATATTATTTACAAGTATGACTTATGTAGATGTGAATTTTGTTTCAAAGCCTATGTAGAGACTCGAAACTTAATTCAAAACTATAATTGAACGAGTGTGCTAGATAGTTTGCTAAAACTAGCAAAGTTTTATAAAATTTTCTGACTCCTTAGTGATTGCGAGTAAGTGAGCTCTTTTTACCGTAGATCTTCTTGAACCGATGCTTAAGGATTGATCTAGGCGCTTGAAAATTGTTTGAGATCCGGTAAGTTTAAAAATCAGATTTCAATTTAAATGGATTTACAAAAATAATGAATCTACGTCTTGACTCAAAACAACTCAAGTTCTGAAAAACAAAAACTGGTTCTATTTTCAGAGACTTATTTCCTAATTTTTCTAGATATTTTGTGATCTCCAAAAATTCTCAAAAATTCACAGAAATTAAAGCAGGATGTACATAACAACAACAACAACAACTAAGCCTTTTCCCATACTAGATGGGGTTGGCTACATGGATTCTTTGTTTCCACAGATCCCTATCGTGTGCCATGTTAGTAGTTAACTCCCAATAAGCTAGACATTCTTTATTGTTTCTTTCCAACACTTTTGTGTTTGTCCTCTACCTCTTTTAATACTTTCCAAATTTAGTTTTTCTAACCTGCTTGGAGGTTCTTCTTTTGATCTTCTTTCTATATGTCCAAACCATCTTAAATGATGTTCTCTCATTTTATCCTCTATTGGTGCCTCTCCTAATTTGTTTCTAATAACCTCATTATGTATACGGTCTTTTCTTGTATGACCACTCATCCATCTCAACATCTTCATTTCTGTCACAGACATCTTTTGTACATGTTGATGATTAACTGCCCAACACTCAGAACCATAAAACATGGCAGGCCTAATTGCTTCTCTATAATATTTACCTTTTAATTTTAATGGTATCTTCTTATCACAAAGGATACCTGATGCTCCTCTCCATTTTAACCAACCAGCATTAATTCTATGTGTAACATCTGTATCAATTCTTTCATCACTCTAAAAAATTGACCCTAAGTATTTAAAACTTTCCTTTTGGGGAATGCAATGTGTGCCAATTTTAATTTCTATGTCCTCTGAAGTAACCAAATGATCAAACTTATATTCCATATATTCTGTCTTTGTTCTACTAAGTCGGAGGCCTTTGCTTTCTAATGTTTCTCTAAATAGTTCTAATTTTCTATTAACTTTTTCCTTAGACTCCTCCACTAATACAATGTCATCTGCAAATAACATACACCAAGGTACTTCATCTTGAATATGTTTTGTTAACTCATCCATCTGGTTTTTCTATATTTCATTAAATAGTCTTGTGAGCCAAGTGATTCCTATTTCTCCTAATATTTTCTAAACTTCTATAGGAATATTATGTGGTCCTACCGATTTACCACCCTTCATATGTTTAAGAGACTCGTTGACTTCATTCTTTTGAATACGTCGGTAGAAATTGTGGTTTATATACTTTTCTGACTTGGCTAAATCTCCTAAACTAATACTAACATCTTTATTTTCATTAAAAAGATTATAAAAATAGTTTTTCCATCTATTTCTTATATCATCATTTGCCACTATAATTTTTTCATCCTCGTCTTTTATGCATCTAACATAATTAAGATCTTTAGTTTTCTTATCTCCAGCCCTAGCTATCCTAAAAATATCTCTTTCACCCTCTTTTGAGTTGAGTTTTTATATAAGTCCTCCCAAATCTTAGCTTTTGCTTCACTAACGGCCTTATCCTAAAAATATCCTAAAGCAAGATGTGCAGATTAATAAAAATATATTCTCAAACTATTTTTATTTTATTTTATATATTGTCGATATATGTAATTAAATCTGAAAATATCCCTTACTCTGGTATTCGAGACAAATCTATGACGGAGACATAGAGGCTTCGAAAAGCGACTATATCTCAGCATTGAGTTCTCTGATTCTATGAAATCACTGTCATTAGAAAGTTATGGATCTCAATGGGATTGTTTTTAACAAAATGATTTACTTCAAATAAAGTTATGAGATTTTAACCCAACCTCTCTTGCAGGACGTGTAGGATTTACATACTATGTTCCGATTTTATTTGGTCTTTCCTAATTTTATTTATAGTCTTACACAATTCTAAAATTCTTTCA
This sequence comes from Brasenia schreberi, assembly GCA_036023115.1. NCBI lineage: Eukaryota > Viridiplantae > Streptophyta > Magnoliopsida > Nymphaeales > Cabombaceae > Brasenia > Brasenia schreberi. The sequence goes on from JAYKKT010000079.1 coordinate 3,622,804, forward strand.
AATTTTATAGATAGTGGGTTTGTTTGCATAGATCAGGTGTACCGAATTTCATAACATTCAGAGCATAGAGTAGGGAAAGAAAAATCATTTATCAGGCATATGCAGAATGTAGAAAACCGAGTTTCAGTTTCTAGAAAATACGTGAATGCATTTGACCGAATTGAAATGTAATCTACAGTAATTAAAGCATAAGGATCTGAAATAATTCAAGAAAATTATCATTATAGCTTAAGTATAGAGGGGATTAGGGGATATAAGATCTTACAATGTATATTGGGGTAGAAGGAACTAATAATCAAACACATACAATGCATCAATAAGAATAAAAGAAATTGAACAACATAACCCTTCAAATATTACATCAAAGATAGAGACAACAATTCCTTAATTACAACTCCATTAAATTGAATAGAAGATAACAAGAGATTAAATGAATAGAGAAAGGAAGAAAAGACCTGGAGGTTGGAAGAAGACTCGGTGGCCAATGGAGGGTGGCCGACATCTCTTGGAGATAGGTAACACCTCCCCTTTTCTTCCTCTCCCTCCCTCTCTCTCTCTCTTTTCTTCTCTCTCTAGCTAAGGAATTCCTTGCTTTTTCTCTCTCTTTGATGATCTCTAATTAGCCTCTGAAGCTCCCCTTTATAGATTTTCAAGGAGAGGCTCTAGGGCCTTCCTTGGAACTTTTGGACTCATCATGCGAGACCCAATTTGGATATGGTTTTAAAAGATATTTCCAAACCTTGGGGTTGCACATGGGCTTGTAATGGTCCCCTCTTCGTCAAGGGTGCAACCCTAGGTGTAATCGGTCAAGACAAGTTGCACTTGGTGCGGTTTGACCATGGAGTATTGTGGAATCTGGTGCAGCCGTGTGAGCTTGGTGTGGTGGCTCACCCTTTGCTTGATGCCACTCAAGTTCTAAGCACAACCCATGGTGTATTCCGTCCCCTTATTGCCTTGGTCTGGCTCTTTTGACTTAGTTATGGTGTGACATGACTATCCTGCCCTCTAGTTTGGTCCTATTTGAGCTTGAATTGTCTTGAACTTAGGCAAGGTAACTTTGGCCAAACCATTTGATTTTGAATCGCCCAACCACATGCTTTAGCCGCTTTATGATCACCTGCTCCTTGGGCTTGACCATTTTGTATGATTTCAGTCATGTTTTAGCCCTTACTTGATTAAGATGTGAGCCGACTTTCATCTTGAGCCTTGGATTGAGTCTTGCCTGCTTAGGTCTGGTGTGGATTGGGTCGAGCCTTCTTGCCTTACTTGAATGCACTTTCCTTTGTAGATCCACCCTTATCTTCTTCTCGAAACTTTCGTCTCCTGTTGATTTGGACCTCGATCTATTTTGGGCAAATCAACATTTTCTTTTGTGTTTCAAAATTTGAATTTTATAATCCTGAGGTTTCAAAATATTTCTCAAAAACTTTTTTATTTTGAAAATGATGTATGAGATTTTATAAAATCCATAAGACATGTTCAAATAAATTTTTAAAATATGTCCCAGTTTGTTTTGAAAAATATTTTTAGGGTGCTTACAACTGAAAGCCAAACACACACAACATGAGTATTTATTTCCAATAGAGCAAAGAGATGTCTTTGATTGTGAGTGACACGCACATCGGGTACATGCGTGTGTACTCCACAAAGACATGTGTATGAGGCGCACGTCACTAGTGCTCCCAAAGTTAAGCTCGTGACACGCACATCGGGTATACATGTGTGTACTCCAGAGAAACACATTGTGTGGGGCGCACATCACTAGCACTCCCAGTGTTAAGCTCGTGATAAAGTTAAACTCTCTATCTAGAACAATGGTAGGGAGTGCCTAATATTGAGCTAATAATATGAGTTGTGTTTAAAGTGTTTTGAAACCACTTTTAATCCATATGGGATTCTAAATCGGAACAAGACCGTCGTTTCAAACTTGGTATTTTGGGTCACCTTATACTAATTGGGTTTGAGTTGAATCCATGTTGTGCTAGAATCCACATTAGTGTCATCGTGTCCCATTTGAAATGTTATGTGATGGCGTAATGTCATGGCTATTAGGTATATATTTGGCCTTGTGCTATATAAGAGTGTTGCTTTCTATTGTAGACATGAATTTTGTCATAATCAGAATCCATGAATTGAGAAACTTTTGGGTTTTATTTTGAGTTAAGAGAGAGAGAGAGAGAGAGAGAGGGAGAGAGAGAGAGAAAGAGAGAGAGAGAGAGAGAGAGAGAGAGAGAGAGAGAGAGCCGTGAGGGGAAGTATGACTGGTTGATGCTGGAGAAATTATTGATATATGCATGATCGAGTCAAGAACGGGTTGATTGCTCATATGAGGTCGAGCAACACCATCATAAGACGAACTTAGCATCTATTTCATACAATTTCTGGTGTACTTGAATTTTGTCTACGAATAGATTTTAAAAGAGCTCGAGTAATGACAGGATATTATGAGATGGACGATGTGTAACCATTAACCGCGATTCTTTTGCTTAGAATTAGAATCAAAACTCACTGTTGGACCCGTTGTTCTATGCTTGGAGGCATGAGTGAGCCTTGCAAATGGTATGTAATGAAAGGCTTTTGCTATTCAATTGTCCGTTCGAGGGGGAGGAGGAGGAGCACTGCATTACATAGCTCACAACCAACACAAAACTTCATTTGACTTTTTTTACAACAAATAGCATCATTATGGAGTACTACTCGATCTCTAGTTATTTATATTTTTTGTATCCATCTTGTTTCCATGAAAATGATCAAAGCCAAATAATAAGCACGATTACATATTTATTCGTTTTGGATGAAGTTGACATATACCATATTAGTTTGTCACTATATGACATAAACCATCTCCATTCATTACCATGCTCAAAAAACAGCCAACATGTTCACAATAATGCAAGTATCTTTTAGCATAATCTAACTTGATACACACTCTCTTTTATATATATATATATATATATATATATATATATATATATATATATGAAAGTAACAAGAACTAAGCCTTTTCCCATACTAAATATGGTAAACTACGTAGGTTCTTTGTTTTCATAGAGCCCGATTAGGTGTGATGCTAGCAATTAATTTAATATAAGATAGATCGTTCTTTATTGTTTCTTTCCAATACTTTTGTGATCTTCCTCTTCTTCTTTTGATAGTTTTACAATCTAGTTTCTTGTCCCTTCTTACTAAAACTTCATTTGATCATCTTTCAATGCGAACCATCTTAAACCCACGTTTTATCATCTATTTGTGTCACTCCTAATTTATTTTTAATAACTTCATTATATATACAATCTTTTCTTATGTAACCACTTATTCATCTCAACATCTTCAATTTTAGTCACAAACATCTTTTATACACATTTATGATTAATTGCTCAACATTCATAACCATAAAACATAAAAGTCTAATTATTGTCTATAATATTTATCTTGGTGTCTTCTTGTTATATATAATACCTACAAATAATACATGATCCACCTATGCATTTTAACCAATTTATACCTCTTCCTCCCTCTCTCTCTCTCTCTCTCTCTCTCTCTCTCTATCTATCTATCTATATATATATATACACGTGTGTGTGAAATATAAAAGAATTCTGTACAAGTTGCAACTGTTGACCTCGCATTCTACTTTTTGGGTTTTCTTTTATTTATAGAGTTTAATAATGAAGGGTAAAAGATTCGAGGGGATACAAAAGATGCTCTTACTCAACAATTTAAGCTCAACAAAATACGGCTTTCCCCGACAAGGAGAAATCCACATTTTGATGTGGCTACTCAAGACTTGAATTATCTGTCGAACATCCAAATCAAATTAATGGTTGCACGCAGACTTGCCCTAAGTGCTATGAAATAACCAATAAGCAATTAATGACCAACTCTTTCAGTTCAACAAAATTAATGGCTACGCGCAGACTTGTATTTGTCGAGCAACTACAAGTTCAGCTCGTCTAATTGGAGTCACATTCGGTTCATATTATGCTAAACTCAAGTGAGCTAACAAGCCAAACATAACCACCATCTCGAGTTGACGGAGGAGCCAGAAACTTTCCTTTATCCGTTTGTTCTGCTTGTTTACCAGCCCTACTTACAGTACACTATCGAATACAAAAACAACCAACATAATCTAGAAGGGTGACTGTGAATTCAGCAGTATAAACAAATAGTTACATGCTTTTGTTAGGAAAAGAGAAATGGAGAGATTAATTGAAATAAATGTCACCAGTAATCTGAACACGAACATTCACCACCTTTAAAGTGATAAAAACGATACAGATCTCTCAACACAATTTTGCAGCCAGTAACTTTGGCTGACCAATTTGAACACAGTATGATAATCACCACAAACGCGAAGGTTCTTGAAGATTCTCAAGGTAGAACCTGAAGGTGAGTTCAATAACCCAAAAGCAAGGGCCGATTTCTCACTATGACCCCAAAGGTTCTGCTCCTGCTCTTCATCATGTCATGCAACACAAAGGTCGTGCCCGCAACATAACCAATTCCCTTTGACCATATCCAAAAGAGTTTGAAGCTTGGCATAGATCTGCTCAGCCTGAGGGTGAGATCTGTCTCCCGTGCCAAAGGCATTCACTTCGTTTTTCACCTTAATCCAACTGCAACTTGGTATCTTCCTTATGTTGTTAGATATCATATGGCTCCTCACATTCTCAACATGCTCCCACCTACTCTTTGCAGCATACATATTTGAAAGGAGAATATGCGCAGAGTCATCATGGGGATCCAGCTCGAGAATGCGTTCTGCCGCATGCTTTCCTGCCTCCAAGTTCCCATGAATCCTGCACGAAGCAAGCATGCTTCGCCAGATCTGGATGTCCGGAGGCACCGCGTTTCTGATTTAAATTTCTCAGCATCATAAAACCTTCCTGCACGTCCAAGGAGATCAACAATGCACACAAAATGCTCTATGCCTGGAAGAATCCTCATCTCTTCTGTCATCAAATAAAAGTAGTGAAGCCCAAGATTGACGACCGCCACGATTGCAGGCAGAAAGAAGAGATAAAAGTGACATGGTCTGGGTTTACACCCATCTGCAACATTTTGTGTCAAAGGCTTACGTAGCCTTTCCAACATATCCATGCCAGGCATAACCTGATATCAATACATTCCATAGAATGCGGCCTCGATTATCTGTGGTTTCAAAGACTTCAACTGCGTCATCGATCATGGATCTGCTGACCAGCTTCTATGATGGCAATTCTAGCACTAGCTGCTAAACCACCTGAAACAGTAAACCTGTCTAATTCGAGGCGAGCACGATCCACCTCTGTGAACAATCTTAAGGCCTCCTCCCCACAACCATGGTGAGCATTTGCAGCGATAACAGCATTCCATGCAACAATGTCGTCAATGGCAGATTCCTTGAAGAGTTTATTACTGACATGAAGCTCACCGCACCTTGCATACATTGTAATCAGTGCATTTCGCACATAGTTGTGTGACTCGAACCCATACGACAACACAATGCATGGATAGGAAATCCCCACTTAACTAAATGTTCCTTTACCAGGTTACCTGACAGAATGTTTACCATGGTGGTGTGGTTACTCAGGTTACCACGCTTCCTCATCATATTAAATATTCTGATAGCCTCATCTGTTTCTTGGTTCCCAGAAAATCCTCCTATCATCGCCCTCCAGGACACAACATCAGGATCTTTGATACAAAGGAAGACCCTATTTGCATCTTCCATTGCTCCACAATTTCCATACATGGTGATCAAAGCATTGCTCAAAAGTTTGTTACCTTGGAGACCAGCACATATTATAAGAGAGTGAATGATTTTTCCTTCGGCTAGATAATCCGCGTTTGAACATGCTGATAGTAAACTAATGAAAGTAACATAGTTGACTTCCTTAAGTGTTTTTAGCATCTCCGAGAAGAGATCCAGTGCAGCAGTGAAATGATGGTTCTGAACATAACATGTGATCGTGCAGTTCCAAGAAATTAAATCTCTCTCAGGAATCAATTCAAAGATCAACTTTGATTGTGCTGATTTACCTGAGTCATAATACATTGTGACAAGAGCATTGCCAACTGAAACAGTGAAAACAAGCCCGACCTTAACTGCATGCCCATGAACTCCCATTCCTCACTTCAAATTTGTGGAGCTACCGCTACATGCAGTTATTAGTTATTACACTAGACAATGTTGTTGAGTTCGGCTCCGAATTGGTGAGACGCATTTGGCCAAAAGTCATAAGACGCTCATCACATGAACCATTCTGGGAATATGCAGATATCAAAGAATTCCATGTGATTGTGTCACGCTCTGCCATGTTTTCAAAGACCAGAGATGCACCCTCCAAGCTTCCTTGATTCCCAAACATTGCAATCATAGCATTGCAAACAGAAACATCTCTTTGAAACCCAGTAGTCACAGCGTGACCAATCACCTGAGAACCTAAGAGCTCGTCTCCAAAAGATCCACATGAACTGATCACTGCAGCAAAAGCATTTTCGTTGGCACTAATCCCTTGAAGTCTCATCTTGCGATAAAGATCAATTACACTATCAGAAACACCATGTCTTGCATATGCCACCATCATTGCAGTCCAGGAAACTATATTCCGGTGAGGCATTTCATCGAAGAGCTTCCTTGCAACTGAAACCACAGTGCAATACGTCGCATAGAGATGCAAAAGTGCCGTTGAAACAAATACGTCAGCCAATAAGACGCTCTTGAAAATGAGAGCATGCAATTGAAAGCCACTGTCACCAAGTGACAACCTAGCGCAGGCAGTGAGTATTGTGGCAAGAATGAATCCGTTCACTCTCAGTCCATGTTCCTGCATGAGACAGAAAATCTCCATGGCTTCTCAGTGGCGATCAAGTCTTACATATCCCGAAATTAGAGTGTTCCAAGTAGGCCCGTTTCGTCGAGTCATTCCGTCAAACACAGGGTGTGTGTAACTCATGCACCCACGTTTAGCATACAAATCAACCAAATTATTGGATTGGAAAGTGCCTAAATTGACAAAACCCTTCACGGAGAGGGCGTGGATGGCTTTGCTAAGGGTTAGAAAGGTTATGCCGCTGAAACCATGAAGGAGGAAGGTGGGTAGGTCGAAATTTTGTGTGGAATGAGGGGGGTGACTGATATTGCTCTCCTCGTGACGATGGTAAGGGTGAGTGAGAAACTGCATTTACAACTGGAAACACCTCAAAAAAATTTAAAATAAAAAATTTTCAATCTTTTAGAAAATTGTCTTTTTTTTTACAGCTTTTCAAATAAAAATACTCAAATGAACTCATTCCTCCATCGGAGTTTTGTAGCAACCTCAAAATGAGGCATATTGCATCCCTCTCGAAAAAAAACAAAATTGTACAAAATTGTACAAAATTAACTATTTTGCCCTCAAAACCAAATTAACACGATTATACCTTTTTAAATGATTGTCTTCAAAGAAAGGATGATTTCAAATAACTCTTTTTATATAAACAAATGAAAATGAGAACCTTGGAAATCAAACCCAAAAATGTTTACAAATTTATAAATTTACAAAATTTCCAAAACCTTGAAATTCAAAATTATATCAAATTTAAATCAGACCTTAGAAATTCGCCCAGTTGAGAAGAGTCTCGTTTCGAGACCTAATACCCAAGGGTTAAAGTAGTTTGATATCCTACACCTATTAGAGTGGTTAAAGTGGTTCGATACTCTACACCCATTTAAAGAGGTTAAATGGTAAAGGTGGTTAAAGAATGACTCATAGAGCAAAATAGGTCACCCTTGCAAACAGAAACTGGGAATAAAACCTAGTGCTTCCTAAAAATATTATTCGATTTCATTAAATTTGATGTTTTCAAATATAAAAATATTTTTTTATATAAAGTATTTGAAATCATACCTGTCATATATAAAACTCAGACCGAAAGGAGGCAAATTCCCTAGAAAGAGGAGGCGGTATGGACCAAAAAGATAACGACCTAGCACCTACCAATTTCGGCACTGCTGGGCAAGGTAACCTATCATTTTTAGTTTCAGGTATTAAAAAGGAAGGTCGGTGTCAAAAAAGAAAAGTCGATATTCAAGAAAGAAAAGTCGACGTTCAAGAAGGAAAGTCCGTGCCCAGAAAGGAAGGTTGGAGTCTAGGAGGGAAAGTCATTGTCATCCATGAAAAAGAAAGGTAATACTCGATTTGGTAAGCTGTGATGTTTAATTTAGTAAGCCACCAAGATAGAAATTTACTACTCTCGGCATAATGAATCATATGACCTGCCATAAGTAACTTTGATACACAATTTGGAAACTCACCAAGGCATAAAAGGCTGATCGATTTCATCAATGCTTACCTACCTAGTTTAGCATCAAAGGATTAAGCAACTTACCTTATCAAGCTTCATCAAATGAGCAACTCCACTTACCATGTCAAGTACAGTAGCCCCTTAACTGGATATACATGATGGCCGAATCCATCAAAAGGTACCTTACTTTTCCAAATAGTCAACCAAATTGAGTAAGTAGCCAACATGACCCGTATCAAGTTAAGGCAACCTCGATATGAACAGCAGAAGGCCAATAGCTTGATTGAAATCATCATCTCCACTTACCAATTAATGTCAACCTTAAAGGAAGAAACAACAACTTACCTTCTCAATTATAGCTGACTTTAAATGAGACCCTCTATTTATCTGGCCGACCTTGGTACGTGGACTTCAATATAGAAAGTAAATCCTAGCCGACTATGACAAGTGGACAACTAAGTAAGTCCTAACATGGTTGCAACTGACTTTGGCAAGTGGACTTCAACATGGAACGTCAACCTTGGCCATGATGTCAATCCAGTTTGAGTCAGTAGGATTTGGCATCTCGTGATTGTTGAAACAACTTGGCCAAACTCATTAAACCCACTTACCTTGGCCGACCTAGCTGCACCAACCTTGGCCGAATCCACTTGACTTTCAAGTCCTAGCTGAACCCAACTGCACTTATCATATCAAATGGAGTAGATTTTTGGCAAAAAGGGCCAACATTCACTTACCAATTTCAGCTACTTTAATTAAGATAACTTGCCTTATAAATAGCTGTAGCCAATAGGCAACCTTTAGCCTATAAAAGGGGCCTCAAGGGGGTTGCAATTCATCAACAAACCATCATCCGAGATCAACCAAGCCAATCTCAAAGTCATCCATCCAGCAATCTCACGATCCAATAAGAGGGAGAGAAAGAGAGAAAGAGGAAGAGAGAAAGAAAAAGGTAAAGGTTCGCCGCCAACCTCCACTAGCCGATTCTTCCACCACAAGTCCACTCTTCTCTTACTTTTTTTCATTATTATCTCTCTTTTTATTAACATTAATTGAATTGTAATTAAGGAGCTCATGACTCCATATTAATGTATCACTTAAGAATCATATGTTGCTCCGTCTCTTTTTCATTCATATGCTATTTGTTATATATTTTAATTTCGATCATTTCTACTCCATAATATAACATAAGATTATATACCTCTTAATCCCCTCTATGCTCATGTGGTAATTAAAATTTTATTTATTTTGAAGATTAATTTTTAATTTGGACGAAAACACATACACGAATTTGAAAAACTAAAAACCTATTTTCTGCACTCTGCATGCCTCTGATAAATCAATTTTATTTCAATATCCCATACTCCAAATGTTCCAAAACTTTGCACATCTAATCTACACACACCAACACACTTTCAATAAAATTTTTAAGAATTTTAGGCTTGTGCAACATCACAAATAAAATCAGAATAGATTCTATAAAATCTGCAGTTCTTGTAACAGAGGTTGGGTAATAATCCCATATCTTTGTACACAGTAGACTCCCATTAAAAAGGTGAAATTCATAGCTTTCCAACAAGATAAATTTCATAGAAATCGGAGATTGAAGCATAAAGATATTATCATTTTTCTAAACCTCTTACTTTCTGGTATAAGTCTGTCTCAAAAATCTAAGTAGGGTCTATTTTTGGATTAATTGAATAAATCTATAACATATAAAATAAAAATAAAAATAAAAATAGATTTTTGAATCTACGTATCAAACTCTTTAAAATTTTGAGAATTTTTGGAGATTTAGAAGTTGTTCAAAAACAATCAGAAAGAAGTATTTGAAAACAGAACCAGTTTCTGTTTTTCAAGACTTAAACGTTTTTGAGTTAAGAAGCAAAATCACGATTTTATCAAACTTTTAAAATTGAAATTTGGTTTTGAAAACTTATCAGATCTCGATCGATTTTTGAAGTGTCTAAGTTGACCCTTGAGCATCAGTTCAAGAAGGCCTATGTTGACAAAAATTCACTTGCCTACAATCACTACACGAAGTCAGAAAATCAACTTTGCTAGTTTGAGCAAACTAGTTGGCACGCTCGTGCACACGACATAGTTTGGAAATTTAATTTCAAGTCTCTACATAAGCTTCGGAATCAAAATTCATATCTACAACAACTCAATCGATGGAGGATTTTGATACCAAGATCGTCGTAGGACGATTTCTGGAGCAAGCCGGTTCTCCCCCCCTCCCCCCCTCTCTCTCTCTCTCAACGGCCAGTTAGGTATTGGACCAGGCCTAACGTCATGAGAGGTTGGGTTTACTACATTCGGGAACTAATCAGGAACAAGTTGTAGTAGTCTCCACCAGGCTGTTAAACGAGCCGAAAACGGTCTGCTGGTGCTAGGCTCGTCCCCGACCCTAGGGGTTACTTTGTGTTCATCTATTTATATGTTTTAACCTGTTCGAGAGCGGTTCGTTGCTTCATAACGAGCTATGCGTGAACTCACGTTTGTGTTTGTTTTAGCTCGTGTTCGAAATAATATTTTGGTATTACCGATAAAATGCATATTTTACCTGCAAATGATCTACCGTAACCTTGAAATGAACCGAAAAGTACAAAAGAAGTCCACAAGAGTTTACACATTAAAGATGAGACAAACCCTTGGCAAACATCTTCTCTTTCACATCAACTTTTGCAATTTGAGCAAAGCTAAACGACACTGTTCAATGTTTAGCTCAGTTAAGGTCACAAACTGACCAGCTGGGAAAATGCCAACACAGAGACTCTCTGAGCAACTCAGTTTGTTTACTGGCCCAGGCTCGGCAGAGTTGCCAATGATGTAATATTTGGGGCTTCGAAATGAGGACAACCAGCCAAGCTAGCCTCTTCATGGCTCATCTATCTCACTGGGCTGTTGTTTGCTTGTTTAATCATTTTAGGTGAGCTGAGCTCATGCTGACAAGAGTTGTGATCTAGTGCAGCTGAACATGTTCTTGCTTGTTAAACCTAAAAGAGCTTGAAATTTCATTCAATTTTTTTTTGTGAAAAAGGAATAAGCTTCTTAGTTTTCTAATGTGATCTTTTATATATGTTAACACAAAAACCGCAAGGATCTGAAGAGCCACTTTTAAAAGTAATTTTCCTTCTCCCAACATGAGTACGTACAAGAAACATTGCGAGACAATATGAAAATTGATAAGTAATGAGTCATTATTATTAGTAAGGTAAAAATAATCACACATTAACAAACAAATACGAAGAACTCATTCTAAAAATTAACCACAAGCATTATGAGCCACTACTCTAATATTAGGAGTTAAAATGAGCCAAATAGCTATCTAAAGAGGTAAATAAAGATACAAAAATAAATCTACTCTTAACTATAAAAGGAGGTAGTTGTCCATCTTCAAGAATCATCTATAATACACATATCATGAGCTTGTTTATTTCATTTCCTTTGTTTTCCCATTCACTTTTAGTTAATTTTTTTCTCATTGTCCTTTACTTTCTTTGTGAGTTTGGTCTTTTTGCATCTAATTGCACAATCAAACCCGCTCCCACTAATATACTCATTGCCCCAAGTTCACATATTCTCCAAAAATTCATCCTTGAGAGGAACTTCCTGATTATTGAATGTCTAGAAAGTTTGTCTCGTGTTCTCAATTAAGAATCACTTATGGAAGTATCCAATGCTTTAATCGGCTGAGTATGTCTTCTTAAGAAAAAGGTTATAATTCAATTTATTCTTATTAGAATTGGACTGTCTAGAAAGTTGGCTTTAAATAGTAGAGGCACAATTACACATCTTTTCTAATGTGAACGAGGAACTATAAATACTATTCTTCATGTAGAAATTTATTTTTGAAGTCATATAATAAAAAACTTTATTATAGCACAAGTATGAAAGAATAAAAAAGGTCAAAATGTACTAATAGACTAAAATAGTTTCAAGCCTACATAAGCTTAGGAATAATTTTACCATGTTAGTTCAATGAAGCAATACTAAGATCTAGTCAACTTACACTTCATTTCAAAAAGGCATGATAAACACTTAAAAATTTTGTAAATTAAATTTTAAATAGAGATTCCAAATTACAATCATTGGAAACATTTTAGATTGATATTTAACCAAATGTGTATATCATTTGGGTGGGGTTCAATTAGATACTAAGTCAAAGAACTTCATGTTTCTCTATACTTAAACCATACATGTCGATTGGGTTTGGTTAGATCTCTAATCATCCAATCTTTTCCATTCCTACTGATTACTTGCTAACCATAAAGATAACAAAATTGTTGTATGCCATGGATAACAAAGAACCTAATTTGATAGTAGTCAGACAATGAATTGAGACCCACAATGTGAGGGTCCACATGAACATGTAAAAGGATAATTCCTATGAATTATTTTCTTATGCTTATTGGAAGAAAACAAGAGAGTTTTGATGAAAACTAATAAAACCTCACCTCATAAAACAAGAGCATACTAAAGGGATCTCCCTAAATCTTCTACTTTTATTTATATGTAATCATATTTTTCTCTTTTCTTGGTAAGAACTCTCTCATTTCTTAGAACCCATGTAAGTTGCTTTAATTAGATATTAGAGAATATTTTATTTTCTTAACATATAGTCACGGTTAAGAAAACAACCAGGAAAGAATTATAAAATTGGGCAAAAATCAAGCTAGACGGGAAATTAAATAAGGTGATTGATTGGGTGATCAATGTCTAATGCCTTATGCTCTTCTTGTATAGATCTCCAAAGGAAATTTTGAAGAAGGTTTTCAAATGTTATCAGTTCCTCTTCTTAAGTGTGTCTTTCTGTATTAGAGAAATTGGTTTTATCTTAAAGAACTGAGTGACTTCAGTTACTCATTCTTAATTAGTCAACTCACAAGCATAATTTCTACATTCTTTCCTTTCGAGACATGATTCAAATGATTATTTACATAACCACTCCCCTTTCAAGTGTTCTTTTGAAGATCCCTCTAGAGGTTTGGGTTTCGTGCTCGATTTTCAGTATTAACAACTATGTGGTTCATAGGCTATAGGTTGAGGTATTGAAGTATGAATCTTTAATATTGAATTTGATTTATTAAGATATCTAATCTTAAATCAATAGACAATTTCTTTATGAAGATGTTTTAGCGTGAGATATATTGATGCTTTTTTATCACCAAATGAGCCCTTTTTCCTCTTTGGCAACAAAAAACCCCATAAAAATCTTATGCAATTGGCTTCTTGTATCTACCAAAAATGTATCTTAAAAAAGTCTAAAAGAAGAGAAAATTATATTCACTGCTTTTTGTAATGCACAAGTGCTTGAAGTGAATTCAATGAGGATTTTGTCTCTATTATCGTAAAAAGCAGAATTTGCTTGAAAATCATTGATATGTTCATTATTTCAAAGTGACCAAGATTTTGAAAAACGATCTAGCATCCTTGTGTGCATTCTAGAAGTACGTTGACATTTACATCCTTCATGACAACTTATTGTGAATATATTTTGTAAAATCTTAGTTTTCAACATATAAAATGAATCTTTATTTTTGTCTTTTGGTAAATTTATATTTAAAAATTATCAAATGTCTCTATTAGCTTGAAACATGATATGTTTTAATGATTGTAGTAGTTGGAGAATGTCATATTGCTACACTTATTTGTTGGTATTAGTATGAATCTTTATTTTTTAACTCTATTATCATTAGTCCATGCTCGAAAAAGAAACATGTAGGCAATTTCTCTGGAATTATCTTATCCTTTTTTCCTACATTGTAAAATCTAATAAAATTGATTTTAGATTATCAAATATGTATATGCTTAATTACTAAAGCAAAGGATTTGTAGAGGTTAGTGTTTGGTCAACTCTCAAACTGTCTCAAATTTTGATTGCACAAATCATGATTCCAGTTTGATGGTTTTTGTTTTATCTCTCTCTATATGTCAAATATGCATATTATGCAACTACCTTGAATATGCTTTTTTTTTTAGGTACACCCCAAGAGGTTAAAAAGGTTAAAGCTAGAGTAGTGACTAAGACTGCTTGTGCAGATATCTTGTATACATTTAGATAGACAATATATGATCACATAGAGTAGTGAGTTTTGATTTTTCAAAAATTATAACAATTTGTGTTGATGTTTGATAGAGGTATGAGAGTTTGGAAATGAATCTTTAGAAAAATGTCCGAGATAACATCAATCCATTATGACTCTTATAGGTTTGAAAATTCATATACTGCAGTGAAAATTATAAATATAAAGAAAGATGATAAGACAAAATAAATTAGGAAAGGTCGCCATAATTTGGATGTTTTTTTCTATAATTTTGATTTTAAAGTTGGAGTCACTAATAATCTTCCTTTACATGACTTAACATGTCAAAACAAAAGAAACTGCTTCTACTTTCCACATTGAAGTCCCATCAAAATCCAAATAGGCATATATGCTTGTCTTAAAGATTACACCATGCATGTCCAAGGATGAACAAGTTGGGACCACATGGAAATGACTCATTAAATTACTTATAATTTGTTTAATGGTACTTACTACTGAGATAACTATAATAAAGCTAGAGCAAATATGTGTGCCAAACCTATACTTTTGGGAGGGGTGCATTTATTAGATAAACGATCAATGCAAAAAAAATAAATGTGGACATGGACACAATATATATGGTATGTACATACTCATTCATGCTCTAATCTTCTTAAAGATTTCAATCTTTCAATTTTGAAGGTCAATGATTCAAATATGTACAACACAAAAATAAATAGTACCATGTGTATTTAATGTAATTGTAAAAATTATCAATATATTCTTTTGCTTTTTGAATTTCAACCATCGATTTCATCAATCAAATGGATGAGATTTCTGAGAATACTTAAGAATAGATGAGTGTGTGTATTTACCACATTCTCTCTATATAGTGGTAGATGTACCCACCTAATTCATGTACAAGTATATTTAAATACAAGTCTGACTAAACATCTCCCTTGTTTGGACATGATGAATTATGAAAATAAACATAAAAAGTAAAAATACTAATCTATATTTTAACATTACATTCAATGCATTATGTGCATCTTCACCGTTGATCATACCAATATTTTAATTTTAAGTAGATTTGTAGATCTATTGGCTGTGCGTATTTACTACATTCCCGATACGTGTGTAGAGAGAGAGATCCGACAACCCGATTAGTTCTGCCCAGGTCCGACACGTTTATATTGCCTAGTCTTTAGGCGGGAAAACACAACGGCCGATTGAAGATGGTACTTTCGTGATTAATTTCATAAACTTGACTCTTTCAGATCGCGTTCAATGCATATAAACGTCCGTTCTTCACTTCCTCTCCCCCGGCCTTCGTCACAGCCTTCTCCTCTGAATCCCGCCCTCGAAGAAAACCCTAACCCTAGAAGCCGTACATCTCCTTCCTCTCCGGCGACTCATTCTGGCGGGATCGTAACTGAAGCAAGCGACAAAGAAGCCGGAAGTTGTAAGCACTTCTGTTCTTCTCCCGATCTACTCACGGATATTCTTGAAACTCTAACCCTAATTTGTGATTTTGCCCCTCTTTAGATATTTCTGAAACCCTAGCGTTAGAATTCACGGTTTTATTTCCTTTTTCCTTGCAGAAGATGGATTGATCAGTGGAAAAGCTTGATATCACGGGGAAAACTGTGCGTTCTCTGATTATTTCTGGTCCTGTTTGTGTTTCTCGATCCTAGGGTTTCCGTTTTGGGTTGATGGCAGATAACCGAAACGGTTTGTTGAAACCATCTGATGGCTCTGGTACGGCAAAGGGGGCTGGATCTTACGCTATCAACATGGAGATGTTTAAGAAGAGACTGAAATCATTCTATGCGAGTTGGAACGGACATAAGCAGGATTTCTGGTCAAATTCTGGTGCCCTGGCGGTAGCCACGCCTCCAACTTCCGACGATCTCCGCTACCTCAAATCATCGGCCCTCAATATATGGTTGCTTGGGTATGAGTTCCCGGAGACCATCATTGTCTTCACGCAGACGCAGATTCACTTCATCTGCAGCCAGAAGAAGGCCTCTCTCTTGGAGACCCTCAGGATTCCGGCCAAGGAAGCTGCCGGTCTTGAAGTCGTTATTCACGTCAAGGCCAAGAACGAAGATGGAGGGGTTCAGATCGAGAGCGTGTTCGAGGTGGTGCGAGGATCCGTTGGAGGTGAGCCTCCGGTGGTAGGACACATCGCCAAGGAAACCCCTGAAGGAAAGCTTCTGGAGTTGTGGGCGGAGAAACTAAAGGGTTCTGGATTCGAGCTAGTAGACGTCACGAATGGTTTCTCTGAATTGTTTGCAGTGAAGGATGAGACAGAGTTGCTAAACCTGAAGAAGGCTGCGTTCTTGAGTGCTTCTGTTTTGAAGAATTTCGTTGTGCCCAAGCTTGAGGTGATCATCGATGAGGAGAAGAAGATTTCACACTCGACACTCATGGATGACACAGAGAAGGCCATACTGGACCCCTCAAAGGCAAAGGTGAAGCTTAAATCCGAGAACGTTGATATCTGCTATCCGCCCATCTTTCAGAGTGGTGGGGTGTTCGATCTCAGACCGAGCGCATCAAGTAACGACGACAATCTTTGTTATGATGCCACAAGCGTTATTATCTGCGCCATTGGTGCTCTCTACAATAGTTACTGCTCTAACGTTGCTAGGACGTACTTGATTGACGCAAACAGCACGCAAAGTAAGGCATACATGGTTCTCTACAAGGCCCAAGAAGCAGCAATTGCTGCATTGCGGACAGGAAACAAGGTCAGTGACGTTTATGCTGCGGCCCTGAAGGTGGTTCAGAGCGAAGGGCCAGAGTTTGCTCCCCATTTGACGAAATCGGCCGGGACAGGGATTGGAATCGAGTTCCGTGAATCGGGCCTTAGCTTGAACGCCAAGAACGATCGTGTCCTGAAGCCAGGCATGGTTTTCAACGTCTCACTAGGGTTCCAGAATCTACAAGCAGCGACTAGCAATCCGAAGACAGAGAACTTTTCTCTCTTGTTGGCAGACACCGTGGTGATCAACGAGAAGGGGCCCGACGTGGTGACCGCTAGTATTTCTAAGGCGTTCAAGGACGTGGCCTACTCTTTCAACGAGGATAAGCCTGAGGAACGGCCAAAGCCGAAGATTGAAGTGAATGGTGTGGAGGGGTTTTCATCCAAGGCCACACTCAGATCAGACAACCAGGAGATGACAAAGGAAGAGCAACGCAGGCTTCACCAAGCAGAACTTGCACGGCAGAAGAATGAAGAGACTGCCAGAAGGTTGGCCGGAGGTGGGTCTTCCGCCGGTGATGGCCGGAATTCCGCTAAATCTCCAACCGACCTTATTGCCTATAAGAACGTAAATGATGTACCATCAACGAGGGAGTTGATGATTCACGTCGACCAGAAGAATGAAGCTCTTCTCCTGCCGGTCTACGGCATGATGGTTCCTTTTCACATTGCAATGGTCAAGAGCGTTTCGAGCCAACAGGATAACAGGACATGTTACATTCGGATCATCTTCAACGTTCCGGGGACGGCATTCAATCCCCACGATGCGAATTCTCTGAAGTTTCAGGGTTCGACATATCTGAAGGAGGTTTCCTTCAGGTCGAACGATCCTCGACATATCAGTGAGGTGGTGCAATTGATCAAGACTCTGAGGAGGCAGGTTGCTTCAAGGGAATCTGAGAGAGCTGAGAGGGCTACTCTGGTCACACAAGAGAAGCTTCAACTCTCCAGCAAGTTCAAACCGATCAGATTGTCCAACTTGTGGATCCGTCCGGCTATGGGAAGCCGGGCGAGGAAGCTCACCGGTACACTGGAGAGCCATCCGAATGGTTTCAGATATTCGACTGCAAGGCCAGATGAGCGTGTGGACATAATGTTTGGCAACATTAAGCATGCATTTTTTTCAGCCAGCAGAGAATGAAAAATGATTACAGTTCTGTATTTCCATCTTCACAACCATATTATGGTAGGAAATAAGAAAACCAAGTGATGCAGTTTTATGTTGAGGTAATGGACATGGTCCAGAATGTTGGAGGTGGTAAGAGATCTGCCTAAGTGACCTTACTTGCTTGAAGAAGAACAAAGGGAGGAGATAGGAAGAAGGAAAAATGAATGTGGAATTTCAAGTTTCTTGTGAATCGGGTCATCGATCTCTGGGGACAACCCAATTCAATGGTCTTGACCTTGAGTTTGATCAACCTCTGAGAGAACTTCTAAGCCTCTGGGGTGCCTCATAACCTTCAGTATTTATTGTCTTACTTCAGCCTGTCTTGTTTGAACTGATAGAGACTTTTCCTTGTTGTCACACTAAGTGAGATTGAGATTGTGAATCTCGAAAGGGTTGGGCTCGGCCAGAAGAACTTTGACATGGCTATAGTCTTTAAGGACTTCAGAGTGGGATGTCCTCGAGGATTGATTCCATCCTTCCACATCACTCGATGGCATCAAGGAATGGCTTGACACAATAGACATCAAGTATTATGAGGAGCGAAGTTGAATCGGGCGCGTCGGATCCTAAAGACTATCACTAATGACCCATGCAAAGCTTTATTGAAGGTGGTGGTTGGGAGTTTCTAGGAAAGCGCGTGCACCAGATCGGAGGGATCCCAGAGGGGGAGCCCTAGCCAAGAGGCCGAAAATGAGGTAAATACAGAAGGATTCGGCATAAAGTAAAATTAGAAGAGGATTTGTTGGGAGTTTTGGACTAGAGAAAAAAATTGTTGCAGATCTGGTGGTGATCTGAACCGTTTTGGGCGTTCCTGGTTTTCTCCTATGCTTCCTTCTCGAGTCTTTTGTAAATTAAGATCGATAGTGACGCTTTTCCGTGTTCAGTCGTTTCTTTGATTCTTCAGGATCACATCTTCTGTTAATCTACGAGGTTTATGTGTCTTAGAAACTATTGGCTTTCTTGTTTGTAGATGATTACACTTTAGTACCTTGGTATCTTTGCTTCTGTTTTTTCTTGAAGTGTTATGCGTTCCCCTGAAATTTCTGAACCACATGTAAAACGCAAGTCCTTTTTACCTCTTATTTGTGCATCTGCCTTGCTTTTATTTTTCTTTGCTTTTTTTGGAAGGGAGACGGAAGGTAAAGTTATAGTTAAGTTCACCTTTGAGTTCATTAGTTGTTTTCCGGGGTCCCAGTCTATCTATATCCCATACGGTGGCAAACGATTGTCCAGTTAGGTGCCTGCAAAATAAGAGAAGATGGAGTAGGATACCAAGGTCTTCTCTTTTTATCAAAGGAGAGTTTCATTATCGTTTATCAAATGAAAGGATACGGACGGCTAAAGTAGCCAGCTATCATCATTTAACTGGGTATCCTACTCATATTTCCGACATCAACGATACAAACCAAGGTCACAGAATATTCAATCGCTGAAGTGTCATGCACTAAGAGAAGATGAAAGATGTGTGATTGGTCATGCATCTGCCCTTTCTGATGCCACTCGTACTGTTTGTTCGACAATACTTGTTTTGCTTTAAATTATTTACTCATTTCTAGTTATCTATATACGCAACCCTATAAAGGCTAATAGGGCTAGCTGGTCCTACCTGCCAACCCATGGGTCCCTCTAGACTGCCGTACAAACCACCACCATTCAATGCTATTATTGACATTGGTGTCGAATGTATGTAAATTTGGATGCACTATGTTCCACACTTGAGTTGCTCTAGCACATGACTGTCTTTATGATTCTCATTTGCATATCCAGAATGTGTTGTCTTGTAAGCCACATCTTTGTTTCAAGTAGGAACCTCATCATGTAAGGCTTTACATATACTCGGACCTTGCTTGGGGTTCGTAGTTTCCAAAGTGCATTTCACAGTCGCTTGTTGATTTGAGAGGAATAAATAAGAGGAACTGAAAATTGAATAACCTGATGATAGAAATTATAACTCGCTTTGTACTCAGACTACCATAGTTCACGGAATAGTTATCCGATTTAGTTAGATTCCAATAAGGATCGATTTTTTTGATGCAGGATGATTTTTGTGATCTTGGATGAGAAGGAGCTCCTTATTCTAGTCTCATTCCAGCTTCCATTCCCACACTGTAATTGGCATACCAAAGCTAGATCCTTATTTAGGATTTCATTATTTGGAATTCAAAAGGGTATAGACTCGGAATCCATGGATCTTGTAGGATATCAACAGTTTGGCCATCTCAAATTTTCCATACAAGTCCTTTTTCTACAAACTTACTTCCTTCGAGAATACTTCACCATCCCCAAGAAGCATTGTTGTTTGTACTTGCATTCATAAATCAAATTGGCTTTATGGAAACGAATTTGGTTTTATGTTGTACTAGAATCGACATTCTTATAGTGTAACTCATCAACTTGATACCTAATAATTCACACAATTTTGAATGACTTTCTTGTTTTTGTATATGAGTATCTCGTCCTTCATTTTTCATGTATTTTTTGTTTCTTCATATTTTATTAAACAATTTTGTCTGTTCTTCTCTTAGAATTTTTTATATTTTCATATGAATATTGTTTGGTCTTATATATTTTTTAACTTTCATATGTTTAAGAGCTTCTTTGACTTTGTTTCTTTGAATATATTAGAAGTTGTGGTTTATACTCTTATGATTTGGTTAGTTCTCTTAGGTTAATACTAGCACCTATATTTTCACTAAAAAACTTATATAATTACTTTTTTTTATCTATTTTTCATATCATCACTTACCACTAGAATATTTTCATTCTCATTTTTAGTGCATCTAACAAAAGTAAAATCCTTAGTTTTCTTATCTCTAGTCTTAGCTATCCTAAAAATATCTCTTTTATCTTCTTTTGAGTTGAGTTTTTTTTATATAAAATTCTCTCAAACTTTAGTTTTTGCTTCACTAACGGTCTTTTTCGTTTATCTCTTTGCTTTCTTATAAGCCTCTTAAGTTCCATTAGTCTTGTAGATATAACGCAATTTATAACATTCACTCTTCACCTTAATTTTATATTACACCACCTCACTCTACCACCAAGCTTTCTTTTATGTGGATATGCCACTTTTAGATTTACTTAAGAGAACTTTTTATTTAAATATATCTTTGCTTTCTCTCTTTTTCTAACGGTCTTTCTCTTTTTGCTTTCTTATAAAGGATCTCTTTGAAGAACTTTTTATTTAAATATAGCTTTTTCTCATTTTGGCGGTTCCATTATTTAGTGTGAATAACTTTATACACTCTTTGTCTATAATTTTACTTGCAAATATATAACTGAAGGTGGATGTTGAGTAGTTAAGCTTTCTTCTGTAATTACCTTACAATTCTTACAATACGATCTATCTTTTCTTCTTAGGCAAAATAATAAATTTATGTTTGTGACAAGCCAGTCTTATAAGTAATTAATTGTTCATCTCATTTTTCGAAAATTGTATTTTACTATAAAGAGATCATATTTTATAAAAAATTTAAAATTTCATTACATACATTTCTTATTTAAATCACAAAAACCATAAATATCTTGATATCACAATACCTTTTTTGCCCACATGTCTATTTAGATCTCCTCTCAAACAAATTATTGTAGAATTCTTTGAATTACCTGATCTAATTCATCCCAAAACACCTTCTTTATGCTATTTTATAGTCCTACTTAAAGATCACAAGCACAAACTATATTCAAAGTCACTACTCTTAACACTATTTTCACCATCATAATTCGATCACGTTACCATCATATGTTTACTACATTATTCTTTAAATATTTATTTATAATAATACAAACTCTGTTTCAATATTTTTCCTTTCTTAAGTACAATAATTTAAAATCTATACTTTTAAATTTTCTTTGTTTTTTCACCCACTTACTTTGTCTCTTTTAAATATAGAATGCAAATATTTCCCTTAATCATAATATCTATCATTTCCATTATTCTGCTAGTAAAATATTTTTATATTTCAAATACGTACACCAATCTTATTATTGAAAAATGCTTCTTTATCCCTCTTGTTTGTCCAAAATGAAAATACAAAGATCCTTTATGTAATTAGTTCACTACATTAGGATGGCAATATGGTGAGACTAACTTCTTTATTCACATTGTGCATGATGTGGAAACCTTCTTTACAATTGATTCACTATATATGGACCAAGACATAGAGGTCCTTGTTTACTCTTTAATGTATTTGGGTTACACGGTGCATTGCTAAGGGGAGATGCCCCAACAAAATGTCCAGAATCTATGATAAATCTTACAAAGTTTTATGCTGGTTATCGGAAACCAAACATTACCCTCCTCCTCTATTTGAGTTTGTGACTGATCATGCAAGAGTGATCTCTTATATGGACGAAAGTACCCATAAGTAGAGGAGTGCTACAACAAGTTAGTGAGCTTTGATGAGCCTCACCTGCACTAGAAAATCAAGGATTCTGAGAAAAAGAAATCAATAGTGTATGGTTTAAGCACTTGTTGCTTTGGCCAGTACAAACCAAGAACCCTTGGTCCAAGATTGGCCCCATGACTAGGAGAGCCTGGTTGACCCAAATCAACTCAAACACTGGCTGAATCCGAGTTGATCAAGCCTACTCTGACCATAGACAAAGAAGGGCCACTGCTGTGCTCCCACGTAAAGTCTTCGCTAGAAGAAACAGTCCAAACTCCCACGTAGTCGGACTTCCTATGAGGATTGGCTAAATGCGGACCTAGTCCATTATGGTCATGATTCGGAGAAACTAGATGTCAATCTTGTTAGCATACTCCCTAAAACGACTTCCCTACGAAGTAGTTCAACAAACTACAACTTGATGGGGGATATTTAGATCCCGACTAGGCCGTTATGGTTGAAGACACGAGCTCATACTCATGACTGATGTTACTTTCCGGAAGCTAGCCAAACCAATGGCTGAACATCTATGGTCATTTCACGTTAAAGTTTGCATTAATCAAAAAGTAATGAAAGGACTCTTTATTGATGATGGGAAATGACACATTGAGGAAACTACCGCAAGAAAGAGAAAGATCTGACTGCCATTCACGTGACCATGGCTTACTTCAGATGCGAGTCATTGAAGCCACTAGGCATGTTCATTGCTGAGGTTGAAGTGGGTAGTAGGACATTGGTGACAACCTTCTCTATTATGAAGACAAAGCCTTCTTATTCGGTGCTACTCAAACATAATTGGATCCATACCAACATGTGCATTTCATCTTCATCGCATTAGAAACTGATGTTTTGGGACGATGATCGTATTGAGGTAGTCAATGTGTAGTATCATCAGCTGTTTTCTTTTGGCTGTCACTTTGCAAGATCCATTCTCAGCTCCCTCATTTGTTATTGATCATCATGCCAAATGGTTTCAAAGGAGCTTTAAAATCCTTATACATGGTTGTAGTGAGCATTCTAAATTCATCAAAAACATATCCACTCACTTCATATACTATCATTAAAAAAAAAAGATGAATAACATAAGTAGATAGAAAATAAATATAGAAAAAACAAAAAAACAAAATACCACAACAAAACAAAGGATGTCGTTGCTGCCATTTTAAGGCCCATGTGGTGGTGCCGTCGAGGTCGGACTGCCGAAAATCTCCCTAGGCGAAAGTGGTCTTGTAGCACTCAACACAAAATCCAAACAAGCAAAAATTTCAATGAAACGTTTGTCTAAACTCGGGTTCTTTTACAAATTAAGGTATATCACACATATCATGAGATATGTATGACACCGTATCGTGCGATACGGTTTGCATCACATGATATGAGGTGATAAGTCTTCACTATGCGATAATTCTCATGGTATGATATGGCATCCCTATATCGTATGGTACATAGCAATACGATTAACACTCATTTCAAGCTGCATCAACCTGAAATTTTCCAACCAGCTTTATTTGATTCCATCATATCTCTTGGTGTCCTTTGGTGATATTTTGGTTCATTTTAAATCTTGGGATGATCATCTTATTATGTATCTCATATCTTATTTATACTTTAGACCAATCACTTGTTTACAAAGATGTCCAAGTGTTCTTTTTAATAGGAGTTCATGCATTATATGGAACATATTGTCTCTCTGCATACGTTTGATGTTTTAATTTTAATTTCTTCATTTCTACTCCGATTGACCTGAAATTTAGAACACTTAATCTACACACACAAGCCCACACAAGACATAATTTTTTAGAATTTTAGGGCCATTTAACCATGTAATTAAAAGTGTGTAAGGTCAGGAAAATCTAGAGTCAATTCTATCTACATTGTATTTTCTGCAACAGAGCCTGGGTAATCATCACATAACTCTGTCTTTAGTGGTTCAAATTTAGTGAAACTTGGTTAATTGGAAATCTGATATCCATAGCTTTCCAACAAGACAAATTCACATAAATCGGAGCTCTATGCACAAAGATATAGACCTTTCTTTGAGTCTCTGTATTTCTATAAAGAACAATTCCGAGTGTTTGAGCAGAGACACTTCCCGAATTTAATTCTGAATAATTATAGCACCTAAAAATAAAGTAAAAATATTTTCATAAGATTCACATTTGTCCTAATCATTGTAAAATTTTGATGATTTGTGGAGACTCAGAAGTCACTGAAAGAAAATCAGAAAGCAAGGTCTAAAAATATAACCAGTTTATGTTTTTCAAAACTTGGCAAAATTTTTCTTCAAAACACCTAGTGCACGAATTTGATCAAGTCTCTCAGATTTTTCTTAAAGTGGATTTGAAATCACACCTGCACAAATGAATCCTCAAAGCGCCTAGGCTAACTCTTGAGCATCGGTTGAAGAAGGCCTAAGGTGAAAAGATCTTGCTTAGCCACAATTGCCTACAAAAGTTAGATTTACAACTTTGCTAGTTTTGGAAACTAGCTGGCACGCTCGCACAAATGAAGTAGTGTGAAAAGTTTATTTCAAGTCTCTACATAGTCTTGGAGTGAAATTTTCACATCTACAGAATTGGCATGCCCGGTGGGACTCTAAACTTTGAGGATTTCAAGCTTAGGTGTTGATTTTTCCAAAATCCTCTTCTTCAAAAATTCCTGGTGTTTAATTCATTTCTTGTGCACGAGTCTACCATTTTCTCCAAATCATGTCGAGTTCAGAAGGTTTGTACGAGGTGTCAAGCCGAGCTTTATACTCTTGAAGTCGTATTTCCAAAAAAAATTAGAAAACATATTGCAAAAACCGAGATGACTAGCTTGTTTCCCTAAGAAGGGAAATGAAATTAATAGAAGAAAAGATCGTCGCTCTAAGCCAAGAGGCCGAAGCAGTCGAGTCATGTTCTTCACATGAGAAACAAGCAATGGCTCACAAGAAACCCTCTCACGCCAAGAAAACCAAAATGACCTCTAGATTAGAGGAAGAACAGAGTCGGAATCCTTCACTATCAAGGATAGAAAGGCCTTGCAACAACTGTTAAAAGGCCAAACAAAAGAGAAAAGAGTCTACACACTATCAGATTTCTTACCATCGGATTATCAAACCGATAGTGATGATGACATACCGAATTTCCACCGGTATGATGGAAGTAGGGATCCTAGATCTTCTCCAAAGTGGATCTATTGGTTCCCCCTCTCTCTCAAAGGAAATGCGTTAAAGTGGTTGGCTTCATATGACTTGAGCCAATTCGTCAACTTTGAAGACTAGGCGAATTGTTTCATGCAAAGGTTTTCACATAATGTTGAAGTCACACCCACTTTGAAAACTCTGAGAGACACTAAGCAAGCTCCTAACGAGGACGCACACGCAATCATCGTTAGATGGAGGTCACTTTTGGACCAAGTTAGAGCCCATATCCGAAGGATGCGCTGTAATGCTCATCGTAGGGAATTTCAAAACCGATTTAAAAGCCCTCCACTCACTCCATGAAATCTCAAATTTTCAAAAATTGATAAAGAAAGCTTCACTCTTTGAAGAGAATTTGAAAAAAAGAGTGTACAAAGATTTATGGAAGGGGAGGAGTTTTGACAAACCCTGATTTGAAAAGCAAGGGGCATATGGGCCACAACCCAAAAGGTTGCAAACGTTCGGGTAGAGCCAAGCTCGGTCAGACCCTCACAAACCTCTGAACAAAAGCATTTCAAGAAAAATAAAAAAAAGTTTGAAAAAAGAGAGTTCACACACCTAGGACAACCACTCACAAAAGTCATAGACATTCTCTTGACCCAAGGTATAATCCATCTCCTGGCTATTCCCGAAAGGGCACCCCCTAAGAGAAAGTTTCTAAACGATTTTTGCAAGTATTATAGACTTAAGGGTCATGATACAAACAAGTGTTTCGCTCTCCAAAATAAAATCGAGGACTTGATAGAGCAGGGTAGGCTCCACATCTCGGAGGAACTGGAGCTCTCCCAAGCAATTCTAAAAGAGCCCTTTCCCAACCACACAAGCACGAGCGGGAAAGGAAAAGAGGTATGCCTTATTCTTCAAACTTGTGGGATTGAGCATGCATTGCATACGGTTCACACTACTTGCCACACACCACTTTACATCGTAATAAAAAAGCTAAGTAAGTAGTGATCCGGGGAGCGCTTAGAGTCTCGCCCCCAGCTAGAGCCTTAATAGAAATCCGTCGTGCTCCGAGGCATCCAATTAGAGTCAAGATTGAAACGAGCCTTAGGGAAGGTATAAGCGAGTGACTAGGTCTGAAAGGATCTATCAACCCTCACACTTACTCAAAAATGCTAGCAAGGAAACAATCGTTTTGCTCGACCCATCGAAAGCATGCATCCCCATCTCATGACATAGATAAGGGTAAAAGTGTTGTGTTAACCCCATACAATCTAGAGCTTCATCTTTCAAAACTTTCCACAAACATGTTTATCTTAGAGTTGATACAAACCTCACCTAAATATAGACAAGTCTTAGAGGGAATCCTAAAAGAAGCTAAGGTTAATACATCCATAACTCCCAAATCCCTATCCTTCTTGGTCTCCTCAATCTTTGCCAAGGCCCCTATCGTGTTCATCGAGGATGAGTTAGAGAGACCAAATACAACCCATAACCAAACCTTGCATATAGAGGTGGTATTGAATCACCACACTCTAAACAAGTGCTTCGTTGATGGAGGAGGAGGTCTAAACATTCTTCCTCTTCACATGGCCTTCCAAATAGGAGTCCCCATTTCTAGGCTAGAACCGAGCCCCATCATTATCACTAGATACGATGTTAATTCATCCCATCCATTAGGAGCAATCGAGTTACCCATGGAGGTAGAAAACATCCAACACACGGGACTGTTTCATGTCTTAGACATAAACCCCCAGTATAACTTGTTGTTAGAAAGGCCTTGGATACATAGCCTCTGAGTCATCCTTTCAACTTTTCACAAGTGTTTGAAAATTCTATGGGATAACCAAGTGGTGGTAGTCCTTGGAGAAGACCATCCTCACCTTAAGGGAATCCAAAACCTTCCCTGTCTATCAAGTCATTCATCAAGTGAGAAGGCTATGAAAACACCTCACTCACCCCAAGTCATCCATCCCTTAGGAAGCCTTCAACCCCATAGAATTGTGCATCTCCTAGGGAAGCCCAAGCCATTTCCAACTCCCAAACGTGTAGGGTTATGCTCCCCTAGGATTGTGTGTCTCCTAGGGAAGCCCAAATCCTCTCTAACCCATACCTCCCAACCATTAGCCAAACCAAATCATGTGTATGATCATGCTATGGACGACACATCATTCCAAGGCCATCCTCTTTATAATTTTTTTTTCAAACTCATGAAGCCTTGGAATATGATATTGAACATGGGATATACACCGTACCAAGGGTTAGGAACCATGAACCAAGGTAGGTTAGAGCTCATTATACCTTTGCCTAACCTGGGTTGACATGGATTAGGATACACTCCATCCATACCCCCTAAGCCACCACCTATGACCAATTGGGTCAAGGGTGCCCTAGAACCCACTAACACTGTAACCTATGGCTTAGACCTCTTGTTTAGAGTCTAATTCATGGTATTTTCTTTGTAGGTTTGATGGAAGACCCTTCTTTTGAAAAAATCCAAAAAAACTATATATTTGGAAAAACCAAAAAAATTTGGAAAACTTTCAAAATCCAAAAACATTTGAAAAACCTGAAAATTCCAAAAAGAAAATCGTTTATGTTCATTCTCCAAGCCTTTGTATGAAAAAAGCCAAAAAAATCTGAAAATCTGAAAAAGAAAGTCTTTTACATTCATCCTTCTAGTTTGTATTTTGAAAAAGACAAAAAAATTCAAAAATTTGAAAACTCCAAAAATCTTAGCCTTGTACAAATCCCATTTTCGAGTTCTTCAAAACCAATGTATATTCCTAAACCAAAATTGTCTAAGTCCATTATGAACAACCCCACTCTCTCGCCTGATACTTCCCTAGAAATTAAAGCACATGAGAGTGATCAAAGCAAGGAGAAACATCTCCTCGTCCATGAGGAAGATTAGGCCTCCGAGCTTCTCAAATTTTATAGAATCCTTGACTTGGAAAAACCTTAAAATTCCGTAGGAGGGGATTTTTTAGAGATCAATCTAGGGAGTTCATTCATTGCATTTTTGAAACCCTATTTTGATGTATTTGCATGGACCAACGAAGACATGCCGGGCCGTAGGATGGTAGAACATCACATACCCCTAAAACCAAATGCAAAAGGCGTGAAGCAATAGTTTAGAAAAATCCATCCCGATGTTCACTCCCAAGCGAAAGAGGGTTTAGAAGATCTTTTAAAAACCGGATTTATAAAACCCATTGCTTATTCTGAATGGCTTTCAAATATTGTTCTAGTTCAAAAAGCCAATGAGAAAATTCAAATTTGCATTAATTTTAGAAATTTGAACAAAGACACTTCAAAAGATAATTTTACACTTCCAAACATTGATTTGATAGTGGATAGCACTGCAAATCATGAAATGTTTTCTTTCATGGATGGCTATTCGGGTTATAATTGTAAACAACAAAAATTTTCACTACTGGTTTTGAAGCCAGAAATGAACCTTTTCATATCTATGTCGTTTCTATGGGTGTGCCAGCTAGCTTGCTTAAGTTAGTGAAGATTTTGAAATATCTGACTTTTTAAGGCAATTGTGAGCAAGGGGGATCTTTTCGCTTTAAACCTTCTTGAACCGATGCTCAATGGTCAGTTTAAGTGCTTATGGACTTTGATAAAACAATTTGGACTTTGGAAAAGAGATAAGTGTTTTGAAAAACTCGAGTTTTGCCTAAGTTTGCAAATTTTATATACGGGGACTGGACGTTTTCAAGTCTATGAGTTTTTAGCTATTTAGGTCGGATATGTGTGTGCACAAGTGGCCTAATTTCAGCGTGTTTAAGAGTAGATTCGGGGTTTGTTTGAAAACGCACAAATGCAAGGATGCACAAATATTTTTTGGGTTTGAGATGATGATGTGAGCTAGGCTCGAATTAAAAGAAACTCACACAACTTAATGTAAATACCTGAATGGAAGTGCAACTCATGCAGTTTAAGGGAAATACCCGAATTTAAAAGCAACTCACACGACTTGAATGTAAATTACAAAATTGAAATATACTTATATCTTAAGAGCGGAAAGGCTCAATTGTGAGTGAGTGCTTTGTGTATAAATGGAAAAGACAACTCACACGACTTGAATTGAACTTGCCGAAATTGAAATATAAGTATATAGTAAGAGCGGAAAGGCTCAATTGTGAGTGAGTGCTCTTGGTGTGTAAATGTAAATGGCAACTCACACAACTTGAATTAAATCCACCCGGAATGTAAGTGCATACACGACTTGAATGTAAAACTCACGCAGCTTGAAAGTATATAAGTATGCTATATCTTATGAGCAACAAAGGCTCAAAATGTGCGTGAGAGTGTAGAGCAAATGCTCGAGTACTTTTGTGTGCGAGTATGAAATTTAAATGACAAACTCACACAACGTGAATATAACAACCCGAATTGAATTGCAACTCACACAACTTTCACTAAAGTAAATACCCAAAGGGAAATATATACTTTAGCTTAAGAGCGAAAAGGCTCAATGTGTGTGCAATCGTGTGCAATTAAGAGTGGAAAGGCTCAAGTGCATGTGGGTGTTCCTTGTGTACGTCTAAGAGCAATATGGCTCAAGTGTACATGTGTGTCTTGTGCATCAAGCACAATTATTACATTTCGGGGGGAGGCTACGCTCCATTATTACAACCCCGTATCGAATTGAATTAAATTTCAAAGGAGTAAGGTAAAAACCGAATTTAAACACTTACAAGTGGTCGACTTTTCCTCTCAACTTTTTTGAGTCTGTCCACCTTTGCAGCCAAGAGATAGGTCCCCCTAGGTGGATTTAGGCGTGAGAGTTTAGCTTAGGGTGTGCTTGGGGGCAGCCAAGGGCTTAGGCTTAGGAGGGGCTTAGTTCGGCCAAGACGTGGGTTGGCTAAAGGAGGTCAGGGCTTAAGTAGGGTTGGGTGCTAATCGGCCCTAAAGAGATGGGATGCAGCTGGCCGGGTCTCGGCTAAGTTGATAGCTGGGAATCGACAGTGGCAGGTAGGGACTAGTATGCCGGGGTGTGGTGCGGCAGGCTGCAGGCATGGAGGCTATGGCAGGGCACTGGAGTGGCACTAGGGATAGGCGGCAGGTGCGCCTGGGATGTGGCAGGCGGTAGGGAGATGGGATGCGGCGCTAGGGCAAAGGCTGTGGCACTAGGGTGCTGCGGCAAAGGCTGTGTCGCTAGGGAATGACAGGCGATAGGGAGAGGGTGCAGGCAGCAGGTGCGCCTGGCAGGGGCTGGTGGGAGGTATGCAGGTCGGGTGTTGTAGGGTGGCAGATGGGGTAAGGTGCCGGGTGTTGTAGGGCACCGGATGGGGTAGGGTAGACTCAAACCGAATGCAGTTGCACTCGGTTAGGTTTAGATTTAGGTCGGTGGGGAAGTGGGTTGGGTAGGTAGGTTTAGGGTGAAGATGGTCTAGCTATGGTGCGGTTAGGGTTAGGTTTAGGTGGGTTTTAAAGGAGTCGGTTTGGGTAGGTTTAGGTGAAAGGGGCTAGGTCTAGGCTAGGTTTAGTGGGGTCGGTGAGGTGAAGTAGGCTAGGTTAGGGTGAGGTTGAGAGACCTACCTCTTGGAGCTAGTCCACCATGGTATTGAATCACTATCCTCTAGACAAGTGTTTAGTTGATGGGGGAGGAGGTCTAAACATCCTTCCGCTCCACGTGGCATGTCAAATCGGACTCACCTTAACCTCCGTGAACCGAAGCCCCATCGTAATCATTGGATATGATGGAAATGCATCTAAACCATTGGGAGCCATAGAGTTACCCATGGAAATAGGGGGCATAGCCCACGCAGGGGTGTTCCATGTCTTAGATATACACCCCCATTACAACCTACTGCTTGGAAGACCATGGATACATAGCCTGCGAGTTGTGCCATCCACCTTCCATAGGTGTGTGAAAATCCCCTATAAAAACTAGATTGTGGTAATTCTAGGAGAAAACCATCCTCAGCTTTAGATAATACAAAATTTCTCGTACTTATCAGATCACCAAGATTATAAAGACAACCTTGGGAAACCATTGGTCGAAAGGCCCAAGATCGTCCTCCAAAAACCTAGGAAAATCTTGCATGTCAAGGGGCAGCCCAAAGCTTGCCCACCAAAAACCATAATTATCCTAGGAAAGACCAAGTGCCAACTATTTCCAAAGTCCCTAAGTAAAAAACCATTCGAGCATGACATGGACGATAGCAAGTTCCAAGGCCACCTTTTATAGAAAGAATTTGCAAAACTAAAAAAACCTTGGAATATGCTATTAAACATGGGTTACATGCCCTACCAAAGTCTAGGGACCCAAAACTAAGATTGCCTCAAGCCCATAATGCCAAATGCCAACCCAAGTAGGTATGGGATAGGATATATCCCCTCCATACCCCCAGAACCACCACCTGTGACCACTTGGGTCAAGGGTGTCCTGGAACCTATTAAAGCAGAAACCTATGATTTAGACCTCTTATTTAGAGTCTAATTTATGGCGTTTTCCTTTGAAGGTATGATGGAAGATCCCTCCTTAAACAAAAATCCAAAAAAATTACAAATTTTCAAAATCCAAAAACAAATGGAAAAATCTCAAAATCCAAAAACATTAGAAATTTGTGAAAAATCCAAAAAAACTGTAGTTTGTATATCTCCAACTATCCTTTCTTTGCAAAAGACCAAAAAAATTGAAAAATTGGAAAATTCTAAAAACAAAATCATGTATATGCCAGCTCCTGGTAAAAATTTGGAAAAAACCAAGGATTTTGAAGAAAAAATCGTCTTCATAAAAAGACCAAAAACTTCAAAACTTGTAGAAATTTCAAAACCAAAACCAGGTGTTTGCAAAAACCATGCATTAAATCCAAATTCCCTAGGATTTAGAATTCTCGAGAATGATCAAAGCAGGAGGAGGATCCCCTTCTCTCTGAGGAGGATTAAACCTCCGAGCTTCCTGAGTTTAACAAAATTCTTGATTTGGAAAAACCTTCGAATTCTGTAGGAGGGGATTTCATAGAAATCAACTTAGAGAATGAGTCAAAACCCAAACACATTAAGATAGGCGCATGTTTGCATGAGCATGAAAAAACATCATTCATTGCATTCTTGAAAACTTATATCGTTTGCATGGACTTACGAAGACATGCCAGGTATAGACCCAAAAGTGGTGTAGCATTGTCTTCTCCTAGATCTAGATTCGAAACCCATAAAACAAAAGCTTAGAAAGATTCACCCGAATGTACACTCGCAAGTGAAAGAGGGTTTAGAAGATCTGCTTAAAGCTGGTTTTATAAAACCCATTGCGTATTCTGATTGGCTTTCAAACATTGTTGTAGTTCGAAAATCCAATGGAAAAATTCGAATTTGCATTGATTTCAAAAATCTGAACAAAGCCACGCCAAAAGATAACTTCCCTTTGCCAAATATTGATTTGATAGTCGATAGTATTGCAAATCATGAAATGTTTTCCTTTATGGATGGCTTCTCGGGTTATAATCAAACCAAAAGATAACTTCCCTTTGCCAAATATTGATTTGATAGTCGATAGTATTGCAAATCATGAAATGTTTTCCTTTATGGATGGCTTCTCGGGTTATAATCAAATCAAATTAGCCCCAAGAGACCAGGCTAAAACTGCTTTTACCACACCCTGGGGTACGTACTGCTATACAGTCATGCCCTTTGGTTTGAAAAACGCCGGTGCCACATACCAAAGAGCCATGACTACGATCTTTCACGATCAAATTCAAGAGCTCTTAGAAGTGTATGTGGATGATCTCTTGGTGAAATAAAAAACCCGAGATACACACATTGAATCTTTGCAAAAAGTTTTCGAAAGACTGAGGCTTTATAAAGTGAAACTAAACCCTCAAAAGTGCGTCTTCGGAGTAGAATCCGACAAGCTTTTAGGTTTTATGGTAAGCCAAAGGGGCATTTAAGTCGACCCCTCTAAGTGTCGAGCCATCATAGATATGCCTCCACCCTCCAATTTAACTCAAATTCGAAGCCTCCAAGGTCTTCTCCAATCAATTAGAAGGTTTATTTCAAACCTCGCTACAAGATGCGAACCCTTCAACAAGCTTTTGAGAAAAGGGGTGAAATTTGTGTGGGACGATGATTGCCAAAAATCTTTCGAAAGATTAAAAGCGTATTTGGTTAATCCACTTGTTTTAAACCCTCCAAAGTAAGGAAAACCTCTTTTGCTTTATATTTCTGTGCATGCGAATGCTTTTGGTGCCTTATTAGCTCAATATGAGGATGATACCCATAAAGAGTATGCCATTTACTATATTTCGAAAACTCTACTGGCTTATGAACGAAACTATCAAGCCATGGAGAAGATGTGCTTGGCCTTGGTATGGGCCTGCCAAAAATTTTGACATTATTCCCTAGATCATGAGATCTGGATAGTGTCTAGGCATGATCCAATCAAGCATTTGTTTGAAAAACCTATCCTCACGAGTAGGTTGGGTAAATGGCAGCTCCTCTTGATGGAGTATGATCAGAAATTCTACCATCAAACCTCCATCAAGGGGCAAGCCCTAGCCGACTATGTGACTGACTTCCCTTTAGAGGATTCATATCCCACACTTGATAAAATTTCTGACGAAGGCATCTTTCAAAACCATATTCTATCAAATTGCTCAAGTGAAAACCAAGTGTGGAAGATGCACTTCGATGGGGCACGAAACCAAAGAGGGGCTGGGGAAGGAATCATCCTCATATCCCCTTAAAAGGGAGAAATTTCCATCACCATTCGCCTAGATTTCGAGTGTTCCAACAATACAGCTGAGTATGAAGCACTCATACAAGGCTTGAAAATTTTGAAAACTCTAGGGGCATCATGCATGGAAGTCCTTGGAGACTCTTTACTTGTCATAAACCAAGTGTTAAAATTTGGCAAGTCAAAAATGAAAAACTTCTTCCATACTACGAATTGGCCACCAAGCTGGTCGAATCGTTCCAATCGTGCACACTCACACACGTAGGAAGAGAGGATAATGGCATAGCTGATGCCCTCTCATCCTTAGGCTCAGCCCTAAGGGTCGACCCCACCTTGGGAACTCGATCCTTAGAAATATGGCACTCACCCACTCCATCCACACACGATTTGGAGATTTGCCAAAACAATCCAACTTCCACTGAAAAACCTTGGTTTCAAGACATTAAAGATTTCTTGGAAAACGAAGGATTTTCAGAATTCACTTCATCTAAAGACAAAGCTTTTATTCGAAAGATTTCAACCCGATACATGATTTTGGGAGGGATTCTTTATAAAAAGAGTTTTACTAGCATCTTACTGAGGTGTGTCGACCTTGAGGAGGCTAGGATGGTAATGCATGAATTCCACGATGGAGAATGTGGAGGACATGTAAATGCCAATATGATGGCAATGAAAATACTTAGAGCTGGCTACTTTTGGTCCACTCTAAAGCAGGATTGCCACGACCATGTTAGGAAGTGTCACCCATGTCAAGTGCATGGACACACCATTTATATCCCGTCATCCACATTGCATTCCGTGGTCAGCCCATGGCCATTCACCATGTGGGCGTTTGACATCATAGGACCAGTTTTTCCAAATGCATCAAATGGGCATAGGTTTATCCTAGCAGCCACTGAATACTTTTCCAAATGGGTTGAAGCTACCTCCCTGACTAATGTCCAGGGGGAACATGTAGTGGCGTTCATTAGGAAAAATATCTTGGCTCAATTTGGGGTTCCAAAAGACCTAGTGTCTGATAATGGCAACCCCTTCAAAAACGAGAGGATGGTAAAGTTATGTAACACATATGGCATAACTCACCACTTCTCATCACCCTACGACCCTCAAGGCAACGGCTAAGCTGAAGCCATCAACAAGACTCATAAGCATTATTGAGAAAACCTTGGAGAAGGGTAGGACATGGCATGAGAAGTTGGACGAAGCCTTATGGGCTTATAAGACTTCCACCCGAACTCCCACAAATGCCATGCCATTTGAGTTGGTCTATGGCACAAACACCATTCTCCCCATTCATACCAAACAACATTCATTCCATACATCACTTGCACTCGACCTCCCCCTAGAGACGCTTCAGCATGCTAGAATGGCCGAGCTTGAATTATTAGATGAAAGAAGGCTCCTTGCTATGGATCATGCACATGCATACTGGCAAAGGTTAGCCCAACATTATAAAAAGCATATGAAACCTCGCCACTTCAAAGTGGGAGACCTTGTGCTAAAAACCATCCAACATCGTGGCCCACATCCACTTGGAAAGTGGCGGCCCAAGTGGGATGATCCTTATGTTGTACGTAGAACCACCACGAACAATGCATACTGGTTAGTCGATGTTGAGGGTAGGAATTTAGCAGACCCAATATTTGAAAAAATATCATGTATAGGGTCTAAGCTAAATCCTATTACAAAAATATTTTAAGGAAATCTCCTTTGAAACTTCGTGAGTGAGGTTCAAGGTAGATCGTGCAACCATGAATGAGAGAATCGATACTTGCGAAAAAGCGGAGTTTTAAAAAACAGATGGGTTACATTTCAAAATTCTTCTTCTTACATAGGAAGGCCTGGTTCAAAATAGCAAGATACTTGCAAGTAGTGCGTGCTATTTCTAAATAGGCTGATCTGGGATGAATCAAGTAGATCATTGGGATAAGTCCTTCCCCTCTTCTCTTCTCTTCCCCAAAAGAAAAACTTGGCAAAAAGTAAAAAGGGAAATCCCTACAAGAGTCTCTTTCCAAAAGAAAGCTGAATTGAAAAGGAAAAATTGTTTCTTCTATGGGAAAGAGACAACAAAGAAAAAAATACTCCCAAAGGGAGACCCTCTATGAAAAAAAAAGAAAGAAAGAAAGAAAAGAATAGCCAAAAACTCAAAAGAGCAGTTTTCCGCCTCTTTGCCTCAAACCACGAGACACTCCAGAAGGGACCATGGTAGCTCTTTCCCCATCCCTGCGACTTATCCCAAGTGAATAAAGGTTCATTTCAAGGAGTCCTAAAGTAAAAATAGGATTTGCTTACTTGAATCTCATTTTGTTTGAGAATTAGACGTTGTTGAGTAAGGCGTAGAAATTTTGAAATGTTACTTGATTTTCTTATAAAACCTCCGCTAGATTAGCAAGGGTCAAGACTCAAGTAAAGGAAAACATGAGAAGCTGAAATTTTTCAATTTTTCAATTTTTTTGGTGTTACATTTCAAAATCCTTCTTCTTACAAAAGAGGGCCTGGTTGAAAATAGCAAGATACTTGCAAGTAGTACGTGCTATTTCTAAATAGGCTGATTTGGGATGAATCAAGTAGATCCTTGGGATAAGTCCTTCCCCTCTTCTCTTCTCTTCCCCAAAAGGAAAACTTGGCCAAAATCTAAAAGGGAAATCCTTACAAAAATCTCTTTCCCAAAAGAAACCTGAATCCAAAAAGGAAAAATTGTTTCTTCTATGGAGAAGAGGGAACAAATAAAAAATACTTCCAAAGGGAGACCCTCTATGAAAAAAAGAAAAAAATATAGCCAAAAGCTCAAAAAGAGCAGTTTTTTGCCTCTTTGCCTCAAATCACGAGACACTTCAGAAGAGACCGTGGTGATTCTTTCCCCATCCCTGCGGCTTGTCCCAAGAGAAGAACGGTTCATTTCAAGGAATCTTAAAGTAAAAATAGGATGTGCTTACTTGAATCTCATTTGAGAGTTAGACGTCTGAGTAAGGCATAGGAATTTTGAAATGTTGCTTGATTTTCTTATAAAACCTCCACTAGATTAGCGAGTGTCAAGACTCAAGAAAAAAGAAACACGAAAAGCTGAAAATCCTTAGGATTCAAGCTAAAAGGAGTTTTCCTCTCTCAAAACAAATTTAGAAAATCTCAAACATCGAGCAACATAAGACAACTCACTTGGTGCAGCAGGTCTTCATAAGACTCCCAAGTTCGAACATTCTATTTAAGTCTCTAGGAAACCCTACTTCCTAGCATATCATTCCATGCCATTCATATTTACACGCATGGACACTTACACAATCCCATTTAGGACTAGCACCACCTTACGTAAAGTCCTCTTTGGCAAAAATCCCCTCTTACTAGGTACAAAGGAAACATTTTTCTCAAAAATGGGCCGATCCCATATTCTCGAGGACAAATCAAATAGGGGTGTTTGTCTTCTTTGCTATTATCCAAATAAATTTGGATAATGCCATCGAAAGCTTTTTGGCAATCATCGTCCCACACAAATTTCACCCCTTTTCTCAAAAGTTTGTTGAAAGGTTCACATCTTGTAGCGAGGTTTGAGATAAACCTTCTAATTGATTGGAGGCGACCTTGGAGGCTTCGTATTTGAGTTAAATTGGAGGGTGGAAGCATATCTATGATGGCTCGACACTTAGAAGGGTGCCCCTTTGGCTTACCATAAAACCTAAAAACTTGCCGGATTCTACTCCGAAGATGCACTTTTGAGGGTTTAGTTTTACTTTATAAAGCCTCAATCTTTCGAAAACTTTTTGCAAAGATTCGATGTGTGTATCTCGGGTTTTTGATTTTACCAAGAGTCATCTACATACACTTCTAAGAGCTCATGAATTTGATTGTGAAAGATCATGGTCATGGCTCTTTGGTATGTGGCACCGGCATTTTTCAACCCAAAGGGCATGACTGTATAGCAGTACATGCCCCAGGGTGTGGTAAAAGTAGTTTTAGCCTGGTCTCTTGGGGCTAATTTGATTTGATTATAACCCGAGTAGCCATCCATAAAGGAAAACATTTCATGATTTGCAGTACTATCGACTATCAAATCAATATTTGGCAAGGGAAAGTTATCCTTTGGCGTGACTTTGTTCAAATTTATGAAATCAATGCAAATTCGAATTTTCCCATTGGATTTTCGAACTACAACAATGTAGGAAAGCCAATCAGAATACGCAATGGGTTTTATAAAACCAGCTTTAAGCAGATCTTCTAAACCCTCTTTCACTTGTGAGTGTACGTTCGGGTGAATCTTCCTAAGCTTTTGTTTTATGGGTTTAGAATCTAGATCTAGGGGAAGACAATGCTCTACCACTTTTGGGTCTATACTTGGCATGTCTTCGTATATCCATGCAAACACATCGATATAGGTTTTCAAGAATGCAATGAATGATGCTTTTTCATGCTTATGCAAACATGCGTCTATCTTAATGTGCTTGGGTTTTGACTCATTCCCTATGTTGATCTCTATGAAATCCCCTCTTAAAGAATTCGAAGGTTTTTCAAAATCGAGGATTTTATTAAACTCGGGAAGCTCGGAGGTTTGATCCTCCTCAAGGAGAAGGGGATCCTCCTCCATGCTTTGATCATTCTCGAGAATTCTAAATCCTAGGGAATTTAAAGTGGATGCATGATTTTTACAAACACCTGGTTTTGGTTTTGGAATTTCTACAGGTTTTAAAGACTTGGGTCCTTTTATGAAGACAATTTCTTCAAAATCATTGGTTTTTTTTAAATTTTTACCAGGAGCTGGAAAACACAAGATTTTGTTTTTGGAATTTTCCAATTTTTTGATTTTTTTGGTTTTTTGCAAAGGAAAGATATTTGGAGCTATACAAACTTCAACTTTTTTGGATTTTTTGCAAATTTCTAATGTTTTTGGATTTTGAGATTTTTCCATTTGTTTTTGGATTTTGAAAATTTGTATTTTTTTTGGATTTTTGGTTAAGGAGGGATCTTCCATCATACATACAAAGGAAAACACCACAAATTAGACTCTAAACAAGAGGTCTAAATCACAGGTTTCTGATTCAATAGGTTCCAGGGCACCCTTGACCCAAGTGGTTGCAGGTGGAGGTTCTAGGGTTATGGTGGGGATATATCCTATCCCATACCTATTTGGGTTTGCCTTTGGCATTATGGGCTCGAGGTCACCTTGGTTTTGGGTCCTTGGGCTTTGGTAGGGCATCTAACCCATGTTCAATAGCATGTTCCAAGGCTTTTTCAGTTTTGCAAATTCTTTGTATAAAGGGTGGCCTTGGAAGCTGCTATCGTCCATGTCATGCTTGAATGGTGATTCATTTAGGGACTTTGGAAATAGCTGGCACTTGGTCTTTCCTAGGACAATCAGGGTTTTGGGCGGGCAAGCCTTGGGCTACCCCTTTGTAGACGCGCGAAAATCCCCGCCTCTTCGCCTCTTTCGGGGCTTGGAGTGGATCTTTATCGTGCGTCTAAGGCCTATGTATACAAATAGGGCGTGCCAGCTAGCTTACTTAAGCTAGCGAAGATATATTTAACACTGACTTCTAAACGTGGCGACTGTGAGCAAGTAAGCTCTTGTCGTCGCAGACCTTCTTGCACCGATGCGCAAGGGTCAGTTTGTACGCTTTTGCAAGAATCGAGTTTTGGGGAGAAAGTCTACGAAACGGTTCGAGGTGTCTATTTCGGGTCTTTAAGATGCGATTGCATGTTTTAGATCACGTGGATTTGCACGTGCCTAAGTCTTTTCTTTTATCCCTTTTTGGGTCGCCTAGTTTGTGTGTTATGAACACTCCACTACATGGGCGAATTCGAGCGGGGCTTGCTTCGATGCAATATGCGTCCTACCTCGTGGTATGGCGTAGATGCAATGCAAACTCACGCTACTCCAAAGGGAAAACCCGAAATGTAAAGACAATACTGAAGGGAAATAACAGAAGGGAAATAACCGAAGGGAAATAACCGAAGGGAAATAACCGAAGGGAAATAAGTATATATCTTATGTATATGAGCCCTTACTCGGGTCTTGCAAATAAGAGCGAAGGCTCAATGTGGGTGCGTGCTTGAATTGAAAGACTTACACACACGACATGAATTTAAACCCAAATATAAATTGCAGTATGACCTTAACTAAGGTCTTGGGAA
This sequence comes from Brasenia schreberi, assembly GCA_036023115.1. Lineage (NCBI taxonomy): Eukaryota > Viridiplantae > Streptophyta > Magnoliopsida > Nymphaeales > Cabombaceae > Brasenia > Brasenia schreberi. The sequence continues at coordinate 3,663,357 of JAYKKT010000079.1, forward strand.
TAAGAGCGAAGGCTCAATGTGTGTGAGAGTGCTTGAATTAAAAGACTACCCACACGACATAAATGAAACCCAAATATAACTGCAATAAGGCCTTTATTAAGGTCTTGGGAGTAAGAGCGAAGGCTCAATGTGTGTGAAAGTGCTTGAATCGAAAGACTTACTCACACGACATGAAATGAAACCCAAATAGTATAGGTCGGCCCTTACTTTGGTCTTTCAAATAAGAGCGAAAGCTCAATGTGTGTGAGAGTGCTTGAATTGAAAGACTTACTCACACGACAAGAAATGAAACCCAAATAGTATAGGTCGGCCCTTACTTGGGTCTTTCAAATAAGAGCGAAAGCTCAATGTGTGTGAGAGTGCTTGAATTGAAAGACTTACTCACACGACAAGAAATGAAACCCAAATAGTATAGGTCGGCCCTTACTTGGGTCTTTCAAATAAGAGCGAAAGCTCAATGTGTGTGAGAGTGCTTGAATTGAAAGACAACGCACCCAACTTAAACAAAACCCTTCGAAAATGAAAGTATATATACACTTATATATTAGGGGCTGATTAGGCCCGTGTGTGTTCAAAATTGTGCACGACTAAGAGAGTGCACGTGTGTGGTTGTGCCAAGCCACGTTATTACAAGCGGGGGGAGACTATGCTCCGTTATTACAACCCCGTATCAAATTGAATTTCAAGCAAGTGTACGACTAAAGACCGAGTTTAGACACTTACGAGTAGCTGGTCCGTAGAGGTCTTGCTTGAGCGTGGGCTTGGCCTTGGGCTGCAAACGGGAGCTCCGCGAAGGTAGGTGATCAAGAGTGCTGGCCGGCTGCAAGTGGGGCGCGGGATAGGCGCCTCGGAGGTGGCCGGCGGCAAGTAGATGGCGCCTCAAGGTAAGGGGTTTAAATGGCTGAATGAGTGGGTTCTTAGGGTCACTAGGGGAGTTGGGAGTTTAGGGAAATTGGACCTAAGAGGTGAGCTGGTGGGAGGGCCGAGTAGGACACCTAGAGGAAAGCCGAATGGGACATGATAGCTAGGTAGTGGCCGGCAGCTTGGGTTATACTAGGTTCGGCTAGGTTTAGGTGGTGGCGGCAAAAGGGCTGAGATGAAGGTAGGATGGGTGGCTAAGAGTGGAGAGGTGGTAGAGAGGGGCCTTGAGGGAGTTTGGGGTACTTACCGAATGGGGAGAGGTGGCGGATGAAGTGGGAAGGTGGCGGGCAGCTGTCGGCTGGTTCGGTTGGGTGGAGGTGGTGGCGTCCGGCTGAGGGGTGGTGGTGGTGGATGGAAGAGGGAAGGTGGCGGAGCAGGTGGCGGCTGGTGGAGCAGCTGGAGCAGGCCAAGGTGGGGAGTCGTCCCGGCTGGGTGAGAGAAGGGAGAAGGGGAGGGCCCGGCTGGGTGAGGTAGTGGTTCCCACTTGGAGAACCCGCCCACAAGGAGGGGGGTTTAAATAGGGGATGGGTAGGTCGGTTAGGGCTGGGCTGTGGGTAGTGGTTAGGTGGTTTAGGTAGGGTGGTATGTAGATAAGGTGGGCTGAAAAAGGTTGGGCCAGATATTTTAAAACTAGGGGTTTGGGTAAATCGTGGGCTAAGGGTGGTTTAGGGGTTTAGGGCTAGGTTAGGTGGTTGGGTTTTAGGGTGAGGTTTAGTGAGCTAGGTTAGGTGATTAGGCTAGGTTTAGGCTAGGATTAGGGAAATTAATCTAGGTTTAGGGAAGGATTAGGGAAGTGGGTTAGGTGATTAGGTTGGGATTAGGACGGGATTAGGGAATTGGGTTAGGTGATTAGGCTCAGATTAGGGGTGGATTAGGGGTTTGGGTTAGGTTTAGGCATTTTGGGCTAGGTTTAGGTGAAGGAGCTCCCTTAGCATGGCCCATAGACCTTGATCACCCCATGTTGGTGCAGCCCTAGGTTAGGTTTTAGCTAATTACAAGCTTAAACCCACTCAATTAGGCTAACCCACATGATTAACCCAAACTTGACACACAAGTCAAGCTTAATACAACACTCTTGATATTTTTCACCCCACTCTCTCTCATGCCCAATATCCCACGTGAATCTCAAGTGGGCCCCACCTCCATTTATGAGAAGGTGATGTGGGCCATGGATATGGATATTGGATTGGATCTCTGGATCCAAATCCAAATCCAAGTCCACATATGGGTTTGGATTGGAATCTGGATATATATGGTCCAGATCCAATCCAAACTGAACTCTGACTCCTTCGAGCTGGATTCGAAACGGACGATTCGTGCGGGGTCTGACAGCATCAGTACTCCGTCTGCGTTGGGTCTTCGCCAACATAGTCGTCCGCCTCCGTTTCTGCCTTCCGGAGATGACTTCAAATGCTATTTTGATAAGAATAGGGTCTTGGACGTTCGAGATCCTGGGATGTGAATCAGATACAAGAGTTGCTGCGCCGGGCTCGACAGGTGCTCCGGTTCCGGGCTCTTCTTGGCTCTCCTGGTCCTGTCTTGATCGGGCCAAGCCACTTTGGGGTTTCAAAACATGTTTTAAAAGGGTTTTCAAAAGCCATATTATATGTTTTAGAAAGATAAAGTTTAAAACATATATACAGGGTTGTCTGGAAGGCTCCTGGGTTTCCAAACTCAAAATGGCCCTTCGGGGCTGCTTGTATAAAACCAGATGGATTTTGAGAAATTCGTGGGATTTCGGGGTGTTTACAGATGCCCCTCTTTGGCCTTGTCCAAATCGATTTGGATAAGGGCAAAGATAACAAACACCCCTTTTAATGTCTCCCTAGATCTAGCCACGAAGAATATGGGATCGTCCCATTTTAGCAAAATCTCAATTTTACAAACTCTGGTAGGAGGAGATATCACGCCAAAGGGTTCACTTATGAAATCTGGTCCTAAATGGGATCATGTTCATGCAAGTACCATGCGTGGAATGCAGATGACATGGGTGTGGTGCCAAGAGTGGCGACCTCCCAGAGACCAGGTGTGGTCGAACTCTAGAGACTTACAAGGCCTACTGCTCCAAGTGAGCAAAAAAACCCTATGTTGTTCGATGTTCGGTTTTTAAAACTTATTTACAAAAGCTATTTACAAACGGGACAACTGTCTTGAGTCTCGATCCTAAGGATCTCGAGCTCTTCGTGCTTGCCCTTGTTTGAGTCTTAACACTCGCTTATTTAGCAGAGGTTTTTATAAGAAAACAAGCTTCATTTCAAATTCCTACGCCTTACTCGAAACGTCGAATTCTCAAACAAGATGAAATTCAAGTAAGTAAATCCTATTTTTACTTTGGGATTCCTCGAAATGAACCATGCTTTAGCTTGGGATAAGCCAGGGATGGGAAAGAGATACCACGGTCCCTTCTGAAGCGTCCCGTGGTTTAAGGCATAGAAGGCGGAAAACTGCTCTTTTTGAGCTTTTTGGCCTCTTTTTCCTTTTTTTCCTAGAGGGTCTCCCTTTGGGAGTATTTTTTCTTTAATCCCTCTTTTTTATAAGAGAATCGATTTTTCTTTTTGAAGTCTGGTTTCTTTCTTTTGGAAAGAGACTTTAAATGGGAAATTCCCTTTTGATTTGGGCCTTTGTTTTCCTTTTGGAAGGAGAAGAGAAGAGGGGAGGACTTATCCCAAGCCTACACTCGATCCATTCCAGATCAGCCTATTTAGAAATAGCACGTACTACTTGCAAGTATCTTGCTATGTTGAACTAGGCCTTTCTTTGTAAGAAGAAGGATTTTGAAATGCAACCACGATTTTGAAAACTCCACTCTTTCACAAGTGCGAATTCTCTCACTTAGGGTCACACGAGTTCGCCTTTGCACCTTATTTACACGTCTCAGGGCAGCTATCCCTCTCAAATTTTCGAAAAACTGGAATTTAATCCAGATCCTACACATGATACTTCTTTAAGTATTGAATATTGATAGGATCTGCTAAATTCCTACCTTCTACATCGATCAACCAATACGAATTGTTCGTAGTGGTTGCTCGTACAACATAGGGTCCATCCCAGTTGGGGCGCCACTTGCCTAGGGGGTGTGGGCCACGATGGTGGATGGTTTTTAAGACCAGATCTCCCACTTCAAAGTGGCGAGGTCTCATGTGTTTGGTATAATGTCGGGCTATCCTTTGCCGGTATGCACGAGCATGATCCATGGCAAGGAGTCGCCTCTCATCTAGCAAATCTAGCTCGGCCATCCTAGCATGCTGAAGCGTCTCTAGGGGGAGGTCGAGTGCAATGGATGTATGGAATGAATGCAGTTGGGTATGAATGGGAAGAATGGCGTTTGTGCCATAGACCAATTCGAATGGTGTGGCATTCGTGGGAGTCCGGATGGAAGTCCTATAAGCCCATAAGGCTTCATCCAGCTTCTCATGCCACCTCCTACCCTTCTCTAAGGTTTTCTCAATGATATCAATGAGAGTCTTGTTTGTGGCTTCGGCTTGGCCGTTGCCTTGAGGGTAGTAGGGCGAGGAGAAGTGGTGAGTTATGCCATACGTGTTGCACAACTTAACCATCCGCTCGTTCTTGAATGGGGTACCATTATCAGACACAAGGTCTCGTGGAACCCCAAATCGAGCCAAGATATTCCTCTGGATGAAAGCCACCACATGTTGCCCCATTACATTCGTTAGGGAAATGGCTTCCACCCACTTGGAGAAATACTCCGTGGCTGCTAAAATAAAACGATGCCCATTCGAGGCCTTTGGAAATATGGGGCCTACAATGTCAAACGCCCACATGGTAAATGGCCAGGGGCTGACCACGGAATGCAATGCAGATGAAGGGATATGAATGGCGTGCCCATGCACTTGACATGGATGACACTTCCTAACATGATCGTGACAATCCTTTTTCAGGGTGGACCAAAAATAACCCCCTCTAAGTATTTTCATCGCCATCATGTTGGCATTAACATGACCTCCACATTCTCCGTCGTGGAACTCGTGCATCACTATCCTAGCCTCCTCTAGGTCGATACACCTAAGCAGAATGCCGGTAAAACTCTTTTTGTATAAGACCCCACCCAGAATGGTGTATCGGGTCGAAATTTTACGAATGAATGCCCTATCTTTGGATGTGGCATCCTCGGTGAATCCCCCATTTTCTAAAAATTGTTTTATGTCATAGAACCAGGGTTTTTCAATAGACTCTGGGTTGTTTTGGCAAATATCTAAGTCGTGTGTGGATGGATGGGGCGCATGCCATATTTCCAAAGATCTGGTCCCTGAAATGGGATCGACCTTCAGGGCTGAACCCAAGGAAGAGAGGGCATCGGCGATGCCATTGTCCTCTCTTCCCACGTGTGTGAGCTTACACGATTGGAAGGATTGGACCAATCGAGTGGCCAACTCGTGATATGGAAGTAGTTTCTCATTACGTACTTGCCAAATTTTTAAAACCTGGTTTATGACAAGGAGCGAATCTCCAAAGACCTCGATGCATGATGCCCCTAGAGTTTTCGAAATCCTTAAGCCTTGTATGAGTGCTTCATACTCAGCTACGTTGTTGGAACATTCGAAATCTAAGCGGACTGCTATGGGAATCTCGCCCTTTTCAGGGGAGATTAGGATGATCCCGGCACCAGCCCCTCGTTGGTTTCGTGCCCCGTCGAAGTGCATCTTCCACACTTGGTTTTCGAAAGAATTTGACAAAATGTGGTTTTGAAAATGGTTTTGCAATATGCCTTCATCAGGCATTTCGACAAGAGTGGGATATGTGTCCTCCAAGGGGAAGTCAGCCACGTAATCTGCTAGGGCTTGCCCCTTAATGGAGATCTGGTGATGGTATTTCAGATCATACTCCATTAGAAGGAGTTGCCATTTGCCCAATCTACCCGTGAGAATGGGTTTTTCGAACAAGTGCTTGATTGGATCAAGCTTGGACACTATCCAGATCTCATGATCTAGGAAATAGTGTCTGAATTTCTGGCAGGCCCAAACTAGGGCCAAGCACGTCTTCTCCATGGCTTGATAATTTCGTTCATAAGCCAAGAGAGTTTTTGAAATATAGTAGATGGCATACTCCTTATGGGTGTCATCCTCGTATTGAGCCAACAGGGCTCCTAAAGCGTTTACATGCACGGAGATGTATAATAAAAGCGGTTTTCCTTGTTTTGGAGGATTCAAAACAGGGGGATTAACCAAGTATGCCTTTAGTCTCTCGAAGGACTTTTGGCATTCGTCATCCCATAAGAATTTCGTACCCTTCCTCAACAGTTTGTTGAAGGGTTCGCATCTAGTTGCCAGATTCGATATGAATCGGCGCACAGATTGTAATCGACCCTGGAGGCTACGGACTTGGGTGAGATTGGAGGGTGGAGCCATGTCTATGATGGCTCGACACTTAGAGGGGTCGACTTCTATTCCCCTTTGGCTCACCATAAAGCCTAGAAGCTTCCCTGATTCTACCCCGAACACACATTTTTGAGGGTTTAGCTTTACTTTGTAAAGCCTAAGCCTTTCGAAAATCTTTTGTAAACATTCGATATGGGTGCATCGGGTTTTGGATTTTGCCAAGAGATCATCTACATACACTTCTACAAGCTCGTGAATTTGATCATGGAAGATCGTGTTCATGGCTCGTTGGTATGTTGCGCCGGCATTTTTCAAACCAAAGGGCATGACTGTATAGCAGTACGTGCCCCATGGGGTTGTGAAGGCAGTCTTACCCTGATCTCGTGGATTTAGTTTGATTTGATTGTAGCCTGAATAGCCATCCATAAATGAAAACATTTCATGATTTGCAGTACTATCGACTATCAAATCTATGTTTGGTAAAGGATAATTATCCTTTGGAGTGGCTTTATTTAGGTTTCTGAAATCGATGCATATTCGAATTTTCCCATTGGTTTTTCGAACTACAACGATATTTGACAACCAATCAGAATACGCAATGGGTTTTATAAATCCGGCTTTTAGCAGATCTTCTAAACCCTCTTTGACTTGCGTGTGTACATTCGGGTGTATTTTCCTAAGCTTCTGCTTTATTGGTTTTACACCTATATCTAAGGGAAGACGATGCTCGACTATGCTGGGATCTATGCCCGGCATGTCTTCATACGTCCATGCAAACTCATCTAAATAGGTTCGTAGAAATGCAATGAATGCTAACTTTTCAGTTTTATGCAAGCATGTGCCTATTTTGATGGTTTTGGGATTGGAATCATCCCCTAGGTTCACCTCTACGAAATCTCCTCCTACTATTTGGGAAGGTCTTTCAAAATCGAGAATTCTATGAAACTCTGGGAGCTCAGAAGTGGGATCTTCCTCAAGGGGATCCACTTCTGGGCTTTGATCATTCTCGTGGGCTTTAGACCCGAGGGAACTTGATGCGTGGTTTTCAAAATAATCTGGTTTTGTACTTGGATTTTCAAGTGATTTCGAAATTTTTGGTCTGGCTATGCAGACGACGTTTCTTTCGAAATGCTTTTCTTTCGCCAAAGTCATACCAGGAGCAGTTATATACAAAATCTTTTTGGTATTTTCCAAATTTTCGATTTTTTTGGGTTTTTGTAAAACAAGAACTTTGGGAACTATACAAAGCACACTTTTTTCGAGTTTTTGTTTTTCCATTGTTTTTGGTTTTTCTTGTTTTTCGATTTTTTTGATTTTAAGTTTTCAAATGTTTTTGGTATTTTTAGAAAAAGGGATCTTCCGTCATACCTACAAAGGGAAAACACTACGGGTTAGACTCGGAATAGGAGGTCTAAACCGTAGGTCTCTTCTAAGACAGGCTCCGGGGTACCCTTGACCCAGGTGGTCACAGGGGGTGGCTCCGGCGGTATTTGGGGAGTATAACCGATCCCATATCGGCTTGGGTTGGCCCTAGGAAGGATGGGCTCTAGGAAACCCTGGTTTTGTGCCCCTAGACTTTTGTAGGGCGTGTAGCCCATGTTTAATAACATGTTCCACGACCTTTTGTTTTTTGAAAAGATGGGATACAAGTCATGGTCTTGGAACATGCTATCGTCCATATTAGGCTCGTATGGCCTTTTGTCCAGGGGTTTTGGAAATAGGGAACGCTTGGGTTTTCCTACGAGGATTAGAGTCGGGAGGGGGCCTGCTTTAGGCGGCCCCTTCACACATACAACCTTTGTAGGGTTGTTCAACATGAGCCGAGGTGGCTCAACCATAATTTGCCCCAGGTTAGCCTCATGGGCCTGGGAGCTCGATAAACAAGGGGAGTTTATGATCCCCTGAAGCTGTCGGTGACTCTCACCTAGGATCACTACGACCTGGTCCCTAAAAGGGATCTTGACACACTTGTGGAAGGTGGATGGCACAGCGCACAAACTTTGTATCCAGGGTCTTCCCAGCAACAGGTTATAATGGGGGTGGATGTCCAAGACATGGAACACCCCCGTGTGTTCGATCCCTCCCGTTTCCATTGGGAGTTCGATGGATCCTAAAGGTCTAAACGCATTCCCATCGTATCCAGTGATAACGATGGGGCTTGGGTTCACTGAAGTCAAGGTGACTCCGATTTTGTACGCCACGTGAAGTGGAAGGATGTTGAGCCCTCCTCCACCATCGACTAGGCACCTGTCCAGAGAGTGGTTGTTTAGAACTACCTCGATGTGCAGGGCCTGGTTATGGGTTTCGTGGGGTCTATCTACATCATCTTCCGAAAAGGTGATGGGCAATTTTGCTCCTAATAAAGCCACTTGGGCAGACAAGGATTCCCGACTTATGTTCGAATCAACCTTGGCCCTTTCTAGAATTTTCTCTAAGACAAGTCTATGCCTAGGCGAGGTTTTGACAAGCTCTAGGATAGACATGTGAATAGGAATCTTTGAAAGGTGGTTTTCGAAATCATAAGGATTTAGGATGATTTTGTCCTTATCTGCTTTTGGCAGACCACTAGGGATACATGCTTTTGAGGGGCCAGGCACACTGACCACCTTTTGAGCACCTTGAAGGTGCGGGGGTTGGTAGATCCTCCCGGATCTAGTGACTTCCCCCACGACCAGCCTAGGGTTTGCGCTAAACTTGGCTCTAAGGATGAGCTGAGGAGAACCTTGGATTTTAACAACTGGCTTTGCCGGGGTTTCCATTTTTGGTGGTCCCCGAATGACGACTTGGGCGGGCCTCTTGTATAATACAAGGATGGGCGCACAAGCAGGTCGACCAGGTTCGGGCTTTTGCGCTAGTTCCTTGGAAATGGTGAGGGTACATACCTCCTTTCCTTTCCCACTGCCACTGGCGTGTTTGGGAAAGGGTTCCTTGAAGATAGCTTGAGGTGGCTCAGGTTCCGCAGTGACCTAGAGCCGGCCCTTCGCTATCAAGTTCTCAATTTTATTTAGAAGAGAGAAGCAACGTTTGGTATCATGGCCTTTGAGCCGATGATACTTGCAAAATCGGTTTAAATACCCCCCTTTGGACGTGACTCCTTCAGGGATTTCAGGGAGTTCGATCATGCCCTGGGCAAGTAAGAGGTCTAGGACCTCCGACACAGGTTGCCCCAGCGAAGTGTACTCCCGTTTTTCAATTGGTTTTGAAAAATTGCGTTCTCTCTTATTTTCTATTTTTTCAAAATTTTTAGAAGTGCCTGCCATGCCTGGATCCACCCGGACATTGGCGATTTTGTGGGGCTTTGCCCCTTTGTCCGTTGTGGGCAGCCCATATGCGATGGGCTTTTCCACACGTGTTTTGGGAACGGCACTTCCTTTCCATAAGTGGTCGTATGTCCCTTTTCGCAAGTTGGTTTCGAAAAGGGAGGCCTTTTTGATCAACTTATGGAAAGTTGAAATCTCATGGAGCGAGAGAAGGGTTTTTAACTCGCTTTTGAAATTATCCAGGATGAGCATTACTGCGCATCCTTCGGATATAGGCTCTCGCACTTGGCCCAAAAGAGACCTCCACCTTATAATGAAGGCATGCACGTCCTCGTTCATGCCTTGCTTTGTATCCCTTAAGGTATTCAGGGTTGGCGTGACTTCCACGTTGTGTGCAAATCTTTGCATGAAGCAGTTCGCTAACTCTTCAAAAGTAGCGAACTGGCTTAAGTCGTAGGAAGCCAGCCATTTGGCAGCTGTGCCCTTAAGGGATAGAGGGAACCAATACACCCATTTCATCGAGTCCTTTTTCTTCTTATGGGCTCGACGTGAGAAAAGCGGCAAGTGAGACCTAGGGTCTCCCATGCCATCATACCGATGGAAGTTCGGTATTTCATCGTCACTGTCTGTTTCGTAATCCATAGGAAGGAAATCAGACAGGGCGTAGCTTCTTTTCTCTTTATTTTGCCCTTTCAGCAGCTGCTGTAGGGCTTTACGGTCCTTTTGTGTGAAGGACTCATGGTATTGGTTGCCTTCCATTACGGAGGCCTCTTTTTGCTTGCGAGGTTTTTCAGATTTCTTTTTAGGCCTTTGTTCACCGTTTGATGAACATGAATCGCCTACTTCAGCCTCTTGGCTGAGAGCATCGATTTTGGCCTCAAACTCCCTTCTTAAGTCCTCGATTTCATCTAGTTTTATTTTGTTTTTGAAAATCCTCCTAGAGTGAGAACTTGATGCGCATGAGCCTTGGCTCGACACTTCACTTGGGTTGGATTTTGACATGCTTTTCAAGCTTTTTCAAAATTTCCTAAGTAAAAGCAAAGAAAACAAGTTAAAACGACACCTTTATAAAAATTTTTGCAAGACTTTTACAAGTAAACTCGATTTCTGAAAAGGCTCACGTCCCACCGGGCGTGCCAATGTCTGTAGACGCGTGAAAATCCCCGCCTCTTCGCCTCTTTCGGGGCTTGGAGTGGATCTTTATCGTGCGTCTAAGGCCTATGTATACAAATAGGGCGTGCCAGCTAGCTTACTTAAGCTAGCGAAGATATATTTAACACTGACTTCTAAACGTGGCGACTGTGAGCAAGTAAGCTCTTGTCGTCGCAGACCTTCTTGCACCGATGCGCAAGGGTCAGTCTGTATGCTTTTGCAAGAATCGAGTTTTGGGGAGAAAGTCTACGAAACGGTTCGAGGTGTCTATTTCGGGTCTTTAAGATGCGATTGCATGTTTTAGATCACGTGGATTTGCACGTGCCTAAGTCTTTTCTTTTATCCCTTTTTGGGTCGCCTAGTTTGTGTGTTATGAACACTCCACTACATGGGCGAATTCGAGCGGGGCTTGCTTCGATGCAATATGCGTCCTACCTCGTGGTATGGCGTAGATGCAATGCAAACTCACGCTACTCCAAAGGGAAAACCCGAAATGTAAAGACAATACTGAAGGGAAATAACAGAAGGGAAATAACCGAAGGGAAATAACCGAAGGGAAATAACCGAAGGGAAATAAGTATATATCTTATGTATATGAGCCCTTACTCGGGTCTTGCAAATAAGAGCGAAGGCTCAATGTGGGTGCGTGCTTGAATTGAAAGACTTACACACACGACATGAATTTAAACCCAAATATAAATTGCAGTATGGCCTTAACTAAGGTCTTGGGAATAAGAGCGAAGGCTCAATGTGTGTGAGAGTGCTTGAATTAAAAGACTACCCACACGACATAAATGAAACCCAAATATAACTGCAATAAGGCCTTTACTAAGGTCTTGTGAGTAAGAGCGAAGGCTCAATGTGTGTGAAAGTGCTTGAATCGAAAGACTTACTCACACGACATGAAATGAAACCCAAATAGTATAGGTCGGCCCTTACTTGGGTCTTTCAAATAAGAGCGAAAGCTCAATGTGTGTGAGAGTGCTTGAATTGAAAGACTTACTCACACGACAAGAAATGAAACCCAAATAGTATAGGTCGGCCCTTACTTGGGTCTTTCAAATAAGAGCGAAAGCTCAATGTGTGTGAGAGTGCTTGAATTGAAAGACTTACTCACACGACAAGAAATGAAACCCAAATAGTATAGGTCGGCCCTTACTTGGGTCTTTCAAATAAGAGCGAAAGCTCAATGTGTGTGAGAGTGCTTGAATTGAAAGACAACGCACCCAACTTAAACAAAACCCTTCGAAAATGAAAGTATATATACACTTATATATTAGGGGCTGATTAGGCCCGTGTGTGTTCAAAATTGTGCACGACTAAGAGAGTGCACGTGTGTGGTTGTGCCAAGCCACGTTATTACAAGCGGGGGGAGACTATGCTCCGTTATTACAACCCCGTATCAAATTGAATTTCAAGCAAGTGTACGACTAAAGACCGAGTTTAGACACTTACGAGTAGCTGGTCCGTAGAGGTCTTGCTTGAGCGTGGGCTTGGCCTTGGGCTGCAAACGGGAGCTCCGCGAAGGTAGGTGATCAAGAGTGCTGGCCGGCTGCAAGTGGGGCGCGGGATAGGCGCCTCGGAGGTGGCCGGCGGCAAGTAGATGGCGCCTCAAGGTAAGGGGTTTAAATGGCTGAATGAGTGGGTTCTTAGGGTCACTAGGGGAGTTGGGAGTTTAGGGAAATTGGACCTAAGAGGTGAGTTGGTGGGAGGGCCGAGTAGGACACCTAGGGGAAAGCCGAATGGGACATGATAGCTAGGTAGTGGCCGGCAGCTTGGGTTATACTAGGTTCGGCTAGGTTTAGGTGATGGCGGCAAAAGGGCTGAGATGAAGGTAGGATGGGTGGCTAAGAGTGGAGAGGTGGTAGAGAGGGGCCTTGAGGGAGTTTGGGGTACTTACCGAATGGGGAGAGGTGGCGGATGAAGTGGGAAGGTGGCGGGCAGGTGGCTGTCGGCTGGTTCGGTTGGGTGGAGGTGGTGGCGTCCGGCTGAGGGGTGGTGGTGGTGGATGGAAGAGGGAAGGTGGCGGAGCAGGTGGCGGCTGGTGGAGCAGCTGGAGCAGGCCAAGGTGGGGAGTCGTCCCGGCTGGGTGAGAGAAGGGAGAAGGAGAGGGCCCGGCTGGGTGAGGTAGTGGTTCCCACTTGGAGAACCCGCCCACAAGGAGGGGGGTTTAAATAGGGGATGGGTAGGTCGGTTAGGGCTGGGCTGTGGGTAGTGGTTAGGTGGTTTAGGTAGGGTGGTATGTAGATAAGGTGGGCTGAAAAAGGTTGGGCCAGATATTTTAAAACTAGGGGTTTGGGTAAATCGTGGGCTAAGGGTGGTTTAGGGGTTTAGGGCTAGGTTAGGTGGTTGGGTTTTAGGGTGAGGTTTAGTGAGCTAGGTTAGGTGATTAGGCTAGGTTTAGGCTAGGATTAGGGAAATTAATCTAGGTTTAGGGAAGGATTAGGGAAGTGGGTTAGGTGATTAGGTTGGGATTAGGACGGGATTAGGGAATTGGGTTAGGTGATTAGGCTCAGATTAGGGGTGGATTAGGGGTTTGGGTTAGGTTTAGGCATTTTGGGCTAGGTTTAGGTGAAGGAGCTCCCTTAGCATGGCCCATAGACCTTGATCACCCCATGTTGGTGCAGCCCTAGGTTAGGTTTTAGCTAATTACAAGCTTAAACCCACTCAATTAGGCTAACCCACATGATTAACCCAAACTTGACACACAAGTCAAGCTTAATACAACACTCTTGATATTTTTCAGCCCACTCTCTCTCATGCCCAATATCCCACGTGAATCTCAAGTGGGCCCCACCTCCATTTATGAGAAGGTGATGTGGGCCATGGATATGGATATTGGATTGGATCTCTGGATCCAAATCCAAATCCAAGTCCACATATGGGTTTGGATTGGAATCTGGATATATATGGTCCAGATCCAATCCAAACTGAACTCTGACTCCTTCGAGCTGGATTCGAAACGGACGATTCGTGCGGGGTCTGACAGCATCAGTACTCCGTCTGCGTTGGGTCTTCGCCAACATAGTCGTCCGCCTCCGTTTCTGCCTTCCGGAGATGACTTCAAATGCTATTTTGATAAGAACAGGGTCTTGGACGTTCGAGATCCTGGGATGTGAATCAGATACAAGAGTTGCTGCGCCGGGCTCGACAGGTGCTCCGGTTCCGGGCTCTTCTTGGCTCTCCTAGTCCTGTCTTGATCGGGCCAAGCCACTTCGGGGTTTCAAAACATGTTTTAAAAGGGTTTTCAAAAGCCATATTATATGTTTTAGAAAGATAAAGTTTAAAACATATATACAGGGTTGTCTGGAAGGCTCCTGGGTTTCCAAACTCAAAATGGCCCTTCGGGGCTGCTTGTATAAAACCAGATGGATTTTGAGAAATTCGTGGGATTTCGGGGTGTTTACACCCTTGATTTGTAAGATCTTCCTAAGTTTTTGGAGGACGATCTTGGGCATTTCGACCAATGGTTTCCCAAGGTTGTCCTCAGAGGTTTGGTGACCTGATAAGCAAGGAAAATTTTGTATTCCCTGAAGCTGAGGATGGTTTTCTCTTAGAATTACCACAATCTGGTTTTCATAGGGGATTTTCACGCACCTATGGAAGGTGGATGGTACAGCTCGCAGGCTGTGTATCCATGGTCTTCCAAACAGTAGGTTGTAATGGGGGTGTATGTCTAAGACATGGAACACCCCTGTGTGGGCTATGCCCCCTATTTCTATGGGTAACTCTACGGCTCCCAACGGTTTAGATGCATTTCCATCGTATCCAGTGATTACGATGGGACTTGGGTTTACAGAAGTCAAGGTGACTCCGATTTGACATGCCACGTGGAGTGGAAGGATGTTGAGACCTCCTCTCCCATCAACTAAGCATTTATCGAGAGGATAGTGATTCAATACTACCTCGATATGCAAAGCTTGGTTGTGGGTTTCATACGGTCTTTCTATCTCGTCTTTCGAGAACACGATTGGCGTCTTTGCACAGATAGGTGCCACTTGAAATGACAAGGACTCGGGAGTTATATTTGAGTAAACCTTGGCTCTCTCTAAGATTTTTTCTAAAACAAGTCTATGCCTAGGTGAGGTTTGTATCAGCTCTAGGATGAACATATTTATTGGGATCTTAGAAAGATGATTTTCGAAGTCATATGTGGTTAAAACAATTTGACCTTTGTCCATTTTTTGTGAAACCTTAGGAATGCATGCTTCTGAAGGGCCAGGGACACTGACCACTTTTTTAGCAGTTTTTTCTAAGTGTTGGGGTTGATAGATTCTCCCAGACCTGGTCACTTTTCCTACACTTTGCCTAAGGCTCGTTCCTATTATGGCTCTATTTGAGTGCTTTGAAGCACCTCGAATTTCTAGAATGGCTCTAACCGGGGCGGGACTCTAAGCGCTACCCGGATTACTACTTGGGCGTTTTTCTTACAAATGATGAGAGATGATGCACAAGTAGTAAAACCAGAATGTGATGAATGCACTAAACTTTTCAAAGTCAAGAAAGCACATACCTCTTTTCCCTTCCCACTAGTGCTTGCGTGATTGGGGAAGGGTTCTTTGAATATGGCTTGGGCAGGCTCTGGTTCCTCAGTGACCTTGAGCCGACCCAGCTCTATCAAGTTCTCGATTTTATTGAGAAGGGAGAAACATTGGTTTATATCATGGCCCTTGAGGCGATGATACTTGCAAAAACGATTCAAAAACCTACCTTTTGAAGTGGTTCCCTCAGGAATTTCGGGGAGTGTGATAAATCCTTGGGCAAGAAGGAGGTCAAGGACCTCCGAGACAGGTTGCCCCAGTGGGGTATACTCCCATTTTTCAAAAGTTTTTTGCAATTTTTTTTTTTATCTTTTGGTTTAAACTCCTTTGAAGTGCTCGCCTGACTTGGATCCACTTAGATGTTTGCAACTTTTTGGGGTTTTTCCCCTTTGTCCATAATGGGTAACCCGTAAGTTTTGGGTTTTTCCAAACGTGACTTTTGCAAGATATTCCCTTTCCATAAGTGATCGTAGACTCCCTTTTTCAGATTTGTTTCAAAGAGGGAAGCTTTCTTGATCAACTTATAGAAAGTCGAGATTTCGTGTAAAGAGAGAAGAGTTTTCAATTCATTTTTGAAATTGTCGAGGATGAGCATTACTGTGCATCCTTCAGAAATCGGCTCTCTTACTTGCCCGAGGAGGGATCTCCAACAAACGATGAATGCATGTACATCCTCGTTCGCAGCTTGTTTTGTATCCCTCAAAGTGTTTAAAGTTGGCGTTACTTCTACGTTATGCGAAAATCTTTGCATAAAGCAGTTCGCTAACTCTTGAAAAGTCATGAACTGGCTTAAATCATAGTAAGCAAGCCATTTTGAAGATGTGCCTTTGAGGGAAAGGGAAAACCAATATATCCACTTTATCGAGCCCTTCTTTTTGTGGGCTCGACGGGAAAAGAGTTGCAAGTGGGATCTAGGATCCCCGTGCCATCGTACCGATGAAAGTTCGGTATCTCGTCGTCACTGTCTGTTTCGTAATCCAATGGAAGGAAATCAGACAAGGCGTACGTTCTCTTTTCTTTATTTTGCCCTTTTAGCAGCTGCTGTAAGGCTTTTCGGTCCTTGTGAGTGAAGGATTCGTGATATTGGTTTCCCTCTATAGCGGAGGTTTCCTTAAGCTTTCTAGACTTGTCAAATTTCTTCTTAGCTTTTGTTGGTTTGCCATGAGACGAACAGGAATCAGCTGCTTTTGCCGGTTTGCCATGAGACGAACAGGAATCAGCTGCTTCAGCCTCTTGGCTAAGCGCAAGGATTTTTGCTTCGAAATCCTTTCGCAA
Source organism: Brasenia schreberi (assembly GCA_036023115.1). NCBI lineage: Eukaryota > Viridiplantae > Streptophyta > Magnoliopsida > Nymphaeales > Cabombaceae > Brasenia > Brasenia schreberi. The sequence goes on from JAYKKT010000079.1 coordinate 3,679,842, forward strand.
GTCCTCTATCTCTTCTCTCCTATTTTTGAAATTGGTTTTCGAAAGTTTTTTGGAGTGAGAACTTGATGAGCGTGAGAGACGGATAGACACTTCATTGGAGTCTGAACTCGACATGACTCCGATCCTTTGTTTTGAAAATCAACTATGAAATGCAAAAAGTCAAAGAGTTAAATACTTTTCTTGGAAAAATTTTCAAGAGCTTTGTTTGTTTGATCGATATTTTCTTAAGACCTGAGTCCCACGGGGCATGCCAAATCTTGTAAGCACGAAAATTCTCACTCCTAGTTTTGAAGTCAGGAATGAACCTTTTTGAGTTTACGTTGCTTTTAAGGGTATGCCAGCTAGCTTGCTCAAGCTAGAGAAGTTTTAAGATATCTAACGTTTTGAAAAGGCGATTGTGAGCAAGCGGGATCTTTTCGCTTGAAATCTTCTTGAACCGGTGCTCAAGGGTCGGTTTAAGCGCTTAAGAAACCTTTTTGATCCAAATAAACGTATACTTTTGAAAAGAAAAGTAAATGTTTCGATGTTTGCCTAAATTGCAGTTTTTATTATGAGGGTTGTATGTTTCTAAGTCTCTTGAGTTTTAGCTATTTTAGGCTGGATGTGTGTATTTCAAGTGGCCTAAATTTAGCAAGTTTGAGCAAGAATGCACTAGACTTTTTGAAGTCGAGAAAGCACATACCTCTTTGCCCTTCCCACTAGTGCTTGCGTGATTGGGGAAGGGTTCTTTAAATATGGCTTGGGTAGGCTCTGGTTCCTCAGTGACCTGGAGCCGGCCCTGCACTATGAAGTTCTCGATTTTATTGAGGAGGGAGAAACATTGGTTTGTATCATGGCCTTTGAGCCGATGATACTTGCAAAATCAATTTAAAAACCTCCCTTTGGAAGTGGTTCCCTCGGGAATTTTGGGGAGTATGATCATTTCTTGGGCAAGTAAGAGGTTAAGGACCCCTGAAACAGGTTGCCCCAGTGGGGTATACTCCCGTTTTTCAAAAGATTTTTGCAACTTTTTTTCTTCTTTGTTTTCAAAATTTTTGGAAGTGCTCACCGGGCTTGGATCCACTCAAATGTTTGCAACTTTTTGGGGCTTTGCCCCTTTGTCCATTGTGGGTAACCTGTAAGTTCTGGGTTTTTCCAAGCATGACTTGTGCATAACATTTCCTTTCCACAGGTGATCGTAGACCCCCTTTTTCAGATTTGTTTCAAAGAGGGAGGCTTTTTTGATCAACTTATGAAAAGTCGATATTTCATGTAAGGATAGGAAAGTTTTCAATTCAGGTTTGAAATTATCAAGGATGAGCATTACTGCGCATCCTTCTGAAATCGACTCTCTCACTTGCCCTAGGAGGGACCTCCATCGAACGATGAATGCGTGTACATCCTCGTTCGTGGCTTGCCTTGTATCCCCCAAAGTATTTAAAGTTGGCGTTACTTCTACATTATGCAAAAATCTTTGCTTAAAGCAGTTCGCTAACTCTTCAAAAGTTGCAAACTGACTCAAATCGTAAGAAGCAAGCCATTTTGAAGCAGTGCCTTTGGGGGAAAGGGGAAACCAATATATCTACCTCATCGAGTCTTTCTTCTTTTTGTGGGCTCGACGGGTGTAGACGTGATTTTATTTCAGATCGTTTGGGATTCGAAATCAAACCCTCGAACTACATCGGGTTGCGCGAGCGTGCCAGTTAGTTTACCAAAACTAACAAATTATGTTTTTCTGACTTCTTAGAACGATTGTGGACAAGTGAGATCTTTTCGACTTAGGCCTTCTTGAACCGGTGCTCAAGGGTCAGCCTAGATGCTTGAAACTCGTTTGAATCCGTTAATTCGAAAAAGGAAAAACCAGATTTTCCAAAGTTCAGATTTGTGTTCAAGTTCTTGATTTCTGAAAAATTTCAGATTCTTAGATTTGCAGAACCTGTTCAGTTTCAGAAGCCTGTTTACTAAATTTTTAAAAATATTTCTGATTCTCTAAAAATTCTAAAACTTTTACAGAATAGATATACGTATGTGTAGAATCAGAATATATTTTTATTTTGTAATTTAGTTCTTTATTGTATGAGAATTAAATACAGAATCAGAAACTGTTATAACATTCAGAACAGCCCTGTTTCTGTAGATCAGAAGCTCAGAAAAACAGCAATATCTCAGTGCTCGGTCATCCAATGTCGATGAAATTTGTTGTGTTAGAAAGACACGGATGTTAGGTTTTCAAAGAATCAAATTTCATCCAATTTCACTCAGTGGTTGCAGAGATATGGGCAAAAGAACAGAGGTCTGTTACTGAACATTCTGTTTCTGTAAAACGCAATCTGGATTTTATATAAACTTCACGGATAAAACACAAATAAGGGACCCTTAGCATTTTTAGTTCATCAAAGACCGTATTCTTGTAAACTAAAAGAAAAAAAGTTTTCTTAACCCTTGTCCATTTCATTTTCCATACAAGTCTAAATCATCCATTTTTGGTTGTTCATGATAAATATTAATTTCATGAACGACACGTGTATTGAAGTGTCTTGGCGAGGAATTTTTTTAAAAGTTCTTAACGTACTACATCTAAAAATTGAAATTCCCTTATTCTTAAAAAATTTCATACATATAATACTTCTAAATTTAATCTAATGGGAATATATATAATTATAGTAGTCCAATGTCCTATAATGTTATTAGGACCAAATTAATTTTCTTTTCACCACCGTCATGGCATACACATAGAATACACATCATGAATTTCCGGTTATGATATGGCCCCTTGAAAGCATGGCCATAGTACTAGTCAGGGTCATGCACTTTAGTATAAGCATATTGGCCCACAGGCCAAAATCATAAAGCTAGCAGGCAAGAAAGCATAATAGCATAAGCAATTATATCAAAGTTCATAAACAAGCAGTATAAATTCATACATGACCATGGATATGAAACTGACACATACAATTACACCATCCAGGCAAATATAAGACCATCTCTCACCACCATGCTTAGTTCTCAAGGCTCTAGCAATGGTAGAATAGATCCTCTTACCTGATTGAAGATCAATTGATATATACATGTCTTAGGTATAGGTATAAGTATAGGTATAGGTTTATCCAAGTCCATATACATTTTCTTTGAGGCTTCGTTTGTGTACAAAACAAAATACATAGAAATTCAGTATACATTAAGGTTGATTAAGAGGAACCTTAGATCAAAAATGGAATTTGAGGATGAATCATGGAAATGAGAAAAGAAATCTAGATCTACACCTCTCTAACTTGAATGTCTCAAAAAAACTTAATAAACCCCTTGATCTTGAAGTCATTTTCACGAAGATGATATGATTTAGAAGACAATGACTTCATAGCATGAAAGTTGCTTAGGAGATATCGCGTGTAGACTCAAGATCTAAAGGATCGTGGGTGAAATTAAAAGAGATCCCACTGCGATCGCATGGTTTTAGTGTATTGACCGAGGAATGGTATTCTCTTGAAACACAAAAGATGAAATTTTAGATTTTCTGAACAATAACTTGAAGCTTGGACCCGAAGCCCAGAGATGAATGATTTCCGGTGGAAAAACTCATAACTAGAGATGTTCTTAGAATGGTGTTACCACTTTCCCTAAATCAAGTTTTGATTTTTTCCATCTTTATTTAATTGTTCAGAAATAATTCTAATATAGGTAATTGACCGAAACTTGCTTGGAATTGCTTAAGAGAATGATAGAGAATATACGTATTGGTTCTTAGTCAAATCTTTGGATAGAATCTGATGAGACCAATCAAACTAAGTTGAAATTAATAAATGAGTGTGTCTCCCTTTTACCTCTGGAAATGACCGTGGGATACTGGCAAGCTCACCTTAGAAAGTGTAGAATAGTTCATAATTGATAGCTTTATGTCAGATATTAAGTTAAGGATGATGATCTATAGGGTACATGTGCAAAGTCCTTAAAATTCCTTAAGAACTGCGTACTAAAGATCATAGCTTCCTTTGTCATCCTACAAGTGAAGACAATGCAGAATCATAGAAATGTACATTCTTTCTCAAGTGTATGGCCGTGGAGTATGATATACATATCTATTGAAGGTAGGATAATTACATGAAATAATTTTGGCCTCCTCTAATGAAATGATTCCTAAGGATCCTCGTATAACAAAAGAAGTAAATGTCCAAGGATGATGTAGGTTATTGACCATGACATCAGTAAATAATGGTAGCTAATGACAAGGGCGTCTTGGATTTCTTTGCTCTTCTAAACAATCCACTTAGCAGTCCCATTCCTCCATTCTATGCATGCAATAATTTGTCAGCCTGGCCAACGTGTATTTTTGGCACTTCTCTCTCCATTTCTCCTTCCTTGGTTGCTCTTATGGTTAGTGGATTGAGCAGGTAAATTTTGATTTATAAGACTAGAATGCTAAAGATTTGGATGCTACCATTTAAAATGGCAAGGTACCAAAATGTGGGCTTCCAAAATAAAGGGTCCAAACACCGGCCATCCCTATCAAACTTTAGATTTGGTGGCTAGGGCTGATTTTTTTCCTTAGGCACTGCCATGTTTTTAGACTGAAATTGTCAGTGGGAGATAAATCCTCAGTCGATGGTCATAAATGGTTTTTGTTAGTGTGGACATGGACCAAATCTGCTGAGGGTTTTGGCCCCTTCTGGGGATCAATGCAGTATGATCCTGATGGCTGCTAGTGAATGTCACCTATATAAAAGCTCAATGCTCAAATTTTAGTGCTGGGACAGCGATTCTAATAAAATCCCAAGTTGGTTCATACCAATGTATCTCTCATTCACTTTTAATGACATCAATCTCCTAAATGCTGGTAAAGGTACGAATCAATCTCATCGCTTAATTAAAGTCAGATGTTTTCTATGTATGGAAGATATGCACAGATGAGTGCGTTAAGCAATTTAATTTCTATTTCAGATCTACTAAAGCTCCCAACTGGCTGAAAGAGTATAGTATACGCAATCCTAAACCTTTTATCTGTCAGATACAATTAAATACAATACATGAAATCATTGAGGATCCGTGAGAAATTTTCACTTGTTTCGGATTCGGATGTTTAGTAAGATCCCTATCTCAGGTCTAAGCGATTGGACAAATTTTTTATCGGTAGAAGCTATGCTCATGGGAAATGCTACTCCTGGAGTACAGGAGGTCCAGTGGTTACAGACCACTTGGGCCACACATCTACCAACATTTGGCCCACATTTCAGTATTTGTGTATATCTTGCTTCTGCTATCATCCACCATGTCTGGTCTAAATATGAAGAACACAGGTGGTGTTATGGAATCAAATCGGCATCACGTAAGTGATGTTAGGATTCAAACCTGATGTCTGATAAAAATTAAATCTACGTAAGAAGTTTTAATAGGCTTTAGATAGGGATCTTTTCATGTTTCTGATACGGATAAATCACTCAAAGAAAGCTTGCACTGTTCAACATACGGCTTGACGAATATGGGCATGCCATGGCGTGGATGTTTGATGCGATTATCGCTATAATATCCCTAGCGCTAAACATACGGTGGGGCAGAATTAATTCTCGCACTTAGCTCCTCAAAATTACTTGTTTAATTAAAGATAGAAATATTTAGGTGTTACAGTTTTGTTATGTACACTCTAATTTTAATTACTATTATCCTCAAGATATGTTTATTTTTACTACCATCTGATTATCCACCTGTAAGCAATTTTGTTTATTTATATGAACATTGCCTCCGCTTTATCTTATTTTTCAGATTCACCATGAAGGCTTTCTACAGGAGTCAACGTGCTAATTTATATAATATTGGTGTAAATCTTTCTTTCTTTTAAAAGAAAAAATTGTTGCTTCGATCAAGCAGATATCGTCGGACTCTATAATAAATGAAGATGTTGAATGTTACTCGAGGAAGAAAGAATTTATATCTCATTAACATAAGGAACAATCAATGCTTTCTTCCAAATGCATCAGAATAGTACTAGTCTCAAATAATTTAGAGTTGGAGACTATGATGTAATGTATTACTTAATAATGTCTCCTGTAGTCCTCGATAATCCATACATATTGACTAGATTAATTGCTGATTAAGCATGCGATATGTCTCACTAGCAGAGTTGGTCTAAATTTCCTGACAGGAAATACCAATATTTACTATGATCATAGAGTTAAATAGGAATATAAGTTTCTTGTTATATTTTTAATAATCGTAATTCGTCAATTTAAAATGACAAGAAAAACATATCATGGAATGATAACAAAATGGTCGTAACTGTTATCGAATACATATCGACAAAGAATTGGATGTAAGCTTGGAATTTTCAAGAATAAAATTTTTTTGGATCTGTCACACTGTTGAAATAAGTCTCATTAGATCATGGTTGGAAATAAGCAATCCATTTTCAAAGATACGTCGATTTATGAAGTCAGATCAAACTAACATCAAAATTTTGATATTCAACAGAGATCAAACTAATACAAAGATTTGATCCGCAATATACAATTTGAATAACTTGAATATGCTCTATTAGCCAAGAATCAGAAAGCAGTAAACAAATCAGAGGACCACGAACCAATTGTTATGCTATATGAATTGATCTACTTTGGTCCTTATGTTTTAAAGAATAGGTTATTCACGAAATGTGTCCAATCGAAGACTCCGGATTAGCTCCAGCATGGCCTTCGATCTACCATAATCCCGGATTACAGAAAAATCTTGATCGAGGGTACTCCGTTCCATTCGAGTAACAACGCTGCTTCCTCAGTTACTATTAGAAAATTTACCTAACTAGATTCAAACGATCTTTGACTGCTTTTCAAAGGCTATTAATCTAAATAGAAATTGAAACCCGAATCCAAGCTTTTACGATATATTTGATCTGCCTATGACACTGATACATGGATCGATTCGTTTAAGTACTTTTTTATCACGATCCTTTACTATAAAATATAAATTTCCATTAATCAATATAAGTTAGTAAATGAATATCTTGTCAATTGATTAATACACATAATTTCTCAATATCCTAATCAAAATACGCCATTAGTTCACAAAATTACGAAATTTTATTAATTAGTACAAGGCCGTAGTTCTCTTCCATTCGGATCCTAAACTTCAACTTCTAGTTTCCACGAACGAGCGGTCCTTTAAAGAGTGTAGTCGTCTTTTCACGTGCTCCGTTGCTCTTTTTTATTTTTTTTTTTTTTTTTTTTTTTTTTTTAGTTTTTTTTTTTTTTTCCTCTCAAAGTATTCTTTTCTTTTTTTTTTTTTTTTTTTTTTTTCTTTTTTTTTTTTTTTTTTTTTTTTGCGCTTTACATGTGAAAAAAAAACATATGCGCGCCTTTTTGCGCACACGCACTGCCACTTTCTTTACTACTTCTACTACCTTTTTTTTTTTTTTTTTTTTTATTTCGCGCTACCACCTGTAGCGCATATTTTTTTTTTTTTTTTTAACACCACATTTAATTTTGCTTTTTTTTTCTTCTTTTCTTTTATTTTTTTTTTTTTTTTTTTTTTTTTTTTTTTTTTTTTTTTTTTTTTTTTTTTTTTTTTTTTTTTTTTTTTTTTTATATACTTTTTTTTTTTTTTTTTTTTTAAAAAAAAAAAAAAAAAAAAAACTTTTTTTTTTTCTGCCAGATTCTTTCCTTCTGCATCAACCAACCAATAGGCATTATTAGAAGTTTCTCCTCTTATGACATAAGGGCCATCCCATTTGGGTCGCCATTTTCCTAGTGGATGTGGGCCTCTATGATGGATGATTTTCAGGACTAGGTCTCCTACCTTGAAATCGCGAGCTTTCATGTGTTTTTCATAGTGCCTAGCTATCCTTTGCCTATACACATATGCATGATTCATGGCAAGAAGTCTTTTTTCATCAATAAGGTCAAGCTCGGCCAACCTGGCTTCTTGTAGAGTTTCTATAGGTAGGTCCAATGCTAAAGCAGTATGGTATGAATGCAGTTTGGCATGGATGGGTAATATGGCACTTGTACCATAAACTAATTCAAATGGTGTAGTGTTTGTGGGTGTGCGAATGGATGTCCTATAAGCCCACAGAGCCTCATCTAATTTCTCATGCCATGCCCTACCCTTCTCTAAGGTCTTTTCTATTATGCTTATGAGGGTCTTATTGGTAGCTTCGGCTTGACCGTTACCTTGGGGATAGTAGGGTGATGAAAAATGCTGGATAATCCCATAGGTTCTACATAATTTCTCGACTTTTTCATTCTTAAAGGGAGTGCCATTATCTGAAACCAAATCTCTTGGGACTCCAAATCTGGTAAGTATATTTTTCTTAATGAATGCCACTACCTGTTGCCCTTGGACGTTAGCCAAGGAAGTAGCTTCAACCCATTTAGAAAAATATTCTGTTGCTCCTAAAATGAATCTATGCCCGTTTGAGGCAACGGGTGAGATGGGTCCTATGATGTCAAATGCCCACATGGTGAAGGGCCATGGACTCACGACTGAATGCAATGCTGATGATGGGATATGGATGGCGTTCCCGTGTACCTGACATTGGTGACACTTCCTAACATGTTGGTGACAATCCTGCTTTAGTGTGGACCAAAAATACCCTGCTCTAAGTATTTTCATTGCCATCATATTAGCATTGACATGACCTCCACATTCCCCATCATGGAATTCATGCATGATTACCTTAGCATCTTCTTCATCTATACACCTCAACAAAATCCCAGTGAAACTTTTCTTATAAAGGACACCTCCCAAGATAACATATCGGGTTGAAACTTTCCTTATAAAAATCTTATCTTTAGGGGAAGCAAAATCAGGAAAACTTCCATTTTCTAAAAAGTTTCTAATATCATAAAACCAGGGTTTTTCATTGCTATTTTGGTCATTTTGGCAGGTTTCAAAACTGTGTGTGGATGGATTAGGCAGGTGGACGATTTCTAAAAACCTAGCTCCCGTAAAGGGGTCTATTTTTATGGAAGATCCTAGTGATGACAGGGCGTCTGCCACACTATTATCCTCCCTGCCTATGTGAGTGAGTGTGCATTCTTGGAAAGAGCTAACCAATTGGATAGCTAATTCAAAGTAGGGAGTCAGCTTCTCATTCTTAACCTGCCAAATTTTTGAAACTTGATTTATAACAAGCATGGAATCTCCAAAAATTTCCACTCGTGATGCCCCTAGATTTTTCAAGACTTTTAGGCCTTGTATGAGTGCTTCATATTCAGCCACATTATTGGTACATGAAAAATCTAATCGGAAAGCCATTGGGATTTCTGCCTTTCAGGGGATATGAGCAAGATTCCCACACCTGCTCCATGTTGATTTCTTGACCCATCAAAATACATTTTCCATACTTGGTTATTATTGAAATGATTTGATAAAATATGTTTTTGAAAGTCATGGGAAAGATGCCTTCATCGGGCATTTTGTCATGTATGGAATACGCATCTTTCAAAGGTAAGTCAGCAACATGGTCGGCCAAGGCCTGCCCCTTGATAGAACTTTGGTGATGGAATTTTAAATCATATTCCATCAAAAGAAGCTGCCATTTACCAAGCCTACCTGTTAAGATAGGTTTTTCGAAAAGATGTTTGATAGGGTCTAGTTTAGATACTATCCAGATCTCATGATCTAGGAAATAGTGCCTAAACTTTTGGCAAGCCCATACCAAAGCTAAACACGTCTTCTCCATGGCTGGATATTTTCTTTCATATGCCAACAGAGTTTTTGAAATATAGTAAATAGCATATTCTTTAAGACTATCATTTTCATATTGAGCCAGCAAAGCTCCCAATGCATTCTCATGAATGGAAATGTAAAGTAACAAAGGTTCTCCCGGTTTTGGAGGTTTCAAAACGGGAGGGTTTGTCAAATATGATTTTAGTCTTTCAAAAGCGTTTTGACAATCACTGTCCCAATCAAACCTAACCCCTTTCCTTAGGAGTTTGTTGAAAGGCTCACATCTCGTGGCTAAGTTGGAGATAAATCTCCGAATTGCTTGAAGTCGCCCTTGGAGACTTCGAATCTGGGTCAAATTAGAAGGTGGAGGCATGTCTACGATGGCTCGACATTTAGAAGGGTCGACCTCTATACCTCTTTGGCTGACCATAAACCCTAGAAGTTTCCCTGATTCCACTCCAAAAACACATTTTTGAGGGTTCAATTTCACTTTATAAATCCTAAGTCTTTCGAAAACCTTTTGCAAAGTTTCCAAATGTAAATTTCGGGTTTTTGATTTTACTAAAAGATCATCTACATATACTTCCAAAAGCTCATGAATTTGATCATGGAAAATTGTGGTCATGGCTCTTTGGTACGTGGCCCCTGCATTTTTCAAACCAAAAGGCATAACAGTATAGCAATACGTACCCCAAGGAGTAGTGAAAGCCGTTTTGGCTTGGTCTTTTGGTGCTAGTTTAATTTGATTGTAACCCGAATAGCCATCCATAAAAGAAAACATTTCATGATTTGCAGTGCTATCTACTATCAAATCTATATTTGGAAGCGGAAAGTTATCTTTTGGAGTGGCTTTATTCAAATTTCGAAAATCTATGCAAATACGAATTTTTCCATTGCTTTTTCTAACTATAACAATATTTGAAAGCCAATCAGAATATGCAATGGGTTTTATAAATCCAGCTTTTAAAAGATCTTCTAACCCTTCTTTTACTTGGGAGTGGATATCAGGATGAATTTTCCTAAGTTTTTGTTTTATGGGTTTGACTCGGGGGTCTAATGGCAACTGATGCTCTACCACACGAGGATCTAAACCAGGCATATCCTCATAAGTCCATGCAAACACGTCTATATAGTCTTTTAAGAATGCAATGAAGGATGCTCTCTCATGCTCATGCAAACAAAGACCTATCTTGACTTTCTTTGGATTTGACTCACTCCCTAAGTTGACTTCCACAAAATCTCCCCCTACGGCACTAGAAGGTTTATCTAAGTCTAGGACTTTATGGAATTCAGGCAGGCTAGAGGCAAGATCATCCTCATGAATGAGGGGATCCTCCTTTTCACCTTGATCATTTTCAAGCATCATTGTCTCTACGAAAATATCAAAAGAAGACATTTTTGAATCTAAACCTTTCTGTTTTTGGGAAATAAACTTTTTTTTGATTTTTCATAATTTTCTATTTTTTTGGATTTTTGAAAACAAACAAGAGGGGAAACCAGCATTTTTTTGGATTTTTGATAATTTTCGCCATAAATAACAAAAGGGGGAACAACTAAATCTTTGGAAATCAAACATTTTTTTGGGTTTTTGGGGTTTTCTAGATTTTTTTGGTTTTTGGAAATATATACTTTTTTTGTATTTTTCTCAAAAGAGGGATCCTCCATCAAACCTGCAAAGAAAACGCTATGAATTAGACTCCAAATAAGACGTCTAAACCATAGGTCTCGGTTTTAGCGGGTTCTAAGGCACCCTTAACCCAATTGGTTTCGGGTGGTGGCTCGGGTGGTATGGATAGGTTATATCCTAAACCATGGCGTCCTATATTGGGCATAGGTATAATAGGCTCTAGTTTTCCTTGGCCTTGAACCCCCAATCCTTGGTAAGGAGTATATCCCATATCTAGCAACATCTTCCAAGGTTTTTTGAATTTTGAAAATTTTTGATATAGAGGATGATTTTGGAAAGATGAATTATCTATGGCAGGTTTACTTATCCTAATGATTCTTTTGGGAAGATGGAGGGATTTGGAAGGTTTTGACTTGCCTAAAATACGGACTACTCTCATTTTGGAAGGTTTGGCTATTTCAGGGAGGCTTATTTTGGCAGTTTCCCGATTGGTCTTTACTTCCTGATTTGGTTCTCCTGATATACAAGGAAAGGTTTGTATTCCATTTAATTGGGGATGGTCTTCTCCAAAAACAACCACTACCCGATTTTTCCATGGGATTTTGAGACATCTGTGGAAGGTGGATGGGACGACTCTAAGAGAGTGTATCCATGGTCTTCCCAATAATAGGTTGTAATGGGGATTTATATCCAAGACATGGAACAATCCCTCGTGAGGTATTTGTCCGACTTTCATGGGTAATTTTATGGATCCTAAGGGGTTGGATGGGTTCCCATCATATCCTGTAATGGTTATGGGACTCGGTTCAAGCATAGAGGTAGGGATTCCTATTTGGAAAGCCACATGGAGAGGGAGGATATTAAGGCCTCCTCCTCCATCGACTAGGCATTTACTAATAGGGTAGCCGTTTAACACAACTTCTATATGGAGTGCTTGGTTATGGATCACATCATACTTTCCCAAATCATTCTCCGTGAATACAATGGAAGTTTTTGCGAAGACGGGGGAAACCAAGGTAGATAGGGATTCAGGGGATATGGTGGTGTCGACTCTAGTCTTCTCTAAAATTTCCTCTAAGACTCGTCTATGCTTGGAAGAAATTCTTATCAATTCCAAGATAGACATGTTTATGGGTAGTTTAGAAAGATGCATTTCTAGGTCATAGGGGTTTATTACCACACCCTTTTTATCAACACCCTGGGATGAGTTTGGTATGCATGCTTGTGGGGGGCCTGGTAGAACGACAACTCCCTTGCTTGTTTGTTTTGCTAAGTGTGGGGGTTGATAGATCCTCCCGGATCTAGTCACTTCCTCTACACTATCCCTAGGGCTCGTTCCTATTTTGGCTCTAACTTGGTGTCTCGGGACACCTCGAATCACTACCAAGGCTCTAGCCGAGGGCGGGTTTCTAAGCGCTCCTCGGATCACTATTGCTTGGGCATTTTTTATTTCAGGAAAGTGTGGTGTGTGAGGTGTGGGATGCACGATATGCACTGCATGATTAGAGGGTGATAGGGAGCATACCTCTTTTTCCTTCCCACTCGTACTGGCGTGGTTAGGGAAGGGTTCTTTAAAAATGGCCTGGGGTGACTCCGGTTCTTCAGACACGTGCAGCTTACCTTGCTCGATCAAATCCTCTATCCTATTCTTCAGGGCGTAGCAGTGTTGGGTATCATGGCCCTTGAGCCTATGATATTTACAAAACTTGTTTAAAAACTTTCCTTGGGGTGGTGCCCCTTCGAGAATCTCTGGGAGTGTTGTGAGACCTTGTGCCAATAGGATGTCTAGGACCTCTGTGAGTGGTTGTCCTAGGTTAGTGTACTCCCTCCTTTCAAATCTCTTTTTATTTTTTTGGTTCTTTTCGAAATCTTTTTGCCCTGAAGGTTTTGAGGGTCCTGCTAAACCTTGCTCTACTCGAACATTAGCCACTTTTGGTACTTTTATTCCTCCCTCTGGTGCATGTGGCCCATATGCCCCAGGTTTTTCAAACTTTTTTGGAAAACTTTTTCCTTTCCATAAATCTTCATAAGTTCCCTTTTTCAAATTAGTCTCGAAGAGGGAAGCTTTCTTGATCAATTTTTGGAAAGTAGAAATCTCATGTAAGGAAAGGAGGATTTTCAAATCAGTTTTGAAATTGTCTAGGATGAGCATCACTGCACACCCTTCAGAGATAGGTTCTTTGACTTGCCCCAGGATTGATCTCCATCTAACGATGAACGCGTGGGCGTCTTCGTTAGGGCCTTGTTTGGTGTCCCTCAATGTATTTAAAGTGGGAGTAACTTCAACATTATGAGAAAATCTTTGCATAAAACAGTTGGCTAATTCTTCAAAATCAGTAAACTGGCTTAAGTCATAAGAGGCCAACCATTTTGCAGCACTTCCTTTTAGAGAATGAGGGAACCAATAGACCCACTTAGAGGAGTCTTTTTTCTTTTTATAGGCACTTCGGGAGAAAAGTTGGAGATGAGACCTAGGGTCTCCATTTCCATCATAACGGTGGAAGCTGGGTATCTCATCATCACTATCGGTTTGGTAGTCGAAAGGCAGGAAATCTGATAAGGCATAGGACTTTTTTTCATGTTTTTGGTTTTTCAAAAGTTGATGTAGAGCCTTTCGATCTTTCATGGTAAAGGATTCGGGCTCAAGTTCTTCTCCACTTTTGGAAACGACCCTAGGCTTCCTAGAGTGGTTCGATTTCCTATTCGTTTTGGTTTTCCTATCATGGGAAGAGCAGGATTCGATTACTTCAGCTTCTTGGCTTAAAGCGTCGATTTCTTCTCTTAGTGCCTTTATTCCCTCCCTTAGGGCAGCGAACCTGTCTCCTTTTGAAAATCATTTTGAAATTTTGTTCGAGCAGCGGCTGGTAGAGCGGGAGACCCGACTGGATACCTCGCAAGATCCTTCTGAGCTCGACATGATCAACCTGTGGGAAAATCTTATCACAAATCTAAAAATTTAGTTAGTATCACGGATTCAAACAAGTTTCTAAGACTCAAGTCCCACCGGGCGTGCCAATTCTGTAGACGTGATTTTATTTCAGATCGTTTGGGATTCGAAATCAAACCCTCGAACTACATCGGGTTGCGCGAGCGTGCCAGTTAGTTTACCAAAACTAACAAATTATGTTTTTCTGACTTCTTAGAACGATTGTGGACAAGTGAGATCTTTTCGACTTAGGCCTTCTTGAACCGGCGCTCAAGGGTCAGCCTAGACGCTTGAAACTCGTTTGAATCCGTTAATTCGAAAAAGGAAAAACCAGATTTTCCAAAGTTCAGATTTGTGTTCAAGTTCTTGATTTCTGAAAAATTTCAGATTCTTAGATTTGCAGAACCTGTTCAGTTTCAGAGGCCTATTTTCTAAATTTTTAAAAATATTTCTGATTCTCCAAAAATTCTAAAACTTTTACAGAATAGATATACGTATGTGTAGAATCAGAATATATTTTTATTTTGTAATTTAGTTCTTTATTTTCTGAGAATTAAATACAGAATCAGAAACTGTTATAACATTCAGAACAGCCCTGTTTCTGTAGATCAGAAGCTCAGAAAAACAGCAATATCTCAGTGCTCGGTCATCCAATTTCAATGAAATTTGTTGTTTAGAAAGACACGGATGTTAGGTTTTCAAAGAATCAAATTTCATCCAATTTCACTCAGTGGTTGCAGAGATATGGGCAAAAGAACAGAGGTCTGTTACTGAACATTCTGTTTCTGTAAAACGCAATCTGGATTTTATATAAACTTAACGGATATAATTGGCTAGGCAAAATTTCATAACAATTCCTCAAAATTTTATATAAGAATGTCTGGTATGTCTAGATTATTCATGCAAAATTTCGAAGCAATTGGCTTATTCGTTTGTCTATAAAAATTCTGTGATCAGACGCATGTGCACAGACAGTTTCAGAAACCGGTTTTACAGAAAATTTCAGAAGGTTCCTAAGATGATTCTAGAACAAAGTTCAACCTGTATCAGTCCTAATAAAGCATGGAAATCATACAAACATGGATTTTTGTTTCGTTCATGAAGGAATTACGCATGTTTGTATCGATATAAATGAAGAACATGGGCTCAAAGCCTTGATTCATGTACAAATTTCTAGAATCTGTGCTTTTTCAGGTTCTCATGGATTAAAACCAATTTGTGCAAGAATTCCAACCTGTGTGAGTGAGAGGAGACGTAGGAGCACTTCGCCGGACGATCGTCGAACGTCGGAACCAGGCTGGACTTCCTTCTTCTCCTTCTTTTCTTCCTTTCTCTCTCTCTCTCTCTCTATTTCTCTAAATTTTCGGACTGACTGTTCCTGTTTTCTTGGTTTTCCCGGATTGAGATTTTGTGGTCACCGGGGGATCCCTTTGCAGCCTCCTTCAGGCTCCTTTTATAGGCCAAAAGGTGCCGCTTTGGTGTAGCATTGGGCAAGGCAAGTTGCCTTGCTGATCAAATTCGTTTTTGGCATGTAATTGCTGCAAAAAGAGGTTTTGGAAAGTATCGCTGGTTCTGGCAACTGGTTGTTGGGTTTGGCAGCTGTAAATGGCAGAATTTGACATGTTGGCTATGGAGTTTGTTTGGCTCGTTTTTGTCTAGAGGCTATCTTTGGCACTTACCAAGGAAAGATCAGCTGTCATCGACTGAAGTTAATTCTAGCATGAAAGAGGTAAGTTGACGCTGTTGTGGAGCAGGGTGAGTCTTCTTGCCTGGTTCGGTGGAGCTGGGATTGGCAAGTGGAGCTGTTGTGCATTCATGGTATTCCTTGCAGAAATCGATGGGAGCTAAACTTGGTAAGTGATTTGGTTGCAAGAGAGACCGCTTGATAGTTCCCTGCTGCTACATTTTCTGTTTCAATAGCTGCTGCTGGTAAAGAATGTGTTGTTGATTATGCGTCTGTTGTTGTTAGTGAAATTTTGGTAGATGGGGCCTCTGCAGCGCCTGCATTTGACTTCCATACGTCCAGGACCAACAGAAATGGTTGTTCCCTGAAGACTTGCATGTGCTGAAGGCTTCCCTTCGTCAGTAATGGTTGATGAAATACGGGAACTTCCAGAGACATTAGCGGTATTGAAATTACTGCCTGTGTCACGCGGTTCTGTTTTAGCAACAAAACCCTGCCTATGATGTGCCAGACGCACTGGTGCCAAGAACTACAGCGCCTTGTCCCTGGTAAGCTATCTCACCTTCAACTATTCTGCTATTGAGATTGCTTAATGATGGTGCAGAAAATGCTGGTGGAAGATCATTGGACTTTGGAATTAACACCCCACGAGAGACTGAACCTGAATTCTGTGATGGCTCCGTGTTAGACTTAGACCACTTGAAGAAAGGGGATGGCGATGTCTCAGAGACCCGTGTAGTTTGCAAATATATGTTTGCAGGGTATTGATTATGAAGACCCCTTGTGGCAGATGCCCGATGCAAAGACATTATTTCAGGAGATTCAACAAGTCCTGGTTCCAGTTGAGAATTAGAAAACTTTCTGCTTCTTTCAGGAATAAATTTGTCTGTAGTGTCATCTGCAAATTCCTCCATGAACATCCTTTTCACTACGGTTTTTGGAGGGTCAAAGCCAACTAAGTTCGTATCCATCGAGTCTCTCCTGTTACTTGTATAATCATCAGTAGTTCTGCTGATAATTTGGTTCTTTCAGATCTGCAGAAAGAAGGCCATCATCGTTCTGTAGCTTGTGTCATCTGTGACAACCAGTAGAATTCACAACCACTGATGTAGCCAACATGTTATCTGAAAATATTCCGAAGTGGTAGACCTTGGTGTCAACGAGCCGAGGAGAATCTTTCTGCTTATTCGCATGTTTTTCAATCAAAGGATTCCTGGCCCAATCAAGGGTCAGTTTAATGCCAAGACAATAGAGATTCTTTGGTAGTTATTCGGCAGCTAACTGTCCAAATGCCGCGCTGTGTAATAGCATTAGTCGAGGGATTCCATATGCTTCTTTAGAGACGCCATCGCAGTTGCACTTGATGAACATCGTCCATAACATTCCTCACATAAAATTCTTTAATAACCTCTAATATCATATCAGCTAAGTTGGAGGAAAGTCATTCTTATTAAACATCAATGTTGTTGTCTGCTGAACATAATCGTGCTCCCATTAGCTGTGCCGTAACTTCATAAAGGGGGGAAATAATTTTATCAAGGAATGATACACCATTGGAAGAACTACAACTATCAGCTGGTTTAGCTATCTGCTGCCGTGATATCCATGTCTGTTTAAGAAGGCCATGATTCACAAACCCAGCAAGCCTGATGACTATTGTGCCTCTGCAACATTGCAAAAGGTGGCTCCCTCTTTTTGCAATTTGAGAACCTAACTGCACATTTGCTGTGAAAGTAGTTATGCAAATCCATGTTACATGCTTTACTACAAAGGCGTTCAAGTAAGCCCATGTTACGTTTTTGAAAACCAACCATCATGCTCACTAGATTTCCCTCATGAGTGTTAAAACTTTAACATTGTTCTTAACATAAAAGTAACAGATGACAATGCCAAACTGATGCATATCGATACACTAATTACCTTGACAATCAAACATAACATGGACATGTTATGAAATGCATTCGATACCAAACCTTTCTTTTCGGAAGCTATTGTTCTTGTTTCGATCTTTCCTTTCCTTTGATAACATCAACTTTTCCCTCGAGCAACTGATTTCTTTCCGAATATGAACTTTTCTTTTTGGGAAGCTCACTTTCCCTTTTTGATGCCTGCTCTCCTTTTTGGGAACCCACCTACCTTTTCAGGTGTCAAATTATCTTATACATGCCTGTATCTTTTCAAAAGGCAAGCTTTCAACATATGTTTTTGTCATAAATCTTTGAAGAAAAACGAAATCCAGCTTTTCCATGCCAGGGGCAAAATCGTCATTTTTTCCAATTTTGTCAAAATTCGAATTTTTCAAAAAGGAAAGTATTCTTTCATCATTTTAAAGCTTTCATAAAATTTTGGTACCAAAACAACTCGTTTAATGCCTTTTTCCTTCGAAAACCCAGAATTACCAAAAATGGACTCTTTCCTAAAAAGTAAGAATTAAAAGAAAATTTTGGGTGTCTACAACGGGAAAAGAGTTGCAGGTGAGATCTAGGATCCCCCGTGCCATCGTACCGATGGAAGTTCGGTATCTCATTGTCACTGTCTGTTTCGTAATCCAAAGAAAGGAAATCAGACAGGGCGTATGTCTTATTTTCTTTATTTTGCCCTTTTAGCAACTGCTGTAGGGCTTTACGGTCCTTGTGAGTGAAGGACTCGTGATATTGGTTTCCCTCCATAGCGGAGGTTTCCTTAGGCTTTCTAGACTTGTCGAATCTCTTCTTGGCTTTTGTCGGTTCGCCATGAGATGAACATGACTCAGCTGCCTCCGCCTCTTGGCTAAGTACAACTATTTTTGCCTCGAAGTCTTTTATCTTTTCTCTCCTATTTTAAAATTTGTTTTCGAAATATTTTTGGAGTGAGAACTTGATGTGCGCGAGACATGGCTGGACACTTCATTGGAGTTTGAACTCGACATGACTCCAATGCTTTGTTTTGAAAACCAATTATGAAATGCAAAAAAGGCAAAGAGTTAAATACTTTTTTTGAAATTTTTTCAAGAGGTTTGCTTGTTTGATCGAGTTTTTTCTTAAGTCCCGAGTCCCACCGGGCGTGCCAAATCTGTAAGCATGAAAATTCCTTGCTCCTGGTTTACAAGACTAGAAACGAGTTCTTTTCGAGTTTACGTCGCTTTTAGGGGCATGCCAGCTAGCTTACTCAAACTAGCGAAGATTTTGAAATATATCTGACTTTAAAAGGCAATTGTGGACAAGCGGGATCTTTTCGCTTAAAACCTTCTTGAACTGGTGTTCAAGGGTTGGTTTAAGCGCGTAGAAAACTTCGATTTCAAGCAAACCTGTCTTTTGAAAAAAAAAAAAGTATTTCCAACGATTGTTTGCCTAAGTTATAGTTTTTATTACGGGGTTATCTGTATCCAAGTCTTTGAGCTTTTTAAGCTATCTTAGGTCGGATGTGTGTGCTACAAGTGGCCTAGATTTAGCGAGTTGGAGTGTAGTTTCAGGGTTCTCTCTTTGAAAATTCACAAATGCAAGGATGCACGAACTCTCTTCGGGTTTGATATGATGTGAGCTAGGCTTGAATTGAAAGCTACTCACACACACAACTTAAAGTAAATACCCGAAATGTAAGTGCAACTCACGTAGCTGAAAGGGAAATACCTGAACCTTAAAAGCAACTCACACGACTTGAATGTAAATTGCGGAAGAGAGATATACTTATATTAAGAGCGGAAATGCTCAATGCACGCGTGTGCGAGTGTAGAATTGAAATGACAAACTCACACGACTTGAATTGAACTTGCCGAATTTGAAATATAAGTATATAAGAGATGGAAGGCTCAATGTGTTCATGTGTGTTGTGTATAAATGGAAAGACAACTCACACAACTGAAATTGAACTACCTGAAATGTAAAGACGTACACAACTGAACATAAAACTCACGCAGCTGAAAGTATATAGATACTCTATATCTTAGGGGCAACGAAGGCCCAAAATATGCGTGAGAGTGTAGAGCAACTGCTCGAGTGCTCTTGTGTGCAAGTGTGGAAGCTTAAATGACAAACTCACACGACTTGAATGTAAATCCCACACAACTGAAAGTATATAGAGATAGGCTATATCTTTTGAGCAACAAAGGCTCAAAAGGTGCGTGAGAGTGTGGAGCAAGTGCTCACGTACTTCTTGGGTGCGAGTGTGAAATGTAAATGACAAACTCACACGACAAGAATGTAACAACCCGGAATTGAAATTGCACAGCTTTTACTAAAGTCTTTTAAGTTAGAGCGAAGGCTCAATGTGTGTGCAATAGTGTTCAACTAAGAGCGGAAAGGCTCAAGTGCACATGGGTGTCTTGTATATGTTTTAAGAGCTAAGGCTCAAGTGTGTGTGTGTGCTTGTGTATCAAGCACCAATATTACATCTCGGGGGGAGACCACGCTCCATTATTACAACCCCGTATCAAAATTGAATTGAATATGAAAGGAGTAAAGTAAATACCGAATTTTAAACACTTACAAGTGATTCAGATTTTCTCTCCGTTTGCTTCAATCCGTCCACCTTGGCAGCCAATCGGCAAGTCTCCCTTGGTGGGGTTCGTTTGTGAGGATTTGGGCTTGAAGAGGTGCTCGGGGCAACCGGGTGTTTGGGCCTTGGAGGGGCTCGGTTTGGCCAAAGGTAGGGTTTGCTAAGGCTAGTCACTACCTAATGTGGGGCTGGTCCTAAGGTAGGTCACGACCTAAAGGTGCAGCTTGGCTAAGGCACAACAAGGTGTGGGAGTTAGGTAGGTTATGCGGCCAACCGGGTGGTGAGGCAAAAGGTGCAGGCGCGGGCGCTAGGCGCTCGACGCTATGGTAGAGGCAGTGGGGTCGGCGTGTTGGGCGCACGAGACAGGGGGCGTAGTAGGGGAGCGGGGCGCGCAGAGCGGGCGAAATAGGGGGTGCGCTGCGGTAGCGCCTAGGGGGTTTTGGTCAGCACTCGGTGGGGCTTAGGCTTAGGTTTTGTTAGGGGTGGTTTGAGTAGGTTTAGGTGAGAGTGGCTAGGTTTAGGCTAACTTTGGGTTAGGTTTAATGGGGTAGGTTAGATGGATTAGGCTAGGTTTAGGGTGGGATTAGGGAGACCTACCTCTTGGAGACGGTCCATCGTGCGCCGTCCATGCTTCCACGCCCCTTGGTTGCAGCCTCCTTCTTCACGTTGGTGCAACCCTTGCTAGGTCTAGGTCCATACAAGTTCAAACCCACACCCTTGATCAAGCCCACATGGCTAACCCATGGTTAACCCATGGCTAAGCTCCATGGCTAGCCCTTTCTCTCACTCTCTCTCCTCCCAAGCAATTCACGTGGAACTTCATTTGGGACCCCCTCACCTCTATTTATAGGCAAATGAGGTGGGTCTTGGATATGGGTTTTGGATTTGGATCTTGGATTAGGCTAGATTTAGGGTGAGATTAGGGAGACCTACCTCTTGGAGCCGGTCCACCGTGCGCCGTCCATGCTTCCACGCCCCTTGGTTGCAGCCTCCTTCTTCACGTTGGTGCAACCCTTGCTAGGTCTAGGTCCATACAAGTTCGAACCCACACCCTTGATCAAGCCCACATGGCTAACCCATGGTTAACCCATGGCTAAGCTCCATGGCTAGCCCTTTCTCTCACTCTCTCTCCTCCAAAACAATTCACGTGGAACTTCATTTGGGACCCCCTCACCTCTATTTATAGGCAAATGAGGTGGGTCTTGGATATGGGTTTTGGATTTGGGTCTTGGAATCCAGATCCAATCTAAACACTATTTGGGTTGGATCTTGGATCTCGAATATTTTGGATCTAGATCTAACCCAAATATTTAGTTGATTTTGGATCTCGGATCTCAGATATTTTGGATCCAAATCCAATCCAAACACTATTTGGATTTGGATCTAGATATTTGGATCCAAATCCAATCCAATTTTCTTTTCTTCAGTCATTTCTGGAGTTTTTCGAGGCGAGCGGTTTGTGTAGGCCCTGGCTTCATCAATGCTGTGTCTTATCTTGGGTTTTCCCCAACTTTGTCATCCGAACTCCTTCTCGCATTTTTGGACTTCGTTTCTACACATTTTCGCCGTTTCTGGCTTAGATTTTTGCTACTTGGGTGGATGTGCTTGACTTGGCTTTTGGGTGCTCTGGGCTTGCAACCTTCTTCGGGCCTGAGCCTTCCTTTTGCCTTTTGACCCTGGCTTTTATCAGGCCAGGGTGCTTTCCTTGGGCTTCTGAACCTGCTTCTGAGGCTGCTTTGGCATTCAGGCTTCACTTGTTGAATTTTGGGTTTAAAAAAATTGGGACTTGGCCCATATTTGAGAAATTCAATTTGAGCGGGGTTTAATCCAAAATTTTGAGCTTTTGCAGTTCCTGGGTTTTCGAAAACTCTAGAATTGGGTTTTGCAATGAATTTTCAAACCAGGTGTTTGATTTTGAAAATTATTTTATTTTGGGTGTTTATAGAGTCCAGAAGATGAGAAGGAGATTGAACGAAAATGTTGGGAAAAACCCAGCCCAAGATGGAGCAGTGATGAAGCCAGGGCCCGCGAAAACCGCCCATCTCGAAACGCCAAGAAGGACTAAAGAAATGAAAATTTGGATTGGATATGGATATAAATATCCAGATCCAGACCCAAATAGTGTTTGGATTGGATTTGGATCATAAAAACCAAATCCAATATCCAAACCCAAGACCCATCCCCTTGCCTATAAATAGAAGCAAAGGGGGGCATAAAAAGTTCACGTGAAATCCATTTGGGAGGCTTGGGAGAGAGAGTGCATAAAGTAGGAGAGAGAAAAATGGTGGGCTTGATATTTTCAAGTGGGCTAGCCATGTGGGCATGATCAAGGGTGTGAGTTCAAGCCTTGTATGGACCTAGACTCAACCAAAGGGCTGCATCAACATGCAAATGGCATGGATCAAGGATGGGCTACACATGGTGGACCGGCTCCAAGAGGTAGGTCTCTCAACCTCACCCTAACCTAGTCGCTCAACCTCACCCCAAACTAGCCTAAACCTAGCCTAGACTTAGCCCCTTTCACCTAAACCAACCTAGACTTCACCAAACCGACTCCCTTAAATCCCACCTAAACCTAACCCTAACTGCACCCTAGCTAGACCATCCTCACCCTAAATCTACCCACCTAACCCACGGCTAAGCATACCTCGAACCGGACCTAGCTAGGTGCTGGCTGCACCTAGCTTATTCCCTTGAAACCTCTCCACCGACCTAACCTAATTCTAATCGAGTGCAGCTAGCACTAGGTTTATATCCTACGGGCCCATCTACCCAACCGCCTCACCATCCCGCACCCCATCTTGTTGCCCCACTGCGCACTAGCACCGCACCCTCTGCCTGCCATACCAGCACCTTGTCCCCGGCCTGCACCTTGTGCAGCGCCATAGCACCTACCTGCCGACTCCATCTACACCTCGCCTCACAATCCCCCGGCCTGCACCTCAGCAATGCTAGCACCCAGCTCCCGCCTGCCATCGTCCCACGACCCAACCTGCTACCTTCCCACGCTCCCAGCCGAACGCCCTAGCCACACCCCACTCTTCTTGCCACACCCTAGCGTCTGCCACACCAATCCCGCACCACAACACACCCAGCACCTGTCCCGGCCTGCACCTTGTGCAGCGTCCCCTGCCATCTCCCTAGTCCCTGCCGACCTACCTCAGCAGCACCCTACACCCACACCTCGCACCCTTCAGCCGTGACTCAGCCCCAGCCCACCTTAGCCGTGACCCACCTAGCTCCCATCCTACTTGACCAAACACACCTCCCACGGCCCAAACTAACCTAGACCTAACTAGGACCATACCCATATTGAGCTTGGCCGAACTAAGCCCATCCTAAACCATCAAGCATTTGGCTACCCCCAAGCAAACCTAAGCCTAAACTCTCACGTCCAAACCCACCTAGGGAGACCTATCTATTGGCTGCCAAGGAGGACGGACCCGAACAACTTGAAAGGAGAAGCCGACCACGTGTAAGTGTTTAAATTCAGTTTTTACCTTACTCATTTGAGATTAAATTCAATTCGATACGGGGTTGTAATAATGGAGCATAGTTTCCCCCCAAAATGTAATATTTGTGCTTCATACTCAAGACACACACGTACACTTGAGCCTTATCGCTCTTAATTGTACACAAGGAACACCCATGTACACTTGAGCCTTTCCGCTCTTAATTGCACACGATTGCACACACATTGAGCCTTTCCGCTCTTAAGCTAAAGTATATGTTTCCATTCGAGTATTTACTTTAGTGAAAGCTGTGTGAGTCGCAATTCAATTTGGGTAGTTACATTTAAGTCGTGTGAGTTTGCCATTTAAATTTTACACTTACACACACATTGAGCCTTTCTGCTCTTAAGCTAAAGTATATATTTCCCTTTGGGTATTTACTTTAGTGAAAGTCGTGTGAGTTTGTCATTTAAATTTCACACTTACACACAAAAGCACTCAAGCCTTTCCGCTCTCCACTCTCACACACATTTTGAGCCTTTGTTGCTCATAGGATATAACATACTTATATATTTTCAAGTTGTGTGAGTTTACTTCATATCGAGTTGCATTTCCCTTTGTGTGGATTTACATTAAGTCGTGTGAGTTGCTTTACATTTCAGGTATTTACATTAAGCTGCGTGAGTTGCACTTCAATTTCGGGTATTTACATTAAATTGTACGAGTTGCTTTAAATTTGAGCCTAGCTCACATCATCCTCTCAAAACCTGAAAATATTTGTGCATCTTTGCATTCGTTAGCTTTCAAAAGTGCCCTGAATCTACGTACAAACCACGTTGAAAATAGGCCACTTGTGCACACACATATCTGACCTAAATAGCTAAAAAAAATCTCAAGACTTAGGTTCATCCAAAGTCGTAATAAAACTTGCAAACTAGGCATACATCGAGTCTTTCAAACACTGATCTTGCAAAGTTTTGTAAAAACAAAGTTTTTTGTGTTTAAACTGACCCTTGAGCATCGGTTCAAGAAGGTTTAAACGAAAAGATCCTGCTTTCCCACAATTACCAAAAGAAGTCAGAATACTTTCAAAAATCTTGACTAGCTCTAGCAAGCTAGCTGGCATGCCCTTAGAAATGACGTAGGCAAGAGAAGGTTTATTTCTAATCTCAAAAACCAGAAGTGAAAATTTTCATGTTTTCAGAGTTTTACAAAGCTTGCAACGTGACATGAATGGTTTACCGTTATCAGATGAAGGTTTAAACTTTGTTCATTCTAATTTAGACACAAAAAATATAATTTTAAAAAGCCACCTATGTGTTAGGAAACCGACAAAGAGTGAATTTTATAAAGAGAACCTACCAAACCCACTTGATTGAGCACGTTTTTGGCTGAGTCTACTTGCCAAAAGACAACCAAATGACAGATTTGGAAGGCCATGTTGTAAACACCCCAAATTTCCATAATCTTCGAAAACATACCTGGTTTTAAAATCTCCTTTTCAAGACCAGATTTTGAGTTTTCGAAAGCCCCAGAGTTGTAAAAACTCCAAATTTTTGTATAAAACCCCATTTTGATATAAAATATATTATACTTGGGCCAAGTCCCAATTTTGTAAAGAGCTGAGTCCAACAGGTACAACCTGATCAAAAGCAGCCACAGAAAGGAGTGAAAAAGCCCAGAAAGCCTCCTGGCCTGATAAAAGCGGAACAAAAAGGCAAAGGAGAGCCCGGACCCGAAGCATACTTCAAGCCCGACATATCAACTCTTATGTCTAAAGCATCTCCAAATTCTCAAACATCAAAGCCCTAGATATTAGAAATTTGCTCGAAATGAACTCCTGAAGGTGAGAAGAAGAGCGGACGACAATGTTGGCGAAGACCCAACGCAAGACGGAGTACTGATGAAGTCAGGCCCCGCACAAACCGTCCGTTTCAAAATGCTATGAAGGAATAAAAAAATCAGATTTGGGTCAGATCTGGACCATATATATATCCAGATCCAAACCCAACATGTATTTGGATTTGGATCCAAAGATCCAAATCCAATATCTATATCCAGGGCCCACATCACCTTCTCATAAATGGAGGTGAGGGGCCCACAAATATTTCACGTGAAATGCCTTGGAAGGCTTGGTAGAGAGAGAAAAGGGGGGATGAAGTATGAGTGAGAAAGTTGGTAGGCTTGACTTTTTGTCAAGAGTGGGTTAACCTTGTGGGTTTAGCCAAGAGTGTGGGTTTAAGGTTGTATGCACCTACACTTGACCTAGGGCTGCACCAACTTGGATATGGCTGCAACTAAAGTGGTCGACCTGCTCCAAGAAGTGGGTTCCTAAACCTAGCCCTAAGTTAGCCTACCTCACCTAGCCACTTTCCCTAAAACCTGACCCAAACCTAACCTAGACTTAGCCATTCTAGCCCAAATCGCCCCAACTCACCTAGCCGACCTCACCTAGCTAGACCAACTAGACCCTAACCAACTAGCCCTAAAACAGCCATAGTTGACCTAACTAAGTCCCTAACCAACCAAACCCAGCCCACCTAACCAAACTACCCCAAAATCACTAACCTAGCCCACAACATTCCCTAAAACTAAACTAGTTGCAGCCCCCATCCTAAAATATTTAGCCCACCTTAAATCCCAGCCCACCTAAAATATCTAGCCCACTTTCACTCGCAGCCACTCATCCCCCCAACTGACCTACCATCCCATGGATTCGGCCAACCACTCCCATGAGGCCCCCACCAAAAATCCCAGCATTCATTCCATAATCCCCCCCCAAGCCGACCTATCACTATCTCTCCTTCATTCCACATTCGCCATCTCCTTCCATTCCACATTTGCCAGCCCTTGATCCAAGAGTCGGCCAACACTCCATCCATCTCCTCCATCTTCACATTCGGCCAGCACTCCACCAGCTCCACCCCATCTCATCCATCCGGCTCCCATTCATCCACCATCTCCCGTCCATCTCTTGCCACCACCACCACCTTCCCTCCATCACCAGCCGACCAGGACAGCACCACCTGCTCACCCATTCACCTACCACTCCACCACCTGGCTGCACCAGCACCAACCTCCATCTCCCATCTCTCCCAGCCGAACACAACCTGCCACCACCTGCCGCCTCTTCTTCACCATAAGGTCAGTCCCATCTACCGCCATCCCTCTATCCCCTTTCTTCACCATAGGACCAGCACTCCACCACTCCCCTTGAAGTTTGGCCAGCACTCATCCACATCCACTCCTTCCACCACCACCCGGCTGCCCCAACATCAACACCTGCCCACCAGCCACCCGCACCTCCATCTTCCATCTCTCCCAACCGGACACAAGCTGCCACCACCTGCCACCCCTAGTTGGCCAATTCCCAGCACCTAACCTACCTTCCCTTGGCTCCCATAAACCAGTCGTCCAGCCCCTACCTGTCCCTAAAGCACTCAAATCCCACAATTTTCTCAAACTACCTAAGGAGCTCCTCTTGGCTGCCCAAGGCGACTCACGAGGCCAAATTCCAGCAAGTTGAAGATGGACCGGTTACATGTAAGTGCCTTAACTTGGTCTATTATATGAACTTGCTTATGTTTAATTAAATTTTGATATGGGGTTGTAATAATGGAGCGTTGTCTCCCCTCGATTGTAATAATGTGGTTTGACACACCAACACACATGTGCACTTGAGCCTTTCCACTCTTAGTTGCACACCCTTTTGGCACACACATGGGCCTTGACAGCCCCTAAGATATAGTTATATTTATATATATTCGGTTGCATGGGTTTTCCATTACAAGTCGTGGGTGTTGTCTTTCAATTCCACACTCACACACATTGAGCTTTCGCTCTTATTCCCAAGACCCTAGTAAGGGCCATATTGTAATTTTATTTGGGTGTTTCATTCAAGTTGTGTGCGTGGTCTTTCAATTCCACACTCACACACATTGAGCTTTTGCTCTGACTCCCAAGACCCTAATAAGGGCCATATTGCAATTCTATTTGGGTTTTACATTACAAGTCGTGTGAGTTGTCTTTACATATATACACAACACCCATGCACACGTTGGCGACCTTCGGGCCCATATATATTATAAGTATTTCCCTTCCGCTATGTCTTTAAGATTTGGGTTTTAAGATTCAGCTGTGTGAGTAGTCTTTGTATATATACACGACACACACTTACACAATTGAGCATTTCCACTCTTAAGATATAGCCCTATTTCCCTTTTGCAATTTCCCTTTTTGCAATTTACGTTACGCAATTTCCCTTAAGCATTGTCTTTCAATTTCGGGTTTTAAGGTTCTGTTGTGTGAGTTTGCATTGCATATTCATCATACCACGAGATAGGGTGCATACTTGCATCAAAGCAACCTCGAACCACCCGTACAAATACGCCAAGACTTAGGCTATTTGATGCACGCACATCGTGCCTAAGTAAATCAAAATTGAAAGACTTAGGGTCGCCCAACCCTTGTAAAATCAAAATCGCCCAAGTGCATGTTTTTCAAAAGGTTTTAAAATACTTCTTCATTCAAAATATATTTTGAGTTAAACTTGTTTCAAAACGAAGTCTCTAAGCATACAGACTGACCCTTGCGCATCGGTGCAAGAAGGTCTGTGACGAAAAGATCCCGCTTGTCTACAATCGCCTTCAAAAAGTCAGATTATTTTAAAACATACTTTGCTAGTTAAAGTAAACTAGCTGGCACGCCCATAAAGCGAAGTAGATTGCGAAAATGTTCACTTTAGGCCTAAGAACCCGGAGTCGAAGATTTTCCGTGTCTACACATGTACAACACTTCACTTGTCTTAAATGAATGGGACAAATTTTGGCAAGAATGACCAACATTCACTTGCCAAAATGTAGCCATTTTCAATTAAGGCAACTTCCCTTATGAAAATTTGCAGCAAAGAGGCATCCCTTGGCCTATGAAAGGGGTCTCAAAGGTGCTGCAATGGATCAATCCGAGATCTCATCTCATCAATTTGAGTTCCATCATCCGATCAATCCGAGTTCCATTATCCAATTAGTCCGAGTTCAACAAGCCATTCAACAAGAGGGAGAGAAAGAGAGGGAGAGAAAGAGAGAGAGGGAGAGGAGGAAGACAGTGCTGACAACCGCCAACCACTAGCTGCTAGCCGTCCTCCACCTTCCGTACAGGTCTACTCTTTCTTATTGATCTCATAATTATTTCTTTTTTTATTGAATTTTATGGACTTGTAATTAAGGAGCTTAAGTATCCATGAAGATATATTGATCAAGGGTCATAGGCTGCCCCATCTTTCTTTCATGCGGTCTTCGTTATATACTTTAATATTGATTGTCTCTACTCCATGACACAACATGAGATTATAAACCTCTTGATCTCCCTGTTCTCATGTGATCATTAGGATTTAAGTTATTGTTTTATAGCTGTAGATTCGATTTTGATTCTCATTAAAACACAAGCACAATTTTGAAAATCTAAAACCTGCTTTTCTGCACTCTGCACATGTTCGGTAAAAGATTTCTCTTTTATTATTCCTTGTTCCAAATATGTTGAAATTTCACTCATCTAATCTAGACATAGATATGCACTTCTGATAAAATGTTTAAGAATTTTGGGTATTTTAAACATTATTAATAAAATCAGGAAAGTTTTATAAAAATCAGAATAGATTCTAGAAAGTTAGATGTTCCTGTGATAAAGGTTGGGTTATTCCTAAATATCTTTGTGCATAGTGAACCAAATTTATTGAAAATGGTTTCATTGGAAAGATGAAACCCATAGCTTTCCAACAAGACTAATTTCATAGAAATCGGAGGTCTGAGATTCAAAATAAAACAGTTTTTCTAAACCTTTGATTTTCAGGTATAGATTTGTCCCAAATGTCTCAGGGAGGTCTTTTTTTTATTTAATTACAAGAATATGTAGCATATAAAATAAAAATAAAAATATTATCTGAATTTGTGCATGAAAGTCTGTCCTCTGTAAATTTTTTAGAGTTTTTGGAAACTTAAAAATATTTTAAAACAATCAGAAACAAGCCTCTAAAAAAGAGAACTAGTTTATGTTTTTCAAGAACTTGGGATGTTTTGAGTTTAGAAGTTAAAATCATGATTTTGTCAAACCTTTGAAATTGGAATTTTGTTTTTCAAAACTTACCGGATCTCAAACAATTTTCAAAGCGTGTAGGTTGACCCTTGAGCATCGGTTCAAGAAGGCCTACGTTGAAAAGAGTTCACTTATCCACAATCGCTACATAGAAGTCGGAAATCAATCTTTGTTAGTTTAAGTAAACTAACTGGCATGCTCGCGCACACGATGTAGTTTGAGAATTTAATTTGAAATCTTCACATAGGTTTCAAAATAAAAATTCACGTCTACACACCCTTTGGGTAAAAGTCCTGTTGCTATACCATCCATAGGGATGTGAAACACATCTAACGTGGTTGAGGCCCATCACAGTCATATTTTGGCAATAGTAAGATATAGTTTTCTACACTATATATACTCATTATTATTATTATTATTCTGATAGCCAATTATTTGTTTCACTTTTTCTCTTAGATAAAAAAATAGATGAGTAACATATACAAACATCAGAGTACATCAACATCCCTGAAAAAACAAACATCAATGTGTTGCTTGTGAATTATCCCCCAGAGAGCACACTACTCACAACAGAGGGGGTGGTGTCCCAAACAAAACGTTGATGAAATTGAAGGGCTTCTCCAACAAGTGTATGTATCATATCATATTCATTCTAAAAAATTAGGTTTTGATATGGAAAGGTCCTATCTTGAAGAACCTTGATGGTAGTTAGTAGTACAAGGGAGAGCTGCAGACTTAGGCAGGTCAAGAGCAAGGGAAACAAAGGTAGTTTCCGGAGTAGACGAAAGCTACACCCAAGAAAAAGAGAGAAAAAGAAGTAGAGGGGAAGAGAGAGAGAGAGAGAGAGATCAACTGTAAGTCAATTTCAATTCAGGCATGCTAAATTCAAGTCTTCACCCTTTTATAGATTCAGAGCTGACCAACTTCCTAACTGTGGAGGACTTAGTAATCCTAACCTATAAGAGTCCTATACTTGAGTAAAAAGTACAATAATCCAAATACAATGATTTTGAGAGACCCCATATTGACTTTACTAAGTTATCGAAACTCTTTTGATCTTATCTATATCAACTTCCACTTTTGACTGTCCGTCCAAATACACAATCATTTGTCAATAACCCTAACCATATTAAGTAAACTTCAATACCAGTGTAGGTATGGTTGGCCATGGGCTGTTGTGCCACATCAAGAGTTGATAAGAGCATGCCACATCATTAATTACCATGTTTTTAGTCTTAACTCCAATTTGCAAAGAATTGGATCCTAAGTCTTCTCTAGTAAGGTCATCCTCTCTCATATATTTGCTTTCTTCATCTTTGGTCTTGAATGAGCTTGTTTTGTAACTCTTCATACCCGTCTACTTCCTCTTGAAAAGAATATTGAGAAATATATTATTTAGTTGATGAAGAAAAAGCAATTCTTCACTGCATTTGGATTAAGTTAGAAGAAAGTTCTTAAAATGGAAAATAAACAAACATACATAGAGTAGTTAGTGGTCATGTATGCAAAGTAAAGAATTTTTCTGTCATACTTTCATATGTTGAGAAATAGTAGTTAAGTCTTTATAAAGAAAAGATAGTCTCACCATGGACTAATCAATATTACACCCATTGGCTAATAAGTATATATATTGTTTAAATTTTATATTTATATATAATATTCATAACATTTAAATATTATACATTTAAATTAACTTTTTGGTGCACGGGATTGAGAGTGTGCATGCTAGGTTAAAGGATCTGTTAGTGGCTTGACCATGACATTGAGTATTCAACTTCGTTCATTCATCGAGTTGTAGGCTATAAAAATAAAGAAGTCTTTTGTATAGTCTAGAACCATTAGCAGAGATTAACTTAGAGGATTTTTTGAGTTGATTTGGCATTTGAAAGAATGAGTGTAATATGAGCCACTTATTTAATAAAAAAAGAAGCCAACCATGGAGAAACGGTTGACTCTCATCCAATAATCTATGACTATACATCACGACGTTCACATGAGTTACTATATATTCATGAGATCAACATGCTCCTGAAAGCTAGTTAGCTAATACGGTTGATCCTTTCTAGATAAAGCTTGATATGAAATTGCAACCAGCCAATGCACTCGGGGTTAATGGTGCCAAACTAAGTGAGATAGCATAAATGGATAAATCGATGCAACAATTGAAAAATTATCAAATTTCACATCTATGGAGATACATGATTGAATTGTTACATGATTGTCTGCATCTTGTGTTTACGACCTTAAAGAAGCCATCACATCGTCATTTGAGAAGTCTTCCATCTAAAAAGTCTATCAAGAGAGTTTTCATCAAGGGAGTATATCCAAAATGATATTGCTTGGGATAAGGCTACACTGGTCACTTGTCATGGTTGTGATCATGGATTGTCTCTAGAATGTGGAGTGTCTTCCTCATATGCAGGGCCTGGTTATGGGACTCGTAGGGTCTATCTACATCATCTTCCGAGATAGTGATGGGCGATTTGGCTCCTATTAATGCCACTTGGTCAGACAGGGATTCCGGACTTATGTTCGAATCAACCTTGGCTCTTTCTAGAATTTTCTCTAGCACGAGTCTATGCCTAGGTGAAGTTTGTATAAGCTCTAGGATGGACATGTGGATAGGAATCTTTGAAAGATGGTTTTCGAAATCATAAGGGTTTAGGACGACTTTCCCATTGTTTGCTTTTGGCAGAACTCCAGGAATACATGCTTTTGAGGGGCCAGGCACACTGACCACCTTTTTAGCACTTTGTAGGTGCGGGGGTTGATAGATCCTCCCGGATCTAGTCACTTCCCCCACGACCAGCCTAGGGTTCGCACTAGAATTGGCTCTAATTATGGGTTGAGGAGTACCTTGAAGTTTTAAAACTGGTTTAGTTGGGGATTCAGCTCTTGGCAGTCCCCGGATGACGACTTGGGCGGGCTTCTTGTGAAGTACAAGAGTGGGCGCACAAGTGGGTCGACCAAACTCAGATTTTTGCGCTAGTTCTTTCGAAAAGGTGAGGGTACATACCTCCTTTCCTTTCCCACTACTACTGGCGTGCTTGGGAATGGGTTCTTTGAAGATAGCTTGAATTGGCTCAGGTTTCGCAGTGACCTAGAGCGGGCCCTCTGCTATCAAGTTCTCGATTTTATTCAAAAGGGAGAAACAACGTTTGGTATCATGGCCTTTGAGCCGATGATACTTGCAAAATCGATTTAAATACCCCCCTTTGAAAGTGACTCCCTCGGGGATTTCAGGAAGTTCGATTATGCCTTGGGCAAGTAGGAGGTCTAGGACCTCCAACACAGGTTGCCCCAGCGGTGTGTACTCCCATTTTTCAATCGGTTTTTGGAAATTTCTCTCCCTTTTATTTTTTAGTTTTTCAAAATTTTTGGAAGTGCCCGCCACGCCTAGATCCACCCGGACATTGGCGATTTTGTGGGGTTTTGCCCCTTTGTCCATCATGGGTAGCCCATAAGTGATGGGCTTTTCCAAGCGGGTTTTAGAAACGGCACTTCCTTTCCATAAGTGATCGTATATCCCCTTTTTCAAGTTTGTTTCGAAAAGTGATGCTTTTTTGATCAACTTATGGAAAGTTGAGATCTCATGGAGCGAGAAAAGGGTCTTTAACTCGCTTTTAAAATTATCCAGGATGAGCATGACTGCGCATCCTTCGGATATAGGCTCTCGCACTTGGCCCAAAAGGGACCTCCATCGAATAATGAAGGCATGTACGTCTTCGTTCATGCCTTGCTTCGTATCCCTTAAAGTGTTTAAAGTTGGCGTGACTTCTACGTTATGTGTAAATCTTTGCATGAAGCAGTTCGCTAACTCTTCAAAAGTAGCGAATTGGCTTAAATCGTAGGAAGTCAGCCATTTGGCACTTGTGCCTTTAAGGGATAAAGGGAACCAATACACCCATTTCATCGAGTCCTTTTTCTTCTTATGGGCTCGACGCGAGAAAAGTTGCAAGTGAGACCTAGGGTCTCCCATCCATCATACCGATGGAAGTTTGGTATTTCATCGTCACTGTCTGTTTCGTAATCCATAGGAAGGAAATCAGAAAGGGCATAACTCCTTTTCTCTTTATTTTGCCCTTTCAGCAACTGCTGTAGGGCTTTACGGTCCTTTTGTGTGAAGGACTCGTGGTATTGGTTGCCTTCCATTACGGAGGCCTCTTTGTGATTGCGAGGTTTTTCAGATTTTTTCTTGGCCCTTTGTTCACCATTCGATGAACATGAATCGCCTACTTCAGCCTCTTGGCTGACAGCATCGATTTTGGCCTCGAATTTCCTTCTCAAGTCCTCTATCTCGTCTAGTTTGATCTTGTTTTTCAAAATCCTCCTAGAGTGAGAACTTGATGCGCATGAGCCTTGGCTCGACACTTCACTTGGGTTGGATTTTGACATGCTTTCAAGCTCTTTTCAAAAATTCCTAAGTATAAGTAAAGAAAAAAAGAGTTAAAATAACACCTCTTTGAAAATCTTTTCGCAAGTTTCCTAGAGTGACTCGACTTTAAAAGACTCACGTCCCACCGGGGGTGCCAAATAACTGTAGACGCAGAAAATTCCCACTCCTGGTTCTTAGGCCTGAAGCGAACCTTTCCGTGTGCCTAAGTCCTATTTAAACAAACAGGGCGTGCCAGCTAGCTTACTTAAGCTAGTGAAGACATATTTTAAAACCTGACTTCTAACGTGGCGACTGTGAGGAAGCAAGCTCTTGTCGTCGCAGACCTTCTTGCACCGATGCGCAAGGGTCAGTCTGTACGCTTTTAAAATCGAGTTTTTGAGTGTAAGAACCTACGAAAGCGGTTTGAGGTGTTTGATTCGGGTCTATTTGGTATGATTTTCAGATTTTAGATCACGTGGATTTGCACGTGCCTAAGTCTTTCTTTTATCCCTTTTCGGGCCACCTAGGTGTGTGTTATGAACACTCCACTAAAATGTGGTGACTTTGAGCGGGAGTATGGGGTTTGCTTTGATGCAATATGCATCCTAACTCGTGGTATGGCGTATATGCAATGCAAACTCACGCAACTCCAAAGGGAAAACCCGAATTTAAAAGACAATGCCGAAGGGAAATGACTTGTAATGGAAATTGCCGAAGGGAAATGACTTGTAATGTAAAATGCTGAAGGGAAATTGCAAAAGGGAAATATGGCTATATCTTAAGAGCGGAAAGGCTCAATAGTGCAAGTGTGTGCCGTGTATATATGGAAAGACTACGCACACAGTTGAACCTTAAAACCCAAATTGAAAAGACATAGCCAAAAGGAAAATACGTATATAGTATATATGAGCCCTTACTTGGGTCTTACAAATAAGAGCGAAGGCTCAATGTGGGTGCGTGTGGAAATGTAAGGACAACACACACGACTTCAAATGAAACCCAAATATAAATTGCAATATGGCCTTAACTAAGGTCTTGGGAATAAGAGCGAAAGCTCAATGTGTGTGAGTGCTAGAATTGAAGTACTACGCACACAACATGAAATTAAACCCAAATATAAATTGCAATATGGCCTTAACTAAGGTCTTGGGAGTAAGAGCGAAAGCTCAATGTGTGTGAGTGTATAATTGAAATACTTACACACACGACATGAAGTTAAACCCAAGGATAGTATAACACGGCCCTTACTTGGGTCTTGCAAATAAGAGCGGAAGCTCAATGTGTGTGAGTGCGAGAATTTAAAGACAACACACCCAACTCAAGCAAAACCCTAAGCTACTTAAAGTATATAAATAAACTTATATCTAAAGGGATGATTAGGCCCGTGTGTGTTCAAAATCGTGCACAACTAAGAGCGAGGTAGGCTCAAGTGCACGTGTGTGTGGGTGTGCCAAGCCACGTTATTACAAGTAGGGGGAGACAATGCTCCGTTATTACAACCCCGTATCAAATTCAATTTAATTTAAGCAAGTCTACAACTAAGGACTGAGTTAGGCACTTACTTATAGCTGGTCCGGAGGTGAGCAAAGGTAGAGAGTCGGGTGGTAAAGGGGTTAGGTCTAGCCGAATGGGTAAGGGTGGCGGGTGGCACAGGAGGATGCTATGTGGTGGTGGTATGGGTGGTTGAGAGTGGAGGGGGAGTGAAGAGGAGGTGGAGCTTAGGTTGAGATACTAAATGGATGGTGAAGGCGTTCGGTGGGTGGAAGAAAGGCAGCCGGGTGATGAAGGTGGATGGAGCCGGGTGATGAAGGTGGTAGCATGGAATGGAGCAGGCCGGATGGAAGTGGTGGTGCGAGGTAGAGCTGGCCGTGTTGTGGCGGTGCAGGTGGAAGAAGGGAGCAAGGTGGAAGGCTCGGCTGGCCCAAGGGTGGGCTGGGATGTGATTGGAGAGGATGAGAGAAGCCGAAAAACCCGCCCACTAGGGGGGTTTATATAGCTTTTTGAAGGGCGGTTGGGGCTGGTTCTTGGAAGGTGGTAAGGTGGTTTAGGTGGTGGTGGTGTGGTGATAAGGTGGGCTGGTTGTGAGGAGGGGCTAGATATTTTACTTAAAGGGGTTTTAGGGATGTGGTGTGCTAGGTTTAGGTGGGGTGGTTTAGGGGTTTAGGGTTTAGCTAGGTGGGTTGGTTTTGGGGTGAGGTTTAGTGAGGTGGGTTAGGTGATTAGGCTAGGATTAGGTTAGGTTTAAGGAAATTAGGCTAGGTTTAGGGGAGGATTAGGGAGGTGGGTTAGGTGATTAGGTTGGGATTAGGCCGGGATTAGGGAAGTGGGTTAGGTGATTAGGCTAGGTTTAGGCCGGGATTAGGGTAAAAGGCTAGGATTAGGGGTTTTGGCTTAGGATTGGGTTAGGGAGCTCCCTTTGCATAACCCATAGACCTTATTGCATCATGTTGGTGCAGCCCTAGGTTAGGTTTTGGCTAATACAAGCTTAAACCCACACTAATTAGGCTAACCCACATGATTAACCCCAAACTTGACACACAAGTCAAGTTTAATTACAATTACCCTCAAATCTTATCCTCCCCATTCTCTCTCATGCCCATAATCCCACATGAATTTCAAGTGGGCCCCACCTCCATTTATGAGAAGGTGATGTGGGCCATGGATGTGGATATTGGATTGGATCTTTGGATCCAAATCCAAATCCACACATAGGTTTGGATTGGGATCTGGATATATATGGTCCAGATCCAATCCAAACTGACAACTGACTCCTTCAGGCTGTGTTCGAAATGAACAGTTTGTGCAGGGTCTGACAGCATCAATACTCCGTCTGCATTGGGTCTTCGCCAACATGATCATCCGCTTCTGTTTTCACCTTCTGGAGATGACTTCATATGATTTCTGATTATAACAGGGTCTTGGACGTTCGAGATCCTGGGGGTGGATTCAACACGAGAGTTGTTGTGCCGGGCTTGACTTGTGCTCCGGTTCCGGGCTCTCTTTAGCTCTTCTGGTCCTGTCTTGATCAGGCCAAGCTTGCTTTGTGGGGTTTCAAAACATATTTTAACAGTTTTTAAAATATATTATACATATTTAAAACATATAAAAGTTCAAAACATCTGTACAGGGTTGCTTGGAAGGCTCCTGGGTTTTC
The DNA here is from genome assembly GCA_036023115.1 of Brasenia schreberi. Taxonomy (NCBI): domain Eukaryota; kingdom Viridiplantae; phylum Streptophyta; class Magnoliopsida; order Nymphaeales; family Cabombaceae; genus Brasenia; species Brasenia schreberi. The sequence continues at coordinate 3,717,253 of JAYKKT010000079.1, forward strand.
AGACTCAAAATAGCCCTTTGGGGCTACTTTTACAAAACCAGGTTGATTTGAGAAATTCGTGGAATTTCAGGGTGTTTACAACTCCCTCTTAAGTTGGGTGAAAGATGTTGATAACTGTAAACACCCCAAAATCCCATGACTTTCTAAAAAAATACCTGGTTTACAAAAGCAACCCAAAGGGCCATTTTGAGTTTGGAAGCCCAGGAGCCTTCTAGAAACCCTGTACATATTTGAAAACATGTACATACTATTTTAAACTCTTTACATATTGCTTTTAAATCCTGTAAATAGTGTTTTGAAGCCCTTTATCAAATATGAGTTTTTGAAACCCGGGCTAAGCCCTATTTTCCCAAAAACTAAAGGCGAATAGGTGGAGCATGCGAAGACGACACTTGATCCAGAAACAGCCCAACAAGCCGGTCAGTGTGCCTACAAAGGTGGTCAGTGTGCCTGACCCCTCATGCTCATCCTGGATGCGTAGAAGTGACGCCGATGGAGGTCACTTTTGGGCCAAGTGCGAGAGCCCATATCCGAAGGATGCGTAGTCATGCTCATCCTGGATAACTTTAAAAGAGAGTTAAAAACCCTTCTCTCGCTCCATGAGATCTCAACTTTCCATAAGTTGATCAAAAAGGCACCTACAAAGTGCTAAAAAGGTGGTCAGTGTGCCTGACCCCTCAAAAGCATGTATTCCTGGAGTTCTGCCAAAAGCAGACAAGGATAAAGTCATCCTAAATCCTTATGACTTCGAAAACCACCTTTCAAAGATTCATATCCACATGTCTATCCTAGAGCTTATACAAACCTCGCCTAGGCATAGACTCGTGCTAGAGAAAATTCCTGTCTGCCCAAGTGGCTTTAATAGGAGCAAAATCGCCCATCACTTTCTCGGAAGATGATGTAGATAGACCCTATGAAACGCTTCAGCATGTGGATATGCTAGAGATGCTTCAGCATCCATACCCCCAAGTGGCTTCATACTCAACTGCATTCATTCCATACATCCATAGCACTCGACCTCCCCCTAGAGACGCTTCAGCATGCTAGGATGGCCGAACTAGATTTGCTAGATGAGAGGCGACTCCTTGCCATGGATCATGCTCGTGCATACCGGCAAAGGATAGCCCGACATTATAGCAAACACATGAGACCTCGCCACTTTGAAGTGGGAGATCTGGTCTTAAAAACCATCCACCATCGTGGCCCACACCCCCTAGGCAAGTGGCGCCCCAATTGGGATGGACCCTATGTTGTACGAGCAACCACTACGAACAATTCGTATTGGTTGATCGATGTAGAAGGTAGGAATTTAGCAGATCCTATCAATATTCAATACTTAAAGAAGTATCATGTGTAGGATCTGGATTAAATCCCAGTTTTCGAAAAATTTAGGGATAGCTGCCCTGAGACATGTGAATAAGGTGCAAAGGCAAACTCGTGTGACCCTAAGTGAAGAGAATTCGTACTTGTGAAAGAGTGGAGTTTTCAAAATCGTGGTTACATTTCAAAATCCTCTTCTTACAAAGAAAGGCCTAGTTCAACATAGCAAGATGCTTGCAAGTAGTACGTGCTATTTCTAAATAGGCTGATCTGGAATGGATCGAGTGTAGGCTTGGGATAAGTCCTCCCCTCTTCTCTTCTCCTTCCAAAAGGAAAACAAAGGCCCAAAACAAAAGGGAATTCCCCATTCAAAGTCTCTTTCCAAAAGAAAGAAACCAAAATTTAAAAGAAAAATCGATTCTCTTATAAAAAAGAGGGATTAAAGAAAAAATACTCCCGAAGGGAGACCCTCTATGAAAAAAAAAAAGGAAAAAGAGGCCAAAAAGCTCAAAAAGAGCAGTTTTCCACCTTCTATGCCTTAAACCACGGGACGCTTCAGAAGAGACTGTGGTATCTCTTTCCCATCCCTGGCTTATCCCAAGCTAAAGCATGGTTCATGTCGAAGAATCCTAAAGTAAAAATAGGATTTACTTACTTGAATTTCATCTTGTGTGAGAATTCGACGTTTCGAGTAAGACGTAGGAATTTGAAATATAGCTTGTTTTCTTATAAAACCTTCGCTAGATAAGCGAGTGTCAAGACTCAAACAAGGGCAAACACGAAGAGCTCGAGATCCTTAGGATTGAGACTCAAGACAGTTATCCCTTTTGTAAATATATTTGTAAATAGATTTTGAAAAATCGAACATCGAATAGCATGGGATTTGCTCACTTGGAGCAGTAGGCCTTGTAAATCTCAAGAGTTCGACCACATCTGGTCTCTAGGAGGTCGCCACTCTTGGCACCACACCTATGTCATGCATCTGCATTCCACGCATGACACTTGCATAAACATGATCCCATTTAGGACCAGATTCTATAACAAATCCCTTTGGCGTGATATCTCCTCCTACCAGGGTTTTAAAATTTAGATTTTGCTAAAGATTGGGACGATCCCATGTTCTTCGTGGTTAGATCTAGGGAGACATTGAAAGGGGTGTTTGTCATCTATCCAAATCGATTTGGACAAGGCCAAAGAGGGGCATCTGTAAACACCCCGAAATCCCACGAATTTCTCAAAACAACCTAGTTTTGTAAAAGCAGCCCCAAAGGGCTATTTTGAGTATGGAAACCCAAGAGCCTTCCAAGCAACCCTGTACAGATGTTTTGAACTTTTATATGTTTTAAATATGTATAACATGTTTTAAAAACTATTAAAATATGTTTTGAAACCCCACAAAGCAAGCTTGGCCTGATCAAGACAGGACCAGAAGAGCTAAAGAGAGCCCAAAACCGGAGCACAAGTTTAGCCCGGCACAACAACTCTCGTGTTGAATCCACCCCCAGGATCTCGAACGTCCAAGACCCTGTTATAATCAGAAATCATATGAAGTCATCTCCGGAAGGTGAAAACAGAAGCGGACGATCATGTTGGCGAAGACCCAACGCAGACGGAGTACTGATGCTGTCAGACCTCGCACAACCCGTTCGTTTCGAACACAGCCTGAAGGAGTCAGAATTCAGTTTGGATTGGATCTGGACCATATATATCCAGATCCCAATCCAAACCATGTGTGGATTTGGATCCAGAGATCCAATCCAATATCCACATCCATGGCCCACATCACCTTCTCATAAATGGAGGTGGGGCCCACTTGAAATTCACGTGGGATTATGGGCATGAGAGAGAGTGGGGGAGGATAAGATTTGGGAGTGATTGTAATTAAGCTTGACTTGTGTGTCAAGTTTGGGGTTAATCATGTGGGTTAGCTTAATTAGCATGGGTTTAAGCTTGTATTAGCCAAAACCTAACCTAGGGCTGCACCAACATGATGCAACAAGGTCTATGGGTTATGCAAAGGGAGCTCCCTAACCCAATCCTAATAAAAAACCCCTAATCCTAGCCTTTTACCCTAATCCCGGCCTAAACCTAGCCTAATCACCTAACCCACTTCCCTAATCCCGGCCTAAACCTAGCCTAATCACCTAACCCACTTCCCTAATCCTGGCCTAATCCCAACCTAATCACCTAACCCACTTCCCTAATCCTTCCCTAAACCTAGCCTAATTTCCTTAAACCTAACCTAATCCTAGCCTAATCACCTAACCCATCTCACTATACCTCACCCCAAGACCAACCCACCTAGCTAAGCCCTAAACCCCTAAACCACCCCACCTAAACCTAGCACACCATCTACCTAAAACCCCTTGTATTAAAATATCTGGCCCCTCCCCAAAACCAATCCACCTTATCACCACACCACCACCACCTAAACCACCTTACCACCTCCTCAAAACCGGCCCCAACCGCCCTTCACGAACCTATATAAACCCCCCCCTAAGGGGCGGGTTTTTCAATCCCTTCCAGCCCACCTTGGCCCAGCCCACCTTGGCCAACCTCCCAGTCGAGCCTTCCACCTTGCTGCCCTCCTTCCACCTGCACCACCGCTACCCTCGGCCAAGCTCCTCCTACACCACCACTTCCATCCGGCCATCTCCCCGTTGCCACCACCTCCCGGCTGAATCCTTTGCATCCAAGTCACCCGGCTGCCCTTCTTCCATCCGCCAACTCCTTCCCCTTTCGGTTAGTACCCTACACTTAGCTCCACCTCTTCTTCACTCCCCCTCCACTCTCAACCACCCACACCACCACAACCTTCCGCCAACACCACCTACCCGTCATCCCTACCCATTCGGCCAGACCTCAACCATTTCCACCACTTGACACTCTACCTTCCCCTAGTGATACCCGACCACCCCACTTGGCTCCCTAGGACCTGCCCATACCCCTTTCCACTAGCCCTTAGCTCTACTTTACACCACACCCTAGCTAGCTCCCTTTCCATCCTTGCCATTACTTAGCCACTCTAGCAGCCGGCCACCACCAAGCTCCCCTTAGTCGGCCACTCCAACTGACTGTACCACATCCACTCGGCCAACCATACATTTCTCTTAGGCACTCCCTTAGGCTCCCCTTTAGCACTACCCTCCTTAATACCAGCCCATCCTTTAGTGACCTTCCTTAGTCACCTTAGCCCAAAGCATCAAGGCAGCACCTTCCTAGCAGCCGGTCACCTTCAAGGCGCCCCTTCCTGCGCACCCAAGGCACCCGGCCAGCATCTCCCCTTGCCGTTCCATTTCGAGGAGCTCCCTCTTGCAGCCCAAGGTGAAGCCAAGCCTACGCTCAAGCAAGTCACCTCCGGACCAGCTATAAGTAAGTACCTAACTCGGTCCTTAGTTGTAGACTTGCTTAAATTAAATTTGATACGGGGTTGTAATAATGGAGCATAATCTCCCCCCGCTTGTAATAACGTGGCTTGGCACACCCACACACACGTGCACTTGAGCCTACCTCGCTCTTAGTCGTGCACGATTTTGAACACACACGGGCCTAATCAGCCCCTAAGATATAAATTTATGTATATACTTTAAATTACATAGGGTTTTGCTTAAGTTGGGTGTGTTGTCTTTAAATTCCCGCACTCACAAACATTGACCCTTCGCTCTTATTTGTAAGACCCAAGTAAGGGCCGTGTTTTACTATCTGTAAACACCCCGAAATCCCACGAACTTCTTAAACCAAACCTGGTTTTGTACAAGCAGCCCCAAAGGGCCATTTTTGAGTCTGGAAACCAAGGAGCCTTCCAGACAACCCTGTATATATGTTTTAAACTTTGTCTTTCAAAAACATATGATATGGCTTTAAAAAAAAAAAACCTTTTAAAACATGTTTTGAAACCCCGAAGTGGCTTGGCCCGATCAAGACAGGACCAGGAAAGCTAAGAAGAGCCCGGAACCGGAGCACACGTCGAGCCTGGCACAGCAACTCTTGTATCTGATTCACACCCCAGGATCTCGAACGTCCAAGACCCTGTTTTTATCAAAATAGCATTTGAAGTCATCTCCAGAAGGCAGAAACGGAGGCGGACGACTATGTTGGCGAAGACCCAACACAGACGGAGTACTGATGCTGTCAGGCCCCGCACGAATCGTTCGTTTCGAACCCAGCTCGAAGGAGTCAGAGTTCAGTTTGGATTGGATCTGGACCATATATATCCAGATTCCAATCCAAACCCATATGTGTACTTGGATTTGGATTTGGATCCAGAGATCCAATCCAATATCCATATCCATGGCCCACATCACCTTCTCATAAATGGAGGTGGGGCCCACTTGAAATTCACGTGGGATATTGGGCATGAGAGAGAGTGGGGGTGAAAAATATCAAGAGTGTTGTATTAAGCTTGACTGGTGTGTCAAGTTTGGGTTTAATCATGTGGGTTAGCCTAATTGAGTGGGTTTAAGCTTGTAATTAGCTAAAACCTAACCTAGGGCTGCACCAACATGAGGAGGTCAAGGTCTATGGGCCATGCTAAGGGAGCTCCTTCACCTAAGCCTAACCCAAAATGCCTAATCCTAGCCTAAACCCCTAATCCACCCCTAATCCCAACCTAATCACCTAACCCACTTCCCTAATCCCGTCCTAATCCCATCCTAATCACCTAACCCACTTCCCTAATCCTTCCCTAAACCTAGATTAATTTCCCTAATCCTAGCCTAAACCTAGCCTAATCACCTAACCTAGCTCACTAAACCTCACCCTAAAACCCAACCACCTAACCTAGCCCTAAACCCCTAAACCACCCCTAGCCCACAATCTACCCAAACCCCTAGTTTTCAAAATATCCGGCCCAACCCTTTCCAGCCCACCTTATCTACATACCACCCTACCTAAACCACCTAACCACTACCCCAAGCCCAGCCCTAACCGACCTACCCATCCCCTATTTAAACCCCCCCCCTTTGGGGGCGGGTTTGGCAAGCTAGAAGGCCCTCACCTCAGCCCAGCCGGCTCGACTCTCCACCTGCCCGCCTGTTCCACTCTCCACCTGCTCCACTCTCCACCTGCTCCACCAGCTCTACCTGCACCGCCACCTTCCCTCTTCCATCCACCACCATTCCCCAGCCGGACGCCGCCACCTTCACCCAATCGAACCAGCCGAGCTCCCATCCACACTCGGCTTCTCCTTGCCTTCCACTGCCTCTCCCCATTCGGTAAGTACCCTGCACTTTACCTAGCTCCTTCTCTACTCCCTCTCCACTCCCAGCCACCCACCATACCATCACCTTACCTACCCAACAGCCCCTCGCCGCCACCACTCCCACTCGGCCAAACCTTAGTCACCCTAGCAGCCCGCCACCACCACATCTTCCTAGTCGGCCACTCCAACCGACTATTCCTTCATTCGGCCAGTCATCACCCTTCCCCTAGGTGTCCCATTCGGCCTTCCCACAAACTCTCCTTTAGGTCCAGTTTCCCTAAACACTCAACTCCCCTAGTGACCCTAAAAACTCACTTGTTCAGCCCCTTTAACCCCCCACCTCGAGGCGACATCCACTTGCAACCGGCCACCTTTGAGGCCTTTTAGGGACCAGGTCGTAGTGATCCCTTACTCGGGTGTGTATATAGATTATGTATATAGATTATGTCAAGATATGTATAGGTGTGTCAAGATATGTATAGGTGTATAGGTCGTAGTGATCCCTTACCCGAGTATAGACCCGACATCCACTTCCACAGGTGTGTCAAGATCCCTTTTAGGGACCAGGTCGTAGTGATCCTAGGTGAGAGTCACCCACAGCTTCAGGGGATTATAAACTCCCCTTGTTTATCAAGCTCCCATGCCCATGAGGCTAACCTGGGGCAAATTATGGTTGAGCCACCTCGGCTCGTGTTGAACAACCCTAGGAAGGTTGTATGTGTGAAGGGGCCACCCAAAGCAGGCCCCCTCCCGACTCTAATCCTCCTCGGAAAACCCAAGCGTTCCCTATTTCCAAAGCCCCTGGACAAAAGGCCATACGAGTCTAATATGGACGATAGCATGTTCCAGGACCACGACTTGTATCCCATCTTTTCAAAAAACAAAAGGTCGTGGAACATGTTATTGAACATGGGCTACACGCCCTACAAGAGTCTAGGGGCGCAAAACCAGGGTCTCCTAGAGCCCATCCTACCTAGGGCCAACCCAAGCTGATATGGGATCGGCTATACTCCCCGAATACCGCCGGAGCCACCCCCTGTGACCACCTGGGTCAAGGGTGCCCCGGAGCCTGTCTTAGAAGAAACCTATGGTTTAGACCTCCTATTCCGAGTCTAACCCATAGTGTTTTCCCTTTGTAGGTATGACGGAAGATCCCTTTTCTAAAAATACCAAAAACATTTGAAAAACTTAAAACCAAAAAAAAAAAAATCGAAAAACAAGAAAAACCAAAAACAATGGAAAAACAAAAACTCGAAAAAAGAGTGCTTTGTATAATTCCCAAAATTCTTGTTTTACAAAAACCCAAAAAAATCGAAAATTTGGAAAATACCAAAAAGATTTTGTACATAGCTGCTCCTGGTAGGACTTTGGCAAAAGAAAAGGATTTCGAAAGAAACGTCGTCTGCATAGCCAGACCAAAAATTTCGAAATCACTTGAAAATCCAAGTACAAAACCAGGTCATTTTGAAAACCACGCATCAAGTTCCCTCGGGTCTATAGCCCACGAGAATGATCAAAGCCCAGAAGTGGATCCCCTTGAGGAAGATCCCACTTCTGAGCTCCTAGAATTTCATAGAATTCTCGATTTTGAAAGACCTTCCCAATCAGTAGGAGGAGATTTCGTAGAGGTGAACCTAGGGGATGATTCCAATCCCAAAACCATCAAAATAGGCGCATGCTTGCATGAAACTGAAAAGTTAGCATTCATTGCATTTCTACAAACCTATGTAGATGTGTTTGCATGGACGTATGAAGACATGCCGGGCATAGATCCCAGCATAGTCGAGCATCGTCTTCCCTTAGATGCAGGTGTAAAACCCATAAAGTAGAAGCTTAGGAAAATACACCCGAATGTACACACGCAAGTCAAAGAGGGTTTAGAAGATCTGCTAAAAGCCGGATTTATAAAACCCATTGCGTATTCTGATTGGTTGTCAAATATCATTGTAGTTCGAAAAACCAATGGGAAAATTCGAATATGCATCGATTTTAGAAACCTGAATAAAGCCACTCCAAAGGATAATTATCCTTTACCAAACATAGATTTGATAGTCGATAGTACTGCAAATCATGAAATGTTTTCATTCATGGATGGCTATTCAGGCTATAATCAAATCAAACTAAGTCCACGAGATCAGGGTAAGACCGCCTTCATAACCCCATGGGGCACGTACTGCTATACAGTCATGCCCTTTGGTTTGAAAAATGCCGGCGCAACATACCAACGAGCCATGAACACGATCTTCCATGATCAAATTCATGAGCTTGTAGAAGTGTATGTAGATGATATCTTGGCGAAATCCAAAACCCGATGCACCCATATCGAATGTTTACAAAAGATTTTCGAAAGGCTTAGGCTTTACAAAGTAAAGATAAACCCTCAAAAATGTGTGTTCGGGGTAGAATCAGGGAAGCTTCTAGGCTTTATGGTGAGCCAAAGGGGAATAGAAGTCGACCCCTCTAAGTGTCGAGCCATCATAGACATGGCTCCACCCTCCAATCTCACCCAAATCCGTAGCCTCCAAGGTCGATTACAATCTGTGCGCCGGTTCATATCGAATCTGGCAACTAGATGTGAACCCTTCAACAAACTGTTGAGGAAGGGTACAAAATTCTTATGGGATGACGAATGCCAAAAGTCCTTCGAGAGACTGAAGGCATACTTGGTTAATCCCCCCATCTTGAATCCTCCAAAACAAGGAAAACTGCTTTTATTATACATCTCTGTGCATGTAAATGCTTTAGGAGCCCTGTTGGCTCAGTACGAGGATGACACCCATAAGGAGTATGCCATCTACTATATTTCGAAAACTCTCTTGGCTTATGAACAAAATTATCAAGCCATGGAGAAGACGTGCTTGGCCCTAGTCTGGGCCTACCAGAAGTTCAGACACTATTTCCTAGATCATGAGATCTGGATAGTGTCCAAGCTTGATCCAATCAAGCACTTGTTCGAAAAACCCATTCTCACGGGTAGATTGGGCAAATGGCAACTCCTTCTAATGGAGTATGACCTAAAATACCATCACCAGATCTCCATTAAGGGGCAAGCCCTAGCAGATTACGTGGCTGAATTCCCCTTAGAGGACGCATATCCCACTCTTGTCGAAATGCCTGACGAAGGCATATTACAAAACCATTTTCAAAACTACGTTTTGGCAAACTCTTTCGAAAACCAAGTGTGGAAAATGCACTTTGACGGGGCATGAAACCAACGAGGGGCTGGTGCCGGGATCATCCTAATCTCCCCTGAAAAGGGCGAGATTCCCATAGCAGTCTGCTTAGATTTCGAATGTTCCAACAACATAGTTGAGTATGAAGCACTCATACAAGGCTTAAGGATTTCGAAAACTCTAGGGGCATCATGCATTGAGGTCTTTGGAGATTCGCTCCTTGTCATAAACCAGGTTTTAAAAATTTGGCAAGTACGTAATGAGAAACTACTTCCATATCACGAGTTGGCCACTCGATTGGTCCAATCCTTCCAGTCGTGTAAGCTCACACACGTGGGAAGAGAGGACAATGGCATCGCCGATGCCCTCTCCTCCTTGGGTTCAGCCCTGAAGGTCGATCCCATTTCAGGGACCAGATCTTTGGAAATATGGCATGAGCCCCATCCATCCACACACGACTTAGATATTTGCCAAAACAACCCAGAGTCTATCAAAAAACCCTGGTTCTATGACATAAAACAATTTTTAGAAAATGGGGGATTTACCGATGATGCCACATCCAAAGATAAGGCATTCATTCGTAAGATTTCGACCCGATACACCATTCTGGGTGGGGTCTTATACAAAAAGAGTTTTACCGGCATTCTGCTTAGGTGTATCGACCTAGAGGAGGCTAGGATAGTAATGCATGAGTTCCACGATGGAGAATGTGGAGGTCATGTTAATGCCAACATGTTGGCAATGAAAATACTTAGAGGGGGCTATTTTTGGTCCACCCTGAAAAAGGATTGTCACGATCATGTTAGGAAGTGTCATCCGTGTCAAGTGCATGGGCACGCCATTCATATCCCTTCATCTGCATTGTATTCCGTGGTCAGCCCTTGGCCATTTACCATGTGGGCGTTTGACATTGTAGGCCCAATATTTCCAAAGGCCTCGAATGGGCATCGTTTTATTTTAGCAGCCACGGAGTATTTCTCCAAGTGGGTGGAAGCCATTTCCCTAACAAATGTAATGGGGCAACATGTGGTGGCTTTCATTCGGAGGAATATCTTGGCTCGATTTGGGGTTCCACGAGACCTTGTGTCTGATAATGGTACCCCATTCAAAAATGAGCGGATGGTTAAGTTGTGCAACACGTATGGCATAACTCACCACTTCTCCTCGCCCTACTACCCTCAAGGCAACGGCCAAGCCGAAGCCACAAACAAGACTCTCATTAGTATTATTGAGAAAACCTTGGAGAAGGGTAGGACGTGGCACGAGAAGCTGGATGAAGCCTTATGGGCTTATAGGACTTCCATCCGGACTCCCACGAATGCCACACCATTCGAATTGGTCTATGGCACAAACGCCATTCTTCCCATTCATACTCAATTGCATTCATTTCATACATCCATAGCACTCGACCTCCCCCTAGAGACGCTTCAGCATGCTAGGATGGCCGAACTAGATTTGCTAGATGAGAGGCGACTCCTTGCCATGGATCATGCTCGTGCATATCGGCAAAGGATAGCCTGACATTATGGCAAACACATGAGACCTCGCCACTTTGAAGTGGGAGATCTGGTCTTAAAAACCATCCACCATCGTAGCCCACACCCCCTTGGCAAGTGGCGCCCCAACTGGGATGGACCCTATGTTGTACGAGCAACCACTACGAACAATTCGTATTGGTTGATCGATGTAGAAGGTAGGAATTTAGCAGATCCTATCAATATTCAATACTTAAAGAAGTATCATGTGTAGGATCTGGATTAAATTCCAGTTTTCAAAAATTTTATAGGGATAGCTGCCCTGAGACATGTGAATAAGGTGCAAAGGCAAACTCGTGTGAACCTAAATGAGAGAATTCGCACTTGTGAAAAAGTGGAGTTTTCAAAATCGTGGTTCCATTTCAAAATCCTTCTTCTTACAAAGAAAGGCCTAGTTCAACATAGCAAGATACTTGCAAGTAGTACGTGCTATTTCTAAATAGGCTGATCTGGAATGGATCGAGTGTAGGCTTGGGATAAGTCCTCCCCTCTTTTCTTCTCCTTCCAAAAGGAAAACAAAGGCCCAAATCAAAAGGGAATTTCCCATTTAAAGTCTCTTTCCAAAAGAAAGAAACCAGACTTCAAAAAGAAAAATCGATTCTCTTATAAAAAAGAGGGATTAAAGAAAAAATACTCCCAAAGGGAGACCCTCTATGAAAAAAAGGAAAAAGAGGCCAAAAAGCTCAAAAAGAGTAGTTTTCCGCCTTCTGTGCCTCAAACCACGGGACGCTTCAGAAGGGACCGTGGTATCTCTTTCCCATCCCTGGCTTATTCCAAGCTAAAGCATGGTTCATTTCGAGGAATCCTAAAGTAAAAATAGGATTTACTTACTTGAATTTCGTCTTGTTTGAGAATTCGACGTTTCGAGTAAGGCGTAGGAATTTGAAATGAAACTTGTTTTCTTATAAAATCTCCGCTAGATAAGCGAGTGTTAAGACTCAAACAAGGGCAAGCACGAAGAGCTCGAGGTCCTTAGGATCGAGGCTCAAGACAGTTGTCCCTTTTGTAAATAGCTTTTGTAAATAAGTTTTGAAAACCGAACATCGAACAGCATAGGATTTGCTCACTTGGAGCAATAGACCTTGTAAGTCTCTAGAGTTCGACCACATCTGGTCTCTAGGAGGTCGCCACTCTTGGGACCACACCCATGTCATCTGCATTCCACGCATGGTACTTGCATAAACATGATCCCATTTTAGGACCAGATTCCATAAAGTAAACCCTTTGGCATGATATCTCCTCCTACCAGAGTTTGTAAATTGAGATTTTGCTAAAAATGGGACGATCCCATATTCTTCGTGGCTAGATCTAGGGAGACATTAAAAGGGGTGTTTTGTCATCTTTGCCCTTATCCAAATCGATTTGGACAAGGCCAAAGAGGGGCATCTGTAAACACCCCGAAATCCCACGAACTTCTTAAAACAAACCTGGTTTTGTACAAGCAGCCCCAAAGGGCCATTTTTGAGTCTGGAAACCCAGGAGCCTTCCAGACAACCCTGTATATATGTTTTAAACTTTGTCTTTCAAAAACATATGATATGGCTTTTAAAAAAAAAAAACCTTTTAAAACATGTTTTGAAACCCCGAAGTGGCTTGGCCCGATCAAGACAGGACCAGGAAAGCTAAGAAGAGCTCGGAACCGGAGCACACGTCGAGCCCGGCACAGCAACTCTTGTATCTGATTCACACCCCAGGATCTCGAACGTCCAAGACCCTGTTTTTATCAAAATAGTATTTGAAGTCATCTCCGGAAGCCAAAAACGGAGGCGGACGACTGTGTTGGCGAAGACCCAATGCAGACGGAGTACTGATGCTGTCAGGCCCCGCACGAATCGTCCGTTTCGAACCCAGCTCGAAGGAGTCAGAGTTCAGTTTGGATTGGATCTGGACCATATATATCCAGATTCCAATCCAAACCCATATGTGGACTTGGATTTTGATTTGGATCCAGAGATCCAATCCAATACCCATATCCATGGCCCACATCACCTTCTCATAAATGGATGTGGGGCCCACTTGAAATTCACGTGGGATATTGGGCATGAGAGAGAGTGGCGGTGAAAAATATCAAGAGTGTTGTATTAAGCTTGACTTGTGTGTCAAGTTTGGGTTTAATCATGTGGGTTAGCCTAATTGAGTGGGTTTAAGCTTGTACTTAGCTAAAACCTAACCTAGGGCTGCACCAACATGAGGAGGTCAAGGTCTATGGGCCATGCTAAGGGAGCTCCTTCACCTAAACCTAACCCAAAATGCCTAATCCTAGCCTAAACCCCTAATCCACCCCTAATCCCAACCTAATCACCTAACCCACTTCCCTAATCCCGTCCTAATCCCAACCTAATCACCTAACCCACTTCCCTAATCCTTCCCTAAACCTAGATTAATTTCCCTAATCCTAGCCTAAACCTAGCCTAATCACCTAACCTAGCTCACTAAACCTCACCCTAAAACCCAACCACCTAACCTAGCCCTAAACCCCTAAACCACCCCTAGCCCACAATCTACCCAAACCCCTAGTTTTCAAAATATCTGGCCCAACCCTTTCCAGCCCACCTTATCTACATACCACCCTACCTAAACCACCTAACCACTACCCCAAGCCCAGCCCTAACCGACCTACCCATCCCCTATTTAAACCCCCCCCCTTTGGGGGGGGGTTTGGCAAGCTAGAAGGCCCTCACCTCAGCCCAGCCGGCTCGACTCTCCACCTGCCCGCCTGTTCCACTCTCAACCTGCTCCACTCTCCACCTGCTCCACCAGCTCTACCTGCACCGCCACCTTCCCTCTTCCATCCACCACCATTCCCCAGCCGGACGCCGCCACCTTCACCCAATCGAACCAGCCGAGCTCCCATCCACACCCGGCTTCTCCTTGCCTTCCACTGCCTCTCCCCATTCGGTAAGTACCCTGCACTTTACCTAGCTCCTTCTCTACTCCCTCTCCACTCCCAGCCACCCACCATACCATCACCTTACCTACCCAACAGCCCCTCGCCGCCACCACTCCCACTCGGCCAAACCTTAGTCACCCTAGCAGCCCGCCACCACCACATCTTCCTAGTCGGCCACTCCAACCGACTATTCCTTCATTCGGCCAGTCATCACCCTTCCCCTAGGTGTCCCATTCGGCCTTCCCACAAACTCGCCTTTAGGTCCAGTTTCCCTAAACACTCAACTCCCCTAGTGACCCTAAAAACTCACTTGTTCAGCCCCTTTAACCCCCCACCTCGAGGCGACATCCACTTGCAACCGGCCACCTTTGAGGCGCCTATCCCGCGCCCCACTTGCAGCCGGCCAGCACCTTTGATCACCTATCTTCGCGGAGCTCCCGTTTGCAGCCCAAGGCGAAGGCCAAGCCCACGCTCAAGCAAGACCTCTACGGACCAGCTACTCGTAAGTGTCTAAACTCGGTCTTTAGTTGTATACTTGCTTGAGATTCAATTTGATACGGGGTTGTAATAACGGAGCATAGTCTCCCCCCGCTTGTAATAACGTGGCTTGGCACACCCACACACGTGCACTCTCTTAGTCGTGCACGATTTTGAACACACACGGGCCTAATCAGCCCCTAATACATAAGTGTACATATATACTTTCATTTTCGAAGGGTTTTGTTTAAGTTGGGTGCGTTGTCTTTCAATTCAAGCACTCTCACACACATTGAGCTTTCGCTCTTATTTGAAAGACCCAAGTAAGGGCCGACCTATACTATTTGGGTTTCATTTCATGTCGTGTGAGTAAGTCTTTCAATTCAAGCACTCTCACACACATTGAGCTTTCGCTCTTATTTGAAAGACCCAAGTAAGGGCCGACCTATACTATTTGGGTTTCATTTCATGTCGTGTGAGTAAGTCTTTCAATTCAAGCACTCTCACACACATTGAGCCTTCGCTCTTATTCCCAAGACCTTAGTAGGCCTTATTGCAGTTATATTTGGGTTTCATTTATGTCGTGTGTGTAGTACTTCAATTCAAGCACTTTCACACACATTGAGCCTTCGCTCTTACTCCCCAAGACCTTAGTCAAGGCCATACTGCAATTTATATTTGGGTTTAATTTCATGTCGTGTGTGTAAGTCTTTCAATTCAAGCACGCACCCACATTGAGCCTTCGCTCTTATTTGGAAGACCCGAGTAAGGGCTCATATACATAATCTATATACATATCTCCCTTCGGTTATTTCCCTTCGGTTATTTCCCTTCGGTTATTTCCCTTCAGTCATTTCCCTTCAGTATTGTCTTTACATTTCGGGTTTTCCCTTTGGAGTAGCGTGAGTTTGCATTGCATCTACGCCATACCACGAGGTAGGACGCATATTGCATCGAAGCAAGCCCCGCTCAAATTCGCCCATGTAGTGGAGTGTTCATAACACACAAACTAGGTGGCCCGAAAAGGGATAAAAGAAAAGACTTAGGCACGTGCAAATCCACGTGATCTAAAATATGCAATCGCATCTTAAAGACCTGAAATAGACACCTCGAACCGCTTCGTAGACTTTCTCTCCAAAACTCGATCTTTGCAAAGCGTACAGACTGACCCTTGCGCATCGGTGCAAGAAGGTCTGCGACGACAAGAGCTCACTTGCTCACAGTCGCCACGTTTAGAAGTCAGTGTTAAAAATATCTTCGCTAGCTTAGGTAAGCTAGCTGGCACGCCCTGTTTGCATACATAGGCCTTAGACGTACGAGAGGATCCGCTCCAAGCCCCTGAAGAGGCGAAGAGGCGGGGATTTTCGTCGCGTCTACACTGTCCTTGGGTTTATTTCATGTTGTGCGCGTAGTACTTCAATTCAAGCACTCACACACATTGAGCTTTCGCTCTTATTCCCAAGACCTTAGTTAAGGTCATACTGCAATTTATATTTGGGTTTAATTTCATGTTGTGTGTGTAGTACTTCAATTCAAGCACTCACACACATTGAGCTTTCGCTCTTATTCCCAAGACCTTAGTTAAGGCCATACTGCAATTTATATTTGGGTTTAATTTCATGTTGTGTGCGTAGTACTTCAATTCAAGCACTCACACACATTGAGCTTTCGCTCTTATTCCCAAGACCTTAGTTAAGGCCATATTGCAAGTTATATTTGGGTTTCATTTCATGTCGTGTGTGTAGTACTTCAATTCTCGCATGCACCCACATTGAGCCTTCGCTCTTATTTGCAAGACCCGAGTAAGGGCCCATATATACATTATATACGTATTTCCCTTTGGCATTTACATTACAAGTCATTTCCCTTTGGCATTGTCTTTAAATTCGGGTTTTCCCTTTGGAGTAGCGTGAGTTTGCATTGCATATACGCCATACCATGAGTTAGGACGCATATTGCATCAAAGCAAACCCCATACTCCCGCTCAAAATCGCCACATTTAGTGGAGTGTTCACAACACACACCTAGGTGGCCCCAAAGAGGGATAAAAGGAAAGACTTAGGCACGTGCAAATCCACGTGATCTAAAATCTGAAAATCGTACAAACAAGACCCGAGTCAAACACCTCGAACCGCTTTCGTAGGTCCTTATATCTAAAACTTGATCTTTAAAAGCATACAGATTGACCCTTGCGCATCGGTGCAAGAAGGTCTGCGACGACAAGAGCTTGCTTGCTCACAGTCACCATGTTTGAAGTCAGGTTCTAGAATATATCTTCGCTAGCTTAGGTTAGCTAGCTGGCAAGCCCTGTTTATTTAAATAGGACTTAGACACACGAAAAGGTTCGCTCCAAGCCTAAAAACCAGGAAAGCAGAGATTTTCTGCGTCTACAATGTTGCACAACTTAACCATCCACTCGTTTTTGAATGGGGTGCCATTATCGGACACAAGGTCTCTTGGAACCCCAAATCAAGCCAAGATATTTCTCCTAATGAAAGCCACCACATGTTTCCCCTGTACGTTGGTCAGGGAGATGGCTTCCACCCACTTGGAGAAATACTCAATGGCTGCTAAAATGAATCGATGCCCATTCAAGGCTTTTGGAAAGATCGGGCCTATGATATCAAACGCCCACATGGTAAATGGCCAGGGGCTGACCACAGGATGCAATGCAGATGAGGGGATATGAATGGCGTGCCCATGCACTTGACATGGATGACACTTCCTAACATGATCGTGACAATCCTTTGTAAGGGTGGACCAAAAATAGCCCGCTCTAAGTATTTTCATTGCCATCATGTTGGCATTAACATGACCTCCATATTCTCCATCATGGAATTATGCATAACAATCCTAGCCTCTTCTAGATCGACACATCTAAGTAGGATGCCGGTAAAGCTTTTCTTGTATAGAACCCCACCCAGAATGGTGTATCGGGTTGAAATTTTACGGATGAATGCCTTATCTTTGGATGTGGCATCCTCGGTGAATCCTCCATTTTCTAGAAAATGTTTGATGTCATAAAACCAAGGTTTTTCAACAGAATTTGGGTTATTTTGGCAAATATCCAAATCGTGTGTGGATGGGTTGGGCGCATGCCATATTTCTAAAGATCGAATCCCTGAAATGGGATCGACCTTTAGGGCTGAACCCAAGGAGGAGAGGGCGTCGGCAATGCCATTATCCTCTCTTCCTACGTTTGTGAGTTTACATGATTGGAATGACTCAACCAATCGAGTGGCCCACTCGTGATATGGAAGTAGTTTTTCATTTCGCACTTGCCAAATTTTCAAAACTTGGTTTATAACAAGGAGCGAATCTCCAAAGACCTCGATGCATGATGCCCCTAGAGTTTTCGAAATCCTTAAGCCTTGTATGAGTGCTTCATACTCAGCTATGTTGTTGGAACATTCGAAATCTAGGCGGATTGCTATGGGAATCTGGCCCTTTTCAGGGGAGATGAGGATGACCCCAGCACCAGCCCCTCGTTGGTTTCGTGCCCCATCGAAGTGCATCTTCCACACTTGGTTTTCGAAGGAGTTTGCCAAAATGTGGTTTTGAAAGTGGTTTTGCAATATGCCTTCATCAGGCATTTCACTAAGTGTGGGATATGCGTCCTCCAGGAGAAACTCAGCCACGTAGTCTGCTCGGGCTTGCCCCTTAATGGATACTTGGTGATGGTATTTTAGGTCATACTCCATTAGAAGGAGTTGCCATTTGCCCAATCTACCAGTGAGAATGGGTTTTTCGAACAAGTGCTTGATGGGATCAAGCTTGGACACTATCCAGATTTCATGATCTAGGAAATAGTGTCAAAATTTCTGGCAGGCCCAAACTAGGGCCAAGCACGTCTTCTCCATGGCTTGATAATTTCTTTCATAAGCCAAGAGAGTTTTCAAAATATAATAGATGGCATACTCCTTATGGGTGTCATCCTTGTATTGAGCTAATAGAGCTCCCAAAGCATTTGCATGCACGGAAATGTAAAGCAAAAGAAGTTTTCCTTACTTTGGAGGATTTAAAACGGGGGGATTAACCAGGTATGCCTCTAGTCTTTCGAAGGACTTTCGACAATCGTCATCCCATGAAAATTTTGTGCCCTTCCTCAACAGCTTGTTGAAGGGTTCGCATCTAGTCGCTAGGTTTGATATAAACCTACGAATGGACTGTAATCGACCCTAGAGGCTACGGATTTGTGTGAGATTGGAGGGTGGAGCCATGTCTATGATGGCTCGACACTTAGAGGGGTCGACTTCTATACCCCTTTGGCTCACCATAAAGCCTAGAAGCTTTCCAGACTCTACTCCGAATACACATTTTTGAGGGTTTAGCTTTACTTTGTAAAGCCTAAGCCTTTCGAAAATCTTTTGCAAACATTCGATATGAGTGCATCGGGTTTTGGATTTTGCCAAGAGATCATCTACATACACTTCTACGAGCTCATGAATCTGATCATGGAAGATCGTGGTCATGGCTCTCTGGTATGTTGCACCGGCATTTTTCAAACCAAAGGGCATGACTGTATAGTAGTACGTGCCCCATGGGGTTGTGAATGCGGTCTTACCCTGATCTCGTGGACTTAATTTAATTTGATTATTGTAGACGCGCGAAAATCCCCGCCTCTCGCCTTTTCAGGGCTCGGAGCGGATCCTCTCGTGTGTCTAAGGCCTATGTATGCAAACAGGGCGTGCCAGCTAGCTTACCTAAGCTAGCGAAGATATATTTAACACTGACTTCTAAACGTGGCGACTGTGAGCAAGTAAGCTCTTGTCGTCGCAGACCTTCTTGCACTGATGCGCAAGGGTCAGTCTGTACGCTTTGCATAAATCGAGTTTTGGAGAGAAAGTCTACGAAGCGGTTCGAGGTGTCTATTTCGGGTCTTTTAAATGCGATTGCATGTTTTAGATCACGTGGATTTGCACGTGCCTAAGTCTTTTCTTTTATCACTTTTCGGGCCACCTAGTTTGTGTGTTATGAACACTCCACTACGTGGGCAAATTCGAGCGGGGCTTGCTTTGATGCAATATGCGTCCTACCTCGTGGTATGGCGTAGATGCAATGCAAACTCACGCTACTCCAAAGGGAAAACCCGAAATGTAAAGACAATACTGAAGGGAAATAACCGAAGGGAAATAACCAAAGGGAAATGACTTGAAATATAAATGCCGAAGGGAGATATGTATATAGAATATGTATATGAGCCCTTACTTGGGTCTTGCAAATAAGAGCGAAGGCTCAATGTGGATGCGTGCTTGAATTGAAAAGACTTACACACACGACATGAAATTAAACCCAAATATAAATTGCAGTATGGCCTTAACTAAGGTCTTGGGAGTAAGAGCGAAGGCTCAATGTGTGTGAGTGCTTGAATTGAAGTACTACACACACGACATAAATGAAACCCAAATATAACTGCAATAAGGCCTTTACTAAGGTCTTGGGAATAAGAGCGAAGGCTCAATGTGTGTGAGAGTGCTTGAATTAAAAGACTTACACACACGACATGAAATGAAACCCAAATAGTATAGGTCGGCCCTTACTTGGGTCTTTCAAATAAGAGCGAAGGCTCAATGTGTGTGAGTGCTTGAATTGAAAGACAATGCACCCAACTTAAGCAAAACCCTTCGAAAATGAAAGTATATGTATATACTTATGTATTAGGGGCTGATTAGGCCCGTGTGTGTTCAAAATCGTGCACAACTAAGAGAGTGCACGTGTGTGGGTGTGCCAAGCCACGTTATTACAAGCGGGGGGAGACTATGCTCCGTTATTACAACCCCGTATCAAATTGAATCTCAAGCAAGTATACAAGTAAAGACCGAGTTTAGGCACTTACGAGTAGCTGGTCCGTAGAGGCCTTGCTTGAGCGTGGGCTTGGCCTTAGCCTTGGGCTGCAAACGGGAGCTCCGCGAGGGTGAGCGACAAGGGGTGCTGGCCGACTGCAAATGGGGCGCGGGATAGGCGCCTTGATGGTGGCCGGCTGCAAGTGGGTGTCGCCTTGGTGTGGGGGAATTAAAGGGGCTGGGCCAAGTGAATATGTAGGGTCACTAAGAGAGTGTAGAGTGTTAGGGAGTATGGACCTAAAGGGAGCTTAAGGGAAGGCCGAATGGGACACCTAGGGGAAAAGAGATGGCTGGCCGAATGGAAGGGATAGTCGGTTGGAGTGGCCGACTAGGGAATGTGGCGGTGGCGGGCTGCTAGGATGACTAAGGCTGGAGTATGGGAAGGTAGCTAGTTAGGTGATGGGTCTAGGTGGTAGTGGGGATAGTGGGTGTAAGGGAGTGTTATGGGTAGGTCTTAGGAAGTCTAATAGGGTGGCCGGGTGTAGTTAGGGGAGTTAGGTAGTGGCAAATGGCTGGGGCGGCTAAGGTTTGGCCGAGTGGGAGTGGTGGCGGCGAGTGGCTGATGTGTAGGTAAGGTGGCGGTATGGTGGGTGGCTGGGAGTGGAGAGGGAGTAGAGAAGGAGCTAGGTAGAGTGTGGGGTACTTACCGAATGGAGAGAAGATGGCGCTCGGCTGGAAGGAAGCTGGGCAGGTAGTGAGGCTCGGCCAGGAGGTGGTGGAGATGGCGGTGCAAGTGGTGGTGGGATGGAGGGATGGTGGTGGTGCAGGCGGAGCAGGTGGCTGGGTTCGGTTGGGCTGGGAAGTGGGGTCCCGGCTGGGCTTGGGGAAGGCGACTGGATTGGAAAACCCGCCCCCAAGGAGGGGGGTTTATATAGGGATGGGTAGGTCGGTTAGGGCTGGGTTTGGGGTAGTGGTTAGGTGGTTTAGGTAGGGTGGTATGAAGATAAGGTGGGCTGGAAAGGGTAGGGCCAGATATTTTAAATACTAGTGGTTTGGGTAGATTGTGGGCTAGGGGTGGTTTAGGGGTTTAGGGCTAGGTTAGGTGGTTGGGTTTTAGGGTGAGATTTAGTGAGCTAGGTTAGGTGATTAGGCTAGGATTAGGCTAGGCTTAGGGAAATTAACCTAAGTTTAGGGAAGGATTAGGGAAGTGGGTTAGGTGATTAGGTTGGGATTAGTCCGGGATTAGGGAAGTGGGTTAGGTGATTAGGCTCAGATTAGGGGTGGATTAGGGTGGAAGGCTAGGATTAGGTGTTTAGGGTTAGGTTTAGGTGAAGGAGATCCCTTTGCATGGCCCATAGACCTTAACCACCTCATGTTGGTGCAGCCCTAGGTTAGGTTTTGGCTAATTACAAGCTTAAACCCACTCAATTAGGCTAACCCACATGATTATCCCCAAACTTGACACACAAGTCAAGCTTAATTACAACGCTCTTGATATTATCCATCCCCACTCTCTCTCATGCCCATAATCCCACGTGAATTTCAGGTGGGCCCCACCTCCATTTATGAGAAGGTGATGTGGGCCATGGATATGGATATTGGATTGGATCTCTGGATCCAAATCCAAATCCAAGTCCACACATGGGTTTGGATTGGGATCTGGATATATATGGTCCAGATCCAATCCAAACTGAACTCTGACTCCTTCGAGCTGGGTTCGAAATGGATGATTTGTGCGGGGCCTGACAGCATCAGTACTCCGTCTGCGTTGGGTCTTTGCCAACATGGTCGTCCGCCTCCGTTTCTGCCTTCCGGAGATGACTTTAAATGACATTTTGATAAGAACAGGGTCTTGGACGTTCGAGATCCTGGGGGTATGGATGTGATACAAGAGTTGCTGTGCCGGGCTCGACATGTGCTCCGTGTCTGGGCTCTTCTTAGCTCTCCTGGTTCTGTCTTGGTCGGGCCAAGCCGCTTCGGCGTTTCAAAAACGTGTTTTAAAAGGTTTTCAAAAGCTATATTATATATTTTTGAAATATGAAGTTTAAAACGTATGTACAGGGTTGTCTGGAAGGCTCTTGGGTTTCCAGACTCAAAATGGCCCTTTGGGGCTGCTTGTACAAAACCAGATGAATTTGAGAAATTCGTAGGATTTCGGGGTGTTTTCAATTATACCCTGAATAGCCATCCATAAACGAAAACATCTCATGATTTGCAGTACTCTCGACTATCAAATCTATGTTCGGTAAAGGATAATTATCCTTTGGAGTGGCTTTATTCAGGTTTCTGAAATCGATGCATATTCAAATTTTCCCATTGGTTTTTCGAACCACAATGATGTTTGATAACCAATCAGAATACGCAATGGGTTTTATAAATCCGGATTTTAGCAGATCTTCTAAACCCTCTTTAACTTGTGCATGTACATTCGGATGTATTTTCCTAAGCTTCTGCATTATGGGTTTTACATCCGCATCTAAGGGAAGACGATGTTCAACAATGCTAGGATCTATGCCCGGCATGTCTTCATACGTCCATGCAAACACATCTAAGTAGGTTCGTAGAAATGCAATGAATGCTGATCTTTCATGCTCATGCAAACATGCGCCTACTTTAATGAGTCTGGGATTGGAATCACTCCCTAGGTTCACCTCTATGAAATCTCCTCCTACTGAATTGGAAGGTCTTTCAAAATCGAGAATTTTATGAAATTCTGGGAGCTCAGAAGTAGGATCTTCCTCAAGGGGATCCACTTCTGGGTTTCGATCATTCTCGTGGGTTATAGACCTGAGGGAATTTGATGCGTGAGTTTTCAAGACCTGGTTTTACGCTTGGATTCCCAATTGATTTCGAAATCTTTGGCCTGGCTATGCAGACGACGTTTCTTTCAAAATCCTTTTCTTTTTCCAAAGTCTTACTAGGAGCAGCTATGTATAAAATCTTTTTGGTATTTTGTAGATTTTCGATTTTTTTGTGTTTTTGTAAAACAAGAACTTTAGGAACTATACAAACTACTCTATTTTCGAGCTTTGATTTTCCAATGTTTTTGGTTTTTGCAATTTTTCCATTTTTTTTATTTTGAGTTTTCAAATGTTTTTGTGTTTTTGTAAAAGAGATCTTCCATCATACCTACAAAGGGAAAACACTATGGGTTAGACTCGGAATAAGAGGTCCAAATCGTAGGTTTCTTCTAGGGTAGGCTCCAGGGCACCCTTTACCCAGGTGGTCACAGGGGGTGGCTCTGGTGGTATTTTGGGAGTATAGCCGATCCCATATCGGCTTGGGTTGACCCTAGGAAGGATTGACTCTAGGAGACCCTGGTTTTGTGCCCCTAGACTTTTATAGGGCGTGTAGCCCATGTTTAATAGCATGGTCCACGACTTTTTGTTTTTAGAAAAGTTTGAATATAGGTTGTGGTCCTGGAACTTGCTGTCGTCTATGTCATGGACATAGGGCTTTCTATCCAGGGGTTTTGGAAATAAGGGATGTTTGGGTCTTCCTAGAAGGGTTAGAATTGGGAGGGGGCCAGCTTTGGGCGGTCCCCTGACGTATACGACCTTCCTAGGGTTTTCTCACATGAGCCTTGGCAGCTCAACCATGGTCTGGCCCAGGTTAGCCTCATGGGCCTGGGAACTCGACAAACAAGGGGAGTTTATGATCCCCTGAAGCTGAGAGTGACTCTCACTTAGGATCACCACGACTCGGTCTCTGAAAGGGATCTTGACACACCTGTGGAAGGTGGATGGCACAGCGCACAAGCTGTGTATCCAGGGCCTCCCCAACAATAGGTTATAATGGGGGTGGATGTCCAAGACATGGAACACCCCCGCGTGTGTGATCCCTCCCGTTTCCATAGGGAGTTCGATCGATCCTAAGGGTCTAGACGCATTCCCATCGTATCCAGTGATAACGATGGGACTTGGGTTCACAGAAGTCAAGGTGACTCCGATTTGATACACCACATGAAGTGGAAGGATGCTGAGCCCTCCTCCCCCATCGACAAGGCACCTATCCAGAGAGTGGTTATTCAGAACCACCTCGATATGCAGGGCCTGGTTATGGGACTCGTAGGGTCTATCTACATCATCTTCCGAGAAAGTGATGGGCGATTTTGCTCCTATTAATGCCACTTGGTCAGGTAGGGATTTCGGGGTTATGTTCGAACTAACCTTGGCTCTCTCTAGAATTTTCTCTAGCACGAGTCTATGCCTAGGCGAAGTTTGTATAAGCTCTAGGATGGATATGTGGATAGGAATCTTTGAAAGATGGTTTTCGAAATCATAAGGGTTTAAAATGATTTTCCCATTGTCTGTTTTTGGCAGAACTCTAGGAATACATGCTTTTGAGGGGCCAAGCACACTGACCACCTTTTTAGCACTTTGTAGGTGCGGAGGTTGATAGATCCTTCCGGATCTTGTCACTTCCCCCACGACCAACCTAGGGTTCGCACCTAAACTGGCTCTAACCGTGAGTTTTGGAGCACCTTGAATCTTTAAAACTGGTTTAGCCAGGGATTCAGCTCTTGGTGGTCCCTGGATGATTACTTGGGCAGGTTTCTAGTACAGTACAAGAGTAGACGCACAAGTGAATCGATCAGACTCAGATGGATGCGCTAGATCTTTTGAAAAGGTGAGGGTACATACCTCTTTTCCTGTTCCACTACTACTGGCGAGCTTGGGTGTAAACACCCCGAAATCCCACGAATTTCTCAAAATCCATCTGGTTTTATACAAGCAGCCCCAAAGGGCCATTTTGAGTTTGGAAACCCAGGAGCCTTCCAAACAACCCTGTACATATGTTTTAAACTCTACCTTTCAAAAACATATAATATGGCTTTTGAAAACCCTTTTAAAACACGTTTTGAAACCCCGAAGTGGCTTGGCCCGATCAAGACAGGACCAGGAGAGCCAAGAAGAGCCCGAAACCGGAGCACCTGTCGAGCCCGGCGCAGCAACTCTTGTATCTGATTCACATCCCAGGATCTCGAACGTCCAAGACCCTGTTCTTATCAAAATAGCATTTGAAGTCATCTCCGGAGGGCAGAAACGGAGGCGGACGACTATGTTGGCGAAGACCCAACGCAGACGGAGTACTGATGCTGTCAGGCACCGCACGAATCGTCCGTTTCGAACCCAGCTCGAAGGAGTCAGAGTTCAGTTTGGACTGGATCTGGACCATATATATCCAGATTCCAATCCAAACCCATATGTGGACTTGGATTTGGATTTGGATCCAGAGATCCAATCCAATATCCATATCCATGGCCCACATCACCTTCTCATAAATGGAGGTGGGGCCCACTTGAAATTCACGTGGGATATTGGGCATGAGAGAGAGTGGGGGTAAAAAAATATCAAGAGTGTTGTATTAAGCTTGACTTGTGTGTCAAGTTTGGGTTAATCATGTGGGTTAGCCTAATTGAGTGGGTTTAAGCTTGTAATTAGCTAAAACCTAACCTAGGGCTACACCAACATGGGGTGATCAAGGTCTATGGGCCATGCTAAGGGAGCTCCTTCATCTAAACCTAGCCCAAAATGCCTAAACCTAACCTAAACCCCTAATCCACCCCTAATCTGAGCCTAATCACCTAACCCACTTCCCTAATCCCGTCCTAATCCCAACCTAATCACCTAACCCACTTCTCTAATCCTTCCCTAAACCTAGATTAATTTCCCTAATCCTAGCCTAAACCTAGCCTAATCACCTAACCTAGCTCACTAAACCTCACCCTAAAACCCAACCACCTAACCTAGCCCTAAACCCCTAAACCACCCTTAGCCCACGATTTACCCAAACCCCTAGTTTTAAAATATCTGGCCCAACCCCTTCCAGCCCACCTTATCTACATACCACCCTACCTAAACCACCTAACCACTACCCACAGCCCAGCCCTAACCGACCTACCCATCCCCTATTTAAACCTTGTAAACAGCCCGAAATCCCACGAATTTCTCAAAATCCATCTGGTTTTATACAAGCAGCCCCAAAGGGCCATTTTGAGTTTGGAAACCCAGGAGCCTTCCAAACAACCCTGTATATATGTTTTAAACTTTATCTTTCAAAAACATAGGATATGGCTTTTGAAAACCCTTTTAAAACATGTTTTGAAACTCCGAAGTGGCTTGGCCCGATCAAGACAGGACCAGGAGAGCCAAGAAGAGCCCGGAACCGGAGCACCTGTCGAGCCCGGCGCAGCAACTCTTGTATCTGATTCACATCCCAGGATCTCGAACGTCCAAGACCCTGTTCTTATCAAAATAGCATTTGAAGTCATCTCCGGAAGGTAGAAACGGAGGCGGACGACTATGTTGGCGAAGACCCAACGCAGACGGAGTACTGATGCTGTCAGGCCCCGCACGAATCGTCCGTTTCGAACCCAGCTCGAGGGAGTCAGAGTTCAGTTTGGAGTGGATCTGGACCATATATATCCAGATCCCAATCCAAACCCATAGGTGGACTTGGATTTGGATTTGGATCCAGAGATCCAATCCAATATCCATATCCATGGCCCACATCACCTTCTCATAAATGGAGGTGGGGCCCACTTGAGTTTCACGTGGGATCATGGGCATGAGAGAGAGTGGGGTTGAAAAATATCAAGAGTGTTGTATTAAGCTTGACTTGTGTGTCAAGTTTGGGTTTAATCATGTGGGTTAGCCTAATTGAGTGGGTTTAAGCTTGTAATTAGCTAAAACCTAACCTAAGGCTGCACCAACATGGGGTGATCAAGGTCTATGGGCCATGCTAAGGGAGCTCCTTCACCTAAACCTAGCCCAAAATGCCTAAACCTATCCTAAACCCCTAATCCACCCCTAATCTGAACCTAATCACCTAACCCACTTCCCTAATCCCGTCCTAATCCCAACCTAATCACCTAACCCACTTCTCTAATCCTTCCCTAAACCTAGACTAATTTCCCTAATCCTAGCCTAAACCTAGCCTAATCACCTAACCTAGCTCACTAAACCTCACCCTAAAACCCAACCACCTAACCTAGCCCTAAACCCCTAAACCACCCTTAGCCCACGATTACCCAAACCCCTAGTTTTAAAATATCTGGCCCAACCCCTTCCAGCCCACCTTATCTACATACCACCCTACCTAAACCACCTAACCACTACCCACAGCCCAGCCCTAACCGACCTACCCATCCCCTATTTAAACCCCCTCCTTGTGGGCGGGTTTTGCAAGTGGGAACCACTACCTCACCCAGCCGGGCCCTCTCCTTCTCCCTTCTCTCACCCAGCCGGGACGACTCCCCACCTTGGCCTGCTCCAGCTGCTCCACCAGCCGCCACCTGCTCCGCCACCTTCCCTCTTCCATCCACCACCACCACCCCTCAGCCGGACGCCATCATCTTCACCCAACCGAACCAGCCGACAGCCACCTGCCCGCCACCTTCCCACTTCACTCGTCACCTCTCCCCATTCGGTAAGTGCCCCGAACTCCCTCAAAGCCCCTCTCTTCCACCTCTCCACTCTTAGCCACCCATCCTACCTTCATCTCAGCCCTTTTGCCGCCACCACCTAAACCTAGCCGAACCTAGTATAACCCAAGTTGCTGGCCACTACTTAGCCACCATCTCCCATTCGGCCAACCCCCCTAGGTGTCCTACTCGGCCCTCCCACCAGCTCACCTTTTAGGTCCAGTTTCCCTAAACTCCCAACTCCCCTAGTGACCCTAAGAACCCGCTCATTCAGCCATTTAAACCCCTTACCTTGAGGCGCCATCTACTTGCCGCCGGCAACCTCCGAGGCGCCTATCCCGTGCCCCACTTGCAGCCGGCCAGCACCCTTGATCACCTACCTTCGCGGAGCTCCCACTTGCAGCCCAAGGCCAAGCCCACGCTCAAGCAAGACCTCTACGGACCAGCTACTCGTAAGTGTCTAAACTCGGTCTTTAGTCGTACACTTGCTTGAAATTCAATTTGATACGGGGTTGTAATAACGGAGCATAGTCTCCCCCCGCTTGTAATAACGTGGCTTGGCACAACCACACACGTGCACTCTCTTAGTCGTGCACAATTTTGAACACACACGGGCCTAATCAGCCCCTAATATATAAGTGTACATATATATTTCATTTTCGAAGGGTTTTGTTTATGTTGGGTGCGTTGTCTTTCAATTCAAGCACTCTCACACACATTGAGCTTTCGCTCTTATTTGAAAGACCCAAGTAAGGGCCGACCTATACTATTTGGGTTTCATTTCATGTCGTGTGAGTAAGTCTTTCAATTCAAGCACTCTCACACACATTGAGCTTTCGCTCTTATTTGAAAGACCCAAGTAAGGGCCGACCTATACTATTTGGGTTTCATTTCATGTCGTGTGAATAAGTCTTTCAATTCAAGCACTCTCACACACATTGAGCTTTCGCTCTTATTTGAAAGACCCAAGTAAGGGCCGACCTATACTATTTGGGTTTCATTTCATGTCGTGTGAGTAAGTCTTTCAATTCAAGCACTTTCACACACATTGAGCCTTCGCTCTTATTCCCAAGACCTTAGTCAAGGCCATACTGCAATTTATATTTGGGTTTAAATTCATGTCGTGTGTGTAAGTCTTTCAATTCAAGCACGCACCCACATTGAGCCTTCGCTCTTATTTGCAAGACCCGAGTAAGGGCTCATATACATAAGATATATACATATTTCCCTTCGGTTATTTCCCTTCGGTTATTTCCCTTCGGTTATTTTCCTTCGGTTATTTCCCTTCTGTTATTTCCCTTCAGTATTGTCTTTACATTTTGTGTTTTCCCTTCGGAGTAGCGTGAGTTTGCATTGCATCTACGCCATACCATGAGGTAGGACGCATATTGCATCGAAGCAAGCCCCGCTCGAATTCGCCCATGTAGTTGAGTGTTCATAACACACAAACTAGGCGACCCAAAAAGGGATAAAAGAAAAGACTTAGGCATGTGCAAATCCACGTGATCTAAAACATGCAATCGCATCTTAAAAACCCGAAATAGAGACACCTCGAACCCTTTCGTAGACTTTCTCCCCAAAACTCGATTTTTGCAAAAGCGTACAGACTGACCCTTGTGCATCGGTGCAAGAAGGTCTGCGACGACAAGAGCTTACTTTCTCACAGTCGCCACGTTTAGAAGTCAGTGTTAAATATATCTTCGCTAGCTTAAGTAAGCTAGCTGGCACGCCCTATTTGTATACATAAGCCTTAGACACACGATAAGATCCACTCCAAGCCCCGAAAGAGGCAAAAGAGGCGGGGATTTTCGCGCGTCTACAGAGATTGGCACGCCCGGTGGGACGTGAGCCTTTTCAGAAATCGAGTTTACTTGTAGAAATCTTGCGAAAATTTTATAAAGGTGTCGTTTTAACTTATTTTCTTTGCTTTTACTTAGGAAATTTTGAAAAAGCTTGAAAAGCATGTCAAAATCCAATCCAAGTGAAGTGTCGAGCCAAGGCTCATGCGCATCAAGTTCTCACTCTAGGAGGATTTTCAAAAACAAAATAAAACTAGATGAAATCGAGGACTTGAGAAGGGAATTTGAGGCCAAAATCTATGCTCTCAGCCAAGAGGCTGAAGTAGGCGATTCATGTTCATCAAACGGTGAACAAAGGCCTAAAAAGAAAATTGAAAAACCTCGCAAGCAAAAAGAGGCCTCCGTAATGGAAGGCAACCAATACCACGAGTCCTTCACACAAAAGGACCGTAAAGCCCTACAGCAGCTGCTGAAAGGGCAAAATAAAGAGAAAAGAAGCTACGCCCTGTCTGATTTCCTTCCTATGGACTACGAAACAGACAGTGACGATGAAATACCGAACTTCCATCGGTATGATGGCATGGGAGACCCTAGGTCTCACTTGCAGCTTTTCTCACGTCGAGCCCATAAGAAGAAAAAGGACTCGATGAAATGGGTGTATTGGTTCCCTCTATCCCTTAAGGGCACAGCTGCCAAATGGCTGGCTTCCTACGACTTAAGCCAGTTCGCTACTTTTAAAGAGTTAGCGAACTGCTTCATGCAAAGGTTTGCACACAACGTAGAAGTCACGCCAACCCTGAATACCTTAAGGGATACAAAGCAAGGCATGAACGAGGACGTGCATGCCTTCATTATAAGGTGGAGGTCTCTTTTGGGCCAAGTGCGAGAGCCTATATCCGAAGGATGCGCAGTAATGCTCATCCTAGATAATTTCAAAAGCGAGTTAAAAACCCTTCTCTCGCTCCATGAGATTTCAACTTTCCATAAGTTGATCAAAAAGGCCTCCCTTTTCGAAACCAACTTACGAAAAGGGACATACGACCACTTATGGAAAGGAAGTGCCATTCCAAAAACCCGTTTGGAAAAGCCCATCGCATATGGGCTGCCCACGACGGACAAAGGGGCAAAGCCCCATAAAATCGCCAATGTCCGGGTGGATCCAGGCATGGCGGGCACTTCTAAAAATTTTGAAAAAATAGAAAATAAGAGAGAACGCAATTTTTCAAAACCAATTGAAAAACGGGAGTACACTCCGCTGGGGCAACCTGTGTCGGAGGTCCTAGACCTCTTACTTGCCCAGGGCATGATCGAACTCCCTGAAATCCCCGAAGGAGTCACGTCCAAAGGGGGGTATTTAAACCGATTTTGCAAGTATCATCGGCTCAAAGGCCATGATACCAAACGGTGCTTCTCTCTTCTAAATAAAATTGAGAACTTGATAGCGGAGGGCTGGCTCTAGGTCACTGCAGAACCTGAGCCACCTCAAGCTATCTTCAAGGAACCCTTTCCCAAACACGCCAGTGGCAGTGGGAAAGGAAAGGAGGTATGTACGCTCACCATTTCCAAAGAACTAGCGCAAAAGCCCGAACCTGGTCGACCTGCTTGTGCGCCCATCCTTGTATTATACAAGAGGCCCGCCCAAGTCGTCATTCGGGGACCACCAAAAGTGGAAACCCCGACAAAACCAGTTTTGAAAATCCAAAGTTCTCCTCAGCTCATCCTTAGAGCCAAGTTTAGCGCGAACCCTAGGCTGGTCGTGGGGGAAGTCATTAGATCCGGGAGGATCTACCAACCCCCGCACCTTCAAGGTGCTCAAAAGGTGGTCAGTGTGCCTGGCCCCTCAAAAGCATGTATCCCTAGTGGTCTGCCAAAAGCAGATAAGGACAAAATCATCCTAAATCCTTATGATCTCGAAAACCACCTTTCAAAGATTCCTATTAACATGTCTATCCTAGAGCTTATCAAAACCTCGCCCAGGCATAGACTTGTCTTAGAGAAAATTCTAGAAAGGGCCAAGGTTGATTCGAACATAAGTCCGGAATCCTTGTCTGCCCAAGTGGCTTTATTAGGAGCAAAATCGCCCATCACCTTTTCGGAAGATGATGTAGATAGACCCTACGAAACCCATAACCAGGCCCTGCATATCGAGGTGGTTCTAAACAACCACTCTCTGAACAGGTGCCTAGTCGATGGTGGAGGAGGGCTCAACATCCTTCCACTTCACGTGGCATATAAAATCGGAGTCACCTTGACTTCAGTGAACCCAAGCCCCATCGTTATCACTGGATATGATGGGAATGCGTCTAGACCTTTAGGATCCATCGAACTCCCAATGGAAACGGGAGGGATCGAACACACGGGGGTGTTCCATGTCCTGGACATCCACCCCCATTATAACCTGTTGCTGGGAAGACCCTGGATACACAGTTTGTGCGCTGTGCCATCCACCTTCCACAGGTGTGTTAAGATCCCTTTTAGGGACCAGGTCGTAGTGATCCTAGGTGAGAGTCACCCACAGCTTCAGGGGATCATAAACTCCCTTGTTTATCGAGCTCCCAGGCCCATGAGGCTAACCTGGGGCAAATTATGGTTGAGCCACCTCGGCTCGTGTTGAACAACCCTAGGAAGGTTGTATGTGTGAAGGGGCCGCCCAAAGCAGGCCCCCTCCCAACTCTAATCCTCCTAGGAAAACCCAAACGTTCCCTATTTCCAAAACCCCTGGATAAAAGGCCATACGAGCCTAATATGGACGATAGCATGTTCCAGGACCATGACTTATATCCCATCTTTTCAAAAAACAAAAGGTCGTGAAACATGTTATTGAACATGGGTTACACGCCCTACAAGAGTCTAGGGGCACAAAACCAGGGTCTCCTAGAGCCCATCCTTCCTAGGGCCAACCCAAGCCGATATGGGATCGGCTATACTCCCCGAATACCGCCGGAGCCACCCCCTGTGACCACCTGGGTCAAGGGTGCCCCGGAGCCTGTCTTAGAAGAGACCTATGGTTTAGACCTCCTATTCCGAGTCTAACCCATAGTGTTTTCCCTTTGTAGGTATGACGGAAGATCCCTTTTTCTAAAAAAATACCAAAAACATTTGAAAACTTAAAATCAAAAAAATCAAAAAACAAGAAAAAACAAAAACAATGGAAAAACAAAAACGCGAAAAAAGTATGCTTTGTATAGTTCCCAAAGTTCTTGTTTTACAAAAACCCAAAAAAATCGAAAATCTAGAAAATACCAAAAAGATTTTGTACATAGCTGCTCCTGGTATGACTTTGGCGAAAGAAAAGGATTTCGAAAGAAACGTCGTCTGCATAGCCAGACCAAAAATTTCGAAATCACTTGAAAATCCAAGTACAAAACCAGGTTATTTTGAAAATCACGCATCAAGTTCCCTCGGGTCTATAGCCCACGAGAATGATCAAAGCCCAGAAGTGGATCCCCTTGAGGAAGATCCCACTTCTGAGCTCCCAGAATTTCATAGAATTCTCGATTTTGAAAGACCTTCCCAATCAGTAGGAGGAGATTTCATAGAGGTGAACCTAGGGGATAATTCCAATCCCAAAACCATCAAAATAGGCGCATGCTTGCATGAAACTGAAAAGTTAGCATTCATTGCATTTCTACGAACCTATTTAGATGTGTTTGCATGGACGTATGAAGACATGCCGGGCATAGATCCCAGCATAGTCGAGCATCGTCTTCCCTTAGATATAGGTGTAAAACCAATAAAGCAGAAGCTTAGGAAAATACACCCGAATGTACACACGCAAGTCAAAGAGGGTTTAGAAGATCTGCTAAAAGCCGGATTTATAAAACCCATTGCGTATTCTGATTGGTTGTCAAATATCGTTGTAGTTCGAAAAACCAATGGGAAAATTCGAATATGCATCGATTTCAGAAACCTGAATAAAGCCACTCCAAAGGATAATTATCCTTTACCAAACATAGATTTGATAGTCGATAGTACTGCAAATCATGAAATGTTTTCATTTATGGATGGCTATTCAGGCTATAATCAAATCAAACTAAGTCCACGAGATCAGGGTAAGACCGCCTTCACAACCCCATGGGGCACGTACTGCTATACAGTCATGCCCTTTGGTTTGAAAAATGCCGGCGCAACATACCAACGAGCCATGAACATGATCTTCCATGATCAAATTCACGAGCTTGTAGAAGTGTATGTAGATGATCTCTTGGCAAAATCCAAAACCCGATGCACCCATATCGAATGTTTACAAAAGATTTTCGAAAGGCTTAGGCTTTACAAAGTAAAGCTAAACCCTCAAAAATGTGTGTTCGGGGTAGAATCAGGGAAGCTTCTAGGCTTTATGGTGAGCCAAAGGGGAATAGAAGTCGACCCCTCTAAGTGTCGAGCCATCATAGACATGGCTCCACCCTCCAATCTCACCCAAGTCCGTAGCCTCCAAGGTCGATTACAATCTGTGCGCCGATTCATATCGAATCTGGCAACTAGATGCGAACCCTTCAACAAACTGTTGAGGAAGGGTACGAAATTCTTATGGGATGACGAATGCCAAAAGTCCTTCGAGAGACTAAAAACATACTTGGTTAATCCCCCCGTTTTAAATCCTCCAAAACAAGTTAAACCGCTTTTATTATACATCTCCGTGCATGTAAACGCTTTAGGAGCCCTGTTGGCTCAATACGAGGATGACACCCATAAGGAGTATGCCATCTACTATATTTCGAAAACTCTCTTGGCTTATGAACGAAATTATCAAGCCATGGAGAAGACGTGCTTGGCCCTAGTCTGGGCCTGCCAGAAATTCAGACACTACTTCCTAGATCATGAGATCTGGATAGTGTCCAAGCTTGATCCAATCAAGCACTTGTTCGAAAAACCCATTCTCACGGGTAGATTGGGCAAATGGCAACTCCTTCTAATGGAGTATGATCTGAAATACCATCACCAGATCTCCGTTAAGGGGCAAGCCCTAGTAGATTACGTGGCTGACTTCCCCTTGGAGGACGCATATCCCACTCTTGTCGAAATGCCTGATGAAGGCATATTGCAAAACCATTTTCAAAACCACATTTTGGCAAATTCTTTCAAAAACCAAGTGTGTAAGATGCACTTCGACGGGGCACGAAACCAACGAGGGGCTGGTGCCAGGATCATCCTAATCTCCCCTGAAAAGGGTGAGATTCCCATAGCAGTCCGCTTAGATTTCGAATGTTCCAACAACGTAGCTGAGTATGAAGCACTCATACAAGGCTTAAGGATTTCGAAAACTCTAGGGGCATCATGCATCGAGGTCTTTGGAGATTCGCTCCTTGTCATAAACCAGGTTTTAAAAATTTGGCAAGTACGTAATGAGAAACTACTTCCATATCACGAGTTGGCCACTCGATTGGTCCAATCCTTCCAATCGTGTAAGCTCACACACGTAGGAAGAGAGGACAATGGCATTGCCGATGCCCTCTCCTCCTTGGGTTCAGCCCTGAAGGTCGATCCCATTTCAGGGACCAGATCTTTGGAAATATGGCATGCGCCCCATCCCTCCACACACGACTTGGATATTTGCCAAAACAACCCAGAGTCTATTGAAAAACCCTGGTTCTATGACATAAAACAATTTTTAGAAAATGGGGGATTCACCGAGGATGCCACATCCAAAGATAGGGCATTCATTCGTAAGATTTCGACCCGATACACCATTCTGGGTGGGGTCTTATACAAAAAGAGTTTTACCGGCATTCTGCTTAGGTGTATCGACCTAGAGGAGGCTAGGATAGTGATGCACGAGTTCCACGACGGAGAATGTGGAGGTCATGTTAATGCCAACATGATGGCGATGAAAATACTTAGAGGGGGTTATTTTTGGTCCACCCTGAAAAAGGATTGTCACGATCATGTTAGGAAGTGTCATCCATGTCAAGTGCATGGGCACGCCATTCATATCCCTTCGTCTGCATTGCATTCCGTGGTCAGCCCCTGGCCATTTGCCATGTGGGCGTTTGACATTGTAGGCCCCATATTTCCAAAGGCCTCGAATGGGCATCGTTTTATTTTAGCAGCCACGGAGTATTTCTCCAAGTGGGTGGAAGCCATTTCCCTAACGAATGTAATGGGGCAACATGTGGTGGCTTTTATCCGGAGGAATATCTTGGCTCGATTTGGGGTTCCACGAGACCTTGTGTCTGATAATGGTACCCCATTCAAGAACGAGCGGATGGTTAAGTTGTGCAACACGTATGGCATAACTCACCACTTCTCCTCGCCCTACTACCCTCAAGGCAACGGCCAAGCCGAAGCCACAAACAAGACTCTCATTGGTATCATTGAGAAAACCTTAGAGAAGGGTAGGAGGTGGCATGAGAAGCTAGATGAAGCCTTATGGGCTTATAGGACTTCCATCCGGACTCCCACGAATGCCACACCATTCGAATTGGTCTATGGCACAAACGCCATTCTTCCCATTCATACCCAACTTTATTCATTCCATACATCCATTGCACTCGACCTCCCCCTAGAGACGCTTCAGCATGCTAGGATGGCCGAGCTAGATTTGCTAGATGAGAGGCGACTCCTTGCCATGGATCATGCTCGTGCATACCGGCAAAGGATAGCCCGACATTATAGCAAACACATGAGACCTCGCCACTTTGAAGTG
This sequence comes from Brasenia schreberi, assembly GCA_036023115.1. Classification (NCBI taxonomy): domain Eukaryota; kingdom Viridiplantae; phylum Streptophyta; class Magnoliopsida; order Nymphaeales; family Cabombaceae; genus Brasenia; species Brasenia schreberi. Next base: position 3,753,502 of record JAYKKT010000079.1, read on the forward strand.
GGAGATCTGGTCTTAAAAACCATCCACCATCGTGGCCCACACCCCCTAGGCAAGTGGCGCCCCAACTGGGATGGACCCTATGTTGTACGAGCAACCACTACGAACAATTCGTATTGGTTGATCGATGTAGAAGGTAGGAATTTAGCAGATCCTATCAATATTCAATACTTAAAGAAGTATCATGTGTAGGATCTGGATTAAATTCCAGTTTTTCGAAAATTTGAGAGGGATAGCTGCCTTGAGACGTGTGAATAAGGTGCAAAAGCAACTCGTGTGACCCTAAGTAAGAGAATTCGCACTTGTGAAAGAGCGGAGTTTTCAAAATCGTGGTTGCATTTCAAAATCCTTCATCTTACAAAGAAGGGCCTAGTTCAACATAGCAAGATACTTGCAAGTAGTACGTGCTATTTCTAAATAGGCTGATCTGGAATGGATCGAGTGTAGGCTTGGGATAAGTCCTCCCCTCTTCTCTTCTCCTTCCAAAAGGAAAACGAAGGCCCAAATCAAAAGGGAATTTCCCATTTAAAGTCTCTTTCCAAAAGAAAGAAACCAGACTTCAAAAAGAAAAATCGATTCTCTTATGAAAAAAGAGGGATTAAAGAAAAAATACTCCCAAAGGGAGACCCTCTATGAAAAAAGGAAAAAGAGGCCAAAAAGCTCAAAAAGAGCAGTTTTCCGCCTTCTATGCCTTAAACCACGGGACGCTTCAGAAGGGACCGTGGTATCTCTTTCCCATCCCTGGCTTATCCCAAGCTAAAGCACGGTTCATTTCGAGGAATCCTAAAGTAAAAATAGGATTTACTTACTTGAATTTCATCTTGTTTGAGAATTCGACGCTTCGAGTAAGGCGTAGGAATTTGAAATAAAGCTTGTTTTCTTATAAAACCTCCGCTAGATAAGCAAGTGTTAAGACTCAAACAAGGGCAAGCACGAAGAGCTCGAGGTCCTTAGGATCGAGACTCAAGACAGTTGTCCCTTTTGTAAATAGCTTTTGTAAATAAGTTTTGAAAACCGAACATCGAACAGCATAGGATTTTGCTCACTTGGAGCAGTAGGCCTTGTAAGTCTCTAGAGTTCGACCACACCTGGTCTCTAAGAGGTCGCCACTCTTGGCACCACACCCATGCCATTTGCATTCCACGCATGGTACTTGCATGAACATGATCCCATTTAGGACCAGATTCCATAGTAAAACCCTTTGGCGTGATATCTCCACCTACCAGAGTTTGTAAAATTGAGATTTTGCTAAAATGGGACGATCCCATATTCTTCGTGGTTAGATCTAGGGAGACATTAAAAGGGGTGTTTGTCATCTTTGCCCTTATCCAAATCTATTTGGACAAGGCCAAAGAGGGGCATCTGTAAACACCCCGAAATCCCACGAATTTCTCAAAATCCATCTGGTTTTATACAAGCAGCCCCAAAGGGCCATTTTGAGTTTGGAAACCCAGGAGCCTTCCAAACAACCCTGTATATATGTTTTAAACTTTATCTTTCAAAAACATAGGATATGGCTTTTGAAAACCCTTTTAAAACATGTTTTGAAACTCCGAAGTGGCTTGGCCCGATCAAGACAGGACCAGGAGAGCCAAGAAGAGCCCGGAACCGGAGCACCTGTCGAGCCCGGCGCAGCAACTCTTGTATCTGATTCACATCCCAGGATCTCGAACGTCCAAGACCCTGTTCTTATCAAAATAGCATTTGAAGTCATCTCCGGAAGGCAGAAACGGAGGCGAACGACTATGTTGGCGAAGACCCAACGCAGACGGAGTACTGATGCTGTCAGGCCCCGCACGAATCGTCCGTTTTGAACCCAGCTCGAGGGAGTCAGAGTTCAGTTTGGAGTGGATCTGGACCATATATATCCAGATCCCAATCCAAACCCATAGGTGGACTTGGATTTGGATTTGGATCCAGAGATCCAATCCAATATCCATATCCATGGCCCACATCACCTTCTCATAAATGGAGGTGGGGCCCACTTGAGTTTCACGTGGGATCATGGGCATGAGAGAGAGTGGGGTTGAAAAATATCAAGAGTGTTGTATTAAGCTTGACTTGTGTGTCAAGTTTGGGTTTAATCATGTGGGTTAGCCTAATTGAGTGGGTTTAAGCTTGTAATTAGCTAAAACCTAACCTAGGGCTGCACCAACATGGGGTGATCAAGGTCTATGGGCCATGCTAAGGGAGCTCCTTCACCTAAACCTAGCCCAAAATGCCTAAACCTAGCCTAAACCCCTAATCCACCCCTAATCTGAACCTAATCACCTAACCCACTTCCCTAATCCCGTCCTAATCCCAACCTAATCACCTAACCCACTTCCCTAATCCTTCCCTAAACCTAGACTAATTTCCCTAATCCTAGCCTAAACCTAGCCTAATCACCTAACCTAGCTCACTAAACCTCACCCTAAAACCCAACCACCTAACCTAGCCCTAAACCCCTAAACCACCCTTAGCCCACGATTTACCCAAACCCCTAGTTTTAAAATATCTGGCCCAACCCCTTCCAGCCCACCTTATCTACATACCACCCTACCTAAACCACCTAACCACTACCCACAGCCCAGCCCTAACCGACCTACCCATCCCCTATTTAAACCCCCCTCCTTGTGGGCGGGTTTTGCAAGTGGGAACCACTACCTCACCCAGCCGGGCCCTCTCCTTCTCCCTTCTCTCACCCAGCCGGGACGACTCCCCACCTTGGCCTGCTCCAGCTGCTCCACCAGCCGCCACCTGCTCCGCCACCTTCCCTCTTCCATCCACCACCACCACCCCTCAGCTGGACGCCATCATCTTCACCCAACCGAACCAGCCGACAGCCACCTGCCCGCCACCTTCCCACTTCACTCGTCACCTCTCCCCATTCGGTAAGTGCCCCGAACTCCCTCAAAGCCCCTCTCTTCCACCTCTCCACTCTTAGCCACCCATCCTACCTTCATCTCAGCCCTTTGCCGCCACCACCTAAACCTAGCCGAACCTAGTATAACCCAAGTTGCTGGCCACTACTTAGCCACCATCTCCCATTCGGCCAACCCCCCTAGGTGTCCTACTCGGCCCTCCCACCAGCTCACCTTTTAGGTCCAGTTTCCCTAAACTCCCAACTCCCCTAGTGACCCTAAGAACCCACTCATTCAGCCATTTAAACCCCTTACCTTGAGGCGCCATCTACTTGCCGCCGGCCACCTCCGAGGCGCCTATCCCGCGCCCCACTTGCAGCCGGCCAGCACCCTTGATCACCTACCTTCGCGGAGCTCCCACTTGCAGCCCAAGGCCAAGCCCACGCTCAAGCAAGACCTCTACGGACCAGCTACTCGTAAGTGTCTAAACTCGGTCTTTAGTCGTACACTTGCTTGAAATTCAATTTGATACGGGGTTGTAATAACGGAGCATAGTCTCCCCCCGCTTGTAATAACGTGGCTTGGCACAACCACACACGTGCACTCTCTTAGTCGTGCACAATTTTGAACACACACGGGCCTAATCAGCCCCTAATATATAAGTGTACATATATATTTCATTTTCGAAGGGTTTTGTTTAAGTTGGGTGCATTGTCTTTCAATTCAAGCACTCTCACACACATTGAGCTTTCGCTCTTATTTGAAAGACCCAAGTAAGGGCCGACCTATACTATTTGGGTTTCATTTCATGTCGTGTGAATAAGTCTTTCAATTCAAGCACTCTCACACACATTGAGCTTTCACTCTTATTTGAAAGACCCAAGTAAGGGCCGACCTATACTATTTGGGTTTCATTTCATGTCGTGTGAGTAAGTCTTTCAATTCAAGCACTTTCACACACATTGAGCCTTCGCTCTTATTCCCAAGACCTTAGTCAAGGCCATACTGCAATTTATATTTGGGTTTAAATTCATGTCGTGTGTGTAAGTCTTTCAATTCAAGCACGCACCCACATTGAGCCTTCGCTCTTATTTGCAAGACCCGAGTAAGGGCTCATATACATAAGATATATACATATTTCCCTTCGGTTATTTCCCTTCGGTTATTTCCCTTCGATTATTTTCCTTCGGTTATTTCCCTTCTGTTATTTCCCTTCAGTATTGTCTTTACATTTCGGGTTTTCCCTTCGGAGTAGCGTGAGTTTGCATTGCATCTACGCCATACCACGAGGTAGGATGCATATTGCATCGAAGCAAGCCCCGCTCGAATTCGCCCATGTAGTGGAGTGTTCATAACACACAAACTAGGCGACCCAAAAAGGGATAAAAGAAAAGACTTAGGCACGTGCAAATCCACGTGATCTAAAACATGCAATCGCATCTTAAAAACCCGAAATAGAGACACCTCGAACCGTTTCGTAGACTTTCTCCCCAAAACTCGATTTTTGCAAAAGTGTACAGACTGACCCTTGTGCATCGGTGCAAGAAGGTCTGCGACGACAAGAGCTTACTTGCTCACAGTCGCCACGTTTAGAAGTCAGTGTTAAATATACCTTCGCTAGCTTAAGTAAGCTAGCTGGCACGCCCTATTTGTATACATAAGCCTTAGACACACGATAAGATCCACTCCAAGCCCCGAAAGAGGCAAAAGAGGCGGGGATTTTCGCGCGTCTACAGAGATTGGCACGCCCGGTGGGACGTGAGCCTTTTCAGAAATCGAGTTTACTTGTAGAAATCTTGCGAAAATTTTATAAAGGTGTCGTTTTAACTTATTTTCTTTGCTTTTACTTAGGAAATTTTGAAAAAGCTTGAAAAGCATGTCAAAATCCAATCCAAGTGAAGTGTCGAGCCAAGGCTCATGCGCATCAAGTTCTCACTGTAGGAGGATTTTCAAAAACAAAATAAAACTAGATGAAATCGAGGACTTGAGAAGGGAATTTGAGGCCAAAATCGATGCTCTCAGCCAAGAGGCTGAAGTAGGCGATTCATGTTCATCAAACGGTGAACAAAGGCCTAAAAAGAAAATTGAAAAACCTCGCAAGCAAAAAGAGGCCTCCGTAATGGAAGGCAACCAATACCACGAGTCCTTCACACAAAAGGACCGTAAAGCCCTACAACAGCTGTTGAAAGGGCAAAATAAAGAGAAAAGAAGCTACGCTCTGTCTGATTTCCTTCCTATGGACTATGAAACAGACAGTGACGATGAAATACCGAACTTCCATCGGTATGATGGCATGGGAGACCCTAGGTGTCACTTGCAGCTTTTCTCACGTCGAGCCCATAAGAAGAAAAAGGACTCGATGAAATGGGTGTATTGGTTCCCTCTATCCCTTAAGGGCACAGCTGCCAAATGGCTGGCTTCCTACGACTTAAGCCAGTTCGCTACTTTTGAAGAGTTCGCGAACTGCTTCATGCAAAGGTTTGCACACAACGTAGAAGTCACGCCAACCCTGAATACCTTAAGGGATACAAAGCAAGGCATGAACGAGGACGTGCATGCCTTCATTATAAGGTGGAGGTCTCTTTTGGGCCAAGTGCGAGAGCCCATATCCGAAGGATGCGCAGTAATGCTCATCCTAGATAATTTCAAAAGCGAGTTAAAAACCCTTCTCTCGCTCCATGAGATTTCAACTTTCCATAAGTTGATCAAAAAGGCCTCCCTTTTCGAAACCAACTTACGAAAAGGGACATACGACCACTTATGGAAAGGAAGTGCCGTTCCAAAAACCCGTTTGGAAAAGCCCATCGCATATGGGCTGCCCACGATGGACAAAGGGGCAAAGCCCCATAAAATCGCCAATGTCCGGGTGGATCCAGGCATGGCGAGCACTTCTAAAAATTTTGAAAAAATAGAAAATAAGAGAGAACGCAATTTTTCAAAACCAATTGAAAAACGGGAGTACACTCCGCTGGGGCAACCTGTGTCGGAGGTCCTAGACCTCTTACTTGCCCAGGGCATGATCGAACTCCCTGAAATCCCCGAAGGAGTCACGTCCAAAGGGGGGTATTTAAACCGATTTTGCAAGTATCATCGGCTCAAAGGCCATGATACCAAACGGTGCTTCTCTCTTCTAAATAAAATTGAGAACTTGATAGCGGAGGGCCGGCTCCAGGTCACTGTAGAACCTGAGACACCTCAAGCTATCTTCAAGGAACCCTTTCCCAAACACGCCAGTGGCAGTGGGAAAGGAAAGGAGGTATGTACCCTCACCATTTCCAAAGAACTAGCGCAAAAGCCCGAACCTGGTCGACCTGCTTGTGCGCCCATCCTTGTATTATACAAGAGGCCCGCCCAAGTCGTCATTCGGGGACCACCAAAAGTGGAAACCCCGACAAAACCAGTTTTGAAAATCCAAGGTTCTCCTCAGCTCATCCTTAGAGCCAAGTTTAGCGCGAACCCTAGGCTGGTCGTGGGGGTAGTCACTAGATCCGGGAGGATCTACCAACCCCCGCACCTTCAAGGTGCTCAAAAGGTGGTCAGTGTGCCTGGCCCCTCAAAAGCATGTATCCCTAGTGGTCTGCCAAAAGCAGATACGGACAAAATCATCCTAAATCCTTATGATCTTGAAAACCACCTTTCAAAGATTCCTATTAACATGTCTATCCTAGAGCTTATCAAAACCTCGCCCAGGCATAGACTTGTCTTAGAGAAAATTCTAGAAAGGGCCAAGGTTGATTCGAACATAAGTCCGGAATCCTTGTCTGCCCAAGTGGCTTTATTAGGAGCAAAATCGCCCATCACCTTTTCGGAAGATGATGTAGATAGACCCTACGAAACCCATAACCAGGCCCTGCATATCGAGGTGGTTCTAAACAACCACTCTCTGAACAGGTGCCTAGTCGATGGTGGAGGAGGGCTCAACATCCTTCCACTTCACGTGGCATATAAAATCGGAGTCACCTTGACTTCAGTGAACCCAAGCCCCATCGTTATCACTGGATATGATGGGAATGCGTCTAGACCTTTAGGATCCATCGAACTCCCAATGGAAACGGGAGGGATCGAACACACGGGGGTGTTCCATGTCCTGGACATCCACCCCCATTATAACCTGTTGCTGGGAAGACCCTGGATACACAGTTTGTGCGCTGTGCCATCCACCTTCCACAGGTGTGTTAAGATCCCTTTTAGGGACCAGGTCGTAGTGATCCTAGGTGAGAGTCACCCACAGCTTCAGGGGATCATAAACTCCCCTTGTTTATCGAGCTCCCAGGCCCATGAGGCTAACCTGGGGCAAATTATGGTTGAGCCACCTCGGCTCGTGTTGAACAACCCTAGGAAGGTTGTATGTGTGAAGGGGCCGCCCAAAGCAGGCCCCCTCCCAACTCTAATCCTCCTAGGAAAACCCAAACGTTCCCTATTTCCAAAACCCCTGGACAAAAGGCCATACGAGCCTAATATGGACGATAGCATGTTCCAGGACCACGACTTATATCCCATCTTTTCAAAAAACAAAAGGTCATGGAACATGTTATTGAACATGGGCTACACACCCTACAAGAGTCTAGGGGCACAAAACTAGGGTCTCCTAGAGCCCATCCTTCCTAGGGCCAACCCAAGCCGATATGGGATCGGCTATACTCCCCGAATACCGCTGGAGCCACCCCCTGTGACCACCTGGGTCAAGGGTGCCCCGGAGCCTGTCTTAGAAGAGACCTATGGTTTAGACCTCCTATTCCGAGTCTAACCCATAGTGTTTTCCCTTTGTAGGTATGACGGAAGATCCCTTTTTCTAAAAAAATACCAAAAACATTTGAAAACTTAAAATCAAAAAAATCGAAAAACAAGAAAAAACAAAAACAATGGAAAAACAAAAACTCGAAAAAAGTATGCTTTGTATAGTTCCCAAAGTTCTTGTTTTACAAAAACCCAAAAAAATCGAAAATCTAGAAAATACCAAAAAGATTTTGTACATAGCTGCTCCTGGTATGACTTTGGCGAAAGAAAAGGATTTCGAAAGAAACGTCGTCTGCATAGCCAGACCAAAAATTTCGAAATCACTTGAAAATCCAAGTACAAAACCAGGTTATTTTGAAAACCACGCATCAAGTTCCCTCGGGTCTATAGCCCACGAGAATGATCAAAGCCCAGAAGTGGATCCCCTTGAGGAAGATTCCACTTCTGAGCTCCCAGAATTTCATAGAATTCTCGATTTTGAAAGACCTTCCCAATCAGTAGGAGGAGATTTCGTAGAGGTGAACCTAGGGGATGATTCCAATCCCAAAACCATCAAAATAGGCGCATGCTTGCATGAAACTGAAAAGTTAGCATTCATTGCATTTCTACGAACCTATTTAGATGTGTTTGCATGGACGTATGAAGACATGCCGGGCATAGATCCCAGCATAGTCGAGCATCGTCTTCCCTTAGATATAGGTGTAAAACCAATAAAGCAGAAGCTTAGGAAAATACACCCGAATGTACACACGCAAGTCAAAGAGGGTTTAGAAGATCTGCTAAAAGCCTGATTTATAAAACCCATTGCGTATTCTGATTGGTTGTCAAATATCGTTGTGGTTCGAAAAACCAATGGGAAAATTCGAATATGCATCGATTTTAGAAACCTGAATAAAGCCACTCCAAAGGATAATTATCCTTTACCAAACATAGATTTGATAGTCGATAGTACTGCAAATCATGAAATGTTTTCATACATGGATGGCTATTCAGGCTATAATCAAATCAAACTAAGCCCACGAGATCAGGGTATGACCGCCTTCACAACCCCATGGGGCACGTACTGCTATACAGTCATGCCCTTTGGTTTGAAAAATGCCGGCGCAACATACCAACGAGCCATGAACACGATCTTCCATGATCAAATTCATGAGCTTGTAGAAGTGTATGTAGATGATCTCTTGGCAAAATCCAAAACCCGATGCACCCATATCGAATGTTTACAAAAGATTTTCAAAAGGCTTAGACTTTACAAAGTAAAGCTAAACCCTCAAAAATGTGTGTTCGGGGTAGAATCAGGGAAGCTTCTAGGCTTTATGGTGAGCCAAAGGGGAATAGAAGTCGACCCCTCTAAGTGTCGAGCCATTATAGACATGGCTCCACCCTCCAATCTCACCCAAGTCCATAGCCTTCAGGGTCGATTACAATCTGTGCGCCGATTCATATCGAATCTGGCAACTAGATGCGAACCCTTCAACAAACTGTTGAGGAAGGGTACGAAATTCTTATGGGATGACGAATGCCAAAAGTCCTTCGAGAGACTGAAGGCATACTTGGTTAATCCCCCCGTTTTGAATCCTCCAAAACAAGGAAAACCGCTTTTATTATACATCTCCGTGCATGTAAACGCTTTAGGAGCCCTGTTGGCTCAATACGAGGATGACACCCATAAGGAGTATGCCATCTACTATATTTCAAAAACTCTCTTGGCTTATGAACGAAATTATCAAGCCATGGAGAAGACGTGCTTGGCCCTAGTTTGGGCCTGCCAGAAATTCATACACTATTTCCTAGATCATGAGATCTGGATAGTGTCCAAGCTTGATCCAATCAAGCACTTGTTCGAAAAACCCATTCTCATGGGTAGATTGGGCAAATGGCAACTCCTTCTAATGGAGTATGATTTGAAATACCATCACCAGATCTCCATTAAGGGGCAAGCCCTAGCTGATTACGTGGCTGAATTCCCCTTAGAGGACGCATATCCCACTCTTGTCGAAATGCCTGATGAAGGCATATTGCAAAACCATTTTCAAAACCACATTTTGGCAAATTCTTTCGAAAACCAAGTGTGGAAGATGCACTTCGATGGGGCACGAAACCAACGAGGGGCTGGTGCCGGGATCATCCTAATCTCCCCTGAAAGGGGCGAGATTCCCATAGCAGTCCGCTTAGACTTCGAATGTTCCAACAACGTAGCTGAGTATGAAGCACTCATACAAGGCTTAAGGATTTCGAAAACTCTAGGGGCATCATGCATCGAGGTCTTTGGAGATTCACTCCTTGTCATAAACCAGGTTTTAAAAATTTGGCAAGTACGTAATGAGAAACTACTTCCATATCACGAATTGGCCACTCGATTGGTCCAATCCTTCCAGTCGTGTAAGCTCACACACGTAGGAAGAGAAGACAATGGCATTGCCGATGCCCTCTCCTCCTTGGGTTCAGCCCTGAAGGTCGATCCCATTTTAGGGACCAGATCTTTGGAAATATGGCATGCGCCCCATCCATCCACACACGACTTGGATATTTGCCAAAACAACCCAGAGTCTGTTGAAAAACCCTGGTTCTATGACATAAAACAATTTTTAGAAAATGGGGGATTCACCGAGGATGCCACATCCAAAGATAAGGCATTCATTCGTAAGATTTCGACCCGATACACCATTCTGGGTGGGGTCTTATACAAAAAGAGTTTTACCGGCATTTTGCTTAGGTGTATCGACCTAGAGGAGGCTAGGATAGTGATGCACGAGTTCCACGATGGAGAATGTGGAGGTCATGTTAATGCCAACATGATGGCGATAAAAATACTTAGAGGGGGTTATTTTTGGTCCACCCTGAAAAAGGATTGTCACGATCATGTTAGGAAGTGTCATCCATGTCAAGTGCATGGGCACGCCATTCATATCCCTTCATCGGCATTGCATTCCGTGGTCAGCCCCTAGCCATTTACCATGTGGGCGTTTGACATAGTAGGCCCAATATTTCCGAAAGCCTCGAATGGGCATCGTTTTATTTTAGCAGCCACGGAGTATTTCTCCAAGTGGGTGGAAGCCATTTCCCTAATGAATGTAATGGGGCAACATGTAGTGGCTTTCATCCGGAGGAATATCTTGGCTCGATTTGGGGTTCCACGAGACCTTGTGTCTGATAATGGTACCCCATTCAAGAATGAGCAGATGGTCAAGTTGTGCAACACGTATGGCATAACTCACCACTTCTCCTCGCCCTACTACCCTCAAGGCAACGGCCAAGCCGAAGCCACAAACAAGACTCTCATTGGTATCATTGAGAAAACCTTAGAGAAGGGTAGGATGTGGCACGAGAAGCTGGATGAAGCCTTATGGGCTTATAGGACTTCCATCCGGACTCCCACGAATGCCACACCATTTGAATTGGTCTATGGCACAAACGCCATTCTTCCCATTCATACCCAACTCCATTCATTCCATACATCCATTGCACTCGACCTCCCCCTAGAGACGCTTCAGCATGCTAGGATGGCCGAGCTAGATTTGCTAGATGAGAGGCGACTCCTTGCCATAGATCATGCTCGTGCATACCGGCAAAGGATAGCCCGACATTATAGCAAACACATGAGACCTCGCCACTTTGAAGTGCGAGATCTGGTCTTGAAAACCATCCACCATCGTGGCCCACACCCCCTAGGCAAGTGGCGCCCCAACTGGGATGGACCCTATGTTGTACGAGCCACCACTACGAACAATTTGTATTGGTTGATCGATGTAGAAGGTAGGAATTTAGCAGATCCTATCAATATTCAATACTTAAAGAAGTATCATGTGTAGGATCTGGATTAAATTCCAGTTTTCGAAAAATTTTATAGGGATAGCTGCCCTGAGACATGTGAATAAGGTGCAAAGGCAACTCGTGTGACCCTAAGTAAGAGAATTCGCACTTGTGAAAGAGTGGAGTTTTCAAAATCGTGGTTGCATTTCAAAATCCTTCATCTTACAAAGAAAGGCCTAGTTCAACATAGCAAGATACTTGCAAGTAGTACGTGCTATTTCTAAATAGGCTGATCTGGAATGGATCGAGTGTAGGCTTGGGATAAGTCCTCCCCTCTTCTCTTCTCCTTTCAAAAGGAAAACAAAGGCCCAAATCAAAAGGGAATTTCCCATTTAAAGTCTCTTTCCAAAAGAAAGAAACCAGACTTCAAAAAGAAAAATCGATTCTCTTATGAAAAAGAGGGATTAAAGAAAAAATACTCCCAAAGGGAGACCCTCTATGAAAAAAAGGAAAAAGAGGCCAAAAAGCTCAAAAAGAGCAGTTTTCCGCCTTCTATGCCTTAAACCACGGGACGCTTCAGAAGGGACCGTGGTATCTCTTTCCCATCCCTGGCTTATCCCGAGCTAAAGCACGGTTCATTTCGAGGAATCCTAAAGTAAAAATAGGATTTACTTACTTGAATTTCATCTTGTTTGAGAATTCGACGTTTCGAGTAAGGCGTAGGAATTTGAAATGAAGCTTGTTTTCTTATAAAACCTCCGCTAGATAAGCGAGTGTTAAGACTCAAACAAGGGCAAGCACGAAGAGCTCGAGATCCTTAGGATCGAGACTCAAGACAGTTGTCCCTTTTGTAAATAATTTTGTAAATAGGTTTTGAAAACCGAACATCGAACAGCATAGGATTTGCTCACTTGGAGCAATAGACCTTGTAAGTCTCTAAGAGTTCGACCACATCTGGTCTCTGGGAGGTCGCCACTCTTGGCACCACACCCATGTCATTTGCATTCCACGCACGGTACTTGCATGAACATGATCCCATTTAGGACCAGATTCCATAAGTAAACCCTTTGGCGTGATATCTCCTCCTACCAGAGTTTGTAAAATTGAGACTTTGCTAAAATGGGACGATCCCATATTCTTCGTGGCTAGATCTAGGGAGACATTAAAAGGGGTGTTTGTCATCTTTGCCCTTATCCAAATCTATTTGGACAAGGCCAAAGAGGGGCATCTGTAAACACCCCGAAATCCCACGAATTTCTCAAAATCCATCTGGCTTTATACAAGCAGCCCCAAAGGGCCATTTTGAGTTTGGAAACCCAGGAGCCTTCCAAACACCCTGTACATATGTTTTAAACTCTACCTTTCAAAAACATATAATATGGCTTTTGAAAACCCTTTTAAAACACGTTTTGAAACCCCGAAGTGGCTTGGCCTGATCAAGACAGGACCAGGAGAGCCAGAGATCTGGAGCATATATATCCAGATTCCAATCCAAACCCATATGTGGACTTGGATTTGGATTTGGATCCAGAGATCCAATCCAATATCCATATCCATGGCCCACATCACCTTCTCATAAATGGAGGTGGGGCCCACTTGAAATTCACGTGGGATATTGGGCATGAGAGAGAGTGGGGGTAAAAAAATATCAAGAGTGTTGTATTAAGCTTGACTTGTGTGTCAAGTTTGGGTTAATCATGTGGGTTAGCCTAATTGAGTGGGTTTAAGCTTGTAATTAGCTAAAACCTAACCTAGGGCTGCACCAACATGGGGTGATCAAGGTCTATGGGCCATGCTAAGGGAGCTCCTTCATCTAAACCTAGCCCAAAATGCCTAAACCTAACCTAAACCCCTAATCCACCCCTAATCTGAGCCTAATCACCTAACCCACTTCCCTAATCCCGTCCTAATCCCAACCTAATCACCTAACCCACTTCCCTAATCCTTCCCTAAACCTAGATTAATTTCCCTAATCCTAGCCTAAACCTAGCCTAATCACCTAACCTAGCTCACTAAACCTCACCCTAAAACCCAACCACCTAACCTAGCCCTAAACCCCTAAACCACCCTTAGCCCACGATTTACCCAAACCCCTAGTTTTAAAATATCTGGCCCAACCCCTTCCAGCCCACCTTATCTACATACCACCCTACCTAAACCACCTAACCACTACCCACAGCCCAGCCCTAACCGACCTACCCATCCCCATTTAAACCCCCCTCCTTGTGGGCGGGTTTTCCAAGTGGGAACCACCCTCTCACCCAGCCGGGCCCTCTCCTTCTCCCTTCTCTCACCCAGCCGGGGCCACTCCCCACCTCTGCCTGCTCCATCTGCTCCACCAGCCGCCACCTTCCCTCTTCCATCCACCACCACCACCCCTCAGCCGGACGCCATCACCTCCACCCAACCGAACCAGCCGACAGCCACCTGCCCGCCACCTTCCCACTTCATCCGCCACCTCTCCCCATTCGGTAAGTACCCCAAACTCCCTCAAAGCCCCTCTCTACCACCTCTCCACTCTTAGCCACCCATCCTACCTTCATCTCAGCCCTTTTGCCGCCACCACCTAAACCTAGCCGAACCTAGTATAACCCAAGTTGCTGGCCACTACCTAGCCATCATCTCCCATTCGGCCAGCTCCCCTAGGTGTCCTATTCGGCCTTCCCACTAGCTCATCTTTTGGGTCCAGTTTCCCTAAGTACCCAACTCCCCTAGTGATCCTAATACCCACTTATTCAGCCACTTTAAACCCCCTACTTGGAGGCGCCATCTACTTGCCACCGGCCCCCTTCGAGGCGTCTATCCCGCGCCCCACTTGCAGCCGGCCAGCACCCTTGATCACCTACCTTCGCGGAGCTCCCACTTGCAGCCCAAGGCCAAGCCCACGCTCAAGCAAGACCTCTACGGACCAGCTATTCGTAAGTGTCTAAACTCGGTCCTTAGTTGTATACTTGCTTGAGATTCAATTTGATACGGGGTTGTAATAACGGAGCATAGTCTCCCCCCGCTTGTAATAACGTGGCTTGGCACAACCACACACGTGCACCCTCTTAGTCGTGCACGATTTTTAACACACACGGGCCTAATCAGCCCCTAATATATAAGTTTATATATATACTTTCATTTTCGAAGGGTTTTGTTTAAGTTGGGTGCGTTGTCTTTCAATTCAAGCACACTCACACACATTGAGCTTTCGCTCTTAGTTGAAAGACCCAAGTAAGGGCCGACCTATACTATTTGGGTTTAATTTCATGTCGTGTGAGTAAGTCTTTCAATTCAAGCACTTTCACACACATTGAGCCTTCGCTCTTACTCCCAAGACCTTAGTAAAGGCCTTATTGCAGTTATATTTGGGTTTCATTTATGTCGTGTGTGTAGTACTTCAATTCAAGCACTCTCACACACATTGAGCCTTCGCTCTTACTCCCAAGACCTTAGTAAAGGCCTTATTGCAGTTATATTTGGGTTTCATTTATGTCGTGTGTGTAGTACTTCAATTCAAGCACTCTCACACACATTGAGCCTTCGCTCTTACTCCCAAGACCTTAGTAAAGGCCTTATTGCAGTTATATTTGGGTTTCATTTATGTCATGTGTGTAGTACTTCAATTCAAGCACTCTCACACACATTGAGCCTTCGCTCTTACTCCCAAGACCTTAGTCAAGGCCATACTGCAATTTATATTTGGGTTTAATTTCATGTCGTGTGTGTAAGTCTTTCAATTCAAGCACGCACCCACATTGAGCCTTCGCTCTTATTTTGCAAGACCCGAGTAAGGGCTCATATACATAAGATATATACATATCTCCCTTCGGTTATTTCCCTTCGGTTATTTCCCTTCGGGTATTTCCTTTCGGTTATTTCCCTTCGGTTATTTCCCTTCTGTTATTTCCCTTCAGTATTGTCTTTACATTTCGGGTTTTCCCTTTGGAGTAGCGTGAGTTTGCATTGCATCTACGCCATACCACGAGGTAGGACGCATATTGCATCGAAGCAAGCCCCGCTCAAATTCGCCCATGTAGTGGAGTGTTCATAACACACAAACTAGGCGACCCAAAAAGGGATAAAAGAAAAGACTTAGGCACGTGCAAATCCACGTGATCTAAAACATGCAATCGCATCTTAAAGACCCGAAATAGACACCTCGAACCGCTTCGTAGACTTTCTCTCCAAAACTCGATTTTTGCAAAAGCGTACAGACTGACCCTTGCGCATCGGTGCAAGAAGGTCTGCGACGACAAGAGCTTACTTGCTCACAGTCGCCACGTTTAGAAGTCAGTGATAAAAAATATCTTCGCTAGCTTAAGTAAGCTAGCTGGCACGCCCTATTTGTATACATAGGCCTTAGACACACGAGAAGATCCACTCCAGGCCCCGGAAGGGACGAAGAGGCGGGGATTTTCGCGCGTCTACATTGGGAAAGGGTTCTTTAAAGATAGCTTGAGTTGGCTCAGGTTTCTCAGTGACTTGGAGCCGGCCCTCCGCTATCAAGTTCTCAATTTTGTTAAGGAGGGAGAAGCAATGCCTTGTATCATGGCCTTTGAGCCGATGATACTTGAAGAACTTGTTTAAAAACCCTCCCTTCGAAGTGACTCCCTCGGGAATCTCGGGAAGTTCGATCATGCCTTGGGCAAGTAGGAGGTCTAGGACCTCCGTCACAGGTTGCCCCAGTGGAGTATACTCTCGTCTTTCGAAGGGCTTTTGAAAAAAACTCCTCTCCTTTTTATTATCAGCTTTTTTGAAAGCCTTTCAAGCAATTGCCGGGCTTGGATCCACCCGGACATTGGCTATTTTATGGGGCTTTGCCCCTTTGTCAGCGGTGGATGGCCTATAGTTGATGGGCTTCTCCAAGCGAGTTTTCACAATAGGATTTTCTTTCCATAAGTGGTCGTATATCCCTTTCTTCAAATTGGTTTCGAAAAGGGAAGCTTTTTTGATCAACTTATAGAAAGTTGAGATTTCGTGAAGAGAGAGAAGGGTCTTTAGCTCATTTTTAAAATTATCCAGGATGAGCATGACTGCGCATCCTTCGGATATTAGCTCTCGCACTTGCCCTAAAAGGGACCTCCATCGAATAATGAAGGCATGTACGTCTTCATTCATGCTTGCTTTGTATCCCTTAAAGTGTTTAAAGTCGGCGTGACTTCTACGTTGTGTGCAAATATTTGCATAAAGCAGTTCGCTAACTCTTCAAAAGTAGTGAACTGGCTTAGATCGTAGGAAGCCAGCCATTTGGCAGCTGTGCCTTTAAGGGATAGAGGGAACCAATACACCCATTTCATCAAGTCCTTTTTCTTCTTATGGGCTCGACGTGAGAAAAGTTATAGGTGAGACCTAGGGTCTCCCATGCCATCATACCGATGGAAGTTCGGTATTTCATCATCACTGTCTATTTCATAATCCATAGGTAGGAAATCAGACAGGGCTGTAAACACCCCGAAATCCCACGAATTTCTCAAAATCCATCTGGTTTTATACAAGTAGCCCCAAAGGGCCATTTTTGAGTCTAAAAACCCAGGAGCCTTCCAGACAACCCTGTACATACGTTTTAAACTTCTATATTTCAAAAATATATAATATAGCTTTTGAAAACCTTTTAAAACACGTTTTTGAAACCCTGAAGCGGCTTGGCCCGATCAAGACAGGACCAGGAGAGCTAAGAAGAGCCCGGAACCGGAGCACATGTCAAGCCCGGCACAGCAGCTCTTGTATCACATCCATACCCCTAGGATCTCAAACGTCCAAGACCTTGTTCTTATCAAAATGTCATTTGAAGTCATCTCCGGAAGGCAGAAACGGAGGCGGACGACCATGTTGGCGAAGACCCAACGTAGACGGAGTACTAATGCTGTCAGGCCCCGCACAAATCGTCCGTTTCGAACCCAGCTCGAAGGAGTCAGAGTTCAGTTTGGATTGGATCTGGACCATATATATCCAGATCCCAATCCAAACCCATATGTGGACTTGGATTTGGATTTGGATTTGGATCCAGAGATCCAATCCAATATCCATATCCATGGCCCACATCACCTTCTCATAAAGGGAGGTGGGGCCCACTTGAAACTCATGTGGGATTATGGGCATGAGAGAGAGTGGGGATGGATAATATCATGAGTGTTGTAATTAAGCTTGACTTGTGTGTCAAGTTTGGGGTTAATCATATGGGTTAGACTAATTGAGTGGGTTTAAGCTTGTAATTAGCCAAAACCTAACCTAGGGTTGCACCAACATGAGGTGGCTAAGGTCTATGGGCCATGCTAAGGGAGCTCCTTCACCTAAACCTAACCCAAAACACCTAATCCTAGCCTACCACACTAATCCACCCCTAATCTGAAACTAATCACCTAACCCACTTCCCTAATCCCGGCCTAATCCCAACCTAATCACCTAACCCACTTCCCTAATCCTTCCCTAAACCTAGGTTAATTTCCCTAAACCTAGCCTAATCACCTAACCTGACTCACTAAACCTCACCCTAAAACCCAACCACCTAACCTAGCCCTAAACCCCTAAACCACCCCTAGCCCACAATCTACCCAAACCACTAGTTTCTAAAATATCTGGCCCAACCCTTTCCAGCCCACCTTATCTTAATACCACCCTACCTAAACCACCTAACCACTACCCCAAACCCAGCCCTAACCGACCTACCCATCCCTATTTAAACCCCCCCCCTTGGGGGCGGGTTTTCCTAAGCTGGAACCCTTCACCAATCCTAGCCGAACCTGCCCCAGCTGCTCCACCTGCGCCGCCTGCACCACCATCCCTCCATCCCACCACAGCTTGCACCGCCATCTCCACCACCTCCCTGCCGAGCTTCACAGCCTGCCCATCTTCCTCCCAGCCGGGTACCACCTTCTCCCCATTCGGTAAGTACCCTCAACTCTACCTAACTCCTTCTCTACTCCCTCTCCACTCCTAGCCACCCACCATACCACCACCTTACCTACACATCATCCCTTTGCTGCCACCATTCTCACTCAGCCGAACCTATCACAACCTAAACTACCGGCCACTACCTAACCATCCTATCTACATCCGGCTACCCTATAAGACTCCCATTCGGCCTTCCCTTAAACTCCCTTTAGGTCCATACTCCCCAATACTCGAGACTCTCCTAGTGACCCTACACACTCACTTGGCCCAACCCCTTTAATCCCCCACATCAAGGCGACACCCACTTGCAGCCGGCCAACACCCTTTGTCATCCACCCTCGCAGAGCTCCCGTTTGCAGCCCAAGGCGAAGGCCAAGCCCACGCTCAAGCAAGGCCTCTACGGACCAGCTACTCGTAAGTGCCTAAACTCAGTCTTAAGTTGTATACTTGCTTGGCATTCAATTTGATACGGGGTTGTAATAACGGAGCATAGTCTCCTCCCGCTTGTAATAACATGGCTTGGCACACCCACACACGTGCACTCTCTTAGTTGTACACGATTTTGAACACACACGGGCCTAATAAGCCCCTAATACATAAGTAGATATATATACTTTCATTTTCGAAGGGTTTCTGGTTTAAGTTGGGTGCGTTGTCTTTCAATTCAAGCACTCACACACATTGAGCTTTCGCTCTTATTTGAAAGACCCAAGTAAGGGCCGACCTATACTATTTGGGTTTCATTTCATGTCCTGTGAGTAAGTCTTTCAATTCAAGCACTTTCACACACATTGAGCCTTCGCTCTTATTTGAAAGACCCAAGTAAGGGCTGACCTATACTATTTGGGTTTTATTTCGTGTCGTGTGAGTAAGTCTTTCAATTCAAGCACTTTCACACACGTTGAGCCTTCGCTCTTATTCCCAAGACCTTAGTAAAGGCCTTATTGCAGTTATATTTGGGTTTCATTTATGTTGTGTGTGTAGTACTTCAATTCAAGCACTCTCACACACATTGAGCCTTCGCTCTTACTCCCAAGACCTTAGTCAAGGCCATACTGCAATTTATATTTGGGTTTAAATTTCATGTCGTGTGTGTAAGTCTTTCAATTCAAGCACGCACCCACATTGAGCCTTCGCTCTTATTTGCAAGACCCGAGTAAGGGCTCATATACATAAGCTATATACATATTTCCCTTCGGTTATTTCCCTTCAGTATTGTCTTTACATTTCGGGTTTTCCCTTTGGAGTAGTGTGAGTTTGCATTGCATCTACGCCATACCACGAGGTAGGACGCATATTGCATCGAAGCAAGCCCCGCTTGAATTTGCCCATGTAGTGGAGTGTTCATAACACACAAACTAGGTGGCCCGAAAAGGGATAAAAGAAAAGACTTAGGCACGTGCAAATCCACGTGATCTAAAACATGCAATCGCATTTTAAAGACCCGAAATAGACCTCAAACCGCTTCGTAGACTTTCTCTCCAAAACTCGATTTTTGCAAAGCGTACAGACTGACCCTTGCGCATCGGTGCAAGATGGTCTGCGACGACAAGAGCTTACTTGCTCACAGTCGCCACGTTTAGAAGTTAGTGTTAAAAATATCTTCGCTAGTTTAGGTAAGCTAGCTGGCACGCCCTGTTTGCATACATAGGCCTTAGACACACGAGAGGATCTGCTCCGAGCCTTGAAAAAGGCGAGAGGCGGGGATTTTTGCGCGTCTACAAGGGCGTAACTCCTTTACTCTTTACTTTGCCCTTTCAGCAGTTGCTGTAGGGCTTTACAGTCCTTTTGTGTGAAGGACTCGTGGTATTGGTTGCCTTCCATTACGGAGGCCTCTTTATGTTTGCGAGGTTTTTCAGGTCTTTTCTTAGCCTTTTGTTCACTATTTGATGAACATGAATCGCCTGCTTCAGCCTCTTGGCTAAGAGCATCGATTTTGGCCTCGAATTCCCTTCTTAAATTTTCTATCTCTTCTAGTTTGATTTTATTTTTCAAAACCCTCCTAGAGTGAGAACTTGATGCGCATGAGCCTTGGCTCGACACTTCACTTGGGTTTGATTTTGACATGCTTTCAAGCTTTCAAAATCCTACGCATGAAATACAAAAGAGAGTTAAAATGACACCTTTGGAAAATTTTTTGCAAGGTTTCTAATATGACTGGATTTTCAAAAGACTCACATGCCACTAGGTGTGCCAAATCCTATAGACGCTAGAAAATCCCCGCTTTTGGTTCTTAGGCCTGAAGCGAATCTTTTCGTGTGTCAAAGTCTTTTTTAAGCAAAAGGGCGTGCCAGCTATCTTACTTAAGCTAGCGAAGAGATATTTTGAAATCTGACTCCTATCGTGGCGACTATGAGCAAGCAAGCTCATTTCGTCGCAGACCTTCTTGCACCGATGCGCAAGGGTCAGTCTGTACGCTTAGAAAATCGAGTTTTTGACATGATAACCTAGGAAAATGTTTGAGGTGCTCGATTCGGGCTGTTTTTTTATGGTTTTCAAGTTTTATTTCACGTGGATTTGCACGTGCCTATGTCTTTCTTTTTATCCCTTTTCGGGCCAACTAGGCGTGTGTATGCACACATGACCTAAGTGGGGCGACTTTGAGCGGGAGTGTGGGGTTTGCTTTGATGCAATATGCATCCTCACTCGTGGTATGGCATATATGCAATGCAAACTCACGCAACTCCAAAGGAAAAACCCGAATTGAAAGACAATGCGGAAGGGAAATGACTTAATGTAAATTTGCAAAAGGGAAATTGCAAAAGGGAAATATGGCTATATCTTAAGAGCGGAGAGGCTCAATTGCGCAAGTGTGTGCCATGTATATATGTAAAGACTACGCACACTGCTGAACCTTAAAACCCAAATCTTAAAGACATAGCCGAAAGGGAAATACTTATAATATATATGGGCCCAAAGGTTGCCAACGTGTGCGTGGGTGTTGTGTGTATATTGAAAGACAACTGACACGACTTAAATGAAACCCAAATATAATTGCAATATGGCCTTAACTAAGGTCTTGGGAGTAAGAGCGAAAGCTCAATGTGTGTGAGTGTATAATTGAAGTACTACGCACACGACATGAAATTAAACCCAAATATAATTGCAATAGGCCTTGACTAAGGTCTTGGGAGTAAGAGCGAAAGCTCAATGTGTGTGAGTGTAGAAATGAAATACTACGCACACAACTTGAAGTAAAACACCCCAAAACGAAATTGTAATAGGCCCTTGTAAACACCCCGAAATCCCACGAACTTCTCAAAACAAACCTGGTTTTGTAAAAGCAGACCCAAAGGGCCATTTTGATTTTGGAAACCCAGGAGCCTTCCAGACAACCCTGTACATATGTTTTAAACTTTATATGTTTTAAATATGTATAATATAGTTTTAAAAACCTTTTAAAACACATTTTGAAACCCCGAAGCAGCTTGGCCTAATCAAGACAGGACCAGAAAAGCTAAAGAGAGCCCGGAACCGGAGCACAAGTCGAGCACGGCAAAACAACTCTCGTATTGAATCCACCCCCAGGATCTCGAACGTCCAAGACCCTGTTATTAGCAAAACATCACTTGAAATCATCTCCGGAAGGTGAAAACAGAGGCGGACGATCATGTTGGCGAAGACCCAATGCAGACGGAGTACTAATGCTGTCAGACCCCGCACAAACCGTTCATTTCAAACACAGCCCGAAGGTGTCAGAATTCAGTTTGGATTGGATCTGGACCATATATATCCAGATCCCAATCCAAACCCATGTGTAGACTTGGATTTGGATTTGGATCCAGAGATCCAATCCAATATCCACATCCATGGCCCACATCACCTTCTCATAAATGGAGGTGGGGCCCACTTGAATTTCACATGGGATTATGGGCATGAGAGAGAGTGGGGGAGGATAAGATTAAAGTGTGGTTGTAATTAAGCTTGGCTTGTGTGTCAGGTTTGGGGTTAATCATGTGGGTTAGCCTGATTAGCATGGGTTTAAGCTTGTAATTAGCCAAAACCTAACCTAGGGCTGCACCAACATGATGCAACAAGGTCTATGGGTCATGCAAAGGGAGCTCCTCAACCGAACCCTAATAAAAAACCACTAATCCTAGCCTTTTACCCTATTCCTGTCCAAATCCTATCCACCCCCACTCTCTCTCATGCCCATAATCCCACGTGAAATTCAAGTGGGCCCCCACCTCCATTTATGAGAAGGTGATTGGGCCATGGATATGGATATTGGATTGGATTTTTGAATCCAAATCCAAATCCAAGTCCATACATGGGTTTGGATTGGGATCTGGATATATATGGTCCAGATCCGATCCAAATTGAACTCTGACTCCTTAGAGCTGTGTTCGAAACGGACGGTTTGTGCGGGGCCTGACAACATCAGTGCTCCGTCTGCGTTGGGTCTTCGCCAACATGATCGTCCACCTCTGTTTTCACCTTTCGGAGATGATTTCAAACAATGTTTTGATGATAACAGGGTCTTGGACGTTCGAGATCCTGGGGGTGTGGATTTGATACGAGAGTTGCTGTGTCGGGCTCGACATGTGCTCCGGTTCTGGGCTCTTCTTAGCTCTCCTGGTCCTATCTGGATTAGGCCAAGCTGCTTCAGGGTTTCAAAACATGTTTTAAAAGGTTTTCAAAAACCATATTACCTATTTTTAAAATATAAAGTTTAAAACATATACACTGGGGTGCCTGGAAGGCTCCTGGGTTTCCAGACTCAAAATAGCCCTTTGGGGGTGCTTTTACAAAACCAGGTTGTTTCGAGGAATTCGTGGGATTTCGGGGTGTTTACAGAAGGCTCCTAGGTTTCCAGACTCAAAATGGCCCTTTGGGGCTGCTTTTACAAAACCAGGTTGTTTTGAGGAATTCGTGGGATTTCGGGGTGTTTACAGATGCCCCTCTTTGGCCTTGTCTAAATCGATTTGGATAAGGGCAAAGATGACAAACACCCCTTTCAATGTCTCCCTAGATCTAGCCACGAAGAATATTGGATCGCCCCAATCTTTAGCTAAATCTCAATTTACAAACTCTGGTAGGAGGAGATATCACGCCAAAGGGATTTTACTATGGAATCTAGTCCTAAAGGGGATCATGTTTATGCAAGTACCATGCATGGGATGCAGATGCATGACATGGGTGTGGTGCCAAGAGTGGCGACCTCCTAGAGACCAGATGTGGTCGAACTCTAGAGACTTACAAGGCCTGTTGCTCCAAGTGAGCAGATCCTATGTTGTTCGATGTTCGGTTTTCAAAACTTATTTACAAAACTATTTACAAAAGGGACAACTGTCTTGAGTCTCGATCCTAAGGATCTCGAGCTCTTCGTGCTTGCCCTTGTTTGAGTCTTAACACTTGCTTATCTAGCGGAGGTTTTATAAGAAAACAAGCTATATTTCGAATTCCTACGCCTTACTCGAAACGTCGAATTCTCAAACAAGATGAAATTCAAGTAAGTAAATCCTATTTTTACTTTAGGATTCCTTGAAATGAACCATGCTTTAGCTTGGGATAAGCCAGGTATGGGAAAGAGATACCACGGTCCCTTCTGAAGCGTCCCGTGGTTTAAGGAATAGAAGGCAGAAAACTACTCTTTTTGAGCTCTTTGGCCTCTTTTTTTCTTTTTCCATAGAGGGTCTCCCTTTGGGAGTATTTTTTCTTTAATCCCTCTTTTTCACAAGAGAATCGATTTTTCTTTGGAATCGTGGTTTCTTTCTTTTGGAAAGATACTTTGAATAGGAAATTCCCTTTGTTTGGGCCGTGTTTTTCCTTTTGGAAGTAGAAGAGAAGAGGGGAGGACTTATCCCAAGCCTACACTCGATCCATTCCAGATCAACCTATTTAGAAATAGCACGTACTACTTGCAAGTATCTTGCTATGTTGAACTAGGCCTTTCTTTGTAAGAAGAAGGATTTTGAAATGTAACCACGATTTTAAAGACTCCACTCTTTCACAAGTGCGAATTCTCTTACTTAGGGTCACACGAGTTTGCCTTTGCACCTTATTTTCATGTCTCAGGGCAGCTATCCCTATAATTTTCGAAAACTGGAATTTAACCCAAATCCTACACATGATACTTCTTTAAGTATTGGATATTGATAGGATCTGCTAAATTCCTACCTTCTACATCGATCAACCAATACGAATTGTTCGTGGTGGTTGCTCGTACAACATAGGGTTCATCCTTGTAGACGCGCGAAAATCCCCGCCTCTCGCCTTTTCAGGGCTTGGAGCGGATCCTCTCGTATGTCTAAGGCCTATGTATGCAAACAGGGCGTGCCAGCTAGCTTACCTAAGCTAGCAAAGATATTTTTAACACTGACTTCTAAACGTGGTGACTGTGAGCAAGTAAGCTCTTGTCGTCGCAGACCTTCTTGCACCGATGCGCAAGGGTCAGTCTGTACGCTTTGCAAAAATCGAGTTTTGGAGAGAAAGTCTACGAAGCGGTTCGAGGTGTCTATTTCGGGTTTTTAAAATGCGATTGCATGTTTTAGATCACGTGGATTTGCACGTGCCTAAGTCTTTTCTTTTATCCCTTTTCGGGCCACCTAGTTTGTGTGTTATGAACACTCCACTACATGGGCGAATTCGAGCGGGGCTTGCTTCGATGCAATATGCGTCCTACCTCATGGTGTGGCGTAGATGCAATGCAAACTCACGCTACTCCAAAGGGAAAACCCGAAATGTAAAGACAATACTGAAGGGAAATAATCGAAGGGAAATAACCAAAGGGAGATATGTATATAGATTATGTATATGAGCCCTTATTCCGGTCTTGCAAATAAGAGCGAAGGCTCAATGTGGGTGTGTGCTTGAATTGAAAGACTTACACACACGACATGAAATTAAACCCAAATATAAATTGCAGTATGGCCTTGACTAAGGTCTTGGGAGTAAGAGCGAAGGCTCAATGTGTGTGAGAGTGCTTGAATTGAAGTACTACACACACGACATAAATGAAACCCAAATATAACTGCAATAAGGCCTTTACTAAGGTCTTGGGAATAAGAGTGAAGGCTCAATGTGTGTGAGAGTGCTTGAATTGAAAGACGACGCACCCAACTTAAGCAAAAACCCTTCGAAAATGAAAGTATATATATCTACTTATGTATTAGGGGCTGATTAGGCCCGTGTGTGTCCAAAATCGTGCACAACTAAGAGAGTGCACGTGTGTGGGTGTGCCAAACCACGTTATTACAAGCGGGGGGAGACTATGCTCCGTTATTACAACCCCGTATCAAATTGAATCTCAAGCAAGTATACAACTAAAGACCGAGTTAGGCACTTACTAGTAGCTGGTCCGTAGAGGCCTTGCTTGAGCGTGGGCTTGGCCTTCGCCTTGGGCTGCAAACGGGAGCTCCGCGAGGGTGAGCGACAAAGGGTGTTGGCCGGCTGCAAATGGGGCGCGGGATAGGCGCCTTGAAGATGGCCGGCTGCAAGTGGGTGTCGCCTTGATGTGGGGAATTAAAGGGGCTGGGCCAAGTGAATATGTATGGTCACGAATGGAGAGTATAGAGTGTTAGGGAATATGGACCTAAGGGGAGTTTAAGGGAAGGCCGAATGGGAGTCTTAGGGGAATGTGGTGGTAGTGGGCTGCTAGGATGACTAGGTTCGGCTGAGTGAGAAGGGTGTCAGCAAAGGGGAATCGCTGGTGGTAGGGTGTTGTGGTAGGGTTTAGGTGGCTGAGAGTGGAGAGGGAGTAGAGAAGGTGAGACGAAGTAAAGGGGTACTAACCGAATGGAATGAAGATGGCCCTCGGCTGGAAAGAAGCTGGGCAGGTAGTGAGGCTCGGCCGGGAGGTGGTGGAGATGGTGGTGCAAGTGGTGGTGGGATGGAGGGATGGTGGTGGTGCAGGCGGAGCAGGTGGAGCAGGTTCGGCTGGGCTGGGAAGTGGGGGCTCGGCTGGGCTTGGGGAGGGCGGCCAGATAGGAAAACCCGCCCCCAAGGGGGGGGGTTTATATAGGGATGGGTAGGTCGGTTAGGGCTGGGTTTGGGGTAGTGGTTAGGTGGTTTAGGTAGGGTGGTATGAAGATAAGGTGGGCTGGAAAGGGTAGGGCCAGATATTTTAAAAACTAGTGGTTTGGGTAGATTGTGGGCTAGGGGTGGTTTAGGGGTTTAGGGCTAGGTTAGGTGGTTGGGTTCTAGGGTGAGGTTTAGTGAGCTAGGTTAGGTGATTAGGCTAGGTTTAGGGAAATTAACCTAGGTTTAGGGAAGGATTAGGGAAGTGGGTTAGGTGATTAGGTTGGGATTAGGCTGGGATTAGGGAAGTGGGTTAGGTGATTAGGCTCAGATTAGGGGTGGATTAGGGTGGTAGGCTAGGATTAGGTGTTTTGGGTTAGGTTTAGGTGAAGGAGCTTCCTTTGCATGGCCCATAGACCTTAACCACCACATGTTGGTGCAGCCCTAGGTTAGGTTTTGGCTAATTACAAGCTTAAACCCACTCAATTAGGCTAACCCACATGATTAACCCCAAACTTGACACACAAGTCAAGCTTAATTACAACACTCTAGAATGTCAAACGCCCACATGGTAAATGGCCAAGGGCTGACCACGGAATGCAATGCAGATGAAGGGATATGAATGGCGTGCCCATGCACTTGACATGGATGACACTTCCTAACATGATCGTGACAATCCTTTTTCTGGGTGGACCAAAAATAGCCCCCTCTAAGTATTTTCATCGCCATCATGTTGGCGTTAACATGACCTCCACATTCTCCATCGTGGAACTCATGCATCACTATCCTAGCCTCCTCTAGGTCGATACACCTAAGCAGAATGCCGGTAAAACTTTTTTTTTATAAGACCCCACCCAGAATGGTGTATCGGGTCGAAATCTTACGAATGAATGCCTTATCTTTGGACGTGGCATCCTCGGTGAATCCCCCATTTACTAAAAATTGTTTTATGTCATAAAACCAGGGTTTTTTAATAGACTCTGGGTTGTTTTGACAAATATCCAAGTCGTGTGTGGATGGGTGGGACGCATGCCATATTTCCAAAGATCTGGTCCCTGAAATGGGATCGACCTTCAGGGCTGAACCCAAGGAGGAGAGGGCATCGGCGATGCCATTGTCCTCTCTTCCTATGTGTGTGAGTTTACACGACTGGAAGGATTGGACCAATCGAGTGGCCAACTCGTGATATGGAAGTAGTTTCTCATTACGTACTTGCCAAATTTTTAAAACCTGGTTTATGACAAGGAGCGAATCTCCAAAGACCTCGATGCATGATTGTAAACACCCCGAAATCCCACGAATTTCTCAAAATCCATCTGGTTTTATACAAGCAGCCCCAAAGGGCCATTTTGAGTCTGGAAACCCAGGAGCCTTCCAAACAACCCTGTATATATGTTTTAAACTTTATCTTTCTAAAACATATAATATGGCTTTTGAAAACCCTTTTAAAACATGTTTTGAAACCCCGAAGTGGCTTGGCCCGATCAAGACAGGACTAGGAGAGCCAAGAAGAGCCCGGAACCGGAGCACCTGTCGAGCCCGGCGCAGCAACTCTTGTATCTGATTCACATCCCAGGATCTCGAACGTCCAAGACCCTGTTCTTATCAAAATAGCATTTGAAGTCATCTCCGGAAGGTAGAAACGGAGGCGGACGACTATGTTGGCGAAGACCCAACGCAGACGGAGTACTGATGCTGTCAGACCCCGCACGAATCGTCCGTTTCGAATCCAGCTCGAAGGAGTCAGAGTTCAGTTTGGATTGGATCTGGACCATATATATCCAGATTCCAATCCAAACCCATATGTGGACTTGGATTTGGATTTGGATCCAGAGATCCAATCCAATATCCATATCCATGGCCCACATCACCTTCTCAGAAATGGAGGTGGGCCCACTTGAGATTCACGTGGGATATTGGGCATGAGAGAGAGTTGGGTGAAAAATATCAAGAGTGTTGTATTAAGCTTGACTTGTGTGTCAAGTTTGGGTTAATCATGTGGGTTAGCCTAATTGAGTGGGTTTAAGCTTGTAATTAGCTAAAACCTAACCTAGGGCTGCACCAACATGGGGTGATCAAGGTCTATGGGCCATGCTAAGGGAGCTCCTTCACCTAAACCTAGCCCAAAATGCCTAAACCTAACCCAAACCCCTAATCCACCCCTAATCTGAGCCTAATCACCTAACCCAATTCCCTAATCCTGTCCTAATCCAAACCTAATCACCTAACCCACTTCCCTAATCCTTCCCTAAACCTAGATTAATTTCCCTAATCCTAGCCTAAACCTAGCCTAATCACCTAACCTAGCTCACTAAACCTCACCCTAAAACCCAACCACCTAACCTAGCCCTAAACCCCTAAACCACCCTTAGCCCACGATTTACCCAAACCCCTAGTTTTAGAATATCTGGCCCAACCTTTTCCAGCCCACCTTATCTACATACCACCCTACCTAAACCACCTCACCACTACCCACAGCCCAGCCCTAACCGACCTACCCATCCCCATTTAAACCCCCCTCCTTGTGGGCGGGTTCTCCAAGTGGGAACCACTACCTCACCCAGCCGGGCCCTGTCCTTCTCCCTTCTCTCACCCAGCCGGGACGACTCCCCACCTTGGCCTGCTCCAGCTGCTCCACCAGCCGCCACCTGCTCCGCCACCTTCCCTCTTCCATCCACCACCACCACCCCTCAGCCGGACGCCACCACCTCCACCCAACCGAACCAGCCGACAGCCACCTGCCCACCACCTTCCCACTTCATCCGCCACCTCTCCCCATTCGGTAAGTACCCCAAACTCCCTCAAGGCCCCTCTCTACCACCTCTCCACTCTTAGCCACCCATCCTACCTTCATCTCAGCCCTTTTGCCGCCACCACCTAAACCTAGCCGAACCTAGTATAACCCAAGCTGCCGGCCACTACCTAGCTATCATGTCCCATTCGGCTTTCCCCTAGGTGTCCTACTCGGCCCTCCCACCAGCTCACCTCTTAGGTCCAATTTCCCTAAACTCCCAACTCCCCTAGTGACCCTAAGAACCCACTCATTCAGCCATTTAAACCCCTTACCTTGAGGCGCCATCTACTTGCCGCCGGCCACCTCCGAGGCGCCTATCCCGCGCCCCACTTGCAGCCGGCCAGCATCCTTGATCACCTACCTTCGCGGAGCTCCCGTTTGCAGCCCAAGGCCAAGCCCACGCTCAAGCAAGACCTCTACGGACCAGCTACTCGTAAGTGTCTAAACTCGGTCTTTAGTCGTACACTTGCTTGAAATTCAATTTGATACGGGGTTGTAATAACGGAGCATAGTCTCCCCCCGCTTGTAATAACGTGGCTTGGCACAACCACACACGTGCACTCTCTTAGTCGTGCACAATTTTGAACACACACGGGCCTAATCAGCCCCTAATATATAAGTGTATATATACTTTCATTTTCGAAGGGTTTTGTTTAAGTTGGGTGCGTTGTCTTTCAATTCAAGCACTCTCACACACATTGAGCTTTCGCTCTTATTTGAAAGACCCAAGTAAGGGCCGACCTATACTATTTGGGTTTCATTTCTTGTCGTGTGAGTAAGTCTTTCAATTCAAGCACTCTCACACACATTGAGCTTTCGCTCTTATTTGAAAGACCCAAGTAAGGGCCGACCTATACTATTTGGGTTTCATTTCTTGTCGTGTGAGTAAGTCTTTCAATTCAAGCACTCTCACACACATTGAGCTTTCGCTCTTATTTGAAAGACCCAAGTAAGGGCCGACCTATACTATTTGGGTTTCATTTCATGTCGTGTGAGTAAGTCTTTCGATTCAAGCACTTTCACACACATTGAGCCTTCGCTCTTACTCCCAAGACCTTAGTAAAGGCCTTATTGCAGTTATATTTGGGTTTCATTTATGTCGTGTGGGTAGTCTTTTAATTCAAGCACTCACACACATTGAGCCTTCGCTCTTATTCCCAAGACCTTAGTCAAGGCCATACTGCAATTTATATTTGGGTTTAAATTCATGTCGTGTGTGTAAGTCTTTCAATTCAAGCACGCACCCACATTGAGCCTTCGCTCTTATTTGCAAGACCCGAGTAAGGGCTCATATACATAAGATATATACTTATTTCCCTTCGGTTATTTCCCTTCGGTTATTTCCCTTCTGTTATTTCCCTTCAGTATTGTCTTCACATTTCGGGTTTTCCCTTTGGAGTAGCGTGAGTTTGCATTGCATCTACGCCATACCACGAGGTAGGACGCATATTGCATCGAAGCAAGCCCCGCTCGAATTCGCCCATGTAGTGGAGTGTTCATAACACACAAACTAGGTGACCCAAAAAGGGATAAAAGAAAAGACTTAGGCACGTGCAAATCCACGTGATCTAAAACATGCAATCGCATCTTAAAGACCCGAAATAGACACCTCGAACCGTTTCGTAGACTTTCTCCCCAAAACTCGATTCTTGCAAAAGCGTACAGACTGACCCTTGCGCATCGGTGCAAGAAGGTCTGCGACGACAAGAGCTTACTTGCTCACAGTCGCCACGTTTAGAAGTCAGTGTTAAATATATCTTCGCTAGCTTAAGTAAGCTAGCTGGCATGCCCTATTTGTATACATAGGCCTTAGACGCACGATAAAGATCCACTCCAAGCCCCGAAAGAGGCGAAGAGGCGGGGATTTTCGTGCGTCTACAGAGATTGGCACGCCCGGTGGGACGTGAGCCTTTTCAGAAATCGAGTTTACTTGTAGAAGTCTTGCAAAAATTTTTATAAAGGTGTCGTTTTAACTTGTTTTCTTTGCTTTTACTTAGGAAATTTTGAAAAAGCTTGAAAAGCATGTCAAAATCCAATCCAAGTGAAGTGTCGAGCCAAGGCTCATGCGCATCAAGTTCTCACTCTAGGAGGATTTTCAAAAACAAAATAAAACTAGATGAAATCGAGGACTTAAGAAGGGAGTTTGAGGCCAAAATCGATGCTCTCGGCCAAGAGGCTGAAGTAGGCGATTCATGTTCATCAAACGGTGAACAAAGGCCTAAAAAGAAATCTGAAAAACCTCGCAAGCAAAAAGAGGCCTCCGTAATGGAAGGCAACCAATACCATGAGTCCTTCACACAAAAGGACCGTAAAGCCCTACAGCAGCTGCTGAAAGGGCAAAATAAAGAGAAAAGAAGCTACGCCCTGTCTGATTTCCTTCCTATGGATTACGAAACAGACAGTGACGATGAAATACCGAACTTCCATCGGTATGATGGCATGGGAGACCCTAGGTCTCACTTGCAGCTTTTCTCACGTCGAGCCCATAAGAAGAAAAAGGACTCGATGAAATGGGTGTATTGGTTCCCTCTATCCCTTAAGGGCACAACTGTCAAATGGCTGGCTTCCTACGACTTAAGCCAGTTCGCTACTTTTGAAGAGTTAGCGAACTGCTTCATGCAAAGATTTGCACACAACGTGGAAGTCACGCCAACCCTGAATACCTTAAGGGATACAAAGCAAGGCATGAACGAGGACGTGCATGCCTTCATTATAAGGTGGAGGTCTCTTTTGGGCCAAGTGCGAGAGCCTATATCCGAAGGATGCGCAGTAATGCTCATCCTGGATAATTTCAAAAGCGAGTTAAAAACCCTTCTCTCGCTCCATGAGATTTCAACTTTCCATAAGTTGATCAAAAAGGCCTCCCTTTTCGAAACCAACTTGCGAAAAGGGACATACGACCACTTATGGAAAGGAAGTGCCGTTCCCAAAACACGTGTGGAAAAGCCCATCGCATATGGGCTGCCCACAACGGACAAAGGGGCAAAGCCCCATAAAATCGCCAATGTCCGGGTGGATCCAGGCATGGCAGGCACTTCTAAAAATTTTGAAAAAATAGAAAATAAGAGAGAACGCAATTTTTCAAAACCAATTGAAAAACGGGAGTACACTCCGCTGGGGCAACCTGTGTCGGAGGTCCTAGACCTCTTACTTGCCCAGGGCATGATCGAACTCCCTGAAATCCCCGAAAGAGTCACGTCCAAAGGGGGGTATTTAAACCGATTTTGCAAGTATCATCGGCTCAAAGGCCATGATACCAAACGTTGCTTCTCTCTTCTAAATAAAATTGAGAACTTGATAGCGGAGGGCCGGCTCCAGGTCACTGCGGAACCTGAGCCACCTCAAGCTATCTTCAAGGAACCCTTTCCCAAACACGCCAGTGGCAGTGGGAAAGGAAAGGAGGTATGTACCCTCACCATTTCCAAGGAACTAGC
This sequence comes from Brasenia schreberi, assembly GCA_036023115.1. Lineage (NCBI taxonomy): Eukaryota > Viridiplantae > Streptophyta > Magnoliopsida > Nymphaeales > Cabombaceae > Brasenia > Brasenia schreberi. The sequence continues at coordinate 3,785,895 of JAYKKT010000079.1, forward strand.
GCAAAAGCCCGAACCTGGTCGACCTGCTTGTGCGCCCATCCTTGTATTATACAAGAGGCCCGCCCAAGTCGTCATTCGGGGATCACCAAAAATGGAAATCCCGGCAAAGCCAGTTGTTAAAATCCAAGGTTCTCCTCAGCTCATCCTTAGAGCCAAGTTTAGCGCGAACCCTAGGCTGGTCGTGGGGGAAGTCACTAGATCAGGGAGGATCTACCAACCCCCGCACCTTCAAGGTGCTCAAAAGGTGGTCAGTGTGCCTGGCCCCTCAAAAGCATGTATATCTAGTGGTCTGCCAAAAGCAGATAAGGACAAAATCATCCTAAATCCTTATGATTTCGAAAACCACCTTTCAAAGATTCCTATTCACATGTCTATCCTAGAGCTTATCAAAACCTCGCCTAGGCATAGACTTGTCTTAGAGAAAATTCTAGAAAGGGCCAAGGTTGATTTGAACATAAGTCCGGAATCCTTGTCTGCCCAAGTGGCTTTATTAGGAGCAAAATCGCCCATCACCTTTTCGGAAGATGATGTAGATAGACCCCACGAAACCCATAACCAGGCCCCGCACATCGAGGTGGTTCTAAACAACCACTCTCTGGACAGGTGCCTAGTCGATGGTGGAGGAGGGCTCAACATCCTTCCACTTCACGTGGCGTACAAAATCGGAGTCACCTTGACTTCAGTGAACCCAAGCCCCATCGTTATCACTGGATACGATGGGAATGCGTCTAGACCTTTAGGATCCATCGAACTCCCAATGGAAACGGGAGGGATCGAACACACGGGGGTGTTCCATGTCTTGGACATCCACCCCCATTATAACCTGTTGCTGGGAAGACCCTGGATACACAGTTTGTGCACTGTGCCATCCACCTTCCACAAGTGTGTCAAGATCCCTTTTAGGGACCAGGTCGTAGTGATCCTAGGTGAGAGTCACCCACAACTTCAGGGGATCATAAACTCCCCTTGTTTATCGAGCTCCCAGGCCCATGAGGCTAACCTGGGGCAAATTATGGTTGAGCCACCTCGGCTCATGTTGAACAACCCTAGGAAGGTTGTATGTGTGAAGGGGCCGCCTAAAGCAGGCCCCCTCCCGACTCTAATCCTCCTAGGAAAACCCAAGCGTTCCCTATTTCCAAAACCCCTGGACAAAAGGCCATACGAGCCTAATATGGACGATAGCATGTTCCAAGACCATGACTTGTATCCCATCTTTTCAAAAAACAAAAGGTCGTGGAACATGTTATTAAACATGGGCTACACGCCCTACAAAAGTCTAGGGGCACAAAACCAGGGTTTCCTAGAGCCCATCCTTCCTAGGGCCAACCCAAGCCGATATGGGATCGGCTATACTCCCCAAATACCGCCGGAGCCACCCCCTGTGACCACCTGGGTCAAGGGTGCCCCGGAGCCTGTCTTAGAAGAGACCTACGGTTTAGACCTCCTATTCCGAGTCTAACCCGTAGTGTTTTCCCTTTGTAGGTATGACGGAAGATCCCTTTTTCTAAAAATACCAAAAACATTTGAAAACTTAAAATCAAAAAAATCAAAAAACAAGAAAAACCAAAAACAATGGAAAAACAAAAACTCGAAAAAAGTGTGCTTTGTATAGTTCCCAAAGTTCTTGTTTTACAAAAACCCAAAAAAATCGAAAATTTGGAAAATACCAAAAAGATTTTGTATATAAATGCTCCTGGTATGACTTTGGCGAAAGAAAAGGATTTCGAAAGAAACGTCGTCTGCATAGCCAGACCAAAAATTTCGAAATCACTTGAAAATCCAAGTACAAAACCAGGTTATTTTGAAAACCACGCATCAAGTTCCCTCGGGTCTAAAGCCCACGAGAATGATCAAAGCCCAGAAGTGGATCCCCTTGAGGAAGATCCCACTTCTGAGCTCCCAGAGTTTCATAGAATTCTCGATTTTGAAAGACCTTCCCAAATAGTAGGAGGAGATTTCGTAGAGGTGAACCTAGGGGATGATTCCAATCCCAAAACCATCAAAATAGGCACATGCTTGCATAAAACTGAAAAGTTAGCATTCATTACATTTCTACGAACCTATTTAGATGTGTTTGCATGGACGTATGAAGACATGCCGGGCATAGATCCCAGCATAGTCGAGCATCGTCTTCCCTTAGATATAGGTGTAAGACCAATAAAGCAGAAGCTTAGGAAAATACACCCGAATGTACACACGCAAGTCAAAGAGGGTTTAGAAGATCTGCTAAAAGCCGTATTTATAAAACCCATTGCGTATTCTGATTGGTTGTCAAATATCGTTGTAGTTCGAAAAACCAATGGGAAAATTCGAATATGCATCGATTTTAGAAACCTGAATAAAGCCACTCCAAAGGATAATTATCCTTTACCAAACATAGATTTGATAGTCGATAGTACTGCAAATCATGAAATGTTTTCATTTATGGATGGCTATTCAGGCTACAATCAAATCAAACTAAATCCACGAGATCAGGGTAAGACCGCCTTCACAACCCCATGGGGCACGTACTGCTATACAGTCATGCCCTTTGGTTTGAAAAATGCCGGCGCAACATACCAACGAGCCATGAACACGATCTTCCATGATCAAATTCATGAGCTTGTAGAAGTGTATGTAGATGATCTCTTGGCAAAATCCAAAACCCGATGCACCCATATCGAATGTTTACAAAAGATTTTCGAAAGGCTTAGGCTTTACAAAGTAAAGCTAAACCCTCAAAAATGTGTGTTCGGGGTAGAATCAGGGAAGCTTCTAGGCTTTATGGTGAGCCAAAGGGGAATAGAAGTCGACCCCTCTAAGTGTCGAGCCATCATAGACATGGCTCCACCCTCCAATCTCACCCAAGTCCGTAGCCTCCAGGGTCGATTACAATCTGTGCGCCGATTCATATCGAATCTGGCAAACTAGATGCGAACCCTTCAACAAACTGTTGAGGAAGGGTACGAAATTCTTATGGGATGACGAATGCCAAAAGTCCTTCGAGAGACTAAAGGCATACTTGGTTAATCCCCCTGTTTTGAATCCTCCAAAACAAGGAAAACCGCTTTTATTATACATCTCCGTGCATGTAAACGCTTTAGGAGCCCTGTTGGCTCAATACGAGGATGACACCCATAAGGAGTATGCCATCTACTATATTTCAAAAACTCTCTTGGCTTATGAACGAAATTATCAAGCCATGGAGAAGACGTGCTTGGCCCTAGTTTGGGCCTGCCAGAAATTCATACACTATTTCCTAGATCATGAGATCTGGATAGTGTCCAAGCTTGATCCAATCAAGCACTTGTTCGAAAAACCCATTCTCACGGGTAGATTGGGCAAATGGCAACTCCTTCTAATGGAGTATGATCTGAAATACCATCACCAGATCTCCATTAAGGGGCAAGCCCTAGCAGATTACGTGGCTGACTTCCCCTTGGAGGACACATATCCCACTCTTGTCGAAATGCCTGATGAAGGCATATTGCAAAACCATTTTCAAAACCACATTTTGGCAAATTCTTTCGAAAACCAAGTGTGGAAGATGCACTTCGACGGGGTACAAAACCAACGAGGGGCTGGTGCCGGGATCATCCTAATCTCCCCTGAAAAGGGCGAGATTCCCATAGCAGTCCGCTTAGATTTCGAATATTCCAACAACGTAGCTGAGTATGAAGCACTCATACAAGGCTTAAGGATTTCGAAAACTCTAGGGGCATCATGCATCGAGGTCTTTGGAGATTCGCTCCTTGTCATAAACCAGGTTTTAAAAATTTGGCAAGTACGTAATGAGAAACTACTTCCATATCACGAGTTGGCCACTCGATTGGTCCAATCCTTCCAATCGTGTAAGCTCACACACGTGGGAAGAGAGGACAATGGCATCGCCGATGCCCTCTCTTCCTTGGGTTCAGCCCTGAAGGTCGATCCCATTTCAGGGACCAGATCTTTGGAAATATGGCATGTGCCCCATCCATCCACACACGACTTAGATATTTGCCAAAACAACCCAGAGTCTATTGAAAAACCCTGGTTCTATGACATAAAACAATTTTTAGAAAATGGGGGATTCACCGAGGATGCCACATCCAAAGATAGGGCATTCATTCGTAAAATTTTGACCCGATACACCATTCTGGGTGAGGTCTTATACAAAAAGAGTTTTACCGGCATTCTGCTTAGGTGTATCGACCTAGAGGAGGCTAGGATAGTGATGCACGAGTTCCACGATGGAGAATGTGGAGGTCATGTTAATGCCAACATGATGGCGATGAAAATACTTAGAGGGGGTTATTTTTGGTCCACCCTGAAAAAGGATTGTCACGATCATGTTAGGAAGTGTCATCCATGTCAAGTGCATGGGCACGCCATTCATATCCCTTCATCTGCATTGCATTCCGTGGTCAGCCCCTGGCCATTTACCATGTGGGCGTTTGACATTGTAGGCCCCATATTTCCAAAGGCCTCGAATGGGCATCGTTTTATTTTAGCAGCCACGGAGTATTTCTCCAAGTGGGTGGAAGCCATTTTCCTAACGAATGTAGTGGGGCAACATGTGGTGGCTTTCATCTGGAGGAATATCTTGGCTCGATTTGGGGTTCCACGAGACCTTGTGTCTGATAATGGTACCCCATTCAAGAACGAGCGGATGGTTAAGTTGTGCAACACGTATGGCATAACTCACCACTTCTCCTCGCCCTACTACCCTCAAGGCAACGGCCAAGCCGAAGCCACAAACAAGACTCTCATTGGTATCATTGAGAAAACCTTAGAGAAGGGTAGGAGGTGGCATGAGAAGCTGGATGAAGCCTTATGGGCTTATAGGACTTCCATCCGGACTCCCACGAATGCCACACCATTCGAATTGGTCTATGGCACAAACGCCATTCTTCCCATTCATACCCAACTGCATTCATTCCATACATCCATTGCACTCGACCTCCCCCTAGAGACGCTTCAGCATGCTAGGATGGCCGAGCTAGATTTGCTAGATGAGAGGCGACTCCTTGCCATGGATCATGCTCGTGCATACCGGCAAAGGATAGCCCGACATTATACCAAACACATGAGACCTCGCCACTTTGAAGTGGGAGATCTGGTCTTAAAAACCATCCACCATCGTGGCCCACACCCCCTAGGCAAGTGGCGCCCCAACTGGGATGGACCCTATGTTGTACGAGCAACCACTACGAACAATTCGTATTGGTTGATCGATGTAGAAGGTAGGAATTTAGCAGATCCTATCAATATTCAATACTTAAAGAAGTATCATGTGTAGGATCTGGATTAAATTCCAGTTTTTGAAAATTTGAGAGGGATAGCTGCCCTGAGACGTGTAAATAAGGTGCAAAGGCGAACTCGTGTGACCCTAAGTGAGAGAATTCGCACTTGTGAAAGAGTGGAGTTTTCAAAATCGTGGTTGCATTTCAAAATCCTTCTTCTTACAAAGAAAGGCCTAGTTCAACATAGCAAGATACTTGCAAGTAGTACGTGCTATTTCTAAATAGGCTGATCTGGAATGGATCGAGTGTAGGCTTGGGATAAGTCCTCCCCTCTTCTCTTCTCCTTCCAAAAGGAAAACAAAGGCCCAAATCAAAAGGGAATTTCCCATTTAAAGTCTCTTTCCAAAAGAAAGAAACCAGACTTCAAAAAGAAAAATCGATTCTCTTATAAAAAAGAGGGATTAAAGAAAAAATACTCCCAAAGGGAGACCCTCTAGGAAAAAAAGGAAAAAGAGGCCAAAAAGCTCAAAAAGAGCAGTTTTCTGCCTTCTATGCCTTAAACCACGGGACGCTTCAGAAGGGACCGTGGTATCTCTTTCCCATCCCTGGCTTATCCCAAGCTAAAGCATGGTTAATTTCGAGGAATCCTAAAGTAAAAATAGGATTTACTTACTTGAATTTCATCTTGTTTGAGAATTCGACGTTTCGAGTAAGGCGCAGGAATTTGAAATGAAGCTTGTTTTCTTATAAAAACCTCCGCTAAATAAGCGAGTGTTAAGACTCAAACAAGGGCAAGCACGAAGAGCTCGAGATCCTTAGGATCGAGACTCAAGACAGTTGTCCCGTTTGTAAATAGTTTTGTAAATAAGTTTTGAAAACCGAACATCAAACAGCATAGGATTTGCTCACTTGGAGCAATAGACCTTGTCAGTCTCTAGAGTTCGACCACATCTGGTCTCTGGGAGGTCGCCACTCTTGGCACCACACCCATGTCATTTGCATTCCACGCATGGTACTTGCATGAACATGATCCCATTTAGGACCAGATTCCATAAGTGAACCCTTTGGCGTGATATCTCCTCCTACCAGAGTTTGTAAAATTAAGATTTTGCTAAAATGGGACGATCCCATATTCTTCGTGGCTAGATCTAGGGAGACATTAAAAGGGGTGTTTGTTATCTTTGCCCTTATCCAAATCGATTTGGACAAGGCCAAAGAGGGGCATCTGTAAACACCCCGAAATCCCACGAATTTCTCAAAATCCATCTAGTTTTATACAAGCAGCCCCAAAGGGCCATTTTGAGTCTGGAAACCCAGGAGCCTTCCAGACAACCTTGTATATATGTTTTAAACTTTATCTTTCTAAAACATATAATATGGCTTTTGAAAACCCTTTTAAAACATGTTTTGAAACCCCGAAGTGGCTTGGCCCGATCAAGACAGGACCAGGAGAGCCAAGAAGAGCCCGGAACTGGAGCACCTGTCGAGCCCGGCGCAGCAACTCTTGTATTTGATTCACATCCCAGGATCTCGAACGTCCAAGACCCTATTCTTATCAAAATAGCATTTGAAGTCATCTCCGGAAGGCAGAAATGGAGGCGGACGACTATGTTGGCGAAGACCCAACGCAGACGGAGTACTGATGCTGTCAGAAAGCGCACGAATCGTCCGTTTCGAATCCAGCTCGAAGGAGTCAGAGTTCAGTTTGGATTGGATCTGGACCATATATATCCAGATTCCAATCCAAACCCATATGTGGACTTGGATTTGGATTTGGATCCAGAGATCCAATCCAATATCCATATCCATGGCCCACATTACCTTCTCATAAATGGAGGTGGGGCCCACTTGAGATTCACGTGGGATATTGGGCATGAGAGAGAGTGGGGTGAAAAATATCAAGAGTGTTGTATTAAGCTTGACTTGTGTGTCAAGTTTGGGTTAATCATGTGGGTTAGCCTAATTGAGTGGGTTTAAGCTTGTAATTAGCTAAAACCTAACCTAGGGCTGCACCAACATGGGGTGATCAAGGTCTATGGGCCATGCTAAGGGAGCTCCTTCACCTAAACCTAGCCCAAAATGCCTAAACCTAACCCAAACCCCTAATCCACCCCTAATCTGAGCCTAATCACCTAACCCAATTCCCTAATCCCGTCCTAATCCAAACCTAATCACCTAACCCACTTCCCTAATCCTTCCCTAAACCTAGATTAATTTCCCTAATCCTAGCCTAAACCTAGCCTAATCACCTAACCTAGCTCACTAAACCTCACCCTAAAACCCAACCACCTAACCTAGCCCTAAACCCCTAAACCACCCTTAGCCCACGATTTACCCAAACCCCTAGTTTTAAAATATCTGGCCCAACCTTTTCCAGCCCACCTTATCTACATACCACCCTACCTAAACCACCTAACCACTACCCACAGCCCAGCCCTAACCGACCTACCCATCCCCATTTAAACCCCCCTCCTTGTGGGCGGGTTCTCCAAGTGGGAACCACTACCTCACCCAGCCGGGCCCTCTCCTTCTCCCTTCTCTCACCCAGTCGAGACGACTCCCCACCTTGGCCTGCTCCAGCTGCTCCACCAGCCGCCACCTGCTCCGCCACCTTCCCTCTTCCATCCACCACCACCACCCCTCAGCCGGACGCCACCACCTCCACCCAACCGAACCAGCCGACAGCCACCTGCCCGCCACCTTCCCACTTCATCCGCCACCTCTCCCCATTCGGTAAGTACCCCAAACTCCCTCAAGGCCCCTCTCTACCACCTCTCCACTCTTAGCCACCCATCCTACCTTCATCTCAGCCCTTTTGCCGCCACCACCTAAACCTAGCCGAACCTAGTATAACCCAAGCTGCCGGCCACTACCTAGCTATCATGTCCCATTCGGCTTTCCCCTAGGTGTCCTACTCGGCCCTCCCACCAGCTCACCTCTTAGGTCCAATTTCCCTAAACTCCCAACTCCCCTAGTGACCCTAAGAACCCACTCATTCAGCCATTTAAACCCCTTACCTTGAGGCGCCATCTACTTGCCGCCGGCCACCTCCGAGGCGCCTATCCCGCGCCCCACTTGCAGCCGGCCAGCACCCTTGATCACCTACCTTCGCGGAGCTCCCGTTTGCAGCCCAAGGCCAAGCCCACGCTCAAGCAAGACCTCTACGGACCAGCTACTCGTAAGTGTCTAAACTCGGTCTTTAGTCGTACACTTGCTTGAAATTCAATTTGATACGGGGTTGTAATAACGGAGCATAGTCTCCCCCCGCTTGTAATAACGTGGCTTGGCACAACCACACACGTGCACTCTCTTAGTCGTGCACAATTTTGAACACACACGGGCCTAATCAGCCCCTAATATATAAGTGTATATATACTTTCATTTTTGAAGGGTTTTGTTTAAGTTGGGTGCGTTGTCTTTCAATTCAAGCACTCTCACACACATTGAGCTTTCGCTCTTATTTGAAAGACCCAAGTAAGGGCCGACCTATACTATTTGGGTTTCATTTCTTGTCGTGTGAGTAAGTCTTTCAATTCAAGCACTCTCACACACATTGAGCTTTCACTCTTATTTGAAAGACCCAAGTAAGGGCCGACCTATACTATTTGGGTTTCATTTCTTGTCGTGTGAGTAAGTCTTTCAATTCAAGCACTCTCACACACATTGAGCTTTCGCTCTTATTTGAAAGACCCAAGTAAGGGCCGACCTATACTATTTGGGTTTCATTTCATGTCGTGTGAGTAAGTCTTTCGATTCAAGCACTTTCACACACATTGAGCCTCCGCTCTTACTCCCAAGACCTTAGTAAAGGCCTTATTGCAGTTATATTTGGGTTTCATTTATGTCGTGTGGGTAGTCTTTTAATTCAAGCACTCACACACATTGAGCCTTCGCTCTTATTCCCAAGACCTTAGTCAAGGCCATACTGCAATTTATATTTGGGTTTAAATTCATGTCGTGTGTGTAAGTCTTTCAATTCAAGCACGCACCCACATTGAGCCTTCGCTCTTATTTGCAAGACCCGAGTAAGGGCTCATATACATAAGATATATACTTATTTCCCTTCGGTTATTTCCCTTCGGTTATTTCCCTTCTGTTATTTCCCTTCAGTATTGTCTTTACATTTCGGGTTTTCCCTTTGGAGTAGCGTGAGTTTGCATTGCATCTACGCCATACCACGAGGTAGGACGCATATTGCATCGAAGCAAGCCCCGCTCGAATTCGCCCATGTAGTGGAGTGTTCATAACACACAAACTAGGCGACCCAAAAAGGGATAAAAGAAAAGACTTAGGCACGTGCAAATCCACGTGATCTAAAACATGCAATCGCATCTTAAAGACCCGAAATAGACACCTCGAACCGTTTCGTAGACTTTCTCCCCAAAACTCGATTCTTGCAAAAGCGTACAGACTGACCCTTGCGCATCGGTGCAAGAAGGTCTGCGACGACAAGAGCTTACTTGCTCACAGTCGCCACGTTTAGAAGTCAGTGTTAAATATATCTTCGCTAGCTTAAGTAAGCTAGCTGGCACGCCCTATTTGTATACATAGGCCTTAGACGCACGATAAAGATCCACTCCAAGCCCCGAAAGAGGCGAAGAGGCGGGGATTTTCGCGCGTCTACATTGATGCCCCTAGAGTTTTCGAAATCCTTAAGCCTTGTATGAGTGCTTCATACTCAGCTACGTTGTTGGAACATTCGAAATCTAAGTGGACTGCTATGGGAATCTCACCCTTTTCAGGGGACATTAGGATGACCCCGGCACCAGCCCCTCGTTGGTTTCGTGCCCCATCGAAGTGCATCTTCCACACTTGGTTTTCGAAAGAATTGGCCAAAATGTGGTTTTGAAAATGGTTTTGCAATATGCCTTCATCAGGCATTTCAACAAGAGTGGGATATGCGTCCTCTAAGGGGAATTCAGCCATGTAATCTGCTAGGGCTTGCCCCTTAATAGAGATCTGGTGATGGTATTTCAGATCATACTCCATTAGAAGGAGTTGCCATTTGCCCAATCTACCCGTGAGAATGGGTTTTTCGAACAAATGCTTGATTGGATCAAGCTTGGACACTATCCAAATCTCATGATCTAGAAAATAGTGTCTGAACTTCTGGCAGGCCCAGACTAGGGCCAAGCACGTCTTCTCCATGGCTTGATAATTTCGTTCATAAGCCAAGAGGGTTTTCGAAATATAGTAGATGGCATACTCCTTATGGGTGTCATCCTCGTATTGAGCCAACAGGGCTCCTAAAGCATTTACATGCACAGAGATGTATAATAAAAGCGGTTTTCCTTGCTTTGGAGGATTCAAAACAAGGGGATTAACCAAGTATGCCTTCAGTCTCTCAAAGGACTTCTGGCATTCGTCATCCCATAAGAATTTCGTACCCTTCCTCAACAGTTTGTTGAAGGGTTCACATCTAGTTGCCAGATTCGATATGAATCGGCGAACGGATTGTAATCGACCCTGGAGGCTACGGATTTGGGTGAGATTGGAGGGTGGAGCCATGTCTATGATGGCTCGACACTTAGAGGGGTCGACTTCTATTCCCCTTTGGCTCACCATAAAGCCTAGAAGCTTCCCTGATTCTACCCCGAACACACATTTTTGAGGGTTTAGCTTTACTTTGTAAAGCCTAAGCCTTTCGAAAATCTTTTGTAAACATTCGATATGGGTGCATCGGGTTTTGGATTTCTCCAAGAGATCATCTACATACACTTCTACAAGCTCATGAATTTGATCATAGAAGATCGTGTTCATGGCTCGTTGGTATGTCGCGCCGGCATGACTGTATAGCAGTACGTGCCCCATGGGGTTGTGAAGGCGGTCTTACCCTGATCTCGTGGGCTTAGCTTGATTTGATTATAGCCTTAATAGCCATCCATGAATGAAAACATTTCATGATTTGCAGTACTATCGACTATCAAATCTATGTTTGGTAAAGGATAATTATCCTTTGGAGTGGCTTTATTCAGGTTTCTAAAATCGATGCATATTCGAATTTTCCCATTGGTTTTTCGAACCACAACGATATTTGACAACCAATCAGAATACGCAATGGGTTTTATAAATCCGGCTTTTAGCAGATCTTCTAAACCCTCTTTGACTTGCGTGTGTACATTCGGGTGTATTTTCCTAAGCTTCTGCTTTATTGGTTACCTGTATCTAAGGGAAGACGATGCTCGACTATGCTGGGATCTATGCCCGGCATGTCTTCATACGTCCATGCAAACACATCTAAATAGGTTCGTAGAAATGCAATGAATGCTAACTTTTCAGTTTCATGCAAGCATGCGCCTATTTTGATGGTTTTGGGATTGGAATCATCCCCTAGGTTCACCTCTACGAAATCTCCTCCTACTGATTGGGAAGGTCTTTCAAAATCGAGAATTCTATGAAATTCTGGGAGCTCAGAAGTGGAATCTTCCTCAAGGGGATCCACTTCTGGGCTTTGATCATTCTCGTGGGCTATAGACCCGAGGGAACTTGATGCGTGGTTTTCAAAATAACCTGGTTTTGTACTTGGATTTTCAAGTGATTTCGAAATTTTTGGTATGGCTATGCAGACGACGTTTCTTTCAAAATCCTTTTCTTTCGCCAAAGTCATACCAGGAGCAGCTATGTATAAAATCTTTTTGGTATTTTCCAAATTTTCGATTTTTTTGGGTTTTTGTAAAACAAGAACTTTGGGAACTATACAAAGCACTCTTTTTTCGAGTTTTTGTTTTTCCATTGTTTTTGGTTTTTCTTGTTTTTCGATTTTTTTGATTTTAAGCTTTTCCAATATTTTTGTATTTTTTAGAAAAGGGGTCTTCCGTCATACCTACAAAGGGAAAACACTACGGGTTAGACTCGGAATAGGAGATCTAAATCGTAGGTCTCTTCTAAGGCAGGCTCCGGGGCACCCTTGACCTAGGTGGTCACAGGGGGTGGCTCCGGCGGTATTCGGGGAGTATAGCCGATCCCATATCGGCTTGGTTTGGCCCTAGGAAGGATGGGCTCTAGGAGACCCTGGTTCTGCGCCCCTAGACTCTTGTAGGGCGTGTAGCCCATGTTCAACAACATGTTCCACGACTTTTTGTTTTTTGAAAAAGTTGGATACAAGTCGGGGTCCTGGAACATGCTATCGTCCATATTAGGCTCGTATGGCCTCTTGTCCAGGGGCTTTGGAAATAGGGAACGCTTGGGTTTTCCTAGGAGGATTAAAGTCGGGAGGGGGCCTGCTTTGGGCGGCCCCTTCACACATACAACCTTCTTAGGGTTGTTCAACACGAGCCGAGGTGGCTCAACCATAATTTGCCCCAGGTTAGCCTCATGGGCCTGGGAGCTTGATAAAAAAGGGGAGTTTATGACCCCCTGAAGCTGTGGGTGACTCTCACCTAGGATCACTACGACCTATTCCCTAAAAGGGATCTTGACACACCTGTGGAAGGTGGATGGCACAGCGCACAAACTGTGTATCCAGGGCCTTCCCAGCAACTGGTTATAATGGGGGTGGATGTCCAAGACATGGAACACCCCCGTGTGTTCGATCCCTCCCGTTTCCATTGGGAGTTCGATGGATCCTAAAGGTCTAGACGCATTCCCATCGTATCCAGTGATAACGATGGGGCTTGGGTTCACTGAAGTCAAGGTGACTCTGATTTTGTACGCCACATGAAGTGGAAGGATGTTGAGCCCTCCTCCACCATCGACTAGGCACCTGTCCAGAGAGTGGTTGTTTAGAACCACCTCGATATGCAGGGCCTGGTTATGGGTTTCGTAGTGTCTATCTACATCATCTTCCGAAAAAGTGATGGGCGATTTTGCTCCTAATAAAGCCACTTGGGCAGACAAGGATTCCGGACTTATGTTCGAATCAACCTTGGCCCTTTGTAGAATTTTCTCTAATACAAGTCTATGCCTAGGCGAGGTTTTTATAAGCTCTAGGATAGACATGTGAATAGGAATCTTTGAAAGGTGGTCTTCGAAATCATAAGGATTTAGGATGGCTTTGTCCTTATCTGCTTTTGGCAGACCACTAGGGATACATGCTTTTGAGGGGCCAGGCACACTGACCACCTTTTGAGCACCTTGAAGGTGTGGGGGTTGATAGATCCTCCCGGATCTAGTGACTTCCCCCACGACCAGCCTAGGGTTCGCGCTAAACCTGGCTCTAAGGATGAGATGAGGAGAACCTTGGATTTTTAAGACTGGTTTTACCGGGGTTTCCACTTTTGGTGGTCCCCGAATGACGACTTGGGCGGGCCTCTTGTATAGTACAAGGATGGGCGTACAAGTAGGTCTACCAGGTTCTGGCTTTCACGCTAGTTCCTTGGAAATGGTGAGGGTACATACCTCCTTTCCTTTCTCACTACCACTGGCGTGTTTGGGAAAGGGTTCCTTGAAGATAGCTTGAGGTGGCTCAGGTTCCGCAGTGACCTGGAGCCGGCCTTCTGCTATCAAGTTCTCAATTTTATTTAAGAGAGAGAAGCAGCATTTGGTATCATGGCCTTTGAGCTGATGATACTTACAAAATCGGTTTAAATACCCCCCTTTGGAAGTGACTCCTTCGGGGATTTCAGGGAGTTCTATCATGCCCTGGGCAAGTAAGAGGTCTAGGACCTCCGACACAGGTTGCCCCAGCGGAGTATACTCCCGTTTTTCAACCGGTTTTTGAAAATTGCGTTCCCTCTTATTTTCTAATTTTTCAAAATTTTTGGAAGTGCCCGCCATGCCTGGATCCACCCGGACATTGGCGATTTTATGGGGCTTTGGCCCTTTGTCTGTCGTGGGCAGCCCATATGTGATGGGCTTTTCCAAACGGGTTTTTGGAACGGCACTTCCTTTCCATAAGTGATCGTATGTCCCTTTTCGCAAGTTGGTTTCGAAAAGGGAGGCCTTTTTGATCAACTTATGGAAAGTTGAAATCTCATGGAGCGAGAGAAGGGTTTTTAATTCGCTTTTAAAATTATCCAGGATGAGCATTACTGTGCATCCTTCGGATATGGGCTCTCGCACTTGGCCCAAAAGCGACCTCCATCTTATAATGAAGGCATGCACATCTTCGTTCATGCCTTGCTTTGTATCCCTTAAGGTATTTAGGGTTGGCATGACTTCTACATTGTGTGCAAATCTTTGCATGAAGCAGTTCGCTAACTCTTCAAAAGTAGCGAACTAGCTTAAGTCGTAGGAAGCCAGCCATTTGGCAGCTGTGCCTTTAAGGGATAAAGGGAAACAATACACCCATTTCATCGAGTCCTTTTTCTTCTTATGGGCTCGACGTGAGAAAAGCTACAAGTGAGACCTAGGGTCTCCCATGCCATCATACCGATGGAAGTTCGGTATTTCATCATCACTGTCTGTTTCGTAATCCATAGGAAGGAAATCAGACAGGGCGTAGTTTCTTTTCTCTTTATTCTGCCCTTTCAGCAACTACTGTAGGGCTTTACGGTCCTTTTGTGTGAAGGACTCGTGGTATTGGTTGCCTTCCATTACGGAGGCCTCTTTGTGCTTGCGAGGTTTTTCAGATTTCTTTTTAGGTCTTTGTTCACCGTTCGATGAACATGAATCGCCTACTTTAGCCTCTTGGCTGAGAGCATCGATTTTGGCCTCAAACTCCCTTCTCAAGTCCTCGATTTCATCTAGTTTTATTTTGTTTTTGAAAATCCTCCTAGAGTGAGAACTTGATGCGCATGAGCCTTGGCTCGACACTTCACTTGGATTGGATTTTGACATGCTTTTCAAGCGTTTTCAAAAAATGTCCTAAGTATAAGCAAAGACAACAAGTTAAAATGACACCTTTTTACAAAATTTTCGCAAGACTCCTTAAAAAAACTCGATTTTTTGAAAGGCTCAAGTCCCACCAGGCGTGCCAATCTCTGTAGACGCGCGAAAATCCCCACCTCTTGCCTTTTCAGGGCTTGGAGCGGATCCTCTCGTATGTCTAAGGCCTATGTATGCAAATAGGGCGTGCCAGCTAGCTTACCTAAGCTAGCGAAGATATTTTTAACACTGACTTCTAAACGTGGTGACTGTGAGCAAGTAAGCTCTTGTCGTCGCAGACCTTCTTGCACCGATGCGCAAGGGTCAGTCTGTACGCTTTGCAAAAATCGAGTTTTGGAGAGAAAGTCTACGAAGCGGTTTGAGGTGTCTATTTCGGGTTTTTAAAATGCGATTGCATGTTTTAGATCACGTGGATTTGCACGTGCCTAAGTCTTTTCTTTTATCCCTTTTCGGGCCACCTAGTTTGTGTGTTATGAACACTCCACTACATGGGCGAATTCGAGTGGGGCTTGCTTCGATGCAATATGTGTCCTACCTCGTGGTATGGCGTAGATGCAATGCAAACTCATGCTACTCCAAAGGGAAAACCCGAAATGTAAAGACAATACTGAAGGGAAATAACCGAAGGGAAATAACCGAAGGGAGATATGTATATAGATTATGTATATGAGCCCTTACTCGGGTCTTGCAAATAAGAGCGAAGGCTCAATGTGGGTGTGTGCTTGAATTGAAAGACTTACACACACGACATGAAATTAAACCCAAATATAAATTGTAGTATGGCCTTGACTAAGGTCTTGGGAGTAAGAGCGAAGGCTCAATGTGTGTGAGAGTGCTTGAATTGAAGTACTACACACACGACATAAATGAAACCCAAATATAACTGCAATAAGGCCTTTACTAAGGTCTTGGGAATAAGAGCGAAGGCTCAATGTGTGTGAGAGTGCTTGAATTGCAAGACGACGCACCCAACTTAAGCAAAAACCCTTCGAAAATGAAAGTATATATATCTACTTATGTATTAGGGGCTGATTAGGCCCGTGTGTGTCCAAAATTGTGCACAACTAAGAGAGTGCACGTGTGTGGGTGTGCCAAACCACGTTATTACAAGCGGGGGGAGACTATGCTCCGTTATTACAACCCCGTATCAAATTGAATCTCAAGCAAGTATACAACTAAAGACCGAGTTAGGCACTTACTAGTAGCTGGTCCGTAGAGGCCTTGCTTGAGCGTGGGCTTGGCCTTCGCCTTGGGCTGCAAACGGGAGCTCCGCGAGGGTGAGCGACAAAGGGTGTTGGCCGGCTGCAAATGGGGTGCCGGATAGACGCCTTGAAGATGGCCGACTGCAAGTGGGTGTCGCCTTGATATAGGGAATTAAAGGGGCTGGGCCAAGTGAATATGTAGGGTCACGAATGGAGAGTATAGAGTGTTAGGGAATATGGACCTAAGGGGAGTTTAAGGGAAGGCCGAATGGGAGTCTTAGGGGAATGTGGTGGTAGTGGGCTGCTAGGATGACTAGGTTCGGCTGAGTGAGAAGGGTGTCAGCAAAGGGGAATCGCTGGTGGTAGGGTGTTGTGGTAGGGTTTAGGTGGCTGAGAGTGGAGAGGGAGTAGAGAAGGTGAGACGAAGTAAAGGGGTACTAACCGAATGGAATGAAGATGGCCCTCGGCTGGAAAGAAGCTGGGCAGGTAGTGAGGCTCGGCCGGGAGGTGGTGGAGATGGTGGTGCAAGTGGTGGTGGGATGGAGGGATGGTGGTGGTGCAGGCGGAGCAGGTGGAGCAGGTTCGGCTGGGCTGGGAAGTGGGGGCTCGGCTGGGCTTGGGGAGGGCGGCCAGATAGGAAAACCCGCCCCCAAGGGGGGGGGTTTATATAGGGATGGGTAGGTCGGTTAGGGCTGGGTTTGGGGTAGTGGTTAGGTGGTTTAGGTAGGGTGGTATGAAGATAAGGTGGGCTGGAAAGGGTAGGGCCAGATATTTTAAAAACTAGTGGTTTGGGTAGATTGTGGGCTAGGGGTGGTTTAGGGGTTTAGGGCTAGGTTAGGTGGTTGGGTTCTAGGGTGAGGTTTAGTGAGCTAGGTTAGGTGATTAGGCTAGGTTTAGGCTAGGTTTAGGGAAATTAACCTAGGTTTAGAGAAGGATTAGGGAAGTGGGTTAGGTGATTAGGTTGGGATTAGGCCGGGATTAGGGAAGTGGGTTAGGTGATTAGGCTCAGATTAGGGGTGGATTAGGGTGGTAGGCTAGGATTAGGTGTTTTGGGTTAGGTTTAGGTGAAGGAGCTCCCTTTGCATGGCCCATAGACCTTAACCACCTCATGTTGGTGCAGCCCTAGGTTAGGTTTTGGCTAATTACAAGCTTAAACCCACTCAATTAGGCTAACCCACATGATTAACCCCAAACTTGACACACAAGTCAAGCTTAATTACAACACTCTTGATATTATCCATCCCCACTCTCTCTCATGCCCCTAATCCCACGTGAATTTCAAGTGGGCCCCACCTCCATTTATGAGAAGGTGATGTGGGCCATGGATATGGGTATTGGATTGGATCTCTGGATCCAAATCCAAATCCAAGTCAACACATGGGTTTGGATTGAGATCTGGATATATATGGTCCAGATCCAATCCAAACTGAACTCTGACTCCTTCAAGCTGGGTTCAAAACGGACGATTTGTGCGGGGCCTAACAGCATCAGTACTCCGTTTGCGTTGGGTCTTCGCCAACATGGTCGTCCGCCTCCGTTTCTGCCTTCCGGAGATGACTTCAAATGACATTTTGATAATAACAGGGTCTTGGACGTTCGAGATCCTGAGGGTATGGATGTGATACGAGAGTTGCTGTGCCGGGCTTGACATGTGCTCCGGTTTCGGGCTCTCTTTGACTTTGCTGGTCCTGTCTTGATTAGGCCAAGCTGCTTTGGGGTTTCAAAAATGTGTTTTAAAAGGTTTTCAAAAGCTATATTACATATTTTTGAAATACAGAGTTTAAAACATATGTACAGGGTTGCCTGGAAGGCTCTTGGTTTTCCAGACTCAAAAATGGCCCTTTGGGGCTGCTTGTACAAAACCAGGTTTGTTTAAGAAATTCGTGGGATTTCGGGGTGTTTACAATCCCACTTGGGGCGCCACTTTCCGAGTGGATGTGGGCCACGATAGTGGATGATTTTCAAAACTAGATCCCCCACTTCAAAGTGGCGAGGTCTCATGTGTTTGCCATAATGTCGGGCTATCCTTTGCTGGAATGCACGAGCATGATCCATGGCAAGGAGTCGCCTCTCATCTAGCAAATCTAGTTCAGCCCTCCTAGTATGATGAAGCGTCTCTAGGGGGAGGTCGAGTGCAATGGATGTATGGAATGAATGTAGTTGGGTATGAATGGGAAGAATGGCGTTTGTGCCATAGACCAGTTCGAATGGCATGGCATTCGTGGGAGTCCAGATGGAAGTCCTATAAGCCCATAAGGCTTTATCCAGCTTCTCGTGCCACATCCTACCCTTCTCTAAAGTCTTCTCAATTATGCTAATGAGAGTCTTGTTTGTGGCTTCGGCTTGGTCATTGCCTTGAGGGTAGTAGGGCGAAGAGAAGTGGTGAGTTATGCCATACGTGTTGTACAACTTAACCATCCGCTCGTTCTTGAATGGGGTGCCATTATCAGACACAAGGTCTCGTGGAACCCCAAATCGAGCCAAGATATTCCTCCGGATGAAAGCCACCACATGTTGCCCCATCACGTTGGTTAGGGAAATGGCTTCCACCCACTTGGAGAAATACTCTGTGGCTGCTAAAATAAATCGATGCCCATTCGAGGCCTTTGGAAATATTGGGCCTACTATGTCAAACGCCCACATGGTAAATGGGCAGGGACTGACCACGGAATGCAATGCAGATGAAGGGATATGAATGGCGTGCCCATGCACTTGACATGGATGACACTTCCTAACATGATCGTGACAATCCTTTTTCAGGGTGGACCAAAAATAGCCCCCTCTAAGTATTTTTATCGCCATCATGTTGGCATTAACATGACCTCCACATTCTCCATTGTGGAACTCGTGCATCACTATCCTAGCCTCCTCTAGGTCGATACACCTAAGCAAAATGCCGGTAAAACTCTTTTTGTATAAGACCCCACCCAGAATGGTGTATCGGGTCGAAATCTTACGAATGAATGCCTTATCTTTGGATGTGGCATCCTCGGTGAATCCCCCATTTTCTAAAAATTGTTTTATGTCATAGAACCAGGGTTTTTCAACAGACTCTGGGTTGTTTTGGCAAATATCCAAGTCGTGTGTGGATGGATGGGGCGCATGCCATATTTCCAAAGATCTGGTCCCTAAAATGGGATCGACCTTCAGGGCTGAACCCAAGGAGGAGAGGGCATCGGCGATGCCATTGTCCTCTCTTCCTACGTGTGTGAGTTTACACGATTGGAAGGACTGGACCAATCGAGTGGCCAACTCATGATATGGAAGTAGTTTTTCATTACGTACTTGCATGAGTGCTTCATACTCAGCTACGTTGTTGGAACATTTGAAATCTAAGCGGACTGCTATGGGAATCTCGCCCTTTTCAGGGGAGATTAGGATGACCCCAGCACCAGCCCCTCGTTGGTTTCGTGCCCCATCGAAGTACATCTTCCACACTTGGTTTTCGAAAGAATTTGCCAAAATGTGGTTTTGAAAATGGTTTTGTAATATGCCTTCATCAGGCATTTCAACAAGCGTGGGATATGCGTCCTCTAAGGGGAACTCTGCCACGTAATCTGCTAGGGCTTGCCCCTTAATGGAGATCTGGTGATGGTATTTCAGATCATACTCCATTAGAAGGAGTTGCCATTTTCCCAATCTACCCGTGAGAATGGGTTTGCGAACAAGTGCTTGATTGGATCAAGCTTGGACACTATCCAGATCTCATGATCTAGGAAATAGTGTCTGAATTTCTGGCAGGCCCAAACTTGGGCCAAGCACGTTTTCTCCATGGCTTGATAATTTCGTTCATAAGCCAAGAGAGTTTTCGAAATGTAGTAGATGGCATACTCCTTATGGGTGTCATCCTCGTATTAAGCCAACAGGGCTCCTAAAGCATTCGCATGCACGGAGATGTATAGTAAAAGCGGTTTTCCTTGCTTTGGAGGATTCAAAACGGGGGATTAACCAAGTATGCCTTCAGTCTCTCGAAGGACTTCTGGCATTCGTCATCCCATAAGAATTTCATGCCCTTCCTCAATAGCTTGTTGAAGGGTTCGCATCTAGTCGCCAGATTCGATATGAATCGGCGAACGGATTGTAAACAGCCCTGGAGGCTACGAATTTGAGTGAGATTGGAGGGCGGAGCCATGTCTATGATGGCTCGACACTTAGAGGGGTCGACTTCTATTCCCCTTTGGCTCACCATAAAGCCCAGAAGCTTCTCGGATTCTACCCCGAATACACATTTTTGAGGGTTTAGTTTTACTTTGTAAAGCCTAAGCCTTTCGAAAATCTTTTGTAAACATTCGATATGGGTGCATCGGGTTTTGGATTTTGCCAAGAGATCATCTACATACACTTCTACAAGCTCATGAATTTGATCATGGAAGATCGTGGTCATGGCTCGTTGGTATGTTGCACCGGCATTTTTCAAACCAAAGGGCATGACTGTATAGCAATACGTGCCCCATGGGGTTGTGCAGGTGGTCTTACCCTGATCTCATGGACTTAGTTTAATTTGATTATAGCCTGAATAGCCATCCATAAATGAAAACATTTCATGATTTGCAGTACTATCGACTATCAAATCTATGTTTGGTAAAGGATAATTATCCTTTGGAGTGGCTTTATTTAGGTTTCTGAAATCGATGCATATTCGAATTTTCCCATTGGTTTTTCAAACTACAACGATATTTGACAACCAATCAGAATACGCAATGAGTTTTATAAATCCGGCTTTTAGCAGATCTTCTAAACCCTCTTTGTCTTGCGTGTGTACATTCGGGTGTATTTTCCTAAGCTTCTGCTTTATGGGTTTTACACCTATATCTAAGGGAAGACTATGCTCGACAATGCTGGGGTCTATGCCCGGCATGTCTTCATACGTCCATGCAAACGCATCTAAATAGGTTTGTAGAAATGCAATGAATGCTAACCTTTCATTTTCATGCAAGCATGCACCTATTTTGATGAATTTGGGATTGGAATCATCCCCTAGGTTCACCTCTATGAAATCTCCTCCTACAGATTGGGAAGGTCTTTCAAAATCGAGAATTTTATGAAATTCTGAGAGCTCAGAAGTGGGATCTTCCTCGAGGAGATCCACTTCTGGGCTTCGATCATTGTCGTGGGCTATAGACTTGAGGGAAGTTGATGCATGGTTTTCAAAAAGACCTGGTTTTGTACTCGGGTTTTCAAGTGATTTCGAAATTTTTGGTTTGGCTATGCAGACGACGTTTCTTTCGAAATCCTTTTCTTTTGCCAAAGTCCTACCAGAAGCAGCTATATACAAAATCTTTTTGGTGTTTTCCAAATTTTCGATTTTTTTGGGTTTTGTTAAAACAAGAACTTTGGGAACTATACAAAGCACTCTTTTTTCGAGTTTTTGTTTTTCCATTGTTTTTGGTTTTTCTTGTTTTTCGATTTTTTTGATTTTAAGCTTTTCAAATGTTTTTGTGTTTTTATAAAAGGGATCTTCCGTCATACCTACAAAGGGAAAACACTACGGGTTAGACTCGGAATAGGAGATCTAAATCGTAGGTCTCTTCTAAGGCAGGTTCCGGGGCACCCTTGACCCAAGTGGTCACAGGGGGTGGTTTCGGCGTATTCAGGGAGTATAGCCGATCCCATATCGGCTTGGGTTGGCCCTAGGAAGGATGGGCTCTAGGAGACCCTGGTTTTGCACCCCTAGACTCTTGTAGGGCATGTAGCCCATGTTTAACAACATGTTCCACGACTTTCTATTTTTTGAAAAGGCGTGGTACAAGTCTTGGTCCTGGAACATGCTGTCGTCCATATTGTGCTCATATGGCTTTTTGTCTAGGGGCTTTGGAAATAGGGAACGCTTGGGTTTTCCTAGAAGGGTTAGAATCGGGAGGGGGCCTGCTTTGGGCGGTCCCTTCACATATACAACCTTCCTAGGGTTGTTTAACACGAGCCGAGGTGGCTCAACCATAATTTGCCCCAGGTTAGCCTCATGGGCCTGGGAGCTCGATAAACAAGGGGAGTTTATGATCCCCTGAAGCTGTGGGTGACTCTCACCTAGGATCACTACGACCTGGTCCCTAAAAGGGATCTTGACACACCTGTGGAAGGTGGATGGCACAACGCACAAATTGTGTATCCAGGGTCTTCCCAACAACAGGTTATAATGGGGGTGGATGTCCAAGACATGGAACACCCCTGTGTGTTCGATCCCTCCCATTTCCATTGGGAGTTCGATGGATCCTAAAGGTCTAGACGCATTCCCATCGTATCCAGTGATAACGATGGGGCTTGGGTTCACTGAAGTCAAGGTGACTCTGATTTTATACGCTACATGAAGTGGAAGGATGTTGAGCCCTCCTCCACCATCGACTAGGCACCTGTCCAGAGAGTGGTTGTTCAGAACCACCTCGATTTGTAGGGCTTGGTTGTGGGATTCATAGGGCCTATCTATATCATCTTCCGAGAAAGTGATGGGCGATTTTGCTCCTAATAAAGCCACTTGGGCAGACAAGGATTCCGGACTTATGTTCGAATCAACCTTGGCCCTTTCTAGAATTTTCTCTAATACAAGTCTATGCCTAGGCGAGGTTTGTATAAGCTCTCAGATAGACATGTGAATAGGAATCTTTGAAAGGTGGTTTTCGAAGTCATAAGGATTTAGGATGACTTTGTCCTTATCTACTTTTGGCAGAACACTAGGGATACATGCTTTTGAGGGGCCAAGCACACTGACCACCTTTTGAGCACCTTGAAGGTGCGGGGGTTGATAGATCCTCCTGGATCTAGTCACTTCCCCCACGACCAGCCTAGGGTTTGCGCTAAACTTGGCTCTAAGGATGAGCTGAGGAGAACCTTGGATTTTCAAAACTGGTTTTGCCGAGGATTCCACTTTTGGTGGTCCCCGAATGACGACTTGGGCGGGCTTCTTGTACAGTACAAGAATAGGCGCACAAGTGGGTCAACCAGACTCTAGTTTTTGCGCTAGTTCCTTAGAAATGGTGAGGGTACATACCTCCTTTCCTTTCCCATTGCCACTGGCGTGTTTGGGAAAGGGTTCTTTGAAGATAGCTTGAGGTGGCTCAGGTTCCACAGTGACCTGGAGCCGGCCTTCTACTATCAAGTTCTCAATTTTATTTAAGAGGGAGAAGCAGCGTTTGGTATCATGGCCTTTGAGCCGATGATACTTACAAAATCGGTTTAAATACCCACCTTTGGAAGTGACTCCTTCGGGGATTTCAGGGAGTTCTATCACGCCCTGGGCAAGTAGGAGGTCTAGGACCTCCGACACAGGTTGCCCCAGCGGAGTGTACTCCCGTTTTTCAACCTGTTTTTGAAAGTTTCACTCCCTCTTATTTTCTATCTTTTCAAAATTTTTGGAAGTGCCTGCCATGCCTGGATCCACCCGGACATTGGCGATTTTATGGGGCTTTGCCCCTTTGTCCATCGTGGGTAGCCCGTATGTGATGGGCTTTTCCAAGCGGGTTTTGGAAACGGCACTTCCTTTCCACAAGTGATCGTATGTCCCTTTTCTCAAGTTGGTTTCGAAAAGGGAGGCCTTTTTGATCAACTTATGGAAAGTTGAGATCTCATGAAGCGAGAGAAGGGTTTTTAACTCGCTTTTTAAGTTATCTAGGATGAGCATGACTGCGCATCCTTCGGATATGGGCTCTCGCACTTGGCCCAAAAGTGACCTCCATCTTATAATGAAGGCATGTACGTCTTCGTTCATGCCTTGCTTTGTATCCCTTAAGGTATTCAGAGTCGGCGTGACTTCTACGTTGTGTGCAAATCTTTGCATGAAGCAGTTCGCTAACTCTTCAAAAGTAGCGAACTGGCATAAGTCGTAGGAAGCCAGCCACTTGGCAGCTGTGCCTTTAAGGGATAAAGGGAACCAATACACCCATTTCATCGAGTCCTTTTTCTTCTTATGGGCTCGACACGAAAAAAGCTGCAAGTGAGACCTAGGGTCTCCCATGCCATCATACCGATGGAAGTTCGGTATTTCATCGTCACTGTTTGTTTCGTAATCCATAGGAAGGAAATCAGACAGGGCGTAGCTTTTTTTCTCTTTATTTTGCCCTTTCACCAACTGCTGTAGGGCTTTACGGTCCTTTTGTGTGAAGGACTCGTGGTATTGGTTGCCTTCCATTACGGAGGCCTCTTTGTGCTTGCGAGGTTTTTCAAATTTTTTCTTAGGCCTTTGTTCACCGTTTGATTAATATGAATCGCCTACTTCAGCCTCTTGGCTGAGAGCATCGATCTTGGCCTCAAACTCCCTTCTCAGGTCCTCGATCTCATCTAGTTTTATTTTGTTTTTGAAAATCCTCCGAGAGTGAGAACTTGATGCGCATGAGACTTGGCTCGACACTTCACTTGGATTGGATTTTGACATGCTTTTCAAGCTTTTTCAAAATTTCCTAAGTACAAGCAAAGAAAACAAGTTAAAAACGACACCTTTTTAACAAAATTTTTCGCAAGCTTCTAACTTAAAACTCAATTTTTGAAAGGCTCACGTCCCACTGGGCGTGCCAATCTCTGTAGACGCGCGAAAATCCCCGCCTCTTGCCTTTTCAGGGCCTGGAGCGGATCCTCTCATGTGTCTAAGGCCTATTTATATAAACAGGGCGTACCAGCTAGCTTACCTAAGCTAGCGAAGATATATTTTAAGCTAACTTCTAATCGTGGCGACTGTGAGCAAGTGAGCTCTTGTCGTCGTAGACCTTCTTGCACCGATGCGCAAGGGTCAGTCTGTACGCGTTGAAAAATCGAGTTTTAGGGTATAGAAAGCCTACGAAGCGGTTCAAAGTGTTTAATTCGGGTCTCTTAGATACGATTTGCAGATTTTAGATCACGTGGATTTGCACGTGCCTAAGTCTTTCTTTTTATCCCTTTATGGGCCACCTAGTTTGTGTGTTATGAACACTCCACTACATGGGCGAAATTTGAGCAGGAATACGGGGCTTGCTTCGATGCAATATGCGTCCTACCTCGTGGTATGGTGTAGATGCAATGCAAACTCACGCTACTCCAAAGGGAAAACCCGAATGTAAAGACAATGCCGAAGGGAAATAACTGAAGGGAAATAACCGAAGGGAAATGACTTGTAATGTAAATGCCGAAGGGAGATATGTATATAGGGTATATACGTGCCCTTACTTGGGTCTTGCAAATAAGAGCGAAGGCTCAATGTGGGTGCGTGCTTGAATTGAAAGACTTACACACATGACATGAAGTAAAACCCAAATATAACTTGCAGTATGGCCTTGATTAAGGTCTTGGGAATAAGAGCGAAAGCTCAATGTGTGTGAGTGCTTGAATTGAAGTACTACGCACACAACATGAAATTAAACCCAAATAGTATAACACGGCCCTTACTTGGGTCTTTCAAATAAGAGCGAAGGCTCAATGTGGGTGCGTGCTTGAATTGAAAGACTTACACACACGACATGAAATGAAAACCCAAATAGTATAGCTCGGCCCTTACTTGGGTCTTTCAAATAAGAGCGAAGGCTCAATGTGTGTGAGTGCTTGAATTGAAAGACAACACACCCCACTTAAGCAAAAACCCTACGAAAATTAAAGTATATATATATTTATGTATTAGGGGCTGATTAGGCCCGTGTGTGTTCAAAATCGTGCACAATTAAGGGAGTGCATGTGTGTGTGGGTGTGCCAAGCCACATTATTACAAGCTGGGGGAGACTATGCTCCGTTATTACAACCCCGTATCGAATTGAATTTTAAGCAAGTATACAACTAAGTATCGAGTTAGGCACTTACTAATAGCTGGTCCGAAGATGCCTTGCTTGAGCGTGGGCTTGGCCTTCGCCTTGGGTTGCAAATGGGAGCTCTGTGAAGTTGAACGGCAAGGGGAGTGTAAACACCCCGAAATCCCACGAATTTCTCAAAATCCATCTGGTTTTATACAAGCAGCCCCGAAGGGCCATTTTGAGTTTGGAAACCCAGGAGCCTTCCAGACAACCCTGTATATATGTTTTAAACTTTATCTTTCTAAAACATATAATATGGCTTTTGAAAACCCTTTTAAAACATGTTTTGAAACCCCGAAGTGGCTTGGCCCGATCAAGATAGGACCAGGAGAGCCAAGAAGAGCCCGGAACCGGAGCACCTGTCGAGCCCGGCGCAGCAACTCTTGTATCTGATTCACATCCCAGGATCTCGAACGTCCAAGACCCTGTTCTTATCAAAATAGCATTTGAAGTCATCTCCGGAAGGCAGAAACGGAGGCGGACGACTATGTTGGCGAAGACCCAACGCAGACGGAGTACTGATGCTGTCAGACCCCGCACGAATCGTCCGTTTCGAATCCAGCTCGAAGGAGTCAGAGTTCAGTTTGGATTGGATCTGGACCATATATATCCAGATTCCAATCCAAACCCATATGTGGACTTGGATTTGGATTTGGATCCAGAGATCCAATCCAATATCCATATCCATGGCCCACATCACCTTCTCATAAATGGAGGTGGGGCCCACTTGAGATTCACGTGGGATATTGGGCATGAGAGAGAGTGGGGTGAAAAATATCAAGAGTGTTGTATTAAGCTTGACTTGTGTGTCAAGTTTGGGTTAATCATGTGGGTTAGCCTAATTGAGTGGGTTTAAGCTTGTAATTAGCTAAAACCTAACCTAGGGCTGCACCAACATGGGGTGATCAAGGTCTATGGGCCATGCTAAGGGAGCTCCTTCACCTAAACCTAGCCCAAAATGCCTAAACCTAACCCAAACCCCTAATCCACCCCTAATCTGAGCCTAATCACCTAACCCAATTCCCTAATCCCGTCCTAATCCCAACCTAATCACCTAACCCACTTCCCTAATCCTTCCCTAAACCTAGATTAATTTCCCTAATCCTAGCCTAAACCTAGCCTAATCACCTAACCTAGCTCACTAAACCTCACCCTAAAACCCAACCACCTAACCTAGCCCTAAACCCCTAAACCACCCTTAGCCCACGATTTACCCAAACCCCTAGTTTTAAAATATCTGGCCCAACCTTTTCCAGCCCACCTTATCTACATACCACCCTACCTAAACCACCTAACCACTACCCACAGCCCAGCCCTAACCGACCTACCCATCCCCTATTTAAACCCCCCTCCTTGTGGGCGGGTTCTCCAAGTGGGAACCACTACCTCACCCAGCCGGGCCCTCTCCTTCTCCCTTCTCTCACCCAGCCGGGACGACTCCCCACCTTGGCCTGCTCCAGCTGCTCCACCAGCCGCCACCTGCTCCGCCACCTTCCCTCTTCCATCCACCACCACCACCCCTCAGCCGGACGCCACCACCTCCACCCAACCGAACCAGCCGACAGCCACCTGCCCGCCACCTTCCCACTTCATCCGCCACCTCTCCCCATTCGGTAAGTACCCCAAACTCCCTCAAGGCCCCTCTCTACCACCTCTCCACTCTTAGCCACCCATCCTACCTTCATCTCAGCCCTTTTGCTGCCACCACCTAAACCTAGCCGAACCTAGTATAACCCAAGCTGCCGGCCACTACCTAGCTATCATGTCCCATTCGGCTTTCCCCTAGGTGTCCTACTCGGCCCTCCCACCAGCTCACCTCTTAGGTCCAATTTCCCTAAACTCCCAACTCCCCTAGTGACCCTAAGAACCCACTCATTCAGCCATTTAAACCCCTTACCTTGAGGCGCCATCTACTTGCCGCCGGCCAGCACTCTTGATCACCTACCTTCGTGGAGCTCCCGTTTGCAGCCCAAGGCCAAGCCCACGCTCAAGCAAGACCTCTACGGACCAGCTACTCGTAAGTGTCTAAACTCGGTCTTTAGTCGTACACTTGCTTGAAATTCAATTTGATACGGGGTTGTAATAACGGAGCATAGTCTCCCCCCGCTTGTAATAACGTGGCTTGGCACAACCACACACGTGCACTCTCTTAGTCGTGCACAATTTTGAACACACACGGGCCTAATCAGCCCCTAATATATAAGTGTATATATACTTTCATTTTCGAAGGGTTTTGTTTAAGTTGGGTGCGTTGTCTTTCAATTCAAGCACCCTCACACACATTGAGCTTTCGCTCTTATTTGAAAGACCCAAGTAAGGGCCGACCTATACTATTTGGGTTTCATTTCTTGTCGTGTGAGTAAGTCTTTCAATTCAAGCACTCTCACACACATTGAGCTTTCGCTCTTATTTGAAAGACCCAAGTAAGGGCCGACCTATACTATTTGGGTTTCATTTCTTGTCGTGTGAGTAAGTCTTTCAATTCAAGCACTCTCACACACATTGAGCTTTCGCTCTTATTTGAAAGACCCAAGTAAGGGCCGACCTATACTATTTGGGTTTCATTTCATGTCGTGTGAGTAAGTCTTTCGATTCAAGCACTTTCACACACATTGAGCCTTCGCTCTTACTCCCAAGACCTTAGTAAAGGCCTTATTGCAGTTATATTTGGGTTTCATTTATGTCGTGTGGGTAGTCTTTTAATTCAAGCACTCTCACACACATTGAGCCTTCGCTCTTATTCCCAAGACCTTAGTTAAGGCCATACTGCAATTTATATTTGGGTTTAAATTCATGTCGTGTGTGTAAGTCTTTCAATTCAAGCACGCACCCACATTGAGCCTTCGCTCTTATTTGCAAGACCCGAGTAAGGGCTCATATACATAAGATATATACTTATTTCCCTTCGGTTATTTCCCTTCGGTTATTTCCCTTCTGTTATTTCCCTTCAGTATTGTCTTTACATTTCGGGTTTTCCCTTTGGAGTAGCGTGAGTTTGCATTGCATCTACGCCATACCACGAGGTAGGACGCATATTGCATCGAAGCAAGCCCCGCTCAAATTCGCCCATGTAGTGGAGTGTTCATAACACACAAACTAGGCGACCCAAAAAGGGATAAAAGAAAAGACTTAGGCACGTGCAAATCCACGTGATCTAAAACATGCAATCGCATCTTAAAGACCCGAAATAGACACCTCGAACCGTTTCGTAGACTTTCTCCCCAAAACTCGATTCTTGCAAAAGCGTACAGACTGACCCTTGCGCATCGGTGCAAGAAGGTCTGCGACGACAAGAGCTTACTTGCTCACAGTCGCCACGTTTAGAAGTCAGTGTTAAATATATCTTCGCTAGCTTAAGTAAGCTAGCTGGCACGCCCTATTTGTATACATAGGCCTTAGACGCACGATAAAGATCCACTCCAAGCTCCGAAAGAGGCGAAGAGGCGGGGATTTTCGCGCGTCTACAGAGATTGGCACGCCCGGTGGGACGTGAGCCTTTTCAAAAATCGAGTTTACTAGTAGAAGTCTTGCA
Source organism: Brasenia schreberi (assembly GCA_036023115.1). NCBI lineage: Eukaryota > Viridiplantae > Streptophyta > Magnoliopsida > Nymphaeales > Cabombaceae > Brasenia > Brasenia schreberi. The sequence continues at coordinate 3,815,338 of JAYKKT010000079.1, forward strand.
AAATTTTTTATAAAGGTGTCGTTTTAACTTGTTTTCTTTGCTTTTACTTAGGAAATTTTGAAAAAGCTTGAAAAGCATGTCAAAATCCAATCCAAGTGAAGTGTCGAGCCAAGGCTCATGCGCATCAAGTTCTCACTCTAGGAGGATTTTCAAAAACAAAATAAAACTAGATGAAATCGAGGACTTAAGAAGGGAGTTTGAGGCCAAAATCGATGCTCTCAGCCAAGAGGCTAAAGTAGGCGATTCATGTTCATCAAACGGTGAACAAAGGCCTAAAAAGAAATCTGAAAAACCTCGCAAGCAAAAAGAGGCCTCCGTAATGGAAGGCAACCAATACCATGAGTCCTTCACACAAAAGGACCGTAAAGCCCTACAGCAGCTGCTGAAAGGGCAAAATAAAGAGAAAAGAAGCTACGCCCTGTCTGATTTCCTTCCTATGGATTACGAAACAGACAGTGACGATGAAATACCGAACTTCCATCGGTATGATGGCATGGGAGACCCTAGGTCTCACTTGCAGCTTTTCTCACGTCGAGCCCATAAGAAGAAAAAGGACTCGATGAAATGGGTGTATTGGTTCCCTCTATCCCTTAAGGGCACAGCTGCCAAATGGCTGGCTTCCTACGACTTAAGCCAGTTCGCTACTTTTGAAGAGTTAGCGAACTGCTTCATGCAAAGATTTGCACACAACGTGGAAGTCACGCCAACCCTGAATACCTTAAGGGATACAAAGCAAGGCATGAACGAGGACGTGCATGCCTTCATTATAAGGTGGAGGTCTCTTTTGGGCCAAGTGCGAGAGCCTATATCCGAAGGATGCGCAGTAATGCTCATCATGGATAATTTCAAAAGCGAGTTAAAAACCCTTCTCTCGCTCCATGAGATTTCAACTTTCCATAAGTTGATCAAAAAGGCCTCCCTTTTCGAAACCAACTTGCGAAAAGGGACATACGACCACTTATGGAAAGGAAGTGCCGTTCCCAAAACACGTGTGGAAAAGCCCATCGCATATGGGCTGCCCACAACGGACAAAGGGGCAAAGCCCCACAAAATCGCCAATGTCCGGGTGGATCCAGGCATGGCAGGCACTTCTAAAAATTTTGAAAAAATAGAAAATAAGAGAGAACGCAATTTTTCAAAACCAATTGAAAAACGGGAGTACACTCCGCTGGGGCAACCTGTGTCGGAGGTCCTAGACCTCTTACTTGCCCAGGGCATGATCGAACTCCCTGAAATCCCCGAAGGAGTCACGTCCAAAGGGGGGTATTTAAACCGATTTTGCAAGTATCATCGGCTCAAAGGCCATGATACCAAACGTTGCTTCTCTCTTCTAAATAAAATTGAGAACTTGATAGCGGAGGGCCGGCTCCAGGTCACTGCGGAACCTGAGCCACCTCAAGCTATCTTCAAGGAACCCTTTCCCAAACACGCCAGTGGCAGTGGGAAAGGAAAGGAGGTATGTACCCTCACCATTTCCAAGGAACTAGCGCAAAAGCCCGAACCTGGTCGACCTGCTTGTGCGCCCATCCTTGTATTATACAAGAGGCCTGCCCAAGTCATCATTCGGGGACCACCAAAAATGGAAACCCCGGCAAAGCCAGTTGTTAAAATCCAAGGTTCTCCTCAGCTCATCCTTAGACCCAAGTTTAGCGCGAACCCTAGGCTGGTCGTGGGGGAAGTCACTAGATCCGGGAGGATCTACCAACCCCCGCACCTTCAAGGTGCTCAAAAGGTGGTCAGTGTGCTTAGCCCCTCAAAAGCATGTATCCCTAGTGGTCTGCCAAAAGCAAATAAGGACAAAATCATCCTAAATCCTTATGATTTCGAAAACCACCTTTCAAAGATTCCTATTCACATGTCTATCCTAGAGCTTGTCAAAACCTCGCCTAGGCATAGTCTTGTCTTAGAGAAAATTCTAGAAAGGGCCAAGGTTGATTCGAACATAAGTCCGGAATCCTTGTCTGCCCAAGTGGCTTTATTAGGAGCAAAATCGCCCATCACCTTTTCGGAAGATGATGTAGATAGACCCCACGAAACCCATAACCAGGCCCTGCACATCGAGGTAGTTCTAAACAACCACTCTCTGGACAGGTGCCTAGTCGATGGTGGAGGAGGGCTCAACATCCTTCCACTTCACGTGGCGTACAAAATCGGAGTCACCTTGACTTCAATGAACCCAAGCCCCATCGTTATCACTGGATACGATGGGAATGCGTCTAGACCTTTAGGATCCATCGAACTCCCAATGGAAACGGGAGGGATCGAACACACGGGGGTGTTCCATGTCTTGGACATCCACCCCCATTATAACCTGTTGCTGGGAAGACCCTGGATACACAGTTTGTGCGCTGTGCCATCCACCTTCCACAAGTGTGTCAAGATCCCTTTTAGGGACCAGGTCGTAGTGATCCTAGGTGAGAGTCACCCACAGCTTCAGGGGATCATAAACTCCCCTTGTTTATCGAGCTCCCAGGCCCATGAGGCTAACCTGGGGCAAATTATGGTTGAGCCACCTCGGCTCATGTTGAACAACCCTAGGAAGGTTGTATGTGTGAAGGGGCCGCCTAAAGCAGGCCTCCTCCCGACTCTAATCCTCCTAGGAAAACCCAAGCGTTCCCTATTTCCAAAACCCCTGGACAAAAGGCCATACGAGCCTAATATGGACGATAGCATGTTCCAAGACCATGACTTGTATCCCATCTTTTCAAAAAACAAAAGGTCGTGGAACATGTTATTAAACATGGGCTACACGCCCTACAAAAGTCTAGGGGCACAAAACCAGGGTTTCCTAGAGCCCATCCTTCCTAGGGCCAACCCAAGCCGATATGGGATCGGCTATACTCCCCAAATACCGCCGGAGCCACCCCCTGTGACCACCTGGGTCAAGGGTGCCCCGGAGCCTGTCTTAGAAGAGACCTACGGTTTAGACCTCCTATTCCGAGTCTAACCCGTAGTGTTTTCCCTTTGTAGGTATGACGGAAGATCCCTTTTTCTAAAAATACCAAAAACATTTGAAAACTTAAAATCAAAAAAATCGAAAAACAAGAAAAACCAAAAACAATGGAAAAACAAAAACTCGAAAAAAGTGTGCTTTGTATAGTTCCCAAAGTTCTTGTTTTACAAAAACCCAAAAAAATCGAAAATTTGGAAAATACCAAAAAGATTTTGTATATAACTGCTCTTGGTATGACTTTGGCGAAAGAAAAGGATTTCGAAAGAAACGTCGTCTGCATAGCCAGACCAAAAATTTCGAAATCACTTGAAAATCCAAGTACAAAACCAGGTTATTTTGAAAACCACGCATCAAGTTCCCTCGGGTCTAAAGCCCACGAGAATGATCAAAGCCCAGAAGTGGATCCCCTTGAGGAAGATCCCACTTCTGAGCTCCCAGAGTTTCATAGAATTCTCGATTTTGAAAGACCTTCCCAAACAGTAGGAGGAGATTTCGTAGAGGTGAACCTAGGGGATGATTCCAATCCCAAAACCATCAAAATAGGCACATGCTTGCATAAAACTGAAAAGTTAGCATTCATTGCATTTCTACGAACCTATTTAGATGTGTTTGCATGGACGTATGAAGACATGCCGGGCATAGATCCCAGCATAGTCGAGCATCGTCTTCCCTTAGATATAGGTGTAAAACCAATAAAGCAGAAGCCTAGGAAAATACACCCGAATGTACACACGCAAGTCAAAGAGGGTTTAGAAGATCTGCTAAAAGCCGGATTTATAAAACCCATTGCGTATTTTGATTGGTTGTCAAATATCGTTGTAGTTCGAAAAACCAATGGGAAAATTCGAATATGCATCGATTTCAGAAACCTGAATAAAGCCACTCCAAAGGATAATTATCCTTTACCAAACATAGATTTGATAGTCGATAGTACTGCAAATCATGAAATGTTTTCATTTATGGATGGCCATTCAGGCTACAATCAAATCAAACTAAATCCACGAGATCAGGGTAAGACCGCCTTCACAACCCCATGGGGCACGTACTGCTATACAGTCATGCCCTTTGGTTTGAAAAATGCCGGCGCAACATACCAACGAGCCATGAACACGATCTTCCATGATCAAATTCACGAGCTTGTAGAAGTGTATGTAGATGATCTCTTGGCAAAATCCAAAACCCGATGCACCCATATCGAATGTTTACAAAAGATTTTCGAAAGGCTTAGGCTTTACAAAGTAAAGCTAAACCCTCAAAAATGTGTGTTCGGGGTAGAATCAGGGAAGCTTCTAGGCTTTATGGTGAGCCAAAGGGGAATAGAAGTCGACCCCTCTAAGTGTCGAGCCATCATAGACATGGCTCCACCCTCCAATCTCACCCAAGTCCGTAGCCTCCAGGGTCGATTACAATTTGTGCGCCGATTCATATCGAATCGGGCAACTAGATGCGAACCCTTCAACAAACTGTTGAGGAAGGGTACGAAATTCTTATGGGATGACGAATGCCAAAAGTCCTTCGAGAGACTAAAGGCATACTTGGTTAATCCCCCTGTTTTGAATCCTCCAAAACAAGGAAAACCGCTTTTATTATACATCTCCATGCATGTAAACGCTTTAGGAGCCCTGTTGGCTCAATACGAGGATGACACCCATAAGGAGTATGCCATCTACTATATTTCAAAAACTCTCTTGGCTTATGAACGAAATTATCAAGCCATGGAGAAGACGTGCTTGGCCCTAGTTTGGGCCTGCCAGAAATTCAGACACTATTTCCTAGATCATGAGATCTGGATAGTGTCCAAGCTTGATCCAATCAAGCACTTGTTCGAAAAACCCATTCTCACGGGTAGATTGGGCAAATGGCAACTCCTTCTAATGGAGTATGATCTGAAATACCATCACCAGATCTCCATTAAGGGGCAAGCCCTAGCAGATTACGTGGCTGACTTCCCCTTGGAGGACACATATCCCACTCTTGTCGAAATGCCTGATGAAGGCATATTGCAAAACCATTTTCAAAACCACATTTTGGCAAATTCTTTCGAAAACCAAGTGTGGAAGATGCACTTCGACGGGGCACGAAACCAACGAGGGGCTGGTGCCGGGATCATCCTAATCTCCCCTGAAAAGGGCGAGATTCCCATAGCAGTCCGCTTAGATTTCGAATGTTCCAACAACGTAGCTGAGTATGAAGCACTCATACAAGGCTTAAGGATTTCGAAAACTCTAGGGGCATCATGCATCGAGGTCTTTGGAGATTCGCTCCTTGTCATAAACCAGGTTTTAAAAATTTGGCAAGTACGCAATGAGAAACTACTTCCATATCACGAGTTGGCCACTCGATTGGTCCAATCCTTCCAATCGTGTAAGCTCACACACGTGGGAAGAGAGGACAATGGCATCGCCGATGCCCTCTCTTCCTTGGGTTCAGCCCTGAAGGTCGATCCCATTTCAGGGACCAGATCTTTGGAAATATGGCATGCGCCCCATCCATCCACACACGACTTAGATATTTGCCAAAACAACCCAGAGTCTATTGAAAAACCCTGGTTCTATGACATAAAACAATTTTTAGAAAATGGGGATTCACCGAGGATGCCACATCCAAAGATAGGGCATTCATTCGTAAAATTTCGACCCGATACACCATTCTGGGTGGGGTCTTATACAAAAAGAGTTTTACCGGCATTCTGCTTAGGTGTATCGACCTAGAGGAGGCTAGGATAATGATGCACGAGTTCCACGACGGAGAATGTGGAGGTCATGTTAATGCCAACATGATGGCGATGAAAATACTTAGAGGGGGTTATTTTTGGTCCACCCTGAAAAAGGATTGTCACGATCATGTTAGGAAGTGTCATCCATGTCAAGTGCATGGGCACGCCATTCATATCCCTTCATCTGCATTGCATTCCGTGGTCAGCCCCTGGCCATTTACCATGTGGGCGTTTGACATTGTAGGCCCCATATTTCCAAAGGCCTCGAATGGGCATCGTTTTATTTTAGCAGCCACGGAGTATTTCTCCAAGTGGGTGGAAGCCATTTCCCTAACGAATGTAATGGGGCAACATGTGGTGGCTTTCATCCGGAGGAATATCTTGGCTCGATTTGGGGTTCCACGAGACCTTGTGTCTGATAATGGTACCCCATTCAAGAACGAGCGGATGGTTAAGTTGTGCAACACGTATGGCATAACTCACCACTTCTCCTCGCCCTACTACCCTCAAGGCAACGGCCAAGCCGAAGCCACAAACAAGACTCTCATTGGTATCATTGAGAAAACCTTAGAGAAGGGTAGGAGGTGGCATGAGAAGCTGGATGAAGCCTTATGGGCTTATAGGACTTCCATCCGGACTCCCACGAATGCCACACCATTCGAATTGGTCTATGGCACAAACGCCATTCTTCCCATTCATACCCAACTGCATTCATTCCATACATCCATTGCACTCGACCTCCCCAGAGACGCTTCAGCATGCTAGGATGGCCGAGCTAGATTTGCTAGATGAGAGGCGACTCCTTGCCATGGATCATGCTCGTGCATACCGGCAAAGGATAGCCCGACATTATACCAAACACATGAGACCTCGCCACTTTGAAGTGGGAGATCTGGTCTTAAAAACCATCCACCATCGTGGCCCACACCCCCTAGGCAAGTGGCGCCCCAACTGGGATGGACCCTATGTTGTACGAGCAACCACTACGAACAATTCGTATTGGTTGATCGATGTAGAAGGTAGGAATTTAGCAGATCCTATCAATATTCAATACTTAAAGAAGTATCATGTGTAGGATCTGGATTAAATTCCAGTTTTTCGAAAATTTGAGAGGGATAGCTGCCCTGAGACGTGTAAATAAGGTGCAAAGGCGAACTCGTGTGACCCTAAGTGAGAGAATTCGCACTTGTGAAAGAGTGGAGTTTTCAAAATCGTGGTTGCATTTCAAAATCCTTCTTCTTACAAAGAAAGGCCTAGTTCAACATAGCAAGATACTTGCAAGTAGTACGTGCTATTTCTAAATAGGCTGATCTGGAATGGATCGAGTGTAGGCTTGGGATAAGTCCTCCCCTCTTCTCTTCTCCTTCCAAAAGGAAAACAAAGGCCCAAATCAAAAGGGAATTTCCCATTTAAAGTCTCTTTCCAAAAGAAAGAAACCAGACTTCAAAAAGAAAAATCGATTCTCTTATAAAAAAGAGGGATTAAAGAAAAAATACTCCCAAAGGGAGACCCTCTAGGAAAAAAAGGAAAAAGAGGCCAAAAAGCTCAAAAAGAGCAGTTTTCCGCCTTCTATGCCTTAAACCACGGGACGCTTCAAAAGGGACCGTGGTATCTCTTTCCCATCCCTGGCTTATCCCAAGCTAAAGCATGGTTCATTTCGAGGAATCCCAAAGTAAAAATAGGATTTACTTACTTGAATTTCATCTTGTTTGAGAATTCGACGTTTCGAGTAAGGCGTAGGAATTTGAAATGAAGCTTGTTTTCTTATAAAAACCTCCGCTAAATAAGCGAGTGTTAAGACTCAAACAAGGGCAAGCACGAAGAGCTCGAGATCCTTAGGATCGAGACTCAAGACAGTTGTCCCGTTTGTAAATAGCTTTTGTAAATAAGTTTTAAAAACCGAACATCGAACAGCATAGGGTTTTTTTGCTCACTTGGAGCAGTAGGCCTTGTAAGTCTCTAGAGTTCGACCACACCTGGTCTCTGGGAGGTCGCCACTCTTGGCACCACACCCATGTCATCTGCATTCCACGCATGGTACTTGCATGAACATGATCCCATTTAGGACCAGATTCCATAAGTGAACCCTTTGGCGTGATATCTCCTCCTACCAGAGTTTGTAAAATTGAGATTTTGCTAAAATGGGACGATCCCATATTCTTCGTGGCTAGATCTAGGGAGACATTAAAAGGGGTGTTTGTTATCTTTGCCCTTATCCAAATCGATTTGGACAAGGCCAAAGAGGGGCATCTGTAAACACCCCGAAATCCCACGAATTTCTCAAAATCCATCTGGTTTTATACAAGCAGCCCCGAAGGGCCATTTTGAGTTTGGAAACCCAGGAGCCTTCCAGACAACCCTGTATATATGTTTTAAACTTTATCTTTCTAAAACATATAATATGGCTTTTGAAAACCCTTTTAAAACATGTTTTGAAACCCCGAAGTGGCTTGGCTCGATCAAGACAGGACCAGGAGAGCCAAGAAGAGCCCGGAACCGGAGCACCTGTCGAGCCCGGCGCAGCAACTCTTGTATCTGATTCACATCCCAGGATCTCGAACGTCCAAGACCCTGTTCTTATCAAAATAGCATTTGAAGTCATCTCCGGAAGGCAGAAACGGAGGCGGACGACTATGTTGGTGAAGACCCAACGCAGACGGAGTACTGATGCTGTCAGACCCCGCACGAATCGTCCGTTTCGAATCCAGCTCGAAGGAGTCAGAGTTCAGTTTGGATTGGATCTGGACCATATATATCCAGATTCCAATCCAAACCCATATGTGGACTTGGATTTGGATTTGGATCCAAAGATCCAATCCAATATCCATATCCATGGCCCACATCACCTTCTCATAAATGGAGGTGGGGCCCACTTGAGATTCACGTGGGATATTGGGCGTGAGAGAGAGTGGGGTGAAAAATATCAAGAGTGTTGTATTAAGCTTGACTTGTGTGTCAAGTTTGGGTTAATCATGTGGGTTAGCCTAATTGAGTGGGTTTAAGCTTGTAATTAGCTAAAACCTAACCTAGGGCTGCACCAACATGGGGTGATCAAGGTCTATGGGCCATGCTAAGGGAGCTCCTTCACCTAAACCTAGCCCAAAATGCCTAAACCTAACCCAAACCCCTAATCCACCCCTAATCTGAGCCTAATCACCTAACCCAATTCCCTAATCCCGTCCTAATCCCAACCTAATCACCTAACCCACTTCCCTAATCCTTCCCTAAACCTAGATTAATTTCCCTAATCCTAGCCTAAACCTAGCCTAATCACCTAACCTAGCTCACTAAACCTCACCCTAAAACCCAACCACCTAACCTAGCCCTAAACCCCTAAACCACCCTTAGCCCACGATTTACCCAAACCCCTAGTTTTAAAATATCTGGCCCAACCTTTTCCAGCCCACCTTATCTACATACCACCCTACCTAAACCACCTAACCACTACCCACAGCCCAGCCCTAACCGACCTACCCATCCCCTATTTAAACCCCCCTCCTTGTGGGCGGGTTCTCCAAGTGGGAACCACTACCTCACCCAACCGGGCCCTCTCCTTCTCCCTTCTCTCACCCAGCCGGGACGACTCCCCACCTTGGCCTGCTCCAGCTGCTCCACCAGCCGCCACCTGCTCCGCCACCTTCCCTCTTCCATCCACCACCACCACCCCTCAGCCGGACGCCACCACCTCCACCCAACCGAACCAGCCGACAGCCACCTGCCCGCCACCTTCCCACTTCATCCGCCACCTCTCCCCATTCGGTAAGTACCCCAAACTCCCTCAAGGCCCCTCTCTACCACCTCTCCACTCTTAGCCACCCATCCTACCTTCATCTCAGCCCTTTGCCGCCACCACCTAAACCTAGCCGAACCTAGTATAACCCAAGCTGCCGGCCACTACCTAGCTATCATGTCCCATTCGGCTTTCCCCTAGGTGTCCTACTCGGCCCTCCCACCAGCTCACCTCTTAGGTCCAATTTCCCTAAACTCCCAACCCCCCTAGTGACCCTAAGAACCCACTCATTCAGCCATTTAAACCCCTTACCTTGAGGCGCCATCTACTTGCCGCCGGCCACCTCCGAGGCGCCTATCCCGCGCCCCACTTGCAGCCGGCCAGCACTCTTGATCACCTACCTTCGCGGAGCTCCCGTTTGCAGCCCAAGGCCAAGCCCACGCTCAAGCAAGACCTCTACGGACCAGCTACTCGTAAGTGTCTAAACTCGGTCTTTAGTCGTACACTTGCTTGAAATTCAATTTGATACGGGGTTGTAATAACGGAGCATAGTCTCCCCCCGCTTGTAATAACGTGGCTTGGCACAACCACACACGTGCACTCTCTTAGTCATGCACAATTTTGAACACACACGGGCCTAATCAGCCCCTAATATATAAGTGTATATATACTTTCATTTTCGAAGGGTTTTGTTTAAGTTGGGTGCGTTGTCTTTCAATTCAAGCACCCTCACACACATTGAGCTTTCGCTCTTATTTGAAAGACCCAAGTAAGGGCCGACCTATACTATTTGGGTTTCATTTCTTGTCGTGTGAGTAAGTCTTTCAATTCAAGCACTCTCACACACATTGAGCTTTCGCTCTTATTTGAAAGACCCAAGTAAGGGCCGACCTATACTATTTGGGTTTCATTTCTTGTCGTGTGAGTAAGTCTTTCAATTCAAGCACTCTCACACACATTGAGCTTTCGCTCTTATTTGAAAGACCCAAGTAAGGGCCGACCTATACTATTTGGGTTTCATTTCATGTCGTGTGAGTAAGTCTTTCGATTCAAGCACTTTCACACACATTGAGCCTTCGCTCTTACTCCCAAGACCTTAGTAAAGGCCTTATTGCAGTTATATTTGGGTTTCATTTATGTCGTGTGGGTAGTCTTTTAATTCAAGCACTCTCACACACATTGAGCCTTCGCTCTTATTCCCAAGACCTTAGTTAAGGCCATACTGCAATTTATATTTGGGTTTAAATTCATGTCGTGTGTGTAAGTCTTTCAATTCAAGCACGCACCCACATTGAGCCTTCGCTCTTATTTGCAAGACCCGAGTAAGGGCTCATATACATAAGATATATACTTATTTCCCTTCGGTTATTTCCCTTCGGTTATTTCCCTTCGGTTATTTCCCTTCGGTTATTTCCCTTCTGTTATTTCCCTTCAGTATTGTCTTTACATTTAGGGTTTTCCCTTTGGAGTAGCATGAGTTTGCATTGCATCTACGCCATACCACGAGGTAGGACGCATATTGCATCGAAGCAAGCCCCGCTCGAATTCGCCCATGTAGTGGAGTGTTCATAACACACAAACTAGGCGACCCAAAAAGGGATAAAAGAAAAGACTTAGGCACGTGCAAATCCACGTGATCTAAAACATGCAATCGCATCTTAAAGACCCGAAATAGACACCTCGAACCGTTTCGTAGACTTTCTCCCCAAAACTCGATTCTTGCAAAAGCGTACAGACTGACCCTTGCGCATCGGTGCAAGAAGGTCTGCGACGACAAGAGCTTACTTGCTCACAGTCGCCACGTTTAGAAGTCAGTGTTAAATATATCTTCGCTAGCTTAAGTAAGCTAGCTGGCACGCCCTATTTGTATACATAGGCCTTAGACGCACGATAAAGATCCACTCCAAGCCCCGAAAGAGGCGAAGAGGCGGGGATTTTCGCGCGTCTACAGGGAGGTGCTGGCCGGATGTCTTTGGTGCGCGGAAGAGGCGCCTTGAAGATGGCCGGCTACTTAGGACGGGTGCTGCCTTGGCGTGTGGGGCTAAGGTGAGTATGTAGTGTCACTAAGGAAGGCTTGTGAAGTTAGGGAGTATGACACTAAAGGGAGCCTAGGGGAAAGTAGGTGGCTGGCCGAATGGAGGTGACAGTCGATTGGAGTGGTCGACTAGGGGAACTTGATGGTGGCGGGTTACTAGGGTGGCTAGGAGTGGTGTAAGGGAAGGGAACTAGCTAGGAGATGGGGTAGGGTGGTAGTGGGTGTAGTGGGGTGATATGGGCAGGTTTTAGGGAGTGGGGTGGAGTGTCCGAGTGTAGCTAGGGTGTCTAGGTGGTGACGGGTAGTTAGGATGGTTATGGCCTGGCCGAGTGGGAGTGGTGGCGGCAATGAATGGCTGGTGTTAGGGTAGGGTGGTGGTAGTATAGGTGGCTGAGAGTGGAGGGGGAGTGGAGAAGAGGTGAGATGGAGTATGGGATACTAACCGGCATTGATGGGAGGCGGCGGGTGGTTGAGGAGCAGCCGGGTGTGGTGGATTGGCTGGTTCGGCCGGATGAAGAGGATGGTGATGTGGACCTTGGCTGGAGTGGTGGTGGTGGTGGTGGTGCTCGGCTGGGAGGTAGTGGCGCAGGTGGTGGCTGGCTGTGGGGGCAAATGGAGCAAGGTTGGAGTCGGCTGGGCTGGAAAGTGGAGGACCCAAGGTGATGGAAGATGGGGAAAACCAGCCCCTTAGGGGGGGGGGGGGGGGGGGTTTATAGGGCTGCAAGGGGCGGTTGGGGCTGGTATTAGGGTAGTGGTTAGGTGGTCTAGGGGTGGTGGTATGGTGGTAAGGTGGGCTCGAAAAGGTAGGGCCAGATATTTTAAATACAAGGGGTTTGGATAGGTTGTGTGCTAGGGGTGGTTTAGAGGTTTAGGGTTTAGCTAGGTGGGTTGGTTTTAGGGTGAGGTTTAGTGAGGTAGGTTAGGTGATTAGGCTAGGATTAGGTTAGGTTTAGGGAAATTAACCTAGGTTTAAGGAAGGATTAGGGAAGTGGGTTAGGTGATTAGGTTGGGATTAGGCCAGAATTAGGGAAGTGGGTTAGGTGATTAGGCTCAGATTAGGACCGGATTAAGGTGGAAGGCTAGGATTAGGTGTTTTAGTTAGGATTAGGTGAAGGAGCTCCCTTTGCATGGCCCATAGACCCTCATCACATCATGTTGGTGCAGCCCTAGGTTAGGTTTTGGCTAATTACAAGCTAAACCCACTTAATTAGGCTAACCCACATGATTAACCCCAAACTTGACACACAAGTCAAGCTTAATTACAACACACACTTGATCTTATCCTCCCCCACTCTCTCTCATGCCCATAATCCCACGTGAAATTCAAGTGGGCCCCACCTCCATTTATGAGAAGGTGATGTGGGCCATGGATATGGATATTGGATTGGATCTTTGGATCCAAATCCAAATTCAAGTCCACACATGGGTTTGGATTGGGATCTGGATATATATGGTCCAAATCCAATCCAAACTGAATTCTGACTCCTTCAGGCTGTGCTCGAAACGAACAGTTTGTGCGGGGTCTGACAGCATCAGTACTCCGTCTGCGTTGGGTCTTCGCCAACATGATCGTCCGCCTCTGTTTTCGCCTTCCGGAGATGACTTCAAATGACATTTTGATGATAACAGGGTTTTGGACGTTCGAGATCCTGGGGTTGGATTTGATATGAGAGTTGATGTGCCGGGCTCGACATGTGCTCCGGTTCCGGGCTCTTCTTAGCTTTCCTGGTCCTGTATGGATTAGGCCAAGCTGCTTCGGGGTTTCAAAACGTGCTTTAAAAGGTTTTCAAAAGCCATATTATATATTTTTGAAATATAAAGTTCAAAACATATGTACAGGTTTGTCTGGAAGGCTCCTGGGTTTCCAGACTCAAAATGGCCCTTTGGGGCTGCTTTTACAAAACCAGGTTGTTTTGAGGAATTCGTGGGATTTCGGGGTCTTTACAAAGACTCAAACAAGGGAAAACACGAAGAGCTCGAGATCCTTAGGATCGAGACTCAAGACAGTTGTCCCTTTTGTAAATAGTTTTGTAAATAGATTTTGAAAAATCGAACATCGAATAGCATGGGATTTGCTCACTTGGAGCAGTAGGCCTTGTAAGTCTCTAGAGTTCGACCACATCTTGGCACCACACCCATGTCATGCATCTGCATTCCACGCATGGTACTTGCATAAACATGATCCCATATAGGACCAGATTCCATAGTATATCCCTTTGGCGTGATATCTCCTCCTACCAGAATTTTTAAACTGAGATTTTGCTAAAAGATTGGGACGATCCCATATTCTTCGTGGATAGATCTAGGGAGACATTAACAGGGGTGTTTGTCATCTTTGCCCTTATCCAAATCGATTTGGACAAGGCCAAAGAGGGGCATCTGTAAACACCCCGAAATCCCACGAACTTCTCAAAACAAACCTGGTTTTGTAAAAGCAGCCCCAAAGGGCCATTTTGAGTCTGGAAACCCAGGAGCCTTCCAGACAACCCTATACATATGTTTTAAATATGTATAATATTGTTTTAAAAACCTTTTAAAACACATTTTGAAACCCCGAAGCAGCTTGGCCTAATCAAGACAGGACCAGAAAAGCTAAAGAGAGCCCAGAACCGGAGCACAAGTCGAGCACGGCACAGCAACTCTCGTATTGAATCCACCCCCAGGATCTCGAACGTCCAAGACCCTGTTATCAGCAAAACATCACTTGAAATCATCTCCGAAAGGTGAAAATAGAGGCGGACGATCATGTTGGCGAAGACCCAACGCAGACGAAGTACTGATGCTGTCAGACCCCGCACAAACCGTTCGTTTCAAACACAGCCCGAAGGAGTCAAAATTCAGTTTGGATTGGATCTGGACCATATATATCCAGATTCCAATCCAAACCCATATGTGGACTTGGATTTGGATTTGGATCCAGAGATCCAATCCAATATCCATATCCATGGCCCACATCACCTTCTCATAAATGGAGGTGGGGCCCACTTGAAATTCACGTGGGATATTGGGCATGAGAGAGAGTGGGGGTGAAAAATATCAAGAGTGTTGTATTAAGCTTGACTTGTGTGTCAAGTTTGGGTTTAATCAAGTGGGTTAGCCTAATTGAGTGGGTTTAAGCTTGTAATTAGCTAAAACCTAACCTAGGGCTGCACCAACATGGGGTGATCAAGGTCTATGGGCCATGCTAAGGGAGCTCCTTCATCTAAACCTAACCCAAAATGCCTAAACCTAGCCTAAACTCCTAATCCACCCCTAATCTGAACCTAATCACCTAACCCACTTCCCTAATCCCGTCCTAATCCCAACCTAATCACCTAACCCACTTCCCTAATCCTTCCCTAAACCTAGATTAATTTCCCTAATCCTAGCCTAAACCTAGCCTAATCACCTAACCTAGCTCACTAAACCTCACCCTAAAACCCAACCACCTAACCTAGCCCTAAACCCCTAAACCACCCATAGCCCACAATCTACCCAAACCCCTAGTTTTAAAATATCTGGCCCAACCCTATCCAGCCCACCTTATCTACATACCACCCTACCTAAACCACCTAACCACTACCCTCAGCCCAGCCCTAACCGACCTACCCATCCCCTACTTAAACCCCCCCCCCCTTGGGGGCGGGTTTTCCAAGTGGGAACCCTCACCTCACCCAGTCGGGCCCTCTCCTTCTCCCATTTCCTCACCTAGCCGGGACCACTCTCCATCACCTCCGCCTGCTCCACCTGCTCCATCAGCTCCACCTGCACCGCCACCTTCCCTCTTCCATCCACCACCACCATCCCTCAGCCGGACGCTACCACCTCCACCCAACCGAACCAGCCAACAGCCCACATGCCCGCCTGCTTCCCACTTCATCCGCCACCTCTCGCCATTCGGTAAGTGCCCTGCACCTTACCTAGCCCCCTTCTCTACTACCTCTCCACTCCTAGCCACCCATCCTATCCTCATCTCAGCCCCTTTGCCACCACCACTTTAACCTAGCCGAACCTAGTATAACCCAAGCTGCCGGCCACTACCTAGCCATCATTTCCCATTCGGCCTTCCCCTAGGTGTCCTATTAGGCCTTCCCACCAGCTCACCTTTTAGGTCCAGTTTCCCTAAACTCTCAACTACCCTAGTGACCCTAAGAACCCCCTCATTCAGCCTCTTTAAACCCCCTACTTTGAGGCGACATCTACTTGCTACCGGCCACCTTCGAGGCGCCTATCCCGCGCCCCACTTGCAGCCGGCCAGCACCTTTGATCACCTACCTTCACGGAGCTCCCGTTTGCAGCCCAAGGCCAAGCCCACGCTCAAGCAAGACCTCTACGGACCAGTTACTCGTAAGTGTCTAAACTCGGTCCTTAGTTGTACACTTGCTTGAGATTCAATTTGATACGGGGTTGTAATAACGGAGCATAGTCTCCCCCCGCTTGTAATAACGTGGCTTGGCACAACCACACACGTGCACTCTCTTAGTCGTGCACGATTTTGAACACACACGGGCCTAATCAGCCCCTAATATATAAGTGTATATATATACTTTCATTTTCGAAGGGTTTTTGTTTAAGTTGGGTGCGTTGTCTTTCAATTCAAACACTCACACACATTGAGCTTTCGCTCTTATTTGAAAGACCCAAGTAAGGGCCAACCTATACTATTTGGGTTTCATTTCTTGTCGTGTGAGTAAGTCTTTCAATTCAAGCACTCTCACACACATTGAGCTTTCGCTCTTATTTGAAAGACCCAAGTAAGGGCCGACCTATACTATTTGGGTTTCATTTCATGTCGTGTGAGTAAGTCTTTCAATTCAAGCACTTTCACACACATTGAGCCTTCGCTCTTACTCCCAAGACCTTAGTAAAGGCCTTATTGCAGTTATATTTGGGTTTCATTTATGTCGTGTGTGTAGTACTTCAATTCAAGCACTCTCACACACATTGAGCCTTCGCTCTTACTCCCAAGACCTTAGTCAAGGCCATACTGCAATTTATATTTGGGTTTAATTTCATGTCGTGTGTGTAAGTCTTTCAATTCAAGCACGCACCCACATTGAGCCTTCGCTCTTATTTGCAAGACCCGAGTAAGGGCTCATATACATAAGATATATACATATTTCCCTTCGGTTATTTCCCTTCGGTTATTTCCCTTCAGTATTGTCTTTACATTTCGGGTTTTCCCTTTGGAGTAGCGTGAGTTTGCATTGCATCTACGCCATACCACGAGGTAGGACGCATATTGCATCAAAGCAAGCCCCGCTCGAATTCGCCCATGTAGTGGAGTGTTCATAACACACAAACTAGGTGGCCCGAAAAGGGATAAAAGAAAAGACTTAGGCACGTGCAAATCCACGTGATCTAAAATATGCAATCGCATCCTAAAGACCCGAAATAGACACCTCGAACCGCTTCGTAGACTTTCTCTCCAAAACTCGATTTTTGCAAAGCGTACAGACTGACCCTTGCGCATCGGTGCAAGAAGGTCTGCGACGACAAGAGCTCACTTGCTCACAGTCGCCACGTTTAGAAGTCAGTGTTCAAAATATCTTCGCTAGCTTAAGTAAGCTAGCTGGCACGCCCTATTTGTATACATAGGCCTTAGACACACGAGACGATCCACTCCAAGCCCCCGAAAGAGGCGAAGAGGCGGGGATTTTCGCGCGTCTACAGAGATTGGCACGCCCGGTGGGACGTGAGCCTTTTCAGAAATCGAGTTTACTTGTAGAAGTCTTGCGAAAATTTTGTAAAAAGGTGTCGTTTTAACTTGTTTTCTTTGCTTTTACTTAGGAAATTTTGAAAAAGGCTTGAAAAGCATGTCGAAATCCAATCCAAGTGAAGTGTCGAGCCAAGGCTCATGCGCATCAAGTTCTCACTCTAGGAGGATTTTCAAAAACAAAATAAAGTTAGATGAAATCGAGGACTTGAGAAGGGAGTTTGAGGCCAAAATCGATGCTCTCAGCCAAGAGGCTGAAGTAGGCGATTCATGTTCATCAAACGGTGAACAAAGGCCCAAAAAGAAATCTGAAAAACCTCGCAAGCAAAAAGAGGCCTCCGTAATGGAAGGCAACCAAGACCATGAGTCCTTCACACAAAAGGACCGTAAAGCCCTACAGCAGCTGCTGAAAGGGTAGAATAAAGAGAAAAGAAGCTACGCCCTGTCTGATTTCCTTCCTATGGATTACGAAACAGACAGTGACGATGAAATACCGAACTTCCATCGGTATGATGGCATGGGAGACCCTAGGTCTCACTTGCAGCTTTTCTCGCGTCGAGCCCATAAGAAGAAAAAGGACTCGATGAAATGGGTGTATTGGTTCCCTCTATCCCTTAAAGGCATAGCTGCCAAATGGCTGGCTTCCTACGACTTAAGCCAGTTCGCTACTTTTGAAGAGTTAGAGAACTGCTTCATGCAAAGATTTGCACACAACGTGGAAGTCACGCCAACCCTAAATACCTTAAGGGATACAAAGCAAGGCATGAACGAAGACGTGCATGCCTTCATTATAAGATGGAGGTCGCTTTTAGGCCAAGTGCGAGAGCCTATATCCGAAGGATGCGCAGTAATGCTCATCCTGGATAATTTCAAAAGCGAGTTAAAAACCCTTCTCTCGCTCCACGAGATTTCAACTTTCCATAAGTTGATCAAAAAGGCCTCCCTTTTCGAAACCAACTTACGAAAAGGGACATATGATCACTTATGGAAAGGAAGTGCCGTTCCAAAAACCCGTTTGGAAAAGCCCATCGCATATGGGCTGCCCACGACAGACAAAGGGGCAAAGCCCCATAAAATCGCCAATGTCCGGGTGGATCCAGGCATGGCAGGCACTTCTAAAAATTTTGAAAAAATAGAAAATAAGAGAGAACGTAATTTTCAAAAACCGGTTGAAAAACGGGAGTACACTCCGCTGGGGCAACTTGTGTCGGAGGTCCTAGACCTCTTACTTGCCCAGGGCATGATCGAACTCCCTGAAATCCCCGAAGGAGTCACTTCCAAAGGGGGGTATTTAAACCGATTTTGCAAGTATCATCGGCTCAAAGGCCACGATCCCAAACGCTGCTTCTCTCTTTTAAATAAAATTGAGAACTTGATAGCGGAAGGCCGGCTCCAGGTCACTGCGGAACCTGAGCCACCTCAAGCTATCTTCAAGGAACCCTTTCCCAAACACGCCAGTGGCAGTGGGAAAGGAAAGGAGGTATGTACCCTCACCATTTCCAAGGAACTAGCGCAAAAGCCAGAACCTGGTAGACCTACTTGTGCGCCCATCCTTGTATTATACAAGAGGCCCGCCCAAGTCGTCATTCGGGGACCATCAAAAGTGGAAACCCTGGCAAAACCAGTTTTGAAAATCCAAGGTTCTCCTCAGCTCATCCTTAGAGCCAAGACTAGCGCAAACCCTAGGCTGGTCGTGGGGGAAGTCACTAGATCCGGGAGGATCTACCAACCCCCGCACCTTCAAGGTGCTCAAAAGGTGGTCAGTGTGCCTAGCCCCTCAAAAGCATGTATCCCTAGTGGTCTGCCAAAAGCAGATAAGGACAAAATCATCCTAAATCCTTATGATTTCGAAAACCACCTTTCAAAGATTCCTATTCACATGTCTATCCTAGAGCTTATCAAAACCTCGCCTAGGCATAGACTTGTATTAGAGAAAATTCTAGAAAGGGCCAAGGTTGATTCGAACATAAGTCCGGAATCCTTGTCTGCCCAAGTGGCTTTATTAGGAGCAAAATCGCCTATCACCTTTTCGGAAGATGATGTAGATAGACCCTACGAAACCCATAACCAAGCCCTGCATATCGAGGTGGTTCTAAACAACCACTCTCTGGACAGGTGCCTAGTCGATGGTGGAGGAGGGCTCAACATCCTTCCACTTCATGTGGCGTACAAAATCGGAGTCACCTTGACTTCAGTGAACCCAAGCCCCATCGTTATCACTGGATACGATGGGAATGCGTCTAGGCCTTTAGGATCCATCGAACTCCCAATGGAAACGGGAGGGATCGAACACACGGGGGTGTTCCATGTCTTGGACATCCACCCCCATTATAACCTGTTGCTGGGAAGACCCTGGATACACAGTTTGTGCGCTGTGCCATCCACCTTCCACAAGTGTGTTAAGATCCCTTTTAGGGACCAGGTCGTAGTGATCCTAGGTGAGAGTCACCCACAGCTTCAGGGGATCATAAACTCCCCTTGTTTATCGAGCTCCCAGGCCCATGAGGCTAACCTGGGGCAAATTATGGTTGAGCCACCTCGGCTCGTGTTGAACAACCCTAGGAAGGTTGTATATGTGAAGGGGCCGCCCAAAGCAGGCCCCCTCCCAACTCTAATCCTCCTAGGAAAACCCAAACGTTTCCTATTTCCAAAACCCCTGGACAAAAGGCCATACGAGCCTAATATGGACGATAGCATGTTCCAGGACCACGACTTATATCCCATCTTTTCAAAAATCAAAAGGTCATGGAACATGTTATTGAACATGGGCTACACGCCCTACAAAAGTCTAGGGGCACAAAACCAGGGTCTCCTAGAACCCATCCTTCCTAGGGCCAACCCAAGCCGATATGGGATCGGCTATACTCCCCGAATACCGCTGGAGCCACCCCCTGTGACCACCTGGGTTAAGGGTGCCCCGGAGCCTGTCTTAGAAGAGACCTATGGTTTAGACCTCCTATTCCGAGCCTAACCCGTAGTGTTTTCCATTTGTAGGTATGAAGGAAGATCCCTTTTTCTAAAAATACCAAAAACATTTGAAAACCTAAAATAAAAAAAAAATCAAAAAAAACAAGAAAAACAAAAACAATGGAAAAACAAAAACTCGAAAAAAGAGTGCTTTGTATAGTTCCCAAAGTTCTTGTATTACAAAAACCCAAAAAAATTGAAAATTTGGAAAATACCAAAAAGATTTTGTACATAGCTGCTCCTGGTAAGACTTTGGCAAAAGAAAAGGATTTCGAAAGAAGCGTCGTCTGCATAGCCAGACCAAAAATTTCGAAATCACTTGAAAATCCAAGTACAAAACCAGGTTATTTTGAAAACCACGCGTCAAGTTCCCTCGGGTCTATAGCCCACGAGAATGATCAAAGCCCAGAAGTGGATCCCCTTGAGGAAGATCCCACTTCTGAGCTCCCAGAATTTCATAGAATTCTCGATTTTGAAAGACCTTCCCAATCAGTAGGAGGAGATTTCGTAGAGATGAACCTAGGGGATGATTCCAATCCCAAAAACATCAAAATAGGCGCATGCTTACATGAAACTGAAAAGTTAGCATTCATTGCATTTCTACAAACCTATTTAGATGTGTTTGCATGGACGTACGAAGACATGCCGGGCATAGATCCCAGCATAGTCGAGCATCGTCTTCCCTTAGATGCAGGTGTAAAACCCATAAAGCAGAAGCTTAGGAAAATACACCCGAATGTACACACGCAAGTCAAGGAGGGTTTAGAAGATCTGCTAAAAGCCGGATTTATAAAACCCATTGCGTATTCTGATTGGTTGTCAAATATCGTTGTGGTTCGAAAAACAAATGGGAAAATTCGAATATGCATCGATTTCAGAAACCTGAATAAAGCCACTCCAAAGGATAATTATCCTTTACCAAACATAGATTTGATAGTCGATAGTACTGCAAATCATGAAATGTTTTCATTCATGGATGGCTATTCAGGCTATAATCAAATCAAACTAAGTCCACGAGATCAGGGTAAGACCGCCTTCACAACCCCGTGGGGCACGTACTGCTATACAGTCATGCCCTTTGGTTTGAAAAATGCCGGCGCAACATACCAACGAGCCATGAACACGATCTTCCATGATCAAATTCACGAGCTTGTAGAAGTGTATGTAGATGATCTCTTGGCAAAATCCAAAACCCGATGCACCCATATCGAATGTTTACAAAAGATTTTCGAAAGGCTTAGGCTTTACAAAGTAAAGCTAAACCCTCAGAAATGTGTGTTCGGGGTAGAATCAGGGAAGCTTCTAGGCTTTATGGTGAGCCAAAGGGGAATAGAAGTTGACCCCTCCAAGTGTCGAGACATCATAGAATGACTCCACCCTCCAATCTCACCCAAGTCCGTAGCCTCCAGGGTCGATTACAATCAGTGCGCCGATTCATATCGAATCTGGCAACTAGATGCGAACCCTTCAACAAACTGTTGAGGAAGGGTACGAAATTCTTATGGGATGACGAATGCCAAAAGTCCTTCGAGAGACTGAAGGCATACTTGGTTAATCCCCCCGTTTTGAATCCTCCAAAACAAGGAAAACCGCTTTTATTATACATCTCCGTGCATGTAAACGCTTTAGGAGCCCTGTTGGCTCAATACGAGGATGACACCCATAAGGAGTATGCCATCTACTATATTTCGAAAACTCTCTTGGCTTATGAACGAAATTATCAAGCCATGGAGAAGACGTGCTTGGCCCTAGTCTGGGCCTGCCAGAAGTTCAGACACTATTTCCTAGATCATGAGATCTGGATAGTGTCCAAGCTTGATCCAATCAAGCACTTATTCGAAAAACCCATTCTCACGGGTAGATTGGGCAAATGGCAACTCCTTCTAATGGAGTATGATCTGAAATACCATCACCAGATCTCCATTAAGGGGCAAGCCCTAGCAGATTACGTGGCTGAATTCCCCTTAGAGGACGCATATTCCACTCTTGTCGAAATGCCTGATGAAGGCATATTGCAAAACCATTTTCAAAACCACATTTTGGCAAATTCTTTCGAAAACCAAGTGTGGAAGATGCACTTCGATGGGGCACGAAACCAACGAGGGGTTGGTGCCGGGATCGTCCTAATCTCCCCTGAAAAGGGCGAGATTCCCATAGCAGTCCGCTTAGATTTCGAATGTTCCAACAATGTAGCTGAGTATGAAGCACTCATACAAGGCTTAAGGATTTCGAAAACTCTAGGGGCATCATGCATCGAGGTCTTTGGAGATTCGCTCCTTGTCATAAACCAGGTTTTAAAAATTTGGCAAGTACGCAATGAGAAACTACTTCCATATCACGAGTTGGCCACTCGATTGGTCCAAACCTTCCAGTCGTGTAAGCTCACACATGTAGGAAGAGAGGACAATGGCATCGCCGATGCCCTCTCTTCCTTGGGCTCAGCCCTGAAGGTCGATCCCATTTCAGGGACCAGATCTTTGGAAATATGGCATGCGCCTCATCCATCCACACACGACTTGGATATTTGCCAAAACAACCCAGAGTCTATTGAAAAACCCTGGTTCTATGACATAAAACAATTTTTAGAAAATGGGGGATTTACCGAGGATGCCACATCCAAAGATAAGGCATTCATTCGTAAGATTTCGACCCGATACACCATTCTGGGTGGGGTCCTATACAAAAAGAGTTTTACCGGCATTCTGCTTAGGTGTATTGACCTAGAGGAGGCTAGGATAGTGATGCATGAGTTCCACGATGGAGAATGTGGAGGTCATGTTAATGCCAACATGATGGCAATGAAAATACTTAGAGGGGGTTATTTTTGGTCCACCCTGAAAAAGGATTGTCACGATCATGTTAGGAAGTGTCATCCGTGTCAAGTGCATGGGCACGCCATTCATATCCCTTCATCTGCATTACATTCCGTGGTCAGCCCCTGGCCATTTACCATGTGGGCATTTGACATTGTAGGCCCAATATTTCCAAAGGCCTCGAATGGGCATCGTTTTATTTTAGCAGCCACGGAGTATTTCTCCAAGTGGGTGGAAGCCATTTCCCTAACGAATGTAATGGGGCAACATGTGGTGGCTTTCATCTGAAGGAATATCTTGGCTCGATTTGGGGTTCCACGAGACCTTGTGTCTGATAATGGTACCCCATTCAAGAATGAGAGGATGGTCAAGTTGTGCAACACGTATGGCATAACTCACCACTTCTCCTCGCCCTACTACCCTCAAGGCAACGGCCAAGCCGAAGCTACAAACAAGACTCTCATTGGTATCATTGAGAAAACCTTAGAGAAAGGTAGGATGTGGCACGAGAAGCTGGATGAAGCCTTATGGGCTTATAGGACTTCCATCCGGACTCCCACGAATGCCACACCTTTCGAGTTGGTCTATGGCACAAACGCCATTCTTCCCATTCATACCCAACTGCATTCATTCCATACATCCATTGCACTCGACCTCCCCCAAGAGACGCTTCAGCATGCTAGGATGGCCGAACTAGATTTGCTAGATGAGAGGCGACTCCTTGCCATGGATCATGCTCGCGCATACCGGCAAAGGATAGACCGACATTATAGCAAACACATGAGACCTCGCCACTTTGAAGTGGGAGATCTGGTCTTAAAAACCATCCACCATCGTGGCCCACACCCCCTAGGCAAGTGGCGCCCCAACTGGGATGGACCCTATGTTGTACGAGCAACCACTACGAACAATTCGTATTGGTTGATCGATGTAGAAGGTAGGAATTTAGCAGATCCTATCAATATTCAATACTTAAAGAAGTATCATATGTAGGATTTGGATTAAATTCTAGTTTTCGAAAATTTTAGAGGGATAGCTGCCCTGAGACATGTGAATAAGGTGCAAAGGCAAGTCGTGTGACCCTAAGTGAAGAGAATTCGCACTTGTGAAAGAGTGGAGTTTTCAAAATCGTGGTTACATTTCAAAATCCTTCTTCTTACAAAGAAAGGCCTAGTTCAACATAGCAAGATACTTGCAAGTAGTACGTGCTATTTCTAAATAGGCTGATCTAGAATGGATCGAGTGTAGGCTTGGGATAAGTCCTCCACTCTTCTCTTCTCCTTTCAAAAGGAAAACAAAGGCCCAAAACAAAAGGGAATTTCCCATTCAAAGTCTCTTTCCAAAAGAAAGAAACCAGAATTTAAAAGAAAAATCGATTCTCTTATAAAAAAGAGGGATTAAAGAAAAAATACTCCCAAAGGGAGACCCTCGATGGAAAAAAGGAAAAAGAGGCCAAAAAGCTCAAAAAGAGCAGTTTTCCGCCTTCTGTGCCTCAAACCACGGGACGCTTCAGAAGGGACCGTGGTATCTCTTTCCCATCCCTGGCTTATCCCAAGCTAAAGCATGGTTCATTTCGAGGAATCCTAAAGTAAAAATAGGATTTACTTACTTGAATTTCATCTTGTTTGAGAATTCGACGTTTCGAGTAAGGCATAGGAATTTGAAATGAAGCTTGTTTTCTTATAAAACCTCCGCTAGATAAGCGAGTGTTAAGACTCAAACAAGGGCAAGCACGAAGAGCTCGAGATCCTTAGGATCGAGGCTCAAGACAGTTGTCCCTTTTGTAAATAACTTTTGTAAATAAGTTTTGAAAACCGAACATCGAACAGCATAGGATTTGCTCACTTGAGCAATAGGCCTTGTAAGTCTCTGGAGTTCGACCACATCTGGTCTCTGGGAGGTCGCCACTCTTGGCACCACACCCATGTCATTTGCATTCCACGCATGGTACTTGC
Organism: Brasenia schreberi; assembly: GCA_036023115.1. NCBI lineage: Eukaryota > Viridiplantae > Streptophyta > Magnoliopsida > Nymphaeales > Cabombaceae > Brasenia > Brasenia schreberi. The sequence goes on from JAYKKT010000079.1 coordinate 3,840,202, forward strand.
ATAAACATGATCCCATTTAGGACCAGATTCCATAAGTATAACCCTTTGGCGTGATATCTCCTCCTACCAGGGTTTGTAAAATTGAGATTTTGCTGAAATGGGACGATCCCATATTCTTCGTGGCTAGATCTAGGGAGACATTAAAAAGGGTGTTTGTCATCTTTGCCCTTATCCAAATCGATTTGGACAAGGCCAAAGAGGGGCATCTGTAAACACCCCAAAATCCCACGAATTTCTCAAATTCATCTGGTTTTGTAAAAGCAGCCCCAAAGGGCTATTTTGAGTCTGGAAACCCAGGAGCCTTCCAGACAACCCTGTATATATGTTTTAAACTTTATCTTTCAAAAACATATGATATAGCTTTTGAAAACCCTTTTAAAACATGTTTTGAAACCCCGAAGTGGCTTGGCCCGATCAAGACAGGACCAGGAGAGCCAAGAAGAGCCCGGAACCGAAGCACACGTCGAGCCCGGCGCAGCAACTCCTATATCTGATTCACACCCCAGGATCTCGAACGTCCAAGACCCTATTCTTACCAAAATAGCATTTGAAGTCATCTCCAGAAGGCAGAAACGGAGGCGGACGACTATGTTGGCGAAGACCCAACGCAGACGGAGTACTGATGCTGTTAGGCCCCGCACAAATCGTCCGTTTCGAACCCAGCTCGAAGGAGTCAGAGTTCAGTTTGGATTGGATCTGGACCATATATATCCAGATTCCAATCCAAACCCATATGTGGACTTGGATTTGGATTTGGGTCCAGAGATCCAATCCAATATCCATATCCATGGCCCACATCACCTTCTCATAAATGGAGGTGGGCCCACTTGAAATTCACGTGGGATATTGGGCATGAGAGAGAGTGGGGGTGAAAAATATCAAGAGTGTTGTATTAAGCTTGACTTGTGTGTCAAGTTTGGGTTTAATCATGTGGGTTAGCCTAATTGAGTGGGTTTAAGCTTGTAATTAGCTAAAACCTAACCTAGGGCTGCACCAACATGGGGTGATCAAGGTCTATGGGCCATGCTAAGGGAGCTCCTTCATCTAAACCTAACCCAAAATGCCTAAACCTAGCCTAAACCCCTAATCCACCCCTAATCTGAACCTAATCACCTAACCCACTTCCCTAATCCCAACCTAATCACCTAACCCACTTCCCTAATCCTTCCCTAAACCTAGATTAATTTCCCTAATCCTAGCCTAAACCTAGCCTAATCACCTAACCTAGCTCACTAAACCTCACCCTAAAACCCAACCACCTAACCTAGCCCTAAACCCCTAAACCACCCATAGCCCACAATCTACCCAAACCCCTAGTTTTAAAATATCTGGCCCAACCCTTTCCAGCCCACCTTATCTACATACCACCCTACCTAAACCACCTAACCACTACCCTCAGCCCAGCCCTAACCGACCTACCCATCCCCTACTTAAACCCCCCCCCCTTGGGGGCGGGTTTTCCAAGTGGGAACCCTCACCTCACCCAGCCGGGCCCTCTCCTTCTCCCATTTCCTCACCTAGCCGGGACCACTCTCCATCACCTCCGCCTGCTCCACCTGCTCCATCAGCTCCGCCTGCACCGCCACCTTCCCTCTTCCATCCACCACCACCATCCCTCAGCCGGACGCCACCACCTCCACCCAACCGAACCAGCCAACAGCCCACCTGCCCGCCTGCTTCCCACTTCATCCGCCACCTCTCCCCATTCGGTAAGTGCCTTGCACCTTACCTAGCCCCCTTCTCTACTACCTCTCCACTCCTAGCCACCCATCCTATCCTCATCTCAGCCCCTTTGCCACCACCACTTTAACCTAGCCGAACCTAGTATAACCCAAGCTGCCGGCCACTACCTAGCCATCATTTCCCATTCGGCCTTCCCCTAGGTGTCCTATTCGGCCTTCCCACTAGCTCACCTTTTAGGTCCAGTTTCCCTAAACTCTCAACTCCCCTAGTGACCCTAAGAACCCCCTCATTCAGCCTCTTTAAACCCCCTACTTTGAGGCGACATCTACTTGCTACCGGCCACCTTCGAGGCGCCTATCCCGCGCCCCACTTGCAGCCAGCCAGCACCTTTGATCACCTACCTTCGTGGAGCTCCTGTTTGCAGCCCAAGGCCAAGCCCACCCTCAAGCAAGACCTCTACGGACCAGTTACTCGTAAGTGTCTAAACTCGGTCCTTAGTTGTACACTTGCTTGAGATTCAATTTGATACGGGGTTGTAATAACGGAGCATAGTCTCCCCCCGCTTGTAATAACGTGGCTTGGCACAACCACACACGTGCACTCTCTTAGTCGTGCACGATTTTGAACACACACGGGCCTAATCAGCCCCTAATATATAAGTGTATATATATACTTTCATTTTCGAAGGGTTTTTGTTTAAGTTGGGTGCGTTGTCTTTCAATTCAAACACTCACACACATTGAGCTTTCGCTCTTATTTGAAAGACCCAAGTAAGGGCCAACCTATACTATTTGGGTTTCATTTCTTGTCGTGTGAGTAAGTCTTTCAATTCAAGCACTCTCACACACATTGAGCTTTCGCTCTTATTTGAAAGACCCAAGTAAGGGCCGACCTATACTATTTGGGTTTCATTTCATGTCGTGTGAGTAAGTCTTTCAATTCAAGCACTTTCACACACATTGAGCCTTCGCTCTTACTCCCAAGACCTTAGTAAAGGCCTTATTGCAGTTATATTTGGGTTTCATTTATGTCGTGTGTGTAGTACTTCAATTCAAGCACTCTCACACACATTGAGCCTTCGCTCTTACTCCCAAGACCTTAGTCAAGGCCATACTGCAATTTATATTTGGGTTTAATTTCATGTCGTGTGTGTAAGTCTTTCAATTCAAGCACGCACCCACATTGAGCCTTCGCTCTTATTTGCAAGACCCGAGTAAGGGCTCATATACATAAGATATATACATATTTCCCTTCGGTTATTTCCCTTCAGTATTGTCTTTACATTTCGGGTTTTCCCTTTGGAGTAGCATGAGTTTGCATTGCATCTACGCCATACCACGAGGTAGGATGCATATTGCATCAAAGCAAGCCCCGCTCGAATTCGCCCATATAGTGGAGTGTTCATAACACACAAACTAGGTGGCCCGAAAAGGGATAAAAGAAAAGACTTAGGCACGTGCAAATCCACGTGATCTAAAATATGCAATCGCATCCTAAAGACCCGAAATAGACACCTCGAACCGCTTCGTAGACTTTCTCTCCAAAACTCGATTTTTGCAAAGCGTACAGACTGACCCTTGCACATCGGTGCAAGAAGGTCTGCGACGACAAGAGCTTACTTGCTCACAGTCGCCATGTTTAGAAGTCAGTGTTCAAAATATCTTCGCTAGCTTAAGTAAGCTAGCTGGCACGCCCTATTTGTATACATAGGCCTTAGACACACGAGAAGATCCACTCCAAGCCCCCGAAAGAGGCGAAGAGGCGGGGATTTTCGCGCGTCTACAGTGTCCATGCTTGATCCAATCAAGCACTTGTTCGAAAAACCCATTCTCACGGGTAGATTGGGCAAATGGCAACTCCTTCTAATGGAGTATGATCTGAAATACCATCACCAGATCTCCATTAAGGGGCAAGCCCTGGCAGATTACGTGGCTGAATTCCCCTTAGAGGACGCATATCCCACTCTTGTCGAAATGCCTGATGAAGGCATATTGCAAAACCATTTTCAAAACCACATTTTGGCAAATTCTTTCGAAAACCAAGTGTGGAAGATGCACTTCGACGGGGCACGAAACCAACGAGGGGCTGGTGCCGGGGTCATCCTAATCTCCCCTGAAAAGGGCGAGATTCCCATAGCAGTCCGCTTAGATTTCGAATGTTCCAACAACGTAGCTGAGTATGAAGCACTCATACAAGGCTTAAAGATTTCGAAAACTCTAGGGGCATCATGCATTGAGGTCTTTGGAGATTCACTCCTTGTCATAAACCAAGTTTTAAAAATTTGGCAAGTACGTAATGAGAAACTACTTCCATATCACGAGTTGGCCACTCGATTGGTCCAATCCTTCGAGTTGTGTAAACTCACACACGTAGGAAGAGAGGACAATGGCATCGCCGATGCCCTCTCCTCCTTGGGTTCAGCCTTGAAGGTCGATCACATTTCAGGGACCAGATCTTTGGAAATATGGCATGCGCCCCATCCATCCACACACGACTTGGATATTTGCCAAAACAACCCAGAGTCTATTGAAAAACCCTGGTTCTATGACATAAAACAATTTTTAGAAAATGGGGGATTTACCGAGGATGCCACATCCAAAGATAAGGCATTCATTCGTAAGATTTCGACCCGATACACCATTCTGGGTGGGGTCTTATACAAAAGGAGTTTTACCGACATTCTGCTTAGGAGTATCGACCTAGAGGAGGCTAGGATAGTAATGCATGAGTTCCACGATGGAGAATGTGGAGGTCATGTTAATGCCAACATGATGGCGATGAAAATACTTAGAGGGGGCTATTTTTGGTCCACCCTGAAAAAGGATTGTCACGATCATGTTAGGAAGTGTCATCCATGTCAAGTGCATGGGCACGCCATTCATATCCCATCATCTGCATTGCATTCCGTGGTCAGCCCCTGGCCATTTACCATGTGGGCGTTTGACATCGTAGGCCCAATATTTCCAAAGGCCTCGAATGGGCATCGATTTATTTTAGCAGCCACGGAGTATTTCTCCAAGTGGGTGGAAGCCATTTCCCTAACCAATGTAATGGGGCAACATGTGGTGGCTTTCATCCGGAGGAATGTCTTGGCTCGATTTGGGGTTCCACGAGACCTTGTGTCTGATAATGGTACCCCATTCAAGAACGAGCGGATGGTTAAGTTGTGCAACACGTTTGGCATAACTCACCACTTCTCCTCGCCCTACTACCCTCAAGGCAACGGCCAAGCCGAAGCCGCAAACAAGACTCTCATTAGTATTATTGAGAAAACCTTAGAGAAGGGTAGGACGTGGCATGAGAAGCTGGATGAAGCCTTATGGGCTTACAGGACTTCCATCCGGACTCCCACGAATGCCACACCATTCGAATTGGTCTATGGCACAAACGCCATTCTTCCCATTCATACTCAACTGCATTCATTTCATACATCCATAGCACTCGACCTCCCCCTAGAGACACTTCAGCATGCTAGGATGGCCGAACTAGATTTGCTAGATGAGAGGCGACTCCTTGCCATGGATCATGCTCGTGCATACCGGCAAAGGATAGCCCGACATTATAGCAAACACATGAGACCTCGCCACTTTGAAGTGGGAGATCTGGTCTTAAAAACCATCCACCATCGTGGCCCACACCCCCTAGGCAAGTGGCACCCCAACTGGGATGGACCCTATGTTGTACGAGCAACCACTACGAACAATTCGTATTGGTTGATCGATGTAGAAGGTAGGAATTTAGCAGATCCTATCAATATTCAATACTTAAAGAAGTATCATGTGTAGGATCTGGACTAAATTCCAGTTTTCGAAAATTTATGGGGATAGCTGCCCTGAGACATGTGAATAAGGTCCAAAAGCAAACTCGTGTGACCCTAAGTGAAGAGAATTCGCACTTGTGAAAGGGTGGAGTTTTCAAAATCGTGGTTACATTTCAAAATCCTTCTTCTTACAAAGAAAGGCCTAGTTCAACATAGCAAGATACTTGCAAGTGGTACGTGCTATTTCTAAATAGGCTGATCTGGAATGGATCGAGTGTAGGCTTGGGATAAGTCCTCCCCTCTTCTCTTCTCCTTCCAAAAGGAAAACAAAGGCCCAAAACAAAAGGGAATTTCCCATTCAAAATCTCTTTCCGAAAGAAAGAAACCAGAATTTAAAAGAAAAATCGATTCTCTTATAAAAAAAAGAGGGATTAAAGAAAAAATACTCCCAAAGGGAGACCCTCGATGGAAAAAAGGAAAAAGAGGCCAAAAAGCTCAAAAAGAGCAGTTTTCCGCCTTCTATGCCTCAAACCACGGGACGCTTCAGAAGGGACAGTGGTATCTCTTTCCCCTCCCTGGCTTATCCCAAGCTAAAGCATGGTTCATTTCGAGGAATCCTAAAGTAAAAATAGGATTTACTTACTTGAATTTCATCTTGTTTGAGAATTCGACGTTTCGAGTAAGGCGTAGGAATTTGAAATGAAGCTTGTTTTCTTATAAAACCTCTGCTAGATAAGCGAGTGTTAAGACTCAAACAAGGGCAAGCACGAAGAGCTCGAGATCCTTAGGATCGAGGCTCAAGACAGTTGTCCCTTTTGTAAATAGTTTTGTAAATAAGTTTTTGAAAACCGAACATCGAACAGCATAGGATTTGCTCACTTGGAGCAATAGACCTTGTAAGTCTCTAGAGTTCGACTACATCTGGTCTATGGGAGGTCGCCACTCTTGGCACCACACCCATGTCATTTGCATTCCACGCATGGTACTTGCATGAACATGATCCCATTTAGGACCAGATTCCATAGTAAAACCCTTTGGCGTGATATCTCCTCCTACCAGAGTTTGTAAATTGAGATTTTGCTAAAATTGGGACGATCCCATATTCTTCGTGGCTAGATCTAGGGAGACATTAAAAGGGGTGTTTGTCATCTTTGCCCTTATCCAAATCTATTTGGACAAGGCCAAAGAGGGGCATCTGTAAACACCCCAAAATCCCACGAATTTCTCAAAATCCATCTGGTTTTATACAAGCAGCCCCAAAGGGCCATTTTTGATGTCTGGAAACCCAGGAGCCTTCCAGACAACCCGGTATATATGTTTTAAACTTTATCTTTCAAAAACATATGATATGGCTTTTGAAAACCTTTTAAAACACGTTTTTGAAACCCCAAAGCGGCTTGGCCCGATCAAGACAGGACCAGGAGAGCTAAGAAGAGCCCGGAACCGGAGCACACGTCGAGCCCGGCAAAGCAACTTTTGAGAAAAGGGGTGAAATTCGTGTGGGACGATGATTGCCAAAAAGCTTTCGAAAGACTAAAAGTGTATTTGGTTAATCTTCCTGTTTTAAACCTTCCAAAGCAAGGAAAACCTCTTTTACTTTATATTTCTGTGCATGCGAATGCTTTGGGTGCATTACTAGCTCAATATGAGGATGATACCGATATAGAGCATGCCATCTATTACATTTCAAAAACTCTCTTGGCTTATGAATGAAATTATCAAGCCATGGAGAAGACTTGCTTGGCCTTGGTATGGGCCGGCCAGAAATTTCGACACTATTTCCTAGATCATGAGATCTGGATAGTGTCTAGGCTTGATCCCATCAAGCACTTATTTGAAAAACCCATCCTCAAGGTAGGCTGGGTAAATGGAAGCTCCTCTTGATGGAGTATGACCTGAAATTCCACCATCAAACATACATCAAGGGTCAAGCCCTAGCCGACTATGTGGCCAACTTCCCCTTGGAAGATGCGTACCCCACACTTGACAAAATGCCCGATGAAGGTATATTTCAAAACCAATGTCAAAATCATGTTTTATCAAACTGTTTAAATGAAAACCAAGTGTGGAGGATGCACTTCGATGGGGCACGAAACCAAAGAGGGGCTGGGGCAGGCATCGTCCTCATATCCCCTGAAAAGGGAGAAATACCCATAGCCATTCGCCTAGATTTCAAGTGTTCCAATAACACAGTCGAGTATGAAGCACTCATACAAGGCTTAAAAATTTTGAAAACTCTAGGGGCATCATGCATCGAGGTCTTTGGAGATTCTTTACTTGTCATAAACCAAGTGTTAAAGATTTGGCAAGTTGTAGACACGGAAAATCTTCGACTCTAGGTTCTTTAGGCCTAGAGCGAATCTTTTCGTGCTTATGTCGCTTTAAAAGGGCGTGCCAGCTAGCTTTCTCAAACTAGCGAAGTAAGTTTTGAAAATATCTGACTTTTGGGGCGACTGTGGATAAGTGGGATCTTTTCATTGCAGACCTTCTTGAACGGACGCTCAAGGGTCAGTCTGTACGCTTTAGGAAATCTCGATTTTGAACAAACACGACTCTTTTGAAAACATGAAAGTGTTTTATCGATTGGTTTTGTCAAAATTGCAGATTTTATGTATGGGATCTATACGTTCCTATGTCTCTTGGGTTTTAGCTAATTCAGGCGTGTAATTGCGTGCATCAAGTGCTCGATTTTGGCAGATTTTACACGATTTTGCTTAGGATAGTTCAATGCAAGTATGCTCCCTATCTCGAGTGTGGCGTATATGCAATGCAACTCACACAACTTGAAGGGAAAACCTAGAATTTAAAGAAGTAGCAGAAGGGAAATTGCAGAAGGGAAAATATGGCTATATCTTAGATGCGGAAAGAAAATATATAGCTATATCTTAAGAGCGAGAAGGCTCAATGTGAGTGAGTGCTTTGAGTGTATAAAATGAAAGGCAACTAACGCGACTTGAATTTAAAACCAAGCTGAAAGGGAAATACGTATATATACGTAAGAGCGGAAAGGCTCAATGTGAGTGAGTATTTTGAGTGTATAAAATGAAAGACAACTCACACGACTTGAACCTTAAAACCCAACTGAATGTATATAAATAGAGCTATATCCTACGGGCTGTTGAGGCCCGTTTGTGTGCAAAAGTGTGCAGATAAGAGCGGAAAGGCTTGAGTGTATGTGTGTGATTCGTGTTTCAAACCACAATATTACATCTTGGGGGGAGACTACTGTAAACACCCCGAAATCCCACGAATTTCTCAAAATCCATCTGGTTTTATACAAGCAGCCCCAAAGGGCCATTTTTGATGTCTGGAAACCCAGGAGCCTTCCAGACAACCCGGTATATATGTTTTAAACTTTATCTTTCAAAAACATATGATATGGCTTTTGAAAACCTTTTAAAACACGTTTTTGAAACCCCGAAGCGGCTTGGCCCGATCAAGACAGGACCAGGAGAGCTAAGAAGAGCCCGGAACCGGAGCACACGTCGAGCCCGACAAAGCAACTCTTGTATCTGATTCACACCCCCAGGATCTCGAACGTCCAAGACCTTGTTCTTATCAAAATATCATTTGAAATCATCTCCGGAAGGCAGAAACGGAGGCGGACGACCATGTTGGCGAAGACCCAACGCAGACGGAGTACTGATGCTGTTAGGCCCCGCACGAATCGTCCGTTTCGAACCCAGCTCGAAGGAGTCAGAGTTCAGTTTGGATTGGATCTGGACCATATATATCCAGATCCCAATCCAAACCCATATGTGGACTTGGATTTGGATTTGGATCCAGAGATCCAATCCAATATCCATATCCATGGCCCACATCACCTTCTCATAAATGGAGGTGGGGCCCACTTGAAATTCACGTGGGATATTGGGCATGAGAGAGAGTGGGGATGGAAAATATCAAGAGTGTTGTAATTAAGCTTGACTTGTGTGTCAAGTTTGGGGTTAATCATGTGGGTTAGCCTAATTGAGTGGGTTTAAGCTTGTAATTAGCCAAAACCCAACCTAGGGCTGCACCAACATGAGGTGGTTAAGGTCTACGGGCCATGCAAAGGGAGCTCCTTCACCTAAACCTAACCCAAAACACCTAATCCTAGCCTACCCCCCTAATCCACCCCTAATCTGAGCCTAATCACCTAACCCACTTCCCTAATCCCGGCCTAATCCCAACCTAATCACCTAACCCACTTCCCTAATCCTTCCCTAAACCTAGGTTAATTTCCCTAAACCTAGCCTAATCACCTAACCTAGCTAACTAAACCTCACCCTAAAACCCAACCACCTAACCTAGCCCTAAACCCCTAAACCACCCCTAGCCCACAATCTACCCAAACCACTAGTTTTCAAAATATCTGGCCCAACCCTTTCCAGCCCACCTTATCTACATACCACCCTACCTAAACCACCTAACCACTACCCCAAACCCAGCCCTAACCGACCTACCCATCCCTATTTAAACCCCCCCCACTTGGGGGCGGGTTTTACTAGCTAGTGGCTTCACCAATCCCAGCCGGGTCCCTTCCTTCCCCAAGTCCAGCCGAGTCCCACCATCTCCCACCTGCTCCACCTACACCGCCACCTGCTCTCCATCCCACCACCATCTCCTAGCCGGACGCCACCACCATCTCCCAGCCGGACGCCACCACTTGCTCTCCATCCCAACCACCCGGCTTCTCTCTTCCATCCACCGCCTCTCCCCATTCGGTAAGTACCCCCCAACGCTACCTAACTCCTTCTCTACTCCCTCTCCATTCCTAACCACCCACCATACCATCATCTCACCTACACATCAGCCCTTTACTGCCACCATTATCCCTTAGCCGAACCTAGCACAACCTAAACTACCGGCCACTACCTAACCATCCCATCTACATCCGGCTACCCTATAAGACTCCCATTCGGCCTTCCCTTAAATCCCCTTTAGGTCCATACTCCCCAATACTCTAGACTCTCCTAGTGACCCTACACACTTAATTGGCTGGCCCAGCCCTTTAATCGCCCACATCAAGGCGACACCCATTTGCAGCTGGCCACCTTCGAGGCGCCTATCCCGCGCCCCACTTGCAGCCGGCCAGCACCCTTTGTCATCCACCCTCGTGGAGCTCCCGTTTGCAGCCCAAGGCGAAGGCCAAGCCCACGCTCAAGCAAGGCCTCTACGGACCAGCTACTCGTAAGTGCCTAAACTTGGTCTGTAGTTGTATACTTGCTTGAGATTCAATTTGATACGGGGTTGTAATAACGGAGCATAGTCTCCCCCCACTTGTAATAACGTGGCTTGGCACACCCACACACGTGCACTCTCTTAGTTGTGCACGATTTTGAACACACACGGGCCTAATCAGCCCCTAATACATAAGTGTATATATATACTTTCATTTTCGAAGGGTTTTGCTTGAGTTGGGTGCGTTGTCTTTCAATTCAAGCACTCACACACATTGAGCTTTCGCTCTTATTTGAAAGACCCAAGTAAGGGCCGACCTATACTATTTGGGTTTCATTTCATGTCGTGTGAGTAAGTCTTTCAATTCAAGCACTTTCACACACATTGAGCTTTCGCTCTTATTTGAAAGACCCAAGTAAGGGCCGACCTATACTATTTGGGTTTCATTTCAGGTCGTGTGTGTAAGTCTTTCAATTCAAGCACTCTCACACACATTGAGCCTTCGCTCTTATTCCCAAGACCTTAGTAAAGGCCTTATTGCAATTTATATTTGGGTTTAATTTCATGTCGTGTGTGTAGTACTTCAATTCAAGCACTCTCACACACATTGAGCCTTCGCTCTTACTCCCAAGACCTTAGTCAAGGCCATACTGCAATTTATATTTGGGTTTAATTTCATGTTGTGTGTGTAAGTCTTTCAATTCAAGCACGCACCCACATTGAGCCTTCGCTCTTATTTGCAAGACCCGAGTAAGGGCTCATATACATATTATATATACATATCTCCCTTCGGCATTTATATTTCAAGTCATTTCCCTTCGGTTATTTCCCTTCGGTTATTTCCCTTCGGTTATTTCCCTTCAGTTATTTCCCTTCAGTATTGTCTTTACATTTCGAGTTTTCCCTTTGGAGTAGCGTGAGTTTGCATTGCATCTACGCCATACCACGAGGTAGGACGCACATTGCATCAAAGCAAGCCTCGTTCGAATTCGCCCACATAGTGGAGTGTTCATAACACACAAACTAGGTGGCCCGAAAAGGGATAAAAGAAAAGACTTAGGCACGTGCAAATCCACGTGATCTAAAACATGCAATCGCATTTTAAAGACCCGAAATAGACACCTCGAACCGCTTCGTAGGCTTTCTCTCCAAAAACTCGATTTTTGCAAAGCGTACAGACTGACCCTTGCACATCGGTGCAAGAAGGTCTGCGACGACAAGAGCTTACTTGCTCACAGTCGCCACGTTTAGAAGTCAGTGTTAAATATATCTTCGCTAGCTTAAGTAAGCTAGCTGGCATGCCCTGTTTGCATACATAGGCCTTAGACACACGAGAGGATCCGCTCCGAGCCCTGAAAAAGGCAAGAGGCGGGGATTTTCGCGCGTCTACAACTACGCTCCATTATTACAACCCCGTATCGAATTTAATTGAACTTGAAATAATGTAAAAGACCAGATTCGAACACTTACACGTCGTCTGCTTCGGCTTTCTTTATCAATGAGATCCGACCTTGGATATAGCTGTTGGATGGACCTCTCGCTACGAACCGATCAACTGCGTGGGGTTTTTTATCCTAGTTCGTGACCTAGGCTATGCCAACATGCGAAGGTTCTATGGTTTTGGGTAGGACTCGAGCAAATCTAAGGCAAGGTGAAGGGGATCTAAGGCCAGCTCTAAGGAGAAGGGCTTAGGTAAGGTTTTGAGTCAAAGTCCTAAGGTGATACTCGGCCAACTAAGGTCCGAGTTGGGTGATGGTTCATGGGTGGATTTGGTGCAGGATTTTAAAGGAATGCTCGGCCAAGTGGTGGCCGAGCTTGTTTGGTGTATTGAGGATGTTGTTGGACGAGATCCTAAGGAATGGGTCTAAGGGTGCTCGGCCAAATGGTGGCCGAGTGTAGATGCGCGAAAATCCCCACGCCTCCCCACCTTTTCTGGGCTTGGAGTGGATCCTCTCGTGCGTCTAAGGCCTATTTGTGTAAACAGGGCGTGCCAGCTAGCTTACCTAAGCTAGCAAAGATATATTTTAAACTGACTTCTAATTGTGGCGACTGCGAGCAAGTGAGCTCTTGTCATCGCGGACCTTCTTGCACCGATGCGCAAGGGTCAGTCTGTACGCTTTGCAAAAATCGAGTTTTAGGGATAGAAAGCCTACGAAGCGGTTCGAGGTGTCTAATTCGGGTCTTTTAGATGCGATTGCAGATTTTAGATCACGTGGATTTGCACGTGCCTAAGTCTTTTCTTTTATCCCTTTACGGGCCACCTAGTTTGTGTGTTATGAACACTCCACTACATGGGCGAATTTTGAGCGGGGCTTGCTTTGATGCAATATGCGTCCTACCTCATGGTATGGCGTAGATGCAATGCAAACTCACGCTACTCCAAAGGGAAAACCCGAAATGTAAAGACAATGCCGAAGGGAAATAACCGAAGGCAAAAAACCGAAGGGAAATGACTTGAAATGTAAATGCCGAAGGGAGATATGTATATAGGGTATGTATCTGGGCCCTTACTCGGGTCTTGCAAATAAGAGTGAAGGCTCAATGTGGGTGCGTGCTTCAATTGAAAGACTTACACACACGACATGAAATGAAACCCAAATAGTATAGGTCGGCCCTTACTTGGGTCTTTCAAATAAGAGCGAAAGCTCAATGTGTGTGAGTGCTTGAATTGAAAGACAACCCACCCAACTTAAGCAAAATCCTACAAAATTAAAGTATATGTATATACTTATGTATTAGGGGCTGATTAGGCCCGTGTGTGTTCAAAATCGTGCACAACTAAGAGAGTGCACGTGTGTGGGTGTGCCAAGCCACATTATTACAAGCGGGGGGAGACTATGCTCCGTTATTACAACCCCGTATCGAATTGAATCTCAAGCAAGTATACAACTAAAGACCGAGTTAGGCACTTACTAATAGCTGGTCCGAAGATGCCTTGCTTGAGCGTGGGCTTGGCCTTCGCCTTGGGCTGCAAAAGGGAGCTCCGCGAGGTTGAACGACAAGGGGAGGTTCTAGCCGGATGCCTTGGGCGCGCGGGAAGGGTGCCTTGAAGATGGCCGGCTGCTAAGGAGGGGCTCTTTTTGATGTGTTGGGTTAAAGGACCTAAGTAGGGTCACTAAGGATAGGGTTTAGTTTTAAGGTGGGTTTTGCCAAGGGGGAACCTAAGGGAAGGTCTAACGGATCACCTAAGGTTGGCAGGTTGCTATGGTGACCGAAGGAAATGACAGTCGGTTGGAGTGGCCGACTAGGAGGACTTGGTGGTGGCGGGTAGTTAGGATGGCTAGGAGTGATGTAAGGTAGGGGAACTAGCTAGGAGATGGGGCCAGGTGGTAGTGGGTATAGTAGGTGTATTGGGGTGATATGGGCAGGTTTTAGGGAATCGGATAGGGTGGCCGAATGAAGCTAAGGTCTCTAGGTGGTGGCGGGTAGCTAGGGTGGCTACGGGTTTGGCTGTGTGGGGCTGGTGGCAGCAAGTGGAAGGGCTGGTGTTAGGGTGATATGGGAGTGGATTAGGCGGCTGAGAGTGGAGAGGGAGTGAAGAAGTAGTAAGGTAGGATGTAGGGTACTTACCGGGTGAAGAGATGGTGGCGGGTAGAAAGGAATCCGCCGGATTATGATGGTGGTGGTGGCGCTCGGCTGGAAGGTAGTGGTGCAGGTGGTGGCGGGATGTGGAGCAGGTGGTGGCGGGGTATGGAGCAGGTGGGGATTCGGCTGAGCTGGGGAAGTGGAGGACCCGACTGGGAAGGTGGGGCTGCTAGATGATTTTACCCGCCCCCAAGGGGGGGGGGGTTATATAGGGCTGGGTTAGGTCGGTTAGGGCTGGGTTTGGGGTAGTGGTTAGGTGGTTTAGGTAGGGTGGTATGATGATAAGGTGGGCTGGAAAGGGTAGGGCCAGATATTTTAAATACAAGTGGTTTGGGTAGGTTGTGGGCTAGGGGTGGTTTAGAGGTTTAGGGTTTAGTTAGGTGGGTTGGTTCTAGGGTGAGGTTTAGTGAGCTAGGTTAGGTGATTAGGCTAGGATTAGGCTAGGTTTAGGGAAGGATTAGGGAAGTGGGTTAGGTGATTAGGTTGGGATTAGGCCGGGATTAGGGAAGTGGGTTAGGTGATTAGGCTCAGATTAGGGCCAGATTAGGGTGGAAGGCTAGGATTAGGTGTTTTTAGTTAGGTTTAGGTGAAGGAGCTCCCTTTGCATGGCCCATAGACCTTAACCACATCATGTTGGTGCAACCCTAGGTTAGGTTTTGGCTAATTACAAGCTTAAACCCACTTAATTAGGCTAACCCACATGCTTAACCCCAAACTTGACACACAAGTCAAGCTTAATTACAACACACACTTGATCTTATCCACCCCCACTCTCTCTCATGCCCATAATCCCACGTGAAATTCAAGTGGGCCCCACCTCCATTTATGAGAAGGTGATGTGGGCCATGGATATGGATATTGGATTAGATTTTTGAATCCAAATCCAAATCCAAGTCCATACATGGGTTTGGATTGGGATCTAGATATATATGGTCCAGATCCGATCCAAACTGAACTTTGACTCCTTCGAGCTGTGTTCGAAATGAACGGTTTGTGCGGGGCCTGACAGCATCAGTACTCCGTCTGCGTTGGGTCTTCGCCAACATGATCGTCCGCCTATATTTTCGCCTTCTGGAGATGACTTCAAACAATGTTTCGATGATAACAGGGTCTTGGACGTTCGATATCCTGGGAGTGTGGATTTGATACGAGAGTTGCTGTGCCGGGCTCGACATGTGCTCCGGTTCCGGGCTCTCCTGGTCCTGTCTTGATTAGGCCAAGCTGCTTCGGGGTTCCAAAACATGTTTTAAAAAGGTTTTAAAAAGCCATATCGTATGTTTTCGAAATACAGAGTTCAAAACATATGTACAGGGTTGCCTGGAAGGATCCTGGGTTTCCAGACTCAAAATGGCCCTTTGGGGCTGCTTTTACAAAACCAGATGGATTTGAGAAATTCGTGGGATTTCGGGGTGTTTACACCGAGTTGGGTAGGTTTTGGAGTTGGTTTTAGGTAGGATCCTATGTTATGGTTCTAAAGAGATGCTCGGCCAGCTAATGGCTGAGCTTGGTTGATGTTGTGTGGGTGATCTTAGGTGAGATCCTAAGGAAAAGGGGCTCGGTCAAAGGGTGGTCGAGCTGGGCAGTTCTTAGAGTTAGTTTTGGTTAGGATTTAGGGCGAGGTCCTAAAGGAAATGGCTTGGCCAATGGTGGCCGAGCTGGGCAGCTTTGGGGTTAGTCTAGGTTGGGTTTAAACCAAGGTAGGGATTTAGGACTTAAGGGCTTAATGGAACAGATCTAGGGTGAGCTCGGCCAGTTATTGGCAGAGCTTAGTATGGTCTTAGGTGGGGACGGTCTTGGGTAGAACTAGGTTCGATTTTAGCAAGATTCGGCCAGCTCTTAGTTGTTTGAAACTTGCTGGATTTTATTAATGGTATTAGGTGGTTTAGAGAGACAAAGGGGAGAGATGGTTTAGGCTAGTTCTAGGGACTCACCTTAGTATGGATTTCAGCCATGGTTTGCTCGGTTTCCACCCAGCCAATCTTCACAAGAAGGGGACCATCCAATGCTACCTGATCTTCATGAGCAGCACATCTTCCTTGGCGTGAAATGGAGCAGCCCTTCTGCCCACAATATCAACCCATGTTTTTACAAAAGTAAAGGGGAGAGGTCTAGCCCCCTTTGTTGACTTCTCTCCTCTCTCTCTCTCTCTCCTACCCAAGGTGAAAGGCATGAAAAAAAATCTTGAACCCCTGGCCAGCCAGCCCCTCACGTCCTTTTATAGACTTTGAAGTTGGATATGGATCCTGGATTGGTTCTGAAATCCAGATCCAATCCAAGTCTTGTTTTGATCTGGATCTTGGATCTGGATCTAGATATTTGGATCCAGATTCGATCCAAAATTTTCTCTTCTTTCGTCCTTCCTAGCGTTTCGAGCCGGACGCTTTGTGCGGGCCCTGAGTTCATCAACGCTCCGTCTTATGCTGGGTTTTTCCCAATTTCATCGTCCAAGCTCCTTTTCACCATTCTGGACTCTGTTTCAACTGATTCTTCTTGTTTTTTATTTGAACTGCTCACGATTTCAGGGGTACTTTCGGCTTGGCCGTCGATGCTTCTGGCTTGAAGTCCATTTGTGGCCCGGGCTCCGCTTTTGTCTTTGAAATCTGCTTTTCATCAGGCTGGGCTTGATCTTTGAATTTTTGAATCTCTTTTTGCAGCTACTTTGAGCCAGGCTTCACTTGTTCGTTTGGGCTTTTGCAGAAATGAGACTTTCGTCCACTTTTGAGAATTTCACGTTTCAAACAGGGTTGGAAAACGGAGATTTGAAGTATTTGAGCTCCTGGGTTTTCGAAAACTCCAAACTTGGCTTTTTGAGTTGATTTTCAAAGCAGGTATTTGGTTTTGCAAAATTTTTGAATTTTGGGGTGTTTACAGATGCCCGTCTTTGTCATTATCCTAGTTGATTTGGATAATGGCGAAGAAGATAACACCCCTATTTGTTTTCTCCCCATATTTGATCTTGAGAATATGGGATCATCCCAATATTTGAGAGAGAGAAAAAACGTTTTCTTTTAAGCCCGATAGGAGGGGATTTTTCGCCAAAGGGGACTTTCTATGGATCCAGCCCTAAATGGAGATCATGTATGAGGTGTTCATGCGTGGAAATGCAAAGTGCATGACATGGATGAGGTGCTAGAAAGGGCGACCTCTCAGAGACCAGATTCTATGGTCGAACTTTTAAGACTTTATGAAGACCTGCTGCTCCAAGTGAGCGGGCCTTACGTATGCTCGATGTTCGAGTTTTTGAAATTCGTTTTAAGAGGGAAAACTTTTCTGAACCGTCGATCCTAAGGACCTTTAGCTCCTCGTGTTTGCCTTTACTTGAGTCTCGACACTCGCTATTCTAGCGGAGGTTTTATGAGAAAACAAGTTATATTTCGAAATTCCTACGCCTTACTCAAAACGTCGAATTCTCAAACAAGATGAAATTCAAGTAAGTAAATCCTATTTTTACTTTAGGATTCCCTGAAATGAACCATGTTTCACTTAGGATAAGTCGCAGGGATGGGAAAGAAGTACCACGGTCCCTTCTGAAGTGTCCCGTGGTTTGAGGCAAAGAAGGCGGAAAACTGCTCTTTTTGAGCTTTTGGCCTTTTTCTTTCTTTTTTTCATAGAGGGTCTCCCTTTGGGAGTATTTTTTCTTTAATCCCTCTTTTTTATGGAAGAATCGATTTTTGTTTGCTTTTGGCTCAGACTTCTTTCTTTGGGAAAGATATTTTGGCGGGAATTTCCCTTTGTTTTGGCCAAGTTTTCCATTTGGAAGGAGAAGAGAAGAGGGGAGGACTTATCCCAAGGTTATACTCGATCCATTCCAGTTCGGCCTATTTAGAAATAGCACGTACTACTTGCAAGTGTCTTGCTATATTGAACTAGGCCTTTCTTTGTAAGAACAAGGATTTTGAAATGTAACCACGCATTTTGAAAATCTCCACTTTTTCACAAAATACCGATTCTCTCATTCAGGGTCACACAACTCACCTTTAATCCTTGGTTTCGAAGTTTCAAAGCAGATTTCCCGAAAATATTTTTGCAAAATGGGAATTTAACTCGGACCCTATACATGATACTTTTTTAAATACTGAATATTGTTAGGATCTGCTAAATTCCTACCTTCAACATCGGTTAACGAATAAGAATTGTTCGTGGTGGTTCCACGCACGACGTAAGGGCCATCCCACTTGGGCCGCCACTTTCCAAGTGGATGTGGGCCACGATGGTGGATGATTTTCAAAATGAGCTCTCCCACTTCGAAGTGGCGAGGTTTCATATGCTTCTCATAATGTCGGGCGATCCTTTGCCACTATGCATGAGCATGATCCATAGCAAGGAGTCGCCTCTCATCTAACAGATCTAGTTCGGCCATCCTAGCATGCTGAAGTGTCTCTAGGGGAAGGTCGAGTGCTATAGATGTATGAAATGAATGTAGACGTGTATGAATGGGGAGAACGACGTTTGTGCCGTAGACCAACTCAAAGGGCGTGGCATTTGTGGGAGTGCGGATGGAAGTCCTATAAGCCCATAAGGCTTCATCCAGTTTCTCGTGCCATGTTCTACCCTTCTCTAAGGTTTTCTCAACAATGCTTATGAGAGTCTTGTTGGTGGTTTCGGCTTGGCCGATGCCTTGAGGGTAGTAAGGCGACAGAAGTGATGATTTATGCCATACTTGTTGCACAGCTTGACCATCCACTCATTTTTGAATGGGGTGCATTTATCAGACACAAGATCTCTTGGAACTCCAAATCGAGCCAAGATGTTTTTCCTAATGAAAGCCACCACGTGTTGCCCCTGGACATTGGTCAGGGAGGTGGCTTCGACCCACTTGGAAAAATACTCAGTGGCTGCTAAAATGAACCTGTGTCCATTCGATGCCTTTGGAAAAATTGGTCCTACGATATCAAACGCCCACATGGTGAATGGTCAGGGGCTGACCACGGAATGCAGTGATGAGGAGGGGATATGAATGGCGTGACCATGCACTTGACATGGGTGACACTTCCTAACATGATCGTGGCAATCTTTTCTTAGGGTGGACCAAAAATAACCCGCTCTAAGTATTTTCATCGCCATCATGTTGGCATTGACATGACCTCCACATTCTCCATCGTGGAATTCGTGCATAACAGTCCTAGCCTCCTCTAGGTCGACACATCATAGTAAGATGCCAGTAAAACTCTTTTTGTACAGAACCCCACCCAAAATCGTGTGTCGGGTAGAAAATTTTCGGATGAATGCCTTATCTTTAGATGTGGCATCTTCAGTGAATCCCCCATTTTCTAGAAAATACTTTATGTCATAAAACCAAGGTTTTTCATCAAAATCAGGGTTATTTTGGTAAATTTGCAAATCGTGTATGGAAGGAGTGGGTGAGTGCCATATTTCAAGGGGTTTGGTTCCCAAAGTGGGATCGACCCTTAGGGTTGAACCCAAGGATGAGAGGGCATCAACAACGCCATTATCCCCTCTTCCTACGTGTGTGAGAGTACACGATTGGAACGACTCGACCAGTCGAGTGGCCAACTCGTGATATGGAAGCAGTTTTTCATTTCGAACTTGCCAAATTTTAAAAACTTGGTTTATAACAAGGACATCTCCAAAGACCTCGATGCATGATGCCCCTAGAGTTTTCGAAACTTTTAAACCTTGTATGAGTGCTTCATACTCAGCTATATTGTTGGAACATTCGAAATCTAGGTGAATTGCTATGGGGATCTCTCCCTTTTCAGGGGATAAGAGGATGATCCCGGCACCAGCCCCTCGTTGGTTTCGTGCCCCGTCGAAGTGCATCTTCCACACTTGGTTTTCGAAAGAGTTTGCCAAAATGTGGTTTTGAAAATGGTTTTGCAATATGCCTTCATCAGGCATTTCATTGAGTGTGGGATACGCATCTCCTAGGGGGAACTCAACCATGTAGTCTGCTAGGGCTTGCCCCTTAATGGAGACCTGGTGATGGTATTTCAAGTCATACTCCATTAGAAGGAGTTGCCATTTGCCCAATCTACCCGTGAGAATGGGTTTTTCGAATAAGTGCTTGATTGGGTCAAGCTTGGACACTATCCAGATCCCATGATCTAGGAAATAGTGTCGAAATTTTTGACAGGCCCAAACTAGGGCCAAGCACGTCTTCTCCATGGCCTGATAATCCCTTTCGTAAGGCAGGAGAGTTTTCGAAAGATAGTATATGGCATATTCCTTGTGAGTGTCATCCTGGTACTGAGCTAACAGAGCTCCCAAGGCATTCGCATGCACATAAATGCAAAGTAGAAGAGGTTTTCCTTGCTTTGGAGGGTTTAAAACAGGGGGGTTAACTAAGTACGCCTTTAATCTTTCAAACGATTTTTGGCACTCGTCATCCCATAAAAATTTTGTGCCCTTTCTCAACAACTTGTTGAGGGTTCACATCTAGTTGCCAGGTTTGAAATAAACCTGCGAATGGACTGTAGGCGACCCTGGAGGCTACGAATCTGCGTGAGATTGGAGGGTGGAGCCATGTCTATGATGGCTCGACACTTAGAGGGGTCGACTTCTATGCCCCTTTGGCTTACCATAAATCCTAAAAGCTTACCGGATTCTACACCGAATATGCACTTTTGAGGGTTTAGCTTTACGTTGTAAAGTCTAAGCCTTTCGAAAATCTTTTGCAAGCATTCGAGATGAGTGCATCGAGTTTTTGACTTAGCCAGGAGATCATTGACATATACCTCTATGAGCTCATGAATCTGATCGTGAAAGATCAAGGTCATAGCTCTCTGGTACATGGCGCCAGCATTTTACAAAACAAAGGGCATGACTGTTGTAGACGCGCGAAAATTCCCCGCCTCTCATCCTTTTCAGGGCTCGGAGCGGATCCTCTCGTGGGTCTAAGGCCTATGTATGCAAACAGGGCGTGCCAGCTAGCTTACCTAAGCTAGCGAAGATATATTTAACATTGACTTCTAAACGTGGCGACTGTGAGCAAGTAAGCTCTTGTCGTCGTAGACCTTCTTGCACCGATGCGTAAGGGTCAGTCTGTACGTTTTGCAAAAATCGAGTTTTGGAGAGAAAGCCTACGAAGCGGTTCGAGGTGTCTATTTCGGGTCTTTTAAATGCGATTGCATGTTTTAGATCACATGGATTTGCACGTGCCTAAGTCTTTTCTTTTATCCCTTTGCGGGCCACCTAGTTTGTGTGTTATGAAAACTCCACTACATGGGTGAATTCGAGCGGGGCTTGCTTTGATGCAATATGCGCCCTACCTCGTGGTATGGCGTAGATGCAATGCAAACTCATGCTACTCCAAAGGGAAAACCCGAATGTAAAGACAATACTGAAGGGAAATAACCGAAGGGAAATGACTTGAAATATAAATGCCGAAGGGAGATATGTATATAGAATATGTATATGAGCCCTTACTCGGGTCTTGCAAATAAGAGCGAAGGCTCAATGTGGGTGCGTGCTTGAATTGAAAAGACTTACACACACGACATGAAATTAAACCCAAATATAAATTGCAGTATGGCCTTAACTAAGGTCTTGGGAATAAGAGCGAAAGCTCAATGTGTGTGAGAGTGCTTGAATTTGAAGTACTACGCACACGACATAAATGAAACCCAAATATAACTGCAATAAGGCCTTTACTAAGGTCTTGGGAGTAAGAGCGAAGGCTTAATGTGTGTGAGAGTGCTTGAATTGAAAGACTTACACACACGACAGGAAATGAAACCCAAATAGTATAGGTCGGCCCTTACTTGGGTCTTTCAAATAAGAGTGAAAGCTCAATGTGTGTGAGAGTGCTTGAATTGAAAGACTTACCCACACGACATGAAATGAAACCCAAATAGTATAGGTCGGCCCTTACTTGGTTCTTTCAAATAAGAGCGAAGGCTCAATGTGTGTGAGTGCTTGAACTGAAAGACAACGCATCCAACTTAAGCAAAACCCTTCGAAAATGAAAGTATATGTATATACTTATGTATTAGGGCTGATTAGGCCCATGTGTGTTCAAAATCGTGCACAACTAGGAGAGTGCACGTGTGTGGGTGTGCCAAGCCACGTTATTACAAGCGGGGGGAGACTATGCTCCGTTATTACAACCCCGTATCAAATTGAATCTCAAGCAAGTATACAACTACAGACCAAGTTTAGGCACTTACGAGTAGCTGGTCCGTAGAGGCCTTGCTTGAGCGTGGGCTTGGCCTTCGCCTTGGACTGCAAACGGGAGCTCTGCGAGGGTGAACGACAAAGGGTGCTGGCCGGCTGCAAATGGGGCGCGGGATAGGCGCCTTGATGGTGGCCGGTTGCAAGCAAGGGTGTCGCCTTGGTGTGGGGGATTAAAGGGGTTGGGCCAAGTGAGTATGTAGGGTCACTAAGAGAGTATAGAGTGTTAGGGAGTATGGACCTAAGGGGAGCTTAAGGGAAGGTCGAATGGGAGTCTAATGGGGTGGCCGGGTGTAGCTAGGGTAGTTAGGTAGTGGCAGGTAGTTTAGGGTGTGATAGGTTCGGTAGAGTGAGAATGGTGGCAGCAAAGGGGAATGGCTGGTGGTAGGGTGTTATGGTAGGGTTTAGGTGGCTGAGAGTGGAGAGGGAGTGAAGAAGGTGAGACGAAGGAGGGGGTACTAACCGTGCTTGAAGAGAGGCGGTGGATGGGAGAAAGCAGCCGGGTGTGGTGGAGCAAATGGTTCGGCCGAGGGCAGGGGTGGTGATAGGTTGTGGTGTAGGTGTGTAAACACCCCGAAATCCCACGAATTTCTCAGAATCCATCTGGTTTTATACAAGCAGCCCCAAAGGGCCATTTTGAGTCTGGAAACCCAGGAGCCTTCTAGACAACCCTGTATATATGTTTTAAACTCTGTATTTCAAAAATATATAATATAGCTTTTGAAAACCTTTTAAAACAAGTTTTGAAACCCCAAAGCAGCTTGGCCTAATTAAGATAGGACCAACAATGTCAAAGAGAGCCCAGAACCGGAGCACATGTCAAGCCCGGCACAGCAACTCTTGTATCTGATTCATACCCCCAGGATCTCGAACATCCAAGACCCTGTTCTTATCAAAATGTCATTTGAAGTCATCTCCAGAAGGCAGAAACAGAGGCGGACGACCATGTTGGCGAAGACCCAACGCAGACGGAGTACTGATGCTGTCAGGCCCCGCACAAATCGTCCATTTCGAACCAAGCTCGAAAGAGTCAGAGTTCAGTTTGGATTGGATCTGGACCATATATATCCAGATCCCAATCCAAACCCATATGTGGACTTGGATTTGGATTTGGATCTAGAGATCCAATCCAATATCCATATCCATGGCCCACATCACCTTCTCATAAATGGAGGTGGGGCCCACTTGAAATTCACGTGGGATTATGGGCATGAGAGAGAGTGGGGATGGAAAATATCAAGAGTGTTGTAATTAAGCTTGACTTGTGTGTCAAGTTTGGGGTTAATCATGTGGTTTAGCCTAATTGAGTGGGTTTAAGCTTGTAATTAGCCAAAACCTAACCTAGGGCTGCACCAACATGAGGTGGTTAAGGTCTATGGGCCATGCTAAGGGAGCTCCTTCACCTAAACCTAACCCAAAACACCTAATCCTAGCCTACCGCCCTAATCCACCCCTAATCTGAGCCTAATCACCTAACCCACTTCCCTAATCCTTCCCTAAACCTAGGTTAATTTCCCTAAACCTAGCCTAATCACCTAACCTAGCTCACAAAACCTCACCCTAAAACCCAACCACCTAACCTAGCCCTAAACCCCTAAACCACCCCTAGCCCACAATCTACCCAAACCACTAGTTTGTAAAATATCTGGCCCTACCCTTTCCAGCCCACCTTATCTTCATACCACCCTACCTAAACCACCTAACCACTACCCCAAACCCAGCCCTAACCGACCTACCCAACTCCCTATATAAACCCCCCCTCTTGGGGCGGATTTTTCGAAGCTAGAACCCCTCACCAATCCCAGCCGGGCCCTCTCTTTCCTCCACTTCCCCAACTGCTCCACCTGCCCCAGCTGCTCCACCTGCGCCGCCTGCACCACCACCATCCCTCCATTCCACCACCACTTGCACCGCCATCTCCACCACCTCCCGGCCGAGCTTCACAGCCTGCCCATCTTCCTCCCAGCCGGGTACCACCTTCTCCCCATTCGGTAAGTACCCCCCAACTCTACCTAACTCCTTCTCTACTCCCTCTCCACTCCTAGCCACCCACCATACCACCATCTTACCTACACATCACCCCCTTGCTGCCACCATTCTCACTTAGCCGAACCTAGCACAACCTAAACCACCGGCCACTACCTAACTACCCTAACTACACCCAGCCAGCCATTTCTTTTCCCCTAGGACTCCCATTCGGCCTTCCCTTAAACTCCCCTTAGGTCCATATTCCCGAACACTCTATACTCTCCATTCGTGGCCCTACATATTCACTTGGCCCAGCCCCTTTAATCCCCCACATCAAGGCGACACCCACTTGCAGCCGGCCACCTTCGAGGCGCCTATCCCGCGCCCCACTTGCAGCCGGCCAACACCCTTTGTCATTCTCCCTCGCGGAGCTCCCGTTTGCTGCCCAAGGCGAAGGCCAAGCCCACGCTCAAGCAAGGCCTCTACAGACCAGCCACTCGTAAGTGCCTAAACTCGGTCTTTAGTTGTATACTTGCTTGAGATTCAATTTGATACGGGGTTGTAATAATGGAGCATAGTCTCCCCCCGCTTGTAATAACGTGGCTTGGCACACCCACACACGTGCACTCTCTTAGTTGTGCACGATTTTGAACACACACGGGCCTAATCAGCCCCTAATACATAAGTATATATATATACTTTCATTTTCGAAGGGTTTTTGCTTAAGTTGGGTGCGTTGCCTTTCAATTCAAGCACTCACACACATTGAGCTTTCGCTCTTATTTGAAAGACCCAAGTAAGGGCCGACCTATACTATTTGGGTTTCATTTCATGTCGTGTGAGTAAGTCTTTCAATTCAAGCACTCTCACACACATTGAGCTTTCGCTCTTATTTGAAAGACCCAAGTAAGGGCCGACCTATACTATTTGGGTTTAATTTCATGTCGTGTGTGTAAGTCTTTCAATTCAAGCACTCTCACACACATTGAGCCGTCGCTCTTATTCCCAAGACCTTAGTAAAGGTCTTATTGTAGTTATATTTGGGTTTCATTTATGTCGTGTGGGTAGTACTTCAATTCAAGCACTCTCACACACATTGAGCCTTCGCTCTTACTCCCAAGACCTTAGTCAAGGCCATACTGCAATTTATATTTGGGTTTAATTTCATGTCGTGTGTGTAAGTCTTTCAATTCAAGCACGCACCCACATTGAGCCTTCGCTCTTATTTGCAAGACCCGAGTAAGGGCTCATATACATAATCTATATACGTATTTCCCTTCGGTTATTTCCCTTCAGTATTGTCTTTACATTTCGGGTTTTCCCTTTGGAGTAGCGTGAGTTTGTATTGCATCTACGCTATACCACGAGGTAGGACGCATATTGCATCAAAGCAAGCCCCACTCGAATTCGCCCATGTAGTGGAGTGTTCATAACACACAAACTAGGTGGCCCGAAGAGGGATAAAAGAAAAGACTTAGGCACGTGCAAATCCACGTGATCTAAAAACATGCCATTGCAATTTAAAGACCCGAAATAGACACCTCGAACCGCTTCGTAGACTTTCTCTCCAAAACTCGATTTTTGCAAAGCGTACAGACTGACCCTTGCGCATCGGTGCAAGAAGGTCTACGATGACAAGAGCTTACTTGCTCACAGTCGCCATGTTTTAGAAGTCAGTGTTAAAAATATCTTCGCTAGCTTAGGTAAGCTAGCTGGCATGCCCTGTTTGCTTACATAGGCCTTAGACACACGAGAGGATCCGCTTCGAGCCCTGAAAAAGGCGAGAGGTGGGGATTTTCGCGCGTCTACAAGGTGGCAGTGCAGGTGGAGGTGCAGATGGAGCAGGTGGAGCAGGTGGCTTGGTTCGGCTGGGCTGGGAAGTGGGGTCCCGGCTGGGCTTGGGGAAGGCGACTAGATAGGAGAACCTGCCCCCAAGGGGGGGGGGGTTTATATAGGGATGGGTAGGTCGGTTAGGGCTGGGTTTGGGGTAGTGGTTAGGTGGTTTAGGTAGGGTCGTATGAAGATAAGGTGGGCTGGAAAGGGTAGGGCCAGATATTTTAAATACTAGTGGTTTGGGTAGATTGTGG
The DNA here is from genome assembly GCA_036023115.1 of Brasenia schreberi. Classification (NCBI taxonomy): domain Eukaryota; kingdom Viridiplantae; phylum Streptophyta; class Magnoliopsida; order Nymphaeales; family Cabombaceae; genus Brasenia; species Brasenia schreberi. The sequence goes on from JAYKKT010000079.1 coordinate 3,866,578, forward strand.
GCTAGGGGTGGTTTAGGGGTTTAGGGCTTGGTTAGGTGGTTGGGTTTTAGGGTGAGGTTTAGTGAGCTAGGTTAGGTGATTAGGCTAGGTTTAGGCTAGGTTTAGGGAAATTAACCTAGGTTTAGGGAAGGATTAGGGAAGTGGGTTAGGTGATTAGGCTCAAATTAGGGGTGGAAGGCTAGGATTAGGTGTTTTGGGTTAGGTTTAGGTGAAGGAGCTCCCTTTGCATGGCCCATAGACCTTAACCACTTCATGTTGGTGCAGCCCTAGGTTAGGTTTTGGCTAATTACAAGCTTAAACCCACTCAATTAGGCTAACCCACATGATTATCCCCAAACTTGACACACAAGTCAAGCTTAATTACAACACACTTGATCTTATCCATCCCCACTCTCTCTCATGTAGATAAGGTGGGCTGGAAAGGGTTGGGCCAGATATTTTAAAACTAGGGGTTTGGGTAGATTGTGGGCTAAGGGTGGTTTAGGGGTTTAGGGCTAGGTTAGGTGGTTGGGTTTTAGGGTGAGGTTTAGTGAGCTAGGTTAGGTGATTAGGCTAGGATTAGGGAAGTTAGTCTAGGTTTAGGGAAGGATTAGGGAAGTGGGTTAGGTGATTAGGTTGGGATTAGGCCGGGATTAGGGAAGTGGGTTAGGTGATTAGGTTGGGATTAGGGGTGGATTAGGGGTTTAGGCTAGGATTAGTCGTTTTGGGTTAGGTTTAGGTGAGGGAGATCCCTTAGCATGGCCCATAGACCTTGATCACCCCATGTTGGTGCAGCCCTAGGTTAGGTTTTAGCTAATTACAAGCTTAAACCCACTCAATTAGGCTAACCCACATGATTAAACCCAAACTTGACATACAAGTCAAGCTTAATACAACACTCTTGATATTTTCTATCCCCACTCTCTCTCATGCCCAATATCCCACGTGAATTTCAAGTGGGCCCCACCTCCATTTATGAGAAGGTGATGTGGGCCATGGATACGGATATTGGATTGGATCTCTGGATCCAAATCCAAATCCAAGTCCACATATGGGTTTGGATTGGAATCTGAATATATATGGTCCAGATCCAATCCAAACTGAACTCTGACTCCTTCGAGCTGGGTTCGAAACGGACGATTTGTGCGGGGTCTGACAGCATCAGTACTCCGTCTACATTGGGTCTTCGCCAACATGGTCGTCCGCCTCCGTTTCTGCCTTCTGGAGATGACTTCAAATGACATTTTGATAATAACAGGGTCTTGGACGTTCGAGATCCTGGGCGTATGGATTTGATATAAGAGTTGTTGTGCCGGGCTCGACATGTGCTCCGGTTCCGGGCTCTTCTTGGCTCTCCTGGTCTTGTCTTGATCGGGCCAAGCTGCTTCGGGGTTTCAAAAACGTGTTTCAAAAGGTTTTCAAAAGCCATATTATATATTTTGAAATGTGAAGTTTAAAACATATATACAGGGTTGTCTGGAAGGCTCCTGGGTTTCCAGACTCAAAAATGGCCTTTTGGGGCTGCTTGTACAAAACCAGGTTTGTTTAAGAAATTCATGGGATTTCGGGGTGTTTACAGATGCCCCTCTTTGGCCTTGGCCAAGCTGCTTTGGGGTTTCAAAACTTGTTTTAAAAGGTTTTCAAAAGCTATATTATATATTTTGAAATACAAAGTTTAAAACGTATATACAGGGTTGTCTGGAAGGCTCCTGGGTTTCCAGACTCAAAATGGCCCTTTGGGGCTGCTTGTATAAAACCAGATGGATTCTGAGAAATTCGTGGGATTTCGAGGTGTTTACAGATGCCTCTCTTTGGCCTTGTCCAAATAGATTTGGATAAGGGCAAAGATGACAAACACCCCTTTCAATGTCTCCCTAGATCTAGCCACGAAGAATATGGGATCGTCCCATTTTTAGCAAAATCTCAATTTACAAACTTTGGTAGGAGGAGATATCACGCCAAAGGGTTCTACTATGGAATCTGGTCCTAAATGGGATCATGTTCATGCAAGATCCATGCGTGGAATGCAAATGACATGGGTGTGGTGCCAAAAGTGGTGACCTCCCAGAGACCAGATGTGGTCGAACTCTAGAGACTTACAAGGCCTACTGCTCCAAGCGAGCAAATCCTATGCTGTTCGATGTTCGGTTTTTAAAACTTATTTACAAAAACTATTTACAAAAGGGACAACTGTCTTGAGCCTCGATCCTAAGGATCTCGAGCTCTTCGTGCTTGCCCTTGTTTGAGTCTTAACACTCGCTTATCTAGCGGAGGTTTTATAGGAAGACAAGGCATATTTCAAATTCCTACGCCTTACTCGAAACGTCGAATTCTCAAACAAGATGAAATTCAAGTAAGTAAATCCTATTTTTACTTTAGGATTCCTTGAAATGAACCATGCTTTAGCTTGGGATAAGCCAGGGATGGGAAAGAGATACCACGGTCCCTTCTGAAGCGTCCCGTGGTTTAAGGCATAGAAGGTGGAAAACTGCTCTTTTTGAGCTTTTTGGCCTCTTTTTCCTTTTTTTCATCCAGGGTCTCCCTTTGTGAGTATTTTTTCTTTAATCCCTCTTTTTCACAAGAGATTCGATTTTTCTTTGGAAATCTGGTTTCTTTCTTTTGGAAAGATACTTCGAAATGGGAAATTCCCTTTATTTGGGCCTTTGTTTTCCTTTTAGAAGTAGAAGAGAAGAGGGGAGGACTTATCCCAAGCCTACACTCGATCCATTCCAGATCAGCCTATTTAGAAATAGCACGTACCACTTGCAAGTATCTTGCTATGTTGAACTATGCCTTTCTTTGTAAGAAGAAGGATTTTGAAATGTAACCACGATTTTGAAAACTCCACTCTTTCACAAGTGCGAATTCTCTTCACTTAGGGTCACACGAGTTTGCTTTTGCACCTTATTCACATGTCTCAGGGCATCTATCCCTAAAATTTTCGAAAACTGGAATTTAGTCCTGATCCTACACATGATACTTCTTTAAGTATTGAATATTGATAGGATCTGCTAAATTCCTACCTTCTACATCGATCAACCAATACGAATTGTTCGTAGTGGTTGCTCGTACAACATAGGGTCCATAGACCAATTCGAATGGCGTTTGTGCCATAGACCAATTCAAATGGTGTGACATTCGTGGGAGTCCGGATGGAAGTCCTATAAGCCCATAAGGCTTCATCCAGCTTCTCGTGCCACATCCTACCCTTCTCTAAGGTTTTCTCAATAATACTAATGAGAGTCTTGTTTGTGGCTTCGGCTTGGCCATTGCCTTGAGGGTAGTAGGGCGAGGAGAAGTGGTGAGTTATGCCATACGTGTTGCACAACTTAACCATCCGCTCGTTCTTGAATGGGGTACCATTATCAGACACAAGGTCTTGTGGAACCCCAAATCGAGCCAAGACATTCCTCCGGATGAAAGCCACCACATGTTGCCCCATTACATTGGTTAGGGAAATGGCTTCCACCCACTTGGAGAAATACTCCGTGGCTGCTAAAATAAATCGATGCCCATTCGAGGCCTTTGGAAATATTGGGCCTACGATGTCAAACGCCCACATGGTAAATGGCCAGGGGCTGACCACGGAATGCAATGCAGATGAAGGGATATGAATGGTGTGCCCATGCACTTGACATGGATGACACTTTCTAACATGATCGTGACAATCCCTTTTCAGGGTGGACCAAAAATAGCCCCCTCTAAGTATTTTCATTGCATCATGTTGGCATTAACATGACCTCCACATTCTCCATCGTGGAACTCATGCATCACTATCCTAGCCTCCTCTAGGTCAATACACCTAAGCAGAATGTCGGTAAAACTTTTTTTGTATAAGACCCCACCCAGAATGGTGTATCGGGTCGAAATCTTACTAATGAATGCCTTATCTTTGGATGTGGCATCCTCGGTGAATCCCCCATTTTCTAAAAATTGTTTTATGTCATAAAACCAGGGTTTTTCAATAGACTCTGGGTTGTTTTGGCAAATATCCAAGTCATGTGTGGATGGGTGGGGCGCATGCCATATTTCCAAAGATCTGGTCCTTGAAACGGGATCGACCTTCAGGGCTGAACCCAAGGAGGAGAGGGCATCGGCGATGCCATTGTCCTCTCTTCCTATGTGTGTGAGTTTACACGACTGGAAGGATTGGACCAATCGAGTGGCCAACTCGTGATATGGAAGTAGTTTCTCATTACGTACTTGCCAAATTTTCAAAATCTGGTTTATGACAAGGAGCGAATCTCCAAAGACCTCGATGCATGATGCCCCTAGAGTTTTCGAAATCCTTAAGCCTTGTATGAGTGCTTCATACTCAGCTATGTTGTTGGAACATTTGAAATCTAAGCGGACTGCTATGGGAATCTCGCCCTTTTCAGGGGATGTTAGGATGACCCCAGCACCAGCCCCTCGTTGGTTTCGTGCCCCATCTAAGTGCATCTTCCACACTTGGTTTTCAAAAGAATTTGCCAAAATGTGGTTTTGAAAATGGTTTTGCAATATGCCTTCATCAGGCATTTCGACAAGAGTGGGATAAGCCAAGAGAGTTTTCGAAATATAGTAGATGGCATACTCCTTATGGGTGTCATCCTCGTATTGAGCCAACATGGCTCCTAAAGCATTTGCATGCACGGAGATGTATAATAAAAGTGGTTTTCCTTGCTTTGGAGGGTTCAAAACGGGGGATTAACCAAGTATGCCTTCAGTCTTTCGAAGGACTTTTGGCATTCGTCATCCCATAAGAATTTCGTGCCCTTCCTCAACAGTTTGTTGAAGGGTTCGCATCTAGTTGCCAGATTCGATATGAATCGGCGAACGGATTGTAATCGACCCTGGAGGCTACGGATTTGGGTGAGATTGGAGGGTGGAGCCATGTCTATGATGGCTCGACACTTAGAGGGGTCGACTTCTATTCCCCTTTGGCTCTCCATAAAGCCTAGAAGCTTCCCTGATTCTACCCCGAACACACATTTTTGAGGGTTTAGCTTTACTTTGTAAAGCCTAAGCCTTTCGAAAATCTTTTGTAAACATTCGATATGGGTGCATCGGGTTTTGGATTTTTCCAAGAGATCATCTACATACACTTCTACAAGCTCATGGATTTGATCATGGAAGATCGTGGTCATGGCTCGTTGGTATGTTGCGCCGGCATTTTTCAAACCAAAGGCATGACTGTATAGCAGTACGTGCCCCATGGGGTTGTGAAGGCGGTCTTACCCTGATCTCGTGGACTTAGTTTGATTTGATTATAGCCTGAATAGCCATCCATAAATGAAAACATTTCATGATTTGCAGTACTATCGACTATCAAATCTATGTTTGGTAAAGGATAATTATCCTTTGGAGTGGCTTTATTCAGGTTTCTGAAATCGATGCATATTCAAATTTTCCCATTGGTTTTTCGAACTACAACGATGTTTGACAACCAATCAGAATACGCAATGGGTTTTATAAATCCGGCTTTTAGCAGATCTTCTAAACCCTCTTTGACTTGCGTGTGTACATTCGGGTGTATTTTCCTAAGCTTCTGCTTTATGGGTTTTACACCTGCATCTAAGGGAAGACGATGCTCGACAATGCTGGGATCTATGCCCGGCATGTCTTCATACATCCATGCAAATACATCTAAATAGGTTCGTAGAAATGCAATGAATGCTAACTTTTCAGTTTCATGCAAGCATGCGCCTATTTTGATGGTTTTGGGATTGGAATCATCCCCTAGGTTCACCTCTATGAAATCTCCTCCTACTGATTGGGAAGGTCTTTCAAAATCGAGAATTCTATGAAATTCTGGGAGCTCAGAAGTGGGATCTTCCTCAAGGGGATCCACTTCTGGGCTTTGATCATTCTCGTGGGCTATAGACCCAAGGGAATTTGATGCGTGGTTTTCAAAATGACCTGGTTTTGTACTTGGATTTTCAAGTGATTTCAAAATTTTTGGTCTGGCTATGCAGACGACGTTTCTTTCGAAATCCTTTTCTTTTGCCAAAGTCCTACCAGGAGCAGCTATGTACAAAATCTTTTTGGTATTTTCCAAATTTTCGATTTTTTTGGGTTTTTGTAAAACAAGAACGTTGGGAACTATACAAAGCACTCTTTTTTCGAGTTTTTGTTTTTCCATTGTTTTTGGTTTTTCTTGTTTTCGATTTTTTTGATTTTAAGTTTTTCAAATGTTTTTGTATTTTTAGAAAAGGGGATCTTTCGTCATATCTACAAAGGGAAAACACTATAGGTTAGACTCGGAATAGGAGATCTAAATCGTAGGTCTCTTCTAAGGCAGGCTCCGGGGCACCCTTGACCCAGGTGGTCACAGGGGGTGGCTTCGGCGGTATTCGGGGAGTATAGCCGATCCCATATCGACTTGGGTTGGCCCTAGGAAGGATGGGCTCTAGGAGACCCTGGTTCTGCACCCCTAGACTTTTGTAGGGCGTGTAGCCCATGTTCAACAACATGTTCCACAACTTTTTGTTTTTTGAAAAGGTTTGATACAAGTCGTGGTCCTAGAACATGCTATCGTCCATATTAGGCTCGTATGGCCTCTTGTCCAGGGGCTTTGGAAATAGGGAACGCTTGGGTTTTCCTAGGAGGATTAAAGTCGGGAGGGGGCCTGCTTTGGGCGGCCCCTTCACACATACAACCTTCCTAGGGTTGTTCAACACGAGCCGAGGTGGCTCAACCATAATTTGCCCCAGGTTAGCCTCATGGGCCTGGGAGCTTGATAAACAAGGGGAGTTTATGATCCCCTGAAGCTGTGGGTGACTCTCACCTAGGATCACTATGACCTGGTCCCTAAAAGGGATCTTGACACACCTGTGGAAGGTGGATGGCACAGCGCACAAACTGTGTATCCAGGGCCTTCTCAGCAACAAGTTATAATGGGGGTGGATGTCCAAGACATGGAACACCCCCGTGTGTTCGATCCCTCCTGTTTCCATTGGGAGTTCGATGGATCCTAAAGGTCTAGACGCATTCCCATCGTATCCAGTGATAACGATGGAGCTTGGGTTCACTGAAGTCAAGGTGACTCCGATTTTGTATGCCACATGAAGTGGAAGGATGTTGAGCCCTCCTCCACCATCGACTAGGCACTTGTCCAGAGAGTGGTTGTTTAGAACCACCTCGATATGCAGGGCCTGGTTATGGGTTTCGTAGTGTCTATCTACATCATCTTCCGAAAAAGTGATGGGCGATTTTGCTCCTAATAAAGCCACTTGGGCAGACAAGGATTCCGGACTTATGTTCGAATCAACCTTGGCCCTTTCTAGAATTTTCTCTAATACAAGTCTATGCCTAGGTGAGGTTTTTATAAGCTCTAGGATAGACATGTGAATAGGAATCTTTGAAAGGTGGTCTTCGAAATCATAAGGATTTAGGATGGCTTTGTCCTTATCTGCTTTTGGCAGACCACTAGGGATACATGCTTTTGAGGGGCCAGGCACACTGACCACCTTTTGAGCACCTTGAAGGTGTGGGGGTTGATAGATCCTCCCGGATCTAGTGACTTCCCCCACGACCAGCCTAGGGTTCGCGCTAAACCTGGCTCTAAGGATGAGATGAGGAGAACCTTGGATTTTTAAGACTGGTTTTACCGGGGTTTCCACTTTTGGTGGTCCCCGAATGACGACTTGGGCGGGCCTCTTGTATAGTACAAGGATGGGCGTACAAGTAGGTCGACCAGGTTTTGGCTTTCGTGCTAGTTCCTTGGAAATGGTGAGGGTACATACCTCCTTTCCTTTCCCACTGCCACTGGCGTGTTTGGGAAAGGGTTCCTTGAAGATAGCTTGAGGTGGCTCAGGTTCCGCAGTGACCTAGAGCCGGCCTTCTACTATCAAGTTCTCAATTTTATTTAAGAGAGAGAAGCAGCGTTTTGTATCATGGCCTTTGAGCCGATGATACTTACAAAATCGGTTTAAATATCCCCCTTTGGAAGTGACTCCTTCAGGGATTTCAGGGAGTTCTATCATGCCCTGGGCAAGTAGGAGGTCTAGGACCTCCGACACAGGTTGCCCCAGCGGAGTATACTCCCGTTTTTCAACCGGTTTTTGAAAATTGTGTTCCCTCTTATTTTCTAATTTTTCAAAACTTTTGGAAGTGCCCGCCATGCCTGGATCCACCCGGACATTGGCGATTTTATGGGGCTTTGCCCCTTTGTCCGTCGTGGGCAGCCCATATGCAATGGGCTTTTCCAAACGGGTTTTTGAAACGGCACTTCCTTTCCATAAGTGATCGTATGTCCCTTTTCGCAAGTTGGTTTCGAAAAGGGAGGCCTTTTTGATCAACTTATGGAAAGTTGAAATCTCATGGAGCGAGAGAAGGGTTTTTAACTCGCTTTTAAAATTATCCAGGATGAGCATTACTGCGCATCCTTCGGATATGGGCTCTCGCACTTGGCCCAAAAGTGACCTCCATCTTATAATGAAGGCATGCACGTCTTCGTTCATGCCTTGCTTTGTATACCTTAAGGTATTCAGAGTCGGCGTGACTTCTACATTGTGTGCAAATCTTTGCATGAAGCAGTTTGCTAACTATTCAAAAGTAGCGAACTGGCTTAAGTCGCAGGAAGCCAGCCATTTGGCAGCTGTGCCTTTAAGGGATAAAGGGAACCAATACACCCATTTCATCGAGTCCTTTTTCTTCTTATGGGCTCGACGTGAGAAAAGCTGCAAGTGAGACCTAGGGTCTCCCATGCCATCATACCGATGGAAGTTCGGTATTTCATCGTCACTGTCTGTTTCGTAATCCATAGGAAGGAAATCAGACAGGGCGTAACTTCTTTTCTCTTTATTCTGCCTTTTCAGCAACTACTGTAGGGCTTTATGGTCCTTTTGTGTGAAGGACTCGTGGTATTGGTTGCCTTCCATTACGGAGGCCTCTTTGTGCTTGCGAGGTTTTTCATATTTTTTCTTAGGCCTTTGTTCACCGTTTGATGAACACGAATCGCCTACTTCAGCCTCTTGGCTGAGAGCATCGATTTTGGCCTCAAATTCCCTTCTCAAGTCCTCGATTTCATCTAGTTTTATTTTGTTTTTGAAAATCCTCCTAGAGTGAGAACTTGATGTGCATGAGCCTTGGCTCGACACTTCACTTGGATTGGATTTTGACATGCTTTTCAAGCTTTTTCAAAATTTCCTAAGTACAAGCAAAGAAAACAAGTTAAAATGACACCTTTTACAAAATTTTCGCAAGACTTCTACTTAAAAACTTGATTTTTGAAAGGCTCACGTCCCACCTGGCATGCCAATCTCTGTAGACGCACGAAAATTCCCCGCCTCTCGTCCTTTTCAGGGCTCAGAGCGGATCCTCTCGTGGGTCTAAGGACTATGTATGCAAACAGGGCGTGCCAGCTAGCTTACCTAAGCTAGCGAAGATATATTTAACGCTGACTTCTAAACGTGGCGATTGTGAGCAAGTAAGCTCTTGTCGTCGCAGACCTTCTTGCACCGATGCGCAAGGGTCAGTCTGTACGCTTTGCAAAAATCGAGTTTTGGAGAGAAAGCCTACGAAGCGGTTCGAGGTGTCTATTTCGGGTCTTTTAAATGCGATTGCATGTTTTAGATAACGTGGATTTGCACGTGCCTAAGTCTTTTCTTTTATCCCTTTGCGGGCCACCTTGTTTGTGTGTTATGAACACTCCACTACATGGGCGAATTCGAGCGGGGCTTGCTTTGATGCAATATGCGCCCTACCTCGTGGTATGACGTAGATGCAATGCAAACTCACGCTACTCCAAAGGGAAAACCCGAATGTAAAGACAATACTGAAGGGAAATAACCGAAGGGAAATGACTTGAAATATAAATGCCGAAGGGAGATATGTATATAGAATATGTATATGAGCCCTTACTCGGGTCTTGCAAATAAGAGCGAAGGCTCAATGTGGGTGCGTGCTTGAATTGAAAAGACTTACACACACGACATGAAATTAAACCCAAATATAAATTGCAGTATGGCCTTAACTAAGGTCTTGGGAATAAGAGCGAAAGCTCAATGTGTGTGAGAGTGCTTGAATTTGAAGTACTACGCACACGACATAAATGAAACCCAAATATAACTGCAATAAGGCCTTTACTAAGGTCTTGGGAGTAAGAGCGAAGGCTCAATGTGTGTGAGAGTGCTTGAATTGAAAGACTTACACACACAACAGGAAATGAAACACAAATACTATAGGTCGGCCCTTACTTGGGTCTTTCAAATAAGAGCGAAAGCTCAATGTGTGTGAGAGTGCTTGAATTGAAAGACTTACCCACACGACATGAAATGAAACCCAAATAGTATAGGTCGGCCCTTACCTGGGTCTTTCAAATAAGAGCGAAGGCTCAATGTGTGTGAGTGCTTGAATTGAAAGACAACGCACCCAACTTAAGCAAAACCCTTCGAAAATGAAAGTATATGTATATACTTATGTATTAGGGCTGATTAGGCCCGTGTGTGTTCAAAATCGTGCACAACTAGGAGAGTGCACGTGTGTGGGTGTGCCAAGCCACGTTATTACAAGCGGGGGGAGACTATGCTCCGTTATTACAACCCCGTATCAAATTGAATCTCAAACAAGTATACAACTAAAGACCGAGTTTAGGCACTTACGAGTAGCTGGTCCGTAGAGGCCTTGCTTGAGCGTGGGCTTGGCCTTGGCCTTGGGCTGCAAACGGGAGCTCCGCGAGGGTGAACGACAAAGGGTGCTGGCCGGCTGCAAATGGGGCACGAGATAGGCGCCTTGATGGTGGCCGGCTACAAGCAAGGGTGTCGCCTTGGTGTGGGGGATTAAAGGGGCTGGGCCAAGTGAGTATACTAAGAGAGTATAGAGTGTTAGGGAGTATGGACCTAAGGGGAGCTTAAGGGAAGGTCGAATGGGAGTCTAATAGGGTGGCCGGGTGTAGCTAGGGTAGTTAGGTAGTGGCAGGTAGTTTAGGGTGTGATAGGTTCGGCTGAGTGAGAATGGTGGCAGCAAAGGGGAATGGCTGGTGGTAGGGTGTTATGGTAGGGTTTAGGTGGCTGAGAGTGGAGAGGGAGTGAAGAAGGTGAGACGAAGGAGGGGGTACTAACCGTGCTTGAAGAGAGGCGGTGGATGGAAGAAAGCAGCTGGGTGTGGTGGAGCAAATGGTTCGGCCGAGGGCAGGGGTGGTGATAGGTGGTGGTGTAGGTGGCGGTGCAAGTGGTGGTGTAGATGGAGCAGGTGGAGAAGGTGGCTGGGTTCAGCTGGGCTGGGAAGTGGGGTCCCAGCTGGGCTTGGGGAAGGCGACTAGATAGGAGAACCCGCCCCCAAGGGGGGGGGGGTTATATAGGGATGGGTAGGTTGGTTAGGGCTGGGTTTGGGGTAGTGGTTAGGTGGTTTAGGTAGGGTGGTATGAAGATAAGGTGGGCTGGAAAGGGTAGGGCCAGATATTTTAAATACTAGTGGTTTGGGTAGATTGTGGGCTAGGGGTGGTTTAAGGGTTTAGGGATTGGTTAGGTGGTTGGGTTTTAGGGTGAGGTTTAGTGAGCTAGGTTAGGTGATTAGGCTAGGTTTAGGCTAGGTTTAGGGAAGGATTAGGGAAGTGGGTTAGGTGATTAGGTTGGTGTAGACACCGAAAATTTTCACTTGCGGGTTCTTAGGCCTGAAGTGAACCTTTTTCGCAATCTACTTCGCTTTATGGGCGTGCCAGCTAGTTTACTTTAACTAGCAAAGTATGTTTTGAAAACAATCTGACTTTTGAAAGGCGATTGTAGGCAAGCGGGATTTTTACGTCGCAGACCTTCTTGCACCGATGCGCAAGGGTCAGTCTGTACGCTTAGAGACTTCGTTTTGAAACAAGTTTAACTCAAAATATATTTTGAATGAAGAAGTGTTTTAAAACCTTTTGAAAACCATGCATTTGGGCGATTTTGACTTTGTAAGGGTTGGACGACCCTAAGTCTTTCAAATTTTAATCTACTTAGGCACGATGGGCGTGCATCGAAATAGCCTAAGTCTTGCACGATTTGATTCGGGTTTGTACGATTTTCAGATTTTAGATCACGTGGATTTGCACGTGCCTAAGTCTTTCTTTTTATCCCTTTATGGGCCACCTAGGTGTGTGTTATGAACACTCCACTTGCTTCGATGCAATATGCGTCCTACCTCGTGGTATGGCGTAGATGCAATGCAAACTCACGCTACTCCAAAGGAAAAACCCGAAATTAAAAGACAATGCCGAAGGGAAATTGCCGAAGGGAAATGACTTGTAAAGTAAATAGCCGAAGGGAAATGACTTGTAAAGTAAATAGCGGAAGGGGAAATATGGCTATATCTTAAGAGCGGAAAGGCTCAATTGTGTAAGTGTGTGTCGTGTATATATTGAAAGACAACGCACACGACTTGAACCTTAAAACCCGAATCTTAAAGACGTAGCCGAAAGAAATACTTTATATAGAGTATATGTAGGGGCCCTTACTTGGGTCTTGTAAATAAGAGCGAAGGCTCAATGTGTGTGCGTGCTTGAATTGAAAGACTTACACACACGACATGAAATGAAACCCAAATATAAATTGCAGTATGCCTTGACTAAGGTCTTGGGAGTAAGAGCGAAAGCTCAATGTGTGTGAGTGTAGAATTGAAGTACTACGCACACGACATAAATGAAACCCAAATATAACTGCAATAAGGCCTTTACTAAGGTCTTGGGAGTAAGAGCGAAGGCTCAATGTGTGTGCGTGTGGAAAATGGAAAGACAACACACACGACTTAATTAAAAACCCCCTTGACTTAAAATATATAAATATAACTATATATTAAGGGCTTGTTAGGCCCGTGTGTGTGCAAGAAGTGTACGACTAAGAGCGGAAAGGCTCAAGTGCGTGTGTGTGTGGGTGTGTCAAACCACGTTATTACAATCGGGGGGAGACGAAGCTCCTTTACTACAACCCCGTATCAAAATTTAATTGAATATAAAGCAAGTTAATGTAATAGACCAAGTTTAGACACTTACAAATAGCTGGTCCATGTTCAACTTGCTTGCACGTGGGCTCACGGTTCACCTTGGGCAGCCAAGAGGGGGTTATCCTAGGTGGCTTTGAGGGAGGTTCTATGGGTTACGGTTAGGGTCTTAGGGGAACTAAGGTTCGCCAAAGATGGGGCTGTCTAGGGTCTGTCCTAGGTGGCTGGAAGAGGTGCAGGTCACGGCCAGGGTGCAGGTTAGGTCGGCAGGAGGGTGCAGGTTAGGTCGGCAGGGGGGTGGTCAAATCAGCAGGGAGGTGGTCGGGTGGCTGGCGCGGCCGTTGGGCGCCTGGCGCAGCAGATGGGCGCCTGACGCGGCTGTAGTGGCGCGGGGCGCGCTGTGGCGCAGGACGCGCTGCGGCGGGGGGCGTGCAGGCAGCCGAGGGGCACGCGGCAGGAAGTAGGGCACGGTGTGTTGCGGGGAGCGCTGTGGCGCGTGGCGCGGCAGGCAACAGGGGCGCGCGGCAGCAAAAGGGGCGCGCGGCAGGCGCTGGTTGCTCACGGCCGGCCGGGGTGAAGTTTTTGGGGTTTGTTAGGGATGGTTTGAGGCGGTTGGGGTTAGGTTAGGTCTAGTTAGGGTTCAGTTAGGGTTAGGTTGGTTCAGTTAGGGTTAGGTTCAGTTAGGGTTAGGTAGGTTCGAACCTAGGCTAGGTTGGGGTTAGGTTTACCTCTTGGAGCCGGTCCTTCTTGGCTTGAGCCCACGTCTCCACGGTTGCAGCCACTTGGTCCAACCCACCTTGGTTGCAGCCACTTGGTCTAGACCCACTTAGCCCACATGGCTTGAACCCACCTCACCCAATGAGCCCACATGGCTAGGTCTATCACTCCCTCTCTCTCCTCCCAAATATTTGCATGAACCCTTTACATGGACCCCCTCACCTCTATTTATAGAGATTTGAGGTGGGTCTTGGATTTGGGTTTGGGTTTGGGGTTTGGATCCATACCCAAATCCAAACACTATTTGGATCTAGATATTGGATCTCGGATATTTTGAGATCTGTATCCGATCCAAACCCAATATTTTATGGATACGGATCTGGATATTTTGATCCAAATCTGATCCAATCCAAACACTATTTGGATCCAATCCAAATACTATTTGGATTGGCCCAAATCCAAACACTATTCATTACATGGATTTGGATCTGGATATATATGGTCCAGATCCAAATCAAAATTTCTTCGGACAGTCCTTCTTGGCTTCTTGAGGCGAACGATCTGTGCGGGCACTGGCTTCATCAGTGCTCCGTCTGGTGCTGGGTTTTCCCCAACTTTGTCGTTCGGACTCTGTTTCGCCGTTCTGGACTCCGTTGAGCTTTTCATCAAATGGGCTCTACTTTCTTTTGTTTTTTTATCAGGGAGTGGCTTGAATCCTCTTCGGGCCTAGGGTCTTCTTTTGCCTTCTGTACCTTTTTTCACATTTCAAAACAGGTCGTCGTTTTGGCTCAAACGAGCTTTTTGGTGTTTTGAGAGTTTTTGAAAAATAGAAGATTTGGGGTGTTTACAGTTGGGATTAGGGAAGTGGGTTAGGTGATTAGGCTCAGATTAGAGGTGGATTAGGGTGGAAGGCTAGGATTAGGTGTTTTGGGTTAGGTTTAGGTGAAGGAGCTCCCTTTGCATGGCCCATAGACCTTAACCACTTCATGTTGGTGCAGCCCTAGGTTAGTTTTTGGCTAATTACAAGCTTAAACCCACTCAATTAGGCTAACTCACACGATTATCCCCAAACTTGACACACAAGTCAAGCTTAATTACAACACACTTGATCTTATCCATCCCCACTCTCTCTCATGCCCATAATCCCACGTGAATTTCAAGTGGGCCCCACCTCCATTTATGAGAAGGTGATGTGGGCCATGGATATGGATATTGGATTGGATCTCTGGATCCAAATCCAAATCCAAGTCCACACATGGGTTTGGATTGGGATCTGGATATATATGGTCCAGATCCAATCCAAACTGAACTCTGACTCCTTCGAGCTGGGTTCGAAATGGACGATTTGTGCGGAGTCTGACAGCATTAGTACTCCGTCTGCGTTGGGTCTTCGCCAACATGGTCGTCCGCCTCCGTTTCTGCCTTCCGGAGATGACTTCAAATGACATTTTGATAATAACAGGGTCTTGGACGTTCGAGATCTTGGGGGTATGGATTTGATATAAGAGTTGTTGTGCCGGGCTCGACATGTGCTCCAGTTCCGGGCTCTTCTTAGCTCTCCTGGTCCTGTCTTGATCGGGACAAGCTGCTTCGGGGTTTCAAAAACGTGTTTCAAAAGGTTTTCAAAAGCCATATTTTATATTTTGAAATGTGAAGTTTAAAACATATATACAGGGTTGTCTGGAAGGCTCCTTGGTTTCCAGACTCAAAAATGGCCTTTTGGGGCTGCTTGTACAAAACCAAGTTTGTTTAAGAAATTCATGGGATTTCGGGGTGTTTACAACTGTATAGCAGTACGTGCCCCATGGGGTTGTGAAAGCGGTCTTAGCCTGATCTCGTGGGCTTAGTTTGATTTGGTTATATCCTGAATAGCCATCCATGAATGAAAACATTTCATGATTTGCAGTACTATCGACTATCAAATCAATGTTTGGTAAAGGGAAATTATCTTTTGGTGTGGCTTTATTCAGGTTTCTGAAATCGATGCATATCCGAATTTTCCCACTGGTTTTTCGAACAACAACTATATTGGACAACCAATCAGAATACGCAATGGGTTTTATAAATCCGGCTTTTAACAGATCTTCTAAACCCTCTTTGACTTGTGAATGCACATTCGGATGTATCTTCCTAAGCTTTTGTTTTACGGGTTTTGCATCTGAATCTAAGGGAAGACGATGTTCTACAACATTCGGGTCTATACCCTGCATGTCTTCATACGTCCATGCAAATACATCAATGTAGGTTTTCAAAAATGCAATGAATGATGCTCTTTCATGCTCATGCAAACATGCGCCTACCTCAATGAGTTTGGGCTTTGAATCACTCCCTAAGTTTATCTCTATGAAATCCCCTCCTACTGATTTCGAAGGTTTTTCAAAATCGAGAATTTTATGAAATTCTGGGAGCTCAGAAGTAGGATCTTCCTCGAGGGAATCCATTTCCGGGCTTTGATCATTCTCAAGACTTCTAAATCCTAGGGAATTTGGACTTGACGCACAGTTTTCGCGAACGCCTGGTTTTTGTTTTGGATTTTCTACAGGTTTTGAAGATTTTGGTCCTCTTATGAAGAGGACTTTCTTTTCGAAATCCTTTGCTTTTTCAAAACCTTTACCAGGAGCTGCTAAATATAGGATTTTGTTTTTGGTATTTTGCAAATTTTCAATTTTTTTGGATTTTTGCAAGGAAAGAACTTTGGGAACTACACAAACAACTCTTTTTTCGAGTTTTTGATCTTTTTCAAATGTTTTTGGTTCTTGGGATTTTTCAATTTTTTGAATTTCGAGTTTTTCAAATGTTTTTGGGTTTTTGATTGAGGGATCTTCCATCATACCTACAAAGAAAAATGCTACTAGTTAGACTCTGAACAAGAGGTCTAAATCGTAGGTTTCTGCTTGGGTAGGCTCCAGGGTACCCTTGACCTAGGTGGTCACAGGGGGTGGTTCTGGGAGTATAGTCGATCCTGTGTCGGCTTTGGTTGGCTTTGGGCAAGATGGGTTCTACGAGTCCCTAGTTTTGTGCCCCTAGACTCTTGTATGGCATATACCCCATGTTCAATAACATGTTCCACGATTTTTTGTTTTTAGAAAAGTTTTCATATAATTCGTGGTCTTGGAACTTGCTATCGTCCATGTTATGTGTAGACGCACGAAAATCCCCGCCTCTTCGCCTCTTCCGGGGCTTTGAGTGGATCTTCTCGTGTGTCTAAGGCCTATGTATACAAATAGGGCATGCTAGCTAGCTTACTTAAGCTAGCAAAGATATATTTAACACTGACTTCTAAACGTGGCGACTGTGAGCAAGTAAGCTCTTATCGTCGCAGACCTTCTTGCACCGATGCGCAAGGGTCAGTCTGTACGCTTTTGCAAAAATCGAGTTTTGGAGAGAAAGTCTACGAAGCTGTTCGAGGTGTCTATTTCGGGTCTTTAAGATGCGATTGCATGTTTTAGATCACGTGGATTTGCACGTGCCTAAGTCTTTTCTTTTATCCCTTTTCGGGCCACCTAGTTTGTGTGTTATGAACACTCCACTACATGGGCGAATTCGAGCGGGGCTTGTTTTGATGCAATATGCATCCTACCTCGTGGTATGGCGTAGATGCAATGCAAACTCACGCTACTCCAAAGGGAAAACCCGAAATGTAAAGACAATACTGAAGGGAAATAACAGAAGGGAAATAACCGAAGGGAAATAACCGAAGGGAAATAACCGAAGGGAGATAGGTATATATCTTATGTATATGAGCCCTTACTCGGGTCTTGCAAATAAGAGCGAAGGCTCAATGTGGGTGCGTGCTTGAATTGAAAGACTTACACACACGACATGAAATTAAACCCAAATATAAATTGCAGTATGGCCTTGACTAAGGTCTTGGGAGTAAGAGCGAAGGCTCAATGTGTGTGAGAGTGCTTGAATTGAAAGACTACCCACACGACATAAATGAAACCCAAATATAACTGCAATAAGGCCTTTACTAAGGTCTTGGGAGTAAGAGCGAAGGCTCAATGTGTGTGAGAGTGCTTGAATTGAAAGACTACCCACACGACATAAATGAAACCCAAATATAACTGCAATAAGGCCTTTACTAAGGTCTTGGGAGTAAGAGCGAAGGCTCAATGTGTGTGAGAGTGCTTGAATTGAAAGACTTACTCACACGACAAGAAATGAAACCCAAATAGTATAGGTCGGCCCTTACTTGGGTCTTTCAAATAAGAGCGAAAGCTCAATGTGTGTGAGAGTGCTTGAATTGAAAGACTTACTCACACGACAAGAAATGAAACCCAAATAGTATAGGTCGGCCCTTACTTGGGTCTTTCAAATAAGAGCGAAAGCTCAATGTGTGTGAGAGTGCTTGAATTGAAAGACTTACTCACACGACAAGAAATGAAACCCAAATAGTATAGGTCGGCCCTTACTTGGGTCTTTCAAATAAGAGCGAAAGCTCAATGTGTGTGAGAGTGCTTGAATTGAAAGACAACGCACCCAACTTGAACAAAAACCCTTCGAAAATGAAAGTATATATACACTTATATATTAGGGGCTGATTAGGCCCGTGTGTATTCAAAATGGTGCACGACTAAGAGAGTGCACGTGTGTGGTTGTGCCAAGCCACGTTATTACAAGCGGGGGGAGACTATGCTCCGTTATTACAACCCCGTATCAAATTGAATCTCAAGCAAGTGTATAACTAAAGACCGAGTTTAGACACTTACGAGTAGCTGGTCCGTAGAGGTCTTGCTTGAGCGTGGACTTGGCCTTGGGCTGCAAGTGGGAGCTCCGCGAAGGTAGGTGATCAAGGGTGCTGGCCGGCTGCAAGTGGGGCGCGGGATAGGCGCCTCGGAGGTGGCCGGTGGCAAGTATATGGCGCCTCAAGGTAAGGGGTTTAAATGGGCCGAACGAGTGGACTCTTAGGGTCACTAGGGGAGTTGAGAGTTTAGGGAAACTGGACCTAACAGGTGAGCTAGTGGGAAGGCCGAATAGGACACCTAGGGGAGTTGGCCGAATAGGAGATGATGGCTAGGTGGTGGCCAGCAACTTGGGTTATGCTAGGTTCGGCTAGGTTTAGGTGGTGGCGGCAAAAGGGCTGAGATGAAGGTAGGATGGGTGGCTAAGAGTGGAGAGGTGGTAGAGAGGGGCTTTGAGGGAGTTTGGGGTACTTACCGAATGGGGAGAGGTGGCGGATGAAGTGGGAAGGTGGCGGGCAGGTGGCTGTCGGTTGGTTCGGTTGGGTGGAGGTGGTGGCGTCCGGCTGAGGGATGGTGGTGATGGAGGGAAGAGGGAAGGTGGCGGTGCAGGTGGTGGCTGGTGGAGCAGGTGGAGCTGTTGGGGAGTGGTCCCGGCTGGGTGAGAGATGGGAGAAGGAGAGGGCCCGGCTGGGTGGAAGGGTGGTTCCCACTTGGAAAACCCGCCCACAAGGAGGGGGGTTTAAATAGGGGATGGGTAGGTCGGTTAGGGCTAGGCTGTGGGTAGTGGTTAGGTGGTTTAGGTAGGGTGGTATGTAGATAAGGTGGGCTGGAAGGGGTTGGGCCAAATATTTTAAAACTAGGGGTTTGGGTAAATCGTGGGCTAAGGGTGGTTTAGGGGTTTAGGGCTAGGTTAGGTGGTTGGGTTTTACGGTGAGGTTTAGTGAGCTAGGTTAGGTGATTAGGCTAGGTTTAGGCTAGGATTAGGGAAATTAATCTAGGTTTAGGGAAGGATTAGGGAAGTGGGTTAGGTGATTAGGTTGGGATTAGGACGAGATTAGGGAAGTGGGTTAGGTGATTAGGTTCAGATTAGGGGTGGATTAGGGGTTTAGGCTAGGTTTAGGCATTTTTGGCTAGGTTTAGGTGAAGGAGCTCCCTTAGCATGGCCCATAGACCTTGATCACCCCATGTTGGTGCAGCCCTAGGTTAGGTTCTAGCTAATTACAAGCTTCAACCCACTCAATTAGGCTAACCCACATGATTAACCCAAACTTGACACACAAGTCAAGCTTAATACAACACTCTTGATATTTTTCAACCCCACTCTCTCTCATGCCCAATATCCCACGTGAAACTCAAGTGGGCCCCACCTCCATTTATGAGAAGGTGATGTGGGCCATGGATATGGATATTGGATTGGATCTCTGGATCCAAATCCAAATCCAAGTCCACATATGGGTTTGGATTAGAATCTGGATATATATGGTCCAGATCCCATCCAAACTGAACTCTGACTCCTTCGAGCTGGGGTCGAAACGGACGATTCGTGCGGGGCCTGACAGCATCAGTACTCCGTCTGCCTCCGTTTCTGCCTTCCGGAGATGACTTCAAATGCTATTTTGATAAGAACAGGGTCTTGGACGTTCGAGATCCTGGGGTGTGAATTAGATACAAGAGTTGCTGCGCCGGGCTCGACAGGTGCTCCGGTTCCGGGCTCTTCTTGGTCCTCCTGGTCCTGTCTTGATCGGGCCAAGCCACTTCGGGGTTTCAAAACGTGTTTTAAAAAGGGTTTTCAAAAGCTATATTATATGTTTTAAAAAGATTAAGTTTAAAACATATGTACAGGGTTGTTTGGAAGGCTCCTGGGTTTCCAAACTCAAAATGGCCCTTTGGGGCTGCTTGTATAAAACCAGATGGATTTTGAGAAATTCGTGGGATTTCGAGGTGTTTACATTATGCACATAAGGCTTTCTGTCTAGGGGTTTTGAAAACAATTGACACTTGGATTTTCTTGGGATGGTTAATGTTTTGAGTGGCCAGCCTTGGGCGGCCCCTGGATATATACAACCTTCCTAGGTATCTGAAGTGTGAGCTTTGGTGGCTCGACCATGGTTTGCCCTGGGTTGGCCTCGTGGGCTTGGGAACTTGAAAAACATGGGGAATTCTAGATCCCCTGAAGTTGTGGATGACTCTCACTTAGGATCACAATGACTTGATTTTCAAAAGGGATTTTGACACACCTATGGAAGGTGGACGGCACAGCATGCAGGTTGTGTATCCAAGGCCTTCCCAATAGTAGGTTGTAGTGGGGGTGGATGTCCAAAACATGGAATACCCCCACGTGAGTTATCCCTCCCGTTTCCATGGGGAGTTTGATGGATCCTAAAGGTCTAGACGCATTTCCATCGTATCCGGTGATTACGATAGGGCTTGGGTTCATGGAAGTCAAGGTGACTCCAATCTGATATGCTATGTGAAGTGGAAGGATGTTGAGCCCTCCTTCTCCGTCAACTAGGCACCTATCCAGAGAGTGGTGATTCAATACCACCTCGATGTGTAGGGCCTGATTATGGGATTCGTAGGGTCTTTCGAGATCCTCTTTCGAAAACATGTTAGGTGTTTTTGCACCTATGGACGCCACTTGATTGGACAAGGATTCTGGGGTTATGTCCAAACTAACCTTGGCTCTTTCTAGAATTTTCTCTAACACGAGTCTATGCCTAGGCGAGGTTTGCATTAGCTCTAGGATGGACATGTTAATGGGAATCTTTGAAAGATGGTTTTCGAAATCATATAAGTTCAAAATGACTTTTCCTTTGTCCATTTTGGGCAAAACTCCAGGAATACATGCTTTTGAAGGGCCAGGCACACTGACCACTTTTTTAGCTTTTTATAGATGTGGGGGTTGATAGATTCTTTCGGATCTTTTACCTCCCCCACGATCAACCTAGGATTCACACCTAACATGGCTTTAATCGAATGTTTTGGAGCACCTTGAATTTTCAAAACTGGTTTAATCGAGGACAAAACTCTTGGTGGTCCCCGAATCACTACTTGGGCAGGTTTCCTATGATGGACGAGTGTAGATGCATAAATAAAAAAACCAGACTCATTTGTACGCACTAGACTCTTCGAAATTGTGAGAGCACATACCTCTTTGCCCTTCCCACTAGTACTTGCATGATTGGAGAAAGGTTCTTTGAAAATAGCTTGGGCAAGCTCTAGTTCCTCAGTGACCTGGAGCTGGCAATTTGCTATCAAGTTCTCGATTTGGTTTAGGAGGGAAAAACATTGCTTCGTATCATGGCCTTTGAGCCGATGATACTTGTAGAATCGATTCAAAAACCTCCCTTTGGAAGTGATTCCCTCTAGGATTTCAGGGAGTTCGATCATGCCTTGGGCGAGTAGGAGGTCTAGGACCTCCAACACAGGTTGCCCCAACGGAGTGTACTCCCGTTTTTCAAAGGGTTTTTGTATTTTTTTGTCTTTTCTGTTTTTGAAACTCTCAAAATTCTTTGAAGTGCTTGCCAGTCTAGGATCTACCTGGACATTGGCGATCTTTTGGGGTTTTGCCCCTTTGTCCATGGTGGGTAGCCCGTAATTGGTGGGTTTTTCCAAGCGAGTTTTTGAAATCACGCTCCCTTTCCACAGATGGTCGTAAATTCCTTTTTTCAAATTTGTTTCAAAAAGAGATGCGTTTTTAATCAGTTTGTGGAAAGTAGAGATTTCGTGTAGGGAGAGAAGGGTTTTCAACTCAGTTTTAAAATTATCCAGGATGAGCATTACTGCGCATCCTTCGGATATGGGTTCTCGCACCTGCCCAAGGAGGGACCTCTAGCGAACGATAAATGTATGTACATCTTCGTTCATACCTTGCTTTATATCCCTCAAAGTGTTCAAAGTAGGCGTGACTTCTGTGTTGTGTGAAAATCTTTGCATGAAACAGTTCGCTAACTCTTCAAAAGTTGCGAACTGGCTCAGATCGTAGGAAGCCAGCCATTTGGAAGCTGTGCCTTTGAGGGATAAAGGGAACCAATACACCCATTTCATCGAGTCCTTCTTTTTCTTGTGGGCTCGACGAGAGAAAAGTTGCAAGTGAGACCTAGGGTCTCCCGTGCCATCATACCGATGGAAATTCGGTATTTCGTCGTCGCTGTCTATTTCATAATCTAAAGGAAGAAAATCAGACAGGGCGTATGTCTTTTTCTCTTTGTTTGCCCTTTCAGCAGCTGTTGTAGGGCTTTACGATCCTTATGAGTGAAGGAGTCGTGGTATTGGTTGCCTTCCATTGGGGAAGTCTCCTTGTTTTTGCGAGTTTTTTCAAATCTTTTTCTGGCCTTTTGTTCGCCATTTGACGAACAGGAATCAGCTGCTTCAGCATCTTGGCTAAGAGTAGCGATCTTGGCCTCAAAATCCCTTCTCAACTCTTCTATTTCCTCTTTTTGGTTTCGATTTTTCAAAAATCTCCTAGAATGAGAACTTGAGGTACATGAGGCACGGCTAAACACTTCATTGGAGTCTGAACTCGACATGACTCCGATGCTCTAAAATCCAACTATGCAAATGCAAAAGACAAAGAGTTAAAACACTTTTTCTTTAAAAAATTTCAAGAGATTTGTTTGTTTGGATTGATTTTCCTAAAGACCCACGTCCCACCGGGCGTGCCAAATCTGTAGACACGGAAAATCTTCAACTCCGGGTTCTTTAGGCCTAGAGCGAATCTTTTCCTGCTTATGTCGCTTTAAAAGGGCGTGCCAGCTAGCTTTCTCAAACTAGCGAAGTAAGTTTTGAAAATATCTGACTTTTGGGGCGACTGTGGATAAGTGGGATCTTTTCGTCGCAGACCTTCTTGAACCGACGCTCAAGGGTCAGTTTGTACACTTTAGGAAATCTCTATTTTGAACAAACATGACTCTTTTGAAAACATGAAAGTGTTTTATCGATTGGTTTTGTCAAAATTGCAGATTTTATGTATGGGATCTAAGCGTTCCTATGTCTCTTGGGTTTTAGCTAATTCAGGCGTGTAATTGCATGCATCAAGTGCTCGATTTTGGCAGATTTTACACGATTTTGCTTAGGATAGTTCGATGCAAGTATGCTCCCTATCTCGAGTGTGGCGTATATGCAATGCAACTCACACAACTTGAAGGGAAAACCCAGAATTTAAAGACATAGCAGAAGGGAAATTGCAGAAGGGAAAATATGGCTATATCTTAGATGCGGAAAGAAAATATACAGCTATATCTTAAGAGCGAGAAGGCTCAATGTGAGTGAGTGCTTTGAGTGTATAAAATGAAAGGCAACTCACGCGACTTGAATTTAAAACCCAGCTGAAAGGGAAATACGTATATATACGTAAGAGCGGAATGGCTCAACGTGAGTGAGTGTTTTGAGTGTATAAAATGAAAGACAACTCACATGACTTGAACCTTAAAACCTAGCTGAATGTATATAAATAGAGCTATATCCTATGGGCTATTAAATGAAAGGCTCGAGTGTACGTGTGTGATTCATGTTTCAAACCACAATATTACATCTCGGGGGGAGACTACGCTCCATTATTACAACCCCGTATTGAATTTAATTGAACTTAAAACAATGTAAAAGACCAGATTCGAACAGTTACACGTCGTCTGCTTGGGCTTTCTTTATCAATGAGATCTGACCTTGGATATAGCCGTTGGATGGACCTCTCGCTGCGAACCGATCAACTGCGTGGGGTTTTTTATCCTAGTTCGTGACCTAGTTTATGTCAACATGCGAAGGTTCTATGGTTTTGGGTAGGACTCGAGCAAATCTAAGGCAAGGTGTAGGGGATCTAAGGCCAGCTCTAAGGAGAAGGGCTTAGGTAAGGTTTTGAGTCAAAGTCCTAAGGTGATAATCGGCCAACTAAGGTCTGAGTTGGGTGATGGTTCATGGGTGGATTTGGGGCAGGATTTTAAAGGAATGCTCGGCCAAGTGGTGGCCGAGCGTGTTTGGTGTATTGAGGATGTTCTTGGATGAAATCCTAAGGAATGGGTCTAAGGGTGCTCAGCCAAATGGTGGCCGAGTCGGGTAGGTTTTGGAGTTGGTTTTTGGTAGGATCCTAAGTTATGGTTCTAAAGAGATGCTCGGCCAGCTAATGGCCGAGCTTGGTTGATGTTGTGTGGGTGATCTTAGGTGAGATCCTAAGGAAAAGGGGCTCGGCCAAAGGGTGGCCGAGCTGGGTAGGTTTAGGAGTTTGTCTTAGGTAGAAACTAGGGAGAAGTCCTAAAGGGATGGCTCGGCCAATGGTGGCCGAGCTGGGCAGTTCTTAGAGTTAGTTTTGGTTAGGATTTAGGGTGAGGTCCTAAAGGAAATGGCTCGGCCAATGGTGGCCGAGCTGGGTAGCTTTGGGGTTAGTCTAGGTTGGGTTTAAACCAAGGTAGGGATTTAGGACTTAGGGGCTTAATGGAATAGATCTAGGGTGAGCTTGGCCAGCTATTGGCCGAGCTTAGTATGGTCTTAGGTGGGGACGGTCTTGGGTAGAACTAGGTTCAATTTTAGCAAGATTCGGCCAGCTCTTAGTTGGTTGAAACTTGCTGGATTTTATCAATGGTATTAGGTGGTTTAGAGAGACAAAGGGGAGAGACGGTTTAGGCTAGTTCTAGGGACTCACTTTAGTATGGATTTCAGCCATGGTTTGCTCGGTTTCCATGCAGCCAATCTTCACAAGAAGGGGACCATCCAATGCTGCCAGATCTTCTTGAGCAGCACATCTTCCTTGGCATGAAATGGAGCAACCCTTTTGCCCACAATATAAGCCCATGTTTTTACAAAAGCAAAGGGGAGAGGTCCAGCCCCCTTTGTTGACTTCTCTCCTCTCTCTCTCTCTCCTACCCAAGGTGAAAGGCATGAAAAAAAATCTTGAACCCCTGGCCAGCCAGCCCCTCACGTCCTTTTATAGACTTTGAAGTTGGATATGGATCCTGGATTGGTTCTGAAATTCGGATCCAATCCAAGTCTTGTTTGGATCTGGATCTGGATATTTGGATCCAAATTCGATTCAAATTTTTCTCTTCTTCCGTCCTTTCTGGCGTTTCGAGCTAGACGCTTTGTGCGGGCCCTGAGTTCATCAACGCTCTGTCTTATGTTGGGTTTTTCCCAATTTCGTCGTCCGAGCTCCTTTTCACCATTCCGGACTCTGTTTCAACTGATTCTTCTTGTTTTTTATTTGAATTGCTCGTGATTTCAGGGGTACTTTCGGCTTGGCCTTCGATGCTTCTGGCTTGAAGTCCATTTGTGGCCTGGGCTCCTCTTTTGTCTTTGAAATCTGCTTTTCATCGGGCTGGGCTTGATCTTTGAATTTTTGAATATCTTTTTGCAGCTGCTTTGAGCCAGGCTTCACCTGTTCGTCTGGGCTTTTGCAGAAATGAGACTTTCATCCACTTTTGAGAATTTCACGTTTCAAACAGGGTTGGAAAACGGAGGATTGAAGTATTTGAGCTCCTGGGTTTTTGAAAATTTCAAACTTGGCTTTTTGAGCTGATTTTCGAACCAGGTATTTGGTTTTGCAAAATTTTCGAATTTTGGGGTGTTTACACAAGTTAAAAACAAAAAACTTCTTCCATACCACGAGTTGGCCACCAAGCTGGTCGAGTTGTTCAAATCGTGTACACTTACACACGTAGGAAGAGAGGATAATGGCGTAGCTGATGCCCTCTCATCCTTGGGCTCAGCCCTAAGGGTCGATCCCACTTTGGGAACCAAACCCTTAGAAATATGGCATTCGCCCACCCCATCTATACGCAATTTGGAAATTTGCCAAAACAACCCAGATTCTGCAGAAAAACCTTGGTTTTTCGACATAAAATGTTTCTTAGAAAATGGGGGATTTGCCGAACATGCCACATCCAAAGATAAGGCTTTCATTTGAAAAATTTCCACCCGATATACAATTTTGGGAGGGGTTCTTTATAAAAAGAGCTTTATTGGCATCTTACTAAGGGGTGTCGACCTGGAGGAGGCTAGGATAATAATGCATGAATTCCACGATGGAGAATGTGGAGGTCATGTTAATGCCAATATGATGGCAATGAAAATACTTAGAGCAGGTTATTTTTGGTCCACCTTAAAGCATAATTGCCATGACCATGTTAGGAAGTGTCACCCATGTCAAGTGCATGGACACGCCATCCATATCCCTTCATCTTCTTTGCATTCCGTGGTCAGCCCTAGCCATTCACCATGTGGGCGTTTGACATCATAGGACCAATATTTCCTCATGCATCAAATGGGCATAGGTTCATATTAGCAGCCACCGAATACTTTTCCAAGTGGGTTGAAGCTACCTCCCTGACAAATGTGCAGGGGCAACATGTAGTAGCATTCATTAGGAAAAATATTCGAGAGGATGGTTAAGTTATGTAACATGTATGGCATAACTCACCACTTCTCATCGTCCTACTACCCTCAAGGCAATGGCCAAGCCGAAGCCACCAATAAGACTCTCATAATCATTATTGAGAAGACTTTAGAGAAGGGTAGGATGTGGCATAAGAAGCAAGATGAAGCCTTATGGGCTTATACGACTTCCATCCGAACTCCCACAAATGCCACACCATTTGAGTTGGTCTATGGCACAAACACCATTCTCCCCATTCATACCAAGATTCATTCATTTCATACATCCATTGCATTCGACCATCCCCTAGAGATGCTTCAGTATGTTAGGATGGCCGAACTTAACTTACTAGATGAGCGAAGGCTCCTTAAAATGGATCATGCACATGCATACCGGCAAAGGATAGCCCGACACTATAAGAAGCATATGAGACCTCGCCACTTCAAAGTGGGAGACCTTGTGCTCAAAATTATCCAATATCGTGGCCCACATCTACTTGGAAAGTGGCAGCCCAAGTGGGATGGCCCTTATGTTGTGCATGGAACCACCACGAACAATGCATACTGGCTAATTGATGTTGAAGGTACAACTTAGCCGACCCTATAAATGCTCAATTTTTGAAAAAATACCATGTGTAGGGTCTGTAGACGCAGAAAATCTCTGCTTTCCTGGTTCTTAGGCTTGGAGCGAACCTTTTCATGTGTCTAAGTCCTATTTAAATAAACAGGGCGTGCCAGCTAGCTTACCTAAGCTAGCGAAGATATATTCTAGAACCTGACTTCTAACGTGGCAATTGTGAGGAAGCAAGCTCTTGTCGTCGCAGACCTTCTTGCATCGATGCGCAAGGGTCAATCTGTACACTTTTAAAGATCAAGTTTTTGGATAGAAGGACCTACGAAAGCGGTTCGAGGTGTTTGATTCGGGTTTTGTTTGTACGATTTTCAGATTTTAGATCACGTGGATTTGCACGTGCCTAAGTCTTTCTTTTTATCCCTCTTTGGGCCACCTAGGTGTGTGTTATGAACACTCCACTAAATGTGGCAACTTTGAGCGGGAGTATGGGGTTTGCTTTGATGCGATATGCGTCCTAACTCGTAGTATGGCGTATATGCAATGCAAACTCACGCTACTCCAAAGGGAAAACCCGAATTTAAAAGACAATACTGAAGAGAAATGACTTGAAATGTATATGCCGAAGGGAAATGACTTGTAATGTAAATGCCGAAGGGAAATGACTTGTAATGTAAATGCTGAAGGGAAATATGTATATAATTGTAAACACCCCGAAATCCCACGAATTTCTCAAAATCCATCTGGTTTTGTAAAAGCAGCCCCAAAGGGCCATTTTGAATCTGAAAACCCAGGAGCCTTCTAGACAACCTTGTATATATGTTTTAAACTTTATATTTCAAAAATATACAATACAACTTTTAAAAAGCCTTTTAAACACGTTTTGACACCTTGAAGCAGCTTCAGCCTAATCCAGACAGGACCAGGAGAGCTAAGGAGAGCCTAGAACCGGAGCACAAGTTGATCCTGGCACAACAACTCTCGTATCAAATCCACCCTCAGGATCTCGAACGTCCAAGACCCTGTTATCATCGAAACATTGTTTGAAGTCATCTCCGGAAGGTGAAAACAGAGGCGGACGATCATGTTGGCGAAGACCCAACGCAGACGGAGCACTGATGCTATCAGGCCCCACACAAACCGTCCGTTTCAAACATAGCTCGAAGGAGGCAGAGTTCAGTTTGGATCGGATCTGGACCATATATATCCAGATCCCGATCCAAACCCATGTATGGACTTGGATTTGGATTTGGATTCAAAAATCCAATCCAATATCCATATCCATGGCCCACATCACCTTCTCATAAATGGAGGTGGGGCCCACTTGAATTTCATGTGGGATTATGGGCATGAGAGAGAGTGGGGGTGGATAAGATCAAGTGTGTGTTGTAATTAAGCTTGACTTGTGTGTCAAGTTTGGGGTTAATCATGTGGGTTAGCCTAATTAAGTGGGTTTAAGCTTGTAATTAGCCAAAACCTAACCTAGGGTTGCACCAACATGATATGGTTAAAGTCTATGGGCCATGCAAAGGGAGCTCCTTCACCTAAACCTAACCAAAAACACCTAATCCTAGCCTTCCACCCTAATCCGGCCCTAATCTAAGCCTAATCACCTAACCCACTTCCCTAATCCTGGCCTAATCCCAACCTAATCACCTAACCCACTTCCCTAAACCTAGGTTAATTACCCTAAACCTAGCCTAATCCTAGCCTAATCACCTAACCTACCTCACTAAACCTCACCCTAGAACCAACCCACCTAGCTAAACCCTAAACCTCTAAACCACCCCTAGCCCACAACCTACCCAAACCACTTGTATTTAAAATATCTGGCCCTACCCTTTCCAGCCCACCTTATCACCACACCACCATACCTAAACCACCTAACCACCCTAACCGACCTAGCCCAGCCCTATATAAACCCCCCCCCTTGGGGGCGGGCTTTCCCATCTAGCAGCCCCACCTTCCACCAGCTGGGTCCTCCACTTCCCAGCACACCTTATCACCACACCACCCTACCTAAACCACCTAACCACTACCCCAATCCCAGCCCTAACCGACCTAGCCCAGCCCTATATAACCCCCCCCCTTGGGGGCGGGCTTTCCCATCTAGCAGCCCCACCTTCCACCAGTCGGGTCCTCCACTTCCCAGCTCAGCCGACTCCCCTCCTGCTCCACCTGTCCCACAGCCAGCCGAACACCACCTGCACCACTACCTTCTAGTCGAGCACCACCACCGCCACCATCACCCGGCTGAACTTCATCTCGAGCCTCCCAATCACCCGGCTGATTCCCTTCCATCCGTCACCACCTCTTCACTCGGTAAGTACCCTACATTCTACCTTACTCCTTCTTCACTCCCTCTCTACTCTCAACCACCTAATCCACTCCCATAGCACCCTAACACCAGCCATTCCACTTGCTGCCACCAGTCCCACTCGGCCTGGCCCGTATCCACCCTAACTACCCGCCACCACCTAGACACCTTAGCTCCATTCGGCCACCCTATCCGACTCCCTAAAACCTGCCCATATCACCCCAATACACCTACTACACCCACTACCACCTGGCCCCATCTCCTAGCTAGTTCCCCTACCTTACGCCATTCCTAGCCACTCTAACTACCCGCCACCACCAAGTCCTCCTAGTCGGCCACTCCAACCCACTGTCATTTCATTCGGCCACCCTAGCAACCCGCCAACCTTAGGTGATCCGTTAAACCTTCCCTTAGGTTCACCCTTTGCACAACTTACCTTAAAACTAAACCCTATCCTTAGTGACCCTACTTAGGCCCTTTAGCCCAACACGCCAAAAAGAGCCCTTTCTTAGCAGCTGGCCACCTTCAAGGTGCCTCTTCCGCGCACCAAGGACACTCGGCCAGCACCCCTTGCCGTTCAACCTCGCGGAGCTCCCTTTCGCAGCCCAAGGCGAAGGCCAAGCCCACGCTCAAGCAAGGCATCTTCGGACCAGCTATTAGTAAGTGCCTAACTCGGTCTTTAGTTGTATACTTGTTGGAGATTCAATTCGATACGGGGTTGTAATAACAGAGCATAGTCTCCCCCCGCTTGTAATAACGTGTCCTGGCACACTCACACACGTGCACTCTCTTAGTTGTGCACGATTTTGAACACACATGGGCCTAATAAGCCCCTTATACATAAATATATACATATACTTTAGTTTTTTTTTGTAGGGTTTTGCTTAAGTTGGGTGTGTTGTCTTTCAATTCAAGCACTCACGCACATTGAGCCTTCGCTCTTATTTGAAAGACCCAAGTAAGGGCCGACCTATACTATTTGGGTTTTCATTTCATGTCGTGTGTGTAAGTCTTTCAATTCAAGCACTCAGCACATTGAGCCTTCGCTCTTATTCGAAAGTCCCAAGTAAGGGCCGTGTTATACTATTTGGGTTTTCATTTCATGTCGTGTGTGTAAGTCTTTCAATTCAAGCACTCACACACATTGAGCCTTCGCTCTTATTTGAAAGACCCAAGTAAGGGCCGACCTATACTATTTGGGTTTTCATTTCATGTCGTGTGTGTAAGTCTTTCAATTCAAGCACTCAGCACATTGAGCCTTCGCTCTTATTCGAAAGTCCCAAGTAAGGGCCGTGTTATACTATTTGGGTTTTCATTTCATGTCGTGTGTGTAAGTCTTTCAATTCAAGCACTCACACACATTGAGCCTTCGCTCTTATTTGAAAGACCCAAGTAAGGGCCGACCTATACTATTTGGGTTTTCATTTCATGTCGTGTGTGTAAGTCTTTCAATTCAAGCACCCACACACATTGAGCCTTCGCTCTTATTTGAAAGACCCAAGTAAGGGCCAACCTATACTATTTGGGTTTTCATTTCATGTCGTGTGTGTAAGTCTTTCAATTCAAGCACCCACACACATTGAGCCTTCACTCTTATTTGAAAGACCCAAGTAAGGGCCGTGTTATACTATTTGGGTTTAATTTCATGTTGTGTGCGTAGTACTTCAATTCAACCACTCACACACATTGAGCTTTCGCTCTTATTCCCAAGACCTTAGTCAAGGCCATATTGCAAGTTATATTTGGGTTTAATTTCATGTCGTGTGTGTAAGTCTTTCAATTCAAGCACGCACCCACATCTAGCCTTCGCTCTTATTTGCAAGACCCGAGTAAGGGCCCATATACATACTCTATATACATATCTCCCTTCGGCATTTACATTACAAGTCATTTCCCTTCGGTTATTTCCCTTCGGCATTGTCTTTACATTCGGGTTTTCCCTTTGGAGTAGCGTGAGTTTGCATTGCATCTATGCCATACCATGAGGTTGGACGCATATTGCATCAAAGCAAGCCCTGCTCGAATTCGCCCATGTAGTGGAGTGTTCATAACACACAAACTAGGTGGCCCATAAAGGGATAAAAGGAAAGACTTAGGCACGTGCAAATCCACGTGATCTAAAATCTGTAATCGCATCTAAAAGACCCGAATTAGACACCTCGAACCGCTTCGTAGGCTTTCCATCCCAAAAACTCGATTTTTGCAAAGCATACAGACTGACCCTTGCGCATCAGTGCAAGAAGGTCTGCGACGACAAGAGCTCACTTGCTGACAGTCGCCACGATTAGAAGTCAGTTTAAAATATATCTTCGCTAGCTTAGGTAAGCTAGCTGGCACGCCCTGTTTACATAAATAGGCCTTAGACGCACGAGAGGATCCACTCCAAGCCCAGAAAAGGCGAAGAGGCGTGGGGATTTTCGCGCGTCTACAGAGATTGGCATGCCCGGTGGGACGTGAGCCTTTCAAAAATCGAGTTTTTAGGAGTTTGCAAAAATTTTGTTAAAAGGTGTCGTTTTAACTTGTTTTCTTTGCTTGTACTTAGGAAATTTTGAAAAAGCTTGAAAAGCATGTCAAAATCCAATCCAAGTGAAGTATCGAGCCAAGGCTCATGCGCATCAAGTTCTCACTCTAGGAGGATTTTCAAAAACAAAATAAAACTAGATAAAATCGAGGACCTGAGAAGGGAGTTTGAGGCCAAAATCGATGCTCTCAGCCAAGAGGCTGAAGTAGGCGATTCGTGTTCATCAAACGGTGAACAAAGGCCTAAGAAAAAATCTGAAAAACCTCGCAAGCACAAAGAGGCCTCCGTAATGGATGGCAACCAATACCACGAGTCCTTCACACAAAAGGATCGTAAAGCCCTACAGCAGTTGCTGAAAGGGCAGAATAAAGAGAAAAGAAGCTACGCCCTGTCTGATTTCCTTTCTATGGATTACGAAACAGACAGTGACGATGAAATACCGAACTTCCATCGGTATGATGGCATGGGAGACCCTAGGTCTCACTTACAGCTTTTCTCGCGTCGAGCCCATAAGAAGAAAAAGGACTCGATGAAATGGGTGTATTGGTTTCCTTTATCCCTTAAAGGCACAACTGCCAAATGGCTGGCTTCCTACGACTTAAGCCAGTTCGCTACTTTTGAAGACTTAGCGAACTGCTTCATGCAAAGATTTGCACATAACGTAGAAGTCACGCTGACTCTGAATACCTTAAGGGATACAAAGCAAGGCATGAACGAAGACGTACATGCCTTCATTATAAGATGGAGGTCGCTTTTGGGCCAAGTGCGAGAGCCCATATCCGAAGGATGCGCAGTCATGCTCATCCTGGATAACTTTAAAAGCGAGTTAAAAACCCTTCTCTCGCTCCATGAGATCTCAACTTTCCATAAGTTGATCAAAAAGGCCTCCCTTTTTGAAACCAACTTGCGAAAAGGGACATACGATCACTTGTGGAAAGGAAGTGTTGTTTCCAAAACCCGCTTGGAAAAGCCTATCACATACGGGCTACCCACGATGGACAAAGGGGCAAAGCCCCATAAAATCGCCAATGTCCGGGTGGATCCAGGCATGGCAGGCACTTCCAAAAATTTTGAAAAGATAGAAAATAAGAGGGAGTGAAACTTTCAAAAACCGGTTGAAAAACGGGAGTACACTCCGCTGGGGCAACCTGTGTCGGAGGTCCTAGACCTCCTACTTGCCCATGGCATGATAGAACTCCCTGAAATCCCCGAAGGAGTCACTCCCAAAGGTGGGTATTTAAACCGATTTTGTAAGTATCATCGGCTCAAAAGCCATGATACCAAACGCTGCTTCTCCCTCTTAAATAAAATTGAGAACTTGATAGTAGAAGGCCGGCTCCAGGTCACTGCGGAACCTGAGCCACCTCAAGCTATCTTCAAAGAACCCTTTCCCAAACATGCCAGTGGCAATGGGAAAGGAAAGGAGGTATGTACCCTCACCATTTCTAAGGAACTAGTGCAAAAACCAGAGTCTGGTCGACCCACTTGTGCGCCTATTCTTGTACTGTACAAGAAGCCCGCCCAAGTCGTCATTCGGGGACCACCAAAAGTGGAATCCTCGGCAAAACCAGTTTTGAAAATCCAAGGTTCTCCTCAGCTCATCCTTAGAGCCAAGTTTAGCGCAAACCCTAGGCTGGTCATGGGGGAAGTCACTAGATCCGGGAGGATCTATCAACCCCCGCACCTTCAAGGTGCTCAAAAGGTGGTCAGTGTGCCTGGCCTCTCAAAAGCATGTATCCCTAGTGTTCTGCGAAAAGCAGATAAGGACAAAGTCATCCTAAATCCTTATGACTTCGAAAACCACCTTTCAAAGATTCCTATTCACATGTCTATCTTAGAGCTTATACAAACCTCGCCTAGGCATAGACTTGTATTAGAGAAAATTCTAGAAAGGGCCAAGGTTGATTCGAACATAAGTCCGGAATCCTTGTTTGCCCAAGTGGCTTTATTAGGAGCAAAATCGCCCATCACTTTCTCGGAAGATGATGTAGATAGACCCTATGAAACCCATAACCAGGCCCTACATATCGAGGTGGTACTAAACAACCACTCTCTGGACAGGTGCTTAGTCGATGGTGGAGGAGGGCTCAACATCCTTCCACTTCATGTGGCGTATAAAATCGGAGTCACCTTGACTCCAGTGAACCCAAGCCCCATCGTCATCACTGGATATGATGGGAATGCGTCTAGACCTTTAGGATCCATCGAACTCCCAATGGAAACGGGAGGGATCGAACACACGGGGGTGTTCCATGTCCTGGACATCCACCCCCATTATAACCTGTTGCTGGGAAGGCCCTGGATACACAGCTTGTGCGCTGTGCCATCCACCTTCCACAGGTGTGTCAAGATCCCTTTTAGGGACCAGGTCATAGTGATCCTAGGTTAGAGTCACCCACGGCTTCAGGGGATCATAAACTCTCCTTGTCTATCGAGCTCCCAGGCCCATGAGGCTAACCTGGAGTAAATTGTGATTGGGCCACCTCGAATCGTGTTAAACAACCCTAGGAAGGTTGTATGTGTGAAGGGCCACCCAAAGCAGGCCCCTCCCGATTCTAACCCTTCTAGGAAAACTCAAGCGTTCCCTATTTCCAAAGCCCCTGGACAAGAGGCCATATGAGCACAATATGGACGATAGCATGTTTCAGGACCACGACTTGTATCAAACTTTTTCAAAAAACAAAAAGTCATGGAACATGTTGTTGAACATGGGCTACACGCCCTACAAGAGTCTAGGGGCGCAGAACCAGGGTCTCCTAGAGCCCATCCTTCCTAGGGCCAATCCAAGCCGATATGGGATCGGCTATACTCCCCGAATACCGCCGGAGCCACCCCCTGTGACCACCTGGGTCAAGGGTGCCCCAGAACTTGCTTTAGAAGAAACCTACGATTTAGATCTCCTATTCCGAGTCTAACCCGTAGTGTTTTCCCTTTGTAGGTATGACGGAAGATCCCTTTTCTAAAAATACAAAAACATTTGAAAAGCTTAAAATCAAAAAAATCAAAAAACAAGAAAAACCAAAAACAATAGAAAAACAGAAACTCGAAAATAGAGTGCTTTGTATAGTTCCCAAGGTTCTTGTTTTACAAAAACCCAAAAAAATCGAAAATTTGGAAAATACCAAAAAGATTTTGTATATAGCTGTTCCTGGTAGGACTTTGGCAAAAGAAAAGGATTTCGAAAGAAACGTCGTCTGCATAGCCAGACCAAAAATTTCGAAATCACTTGAAAATCCAAGTACAAAACCAGGTCATTTTGAAAACCACGCATTAAATTCCCTCGTGTCTATAGCCCACAAGAATGATCAAAGCCCAGAAGTGGATCCCCTGGAGGAAGATCCCGCTTCTGAGCTCCTAGAATTTCATAAAATTCTCGATTTTGAAAGACCTTCCCAATCAGTAGGAGGAGATTTCATAGAAGTGAACCTAGGGGATGATTCCAATCCCAAATCCATCAAAATAGGCGCATGCTTGCATAAAACTAAAAGGTTAGCATTCATTGCATTTCTATGAACCTATTTAGATGTGTTTGCATGGACGTATGAAGACATGTCGGGCATAGACCCCAGCATTGTCGAGCATCGTCTTCCCTTAGATGCAGGTGTAAAACCCATAAAGCAGAAGCTTAGGAAAATACACCCGAATGTACACACGCAAGTCAAAGAGGGTTTAGAAGATCTACTAAAAGCCGGATTTATAAAACCCATTGCGTATTCTGATTGGTTGTCAAATATCGTTGTAGTTCGAAAAACCAATGGGAAAATTCGAATATGCATCGATTTCAGAAACCTGAAAAAAGCCGCTCCGAAGGATAATTATCCTTTACCAAACATAGATTTGATAGTCGATAGTACTGCAAATCATGAAATGTTTTCGTTTATGGATGGCTATTCAAGCTATAATCAAATCAAACTAAGTCCACGAGATCAGGGTAAGAGCGCCTTCACAACCCCATGGGGCACGTACTGCTATACAGTCATGCCCTTTGGTTTGAAAAATGCCGGCGCAACATACCAACGAGCCATGACCACGATCTTCCATGATCAGATTCATGAGCTCATAGAAGTGTATGTAGATGATCTCTTGGCGAAATCCAAAACCTGATGCACCCATATCGAATGTTTACAAAATATTTTCGAAAGGCTTAGGCTTTACAAAGTAAAGCTAAACCCTCAAAAATGTGTATTCGGGGTAGAATCAGGGAAGCTTCTGGGCTTTATGGTGAGCCAAAGGGGAATAGAAGTCGACCCCTCTAAGTGTCGAGCCATCATAGACATGTCTCCACCCTCCAATCTCACCCAAATCCGTAGCCTCCAGGGTCGTTTACAATCCGTTCGCCGATTCATATCGAATCTGGCAACTAGATGCGAACCCTTCAATAAACTGTTGAGGAAGGGCACGAAATTCTTATGGAATGACGAATGCCAGAAGTCCTTCGAGAGACTGAAGGCATACTTGGTTAATCCCCCCGTTTTGAACCCTCCAAAACAAGGAAAACCTCTTTTATTATACATCTCCGTGCATACGAATGCTTTAGGAGCCCTGTTGGCTCAATATGAGGATGACACCCATAAGGAGTATGCCATCTACTATATTTCGAAAACTCTCTTGGCTTATGAACGAAATTATCAAGCCATGGAGAAGACATGCTTGGCCCTAGTCTGGGCCTGCCAGAAATTCAAACACTATTTCCTAGATCATGAGATCTGGATAGTGTCCAAGCTTGATCCAATCAAGCACTTGTTCGAAAAACCCATTCTCATGGGTAGATTGGGCAAATGGCAACTCCTTCTAATTGAGTATGATCTGAAATACCATCACCAGATCTCCATTAAGGGGCAAGCCCTAGCAGATTACGTGGCTAAGTTCCCCTTGGAGGACGCATATCCCACGCTTGTTGAAATGCCTGATGAAGGCATATTACAAAACAATTTTCAAAACCACATCTTGACAAATGCTTTCGAAAACCAAGTGTGGAAGATGCACTTCGATGGGGCACGAAACCAACGAGGGGTTGGTGCTGGGGTCATCCTAATCTCCCCGGAAAAGGGCGAGATTTTCATAGCAGTCCGCTTAGATTTCGAATGTTCCAACAACGTAGCTGAGTATGAAGCACTCATACAAGGCTTAAGAATTTCGAAAACTCTAGGGGCATCATGCATCGAGGTCTTTGGAGATTCGCTCCTTGTCATAAACCAGGTTTTAAAAATTTGGCAAGTACGTAATGAGAAACTACTTCCATATCACGAGTTGGCCACTTGATTGGTCCAGTCCTTCCAATCATGTAAACTCACACACATAGGGAGAGAGGACAATGGCATCGCCGATGCCCTCTCCTCCTTAGGTTCAGCCCTAAAGGTCGATCCCATTTCAGGGACCAGATCTTTGGAAATATGGCATGCGCCCCACCCATCCACACACGACTTGGATATTTGCCAAAATAACCCAGAGTCTATTGAAAAACCCTGGTTTTATGACATCAAACAGTTTTTAGAAAATGGGGGATTCGTCGAGGATGCCACATCCAAAGATAAGGCATTCATTCGTAAGATTTCGACCCGATACACCATTCTAGGTGGGGTTTTATACAAAAAAAGTTTTACCGGTATTTTGTTTAGGTGTATCGACCTAGAGGAGGCTAGGATAGTGATGCACGAGTTCCATGATGGAGAATGTGGAGGTCATGTTAATGCCAACATGATGGCAATGAAAATACTTAGAGGGGGCTATTTTTGGTCCACCCTGAAGAAGGATTGCCACGATCATGTTAGGAAGTGTCATCCATGTCAAGTGCATGGGCACGCCATTCATATCCCTTCATCTGCATTGCATTCCGTGGTCAGCCCCTGGGCATTTACCATGTGGGCGTTTGACATCGTAGGCCCAATATTTCCAAAGGCCTCGAATGGGCATCGATTTATTTTAGCAGCCACGGAGTATTTCTCCAAGTGGGTGGAAGCCATTTCCCTAACCAACGTGATGGGGCAACATGTGGTGGCTTTCATCCGGAGGAATATCTTTGCTCGATTTGGGGTTCCACGAGACCTTATGTCTGATAATGGCACCCCATTCAAGAATGAGCGGATGGTTAAGTTGTGCAACACGTATGGCATAACTCACCACTTCTCCTCGCCCTACTACCCTCAAGGCAACGGCCAAGCCGAAGCCACAAACAAGACTCTCATTAGCCTAATTGAGAAAACCTTAGAAAAGGGTAGGACATGGCACGAGAAGCTGGATGAAGCCTTATGGGCTTATAGGACTTCCATCCGGACTCCCACAAATGCCACACCATTCGAATTGGTCTATGGCACAAATGCCATTCTTCCCATTCATACTCAACTGCATTCATTCCATACATCCATAGCACTCGACCTCCCCCTAGAGACGCTTCAGCATGCTAGGATGGCCGAACTAGATTTGCTAGATGAGAGGCGACTCCTTGCCATGGATCATGCTCGTGCATACCGGCAAAGAATAGCCTGACATTATAGCAAACACATGAGACCTCGCCACTTTGAAGTGGGGGATCTAGTCTTAAAAACCATTCATTATCGTGGCCCACACCCCCTAGGAAAGTGGCGCCCCAACTGGGATGGACCCTATGTTGTACGAGCAACCACTACGAACAACTCGTATTGGTTGATCGATGTAGAAGGTAGGAATTTAGCA
The DNA here is from genome assembly GCA_036023115.1 of Brasenia schreberi. NCBI lineage: Eukaryota > Viridiplantae > Streptophyta > Magnoliopsida > Nymphaeales > Cabombaceae > Brasenia > Brasenia schreberi. Next base: position 3,905,289 of record JAYKKT010000079.1, read on the forward strand.
GATCCTATCAATATTCAATACTTAAAGAAGTATCATGTGTAGGATTTGGATTAAATTCCAGTTTTCGAAAATTTTAGGGATAGCTGCCCTGAGACATGAAAATAAGGTGCAAAAGCAAAATTGTGTGGTCCTGAGTGAGAGAATTCGCACTTGTGAAAGAGCGGAGTCTTCAAAATCGTGGTTACATTTCAAAATCCTTCTTCTTACAAAGAAAGGCCTAGTTCAATATAGCAAGATACTTGCAAGTAGTACATGCTATTTCTAAATAGGCTGATCTGGAATGGATCGAGTGTAGGCTAGGGATAAGTCCTCCCCTCTTCTCTTCTCCCTCCAAAAGGAAAACAAAAGCCCAAACAAAAGGGAATTTCCCATTCAAAGTATCTTTTCAAAAGAAAGAAACCAGGATTCAAAAGAAAATTGATTCTCTTGTGAAAAAGAGGGATTAAAGAAAAATTACTCCCAAAGGGAGACCCTCGATGAAAAAAAGGAAAAAGAGTCCAAAAAGCTCAAAAAGAGCAGTTTTCCACCTTCTGTGCCTCAAACCACGGGATGCTTCAGGAGGGACCGTGGTATCTCTTTCCCATCCCTGGCTTATCCCAAGCTAAAGCATGGTTCATTTCGAGGAATCCTAAAGTAAAAATAGGATTTACTTACTTGAATTTCATCTTGTTTGAGAATTCGACGTTTCGAGTAAGGCGTAGGAATTTGAAATATAGCTGGTTTTCTTATAAAACCTCCGCTAGATAAGCGAGTGTTAAGACTCAAACAAGGGCAAGCACGGAGAGCTCGAGATCCTTAGGATCGAGACTCAAGACAGTTGTCCCTTTTGTAAATAGTTTTGTAAATAAGCTTTGAAAATCGAACATCGAACAGCATAGGATCTGCTCACTTGGAGCAACAGGCCTTGTAAGTCTCTAGAGTTCGACCACATCTGGTCTTTGGGAGGTCGCCACTCTTGGCACCACACCCATGTCATGCATCTGCATTCCACGCATGAACATTTGCATAAACATGATCCCATTTAGGACCAGATTCCATGTAAAACCCTTTGGCGTGATATCTCCTCCTACCAGAGTTTGTAAATTGAGATTTTGCTAAAAAATTGGGACGATCCCATATTCTTCGTGGCTAGACTTAGGGAGACATTGAAAGGGGTGTTTGTCATCTTTGCCCTTATCCAAATCGATTTGGACAAGACCAAAGAGGGGCATCTGTAAACACCCCAAAATCCCACAAATTTCTCAAAATCCATCTGGTTTTGTAAAAGCAGCCCCAAAGGGCCATTTTGAATCTGGAAACCCAGGAGCCTTCCAAACAACCTTGTATATATGTTTTAAACTTTATATTTCAAAAATATACAATACAACTTTTAAAAAGCCTTTTAAACACGTTTTGACACCCCGAAGCAGCTTCGGCCTAATCCAAACAGGACCAGGAGAGCTAAGGAGAGCCCAGAACCGGAGCACAAGTTGAGCCCGGCACAGCAACTCTCGTATCAAATCCACCCTCAGGATCTCGAACGTCCAAGACCCTGTTATCATCGAAACATTGTTTAAAGTCATCTCCGAAACGCGAAAACAGAGGCGGACGATCATGTTGGCGAAGACCCAACGCAGACGGAGCACTGATGCTGTCAGGCCCCGCACAAACCGTCCGTTTCGAACACAGCTCGAAGGAGTCAAAGTTCAGTTTCGATCGGATATGGACCATATATATCCAGATCCCGATCCAAACCCATGTATGGACTTGGATTTGGATTTGGATTCAAAAATCCAATCCAATATCCATATCCATGGCCCACATCACCTTCTCATAAATGGAGGTGGGGCCCACTTGAATTTCACGTGGGATTATGGGCATGAGAGAGAGTGGGGGTGGATAAGATCAAGTGTGTGTTGTAATTAAGCTTGACTTGTGTGTCAAGTTTGGGGTTAATCATATGGGTTAGCCTAATTAAGTGGGTTTAAGCTTGTAATTAGGCAAAACCTAACCTAGGGCTGCACCAACATGATATGGTTAAAGTCTATGGGCCATGCAAAGGGAGCTCCTTCACCTAAACCTAACCAAAAACACCTAATCCTAGCCTTCCACCCTAATCCGGCACTAATCTGAGCCTAATCACCTAACCCACTTCCCTAATCCCGGCCTAATCCCAACCTAATCACCTAACCCACTTCCCTAATCCTTCCCTAAACCTAAATTAATTACCCTAAACCTAGCCTAACCCTAGCCTAATCACCTAACCTACCTCACTAAACCTCACCCTAGAACCAACCCACCTAGCTAAACCCTAAACCTCTAAACCACCCCTAGCCCACAACCTACCCAAACCACTTGTATTTAAAATATCTGGCCCTACCCTTTCCAGCCCACCTTATCACCACACCACCCTACCTAAACCACCTAACCACTACCCCAAACGCAGCCCTAACCGACCTAGCCCAACCCTATATAAACCCCCCCCCTTAGGGGCGGGTTTTCCCATCTAGCAGCCCCACCTTCCACCAGCCGGGTCCTCCACTTCCCAGCTCAGCCGACTCCCTTCCTGCTCCACCTGTCCCACAGCCAGCCGAACACCACCTGCACCACTACCTTCCAGCTGAGCACCACCACCGCCACCATCACCCGGCTGAACTTCATCCCGAGCCTCCCAATCACCCGGTTGATTCCCTTCCATCCGCCACCACCTCTTCACTCGGTAAGTACCCTACATTCTACCTTACTCCTTCTTCACTCCCTCTCCACTCTCAACCACCTAATCCACTCCCATAACACCCTAACACCAGCCATTCCACTTGCTGCCACCAGTCCCACTCGGCCAGGCCTGTAGCCACCCTAACTACCCGCCACCACCTAGACACCTTAGCTCCATTCGGCCACCCTATCTGACTCCCTAAAACCTGCCCATATCACCCCAATACACCCATCTCCTAGCTAGTTCCCATACCTTACGCCATTCCTAGCCACTCTAACTACCCGCCACCACCAAGTCCTCCTAGTCGGCCACTCCAACCGACTGTCATTTCATTCGGCCACCCTAGCAACCCGCCAACCTTAGGTGATTCGTTAAACCTTCCCTTAGGTTCACCCTTTCCACAACTTACCTTAAAACTAAACCCTATCTATAGTGACCCTACTTAGGCCCTTTGGCCCAACACGCCAAAAAGAGCCCTTTCTTAGCAGCCGGCCACCTTCAAGGTGCCTCTTCCGCTCACCAAGGACACTCGGCCAGCACCCCTTGCCGTTCAACCTCGCGGAGCTCCCTTTCGCAGCCCAAGGCGAAGGCCAAGCCCACGCTCAAGCAAGGCATCTTTGGACCAGCTATTAGTAAGTGCCTAACTCGGTCTTTAGTTGTATACTTGCTTGAGATTCAATTCGATACGGGGTTGTAATAACGGAGAACAGTCTCCCCCCGCTTGTAATAACGTGTCTTGGCACACCCACACACGTGCACTCTCTTAGTTGTGCACGATTTTGAACACACACGGGCCTAATAAGCCCCTTATACATAAATATATACATATACTTTAGTTTTTTTTTGTAGGGTTTTGCTTAAGTTGGGTGTGTTGTCTTTCAATTCAAGCACTCACGCACATTGAGCCTTCGCTCTTATTTGAAAGACCCAAGTAAGGGCCGACCTATACTATTTGGGTTTTCATTTCATGTCGTGTGTGTAAGTCTTTCAATTCAAGCACTCACACACATTGAGCCTTCGCTCTTATTCGAAAGACCCAAGTAAGGGCCGTGTTATACTATTTGGGTTTTCATTTCATGTCGTGGGTGTAAGTCTTTCAATTCAAGCACTCACACACATTGAGCCTTCGCTCTTATTTGAAAGACCCAAGTAAGGGCCGACCTATACTATTTGGGTTTTCATTTCATGTCGTGTGTGTAAGTCTTTCAATTCAAGCACCCACACACATTGAGCCTTCGCTCTTATTTGAAAGACCCAAGTAAGGGTCGTGTTATACTATTTGGGTTTAATTTCATGTTGTGTGCGTAGTACTTCAATTCAACCACTCACACACATTGAGCTTTCGCTCTTATTCCCAAGACCTTAGTCAAGGCCATATTGCAAGTTATATTTGGGTTTAATTTCATGTCGTGTGTGTAAGTCTTTCAATTCAAGCACGCACCCACATCTAGCCTTCGCTCTTATTTGCAAGACCCGAGTAAGGGCCCATATACATACTCTATATACATATCTCCCTTCGGCATTTACATTACAAGTCATTTCCCTTCGGCATTGTCTTTACATTCGGGTTTTCCCTTTGGAGTAGTGTGAGTTTAAATTGCATCTACGCCATACCACGAGGTAGGACGCATATTGCATCAAAGCAAGCCCCGCTCGAATTCGCCCACATAGTGGAGTGTTCATAACACACAAACTAGGTGGCCCATAAAGGGATAAAAGGAAAGACTTAGGTGTAAACACCCCAAATCTTCTATTTTTCAAAAACTCTCAAAACACCAAAAAGCTCGTTTGAGCCAAAAACGATGACCTGTTTTGAAATGTGAAAAAAGGTACAGAAGGCAAAAGAAGACCCTAGGCCCGAAGAGGATTCAAGCCCAGAGCTTCAGAAGCCACTCTCTGATAAAAAAACAAAAGAAAGCAGAGCCCATTTGATGAAAAGCTCAACGGAGTCCAGAACGGCGAAACGGAGTCCGAACGACAAAGTTGGGGAAAACCCAGCACCAGACGGAGCGTTGATGAAGCCAGTGCCCGCACAAATCGTTCGCCTCAAGAAGCCAAGAAGGACTGTCCGAAGAAATTTTGATTTGGATCTGGACCATATATATCCAGATCCAAATCCATGTAATGAATAGTGTTTGGATTTGGGCCAATCCAAATAGTGTTTGGGTCGATCCAAATAGTGTTTGGATTTGGATTGGATCCAAATAGTGTTTGGATTGGATCGGATTTGGATCAAAATATCCAGATCCGTATCCATAAAAATATTGGGTTTGGATCGGATACAGATCTCAAAATATCCGAGATCCAATATCCAGATCCAAATAGTGTTTGGATTTGGGTATGGGTCCAAACCCCAAACCCAAACCCAAATCCAAGACCCACCTCAAATCTCTATAAATAGAGGTGAGGGGGTCCATGTAAAGGGTTCATGCAAATATTTGGGAGGAGAGAGAGGGAGTGATAGACCTAGCCATGTGGGCTCATTGGGTGAGGTGGGTTCAAGCCATGTGGGCTAAGTGGGTCTAGACCAAGTGGCTGCAACCAAGGTGGGCTGGACCAAGTGGCTGCAACCGTGGAGACGTGGGCTCAAGCCAAGAAGGACCGGCTCCAAGAGGTAAACCTAACCCCAACCTAGCCTAGGTTCGAACCTACCTAACCCTAACTGAACCTAACCCTAACTAAACCAACCTAACCCTAACTGAACCCTAACTAGACCTAACCTAACCCCAACCGCCTCAAACCATCCCTAACAAACCCCAAAAACTTCACCCCGGCCGGCCGTGAGCAACCAGCGCCTGCCGCGCGCCCCTTCTGCTACCGCGCGCCCCCTCTGTCGCCTGCCGCGCGCCCCTTCTGCTGCCGCGCGCCCTGCTTCCTGCCGCGCGCCCCCTCTGTCGCCTGCACGCCCCGTGCCGCAGCCGTCCCGCGCTACTGCGCGCCCTGCGCCCCAGCGCGCCCAGCGCCAGGCGCCCGTCTGCTGCGCCAGGCGCCAGACGCCTCCCTGCCTACCCGACTGCCTCCCTGTCGCCCTGTCCACCTTCCTGCCGACCTGACCACCCCCCTGGCCGTGACCTGCACCTCTTCCAGCCACCTAGGACAGACCCTAGACAGCCCCATCTTTGCCGAACCTTAGTTCCCCTAAGGCCCTAACCGTGCCCCATAAAACCTCCCTCAAAGCTCCCTAGGATAACCCCCTCTTGGCTGCCCAAGGTGAACCGTGAGCCCACATGCAAGCAAGTTGAACATGGACCAGCTATTTGTAAGTGTCTAAACTTGGTCTATTACATTAACTTGCTTTATATTCAATTAAATTTTGATACGGGGTTGTAGTAAAGGAGCTTCGTCTCCCCCCGATTGTAATAACGTGGTTTGACACACCCACACACACACGCACTTGAGTCTTTCCGCTCTTAGTCGTACACTTCTTGCACACACACGGGCCTAACAAGCCCTTAATATATAGTTATATTTATATATTTTAAGTCAAGGGGGTTTTTAATTAAGTCGTGAGTGTTGTCTTTCCATTTTCCACACGCACACACATTGAGCCTTCGCTCTTACTCCCAAGACCTTAGTAAAGGCCTTATTGCAGTTATATTTGGGTTTCATTTATGTCGTGTGCGTAGTACTTCAATTCTACACTCACACACATTGAGCTTTCGCTCTTACTCCCAAGACCTTAGTCAAGGCATACTGCAATTTATATTTGGGTTTCATTTCATGTCGTGTGTATAAGTCTTTCAATTCAAGCACGCACACACATTGAGCCTTCGCTCTTATTTACAAGACCCAAGTAAGGGCCCCTACATATACTCTATATAAAGTATTTCTTTCGGCTACGTCTTTAAGATTCGGGTTTTAAGGTTCAAGTCGTGTGCGTTGTCTTTCAATATATACACGACACACACTTACACAATTGAGCCTTTCCGCTCTTAAGATATAGCCATATTTCCCCTTCCGCTATTTACTTTACAAGTCATTTCCCTTCGGCTATTTACTTTACAAGTCATTTCCCTTCGGCAATTTCCCTTCGGCATTGTCTTTTAATTTCGGGTTTTCCCTTTGGAGTAGCGTGAGTTTGCATTGCATCTACGCCATACCACGAGGTAGGACGCATATTGCATCGAAGCAAGCCCCGTACTCCCGCTCAAATTCGCCCCATGTAGTGGAGTGTTCATAACACACACCTAGGTGGTCCATAAAGGGATAAAAAGAAAGACTTAGGCACGTGCAAATCCACGTGATCTAAAATCTGAAAATCGTACAAACCCGAATCAAATCGTGCAAGACTTAGGCTATTTCGATGCACGCCCATCGTGCCTAAGTAGATTAAAATTTGAAAGACTTAGGGTCGTCCAACCCTTACAAAGTCAAAATCGCCCAAATGCATGGTTTTCAAAAGGTTTTAAAACACTTCTTCATTCAAAATATTTTGAGTTAAACTTGTTTCAAAACGAAGTCTCTAAGCGTACAGGCTGACCCTTGCGCATCGGTGCAAGAAGGTCTGCGACGTAAAAATCCCGCTTGCCTACAATCGCCTTTCAAAAGTCAGATTGTTTTCAAAACATACTTTGCTAGTTAAAGTAAACTAGCTGGCACGCCCATAAAGCGAAGTAGATTGCGAAAAGGTTCACTTCAGGCCTAAGAACCCGCAAGTGAAAATTTTCGGTGTCTACAGATTTGGCACGCCCGGTGGGACCCGGGACTTAAGCAGACTTCAAACAAACGAGTTATACTCAAATTTTCGGAAAAAAGAGTGTTTTTTTCAAAAATCGTGCATACTTAGGAAAATTGCATGAAAATGGATAGAAAGCTACAAAAATCTTCGTTGAGTAAACTAAAAGAGGTTTTCAAATCAGATAAAGCCCAAAGAGAGCTTGATGAGATTGAAAAAATATTTCAAAAGATGGATGCTTTAATCAAGGAGCTTAAAGCCCATCAAACACATAGCAGCTCTTCAAGGGCACATACAGATCGTGAATTGAAAACCGATCTCAAACTCAACGAAGGATTGGAGATTAGAGACAAATCCCGGCAAAGGGATAAGTCGTCCACTCCTACAACTTCAAGCTTTTCAAAATCCATAGAAAAACCAAAAAAAGATTTTTCTATTTCAAAAAACCAAAAAAATCTTGAAAATTTGGAAAAAGACCAAAAAATTGAAAAACAAAATTTTGAAATTTTGAAAACTTCAAGTAAAAGTCCTAAGTCTAGGCACACACATACAGTGGGACATGAAGTCCACACCCTACAAAGGAACGAGAGTGAAAAACAGGAAGGTTTCGAAAGGAAACGCCTCGTTAAACCCCGGGGGCTCAAAACAGAGTTACCCGGGAAATCGGCTTGCTCTCACCCTGAAAAGGTAGACAAGCCACAAAGAGGTATGCCTGAAACCCATCCTTCTCAAGACTCTCTTCTTCATGTAGGGTCATCAGATGCATTGGATAACCCCTTTGCACACACAAACCCACAAACTGTGCCAAAACTTGAGGATTTTCAAGGTGCGTCAACTGTTGTGCACCATTCAAAGGAATTTCAAAAACAAAAAGAAGTTCCGAAAATGGTAGACATGGAGACCCCTAATGCATGCATCGACATCTTAGGAGCTCATAACCCTACCATAGAAAAACCCACTTCTTCGAGCCTAGTCTTGTGCCCTGGAGCCAAGGCTATGGCTTTAAAACAAAAAAATCAATCCCTAGGGGCACCACGAGTTGAACCTAGGGACCAAGTCAAAAACTTCAAGGGACCTTGCATGGCTCCCCTTGAAGTAAATTTTTCCCAAAATGGGGTATGGAACCATAAGTTTTCCATAACCCTGCTATGTCCAAAACTCCTCAAGGAACCAAGCTTAGCTTTCCTTGAGGGCAAAGTCTCCCAAACCAGGTTTGTATGGAAGCCCAAGTCTTCCATCACCCCGGAATCCAAAAGGGTATATATCCCCAACATGGACGATTCCATGTTCCAAGACCATGATTTATACCAAAACTTTTCGAAAAGCAAAAAGTCTTGGAACATGATTCTGAATATGGGATATAAACCCTACGCGGGCCTGGGAACCCGAAACCAAGGTAGGCTTGAGCCTGTCCTACCTAGAACCAATAGGGAACGATATGGACTGGGCTACAGCCCACCCATACCACCAGAGCCGCCACCTAAGACCATCTGGGTCAAGGGTGCCTTGTAGAACCTCTAAAACCGAAACCCATGTCTTAGACCTATCTGATTAGAGTCTGATTCATGAATGTTTTCTTTGAAGGTTCAATGGAAGATCCCTACTTTTGAAAAAGACAAAAAAAGTTGAAAACTCTCAAAAACTCAAAAACATTTGGAAAAACGAAAATTCCAAAAAGAAATTTTGTTTCAAAAGCCTTTGGCCATGTACAAAGCCCATTTTCGAAAAATTGTAAAAATGCTTTCAAAAAAATGTATATACTCCCTAAAACCAAGTATCCAAAAAGCTGGTCCTATCCACCCTTTTGCCTAGAGCTTTTTCAAAAATGAAAAGCTCGAGAATCACCAAAGCAAGGAGGAATAAACACCTCCAAGCTTCCTGAACTTCGCAAAATCCTTAACTTATGGAAAATTGGGGATTTTTAGAAATAAGTTATAGTGTGTGCATAAGCATCATGCATTACACTTTGAAATCATTCATATGCATCGAGTCTAGGCATCATTCTAGAAATCGAATTCAGGGTTTTGCAAAATCAAAGGGGCAATAAGAGTCGACCCCTTAAGTATCGAGCCTTCATAGGCATGTCTCCATACAAATCAAAACCAAACACCTTCGAGGCAAATTTTAAAAGGAAATGAAAATCTTGAAAAAGGGTTACCCATTTCACAAAAACCTTTCATGGCTTTGAAAAGAAAGATTTTCTTCAAACTTCTGGTTTATATGAAAACCTTGGTTGTGTTAGAACATGAATCTCACGATGAAATATGGAGACCATGTCAAAACTAAAACCTGATGGCCATGACGATCACTTAGGGCTGGTTATGTTTCCCATCCTTGAGCAAAAAGTATCATAATCATGTTAGAAAAACCATGGAAGTGCATGGACATGAACATACCATTGTCCATCCAAAATCCCTTTGAAAAGCCATGGCCCTTCACCATATGGCCATGCGAAATTCCCATCAAGCTAGGGGCATTTTTAAACACAGCCCCTAGACACTTTCCATGGATAAGCGAATGCATCTCCTTCATGATTTGTGAGATACATTTCATGTGTTCATCGTTGCATAAAAACATGTATTTCCATTTTAAAATCACATGGAGTGCATAGCATGCATCACATCACCCCGAAGAAAGCCCAAAATCATGGCAAACTCGAGTAGGAATGTCCCCATGTCTTCAAAAGGGCAACAAAAGTTAGAAATTTGTTGATATTGTGGGTAGAAATTAGCAAAACCCCGAAAATGCCCGAATATTCAAAAGGGTTTATGCTGAATTCCTTTTCAAAAAGATTTTGAAAAATCGAACTCCTTTGAAACTTCTTGAAAGAAGGATCGAAGTAGATTGTATAACCCCGAATGGAGGAATCTATACTTTTCGAAAAGTAGAGTCTTCCAAAAATGAATTGGCGATATTTCAAAGAACCCTGGCTTACAAGATTAAGCCTTGTTTAAAATATCAAAATATTTTCGAATAGCAGATGCTATTAAGAAATAGGACGATCTCGTTTGAATCGAGTAACTAAAGGGATAAGCCCTCCCCCATCCTACTTTCTCTCCGAAAAGGAAAATTGGCTATTTTCAAAAGAAAGAAAAAAATCGAGAATACAAAAACTCCTCCGAAAGTGGTCTTCCCTTCATAAACAGGGAATACAAAAACTCCTCCGAAAGAGGTCTTCTCGTTCAAAAGAAAAAGGAGATATAAAAACACTCCTCCCAAAGAGGTCTTCCCTTCATAAACAGGGAATACAAAAACTCCTCCAAAGAGCTGCTCTCCTTTAAAGAAAAGAGGGATTAATGAAAAAATACTCCCAAAGGGAGACCCTCTATGAAAAAGAAACAAAAAGCCAAAGCTCCAAAGAACGATTTTCCAATTCTTTGCCTAAAACCACGGGACGCTTCAGAAGGGACCGTGGTATCTCTTTCCCATATCCCTACGGCTTATCCCCGAGGAAAAAGATTCAAATTTGCGAAAATCCTAAAGTACGAATAAAATCGGCTTATTTGGATTTCATTTTGTTTGAGAACTCGACTCTGTTTTGTAGGAAATGAAACTTTGAAATGTTTTCCAAGTTTTCCTACCCAAAAACCTCTACTGAGTAGCAGGTATTGAAACCCGAATGAAGGGAAGTATGAAAAATGGAAGTCCTTTTCGATACAAGTTAAAAGGAGTTCCTTTTCAAAAAGAAATTTTCGAAAAACCCACGAATGTCAAAAAGACATGGGTAAAAACCTGCTCGGAGCAACCAGCCTCAAAAGGCTCTCTTCGGGCTCAAAAACAAAAATAAAATTTTTCTCATGCATGCATTCAAAGAGTCATTCGTGCATGATCATACATATAGGGAAATAGCTAGGAAAAACCCCCTTTTGCTGAAAATCCCCACTTGTGGAAAAAGAAAACAGGGTTTTTGTGAAATAAATGGTGTATTCTCGAGAAAATTTGAGAGAACGGGGTGTTTCTTCTTTGCCATTATCCAAATACATTTGGATAATGCCAAAGAGGGGCATCTGTAAACACCCCAAATCTTCTATTTTTCAAAAACTCTCAAAACACCAAAAAGCTCGTTTGAGCCAAAAATAACGACCTATTTTGAAATGTGAAAAAAGGTACAGAAGGCAAAAGAAGACCCTAGGCCCGAAGAGGATTCAAGCCTAGAGCTTCAGAAGCCACTCCCTGATAAAAAAACAAAAGAAAGCAGAGCCCATTTGATGAAAAGCTCAACGGAGTCCAGAACGGCGAAACGGAGTCCGAACGACAAAGTTGGGGAAAACCCAGCACCAGACGGAGCGCTGATGAAGCTAGTGCCCGCACAGATCGTTCGCCTCAAGAAGCCAAGAAGGACTGTCCGAAGAAATTTTGATTTGGATCTGGACCATATATATCCAGATCCAAATCCATGTAATGAATAGTGTTTGGATTTGGGCCAATCCAAATAGTGTTTGGGTCGATCCAAATAGTGTTTGGATTTGGATTGGATCCAAATAGTGTTTGGATTGGATCAGATTTGGATCAAAATATCCAGATCCGTATCCATAAAAATATTGGATTTGGATCGGATACAGATCTCAAAATATCCGAGATCCAATATCCAGATCCAAATAGTGTTTGGATTTGGGTATGGGTCCAAACCCCAAACCCAAACCCAAATCCAAGACCCACCTCAAATCTCTATAAATAGAGGTGAGGGGGTCCATGTAAAGGGTTCATGTAAATATTTGGGAGGAGAGAGAGGGAGTGATAGACCTAGCCATGTGGGCTCATTGGGTGAGGTGGGTTCAAGCCATGTGGGCTAAGTGGGTCTAGACCAAGTGGCTGCAACCAAGGTGGGTTGGACCAAGTGGCTGCAACCGTGGAGACGTGGGCTCAAGCCAAGAAGGATCGGCTCCAAGAGGTAAACCTAACCCCAACCTAGCCTAGGTTCGAACCTACCTAACCCTAACTGAACCTAACCCTAACTAAACCAACCTAACCCTAACTGAACCCTAACTAGACCTAACCTAACCCCAACCGCCTCAAACCATCCCTAACAAACCCCAAAAACTTCACCCCGGCCGGCCGTGAGCAACCAGCGCCTGCCGCGCGCCCCTTCTGCTACCGCGCGCCCCCTCTGTCGCCTGCCGCGCGCCCCTTCTGCTGCCGCACGCCCTGCTTCCTGCCGCGCGCCCCCTCTGTCGCCTGCACGCCCCGTGCCGCAGCCGTCCCGCGCTACTGCGCGCCCTGCGCCCCAGCGCGCCCAGCGCCAGGCGCCCGTCTGCTGCGCCAGGCGCCAGACGCCTCCCTGCCTACCCGACTGCCTCCCTGTCGCCCTGTCCACCTTCCTGCCGACCTGACCACCCCCCTGGCCGTGACCTGCACCTCTTCCAGCCACCTAGGACAGACCCTAGACAGCCCCATCTTTGCCGAACCTTAGTTCCCCTAAGGCCCTAACCGTGCCCCATAAAACCTCCCTCAAAGCTCCCTAGGATAACCCCCTCTTGGCTGCCCAAGGTGAACCGTGAGCCCACATGCAAGCAAGTTGAACATGGACCAGCTATTTGTAAGTGTCTAAACTTGGTCTATTACATTAACTTGCTTTATATTCAATTAAATTTTGATACGGGGTTGTAGTAAAGGAGCTTCGTCTCCCCCTGATTGTAATAACGTGGTTTGACACACCCACACACACACGCACTTGAGCCTTTCCGCTCTTAGTCGTACACTTCTTGCACACACACGGGCCTAACAAGCCCTTAATATATAGTTATATTTATATATTTTAAGTCAAGGGAGTTTTTAATTAAGTCGTGTGTGTTGTCTTTCCATTTTCCACACGCACACACATTGAGCCTTCGCTCTTACTCCCAAGACCTTAGTAAAGGCCTTATTGCAGTTATATTTGGGTTTCATTTATGTCGTGTGCGTAGTACTTCAATTCTACACTCACACACATTGAGCTTTCGCTCTTACTCCCAAGACCTTAGTCAAGGCATACTGCAATTTATATTTGGGTTTCATTTCATGTCGTGTGTGTAAGTCTTTCAATTCAAGCACGCACACACATTGAGCCTTCGCTCTTATTTACAAGACCCAAGTAAGGGCCCCTACATATACTCTATATAAAGTATTTCTTTCGGCTACGTCTTTAAGATTCGGGTTTTAAGGTTCAAGTCGTGTGCGTTGTCTTTCAATATATACACGACACACACTTACACAATTGAGCCTTTCTGCTCTTAAGATATAGCCATATTTCCCCTTCCGCTATTTACTTTACAAGTCATTTCCCTTCGGCTATTTACTTTACAAGTCATTTCCCTTCGGCAATTTCCCTTCGGCATTGTCTTTTAATTTCGGGTTTTCCCTTTGGAGTAGCGTGAGTTTGCATTGCATCTACGCCATACCACGAGGTAGGACGCATATTGCATCGAAGCAAGCCCCATACTCCCGCTCAAATTCGCCCCATGTAGTGGAGTGTTCATAACACACACCTAGGTGGCCCATAAAGGGATAAAAAGAAAGACTTAGGCACGTGAAAATCCACGTGATCTAAAATCTGAAAATCGTACAAACCCGAATCAAATCGTGCAAGACTTAGGCTATTTCGATGCACGCCCATCGTGCCTAAGTAGATTAAAATTTGAAAGACTTAGGGTCGTCCAACCCTTACAAAGTCAAAATCGCCCAAATGCATGGTTTTCAAAAGGTTTTAAAACACTTCTTCATTCAAAATATTTTGAGTTAAACTTGTTTCAAAACGAAGTCTCTAAGCGTACAGACTGACCCTTGCGCATCGGTGCAAGAAGGTCTGCGACGTAAAAATCCCGCTTGCCTACAATCGCCTTTCAAAAGTCAGATTGTTTTCAAAACATACTTTGCTAGTTAAAGTAAACTAGCTGGCACGCCCATAAAGCGAAGTAGATTGCGAAAATGTTCACTTCAGGCCTAAGAACCCGCAAGTGAAAATTTTCGGTGTCTACAGATTTGGCACATGCAAATCCACGTGATCTAAAATTTGCAATTGCATCTAAAAGACCCGAATTAGACACCTCGAACCGCTTCGTAGGCTTTCTATCCCAAAAACTTGATTTTTGCAAAGCGTACAAACTGACCCTTGCGCATCGGTGCAAGAAGGTCTGCGACGACAAGAGCTCACTTGCTCACAGTCGCCACGATTAGAAGTCAGTTTAAAATATATCTTCGCTAGCTTAGGTAAGCTAGCTGGCACGCCCTGTTTACATAAATAGGCCTTAGACGCACGAGAGGATCCACTCCAAGCCCAGAAAAGGCGAAGAGGCATGGGGATTTTCGCGCGTCTATAATAATGTATATATGGGCCCTTACTTGGGTCTTGCAAATAAGAGCGAAGGCTCAATGCGGGTGCGTGCTTGAATTGAAGTACTACACACACGACATGAAATGAAACCCAAATATAACTTGCAATATGGCCTTAACTAAGGTCTTGGGAATAAGAGCGAAAGCTCAATGTGTGTGAGTGCTTGAATTGATGTACTACACACACAACATGAAATTAAACCCAAATATAAATTGCAGTATGGCCTTAACTAAGGTCTTGGGAATAAGAGCGAAAGCTCAATGTGTGCGAGTGCTTGAATTGAAGTACTACGCACACAACATGAAATTAAACCCAAGTATAAATTGTAGTATGGCCTTAACTAAGGTCTTGGGAATAAGAGCGAAAGCTCAATGTGTGTGAGTGCTTGAATTGAAGTACTACGCACACAACATGAAATTAACCCAAGGATAGTATAACACGGCCCTTACTTGGGTCTTACAAATAAGAGCGAAGGCTCAATGTGTGTGAGTGCAAGAATTGAAAAACAACACACACAACTCAAGCAAAAACCCTATGCAACATAAACTATATAAATAAATTTATATCTTAGGGGCTGATTAGGCCCGTGTGTGTTCAAAATCATGCACGACTAAGAGCGAGGTAGGCTCAAGTGCACGTGTGTGTGGGTGTGCCAAGCCACGTTATTACAAGCGGGGGGAGACTATGCTCCGTTATTACAACCCCGTATCAAATTTAATTTAAGCAAGTCTACAACTAAGGACCGAGTTAGGCACTTACTTATAGCTGGTCCGGCGGTGACTTGCTTGAGTATGGGCTTGGCTTCGCCTTGGGCTGCAAGAGGGAGCTCCTCGAAATGGAACGGCAAGGGGAGATGCTGGCCGGGTGACTTGTGTGTGCGGGAAGGGTGCCTTGAAGGTGGTCGGCTGCTAGGAAGGTGCTGCCTTGATGCTTTGGGCTAAGGTGACTAAGGAAGGTCACTAAAGGATGGGCTAATATTAAGGAAGGTAGTGCTAAAGGGGAGCCTAAGGGAGTGCCTAAGGGAAATGTATGGTTGGCCGAATGGATTTGGTACAGTCGGTTGGAGTGGCCGACTAAGGGGAGCTTGGTGGTGGCCGGCTGCTAGAGTGGCTAGGTAATGGCAAGGATGCGAAGGGAGCTAGCTAGGGTGTGGTGTAAGGTAGAGCTAAGGGCTGGTGGAGAGTGGAAGGGGCAGGTCCTAGGGAGCCAAGTAGGGTGGCCGGGTGTCACTAGGCGAAGGTAGAGTGTAGGGTGGTAGAAATGGTTGAGGTCTGGCCGAATGGGTGAGGATGGCGGGTGGCTATGATGGGGTGATGTGGTGGTGGTAGAGGTGGAGCTAAGTGGAAGGTACTAACCGGATGGTGAAGGAGTTGGCGGATGGAAGAGGGGAGGCCGGGTGATGAAGGGAGATGGAGTTTGGCCGGGAGGTGGTGGCGACGTGCAGTGGAGCTGGCTGGGAGGCAATGGTGGCGTGAGGTGGAGCTGGCCGGGGGTGTGGTGGTGCAGGTGGAAGGAGGGCAGCAAGGTGGAAGGCTCGGCTGGGAGGAGGTTGGCCAAGGTCGACTGGGCCAAGGTGGAGAAGGAAGTCATTGAAAAACCCGCCCCTTAGGGTGGTTGGGTGAAGGGCGGTTGGGGCTGGTTTTGAGGAGGTGGTAAGGTGGTTTAGGTGGTGGTGGTGTGGTGATAAGGTGGGCTGGTTTTGAGGAGGGGCCAGATATTTTAATACCAGGGGTTTTAGGTAGATGGTGTGCTAGGTTTAGGTGGGGTGGTTTAGGGGTTTAGGGTTTAGCTAGGTGGGTTGGTTTTGGGGCGAGGTTTAGTGAGGTGGGTTAGGTGATTAGGCTAGGATTAGGTTAGGTTTAAGGAAATTAAGCTAGGTTTAGGGGAGGATTAGGGAAGTGGGTTAGGTGATTAGGCTAGGATTAGGCCGGGATTAGGGAAGTGGGTTAGGTGATTAGGCTAGGTTTAGGCCAGGATTAGGGTAAAAGGCTAGGATTAGGGTTTTTTTATTAGGATTGGATTAGGGAGTTCCCTTTGCATAACCCATAGACCTTGTTGCATCATGTTGGTGCAACCCTAGGTTAGGTTTTGGCTAATACAAGCTTAAACCCATGCTAATTAGGCTAACCCACATGATTAACCCCAAACTTGACACACAAGTCAAGCTTAATTACAACACACCTTGATCTTATCCTCCCCCACTCTCTCTCATGCCCATAATCCCACGTGAAATTCAAGTGGGCCCCACCTCCATTTATGAGAAGGTGATGTGGGCCATGGATATGGATATTGGATTGGATCTCTGGATCCAAATCCAAATCCAAATCCACACATAGGTTTGGATTGGGATCTGGATATATATGGTCCAGATCCAACCCAAACTGAATTCTGGCTCCTTCAGGCTGTGTTCGAAACAAACGGTTTGTGTGGGGTCTGACAGCATCAGTACTCCGTCTGCGTTGGGTCTTCGCCAACATGATCGTTTGCTTCTATTTTCACCTTCCGAAGATGACTTCATATGATTTCTGATTATAACAAGGTCTTGGACGTTCGAGATCCTGGGGGTGGATTCAATATGAGAGTTGTTGTACTGGGCTCGACATGTGCTCCGGTTCCAGGCTCTTTTTAGCTCCTCTAGTCCTGCTTTGATCAGGCCAAGCTTGCTTTGTGGGGTTTCAAAACATATTTTAACAGTTTTTAAAACATATTTAAAACATATAAAGTTTAAAACATCTGTACAGGGTTGTCTGGAAGGCTCCTGGCTTTCCAGACTCAAAATGGCCCTTTGGGGCTGCTTTTACAAAACCAGGTTGTTTTGAGGAATTCGTGGGATTTCGGGGTGGCCACCGCCGCTTCATCCGGTTAGTACCCCATACTCCACTCCACCTCTTCTTCGCTCCCCCTCCACTCTCAGCCACCTACACCACCACCACCTTACCCTAACACCAGCCACTTGTCGCCACCCCTCCCATTCGGCCAAGCCTCAACCACTCTAACTACCCGCCATCACCTAGACACCCTAGCTACACCCGGCCACTCCACCCAACTCCCTAAGACCTGCCCATATCACCTCACCACACCCACCACCACCTTACCCCATACCCTAGCTAGTTCCCTTCCCATCCACCATTGCCTAGTCACCCTAGCAGCCCGCCACCACCAAATCTCCTTTAGTCGACCACTCCAACCGGTTGTCCCCCATCCATTCGGCCAGCCACCCGCCAACCTTAGGTACTCCATTAGACACTCCCTTAGGCTCCCCTTAGTGCCATACTTCCTAACCCTACAACCTCCCTTAGTGACCCTACTTAGTTACTTTAGCCCAACACACAAAACCAGCCCTTCGCTAAGCAGCCGACCATCTTCAAGGCGCCTCTCCCGCGCCCCATTTGCAGCCGGCCAGCAGCCCCTCTTGCTGTCCAACTCCGCAGAGCTCCCTCTTGTAGTCCAAGGCGAAGGCCAAGCCCATGCTCAAGCAAGGCATCTTCGGACCAGCTATTAGTAAGTGCCTAACTCGGTCCTTAGTTGTATACTTGCTTAAAATTCAATTCGATACGGGGTTGTAATAACGGAGCATAGTCTCCCCCCGCTTGTAATAACGTGGCTTGGCACACCCACACACACGTGCACTCTCTTAGTTGTGCACGATTTTGAACACACACGGGCCTAATCAGCCCCTAATACGTAAATATATATATATATATTTTAACTTACATAGGGTTTTGCTTGAGTTGAGTGTGTTGTCTTTCAATTCAAGCACTCACACACATTGAGCCTTCGCTCTTATTTGAAAGACCCAAGTAAGGGCCGTGCTATACTATTTGGGTTTTCATTTCATGTCGTGTGTGTAAGTCTTTCAATTCAAGCACTCACACACATTGAGCCTTCGCTCTTATTTGAAAGACCCAAGTAAGGGCCGTGTTATACTATTTGGGTTTAATTTCATGTTGTGTGCGTAGTACTTCAATTCAAGCACTCACACACATTGAGCTTTCGCTCTTATTCCCAAGACCTTAATCAAGGCCATACTGCAAGTTATATTTGGGTTTTATTTCATGTCGTGTGTGTAAGTCTTTCAATTCAAGCACGCACCCACATTGAGCCTTCGCACTTATTTGCAAGACCCAAGTAAGAGCACGTATATACCCTATATACATATCTCCCTTCGGCATTTACATTATAAGTCATTTCCCTTCGGCATTGTCTTTACATTCGGGTTTTCCCTTCGGAGTAGCGTGAGTTTACATTGCATCTATGCCATACCACGAGGTAGGATGCATATTGCATCGAAGCAAGCCCTGTACTCTTGCTCAAAATTTGCCCCATGTAGTGGAGTGTTCATAACACAAACCTAGGTGGCCCATAAAGGGATAAAAGGAAAGACTTAGGCACGTGCAAAATCCACGTGATCTAAAATCTGCCATCGTATTAAAAACCCGAATCAAAACACCTCAAACCGCTTTGTAAGCTTTTTCTATCCCAAAACTCGATTTTTAAAAGCGTACAGACTGACCCTTGCGCATCGGTGCAAGAAGGTCTGCGACGACAAGAGCTTACTTGCTCACAGTCGCCACGTTAGAAGTCAAAATTAAAATATATCTTCACTAGCTTAGGTAAGCTAGCTGGCACGCCCTGTTTATATAAATAGGCCTTAGACACATGAGAGGATCCACTCTAGGCCCTGAGAAGCCAGAGGCGGGGATTTTCCTGCGTCTACAGGGGTGTTTACAGGGTCTAAGCTAAGCCCTATATTTTGAAAACCTCCTTTTTGAAACTTCGAGAGTAAGGATCAAAGCAAATCGTGTAACCCTGAATAAGAGACTCGATTGCTTGTGAAAGAGTGGAGTTTTCCAAAACCGATGGGTCACATTTCAAAAATCCTTCTTCTTACAAACGAAGGCCTGATTCAAAATAGCAAGATACTTGCAAGTAGTACATGCTATTTCTAAATAGGCTGATCTGGGATGAATCGAATAGATCCTTGGGATAAGTCCTCCCCCATTTCTCTTCTCTTCCCTAAAAGAAAAACTTGGCCAAAAAGAAAAAGGGGAAACCCCTGCAAAGTCTCTTTCCCAAAAGAAAGATGAATCAAAAGAAAATCATGTATTCTATGGAAAAGAGGGAATAAAGAAAAAATACTCTCAAAGGGAGACCCTCTACGAAAAAAATAGAAAAACGGCCAAAAAGCTCAAAAAGAGCAGTTTTCCGCCTCTATGCCTTAAACCACGGGACACTCCAGAAGGGACCGTGGTAAACTCTTTCCCATCCCTGCGACTTATCCCAAGGTGAAGAAAGGTTCATTCTAAGGAATCTTAAAGTAAAAATAGGATTTACTTACTTGAATCTCTTCTTGTTTGAGAGTTAGACGTTTAAGTAAGGCGTAGGAATTTTGAAATATGGCTTGATTTCGAATATAAGCTCCGCTAGATTAGCGAGTGTCAAGACTCAAATAAAGGGAAAACACGAAAAACTGAAGTCCTTAGGATTGAAGCTAAAAATGAGCTTTCCTCTTTCAAAAATGAGTTTAGAAAATCCTCGAACATCGAGCAACATAAGACCAGCTCACTTGGTGCAGTAGGTCTTCATAAGACTCCCTAGTTCGACTATTACATTAAGTCTCTAGGAGACCATACTTCCTAGCATATCATCCCATGCCTCTCGTTCATATTCACGCATGGAAGCTTGCATCAAATTTATTTGTTCCTCTTCAGGCAATTATGCTTTATATGTGATGGTCCTTTGCAGTAGTAGAAAACGATTTGTGGTTCACTTTTTGACTTTGAAAAAGCCAGGTTGGAATCATCTTCTTGCTGTGTTCCTTAAGTCTGATCTCTTCACTCTTCAATATGCCAAGAATTTCATCTAAAGGAGGAGGAGATGGGCGACATATAAGAGATGCTTTAACATACTCATATTTCAGATGCAATCCATCCAAAATTTGAAACTACTCCTCCCTGATTTGATTTTCTCGTAGATCATGGTCCTTATCAGCTTCCAACTAGGTTCCAACATATGCAACTGAGCCCACAATTGAGACGTTACAAGATAATATTCATGGATGCTTTTATCTCCTTCTTTTGTAGTTATAATCTTATCCAACAATGCTATTTATGTGTAATCTTCTTGGACTATAGATGCCCTCTAGAAACTCCCAGCTTCATTGGCCGTGTTAAAGTTGACCAGCATTTCAAAGACAGTAACTCCCTTCTTCACTCACTTCTTCTCTCTATTGTTAGAGCTTTTTCAAAACTGAAAAGCTCGAGAATCACCAAAGCAAGGAGGAATGAACACCTCCAAGCTTCCTGAAATTTGTAAAATCCTTGACTTGTAGAAAATTAGGGATTTTTAGAAATGAGTTTAACCCATAGTGTGTGCATAAGCTTCATGCATTACACTTTGAAATCATTCATGTATATCGGGTCTAGACATCATCTTAGAACTCGAGTTTATGAGAAACCAAAGGGGCAATAAGAGTCGACCCCCTAAGTATCGAGCCATCATAGGCATGTCTCCATACGAATCAAATCCAACACCTTCAAGGCAAATTTCAAAAGGAAATGAGAATCTCGAAAAAGGGTTAGCATTTCACAAAAGCCTTTTTAAAAATGTTTTGATAAAAAACCTCCCAAGCATTACAATTCATGCATTGTGTGCTTGATTCGATCAAAATGAAGATGATATTCATACAAAATATGCCATACATTTCGAAAACTCTATTGGCATGTGAAAGGAATCACCAAGCCAAAAGAGAAATCGTGCTTGGCCTTGCTGTAGGCATTCAAAATTCGAGACATCATCTCCCATATCAGGAAAAGGGAATGATGTTCATTAAAGCACTCATTTGAAAAACCTATCTTAAACAGATAGGCAAGATAAATGGCAGCCCCTTTCAACGGAGTATGAGTTTCAAAACTCAAGAACTCCATCAAGGGACAAGCCTTGCATCGTGTGGCTGAAGTACCTCTTTGAGACACATTCCCCATACTTGATCAAATGCCCTATTGTAAACACCCCAAAATCCAAAAATTTTGCAAAACCAAATGCCTGGTTTGAAAATCAGCTCAAAAAGCCAAGTTTGGAATTTTCGAAAACCCAGGAGCTCAAATACTTCAAACCTCCATTTTCCAACCCTGTTTGGAACATGAAATTCTTAAAAGTGGATAAAAGTCCCATTTTTGCAAAAGCCCAGACGAACAGGTGAGGCCTGGCCCAAAACAGTTGCAAAAGAGATTCAAAAATTCAAAGATCAAGCCCAGCCCGATGAAAAGCAAATTTCAAGGACAAAAGAGGAGCCCAGGCCACAAATGTACTTCAAGCCTGAAGCATCAAAGGCCAAGCCAAAAGCGCCTCTGAAATCACGAGCAATCCAAATAAAAAACAAGAAGAATTAGTTGAAACAGAGTTCGTAAAGGTGAAAAGGAGCTCGAACGACGAAATTGGGAAAAACCCAGCATAAGACGGAGCGTTGATGAACTCAGGGCCTGCACAAAGCGTCCGGCTCGAAACACCAGGAAGGACTGAAGAAGAGAAAATTTTGGATCAAATCTGGATCCAAATATCTAGATCCAGATCCAAGATCCATATCCAAATAAGACTTGGATTGGATCCGGATTTCAGAACCAAACCAGGATCCATATCCAAGTTAAAACTCTATAAAAGGACGTGAGGGGCTGGCTGGCTTGAGGGTTCAAGAATTTTCACGCGTTTTCACTTGGGAAGGAGAGAGAGAGAGAGGAAAGGTCAACAAAGGGGGTTGGACCTTCCCCCTCCTTTTTATGTAAAACGTGGGCTGAGATTGTGGGTAGGCTGGCTTCTCCATTTCACGCAAGAAAAGTTGTTGCTCAAGTGAGATCCGACAGCATTGGATGGCTCCCTCTTTATGAAGATTGGCTGCGTGGAAACCAAGCAAAACCATGGTTGAACCAATACCAAGGTGAGTCTCTAGAGCTGGCCTAAGCCGTCTCCCCCTTTGTCTCTTTAAGCCACCCAATACGATCGTTAAAATCCAGCAACTTTCAACCCAATAAGAGCTGGCCGAACCTTGCTAAAATCCAACCTAGTTCTACCCAAGACCGTCCCCACCTAAGACCATCCTAAGCTCAACCATTAGTTGGCCGAGCTCACCCTAGATCTGCCCCATTAAGCTCCTAAGTCCTACCTGTAGACGCGCGAAAATCCCCGCCTCTTTTGCCTCTTTCGGGGCTTGGAGTGGATCTTATCGTGTGTCTAAGGCTTATGTATAGAAATAGGGCATGCCAGCTAGCTTACTTAAGCTAGCGAAGATATATTTAACACTGACTTCTAAACATGGCGACTGTGAGCAAGTAAGCTCTTGTCGTCGCAGACCTTCTTGCACCGATGCGCAAGGGTCAGTCTGTACGCTTTTGCAAAAATCGAGTTTTGGGGAGAAAGTCTACGAAACGGTTCGAGGTGTCTATTTCGGGTCTTTAAGATGCGATTGCATGTTTTAGATCACGTGGATTTGCACGTGCCTAAGTCTTTTCTTTTATCCCTTTTTGGGTTGCCTAGTTTGTGTGTTATGAACACTCCACTACATGGGCGAATTCGAGCGGGGCTTGCTTCGATGCAATATGCGTCCTACCTCGTGGTATGGCGTAGATGCAATGCAAACTCACGCTACTCCAAAGGGAAAACCCGAAATGTAAAGACAATACTGAAGGGAAATAACAGAAGGGAAATAACCGAAGGGAAATAACCGAAGGGAAATATGTATATATCTTATGTATATGAGCCCTTACTCGGGTCTTGCAAATAAGAGCGAAGGATCAATGTGGGTGCGTGCTTGAATTGAAAGACTTACACACACGACATGAATTTAAACCCAAATATAAATTGCAGTATGGCCTTGACTAAGGTCTTGGGAATAAGAGCGAAGGCTCAATGTGTGTGAGAGTGCTTGAATTGAAAGACTACCCACACAACATAAATGAAACCCAAATATAACTGCAATAAGGCCTTTACTAAGGTCTTGGGAGTAAGAGCGAAGGCTCAATGTGTGTGAAAGTGCTTGAATTGAAAGACTTACTCACACAACATGAAATGAAACCCAAATAGTATAGGTCGGCCCTTACTTTCAAATAAGAGCGAAAGCTCAATGTGTGTGAGAGTGCTTGAATTGAAAGACTTACTCACACGACAAGAAATGAAACCCAAATAGTATAGGTCGGCCCTTACTTGGGTCTTTCAAATAAGAGCGAAAGCTCAATGTGTGTGAGAGTGCTTGAATTGAAAGACAACGCACCCAACTTAAACAAAACCCTTCGAAAATGAAATATATATGTACACTTATATATTAGGGGCTGATTAGGCCCGTGTGTGTTCAAAATTGTGCACGACTAAGAGAGTGTACGTGTGTGGTTGTGCCAAGCCACGTTATTACAAGCGGGGGGAGACTATGCTCCGTTATTACAACCCCGTATCAAATTGAATTTCAAGCAAGTGTACGACTAAAGACCGAGTTTAGACCTCGGAGGTGGCCGGTGGCAGGTAGATGGCGCCTCCAAGTAGGGGGTTTAAAGTGGCTGAAGAAGTGGGTCTTAGGATCACTAGGGGAGTTGGGTACTTAGGGAAACTGGACCTAAAAGGTGAGCTAGTAGGAAGGCCGAATAGGACACCTAGGGGGGTTGGCCGAATGGGAGATGGTGGCTAAGTAGTGGCCAGCAACTTGGGTTATACTAGGTTCGGCTAGGTTTAGGTGGTGGCGGCAAAAGGGCTGAGATGAAGGTAGGATGGGTGGCTAAGAGTGGAGAGGTGGAAGAGAGGGGCTTTGAGGGAGTTCGGGGCACTTACCGAATGGGGAGAGGTGACGAATGAAGTGGGAAGGTGGCGGGCAGGTGGCTGTCGGCTGGTTCGGTTGGGTGAAGATGATGGCGTCCGGCTGAGGGGTGGTGGTGGTGGATGGAAGAGGGAAGGTGGCGGAGCAGGTGGCGGCTGGTGGAGCAGCTGGAGCAGGCCAAGGTGGGGAGTCGTCCCGGCTGGGTGAGAGATGGGAGAATGAGAGGTCCCGGCTGGGTGGAAGGGTGGTTCCCACTTGGAGAACCCGCCCACAAGGAGGGGGTTTAAATAGGGGATGGGTAGGTCGGTTAGGGCTGGGCTGTGGGTAGTGGTTAGGTGGTTTAGGTAGGGTGGTATGTAGATAAGGTGGGCTGGAAAAGGTTGGGCCAGATATTTTAAAACTAGGGGTTTGGGTAAATCGTGGGCTAAGGGTGGTTTAGGGGTTTAGGGCTAGGTTAGGTGGTTGGGTTTTAGGGTGAGGTTTAGTGAGCTAGGTTAGGTGATTAGGCTAGGTTTAGGCTAGGATTAGGGAAATTAATCTAGGTTTAGGGAAGGATTAGGGAAGTGGGTTAGGTGATTAGGTTGGGATTAGGACGGGATTAGGGAAGTGGGTTAGGTGATTAGGCTCAGATTAGGGGTGGATTAGGGGTTTGGGTTAGGTTTAGGCATTTTGGGCTAGGTTTAGGTGAAGGAGCTCCCTTAGCATGGCCCATAGACCTTGATCACCCCATGTTGGTGCAGCCCTAGGTTAGGTTTTAGCTAATTACAAGCTTAAACCCACTCAATTAGGCTAACCCACATGATTAACCCAAACTTGACACACAAGTCAAGCTTAATACAACACTCTTGATATTTTTCACCCCCACTCTCTCTCATGCCCAATATCCCACATGAATTTCAAGTGGGCCCCACCTCCATTTATGAGAAGGTGATGTGGGCCATGGATATGGATATTGGATTGGATCTCTAGATCCAAATCCAAATCCAAGTCCACATATGGGTTTGGATTGGAATCTGGATATATATGGTCCAGATCCAATCCAAACTGAACTCTGACTCCTTCGAGCTGGGTTCGAGACGGACGATTTGTGCGGGGCCTGACAGCATCAGTACTCCGTCTGCGTTGGGTCTTCGCCAACATAGTCGTCCGCCTCCGTTTCTGCCTTTCGGAGATGACTTCAAATGCTATTTTGGTAAGAACAGGGTCTTGGACGTTCGAGATCCTGGGGTGTGAATCAGATAGAAGAGTTGATGTGCCGGGCTTGACATGTGCTCCGGTTCCGGGCTCTTCTTGGCTCTCCTGGTCCTGTCTTGATCGGGCCAAGCCACTTTGGGGTTTCAAAACGTGTTTTAAAAGGGTTTTCAAAAGCTATATTATATGTTTTTGAAAGATAAAGTTTAAAACATATATACAGGGTTGTTTGGAAGGCTCCTGGGTTTCCAAACTCAAAAATGGCCCTTTGGGGCTGCTTGTATAAAACCAGATGGATTTTGAGAAATTCGTGGGATTTCGGGGTGTTTACAGATGCCCCTCTTTGGCCTTGTCCAAATCGATTTGGATAAGGGCAAAGATAACAAACACCCCTTTTAATGTCTCCCTAGATCTAGCCACGAAGAATATGGGATCGTCCCATTTTAGCAAAATCTCAATTTTACAAACTCTGGTAGGAGGAGATATCACGCCAAAGGGTTATACTATGGAATCTGGTCCTAAAATGGGGTCATGTTCATGCAAGTATCATGCGTGGAATGCAGATGACATGGGTGTGGTGCCAAGAGTGGCGACCTCCCAGAGACCAGGTGTGGTCGAACTCTAGAGACTTACAAGGCCTACTGCTCCAAGTGAGCAAAAACCCTATGCTGTTCGATGTTCGGTTTTTAAAACTTATTTACAAAAGCTATTTACAAAAGGGACAACTGTCTTGAGCCTCGATCCTAAGGATCTCGAGCTCTTCGTGCTTGCCCTTGTTTGAGTCTTAACACTCGCTTTATCTAGCGGAGGTTTTATAAGAAAACAAGCTTCATTTCAAATTCCTACGCCTTACTCGAAACGTCGAATTCTCAAACAAGATGAAATTCAAGTAAGTAAATCCTATTTTTACTTTAGGATTCCTCGAAATGAACCATGCTTTAGCTTGGGATAAGCCAGGGATGGGAAAGAGATACCACGGTCCCTTCTGAAGCGTCCCGTGGTTTAAGGCATAGAAGGCGGAAAACTGCTCTTTTTGAGCTTTTTGGCCTCTTTTTCCTTTTTTTCATAGAGGGTCTCCCTTTGGGAGTATTTTTTCTTTAATCCCTCTTTTTCATAAGAGAATCGATTTTTCTTTTTGAAGTCTGGTTTCTTTCTTTTGGAAAGAGATTTTAAATGGGAAATTCCCTTTTGATTTGGGCCTTTGTTTTCCTTTTGGAAGGAGAAGAGAAGAGGGGAGGACTTATCCCAAGCCTACACTCGATCCATTCCAGATCAGCCTATTTAGAAATAGCACGTACTACTTGCAAGTATCTTGCTATGTTGAACTAGGCCCTTCTTTGTAAGATGAAGGATTTTGAAATGCAACCACGATTTTGAAAGCTCCACTCTTTCACAAGTGCGAATTCTCTTACTTAGGGTCACACGAGTTGCCTTTGCACCTTATTCACATGTCTCAGGGCAGCTATCCCTATAAAATTTTCGAAAACTGGAATTTAATCCAGATCCTACACATGATACTTCTTTAAGTATTGAATATTGATAGGATCTGCTAAATTCCTACCTTCTACATCGATCAACCAATACGAATTGTTCGTAGTGGTTGCTCGTACAACATAGGGTCCATCCCAGTTGGGGCGCCACTTGCCTAGGGGGTGTGGGCCACGATGGTGGATGGTTTTCAAGACCAGATCTCCCACTTCAAAGTGGCGAGGTCTCATGTGTTTGCTATAATGTCGGGCTATCCTTTGTCGGTATGCACGAGCATGATCCATGGCAAGGAGTCGCCTCTCATCTAGCAAATCTAGCTCGGCCATCCTAGCATGCTGAAGCGTCTCTAGGGGGAGGTCGAGTGCAATGGATGTATGGAATGAATGCAGTTGGGTATGAATGGGAAGAATGGCGTTTGTGCCATAGACCAATTCGAATGGTGTGGCATTCGTGGGAGTCCGGATGGAAGTCCTATAAGCCCATAAGGCTTCATCCAGCTTCTCATGCCACCTCCTACCCTTCTCTAAGGTTTTCTCAATGATACCAATGAGAGTCTTGTTTGTGGCTTCGGCTTGGCCGTTGCCTTGAGGGTAGTAGGGCGAGGAGAAGTGGTGAGTTATGCCATACGTGTTGCACAACTTAACCATCCGCTCGTTCTTGAATGGGGTACCATTATCAGACACAAGGTCTCGTGGAACCCCAAATCGAGCCAAGATATTCCTCCGGATGAAAGCCACAACATGTTGCCCCATTACATTCGTTAGGGAAATGGCTTCCACCCACTTGGAAAAATACTCCGTGGCTGCTAAAATGAAACGATGCCCATTCGAGGCTTTTGGAAATATTGGGCCTACTATGTCAAACGCCCACATGGTAAATGGCCAGGGGCTGACCACGGAATGCAATGTAGATGAAGGGATATGAATGCCGTGCCCATGTACTTGACATGGATGACACTTCCTAACATGATCGTGACAATCCTTTTTCAGGGTGGACCAAAAATAGCCCCCACTAAGTATTTTCATCGCCATCATGTTGGCATTAACATGACCTCCACATTCTCCGTCGTGGAACTCGTGCATCACTATCCTAGCCTCCTCTAGGTCGATACACCTAAGCAGAATGCCGGTAAAACTCTTTTTGTATAAGACCCCACCCAGAATGGTGTATCGGGTCGAAATCATACGAATGAA
Source organism: Brasenia schreberi (assembly GCA_036023115.1). NCBI lineage: Eukaryota > Viridiplantae > Streptophyta > Magnoliopsida > Nymphaeales > Cabombaceae > Brasenia > Brasenia schreberi. The sequence goes on from JAYKKT010000079.1 coordinate 3,933,636, forward strand.
TGCCCTATCTTTGGATGTGGCATCCTCGGTGAATCCCCCATTTTCTAAAAATTGTTTTATGTCATAGAACCAGGGTTTTTCAATAGACTCTGGGTTGTTTTGGCAAATATCCAAGTCGTGTGTGGATGGATGGGGCGCATGCCATATTTCCAAAGATCTGGTCCCTGAAATGGGATCGACCTTCAGGGCTGAACCCAAGGAAGAGAGGGCATCGGCGATGCCATTGTCCTCTCTTCCCACGTGTGTGAGCTTACACGACTGGAAGGATTGGACCAATCAAGTGGCCAACTCGTGATATGGAAGTAGTTTCTCATTACGTACTTGCCAAATTTTTAAAACCTGGTTTATGACAAGGAGCGAATCTCCAAAGACCTCGATGCATGATGCCCCTAGAGTTTTCGAAATCCTTAAGCCTTGTATAAGTGCTTCATACTCAGCTACGTTGTTGGAACATTCGAAATCTAAGCGGACTGCTATGGGAATCTCGCCCTTTTCAGGGGAGATTAGGATGATCCCGGCACCAGCCCCTCGTTGGTTTCGTGCCCCGTCGAAGTGCATCTTCCACTCTTGGTTTTCGAAAGAATTTGCCAAAATGTGGTTTTGAAAATGGTTTTGCAATATGCCTTCATCAGGCATTTCGACAAGAGTGGGATATGCGTCCTCCAAGGGGAAGTCAGCCACGTAATCTGCTAGGGCTTGCCCCTTAACGGAGATCTGGTGATGGTATTTCAGATCATACTCCATTAGAAGGAGTTGCCATTTGCCCAATCTACCCGTGAGAATGGGTTTTTCGAACAAGTGCTTGATTGGATCAAGCTTGGACACTATCCAGATCTCATGATCTAGGAAGTAGTGTCTGAATTTCTGGCAGGCCCAAACTAGGGCCAAGCACGTCTTCTCCATGGCTTGATAATTTCGTTCATAAGCCAAGAGAGTTTTTGAAATATAGTAGATGGCATACTCCTTATGGGTGTCATCCTCGTATTGAGCCAACAGGGCTCCTAAAGCGTTTACATGCACGGAGATGTATAATAAAAGCGGTTTTCCTTGTTTTGGAGGATTCAAAACAGGGGGATTAACCAAGTATGCCTTTAGTCTCTCGAAGGACTTTTGGCATTCGTCATTCCATAAGAATTTCGTACCCTTCCTCAACAGTTTGTTGAAGGGTTCGCATCTAGTTGCCAGATTCGATATGAATCGGCGCACAGATTGTAATCGACCCTGGAGGCTACGGACTTGGGTGAGATTGGAGGGTGGAGCCATGTCTATGATGGCTCAACACTTAGAGGGGTCGACTTCTATTCCCCTTTGGCTCACCATAAAGCCTAGAAGCTTTCCTGATTCTACCCCGAACACACATTTTTGAGGGTTTAGCTTTACTTTGTAAAGCCTAAGCCTTTCGAAAATCTTTTGTAAACATTCGATATGAGTGCATCGGGTTTTGGATTTCGCCAAGAGATCATCTACATACACTTCTACAAGCTCGTGAATTTGATCATGGAAGATCGTGTTCATGGCTCGTTGGTATGTTGCGCCGGCATTTTTCAAACCAAAGGGCATGACTGTATAGCATTACGTGCCCCATGGGGTTGTGAAGGCGGTCTTACCCTGATCTCGTGGACTTAGTTTGATTTGATTATAGCCTGAATAGCCATCCATAAATGAAAACATTTCATGATTTGCAGTACTATCGACTATCAAATCTATGTTTGGTAAAGGATAATTATCCTTTGGAGTGGCTTTATTCAGGTTTCTGAAATCGATGCATATTTGAATTTTCCCATTGGTTTTTCGAACTACAACGATATTTGACAACCAATCAGAATACGCAATGGGTTTTATAAATCCGGCTTTTAGCAGATCTTCTAAACCCTCTTTAACTTGCGTGTGTACATTCGGGTGTATTTTCCTAAGCTTCTGCTTTATTGGTTTTACACCTACATCTAAGGGAAGACGATGCTCGACTATGCTGGGATCTATGCCCGGCATGTCTTCATACGTCCATGCAAACACATCTAAATAGATTGGTAGAAATGCAATGAATGCTAACTTTTCAGTTTCATGCAAGCATGCGCCTATTTTGATGGTTTTGGGATTGGAATCATCCCCTAGGTTCACCTCTACGAAATCTCCTCCTACTGATTGGGAAGGTCTTTCAAAATCGAGAATTCTATGAAATTCTGGGAGCTCAGAAGTGGGATCTTCCTCCAGGGGATCCACTTCTGGGCTTTGATCATTCTCGTGGGCTATAGACCCGAAGGAACTTGATGCGTGATTTTCAAAATAACCTGGTTTTGTACTTGGATTTTCAAGTGATTTCGAAATTTTTGGTCTGGCTATGCAGACGACGTTTCTTTCGAAATCCTTTTCTTTCGCCAAAGTCATACCAGGAGCAGCTATGTACAAAATCTTTTTGGTATTTTCGAAATTTTCGATTTTTTTGGGTTTTTGTAAAACAAGAACTTTGGGAACTATACAAAGCACACTTTTTTCGAGTTTTTGTTTTTCCATTGTTTTTGGTTTTTCTTGTTTTTCGATTTTTTCGATTTTAAGTTTTTCAAATGTTTTTGGTATTTTTTTAGAAAAAGGGATCTTCCGTCATACCTACAAAGGGAAAACACTACGGGTTAGGCTCGGAATAGGAGGTCTAAACCATAGGTCTCTTCTAAGACAGGCTCCGGGGCACCCTTGACCCAGGTGGTCACCGGGGGTGGCTTCGGCGGTATTCGGGGAGTATAGCCGATCCCATATCGGCTTGGGTTGGCCCTAGGCAGGATGGGCTCTAGGAGACCCTGGTTTTGTGCCCCTAGACTCTTGTAGGGCGTGTAGCCCATGTTCAATAACATGTTCCATGACCTTTTGTTTTTTGAAAAGATGGGATATAAGTCGTGGTCCTGGAACATGCTATCGTCCATATTAGGCTCGTATGGCCTTTTGTCCAGGGGTTTTGGAAATAGGGAACGTTTGGGTTTTCCTAAGAGGATTAGAGTCGGGAGGGGGCCTGCTTTGGGCGGCCCCTTCACACATACAACCTTCCTAGGGTTGTTCAACACGAGCCGAGGTGGCTCAACCATAATTTGCCCCAGGTTAGCCTCATGGGCCTGGGAGCTCGATAAACAAGGGGAGTTTATGATCCCCTGAAGCTGTGGGTGACTCTCACCTAGGATCACTACGACCTGGTCCCTAAAAGAGATCTTGACACACCTGTGGAAGGTGGATGGCACAGCGCACAAACTGTGTATCCAGGGTCTTCCCAGCAACAGGTTATAATGGGGGTGGATGTCCAAGACATGGAACACCCCCGTGTGTTCGATCCCTCCCGTTTCCATTGGGAGTTCGATGGATCCTAAAGGTCTAGACGCATTCCCATCGTATCCAGTGATAACGATGGGGCTTGGGTTCACTGAAGTCAAGGTGACTCCGATTTTATACGCCACGTGAAGTGGAAGGATGTTGAGCCCTCCTCCACCATCGACTAGGCACCTGTCCAGAGAGTGGTTGTTTAGAACCACCTCGATATGCAGGGCCTGGTTATGGGTTTCGTAGGGTCTATCTACATCATCTTCCGAAAAGGTGATGGGCGATTTTGCTCCTAAGAAAGCCACTTGGGCAGACAAGGACTCCGGACTTATGTTCGAATCAACCTTGGCCCTTTCTAGAATTTTCTCTAAGACAAGTCTATGCCTAGGCGAGGTTTTGATAAGCTCTAGAATAGACATGTGAATAGGAATCTTTGAAAGGTGGTTTTCGAAATCATAAGGATTTAGGATGATTTTGTCCTTATTTGCTTTTGGCAGACCACTAGGGATACATGCTTTTGAGGGGCCAGGCACACTGACCACCTTTTGAGCACCTTGAAGGTGCGGGGGTTGGTAGATCCTCCCGGATCTAGTGACTTCCCCCACAACCAGCCTAGGGTTCGCGCTAAACTTGGCTCTAAGGATGAGCTGAGGAGAACCTTGGATTTTAAAAACTGGCTTTGCCGGGGTTTCCACTTTTGGTGGTCCCCGAATGACGACTTGGGCGGGCCTCTTGTATAGTATAAGGATGGGCGCACCAGCAGGTCGACCAGGTTCTGGTTTTTGCGCTAGTTCCTTGGAAATGGCGAGGGTACATACCTCTTTTCCTTTCCCACTGCCACTGGCGTGTTTGGGAAAGGGTTCCTTGAAGATAGCTTGAGGTGGCTCAGGTTCCGCAGTGACCTGGAGCCGACCCTCTGCTATCAAGTTCTCAATTTTATTTAGAAGAGAGAAGCAACGTTTGGTATCATGGCCTTTGAGCCGATGATACTTGCAAAATCGGTTTAAATACCCCCCTTTGGACGTGACTCCTTCGGGGATTTCAGGGAGTTCGATCATGCCCTGGGCAAGTAAGAGGTCTAGGACCTCCGACACAGGTTGCCCCAGCGGAGTGTACTCCCGTTTTTCAATTGGTTTTGAAAAATTGCGTTCTCTCTTATTTTCTATTTTTTCAAAATTTTTAGAAGTGCCTGCCATGCCTGGATCCACCCAGACATTGGCGATTTTGTGGGGTTTGCCCCTTTGTCCGTTGTGGGCAGCCCATATGCGATGGGCTTTTCCACACGTGTTTTGGGAACGGCACTTCCTTTCCATAAGTGGTCGTATGTCCCTTTTCGCAAGTTGGTTTCGAAAAGGGAGGCCTTTTTGATCAACTTATGGAAAGTTGAAATCTCATGGAGCGAGAGAAGGGTTTTTAACTCGCTTTTGAAATTATCCAGGATGAGCATTACTGCGCATCCTTCGGATATAGGCTCTCGCACTTGGCCCAAAAGAGACCTCCACCTTATAATGAAGGCATGCACGTCCCCGTTCATGCCTTGCTTTGTATCCCTTAAGGTATTCAGGGTTGGCGTGACTTCCACGTTGTGTGCAAACCTTTGCATGAAGCAGTTCGCTAACTCTTCAAAAGTAGCGAACTGGCTTAAGTCGTAGGAAGCCAGCCATTTGGCAGCTGTGCCCTTAAGGGATAGAGGGAACCAATACACCCATTTCATCGAGTCCTTTTTCTTCTTATGGGCTCGACGTGAGAAAAGCTGCAAGTGAGACCTAGGGTCTCCCATGCCATCATACCGATGGAAGTTCGGTATTTCATCGTCACTGTCTGTTTCGTAATCCATAGGAAGGAAATCAGACAGGGCGTAGCTTCTTTTCTCTTTATTTTGCCCTTTCAGCAGCTGCTGTAGGGCTTTACGGTCCTTTTGTGTGAAGGACTCGTGGTATTGGTTGCCTTCCATTACGGAGGCCTCTTTTTGCTTGCGAGGTTTTTCAAATTTCTTTTTAGGCCTTTGTTCACCGTTTGATGAACATGAATCGCCTACTTCAGCCTCTTGGCTGAGAGCATCGATTTTGGCCTCAAATTCCCTTCTCAAGTCCTCGATTTCATCTAGTTTTATTTTGTTTTTGAAAATCCTCCTAGAGTGAGAACTTGATGCGCATGAGCCTTGGCTCGACACTTCACTTGGATTGGATTTTGACATGCCTTTCAAGCTTTTTCAAAATTTCCTAAGTACAAGCAAAGAAAACAAGTTAAAACGACACCTTTTTACAAAATTTTCGCAAGACTTCTACAAGTAAACTCGATTTCTGAAAAGGCTCACGTCCCACCGGGCGTGCCAATCTCTGTAGACGCGCGAAAATCCCCGCCTCTTTTGCCTCTTTCGGGGCTTGGAGTGGATCTTATCGTGTGTCTAAGGCTTATGTATACAAATAGGGCGTGCCAGCTAGCTTACTTAAGCTAGCGAAGATATATTTAACACTGACTTCTAAACGTGGCGACTGTGAGCAAGTAAGCTCTTGTCGTCGCAGACCTTCTTGCACCGATGCGCAAGGGTCAGTCTGTACGCTTTTGCAAAAATCGAGTTTTGGGGAGAAAGTCTACGAAACGGTTCGAGGTGTCTATTTCGGGTCTTTAAGATGCGATTGCATGTTTTAGATCACGTGGATTTGCACGTGCCTAAGTCTTTTCTTTTATCCCTTTTTGGGTCGCCTAGTTTGTGTGTTATGAACACTCCACTACATGGGCGAATTCGAGCGGGGCTTGCTTCGATGCAATATGCGTCCTACCTCGTGGTATGGCGTAGATGCAATGCAAACTCACGCTACTCCAAAGAAAACCCGAAATGTAAAGACAATACTGAAGGGAAATAACAGAAGGGAAATAACCGAAGGGAAATAACCGAAGGGAAATATGTATATATCTTATGTATATGAGCCCTTACTCGGGTCTTGCAAATAAGAGCGAAGGCTCAATGTGGGTGCGTGCTTGAATTGAAAGACTTACACACACGACATGAATTTAAACCCAAATATAAATTGCAGTATGGCCTTGACTAAGGTCTTGGGAATAAGAGCGAAGGCTCAATGTGTGTGAGAGTGCTTGAATTGAAAGACTACCCACACAACATAAATGAAACCCAAATATAACTGCAATAAGGCCTTTACTAAGGTCTTGGGAGTAAGAGCGAAGGCTCAATGTGTGTGAAAGTGCTTGAATTGAAAGACTTACTCACACAACATGAAATGAAACCCAAATAGTATAGGTCGGCCCTTACTTGGGTCTTTCAAATAAGAGCGAAAGCTCAATGTGTGTGAGAGTGCTTGAATTGAAAGACTTACTCACACGACAAGAAATGAAACCCAAATAGTATAGGTCGGCCCTTACTTGGGTCTTTCAAATAAGAGCGAAAGCTCAATGTGTGTGAGAGTGCTTGAATTGAAAGACAACGCACCCAACTTAAACAAAACCCTTCGAAAATGAAATATATATGTACACTTATATATTAGGGGCTGATTAGGCCCGTGTGTGTTCAAAATTGTGCACGACTAAGAGAGTGCACGTGTGTGGTTGTGCCAAGCCATGTTATTACAAGCGGGGGGAGACTATGCTCCGTTATTACAACCCCGTATCAAATTGAATTTCAAGCAAGTGTACGACTAAAGACCGAGTTTAGACACTTACGAGTAGCTGGTCCGTAGAGGTCTTGCTTGAGCGTGGGCTTGGCCTTGGGCTGCAAGTGGGAGCTCCGCGAAGGTAGGTGATCAAGGGTGCTGGCCGGCTGCAAGTGGGGCGCGGGATAGGCGCCTCGGAGGTGGCCGGTGGCAGGTAGATGGCGCCTCCAAGTAGGGGGTTTAAAGTGGCTGAAGAAGTGGGTCTTAGGATCACTAGGGGAGTTGGGTACTTAGGGAAACTGGACCTAAAAGGTGAGCTAGTGGGAAGGCCAAATAGGACACCTAGGGGGGTTGGCCGAATGGGAGATGGTGGCTAAGTAGTGGCCAGCAACTTGGGTTATACTAGGTTCGGCTAGGTTTAGGTGGTGGTGGCAAAAGGGCTGAGATGAAGGTAGGATGGGTGGCTAAGAGTGGAGAGGTGGAAGAGAGGGGCTTTGAGGGAGTTCGGGGCACTTACCGAATGGGGAGAGGTGACGAATGAAGTGGGAAGGTGGCGGGCAGGTGGCTGTCGGCTGGTTCGGTTGGGTGAAGATGATGGCGTCCGGCTGAGGGGTGGTGGTGGTGGATGGAAGAGGGAAGGTGGCGGAGCAGGTGGCGGCTGGTGGAGCAGCTGGAGCAGGCCAAGGTGGGGAGTCGTCCCGGCTGGGTGAGAGATGGGAGAATGAGAGGGCCCGGCTGGGTGGAAGGGTGGTTCCCACTTGGAGAACCCGCCCACAAGGAGGGGGGTTTAAATAGGGGATGGGTAGGTCGGTTAGGGCTGGGCTGTGGGTAGTGGTTAGGTGGTTTAGGTAGGGTGGTATGTAGATAAGGTGGGCTGGAAAAGGTTGGGCCAGATATTTTAAAACTAGGGGTTTGGGTAAATCGTGGGCTAAGGGTGGTTTAGGAGTTTAGGGCTAGGTTAGGTGGTTGGGTTTTAGGGTGAGGTTTAGTGAGCTAGGTTTGGTGATTAGGCTAGGTTTAGGCTAGGATTAGGGAAATTAATCTAGGTTTAGGGAAGGATTAGGGAAGTGGGTTAGGTGATTAGGTTGGGATTAGGACGGGATTAGGGAAGTGGGTTAGGTGATTAGGCTCAGATTAGGGGTGGATTAGGGGTTTGGGTTAGGTTTAGGCATTTTGGGCTAGGTTTAGGTGAAGGAGCTCCCTTAGCATGGCCCATAGACCTTGATCACCCCATGTTGGTGCAGCCCTAGGTTAGGTTTTAGCTAATTACAAGCTTAAACCCACTCAATTAGGCTAACCCACATGATTAACCCAAACTTGACACACAAGTCAAGCTTAATACAACACTCTTGATATTTTTCACCCCCACTCTCTCTCATGCCCAATATCCCACGTGAATTTCAAGTGGGCCCCACCTCCATTTATGAGAAGGTGATGTGGGCCATGGATATGGATATTGGATTGTATCTCTGGATCCAAATCCAAATCCAAGTCCACATATGGGTTTGGATTGGAATCTGGATATATATGGTCCAGATCCAATCCAAACTGAACTCTGACTCCTTCGAGCTGGGTTCGAGATGGACGATTTGTGCGGGGCCTGACAGCATCAGTACTCCGTCTGCGTTGGGTCTTCGCCAACATAGTCGTCTGCCTCCGTTTCTGCCTTCCGGAGATGACTTCAAATGCTATTTTGGTAAGAACAGGGTCTTGGACGTTCGAGATCCTGGGGTGTGAATCAGATACAAGAGTTGCTGTGCCGGGCTTGACATGTGCTCCGGTTCCGGGCTCTTCTTGGCTCTCCTGGTCCTGTCTTGATCGGGCCAAGCCACTTTGGGGTTTCAAAACATGTTTTAAAAGGGTTTTCAAAAGCTATATTATATGTTTTTGAAAGATAAAGTTTAAAACATATATACAGGGTTGTTTGGAAGGCTCCTGGGTTTCCAAACTCAAAAATGGCCCTTTGGGGCTGCTTGTATAAAACCAGATGGATTTTGAGAAATTCGTGGGATTTCGGGGTGTTTACACTACCTTAGTTTAAACCCAACCTAAACTAAGCCCAAAAACTACCCAGCTCGGCCACCATTGGCCGAGCCATTTCCTTAGGATCTCTCCCTAGTTTCTACCTAAGACAAACTCCTAAACCTACCCAGCTCGGCCACCCTTTGGGCGAGCCTTTTCCTTAGGATCTCACCTAAGATCACCCACACAACATCAACCAAGCTTGGCCATTAGCTGGCCGAGCATCTCTTCAGAACCATAACTTAAGATCCTACCTAAAACCAACTCCTAAACCTACCCAACTCGGCCACCATTTGGCCGAGCATTCCCTTAGGCCCTTTCCTTAGGATTTTGCCTAGGATCATCCTCAACACACCAACCAAGCTCGGCCATTAGCTGGCCGAGTATCCCCTTAGGATCTTAACTCAAACCTTACCTAAGCCCTTCACCTTAGATCTGGCCTTAGATCCCTTACACCTTGCCTTAGATCTGCTCATGTCCTACCCAAAACCATAGCATCTTCGCATGTTGACATAGCCTAGATCATGAACTAGGATCAAAACCCCAAGCATCTGATCGGTTCGCAGCGAGAGGTCCATCCAACGGCTATATCCAAGGTCGGATCTCATTGATAAAGAAAGTCCAAGCAGACAAAGTGTAAGTGCTCGAATCTGGTCTTTTACATTGCTTCAAGTTCAATTAAATTCGATATGGGGTTGTAATAATGGAGCGTAGTCTCCCCCCGAGATGTAATATTGTGGTTTGAAACACGAATCACACACGTACACTCGAGCCTTTCCGCTCTTATCTGCACACTTTTGCACACAAACGGGCCTCAACAGCCCATAGGATATAGCTCTATTTATATACATTCAGTTAGGTTTTAAGGTTCAAGTCGTGTGAGTTGTATTTCATTTTATACACTCAAAGCACTCACTCACATTGAGCCTTTCCGCTCTTACGTATATATATATATATAAGTATTTCCCTTTCAGCTGGGTTTTAAATTCAAGTTGCGTGAGTTGCCTTTCAATTTATACACTCAAAGCACTCACTCACATTGAGCCTTCTCGCTCTTAAGATATAGCTATATATTTTCTTTCCGCATCTAAGATATAGCCATATTTTCCCTTCTGCAATTTCCCTTCTCCTATGTCTTTAAATTCTAGGTTTTCCCTTCAAGTTGCGTGAGTTGCATTGCATACACGCCACACTCGAGATAGGGAGCATACTTGCATCGAACCATCCTAAGCAAAATCGTGTAGAATCTGTCAAAATCGAGCACTTGATGCACACAATTACACGCCTGAATTGGCTAAAACCCAAGAGACATAGGAACGTGTAGATCACATGCATAAAATCTGCAATTTTGACAAAACTGTAAACACCCCGAAATCCCACGAATTTCTTAAACGAATCTGGTTTTATACAAGCAGCCCCAAAGGGCCATTTTGAGTTTGGAAACCCAGGAGCCTTCCAAACAACCCTGTACATATGTTTTAAACTTTATCTTTCTAAAACATATAATATGGCTTTTGAAAACCCTTTTAAAACATGTTTTGAAACCCCGAAGTGGCTTGGCCCGATCAAGACAGGACCAGGAGAGCCAAGAAGAGCCCGGAACCGGAGCACCTATCGAGCCCGGCGCAACAACTCTTGTATCTGATTCACATCCCAGGATCTCGAACGTCCAAGACCCTGTTCTTATCAAAATAGCATTTGAAGTCATCTCCGGAAGGCAGAAACGGAGGCGGACGACTATGTTGGCGAAGACCCAACGCAGATGGAGTACTGATGCTGTCAGGCCCCGCACGAATCGTCCGTTTCGAACCCAGCTCGAAGGAGTCAGAGTTCAGTTTGGATTGGATCTGGACCATATATATCCAGATTCCAATCCAAACCCATATGTGGACTTGGATTTGGATTTGGATCCAGAGATCCAATCCAATATCCATATCCATGGCCCACATCACCTTCTCATAAATGGAGGTGGGGCCCACTTGAAATTCACGTGGGATATTGGGCATGAGAGAGAGTGGGGATGAAAAATATCAAGAGTGTTGTATTAAGCTTGACTTGTGTGTCAAGTTTGGGTTAATCATGTGGGTTAGCCTAATTGAGTGGGTTTAAGCTTGTAATTAGCTAAAACCTAACGTAGGGCTGCACCAACATGGGGTGATCAAGGTCTATGGGCCATGCTAAGGGAGCTCCTTCACCTAAACCTAGCCCAAAATGCCTAAACCTAGCCTAAACCCCTAATCCACCCCTAATCTGAACCTAAACACCTAACCCACTTCCCTAATCCCGTCCTAATCCCAACCTAATCACCTAACCCACTTCCCTAATCCTTCCCTAAACCTAGATTAATTTCCCTAATCCTAGCCTAAACCTAGCCTAATCACCTAACCTAGCTCACTAAACCTCACCCTAAAACCCAACCACCTAACCTAGCCCTAAACCCCTAAACCACCCTTAGCCCACGATTTACCCAAACCCCTAGTTTTAAAATATCTGGCCCAACCCCTTCCAGCCCACCTTATCTACATACCACCCTACCTAAACCACCTAACCACTACCCACAGCCCAGCCCTAACCGACCTACCCATCCCCTATTTAAGCCCCCCTCCTTGTGGGCGGGTTTTCCAAGTGGGAACCACTACCTCACCCAGCCGGGCCCTCTCCTTCTCCCTTCTCTCACCCAGCCGGGACGACTCCCCACCTTGGCCTGCTCCAGCTGCTCCACCAGCCGCCACCTGCTCCGCCACCTTCCCTCTTCCATCCACCACCACCACCCCTCAGCCGGACACCATCATCTTCACCCAACCGAACCAGCCGACAGCCGCCTGCCCGCCACCTTCCCACTTCATCCGCCACCTCTCCCCATTCGGTAAGTACCCTGCACCTTACCTAGCCCCCCTCTCTACCACCTCTCCACTCTTAGCCACCCATCCTACCTTCATCTCAGCCCTTTTGCCGCCACCACCTAAACCCAGCCGAACCTACTATAACCCAAGCTGCCGGCCACTACCTAGCTATCATGTCCCATTCGGCTTTCCCCTAGGTGTCCTACTCGGCCCTCCCACCAACTCCCCTAGTGACCCTAAGAACCCACTCATTCAGCCATTTAAACCCCTTACCTTGAGGCGCCATCTACTTGCCACCGGCCACCTCCGAGGCGCCTATCCCGCGCCCCACTTGCAGCCGGCCAGCACCCTTGATCACCTACCTTTGCGGAGCTCCCGTTTGCAGCCCAAGGCCAAGCCCACGCTCAAGCAAGACCTCTACGGACCAGCTACTCGTAAGTGTCTAAACTCGGTCTTTAGTCGTACACTTGCTTGAAATTCAATTTGATACGGGGTTGTAATAACGGAGCATAGTCTCCCCCCGCTTGTAATAACGTGGCTTGGCACAACCACACACGTGCACTCTCTTAGTCGTGCACAATTTTGAACACGCACGGGCCTAATCAGCCCCTAATATATAAGTGTATATATACTTTCATTTTCGAAGGGTTTTGTTTAAGTTGGGTGCGTTGTCTTTCAATTCAAGCACTCTCACACACATTGAGCTTTCGCTCTTATTTGAAAGACCCAAGTAAGGGCCGACCTATACTATTTGGGTTTCATTTCATGTCGTGTGAGTAAGTCTTTCAATTCAAGCACTTTCACACACATTGAGCCTTCGCTCTTACTCCCAAGACCTTAGTAAAGGCCTTATTGCAGTTATATTTGGGTTTCATTTATGTCGTGTGGGTAGTCTTTTAATTCAAGCACTCTCACACACATTGAGCCTTCGGTCTTATTCCCAAGACCTTAGTTAAGGCCATACTGCAATTTATATTTGGGTTTAAATTCATGTCGTGTGGGTAGTCTTTTAATTCAAGCACTCTCACACACATTGAGCCTTCGCTCTTATTTCCAAGACCTTAGTCAAGGCCATACTGGAATTTATATTTGGGTTTAAATTCATGTCGTGTGTGTAAGTCTTTCAATTCAAGCACGCACCCACATTGAGCCTTCGCTCTTATTTGCAAGACCCGAGTAAGGGCTCATATACATAAGATATATACATATTTCCCTTCGGTTATTTCCCTTCGGTTATTTCCCTTCTATTATTTCCCTTCAGTATTGTCTTTACATTTCGGGTTTTCCCTTTGGAGTAGCGTGAGTTTGCATTGCATCTACGCCATACCACGAGGTAGGACGCATATTGCATCGAAGCAAGCCCCGCTCGAATTCGCCCATGTAGTGGAGTGTTCATAACACACAAACTAGGCGACCCAAAAAGGGATAAAAGAAAAGACTTAGGCACGTGCAAATCCACGTGATCTAAAACATGCAATCGCATCTTAAAGACCCGAAATAGATACCTCGAACCGTTTCGTAGACTTTCTCCCCAAAACTCGATTTTTGCAAAAGCGTACAGACTATCCCTTGCGCATCGGTGCAAGAAGGTCTGCGACGACAAGAGCTTACTTGCTCACAGTCGCCACGTTTAGAAGTCAGTGTTAAATATATCTTCGCTAGCTTAAGTAAGCTAGCTGGCACGCCCTATTTGTATACATAGGCCTTGGACATACGATAAGATCCACTCCAAGCCCCGAAAGAGGCGAAGAGACGGGGATTTTCGCGCGTCTACAAAAACCAATAGATAAAACACTTTCATGTTTTCAAAAGAGTCGTGTTTGTTCAAAATCGAGATTTCCTAAAGCATACAGACTGACCCTTGAGCGTCGGTTCAAGAAGGTCTGCGACAAAAAGATCCCACTTATCCACAGTCACCCCAAAAGTCAGATATTTTCAAAACTTACTTTACTAGTTTGAGAAAGCTAGTTGGCATGCCCTTTTAAAGCGACGTAAGCACGAAAAGATTCACTCCAGGCTTAAGAAACCGGAGTCGAAGATTTTCTGTGTCTACACCCATGAAGGCATGAATTTTCAAAATGAATTCCAAAAACCATGGTTGACCAAAACCATGGGAAACATATTTTGATCAAAAGGGCTGTTATAAAACCATCTTCATATAGAAAGGGAGGATTTCCAAAAATTACTTTCTAAAAAGGGATCAAAATTTCAAAAATTTAACCCTACATATGACTTTGAAAAGAAAGATTTTCAACTTCTGGTTAAACCTTGATTGTGTTAGATAAGAACATGAATCTCACGATGAAATATGGAGACCATGTCAAAATCAAACATGATGGCCATGACAATCACTTAGGGCTGGTTATGTTTTTCATCATTGAGCAAAAAGTATCTGTAGACGCGCGAAAATCCCTGCCTCTTGCCTTTTTAGGGCCTGGAGCGGATCCTCTCGTGTGTCTAAGGCCTATTTATATAAACAGGGCGTGCCAGCTAGCTTACCTAAGCTAGCGAAGATATATTTTAAGCTTACTTCTAATCATGGCGACTGTGAGCAAGTGAGCTCTTGTCGTCGCAGACCTTCTTGCACCGATGCGCAAGGGTCAGTCTGTACGCTTTGAAAAATCGAGTTTTAGGGTATAGAAAGCCTACGAAGCGGTTCGAGGTGTTTAATTCGGGTCTTTTAGATACGATTGCAGATTTTAGATCACGTGGATTTGCACGTGCCTAAGTCTTTCTTTTTATCCCTTGATGGGCCTCCTAAGTGTGTGTTATGAACACTCCACTACATGGGGCGAATTTGAGCGGGAGTACGGGGCTTGCTTCGATGCAACATGCATCCTACCTCGTGGTATGGCGTAGATGTAATGCAAACTCACGCTACTCCAAAGGGAAAACCCGAATGTAAACACAATGCCGAAGGGAAATGACTTGTAATATAAATGCCGAAGGGAGATATGTATATAGGGTATATACGTGCCATATACATGCCCATATAACTTGTCGTATGGCCTTGATTAAGGTCTTGGGAATAAGAGCGAAAGCTCAATGTGTGTGAGTGCTTGAATTGAAGTACTACGCACACAACATGAAATTAAACCCAAATAGTATAACACGGCCCTTACTTAGCTTGGGATAAGCCAGGGATGGGAAAGAGATACCACGGTCCCTTCTGAAGCGTCCCATGGTTTAAGGCATAGAAGGCGGAAAACTGCTCTTTTTGAGCTTTTTGGCCTCTTTTTCCTTTTTTTCATAGAGGGTCTCCCTTTGGAAGTATTTTTTCTTTAATCCCTCTTTTTTATAAGAGAATCGATTTTTCTTTTGAACTCTGGTTTCTTTCTTTTGGAAAGATACTTTGAATGGGAAATTCCCTTTTGTTTGGGCCTTTGTTTTCCTTTTGGAAGTAGAAGAGAAGAGGGGAGGACTTATCCCAAGCCTACACTAGATCCATTCCAGATCGGCCTATTTAGAAATAGCACGTACTACTTGCAAGTATCTTGCTATATTGAACTAGGCCTTTCTTTGTAAGAAGAAGGATTTTGAAATGTAACCACGGTTTTGAAGACTCCACTCTTTCACAAATGCGAATTCTCTCACTCAGGGTCACACGATTTTGCCTTTGCACCTTATTCTCATGTCTCAGGGCAGCTATCCCTAAAATTTTCGAAAACTGGAATTTAATCCAAATCCTACACATGATACTTCTTTAAGTATTGAATATTGATAGGATCTGCTAAATTCCTACCTTCTACATCGATCAACCAATACAAATTGTTCGTAGTGGTTGCCCGTACAACATAGGGTCCATCCCACTTGGGGCGCCACTTTCCTAGTGGATGTGGGCCACGATAGTGGATGATTTTCAAAACTAGATCCCCCTCTTCAAAGTGGCGAGGTCTCATGTGTTTGCTATAATGTCGGGCTATCCTTTGCCGGTATGCACGAGCATGATCCATGGCAAGGAGTCGCCTCTCATCTAGCAAATCTAGTTCGGCCATCCTAGCATGCTGAGGCGTCTCTAAGGGGAGGTCGAGTGCAATGGATGTATGAAATGAATGCAGTTGAGTATGAATGGAAAGAATGGCGTTTGTGCCACACACCAATTCGAATGGTGTGGCATTCGTGGGAGATCGGATGGAAGTCCTATAAGCCCATAAGGCTTCATCCAGCTTCTCGTGCCACGTCCTACCCTTCTCTAAGGTTTTCTCAATTATGCTAATGAGAGTCTTGTTTGTGGCTTCGGCTTGGCCGTTGCCTTGAGGGTAGTAGGGCAAGGAGAAGTGGTGAGTTATGCCATACGTGTTGCACAACTTAACCATCCGCTCGTTCTTGAATGGGGTACCATTGTCAGACACAACGTCTCGTGGAACCCCAAATCGAGCCAAGATATTCCTCCGGATGAAAGCCACCACATGTTGCCCCAGCACGTTGGTTAGGGATATGGCTTCCACCCACTTGGAGAAATACTCCGTGGCTGCTAAAATAAATTGATGCCCATTCGAGGCCTTTGGAAATATTGGGCCTACGATGTCAAACGCTGACATGGTGAATGGCCAGGGGCTGACCACGGAATGCAATGCAGATGATGGGATATGAATGGCGTGCCCATGCACTTGACATGGATGACACTTCCTAACATGATCGTGGCAATCCTTCTTCAGTGTGGACCAAAAATAGCCCCCTCTAAGTATTTTCATTGCCATCATGTTAGCATTAACATGACCTCCACATTCTCCATCGTGGAATTCATGCATCACTATCCTAGCCTCCTCTAGGTCGATACACCTAAGCAGAATGCCGGTAAAACTCTTTTTGTATAAAACCCCACCCAGAATGGTGTATCGAGTCGAAATCTTACAAATGAATGCCTTATCTTTGGATGTGGTATCCTCGGCGAATCCCCCATTTTCTAGAAATTGTTTTATGTCATAAAATCAGGGTTTTTCAATAGACTCTGGGTTATTTTGGCAAATGTCCAAGTCGTGTGTGGATGGGTGGGGCGCATGCCATATTTCCAAAGATCTGGTCCCTGAAATGGGATCGACCTTCAGGGCTGAACCCAAGGAGGAGAGGGCATCGGCGATGCCATTGTCCTCTCTTCCTACGTGTGTGAGTTTACACGATTGGAAGGATTGAACCAATCGAGTGGCCAACTCGTGATATGGAAGTAGTTTTTCATTACGTACTTGCCAAATTTTCAAAACCTGGTTTATGACAAGGAGCGAATCTCCAAAGACCTCGATGCATGATGCCCCTAGAGTTTTCGAAATCCTTAAGCCTTGTATGAGTGCTTCATACTCAGCTACGTTGTTGGAACATTCGAAATCTAAGTGGACTGCTATGGGAATCTCGCCCTTTTCAGGGGAGATTAGGATAACCCCAGCTCCAGCCCCTCGTTGGTTTCATGCCCCATCGAAGTGCATCTTCCACACTTGGTTTTCGAAAGAATTTGCCAAAATGTGGTTTTGAAAATGGTTTTGGAATATGCCTTCATCAGGCATTTCAACAAGTGTGGGATATGCGTCCTCTATGGGGAATTCAGCCACGTAATCTGCTAGGGCTTGCCCCTTAATGGAGATCTGGTTTTGTAAGTGCTTGATTGGATTAAGCTTGAACACTATCCAGATCTCATGATCTAGGAAATAGTGTATGAATTTCTGGCAGGCCCAGACTAGGGCCAAGCACGTCTTCTCCATGGCTTGATAATTTCGTTCATAAGCCAAGAGGGTTTTCAAAATGCAGTAGATGGCATACTCCTTATGGGTGTTATCCTCGTATTGAGCTAACAGGGCTCCTAAAGCATTCGTATGCACGGAGATGTATAGTAAAAGCGGTTTCCTTGCTTTGGAGGGTTCAAAACGGGGGGATTAACCAGGTATGCCTTCAGTCTCTCGAAGGACTTCTGGCATTCGTCATCCCATAAGAATTTCGTGCCCTTTCTCAACAGTTTGTTGAAGGGTTCGCATCTAGTCGCCAGATTCGATATGAATCGGCGAACGGATTATAAACGACCTTGGAGGCTACGGATTTGGGTGAGATTTGAGGGTGGAGTCATGTCTATGATGGCTCGACACTTAGAGGGGTCGACTTCTATTCCCCTTTGGCTTACCATAAAGCCTAGAAGCTTCCCTGATTCTACCCTGAATACACATTTTTGAGGGTTTACCTTTACTTTGTAAAGCCTAAGCCTTTCGAAAATCTTTTGCAAACATTCGATATGAGTGCATCGGGTTTTGGATTTTGCCAAGAGATCATCTACATACACTTCTACGAGCTCATGAATTTGATCATGGAAGATCGTGGTCATGGCTCGTTGGTATGTTGCGCCGGCATTTTTCAAACCAAAGGGCATGACTGTATAGCAGTACGTGCCCCATGGGGTTGTGAAGGCGGTCTTACCCTGATCTCGTGGACTTAGTTTAATTTGATTATAGCCTGAATAGCCATCCATAAACGAAAACATTTCATGATTTGCAGTACTATCGACTATCAAATCTATGTTTGGTAAAGGATAATTATCCTTTGGAGTGGCTTTATTCAGGTTTCTGAAATCGATGCATATTCGAATTTTCCCATTGGTTTTTCGAACTACAATGATATTTGACAACCAATTAGAGTACGCAATGGGTTTTATAAATCCGGCTTTTAGCAGATCTTCTAAACCCTCTTTGACTTGCGTGTGTACATTCGGGTGTATTTTCCTAAGCTTCTGCTTTATGGGTTTTACACTTGCGTCTAAGGGAAGACGATGCTCGATAATGTTGGGATCTATGCCCGGCATGTCTTCATACGTCCATGCAAACACATCTAAATAGGTTTGTAGAAATGCAATAAATGTTAACCTTTTAGTTTCATGCAAGCATGCGCCTATTTTGATGGTTTTTGGATTGGAATTATCCCCAAGGTTTACATCTATGAAATCTCCTCCTACTGATTGGGAAGGTCTTTCAAAATCGAGAATTTTATGAAATTCTAGGAGCTCAGAAGTGGGATCTTCCTTGAGGGGATCCACTTCCGGGCTTTGATCATTCTCGTGGGCTATAGACCCGAGGGAATTTGATGCATGGTTTTCAAAAAGACCTGGTTTTGTACTTGGATTTTCAAGTGATTTCGAAATTTTTGGTCTGGCTATGCAGACGACGTTTCTTTCGAAATCCTTTTCTTTTGCCAAAGTCCTACCAGGAGCAGCTATGTACAAAATCTTTTTGGTATTTTCCAAATTTTCGATTTTTTTTTTTGGGTTTTTGTAAAACAAGAACCTTGGGAACTATACAAAGCACTCTTTTTTCGAGTTTTTGTTTTTCCATTGTTTTTGGTTTTTCTTGTTTTTTTGATTTTTTTTTATTTTAAGCTTTTCAAATGTTTTTGGTATTTTTATAAAAGGGATCTTCCGTCATACCTACAAAGGGAAAACACTACGGGTTAGACTCGGAATAAGAGATCTAAATCGTAGGTCTCTTCTAAGACAGGTTCCGGGGCACCCTTGACCCAGGGGGTGGCTCCGGCAGTATTCGGGGAGTATAGCCGATCCCATATCGGCTTGGATTGGCCCTAGGAAGGATGGGCTCTAGGAGACCCTAGTTCTGTGCCCCTAGACTTTTGTAGGGCATATAGCCCATGTTCAACAACATGTTCCACGACTTTCTATTTTTTGAAAAGGTTTGGTATAAGTCGTGGTCCTGGAACATGCTGTCGTCCATATTATGCTCATATGGCCTCTTGTCCAGGGGCTTTGGAAATAGGGAACGCTTGGGTTTTTCTAGGAGGGTTAAGATCGGGAGGGGGCCTACTTTGGGCGGCCCCTTCATACATACAACCTTCCTAGGGTTGTTTAACACGAGCCGAGGTGGCTCAACCATAATTTGCCCCAAGTTAGCCTCATGGGCCTAGGAGCTCGATAAACAATGGGAGTTACTGACCCCCTGAAGCTGTGGGTGACTCTCACCTAGGATCACTACGACCTGGTCCCTAAAAGGGATCTTGACACACCTGTGGAAGGTGGATGGCACAGCGCACAAGCTGTGTATCCAGGGCCTTCACAGCAACAGGTTATAATGGGGGTGGATGTCCAAGACATGAAACACCCCCGTGTGTTCGATCCCTCCCGTTTCCATTGGGAGTTCGATGGATCCTAAAGGTCTAAACGCATTCCCAACATATCCAGTGATAACGATGGGGCTTGGGTTCACTGAAGCCAAGGTGACTCTGATTTTATACGCCACATGAAGTGGATGGATGTTGAGCCCTCCTCCACCATCGACTAGGCACCTGTCCAGAGAGTGGTTATTCAGAACCACCTCGATATGTAGGGCCTGGTTGTGGGATTCGTAGGGCCTATCTACATCATCTTCAGAGAAAGTGATGGGCGATTTTGCTCTTAATAAAGCCACTTGGGCAGACAAGGATTCCAAACTTATGTTCGAATCAACCTTGGCCCTTTCTAGAATTTTCTCTAATACAAGTCTATGC
Source organism: Brasenia schreberi (assembly GCA_036023115.1). Lineage (NCBI taxonomy): Eukaryota > Viridiplantae > Streptophyta > Magnoliopsida > Nymphaeales > Cabombaceae > Brasenia > Brasenia schreberi. Next base: position 3,953,875 of record JAYKKT010000079.1, read on the forward strand.
CTAGGCGAGGTTTGTATAAGCTCTAAGATAGACATGTGAATAGGAATCTTTGAAAGGTGGTTTTCGAAGTCATAAGGATTTAGGATGACTTTGTCCTTATCTGCTTTTGGCAGAACACTAGGGATACATGCTTTTGAGGAGCCAGGCACACTGACCACCTTTTGAGCACCTTGAAGGTGTGGGGGTTGATAGATCCTTCCAGATCTAGTCACTTCCCCCACGACCAGCCTAGGGTTCGCGCTAAATTTGGCTCTAAGGATGAGCTGAGGAGAACCTTGGAGTTTAAAAACTGGTTTTGCCGGGGATTCCACCTTTGGTGGTCCCCGAATGACGACTTGGGCAGGCTTCTTGTATAATACAAGAGTGGGCGCAGAAGTGGGTCGACCAGGCTCTGGTTTTTGCGCTAGTTCCTTGGAAATGGTGAGGGTACATACCTCCTTTCCTTTCTCACTGCCACTGGCGTGTTTGGGAAAGGGTTCTTTGAAGATAGCTTGAGGTGGCTCAGGTTTTGCAGTGACCTGGAGCCGGCCTTCTGCTATCAAGTTCTCAATTTTATTTAAAAGGGAAAAACAACGTTTAGTATCATGGCCTTTGAGCCGATGATACTTACAAAATCGGTTTAAATACCCCCCTTGGAAGTGACTCCTTCGGGGATTTTGGGGAGTTCTATCATGCCTTGGGCAAGTAGGAGGTCTAAGACCTCCGACACAGGTTGCCCTAGTGGTGTATACTCCCGTTTTTCAACCGGTTTTTGAAAGGTTCGCTCCCTTTTATTTTCTAATTTTTCAAAATTTTTGGAAGTGCCTGCCATGCCTGGATCCACCCGAACATTGGCGATTTTATGGGGCTTTGCCCCTTTGTCCATCGTGGGTAGCCCGTATGTGATGGGCTTTTCCAAGCGGGTTTTAGAAATGGCACTTCCTTTCCACAAGTGATCGTATGTCCCTTTTCGCAAGTTGGTTTCGAAAAGGGATGCCTTTTTGATCAACTAATGGAAAGTTGAGATCTCATGGAGCGAGAGAAGGGTTTTTAACTCGCTTTTAAAGTTATCCAGGATGAGCATGACTATGCATCCTTCGGATATGGTTTCTCGCACTTGGCCCAAAAGTGACCTCCATCTTATAATGAAGGCATGTACGTCTTCGTTCATGCCTTGCTTTGTATCTCTTAAGGTATTCAGGGTTGGCGTGACTTCTACGTTGTGTGCAAATCTTTACATGAAGCAGTTCGCTAACTCTTCAAAAGTAGCGAACTGGCTTAAGTCATAGGAAGCCAGCCATTTGGCAGCTATGCCTTTAAGGGATAAAGGGAACCAATACACCCATTTCATCGAGTCCTTTTTCTTCTTATGGGCTCGACGCGAGAAAAGCTGCAAGTGAGACCTAGGGTCTCCCATGCCATCATACCGATGGAAGTTCGGTATTTCATCATCACTATCTGTTTTGTAATCCATAGGAAGGAAATCAGAAAGGGCGTAGCTTCTTTTCTCTTTGTTTTGCCCTTTCAACAGCTGCTGTAGGGCTTTACGGTCCTTTTGTGTGAAGGACTCGTGGTATTGGTTGCCTTCCATTACGGAGGCCTCTTTGTGCTTGCGAGGTTTTTCAGATTTTTTCTTGGGCCTTTGTTCACCGTTTGATGAACACGAATCGCCTACTTCAGCCTCTTGGCTGAGAGCATCGATTTTGGCCTCAAACTCCCTTCTCAAGTCCTCGATTTCATCTAGTTTTATTTTGTTTTTGAAAATCCTCCTAGAGTGAGAACTTGATGCGCATGAGCCTTGGCTCGACACTTCACTTGGATTGGATTTTGACATGCTTTTCAAGCTTTTTCAAAATTTCCTAAGTACAAGCAAAGAAAACAAGTTAAAACACACCTTTTAACAAAATTTTTGCAAACTCCTAAAAACTCAATTTTTGAAAGGCTCACGTCCCACCGGGCGTGCCAATCTCTGTAGACGCGCGAAAAAAATCCCTGCCTCTTGCCTTTTTAGGGCTTGGAGCGGATCCTCTCGTGTGTCTAAGGCCTATTTATATAAATAGTGCGTGCCAGCTAGCTTACCTAAGCTAGCGAAGATATGTTTTAAACTGACTTCTAATCGTGGCGACTGTGAGCAAGTGAGCTCTTGTCATCGCAGACCTTCTTGCACCGATGCACAAGGGTCAGTCTGTACACTTTGAAAAATCAAGTTTTTGGGTATAGAAAGCCTACGAAGCGGTTCAAGGTGTCTATTTTGGGTCTTTTAGATATGATTGCAGATTTTAGGTTACGTGGATTTGCACGTGCCTAAGTCTTTCCTTTTTATCCCTTGATGGGCCTCCTAAGTGTGTGTTATGAACACTCCACTACATGGGCGAATTTGAGCGGGAATACGGGGCTTGCTTCGATGCAATATGCGTCCTACCTCGTGGTATGGCGTAGATGCAATGCAAACTCACGCTACTCCAAAGGGAAAACCCGAATGTAAAGACAATGCCGAAGGGAAATAACCGAAGGGAAATGACCGAAGGGAAATAACCGAAGGGAAATGACTTGTAATGTAAAATGCCGAAGGGAGATATGTATATATGGTATGTATATGGGCCCTTACTCGGGCCTTGCAAATAAGAGCAAAGGCTCAATGTGGGTGCATGCTTGAATTGAAAGACTTACACACACGACATGAAATGAAAGCCCAAATAGTATAACACGGTGTAAACACCCCGAAATCCCACGAATTTCTTAAACAAACCTGGTTTTGTACAAGCAGCCCCAAAGGGCCATTTTGAGTCTGGAAACCCAGGAGCCTTCCAGACAGCCCTGTATATATGTTTTAAACTTTGTATTTCAAAAATATATAATATGGCTTTTAAAAACCCTTTTAAAAACATGTTTTGAAACCCCAAAGCAGCTTGGCCTAATCAAGACAGGACTAGCAAAGTCAAAGAGAGCCCGGAACTGGAGCACATGTCGAGCCCGGCACAGCAACTCTTGTATCAAATTCACACCCCCAGGATCTCGAACGTCCAAGACCCTGTTATTATCAAAATGTCATTTGAAGTCATCTCCGGAAGGCAGAAACAGAGGCGGAAGATCATGTTGGCGAAGACCCAACGCAGACGGAGCACTAACGCTGTCAGGCCCCGCACAAACCGTTCGTTTCGAACCCAGCTCGAAGGAGTCAGAGTTCAGTTTGGATCAGATTTGGACCATATATATCCAGATCCCAATCCAAACCCATGCATGGACTTGGATTTAGATTTGGATTCAAAAATCCAATCCAATATCCATATCCATGGCCCACATCACCTTCTCATAAATGGAGGTGGGGCCCACTTGAATTTCACGTGGGATCATGGGCATGAGAGAGAGTGGGGGTGGATAAGATCAAGTGTGTTGTAATTAAGCTTGACTTGTGTGTCATGTTTGGGGTTAATCATGTGGGTTAGCCTAATTGAGTGGGTTTAAGCTTGTAATTAGCCAAAACCTAACCTAGGCTGCACCAACATGATGTGGTTAAGGTCTATGGGCCATGCAAAGGGAGCTCCTTCACCTAAACCTAACCCAAAATACCTAATCCTAGCCTTCCACCCTAATCCGCCCCTAATATGAGCCTAATCACCTAACCCACTTCCCTAATCCCGGCCTAATCCCAACCTAATCACCTAACCCACTTCCCTAATCCTTCCCTAAACCTAGGTTAATTTCCCTAAACCTAGCCTAATCCTAGTCTAATCACCTAACCTAGCTCACTAAACCTCACCCTAGAACCCAACCACCTAACCAAACCCTAAACCCCTAAACCACCCCTAGCCCACAATCTACCCAAACCACTAGTATTTAAAATATCTGGCCCTACCCTTTCCAGCCCACCTTATCTTCATACCACCCTACCTAAACCACCTAACCACTACCCCAAACCCATCCCTAACCGACCTACCCATCCCTATATAACCCCCCCCATTGGGGGCGGTTTTCCTATCTAGAGGCCTTCCCCAAGCCCAGCTGGGTCCTCTCTTCCTCCACTTCCCCAAGCTCCACCTGCTCCACATCCCACCACCACCAGCACCACCACCGCCACCACCATTCCAGCCGAAGCCCCCTCCATCGTCATCCTCTTCACCCGACCGAACCAGCCGAGCCCCCACATCCGGCTGCTCCTCAACCACCCGCCGCCTCTTCATCCGGTTAGTACCCCACACTCTACCTAGCTCCTTCTCCACTCTCTCTCCACTCCCAGCCACCCACCACACCACCACCTTACCCTAATATCAGCCACTTGCCGCCACCACTCCCACTCGGCCAAGCCTTAGTCACCCTAACTACCCGCCACTACCTAACCACCCTAGCTACACCCGGCCACCCTATTCGACTTCCTAAGACCTGCCCATAGCACTCCCTTACACCCACTACCCCCACTACCACCTAGCTAGCTTCCTTCCCATACTCCACCCATAGCTATCCTAGCAGCCCGCCACCACCATATTCCCCTAGTCGGCCACTCCAACCGACTATCCCTTCCATTCGGCCAACCACCTCTTTTCCCCTAGGTGTCCCATTCGATCTTGCCTTAGGCTCCCCTTAGGGCCATACTCCCTAACACTATATCCTCTCCTAGTGACCCTATATACTCACCTTGCCCAGCCCCTTTTATCCCCCACATCAAGGCAACACCCTTGCTTGCAGCCGGCCACCTTCAAAGCACCCGGCCAGCACCCCTTTGTCGCTCAGCCTCGCGGAGCTCCCGTTTGCAGCCCAAGGCGAAGGCCAAGCCCACGCTCAAGCAAGGCCTCTACGGACCAGCTACTAGTAAGTGCCTAACTCGGTCTTTAGTTGTATACTTGCTTGAGATTCAATTCAATACGGGGTTGTAATAACGGAGCATAGTCTCCCCCTGCTTGTAATAACGTGGCTTGGCACACCCACACACGTGCACTCTCTTAGTTGTGCACGATTTTGAACACACACGGGCCTAATCAGCCCCTAATACATAAGTATATACATATACTTTCATTTTTGAAGGGTTTTGCTTAAGTTGGGTGCGTTGTCTTTCAATTCAAGCACTCACACACATTGAGCTTTCGCTCTTATTTGAAAGACCCAAGTAAGGGCCGACCTATACTATTTGGGTTTTATTTCATGTCGTGTGTGTAAGTCTTTCAATTCAAGCACTCTCACACACATTGAGCCTTCGCTCTTACTCCAGAGACCTTAGTAAAGGCCTTATTGCAGTTATATTTGGGTTTCATTTATGTCGTGTGCGTAGTACTTCAATTCAAGCACTCACACACATTGAGCTTTCGCTCTTATTCCCAAGACCTTAGTTAAGGCCATACTGCAATTTATATTTGGGTTTAATTTCATGTCGTGTGTGTAAGTCTTTTCAATTCAAGCACGCACCCACATTGAGCCTTCACTCTTATTTGCAAGACCCGAGTAAGGGCTCATATACCTACTCTATATACATATCTCCCTTCGGCACTTACTTTACAAGTCATTTCCCTTCGATTATTTCCCTTCGGTTATTTCCCTTCGGTATTGTCTTTACATTCGGGTTTTCCCTTTGGAGTAGCGTGAGTTTGCATTGCATCAACGCCATACCACGAGGTAGGACGCATATTGCATCAAAGCAAGCCCCGCTCGAATTCGCCCATGTAGTGGAGTGTTCATAACACACAAACTAGGTGGCCCGAAAAGGGATAAAAGGAAAGACTTAGGCACGTGCAAATCCACGTGATCTAAAATATGCAATCGCATCTAAAAGACCCGAATTAGACACCTCGAACCGCTTCGTAGGCTTTCTCTCCCAAAAACTCGATTTTTGCAAAGCGTACATACTGACCCTTGCGCATCGGTGCAAGAAGGTCTGCGACGACAAGAGCTCACTTGCTCACAGTCGCCACGATTAGAAGTCAGTGTTAAATATATCTTCGCTAGCTTAGGTAAGCTAGCTGGCATGCCCTATTTGCATAAATAAGGCCTTAGACGCACGAGAGGATCCGCTCCGAGCCCTGAAAAAGGAGAGAGGCGAGGATTTTTCGCGTGTCTACACACGGCCCTTACTTGGGTCTTTCAAATATGAGCGAAGGCTCAATGTGTGTGAGTGCTTGAATTGAAGGACTTACACACACGACATGAAATGAAAGCCCAAATAGTATAACACGGCCCTTACTTGGGTCTTTCAAATAAGAGCGAAGGCTCAATGTGGGTGTGTGCTTGAATTGAAAGACTTACACACACGACATGAAATTAAACCCAAATATAACTTGCAGTATGGCCTTGATTAAGGTCTTGGGAATAAGAGCGAAAGCTCAATGTGTGTGAGTGCTTGAATTGAAGTACTATGCACACAACATGAAATTAAACCCAAATAGTATAACACAACCCTTACTTAGGTCTTTCGAATAAAAGCGAAGGCTCAATGTGTGTGAGTGCTTGAATTGAAAGACTTACACACACGACTTGAAATGAAAGCCCAAATAGTATAACACGGCCCTTACTTGGGTCTTTCAAATAAGAGCGAAGGCTCAATGTGTGTGAGTGCTTGAATTGAAAGACAACGCACCCAACTTAAGCAAAACCCTACGAAAATTAAAGTACATATATATATTTATGTATTAGGGGCTGATTAGGCCCGTGTGTGTTCAAAATCGTGCACAACTAAGAGAGTGCACGTGTGTGGGTGTGCCAAGCCACGTTATTACAAGCGGGGGGAGACTATGCTCCGTTATTACAACCCCGTATCGAATTGAATCTTAAGCAAGTATACAACTAAGGACCGAGTTAGGCACTTACTATTAGCTGGTCTGAAGATGCCTTGCTTGAGCATGGGCTTGGCCTTCGCCTTGGGCTGCAAGCGGGAGCTCCTCGAAGTTGAACGGCAAGGGGAGGTGCTGGCCGGATGTCTTGGGGGCGCGGGGAGGGCGCCTTAAAGGTGGCCGGCTGCTAGCAAGGGTGCTGCCTTGATGTGTTGGGCTAAAGGGCCTAAGTAAGGTCACTAGGGAGGGTGTAGTGTTAGGGAGTATGGCACCAAGGGGGAGTCTAAGGGAAGGTCTAATGGAGTGTCTAGGGGAAGGAGGTGGCTGGCCGAACGAAGGGGTGACAGTCGGTTGGAGTGGCCGACTAAGGGGACTTAGTGGCAACGGGCTGCTAGGGTGGCTAGGAGTGGTGGAAGGGAAGGGAACTAGCTAGGAGATGGGGTAAGGTAGTGGCAGGTGTGGTGAGTTAGAGTGGACAGAGCTTAGGGGGTTCAATGGGATGGCCGGGTATAGTGAGGGTGTTTAGGTAGTGGCAGGTATTTAGGGTGGTTATGGCCTGGCCGAGTGGGAATGTATAAACATCCCGAAATCCCATGAATTTCTCAAAATCCATCTGGTTTTGTAAAAGCAGCCCCAAAGGGCTATTTTGTGTCTGGAAACCCAGGAGCCTTCCACACAACCCTATACATATGTTTTGAACTCTGTATTTCAAAAATATACAACATGACTTTAAAAACCTTTTAAAACGCGTTTTTGAAACCCCGAAGCAGCTTGGCCTAATCCAGACAGGACCAGGAAAGCTAAGAAGAGCCCGGAACCGGAGCACATGTCGAGCCCGGCACAACAATTCTCGTATCAAATCCACACCCCCAAGATCTCGAACGTCCAAGACCCCATTATCATCAAAACATCATTTGAAGTCATCTCTGGAAGGCGAAAATAGAGGCGGACGATCATGTTGGCGAAGACCCAACGAAGACGGAGTACTGATGCTGTCAGGCCCCGCACAAACCGTTCGTTTCGAACACAGCTCGAAGGAGTCAGAGTTCAGTTTGGATCGGATCTGGACCATATATATCCAAATCCCAATCCAAACCCATGTATGGACTTGGATTTGGATTCAAAAATCCAATCCAATATCCATATCATGGCCCACATCACCTTCTCATAAATGGAGGTGGGGCCCACTTGAATTTCACATGGGATTATGGCCATGAGAGAGAGTGGGGGTGGATAAGATTAAGTGTGTGTTGTAATTAAGCTTGACTTGTGTGTCAAGTTTGGGGTTAATCGTGTGGGTTAGCCTGATTAAGTGGGTTTAAGCTTGTAATTAGCCAAAACCTAACCTAGGGCTGCACCAACATGATGTGATTAGGGTTTATGGGTCATGCAAAGGGAGCTCCTTCACCTAATCCTAACTAAAAACACCTAATCCTAGCCTTCTACCCTAATCTTGTCCTAATTTGAGCCTAATCACCTAACCCACTTCCCTAATCCCGGCCTAATCCCAACCTAATCACCTAACCCACTTCTCTTAATCCTTTCCTAAACCTAGGTTAATTTCCCTAAACCTAGCCTAATCCTAGCCTAATCACCTAACCTACCTCACTAAACCTCACCCTAAAACCAACCCACCTAGCTAAACCCTAAACCTCTAAACCACCACCAACACACAACCTACCCAAACCCCTTGTATTTAAAATATCTGGCCCTACCCTTTCCAGCCCACCTTATCACCACACCACCGTACCTAAACCACCTAACCACTACCCCAAAACCAGCCCCAACCGACCTAGCCCAGCCCTATATAAACCCCCCCCCCTAAGGGGTGGGTTTTTCCCATCTTGAATCTCCAAGCCTCCACTCTCCAGCCCAACCGACTCCAACCTTACTCCACCTGCCCCACAGCCAGCCACCACCTGCGACACTACCTCCCAGCCGAGCACCACCACCACCACCACCACTCCAACTGAGGTCCACATTGCCATCCTCTTAATCCGACCGAACCTCATCCTGCGCATCCTCTTCACCCGGCTGCTCCCCTTCCATCCGCCACCACCTCCCATCATCCGGTTAGTATCCTCCACCTTACTCCTTCTCCACTCCCTCTCCACTCTCAGCCACCTAACCCACTACCATATCACCCTAACACCAGCCATTCCACTTGCCGCCACCATTCCCACTCGGCCAGGCCATAACCATCCTAACTACCCGCCACTACCTAACCACCCTAACTACACCCGGCCACCCCATCCAACTCCCTAAGATCTGCCCCTATCATCTCACCACAACCACCACTACCTTACCCCATATCCTAGTTAGTTCCCCTCCTGTCCACCATAGCCTAGACACCCTAGCAGCCCGCCACCACCAAGTTCCCCTAGTCGGCCACTCCAACCGACTGTCACCTCTTCATTCGGCCAGCCACCCGCCAACCTTAGGTGCTCCATTAGACCTTCCCTTAGGTTCCCCCTTTGCACAACCTACCTTAACACTAATCCCTACCCTAGTGACCTTCCTTAGCCACATTAGCCCAATACATGAAGGCGGCACCCTTGCTAGCAGCCGGCCACCTTCAAGGCGCCCTTCCCGCGCGCCCAAAGCACCCGGCCAACCACCCCTTGCCGTTCAATTTCGAGGAGCTCCCGCTTGCAGCCCAAGGCGAAGGCCAAGCCCACGCTCAAGCAAGACATCTTCAGACCAGCTATTAGTAAGTGCCTAACTCGGTCCTTAGTTGTATACTTGCTTAAGATTCAATTTGATACAGGGTTGTAATAACGGAGCATAGTCTCCCCCCGCTTGTAATAACGTGGCTTGGCACACCCACACACGTGCACTCTCTTAGTTGTGCATGATTTTGAACACACACGGGCCTAATCAGCCCCTAATACATAAATATATATATATATATACTTTAATTTTCGTAGGGTTTTGCTTAAGTTGGGTGTGTAGTCTTTCAATTCCAGCACTCACACACATTGAGCCTTCGCTCTTATTTGAAAGACCCAAGTAAGGGTCGTGTTATACTATTTGGGCTTTCATTTCATGTCGTGTGTGTAACTCTTTCAATTCAAGCACTCACACACATTGAGCCTTCGCTCTCACTTGAAAGACCCAAGTAAGGGCCGAGCTATACTATTTGGGTTTAATTTCAAGTTGTGTGCGTAGTACTTCAATTCAAGCACTCACACACATTGAGCCCCAAGACCTTAGTTAAGGCCATACTGCAATTTATATTTGGGTTTTATTTCATGTCGTGTGTGTAAGTCTTTCAATTCAAGCACGCACCCACATTGAGCCTTCGCTCTTATTTGCAAGACCCAAGTAAGGGCACGTATATACCCTATATACATATCTCCCTTCGGCATTTACATTACAAGTCATTTCCCTTCGGTTATTTTCCTTCGGTTATTTCCCTTCGATATTGTCTTTACATTCGGGTTTTCCCTTTGGAGTAGCATGAGTTTGCATTGCATCTATGCCATACCACGAGGTAGGATGCATATTGCATCGAAGCAAGCCCCGTATTCCCGCTCAAATTTGCCCATGTAGTGGAGTGTTCATAACACACAAACTACGTGGCCCCTAAAGGGATAAAAGGAAAGACTTAGGCACGTGCAAATCCACGTGATCTAAAATCTGTAATCGTATCTAAAAGACCCCAATTAAACACCTCGAACCGCTTCGTAGGCTTTCTATCCCAAAAACTCGATTTTTCAAAGCGTAGAGACTGACCCTTGCGCATCTGTGCAAGAAGGTCTGTGACGACAAGAGCTCACTTGCTCACAGTCGCCACGATTAGAAGTCAGTTTAAAATATATCTTCGCTAGCTTAGGTAAGCTAGCTGGCACGCCCTGTTTATATAAATAGGCCTTAGACACACGAGTGAATCCACTCCAAGCCTGAAAAGGCGAGAGGCGGGGATTTTTCGCTGCGTCTACAGAGATTGGCACGCCCGGTGGGACGTGAGCCTTTCAAAAATCGATTTTTAAGTTAGAAGTTTGGGAAAATTTTGTTAAAAAGGTGTCGTTTTAACTTGTTTTCTTTACTTGTATTTAGGAAATTTTGGAAAAACTTGAAAAGCATGTGAAAATCCAATCCAAGTGAAGTGTCGAGCCAAGGCTCATGCGCATCAAGTTCTCACTCTAGGAGGATTTTCAAAAACAAAATAAAACTAGATGAAATCGAGGACCTGAGAAGAGAGTTTGAGGCCAAAATCGATGCTCTCAACCAAAAGGCTGAAGTAGGAGATTCGTGTTCATCAAACGGTGAACAAAGGCTTAAGAAAAAATCTGAAAAACCTCGAAAGCACAAAGAGGCCTCCGTAATGGAAGGCAACCAATACCACGAGTCCTTCACACAAAAGGACCGTAAAGCCCTACAGCAGTTGCTGAAAGGGCAAAACAAAGAGAAAAGAAGCTACGCCCTGTCTGATTTCCTTCCTATGGATTACGAAATAGACAGTGATGATGAAATACCGAACTTCCATCGGTATGATGGCATGGGAGACCCTAGGTCTCACTTGCAGCTTTTTTCGCGTCGAGCCCATGAGAAGAAAAAGGACTCGATGAAATGGGTGTATTCGTTCCCTTTATCCCTTAAAGGCACAGCTGCCAAATGGCTGGCTTCCTACGACTTAAGCCAGTTCGCTACTTTTGAAGAGTTAGCGAATTACTTCATGCAAAGATTTGCACACAACGTAGAAGTCACGCCGACTCTGAATACCTTAAGGGATACAAAGCAAGGCATGAACAAAGACGTACATGCCTTCATTATAAGATGGAGGTCACTTTTGGGCCAAGTGCGAGAGCCCATATCCGAAGGATGCGCAGTCATGCTCATCCTGGATAACTTTAAAAGCGAGTTAAAAACCCTTCTCTCGCTCCATGAGATCTCAACTTTCCATAAGTTGATCAAAAAGGCCTCCCTTTTCGAAACCAACTTGCGAAAAGGGACATACGATCACTTGTGGAAAGGAAGTGCCGTTTCAAAAACCCGCTTGGAAAAGCCCATCACATACAGGCTACCCACGATGGACAAAGGGGCAAAGCCCCATAAAATCACCAATGTCCGGGTGGATCCAAGCGTAGCAGGCACTTCCAAAAATTTTGAAAAATTAGAAAATAAAAGGGAGCAAACCTTTCAAAAACCGGTTGAAAAACGGGAGTACACTCCGTTGGGGCAACCTGTGTCGGAGGTCCTAGACCTCCTACTTACTCAGGGCATGATAGAACTCCTTGAAATCCCCGAAGGAGTCACTTCCAAAGGGGGGTATTTAAACCGATTTTGTAAGTATCATCGGCTCAAAGGCCATGATACCAAACGTTGCTTCTCCCTTTTAAATAAAATTGAGAACTTGATAGCGGAGGGCTGGCTCCAGGTCACCGCGGAAGGGCTGGCAACTAGATGCGAACCCTTCAACAAACTGTTGAGGAAGGGCACGAAATTCTTATGGGATGACGAATGCCAGAAGTCCTTTGAGAGACTGAAGGCATACTTGGTTAATCCCCCCGTTTTGAACCCTCCAAAGCAAGGAAAACCGCTTTTACTTTATATTTCCGTGCATGAGAATGCTTTAGGAGCCCTGTTGGCTCAATACGAGGATGACACCCATAAGGAGTATGCCATCTACTACATTTCGAAAACTCTCTTGGCTTATGAACGAAATTACCAAGCCATGGAGAAGACGTGCTTGGCACGTCTGGGCCTGCCAAAAATTCAGACACTATTTCCTAGATCATGAGATCTGGATAGTGTCCAAGCTTGATCCAATCAAGCACTTGTTCGAAGAACCCATTCTCACGGGTAGATTGGGAAAATGGCAACTCCTTCTAATGGAGTATGATCTGAAATACCATCACCAGATCTCCATTAAGGGGCAAGCCCTAGCAGACTACGTGGCTGAGTTCCCCTTAGAGGACACATATCCCACACTTATTCAAATGCCTGATGAAGGCATATTGCAAAACCATTTTCAAAACCACATTTTGGCAAATTCTTTCGAAAACCAAGTGTGGAAGATGCACTTCGATGGGGCACGAAACCAACGAGGGGCTGGTGCTGGGGTCATCCTAATCTCCCCTGAAAAGGGAGATATTCCCAAGTCCGCTTAGATTTCGAATGTTCCAACAACGTAGCTGAGTATGAAGCACTCATACAAGGCTTAAGAATTTCGAAAACTCTAGGGGCATCATGCATCGAGGTCTTTGGAGATTCGCTCCTTGTCATAAACCAAGTTTTGAAAATTTAGCAAGTACGTAATAAGAAGCTACTTCCATATCACGAGTTGGCCACTCGATTGGTCCAGTCCTTCCAATCGTGTAAACTCACACACGTAGGAAGAGAGGACAATGGCATCGCCGATGCCCTCTCCTCCTTGGGTTCAACCCTAAAGGTCGATCCCATTTCAGGGATCCGGTCTTTAGAAATATGGCATGCGCCCAACCCATCCACACACGACTTGGATATTTGCCAAAATAACCTAGAGTCTATTGAAAAACCCTGGTTTTATGACATAAAACAATTTTTAGAAAATGGGGGATTCGTCGAGGATACCACATCCAGAGATAAGGCATTCGTCCGTAAAATTTCGACCCGATACACCATTCTGGGTGGGGTTTTATACAAAAAGACTTTTACCGGCATTCTGCTTAGGTGTATCGACCTAGAGGAGGCTAGGATAGTGATGCATGAATTCCATGATGGAGAATGTGGAGGTCATGTTAATGCCAACATGATGGCAATGAAAATACTTAGAGGGGGCTATTTTTGGTCCACCCTGAAAAGGGATTGCCACGATCATGTTAGGAAGTGTCATCCATGTCAAGTGCATGGGCACGCCATTCATATCCCATCATCTGCATTGCATTCCGTGGTCAGCCCCAGGCCATTCACCATGTGGGCGTTTGACATCGTAGGCCCAATATTTCCAAAAGCCTCGAATGGGCATCGATTTATTTTAGCAGCCACGGAGTTTTTCTCCAAGTGGGCGGAAGCCATTTCCCTAACCAATTTGATGGGGCAACATGTGGTGGCTTTCATTCGGAGGAATATCTTGGCTCGATTTGGGGTTCCACGAGACCTTGTGTCTGATAATGGCACCCCATTCAAGAACGAGCGGATGGTCAAGTTGTGCAACATGTATGGCATAACTCACCACTTCTCTTCGCCCTACTACCCTCAAGGCAACGGCCAAGCCGAAGCCACAAACAAGACTCTCATTATCATAATTGAGAAGACTTTAGAGAAGGGTAGGATGTGGCACGAGAAGCTGGATGAAGCCTTATGGGCTTATAGGACTTCCATCCGGACTCCCACGAATGCCACACCATTCGAATTGGTCTATGGCACAAACGCCATTCTTCCCATTCACACTCAACTGCATTCATTCCATACATCCATTGCACTCGACCTCCCCCTAGAGACGCTTCAACATGCTAGGATGGCCGAACTAGATTTGCTAGATGAGAGGCGACTCCTTGCCATGGATCATGCTTGTGCATACCGGCAAAGGATAGCCCGACATTATAGCAAACACATGAGACCTCGCCACTTCGAAGTGGGGGATCTGGTTTTGAAAATCATCCATTATCGTGGCCCACATCCACTCAGAAAGTGGTGCCCCAAGTGGGATGGACCCTATGTTGTACGAGCAACCACTACGAACAATTCGTATTGGTTGATCGATGTAGAAGGTAGGAATTTAGCAGATCCTATCAATATTCAATACTTAAAGAAGTATCATGTGTAGGATTTGGATTAAATTCCAATTTTCGAAAATTTTAGGGATAGCTGCCTTGAGACATGTGAATAAGGTGCAAAAGCAAAGTCGTGTGACCCTGAGTGAGAATTCACACTTGTGAAAGAGTGGAGTCTTCAAAATCGTGGTTACATTTCAAAATCCTTCTTCTTACAAAGAAAGGCCTAGTTCAATATAGCAAGATACTTGCAAGTAGTACGTGCTATTTCTAAATAGGCTGATTTGGAATGGATCGAGTGTAGGCTTGGGATAAGTCCTCCCCTCTTCTCTTCTACTTCCAAAAGGAAAATAAAGGCCCAAACAAAAGGGAATTTCCCAATCAAAGTATCTTTCCAAAAGAAAGAAACCAGAATTCAAAAGAAAATCGATTCTCTTGTGAAAAAGAGGGATTAAAGAAAAAATACTCCCAAAGGGAGACCCTCTATGAAAAAAAGAAAAAGAGGCCAAAAAGCTCAAAAAGAGCAGTTTTCCGCCTTCTATGCCTTAAACCACGGGACGCTTTAGAAGGGACCGTGGTATCTCTTTCCCATCCCTGGCTTATCCCAAGCTATAGCATGGTTCATTTTGAGGAATCCTAAAGTAAAAATAGGATTTACTTACTTGAATTTCATCTTGTTTGAGAATTCGGCGTTTCGAGTAAGGCATAGGAATTTGAAATATGCCTTGTTTTCGTATAAAACCTCCACTAGATAAGCGAGTGTTAAGACTCAAACAAGGGCAAGCACGAAGAGCTCGAGATCCTTGGGATCGAGACTCAAGACAGTTGTCTCTTTTGTAAATAAATTTTTGCAAATAAGTTTTTAAAAATCGAACATCGAACAGCATAGGATTTGCTCACTTGGAGCAGTAGGCCTTGTAAGTCTCTAGAGTTCGACCACATCTGGTCTCTGGGAGGTCGCCACTCTTGGCACCACACCCATGTCATGCATCTACATTCCACGCATGGCACTTGCATAAACATGATCCCATTTAGGACCAGATTCCATACATATCCCTTTGGCGTGATATCTCCTCCTACCAGAGTTTTTAAATTGAGATTTTGCTAAAAATTGGGACGATCCCATATTCTTCGTGGCTAGATCTAGGGAGATATTAAAAGGGGTGTTTGTCATCTTTGCCCTTATCCAAATCGATTTGGACAAGGCCAAAGAGGGGCATCTGTAAACACCCTAAAATCCCACGAATTTCTCAAATCCATCTGGTTTTGTAAAAGTAGCCCCAAAGGGCTATTTTGAGTCTGGAAACCTAGGAGCCTTCCAAACAACCCTGTACATATGTTTTGAACTCTGTATTTCAAAAATATACAACATGACTTTAAAAACCTTTTAAAACACGTTTTTGAAACCCCGAAGCAGCTTGGCCTAATCCAGACAGGACCAAGAAAGCTAAGAAGAGCTCGGAACCGGAGCACATGTCGAGCCTGGCACAACAACTGTCGTATCAAATCCACACCCCCAGGATCTCGAACGTCCAAGACCCTGTTATCATCAAAACATCATTTGAAGTCATCTCCGGAAGGCGAAAATAGAGGCGGACGATCATGTTGGCGAAGACCCAACGAAGACGGAGTACTAATGCTGTCAGGCCCCGCACAAACCGTTCATTTCGAATACAGCTCGAAGGAGTCAGAGTTCAGTTTGGATCGGATCTGGACCATATATATCCAGATCCCAATCCAAACCCATGTATGGACTTGGATTTGGATTTGGATTCAAAAATCCAATCCAATATCCATATCCATGGCCCACATCACCTTCTCATAAATGGAGGTGGGGCCCACTTGAAATTCTCATGGGATTATGGGCATGAGAGAGAGTGGGGGTGGATAAGATTAAGTGTGTGTTGTAATTAAGCTTGACTTGTGTGTCAAGTTTGGGGTTAATCGTGTGGGTTAGCCTGATTAAGTGGCTTTAAGCTTGTAATTAGCCAAAACCTAACCTAGGGATACACCAACATGATGTGATTAGGGTCTATGGGTCATGCAAAGGGAGCTCCTTCACCTAATCCTAACTAAAAACACCTAATCCTAGCCTTCTACCCTAATCTTGTCCTAATCTGAGCCTAATCACCTAACCCACTTCCCTAATCCCGGCCTAATCCCAACCTAATCACCTAACCCACTTCCCTTAATCCTTCCCTAAACCTAGGTTAATTTCCCTAAACCTAGCCTAATCCTAGCCTAATCACCTAACCTACCTCACTAAACCTCACCCTAAAACCAACCCACCTAGCTAAACCCTAAACCTCTAAACCACCCCTAGCACACAACCTACCCAAACCCCTTGTATTTAAAATATCTGGCCCTACCCTTTCCAGCCCACCTTATCACCACACCACCGTACCTAAACCACCTAACCACTACCCCAAAACCAGCCCCAACCGACCTAGCCCAACCCTATATAAACCCCCCCCCTAAGGGGCGGGTTTTTCCCATCTTGAATCTCCAAGCCTCCACTCTCCAGCCCAACCGACTCCAACCTTACTCCACCTGCCCCACAGCCAGCCACCACCTGCGCCACTACCTCCCAGCCAAGCACCACCACCACCACCACCACTCCAGCCGAGGTCCACATCGCCATCCTCTTCATCCGGCCGAACCTCATCCTGCGCATCCTCTTCACCCGGCTGCTCCCCTTCCATCCGCCACCACCTCCCATCATCCGATTAGTATCCTCCACCTTACTCCTTCTCCACTCCCTCTCCACTCTCAGCCACCTAACCCACTACCATATCACCCTAACACCAGCCATTCCACTTGCCGCCACCATTCCCACTCGGCCAGGCCATAACCATCCTAACTACCCGCCACTACCTAACCACCCTAGCTACACCCGGCCACCCCATCCAACTCCCTAAGATCTGCCCCTATCATCTCACCACAACCACCACTACCTTACCCCATATCCTAGTTAGTTCCCCTCCTGTCCACCATAGCCTAGACACCCTAGCAGCCCGCCACCACCAAGCTCCCCTAGTCGGCCACTCCAACCGACTGTCACCTCTTCATTCGGCCAGCCACCCGCCAACCTTAGGTGCTCCATTAGACCTTCCCTTAGGTTCCCCCTTTGCACAACCTACCTTAACACTAATCCCTACCCTAGTGACCTTCCTTAGCCACATTAGCCCAATACATGAAGGCGGCACCCTTGCTAGTAGCCGGCCACCTTCAAGGCGCCCTTCCCGCGTGCCCAAAGCACCCGGCCAGCCACCCCTTGCCGTTCAATTTCGAGGAGCTCCCGCTTGCAGCCCAAGGCGAAGGCCAAGCCCACGCTCAAGCAAGACATCTTCGGACCAGCTATTAGTAAGTGCCTAACTCGGTCCTTAGTTGTATACTTGCTTAAGATTCAATTTGATACGGGGTTGTAATAACGGAGCATAGTCTCCCCCCGCTTGTAATAACGTGGCTTGGCACACCCACACACGTGCACTCTCTTAGTTGTGCACAATTTTGAACACACACGGACCTAATCAGCCCCTAATACATAAATATATATATATATATATACTTTAATTTTCGTAGGGTTTTGCTTAAGTTGGGTGTGTAGTCTTTCAATTCAAGCACTCACACACATAGAGCCTTCGCTCTTATTTGAAAGACCCAAGTAAGGGCCGTGTTATACTATTTGGGCTTTCATTTCATGTCGTGTGTGTAAGTCTTTCAATTCAAGCACTCACACACATTGAGCCTTTGCTCTTATTTGAAAGACCCAAGTAAGGGCTGAGCTATACTATTTGGGTTTAATTTCATGTTGTGTGCGTAGTACTTCAATTCAAGCACTCACACACATTGAGCTTTCGCTCTTACTCCCAAGACCTTAGTTAAGGCCATACTGCAATTTATATTTGGGTTTTATTTCATGTCATGTGTGTAAGTCTTTCAATTCAAGCACGCACCCACATTGAGACTTCGCTCTTATTTGCAAGACCCAAGTAAGGGCACGTATATACCCTATATACATATCTCCTTTTGGCATTTACATTACAAGTCATTTCCCTTCGGTCATTTCCCTTCGGTTATTTCCCTTCGGTTATTTCCCTTCAGTATTGTCTTTACATTCGGGTTTTCCCTTTGGAGTAGCATGAGTTTGCATTGCATCTACGCCATACCACGAGGTAGGATGCATATTGCATCGAAGCAAGCCCCGTATTCCCGCTCAAATTCGCCCATGTAGTGGAGTGTTCATAACACACAAACTAGGTGGCCCCTAAAGGGATAAAAGGAAAGACTTAGGCACGTGCAAATCCACGTGATCTAAAATCTGTAATCGTATCTAAAAGATCCGAATTAAACACCTCGAACCGCTTTGTAGGCTTTCTATCCCAAAAACTCGATTTTTCAAAGCGTACAAACTGACCCTTGCACATCGGTGCAAGAAGGTTTGCGACGACAAGAGCTCACTTGCTCACAATCGCCACGATTAGAAGTCAGTTTAAAATATATCTTCCCTAGCTTAGGTAAGTTAGCTGGCACGCCCTGTTTATATAAATAGGCCTTAGACACACGAGAGGATCCGCTCTAAGCCTTGAAAAGGAGAGAGGCAGGGATTTTTCGCTGCATCTACAGAGATTGGCATGCCCGGTGGGACGTGAGCCTTTCAAAAATCGAGTTTTAAGTTAGAAGTTTGCGAAAATTTTGTTAAAAATGTGTCGTTTTAACTTGTTTTCTTTGCTTGTATTTAGGAAATTTTGGAAAAACTTGAAAAGCATGTCAAAATCCAATCCAAGTGAAGTGTCGAGCCAAGGCTCATGCGCATCAAGTTCTCACTCTAGGAGGATTTTCAAAAACAAAATAAAACTAGATGAAATCAAGGACCTGAGAAGGGAGTTTGAGGCCAAAATCGATGCTCTCAGCCAAGAGGCTGAAGTAGGCGATTCGTGTTCATCAAACGGTGAACAAAGGCCTAAGAAAAAATCTGAAAAACCTCGCAAGCACAAAGAGGCCTCCGTAATAGAAGGCAACCAATACCACGAGTCCTTCACACAAAAGGACCGTAAAGCCCTACAGCAGTTGTTGAAAGGGCAAAACAAAGAGAAAAGAAGCTACGCCCTTTCTGATTTCCTTTCTATGGATTATGAAACAGACAGTGATGATGAAATACCGAACTTCCATCGGTATGATGGCATGGGAGACCCTAGGTCTCACTTACAGCTTTTTTCACGTCAAGCCCATAAGAAGAAAAAGGACTCGATGAAATGGGTGTATTGGTTCCCTTTATCCCTTAAAGGCACAACTGCCAAATGGCTGGCTTCCTACGACTTAAGCCAGTTCGCTACTTTTGAAGAGTTAGCGAACTGCTTCATGCAAAGATTTGCACACAAGGTAGAAGTCACGCCGACTCTGAATACCTTAAGGGATACAAAGCAAGGCATGAACAAAGACGTACATGCCTTCATTATAAGATGGAGGTCACTTTTGGGCCAAGTGCGAGAGCCCATATCCGAAGGATGCGCAGTCATGCTCATCCTGGATAACTTTAAAAGGGAGTTAAAAGCCCTTCTCTCGCTCCATGAGATCTCAACTTTCCATAAGTTGATCAAAAAGGCCTCCCTTTTCGAAACCAACTTGCGAAAAGGGACATACGATCACTTATGGAAAGGAAGTGCCGTTTCAAAAACCCGCTTGGAAAAGCCCATCACATATGGGCTACCCATGATGGACAAAGGGGCAAAGCCCCATAAAATCGCCAATGTCCGGGTGGATCCAAGCATGGCAGGCACTTCCAAAAATTTTGAAAAATTAGAAAATAAAAGGGAGCGAACCTTTCAAAAACCAGTTGAAAAATAGGAATACACTCCGCTGGGGCAACCTGTGTCGGAGGTCCTAGACCTCCTACTTGCTCAGGGCATGATAGAACTCCCTGAAATCACCGAAGGAGTCACTTCCAAAGGGGGGTATTTAAACTGATTTTGTAAGTATCATCGGCTCAAAGGCCATGATACCAAACGCTGCTTCTCCCTTTTAAATAAAATTGAGAACTTGATAGCGGAGGGCTGACTCCAGGTCACCGCAGAACCTAAGCCACCTCAAGCTATCTTCAAAGAACCCTTTCCCAAACACGCCAGTGGCAGTGGGAAAGGAAAGGAGGTATGTACCCTCACCATTTCTAAGGAACTAGCATAAAAACCAAAGCCTGGTCGACCCACTTGTGCGCCCACTCTTGTACTATACAAGAAGCCCGCCCAAGTCATCATTCGGGGACACCAAAAGTGGAATCTCCGGCAAAACCAGTTTTGAAAATCCAAGGTTCTCCTCAGCTCATCCTTAGAGCCAAATTTAGCGCGAACCCTAGGCTGGTCGTGGGAGAAGTGACTAGATCCGGAAGAATCTATCAACCCCCGCACCTTCAAGGTGCTCAAAAGGTGGTCAGTGTGCCTGGCCCCTCAAAAGCATGTATCCCTAGTGTTCTGCCAAAAGCAGATAAGGACAAAGTCATCCTAAATCCTTATGACTTCGAAAACCACCTTTCAAAGATTCCTATTCACATGTCTATCTTAGAGCTTATACAAACCTTGCCTAGGCATAGACTTGTATTAGAGAAAATTCTAGAAAGGGCCAAGGTTGATTCGAACATAAGTCTGGAATCCTTGTCTGCCCAAGTGGCTTTATTATGAGCAAAATCGCCCATCACTTTCTCAGAAGATGATGTAGATAGGCCCTACGAATCCCACAACCAAGCCCTGCATATCGAGGTGGTTCTGAACAACCACTCTCTGGACAGGTGCCTAGTCGATGGTGGAGGAGGGCTCAACATCTTCCACTTCATGTGGCGTATAAAATCGGAGTCACCTTGACTTCAGTGAACCCAAGCCCCATCGTTATCACTGGATACGATGGGAATGCGTCTAGACCTTTAGGATCCATCGAACTCCCAATGGAAACAGGAGGGATCGAACACATCGAACCCCAAAGGGGCGGGTTTATATAGGGCTGCAAGAGACGGTTGGGGGTGGTTTTGGGGTAGTGGTTAGGTGATTTAGGTATGGTGGTGTGGTGATAAGGTGGGCTGGAAAGGGTAGGGCCAGATATTTTAAATACAAGGGGTTTGGGTAGGTTGTGTGCTAGGGGTGGTTTAGAGGTTTAGGGTTTAGCTAGGTGGGTTGGTTTTAGGGTGAGGTTTAGTAAGGTAGGTTAGGTAATTAGGCTAGGTTTAGGGAAATTAACCTAGGTTTAGGGAAGGATTAATGAAGTGGGTTAGGTGATTAGGTTGGGATTAGGCCGAGATTAGGGAAGTGGGTTAGGTAATTAGGCTCAGATTAGGACTGGATTAGGGTAGAAGGCTAGGATTAGGTGTTTTTGGTTAGGTTTAGGTGAAGGAGCTCCCTTTGCATGACCCATGGACCTTAACCACATCATGTTGGTGCAGCCATAGGTTAGGTTTTGGCTAATTACAAGCTTAAACCCACTTAATTAGGCTAACTCACATGATTAACCCCAAACTTGACACACAAGTCAAGCTTATTTACAACACACACTTGATCTTATCCTCCCCCACTCTCTCTCATGCCCATAATCCCACGTGAAATTCAAGTGGGCCCCACCTCCATTTATGAGAAGGTGATATGGGCCATGGATATGGATATTGGATTGGATTTTTGAATCCAAATCCAAATCTAAGTCCATACATGGGTTTGGATTGGGAACTGGATATATATGGTCCAGATCCAATCCAAACTGAATTCTGACTCCTTCGAGTTGTGTTCGAAATGAACGGTTTGTGCGGGGCCTGACAGCATCAGTACTCCGTCCACGTTGGGTCTTCGCCAACATGTTCGTCTGCCTCTGTTTTTGCCTTTCGGAGATGACTTCAAATAATGTTTTGATGATAACAAGGTCTTGGACGTTCGAGATCTTGGGGGGTGGATTTGATATGAGAGTTGTTGTGCCGGGCTTGACATGTGCTCTGGTTCCGGGATCTCTTTGGCTTTTCTGGTCTTATCTTGATCAGGCCAAGCTGCTTCGGGGTTTCAAAACATGTTTTTTTTAAAAAAGTTTTTAAATCCATATCATATATTTTTGAAATATAAAGTTCAAAACATATGTACAGGGTTGCCTGGAAGGCTCCTGGGTTTCCAGACTCAAAATAGCCCTTTGGGGCTGCTTTTACAAAACCAGGTTGTTTTGAGGAATTCGTGGGATTTTGGGGTGTTTACACTCGGGTCTTTCAAATAAGAGTGAAGGCTCAATGTGTGTGAGTACTTGAATTGAAAGACTTACACACACGACATGAAATGAAAACCCAAATAGTATAGCTCGGCCCTTACTTGGGTCTTTCAAATAAGAGCGAAGGCTCAATGTGTGTGAGTGTTTGAATTGAAAGACTTACACACACGACATGAAATGAAAACCCAAATAGTATAGCTCGGCCCTTGGGTCTTTCAAATAAGAGCGAAGGCTCAATGTGTGTGAGTGCTTGAATTGAAAGACTACACACCCAACTTAAGCAAAAACCCTACGAAAATTAAAGTATATATATATATTTATGTATTAGGGGCTGATTAGGCCCGTGTGTGTTCAAAATCGTGCACAACTAAGAGAGTGCACGTGTATGTGGGTGTGCCAAGCCACGTTATTATAAGCGGGGGGAGACTATGCTCCATTATTACAACCCCGTATCGAATTGAATTTTAAGCAAGTATACAACTAAGGACCGAGTTTGGCACTTACTAATAGCTGGTCCGAAGATGCCTTGCTTGAGCGTGGGCTTGACCTTCGCCTTGGGCTGCAAGAGGGAGCTCCGTGAAGTTGAACGGCAAGGGGCTGCTGGCCGGGCGCCTTGGGCACGCAGAAGGGGAGCCTTGAAGGTGGCCGGCTGCTAAGGATGGGCTGTTTTGGTGTGTTGGGTTAAAGGGCCTAAGTAAGGTCACTGGGGAGGGTGTAGTGTTAGGGAGTATGCCACTAAGGGGGAGCCTAAGGGAAGGTCTAATGGAGCACCTAGGGGAAAGGAGGTGGCTGGCCGAATGGAAGTGACAGTCGGTTGGAGTGGCCGACTAGGAGAACTTGACGGTGGCGGGCTGCTAGGGTGGCTAGGAGTGGTGGAAGGGAAGGGAACTAGCTAGGAGATGGGGTAAGGTAGTGGTGGATGTGGGGAGGTAATATGGGCAGGTCTTAGGGATTTGGATGGGGTGTCCGGGTGTAGCTAGGGTGTCTAGGTAGTGGCGGGTAGTTAGGGTGGTTATGGCCTGGCCGAGTGGGAGTGGTGGCGGAAAGCGGCTGGTATTAGGGTAAGGTGGTGGTATGGTGGGTGGCTGAGAGTGGAGAGGGAGTGGAGAAGGAGTAAGGTGGAGTGTGGAGTACTAACCGGGTGAAGAGGCAGTGGCGGATGGAAGGGGAGCAGCCGGGTGGTTTAGATGCGCAGGATGGGGTTCGGCCGGACGAAATGGTGGCGATGTGGACCTCGGCTGGAGTGGTGGTGGTGGTGGTGCTCGGCTGGGAGGTAGTGGCGCAGGTGGTGGCTGGCTGTGGGGCAGGTGGAAGTGGAGAAGAGGTGATCGACTAGGAATGGGGGACCCAAGATAGGAAAACCCGCCCCTTAGGGGGGGGGTTTATATAGGGCTGCAAGAGGCGGTTGGGGCTGGTATTAGGGTAGTGGTTAGGTGGTCTAGGGGTGGTGGTAAGGTAGTAAGGTGGGCTGGTATTAGGGTAGGGTCAGATATTTTAAATACAAGGGGTTTGGGTAGGTTGTGTGCTAGGGGTGGTTTAGAGGTTTAGGGTTTAGCTAGGTGGGTTGGTTTTAGGGTGAGGTTTAGTGAGGTGGGTTAGGTGATTAGGCTAGGATTAGGTTAGGTTTAGGGAAATTAACCTAGGTTTAGGGAAGGATTAAGGAAGTAGCTTAGGTGATTAGGTTGGGATTAGGCTGGGATTAGGGAAGTGGGTTAGGTAATTAGGCTCAGATTAGGACCGGATTAGGGTAGAAGGCTAGGATTAGGTATTTTTGGTTAGGATTAGATGAAGGAGCTCCCTTTGCATGACCCATAGACCCTAATCACATCATGTTGGTGCAGCCCTAGGTTAGGTTTTGGCTAATTACAAGTTTAAACCCACTTAATTAGGCTAACCCACATGATTAACCCCAAACTTGACACACAAGTCAAGCTTAATTACAACACACACTTGATCTTATCCTCCCCCACTCTCTCTCATGTCCATAATCCCACGTGAAATTCAAGTGGGCCCCACCTTCATTTATGAGAAGGTGATGTGGGCTATGGATGTGGATATTGGATTGGATCTCTGGATCCAAATCCAAATCCAAGTCCACACATGGGTTTGGATTGGGATCTGGATATATATGGTCCAGATCTAATCCAAACTGAATTCTAACTCCTTCGGGCTGTGTTTGAAACGAACGATTTGTGTGGGGTCTGACAGCATCAGTAGTCCGTCTGTGTTGGGTCTTCGCCAACATGATCGTCCGCCTCTATTTTCGCCTTCCGGAGAGGACTTCAAATGATGTTTTGATGATAACAGGGTTTTGGACATTCGAGATCCTGGGGGTGGATTTGATATGAGAGTTGTTGTGCCAGGCTCGACATGTGCTTCGATTCCGGGCTCTCTTTGGCTTTCTTGGTCTTGTCTTGATCAGGCCAAGCTGCTTCGGGGTTTCAAAACAAGTTTTAAAAAGGGTTTTTAAAAGCCATATTGTATATATTTTTGAAATACAGAGTTCAAAACATATGTACAGGGTTGCCTGGAAGGCTCCTGGGTTTCCAAACTCAAAATAGCCCTTTGGGGTTGCTTTTACAAAACCAGATGGATTTGGGAAATTCGTGGGATTTCGGGGTTTTTACAGTATCATGATCATGTTAGAAAACCCATGGAAAGGCATGGACATGAACATACCATCGTCCAACCAAAAAGCGTTTTGAAAAACCATGGCCCTTCACCATGTGGCCATGCGAAATCATGCATCTCCATCAAGCTAGGGGCATTTTAAATACAGCCCCTAGACACCTTCCATGGGGAACCAATTTTGAAAATGTATCTCCTTCATGACTTGTGAGGTACATTTCATATGTTCATCGTTGCATAAAAGCATGTATTTCCATTTTGAATCACATGGAGTGCATAGCATGCATCACACTCATATCATATCACCCCAAAGAAAGCCCAAAAAGGTGGTAACTCGAGTAGGAATGTTCCCCATGTCTTCAAAAGGGCAACAAAAATCGAAACTTGTTGATATTGTGGGTAGAAATTAACAAAACCCCGAAAATGCCCGAATATTCAAAAGGGTTTATGTTAAATTCTTTTTCAAAATGATTTTGAAAAATCAAACTCCTTTGAAACTTCTTGAAAGAAGGATCAAAGTTGATTATATAACCCTGAATGGAGGAATTTATACTTTACGAAAGGTAGAGTCTTCCAAAAATGAATTGGCAACATTTCAAAAATCCCTGGCTTACAAGATTAAGCCTTGTTCAAAATATCAAAATATTTTTGAATAGTAGATTATATTAAGAAATAGGATGATCTCGTTTGAATCGAGTAACCAAAGGGATAAGCCTTCCCCCATTCTACTTTCTCTCCAAAAAGGAAAATTGGCTATGTCCAAAAGAAAAAGAAAAAAACGAGAATACAAAAACTCCTCCGAAAGTGGTCTTCCCTTCATAAACAGGAAATACAAAAGCTCCTCCGAAAGAGGTCTTCTCATTCAAAAGAAAAAGGAGAATACAAAAACTCTCCCCAAAGAGGTCTTCCCTTCATAAACAGGGAATACAAAAACTCCTCCAAAGAGGTCTTCTCCTTTGAAGAAAATAGGGATTAATGAAAAAATACTCCCAAAGGGAGACCCTCTGTGAAAAAAAAAAGAAGCAAAAAGCCAAAGCTCCAAAGAGCGATTTTCCGACTCTTTGCCTAAAACCACGGGACGCTTCAGAAGGGACCTAAAGTACGAATTTGCGAAAGGTTCAAATTTGCGAAAATCCTAAAGTATGAATAAAATCGACTTATTTGGATTTCATTTTGATTGAGAACTCGACTTTGTTTTGTAGGAAATGGAAATTTGAAATATTTTCCAAGTTTTCCTACCCAAAAAAAACTCTACTTAGTAGCAGGTATTGAAACCCGAATGAAGGGGAGTATGGAAAATGGAAGTCCTTTTCGATACAAGTTAAAAGGAGTTCCTTTTCAAAAAGAAATTTTCGAAAAACCCACGAATGTCAAAAAGACAAGGGTAGAACCTGCTCAGAGCAGACAACCTTGAAAGGCTCTCTCTCTCTAAAGCTCGAAAACCCGAAAAATGTCAAAAAGACATGGGAAAAAACTCCTCGGAGCAACCAGCCTCAAAAGGCTCTCTTCGGGCTCAAAAACCCCAAAATAAAAGTTTTCCATGCATGCACTCAAAAAGTCGTCCATGCATGATCATACATAAGAAAAACAGTTACGAAAAGCCCCCTTTTGCTAAAAATCTCTACCTGTGGTAAAAGAAAACAGGGCTTTGCGAAATAAAAAATGGTGTATTCTCGAGAAAATTTGAGAGAAAAACCAAAATGAGGTGTTTCTTCTTTGCCATTATCCAAATCCATTTGCCAAAAGGGGTGTAAACACCCCAAAATCCCACGACTTTCTAAAAACATACCTAGTTTTACAAAAGCAGCCCCAAAGGGCCATTTTGAATCTGGAAACCCAAGAGCCTTCCAGAAACCCTATACATACTCGAAAACAGGTACATACTATTTTAAACTATGTACATATTGCTTTTAAGCCTACAAATAGTGTTTTGAAGCCCTTTATCAAATAGGAGTTTTTGAAACCTGGGCTAAGCCCCATTTTCCCTAAAGCTAAAGGCGAATAGGTGGAGCATGCGAAGACGACACCTGATCCATAAACAGCCCAGCAAGTCGGTCACGAAGGCCAATACCAAAAGCAGCTTCAGAAGTCTGTTTTGAAGCCTAGAAGAGCAACCTAGCCTGATAAAAGCCAAGTTCGAAAGGCAAAAGGAAGGCCCAGGCACAAAGCAGATGGCAAGCCCGGAGCACCAGAAAGCCAGATCGACAATTCTCACTTAAGCATCCTGAATCTGAACTAGGAAGACTGAAAATGAGCAGAAACAGAGTCCGAAAAGGCAAAAAGGAGTCCGGACAACACAGATTGGGGAAACCCAACACCAGACGGGTCACTGATGAAACCAGGGTGTAAACACCCCAAAATCCCACGACTTTCTAAAAATATACCTGGTTTACAAAAGCAGCTCCAAAGGGACATTTTGAGTTTGGAAACCCAGGAACATTCCAAAAACCCTGTACATATTCAAAAACATGTACATACTGTTTTAAACTCTGTACATATTACTTTTAAGCCTGCGAATAGTGTTTTGAAGCCCTTTATCAAATAGGAGTTTTTGAAACCCGGGCTAAGCCCCATTTTCCATAAAGCTAAAGGCGAATAGGTGGAGCATGCGAAGACGAAACCTGATCCAGAAACAGCCCAGCAAGCCGGTCACGAAGGCTAATACCAAAGCAGCTTCAAAAGTCTGTTCTGAAGCCTAGAAGAGCAACCTAGCCTAATAAAAGTCAGGTTCAAAAGGCGAAAGGAAGGCCCAAGCATGAAGCAGATGGCAAGCCCGGAGCACCAGAAAGTCAGTTCGACCATTCTCACTCAAGCATCCTGAATCTGAACCAGGAAGACAGAAAATGAGCAGAAACGGAGTCCGAAAAGGCCAAAAGGAGTCCGAACGACACATATTGGGGAAACTCAATACCAGACGGGTCACTGATGAAGCCAGGGCCTGCACAGATCATTTTTCTCGAGAAGCCAAGAAGGACTATCCAGAGAAATTTTGATTTGGATCTGGACCATAAATATCCAGATCCAAATCCATATAGTGAATAGTGTTTGGATTTGGGCCAATCCAAATAGGGTTTCGGTCGATCCAAATAGTATTTTGATTTGGATTGGATCCAAATAGTGTTTGGATTGGATCGGATTTGGACCAAAATATCTAGATCCATATCCATAAAAATGTTGGATTTGGATCGGATACAGGTCTCAAAATATTCGAGATCTATGATCCAAATCTAAATAGTGTTTGGATTTGGATCTGGATCCAAACCCAAATCCAAGAACCACCTCAAATGCCTATAAATAGAGATGAGGGGGTCCATTGTAAGGGGTTCATGTGAAATCCAAGGGAGGAGAGAGAAGGTCCAAGGTGAGTGGTTAGTGCTTTCTTTGTTTAGGATTTTATTAATTGTGGTTAGTGTAGGGTTAGTTAAGGACTACCCCACCCTAATTGAAGGGCTGATTTGCTTGGACAAGAGGCTTAAGGTGGCTAATCGGAGCTTAAGCACACCCTAAGCCGGCATTAAGAGGTAAGCCCTTAATCCTCCCTAAACCACTCTTCCTAATCCCTCTTAGCCTCCCTAAACCCCACTCAACCGACCTCACCTAATTCCACTTAAACCCACCTAAGACCCTAACCGACTCCCACCTAAACCCCCGGGCACCCTAACCTCACCCACACCCCGCGCGCACCCTACGCGCGCCCTGCACGCTCCCTCTCTGCCTTAGCTCCTGCGACAGGTGCCTAGCGCCCGTCGCCCTAATCACCCGCTTGCCACTTCCCTTCCACCCGGCCAACAACTCCACCTGCCGCCTCCTTCCCGGCCAACATTCCAACTCCCCCAGCCACTAGACCCCTTCCACTCGGCCAACACCTCCACCTGCCGCCTCATTCCCGGCCAACACTCCAACTCCCCTAGCCGCCCATACCACATCCCTACCATCCGACCAGCCACCAACACCCTACTCCCCCGGCCACTAAGCCCTTGCATCTCCCATCTACCACGCCTTAGATATCCCTAGCTCCCTTAACTCCCATCCGTGACCTTACCCCAACTACCTAACACCCCAACTCCATACCCCATCCCATGCCAAACACTCCCAACCGAACCCTTCCTAGTTCCGCATCGTCCCACCTACCTAATGCAGTGACCTTAGCTCCCATATCACCTATCACACACCCTACCACACGCCTTACCACATCCCTAACCGTGACCCTAGCTCCCTTAACTTCCAGCCGTGACCTTACCCCATTGCCTAACATCCCACCACCTTAGCTCCCCTATCACCTATCCTATACCCTCCGCACCATACCACACACCACCTACCCCATCCGTGGCCCATATCATCCCATACCCAACTGAACCCAATCACAGCTATGACCTATCCCATACCCCCTTTCTTATCCCACGCACCTCACCAATACCCCACCTAAACACCAAGACCTACCACTACCATGCCTTATCCATACCTACACCAAAACCTGCAACCTTAGTGTCGTGAACCTCATCAAACCCTCAAGCTTGAAGGCTCCATTTAACCATCTTTCGCTTCAAGCTTCAAGGAAGACTCATCCGTGGGTGTGAAGCCAAGCAACCTCGCGAAGATTGGAGTGCACAAACATCTGAATCACGTAAGTGTTTTAATTCGGTATTCCATATCTCCTTTCTACGCTTTGATTCAATTCAAATACGGGGTTGTATTAACGGAGCCTTGTCTCCCCCCGATTGTAATAACTTGGTTTGCTACACAAAGCACACACGAGCACTTGAGCCTTAGCTCTTACTCGTACACAAGCACCCACGTGGACCATTGAGCCTTCACTCTTACTCCTAAGACTCTAGTAAGAGCTGCGTGAGTTTGTCTTTAAATTTATACACACACACGTGTGCATTGAGCTTTCGCTCTTATTCTATATATGTATTTCAATTCAGCTGGGTTGTTACATTAAGTCCTGTGAGTTTGTCTTTCATTTACACACTCACACACAAAGAACACCCGAGTGCTTGCTCGTGCACCTCACGCACCATTTTGGCCTTGGCAGCCGCTAAGATATAGTCTTATTTCTATACTTTCTGCTGCATTTTCCCGGTTCAGTTGCGTGTGTTTGTCTTTCCATTTACACACCAACACAACACGCGCATGTTGGCGACCTTCGGGCCCATATATATATAGTTGTATTTCCCTTTCGCTATGTCTTTAAATTTTGGGTTTTAAGGTTCAGCTGTGTGAGTTGCATTTCAATTTATACAAGGCATACACTTACACAATTGAGCCTTTCCGCTCTTAAGATATAGCTATATTTCCCTTTTGTAATTTCCCTTACGCAATTTCCCTTAAGCATTGTCTTTCAATTCCGGGTTTTCCCGTTCAGTTGTGTGAGTTTGTATTGCATATTCGCCATACCATGAGTTAGGGCGCATACTTGCATCAAAGCAAACCCCATACACCCATGCAAAAATCGCCCATGCTTAGGCACTTGATGCACACATCCCATGCCTAAATTGGCTAAAACCCGAGACATAGGAGACGTGCAAATCATACGTTAATAAAATCTACAACAAAACAAGTGAAACCGACCAAAAAGTTCGCATATTTTTCGAAAAGGTTATGTTTGTTCAAAATCAACTTTTTTAAAGCGTACAGACTGACCCTTGCGCATCGGTGCAAGAAGGTTTGTGACGAAAAGAACCCACTTGCCCACAGTCGCCCCAAACAAGTCAGATACTTTCAAAACTTACTTCGCTAGCTTGAGTAAGCTAGCTGGCATGCCCTTTAAGCGACTTGGACATACGATAAGGTTTGCTCTAGGCCCTAAGAAGCCCGGGGTCGAAAATTTCTGCGTGTTTACAGATTTGGCACGCCGGGTGGGACGTGGGTCTTGTAAAAAAATCTATCCATACAAACAAACCTCATGAAAAATTTTCAAGAAAAAGTGTTTTAACTCTCTATTTGTTGCATTTCATACTTAGGATTTTGAAAGCATCGAAGCATGTCGAGTCCAGGCTCCCTGGAAGTGTGTAGCCACAACTCATGCACATCAAGTTCTCATTCTAGGAAGTTTTTGAAAACCCGAGATCAAAGAGAAGAGATTGAGGAGTTAAGAAGGGACTTCGAGGCCAAAATCACTGCTCTTAGTGAAGAGGCTGAAGCAGCTGATTCATGTTCGTCACATGGCGAACCAAAGGCCAAAAAGAGAGTTGAAAAAACTCGCAAAAACAAGGAGACCTCCGCAATGGAAGGCAACCAATACCACGACTCCTTCACCCACAAGGATCGTAAGGCCCTACAACAGCTGCTGAAAGGGCAAAATAAAGAGAAAAGAAACTACGCCCTATCCGATTTTCTTCCTTTAGACTATTCTCTCGTCGAGCCCATAAGAAAAAGGACTCGATGAAATGGGTGTATTGGTTCCCTTTATCCCTCAAAGGCACAGCTTCCACATGGCTGGCTTCCTATGACCTTAGCCAGTTCGCTACTTTTGAAGAGTTAGCGAACTGCTTTATGCAGAGATTCTCGCATAACATAGAGGTAACGCCCACTTTAAACACATTGAGGGATGTGAAGCAGGGCATGAATGAGGATGTGCATACATTTATCATTCGATGGAGGTCTCTCCTTGGACAAGTGCGAGAGCCTATATCCGAAGGATGCGCAATCATGCTCATCCTGGATAATTTTTGAAATGAATTAAAAACCCTTCTTTCCCTACACGAGATCTCAACTTTCCACAAATTGATAAAAAAAGCATCTCTTTTCAAAACGAATTTGAAAAAAGGGACTTATGATCATTTGTGGAAAGGGAATGTAGTTTCGAAAACTCGCTTGGAGAAGCCCAACACTTATGGGCTATCCACCATGGATAAAGGGGCAAAACCCCACAAAGTCGCCAATGTTCGGGTGGATCCAAGCCCGGCAAGCACTTCTAGGAATCTTGAGAAAATGGAAAATAAAAGGGAAAAAAATTTCTAAAAACCCTTTGAAAGACGGGAGTATACTCCGCTGGGGCAACCTGTGTCGGAGGTCCTAGACCTCCTACTTGCCCAAGGAATGATCGAACTCCCGAAATTCCTAAAGGAGTCACTTCCAATGGGGGATTTTTAAACCGATTCTGCAACTATCATCGGCTCAAAGGCCATGATACAAAGCAGTGTTTCTCCTTGCTTAAAAAAATTGAGAACTTGATAGCAGAAGGCCGGCTCCAAGTCATTGAGGAACTAGAGCCTGCCCAAGATATTTTCAAAGAACCCTTCCCCAAGCACGCAAGTACCAGTGGGAAGGGCAAAGAGGTATGTGCTCTCACGATTTCGAAGAGTCTAGAGCATGCATATAAGTCTGGTTTGTCTACTGGTGCATCTACTCTCATACTTCATAAGAAATCCGCCCAAGTAGTCATCCGGGGACCACTAAGAGTTTCGTCCCCGGTTAAACTAGTTTTGAAAATTCAAGGTGCTCCAAAACACTCAATTAGAGCCCTGTTAGGTGCGAACCCTAGGTTGATCATGGGGGAGGTGACTAGGTTCGGAAGGATCTATCAACCCCCACATCTGCAAAATGCTGAAAAAGTGGTAAGTGTACCTGGCCCTTCAAAAGCATGTATTCCTAGAGTTTCACCGAAAGCGGACACAGGAAAAGTCGTTTTAACCTTGTATGATTTCGAAATTCATCTTTCAAAGATTCCCATTAACAAGTCCATCCTAGAGCTGATACAAACTTTGCCTAGGCATAGACTCGTGTTAGAGAAAATTGTAGAAAGAGCCAAGGTTAGCTCGAACATAACCCCTGAATCCTTGTCCAACCAAGTGACGTCCATAGGAGCGAAAACGCCTATCATGTTCTCAGAGGAGGATTTAGAAAAACCCTACGAGTCTCACAACCAGGCCCTACATATCGAGGTGGTTTTGAATCACCACTCTCTAGATAGGTGCCTAGTCGATGGGGAGGAGGGCTCAACATCCTTTCACTTCATGTAGCATACCAAATCGGAGTCACCTTGACATCCATAAGCCCAAGTCCCATCGTAATCACTGGATACGAGGGGAATGCGTCAAGACCCCTAGGGTCCATCGAACTCCCCATGGAAACGGGAGGGATAGTATACATGGGGGTGTTCCATGTCTTGGACATCCAACCCCACTATAACCTATTGTTGGAAAGGCTCTGGATCCACAGCCTGTGTGTTGTGCTATCCACCTTCCATAGGTGTGTCAAAATCCCTTTCAGGGACCAAATTGTAGTGATCCTAGGTGAGAGTCACCCACAACTTTAGGGAATCATGAATTCTCCCTGCTTATTGAGTTTCCAGGAACACGAGGCCCATATGGGGCAGACCTTGGTTGAGCCACCAAAGCTCACCCTTAACATCCCTAGGAAGGTCGTGTATGTCAAAGGGTCGCCCAAAGTTGGCCCCCTCAAAACCCTGACCATCCCAGGAAAGGCCAAGAGTCACCCATTTCCAAAACCCCTGGACAAAAAGCCCTATGTGCATAACATAGACGACAGCAAGTTCTAGGACCACGACCTGTATGAAAATTTTTCTAAAAATAAAAAGTCATGGAACATGCTGTTGAATATGGGCTATATGTCATACAAGAGTCTAGGAGCACAAAATCAGGGTCTCGTAGAGCCCATATTGCCCAAGGCCAACCCAAGCCGATATGGGATCGGCTATACTCCCAGAATACCACCAAAGCCACCACCTGTGACCACCTGGGTCAAGGGTGCCCTGGAGCCTACCCAAGTAGAAACCTACAATTTAGACCTCTTGTTTAGAGTCTAACTCGTTACGTTTTCCTTTGTAGGTATGATGGAAGATCCCTCAACCAAAAACACAAAAAAATTAGAAAAACTCGAAATCCAAAAACATTTCGAAAAATTGCAAAAGCCAAAAATACTTGAAAATGAAAAACTCGAAAAAAGAGTGGTTTGTATAGTTCCCAAAATTCTCTCTTTACAAAAACACAAAAAAATCGAAAATCTACAAAATTCCCAAAAGGTTTTGTACATAGTTACTCCTGGTAAAGATTTGGGGAAAGCCAAAGATTTTGAAAGAAACGTTGTCTGCATAACCAGACCAAAAATTTCGAAATCAATAGAAATCCCAAGTCAAAAACCAGGTATTTTCAAAATCCAGACATCAAATTCCCTAAGATTTATAGATCTCGAGAATGATCGAAGCCCAGAGGTGGATCCCCTTGAGGAGGATCCCACTTCTGAGCTCCTAGAATTTCACAAAATTCTCGATTTTGAAAAACCCTTGAATTCAGTAGGAGGAGATTTCATAGAGATAAACTTAGGGAGTGATTCAAAGCCCAAACTCGTTAAGGTAGGCGCATGTTTGCATAAGCATGAAAGGTCATCATTCATTACATTTTTGAAAACCTACTTAGATGTGTTTGCATGGATGTACGAAAACATGCCAGGTATAGACCCCCAAGTTGTAGAGCATCGTCTTCCCTTAGATTCGGATGCAAAACCCATAAAACAAAAGCTTAGAAAAATACATCCGAACGTATACTCACAAGTCAAAGAGGGTTTAGAAGATCTGTTAAAAGCCGGATTTATAAAACCCATTGTGTATTCTGATTGGTTATCCAATATAGTTGTTGTTCGAAAAACCAGTGGGAAGAATCGAATATGCATCGATTTTAGAAACCTGAACAAAGCCACTCCAAAGGATAACTTTCCTTTACCAAACATTGATTTGATAGTCGATAGTAATGCAAATCATGAGATGTTTTCATTCATGGATGGCTATTCAGGGTATAATCAAATCAAATTAGCCCCACGAGATCAGGCTAAGACCACTTTCACAACCCCATGGGGCACGTACTGCTATACAGTCATGCCCTTTGGTTTGAAAAATGTCGGCGCCACGTACCAAAGAGCTATGACCACGATCTTTCAGGATCAGATTCATGAGCTCGTAGAGGTATATGTGGATGATCTCTTGACTAAATCAAAAACTCGATGCACTCATATCGAATGCTTACAAAAGATTTTTGAAAGGCTTACACTTTACAAAGTAAAGCTAAACCCTCAGAAGTACGTATTCGGAGTAGAATCCAGAAAGCTTTTAGGATTTATGGTGAGCCAAAGGGGCATAGAAGTCGACCCCTCTAAGTGTCGAGCCATCATAGACATGGCTCCACCCTCCAATCTCACGCAAATTCGTAGCCTCCAAGGTCGACTCCAATCCATTTGCAGGTTTATCTCAAACCTGGCAAATAGATGCGAACCCTTCAACAAACTGTTGAGAAAAGGGACAATTTTTGTGGGATGAAGAATGCCAAAAGTCTTTTGAAAGATTAAAAGCATACTTAGTTAATCCCCCTATTTTAAATCCTCCAAAGCAAGGAAAACCTCCTCTGCTTTACATTTTTGTGCATGCGAACGCTTTGGGGGCCTTGTTAGCTCAATACGAGGATGATACCCATAAGGAGTATGCCATATACTACATTTTGAAAACTCTCCTGGCTTATGAAAGGAATTATCAAGCCATGGAGAAGACGTGATTGGCCCTAGTTTGGGCTTGCCAGAAATTCCGACACTATTTTCTAGATCATGAGATCTGGATAGTGTCCAAGCTTGACCCAATCAAGCACTTGTTCGAGAAACCCATTCTCACCGGTAGATTGGGCAAATGGCAACTCCTTCTAATGGAGTATGATTTGAAATACCATCACCAGATCTCTGTTAAGGGGCAAGCCCTAGCAGACTACGTGGCTGAGTTTCCCTTGGAGGATGCGTATCCCACACTCGATGAAATGCCTGATGAAGGCATATTACAAAACCAATTTCAAAACCACATTTTGGCAAACTCTTTTGAAAACCAAGTGTAGAAAATGCATTTCGATGGGGCACAAAACCAACTAGGGGCTGGTGCCGGGGTCATCCTCATATCCCATAAAAAGGGCGAAATCCCCATAGCCATTCGCCTAGATTTCGAATGTTCCAACAACATAGCTGAGTATGAAGCACTCATACAAGGTTTAAAAGTTTCAAAAACTCTAGGGGCAGCATGCATTGAGGTCTTTGGAGATTCATTACTCATCATAAACCAAGTTTTAAAGATTTGGCAAGTTAGGAACGAAAAGCTTCTTCCATATCACGAGTTGGCCACTCGATTGGTCGAATCCTTCCAATCGTGCACACTCACACATGTAGGAAGAGAGGATAATGGCATTGCCGATGCCCTCTCATCCTTGGGTTCAGCCCTAAGGGTCGATCCCACTTTGGGAACACGATCCTTGGAAATATGGCATGCACCCACTCCATCCACACACGATTTGGAAATTTGCCAAAACAACCCAGATTCTGATGAAAAACCTTGGTTTTATGACATAAAAGGCTTTTTAGAAAATGGGGGATTTACTGAAAATGCCACAGCCAAGGATAAGGCATTCATTCAGAAAATTTCTACCCGATATACGATTTTGGGTGGGGTTCTGTATAAAAAAAGCTTTACCGGCATCTTACTAAGGTGTGTCGACCTAGAGGAGGCTAGGATTATATTGCATGAATTCCACGATGGAGAATGTGGAGGTCATGTTAATGCCAATATGATGGCAATGAAAATACTTAGGGTGGGTTATTTTTGGTCCATCTTGAAAAAGGATTGCCACGATCATGTTAGGAAGTGTCATCCATGTCAAGTGCATGGGCACGCCATTCATATCCCCTCATCTTCATTGCATTCTGTGGTCAGCCCCTGGCCATTCACCATGTGGGCGTTTGATATTATCGGACCCATATTTCCAAAGGCATCGAATGGACATAGATTCATTTTAGCAGCCACTGAGTACTTTTCCAAATGGGTCGAAGCCACCTCCCTGACCAATGTCCAGGGGCAACATGTGGTGGCTTTCATTAGGAAAAACATCTTGGCTCGATTTGGATTTCCAAGAGACCTTGTATCCGATAATGGCACCCATTCAAAAATGAGCGGATGGTCAAGTTGTGCAACACCTACGGCATAACTCACCACTTCTCATCACCCTACTTCCCTCAAGGCAACGGCCAAGCCGAAGCCACCAATAAGACTTTCATTAGTATTATTGAGAAAACTTTAGAAAAGGGTAGGACGTGGCATGAGAAGTTGGATGAAGCCTTATGGGCTTACTGGACTTCCATCCGGACTCCCACGAATGCCACGCCATTTGAGTTGGTCTATGGCACAAATGCCATTCTCCCCATTCATACACGATTGCATTCATTTCATACATCCATTGCACTCAACCTCCCCCTAGAGATGCTTCAGCATACTAGGATGGCCGAACTAGATTTGTTAGATGATAAGCGACTCCTCGCCATGGATCATGCTCATGCATACTGGCAAAGGATAGCCCGATACTATGAGAAACATATGAAACCTCGCCACTTTGATGTGGGAGATCTGGTTTTGAAAATCATCCACTATCGTGGCCCACACCCACTTGGAAAGTGACGGCCCAAGTGGGATGGCCCTTATGTTGTGCGCGGAACCACCACAAACAACTCATACTGGTTGATCGATGTAGAAGGTAGGAATTTAGCAGATCCTATCAATATTCAATACTTAAAGAAGTATCATGTGTAGGGTCTAGTTAAATTCCTATTTTCGAAAATGTTTTGGAAACTTGCTTCGAAACTTCGAAAGCAAGGATCAAAGGCAAATTGGGTGACCCTGAATGAGAGAATTCGCACTTGCAAAAAAGTGGAGCTTTCCAAATACGTGGTTACATTTCAAAATCCTTCTTCTTACAAAGAAAGGCCTAGTTCAATATAGCAAGATACTTGCAAGTAGTACGTGCTATTTCTAAATAGGCTGATCTGGAATGGATCGAGTATGACCTTGGGATAAGTCTTCCCCCCTTCTCTTCTCCTTCCAAAAGGAAAATTTGGTGAAAACAAAGGGAAATCCCTACCAAAATAATCTCTTTCCCAAAGAAGGAAAGCTGAATCTCAAAAATAGAAAATCAATGCTTATATGGAAAAGAGGGATTAAAGAAAAAATACTCCCGAAGGGAGACCCTCTATGAAAAAAGAAAGAAAAGCCAAAAAGCGCAAGAAGAGCAGTTTTCCACCTTCTATGCCACGGGACGCTTCAAAAGGGACCATGGTATCTCTTTCTCATCCCTACGACTTATCCCTAGTAAAACATGGTTCATTTTGAGGAGTCCTAAAGTAAAAATAGGATTTACTTACTTGAATTTTTTTTTGTTTGAGAATTCGACGTTTCGAGTAAGGCATAGGAATTTTGAAATTTAGATTGTTTTCTTATAAAACCTCCGCTAGATTAGCGAGTGTCAAGACTCAAGTAAAGGCAAACACAAGGAGCCAAAGGTCCTTAGGATCGAGGCTAAAAGCAGTTTCCCTCTTGTAAATAGGGTTTTGAAAACTCGAACATCGAGCAACATAAGGCCCACCCACTCGAAGCAGCAGGTCTTCATAAGTCTCAAAAGTTCAACCATATCATCTGGTCTCTCGGAGGCCGCCCTTCTTGGCGTCTCATCCATATCATGCACTGGCATATTCATGCATGAACACTTCATAACATGATCCCCATTTAGGACCAGGAACCCATATCTACTTTAGCGTGATATCTCCTCCTACCAGGTTTTAAAGAAAGGTTTTTGCTCAAAAAATTGGGATGATCCCATATTTTCAAGAATAGATCCAGGGAGACATTGAATAGGGGTGTTGTCGTCTTTGCTATTATCCAAATAAATTTGGATAATGCCAAAGAGGGGCATCTGTAAACACCCTAAAATCTCACGACTTTCTAAAAATATACCTGGTTTACAAAAGCAGCCCCAAAGGGCCATTTTGAGTTTGGAAACCTAGGAGCCTTCTAGAAACCCTGTACATATTCGACATGTACATACTGTTTTAAACTCTGTACATATTGCTTTTAAGCCTGTGAATAGTGTTTTGAAGCCCTTTATCGAATAGGAGTTTTCGAAACCCAAGCTAAGCCCCATTTTCCCAAAAGCTAAAGGTGAACAGGTGGAGCATGAGAAGACGACACCTGATCCAGAAACAGCCCAACAAGCCGGTCATGAAGGCCAATACCAAAGTAGCTTCAGAAGTCTATTCTAAAGCCTAGAAGAGCAGCCTGGCCTGATAAAAGCCAGGTTCGAACGACAAAAGGAAGGACCAAGCACGAAGCAGATGGCAAGCCTGGAGCACCAGAAAGCCAGATCGACCATTCTCACTCAAGCATCCTGAATCTGAATCAGGAAGACTGAAAATTAGGGTCTCGTAGAGCCTATATTGCCTAAGGCCAACCCAAGCCGATATGGGATCAGCTATACTCCTAGAATACCACCAGAGTCACCACCTGTGACCACCTGGGTCAAGGGTGCCCTGGAGCCTACCCAAGTAGAAACCTACGATTTAGACCTCTTGTTTAGAGTCTAACTCGTTACGTTTTCCTTTGTAGGTATGATGGAAGATCCCTCAACCAAAAACACAAAAAAATTAGAAAAACTCAAAATCCAAAAACATTTCAAAAAATTGCAAAAGCCAAAAATACTTGAAAATGAAAAGCTTGAAAAAAGAGTGGTTTGTATAGTTCCCAAAATTCTCTCTTTACAAAAACACAAAAAAATCGAAAATCTACAAAATTCCCAAAAGGTTTTGTACATAGTTGCTCTTGGTAAAGATTTGGGGAAAGCCAAAGATTTCGAAAGAAACGTTGTCTGCATAACCAGACCAAAAATTTCAAAATCAATAGAAATCCCAAGTCAAAAACCAGGCATTTTCAAAATCCAGGCATCAAATTTCCTAAGATTTGTAGATCTCGAGAATGATCGAAGCCCAGAGGTGGATCCCCTTGAGGAGGATCCCACTTCTGAGCTCCCAGAATTTCATAAAATTCTCGATTTTGAGAAACCCTTGAATTCAGTAGGAGGAGATTTCATAGAGATAAACTTAGGGAGTGATTCAAAGCCCAAACTCATTAAGATAAACTCATTTGGATTTGGGCCAATCCAAATAGTGTTTGGGTCGATCCAAATAGTGTTTGGATTTGGATTGGATCCAAATAGTGTTTGGATTAGATCGGATCTGGACCAAAATATCCAGATTCGTATCCATAAAAATATTGAGTTTGGATCGGATATGGATCTCAAAATATCCGAGATCCACGATCCAGATCCAAATAGTGTTTGGATTTGGGTCTGGATCCAAATCCCAAATCCAAGACCCACCTCAAATGTCTATAAATAGAGGTGAGGGGGTCCATTTCAAAGGGTTGATGCAAATGCTTGGGAGGAGAGAGAGGGAGTGATAGACCTAGCCATGTGGGCTCATTGGGTGAGGTGGGTTCAAGCCATGTGGGCTAAGTGGGTCTAGACCAAGGGGCTGCAACCAAGGTGGGCTGGACCAAGAGGCTGCAACCGTAGAGACGTGGGCTCAAGCTAAGAAGGACCGGCTCCAAGAGGTAAACCTAGCGCTACCCGCTTCCCCCCCCGGGCGCTTGTCGTGTGCCCTGCGCCCTATCCGCTCGCCCTGTGCGTCACCCGAACCCCCTGCGGCGCCCTTAACACCTCCAGCGCGCCCAGCGCCCGGTAGCCTTCCTGCGCGCAGCGACTGCTGCGCCAGTCACCCGACGCCTCCCTGCCAACCTAACCTGCACCCTGCCAGCTTTAGCCACCTAGGACAGACCCTAGACAGTCTCCCCTTGGCCGAACCTAAGTTCCCCTGAGACCCTAACCGTGGCCCATAAAACCTCTCTCAAAGCCACTTAGGAAATCCCTCTTGGCTGCCCAAAGTGAACCGCAAGCCCAAGTGTGAGCAAGTTGAAGACGGACCAACTATTTGTAAGTGTCTAAACTTGGTCTATTACATTAACTTGCTTTATATTCAATTAAATTTTGATATGGGGTTATAATAATGGAGCGTAGTCTCCCCCCAAGATGTAATATTGATGTATGACACACAAGCACACACGTGCACTTGAGCCTTTCCACTCTTAGTTGCACACTTTTTTGCACACACACGGGCCTTGACAGACCCTAAGATATAGACTTATTTATATAAGTTCAGCTACGTGTGTTTACATT
This sequence comes from Brasenia schreberi, assembly GCA_036023115.1. Taxonomy (NCBI): domain Eukaryota; kingdom Viridiplantae; phylum Streptophyta; class Magnoliopsida; order Nymphaeales; family Cabombaceae; genus Brasenia; species Brasenia schreberi. The sequence continues at coordinate 3,995,194 of JAYKKT010000079.1, forward strand.
CAAGTCGTGTGTGTTGTCTTTCAATTCCACACTCACACACATTGAGCTTTCGCTCTTACTCCCAAGACCCTAATAAGGGCCATATTGCAATTTAATTCGGGGTTTTCATTTAAGTTGTGTGCGTGGTCCTTCAGTTCCACAATCACACACATTGAGCTTTCGCTCTTACTCCCAAGACCCTAATAAGGGCCATATTGCAATTCAATTTGGGTTTTACATTCCAAGTCATGTGAGTTGTCTTTACATATACACACAACACCCACGCACACGTTGGCGACCTTCGGGCCCATATATATATAGTTGTATTTTCCTTCCGCTATGTCTTTAAGATTTGGGTTTTAAGGTTCAGCTGTGTGAGTAGTCTTTCAATATATACACGACACACACTTACACAATTGAGCCTTTCCGCTCTTAAGATATAGCCATATTTTCCTTTTGCAATTTCCCTTACGCAAAGTCCCTTAAGCATTGTCTTTCAATTTCGGGTTTTCCCTTGGAGTTGTGTGAGTTTGCATTGCATATTCGCCATACCACAAGCTAGGACGCATATTGCATCAAAGCAAACCCCATACTCCCGTGCAAAAATCACCCAACTTAGGTCACTTGCGCACACATCTAGTTGGCCTAAATAGCGTAAAATTGAAAGACATAGATATGTGCAAACCCACGTATATAAAACTTACAAACAGAAACACGAATCGAATCCGTATTTTCAAACACTTACGTTTTCAAGAGTCAAAAACGTTTTATCAAAGTCCATAAGTGCTTAATGTAGACGCAGGAAAATCCCCGCTCGTCTGGCTTCTCAGGGCCTGGAGCGGATCCTCTCGTGTGTCTGAGGCCTATTTGCATAAATAGGGCGTGCCAGCTAGCTTACCTAAGCTAGCAAAGATATATTTGAATCCAACTTCTAACGTGGCGACTATGAGCAAGTGAGCTCTTGTCGTCGTAGACCTTCTTGCACCGATGCGCAAGGGTCAGTTTGTACGCTTTTAAAAACCGAGTTTTGGGATAGAAAAAGCTTATGAAAGCGGTTCGAGGTGTTTAATTCGGGTCTTTAGAATGCGATTGCAGATTTTAGATCACGTGGATTTGCACGTGCCTAAGTCTTTCTTTTTATCCCCTTTATGGGCCACCTAAGTGTGTGTTATGAATACTCCACTACATGGGGCGAATTTCGAGGGGGAGTACGGGGATTGCTTTGATGCAATATGCGTCCTACCTCGTGGTATGGCATAGATGCAATGCAAACTCACGCTACTCCAAAGGGAAAACCCGAATGTAAAGACAATGCCGAAGGGAAATAACCGAAAGGAAATAACCGAAGGGAAATAACCGAAAGGAAATAACCGAAGGGAAATGACTTGTAATGTAAATGCCGAAGGGAGATATGTATATAGGGTATATATGTGCCCTTACTTGGGTCTTGCAAATAAGAGCGAAGGCTCAATGTGGGTGCGTGCTTGAATTGAAAGACATACTCACACGACATGAAATAAAACCCAAATATAACTTGCAATATGGCCTTGATTAAGGTCTTGGGAATAAGAGCGAAAGCTCAATGTGTGTGAGTGCTTGAATTGAAGTACTACACACACAACATGAAATTAAACCCAAATAGTATAACACGGCCCTTACTTGGGTCTTTCAAATAAGAGCGAAGGCTCAATGTGTGTGAGTGCTTGAATTGAAAGACTTACATACACGACATGAAATGAAACCCAAATAGTATAGCACGGCCCTTACTTGGGTCTTACAAATAAGAGCGAAGGCTCAATGTGTGTGAGTGCTTGAATTGAAAGACTTACACACACGACATGAAATGAAACCCAAATAGTATAGCACGGCCCTTACTTGGGTCTTACAAATAAGAGTGAAGGCTCAATGTGTGTGAGTGCTTGAATGGAAAGACAACACACTCAACTCAAGCAAAACCCTACGTAAGTTAATATATATATATATATATATATATATATATATATATATTTATGTATTAGGGGCTGATTAGGACCGTGTGTGTTCAAAATCGTGCACAACTAAGAGAGTGCACGTGTGTGTGGGTGTGCCAAGCCACATTATTACAAGCGGGGGGAGACTATACTCCGTTATTACAACCCCATAGCGAATTAAATTTTAAGCAAGTATACAACTAAGGACTGAGTTAGGCACTTACTAATAGCTGGTCCGAAGATGCCTTGCTTGAGCGTGGGCTTGGCCTTCGCCTTGGGCTGCAAGAGGGAGCTCCGCGGAGTTGAACGGCAAAGGGGGCTGCTGGCCGGCTGCAAATGCGGCATGGGAGAGGCGCCTTGAAGATGGCCGGCTGCTAGGAATGGGCTGGTTTTGTGTGTTGGGCTAAAATGCCTAAGTAGGGTCACTAGGGGAGGTTGTAAGGTTAGGGAGTATGGCACTAAAGGAGTGTCTAAGGGAAGGATATGGCTGGCGGGTGACTTTGCCGAATGGGGGTATGGTAGTCGGTTGGAGTGGCCGACTACTAGGGGGACTTGGTGGTGGCGGGCTGCTAGGGTGGCTAGGCAATGGTGGATGGGAAGGGAGCTAGCTAGGGTACGTGGTAAGGTGGAGTTAGGGGCTGAGGGGAAATGGTATGGGTAGGTCTTAGGGGGTTAAATGGAGTGGCCGGGTGTAGCTAGGGTGTCTAGGTAGTGGCGGGTGGTTGGAGTGGATGAGGTTTGGCTGAATGGGAGTGGCGGCGACAAGTGGGTGGTGCTGGGGTAAGATGGTGGTGGTGCAGGTGGCTGAGAGTGGAGGGGGAGCGGAGAAGAGGTGAGGTGAGGGATGGGGTACTAACCGGCGAGGATGGGAGGCGGCGGTTGGTTGAGGTGCAGCCGGGTGTGGTGGAGCGACTGGTTCGGCCGGGCTGGGGTGTGGTGGAGCAGGTGGAGCACGGTGGTGGCTGGTGGTGGTGCAGGTGGAAGAGTTGGCTAGCAGTGGTGCAGGTGGTGGCTGGCTGTGGGGCAAGTGGAGCAAGGTTGGAGTCGGCTCGGCTAGAGAGGGGCTGAGATAGGATGATGGTGGATGGAAAAACCCGCCCCTTAGGGGGGGGTTTATATAGGGCTGCAAGAGGCGGTTGGGGCTGGTATTAGGGTAGTGGTAAGGTGGTTTAGGGGTGATGGTATGGTAGTAAGGTGGGCTGGTATTAGGGTAGGGCCAGATATTTTAAATACAAGGGGTTTTGGGTAAGTTGTGTGCTAGGTTTAGGTGGGGTGGTTTAGAGGTTTAGGGTTTAGCTAGGTGGGTTGGTTTTGGGGTGAAGTTTAGTGAGGTGGGTTAGGTGATTAGGCTAGGATTAGGTTAGGTTTAGAGAAATTAACCTAGGTTTAGGAAAGGATTAGGGAAGTGGGTTAGGTGATTAGGTTGGGATTAGGCCGGGATTAGGGAAGTGGGTTAGGTGATTAGGCTAGGATTAGGACCAGGTTAGGGTAAAAGGCTAGGATTAGGTGTTTTTGGTTAGGATTAGATGAAGGAGCTCCCTTTGCACGACCCATAGACCCTAATCACATCATGTTGGTGCAGCCCTAGGTTAGGTTTTGGCTAATTACAAGCTTAAACCCACTTTAATTAGGCTAACCCACATGATTAACCCCAAACTTGACACACAAGTCAAGCTTAATTACAACACTCTTTGATCTTATCCTCCCCCACTCTCTCTCATGCCCATAATCCCATGTGAAATTCAAGTGGGCCCCACCTCCATTTATGAGAAGGTGATGTGGGCCTTGGATATAGATATTGGATTGGATCTCTGGATCCAAATCCAAGTCCACACATGGGTTTGGATTGGGATCTGGATATATATGGTCCAGATCCAATCCAAACTGAATTCTAACTCCATCGAGCTGTGTTCGAAACAAACGGTTTGTGCGGGGTCTGACAGCATCAGTACTCCGTCTGTGTTGGGTCTTCGCCAACATGATCGTCCGCCTCTATTTTCGCCTTCCGGAGAGGACTTCAAATGATGTTTTGATGATAACAGGGTCTTGGACGTTCGAGATCTTGGGGGTGGATTTGATATGGGAGTTGTTGTGCCGGGCTCGACATGTGCTCCGATTTCAGGCTCTCCTTAGCTTTCCTGGTCCTGTCTGGATTAGGCCAAGCTGCTTAGGGGTTTCAAAACGTGTTTAAGAAGGTTTTTAAAGCCGTATTATACATTTTTGAAATATGAAAAGTTCAAAACTTATGTACAAGGTTGCTTGGAAGGCTCCTGGGTTTCTAGACTCAAAATAGCCCTTTGGGGCTGCTTTTACAAAACCAGGTTGTTTTGAGGAATTCGTGGGATTTCGGGGTGTTTACAGATGCCCCTTTTTGGCCTTGTCCAAATCGATTTGGATAAGGGCAAAGATGACAAACACCCCTTTCAATATCTCCCTAGATCTATCCACGAAGAATATGGGATCATCCCAATTTTTAGCAAAATCTCAATTTACAAACTCTAGTAAGAGGAGATATCACGCCAAAGGGATTTGTTATGGAATCTGGTCCTAAATGGGATCATGTTTATGCAAGTATCATGCGTGGAATGCTGATGCATGACATGGGTGTGGTGCCAAGAGTGGCGACCTCCCAGAGACCAGATGTGGTCGAACTCTAAAGACTTACAAGTCCTACTGCTCCAAGTGAGCAGATCCTATGGTGTTCGATGTTCGATTTTCAAAACTTATTTACAAAACTATTTACAAAAGGGACAACTGTCTTGAGTCTCGATCCTAAGGATCTCGAGCTCTTCGTGTTTGCCCTTGTTTGAGTCTTAACACTCACTTATCTTAGCGGAGGTTTTATAAGAAAACAGGCTATATTTCAAATTCCTACGCCTTACTCGAAACGTCAAATTCTCAAACAAGATGAAATTCAAGTAAGTAAATCCTATTTTTACTTTAGGATTCCTCGAAATGAACCATGCTTTAGCTTAGGATAAGTCAGGGATGGGAAAGAGATACCACGGTCTCTTCTGAAGCGTCCCGTGGTTTAAGGCATAGAAGGCGGAAAACTGCTCTTTTTGAGCTTTTTGGCCTCTTTTTCCTTTTTTTCATAGAGGGTCTCCCTTTTGGAGTATTTTTTCTTTAATCCCTCTTTTTCATAAGAGAATCGATTTTTCTTTTTGAATTCTGGTTTCTTTCTTTTGGAAAGATACTTTGAATGGAAAATTCCCTTTTGTTTGGGCCGTGTTTTTCCTTTTGGAAGTAGAAGAGAAGAGGGGAGGACTTTATCCCAAGCCTACACTCGATTCATTCCAGATCAACCTATTTAGAAATAGCACGTACTACTTGCAAGTATCTTGCTATATTGAACTAGGCCTTTCTTTGTAAGAAGAAGGATTTTGAAATGTAACCATGATTTTGAAGACTCCACTCTTTTACAAGTGCGAATTCTCTCACTTAGGGTCACACGACTTTGCCTTTGCACCTTATTTTCACGTCTCAGGGCAGCTATCCCTAAAATTTTCGAAAACTGGAATTTAATCCAAATCCTACAAATGATACTTCTTTAAGTATTGAATATTGATAGGATCTGCTAAATTCCTACCTTCTATATTGATCAACCAATACGAATTGTTCGTGGTGGTAGCTCGTACAACATAGGGTCCATCCCACTTGGGGCGCCACTTTCCGAGTGGATGTGGGCCACGATAATGGATGGTTTTTAAGACTAGATCCCCCACTTCAAAGTGGCGAGGTCTCATGTGTTTGCTATAGTGTCGGGCTATCCTTTGCCGGTATGCACGAGCATGATCCATGGCAAGGAGTCGCTTCTCATCTAGCAAATCTAGTTCGGCCATCCTAGCATGCTGAAGCGTCTCTAGGGGGAGGTCGAGTGCAATGGATGTATGAAATGAATGCAGTTGAGTATGAATGGGGAGAATGGCGTTTGTGCCATAGACCAATTCGAATGGTGTGGCATTCGTGGGAGTCCGGATGGAAGTCCTACAAGCCCATAAGGCTTCATCCAGCTTCTCATGCCACGTCCTACCCTTCTCTAAAGTCTTCTCAATTATACTAATGAGAGTCTTGTTTGTGGCTTCGGCTTGGCCGTTGCCTTGAGGGTAGTAGGGCAAAGAGAAGTGGTGAGTTATGCCAGACGTGTTGCACAACTTAACCATCCGCTCGTTTTTGAATGGGGTGCCATTATCAGACACAAGGTCTCGTGGAACCCCAAATCGAGCAAGATATTCCTCCGGATGAAAGCCACCACATGTTGCCTCAGCACGTTGGTTAGGGAAATGGCTTCCATCCACTTGGAGAAATACTCCGTGGCTGCTAAAATAAATCGATGCCCATTCGAGGCTTTTGGAAATATTGGGCCTACGATGTCAAACGCCCACATGGTGAATGGCTAGGGGCTGTCCACGGAATGCAATGCAGATGAAGGGATATGAATGGCATGCCCATGCACTTGACATGGATGACACTTCCTAACATGATCGTGACAATCCTTTTTCAAGGTGGACCAAAAATAGCCCCCTCTAAGTATTTTCATTGCCATCATGTTGGCATTGACATGACCTCCACATTCTCCATCGTGGAATTCATGCATCACTATCCTAGCCTCCTCTAGGTCGATACACCTAAGTAGAATGCCGGTAAAACTCTTTTTGTATAAAACCCCACCCAGAATGGTGTATCGGGTCGAAATCTTACGGATGAATGCCTTATCTTTGGACGTGGCATCCTCAGCGAATCCCCCATTTTCTAGAAATTGTTTTATGTCATAAAACCAGGGTTTTTCAATAGACTCTGGGTTATTTTGGCAAATATCCAAGTCGTGTGTGGATGTGTTGGGTGCATGCCATATTTCTAAAGATCGGATCCCTGAAATGGGATCGACCTTTAGGGCTGAACCCAAGGAGGAGAGGGCATCGACGATGCCATTGTCCTCTCTTCCTACATGTGTGAGTTTACACTATTGGAAGGACTGGACCAATCGAGTGGCCAACTCGTGATATGGAAGTAGTTTTTCATTACGTACTTACCAAATTTTCAAAACCTGGTTTATGACAATGAGCGAATCTCCAAAGACCTCGATGCATGATGCCCCTAGAGTTTTCAAAATCCTTAGGCCTTGTATGAGTGCTTCATACTCAGCTACGTTGTTGGAACATTCGAAATCTAAACGGACTGCTATGGGAATCTCGCCTTTTTCAGGGGAGATGAGGATGACCCCAGCACCAGCCCCTCGTTGGTTTCGTGCCCAATCGAAGTGCATCTTCCACACTTGGTTTTCGAAATTGTTTGCCAAAATGTGGTTTTGAAAATGGTTTTGTAATATGCCTTCATCAGGCATTTCGACAAGCGTGGGATATGCGTCCTCTAAGGGGAACTCAGCCACGTAATCTGCTAGGGATTGCCCCTTAATGGAGATCTGGTGATGGTATTTCAGATCATACTCCATTAGAAGGAGTTGCCATTTTCCCAATCTACCCGTGAGAATGGGTTTTTCGAACAAGTGCTTGATTGGATCAAGCTTGGACACTATCCAAATCTCATGATCCAGGAAATAGTGTCTGAATTTCTGGCAGGCCCAGACTAGGGCCAAGCACGTCTTCTCCATGGCTTGATAATTTCGTTCATAAGCCAAGAGAGTTTTCGAAATGTAGTAGATGGCATACTCCTTATGGGTGACATCCTCGTATTGAGCCAACAGGGCTCCTAAAGCGTTCGCATGCACGGAGATGTAAAGTAAAAGCGATTTTCCTTGCTTTGGAGGGTTCAAAACGAGGGGATTAACCAAGTATGCCTTCAGTCTTTCGAAGGACTTCTGGCATTCGTCATCCCATAAGAATTTCGTGCCCTTCCTCAACAATTTGTTGAAGGGTTCGCATCTAGTGGCCAGATTCGATATGAATCGACGAACAGATTGTAAACGACCTTGGAGGCTACGGATTTGGGTGAGATTAGAGGGTGGAGCCATGTCTATGATGGGTCGACACTTAGAGGGGTCGACTTCTATACCCCTTTGGCTCACCATAAAGCCCAGAAGCTTCCCTGATTCTACCCCGAATACACATTTTTGAGGGTTTACCTTTACTTTGTAAAGCCTAAGCCTTTCGAAAATCTTTTGCAAACATTCGATATGAGTGCATCGGGTTTTGGATTTCGCCAAGAGATCATCTACATACACTTCTATGAGCTCATGAATCTGATCATGGAAGATCGTGGTCATGGCTTGTTGGTATGTTGCGCCGGCATTTTTCAAACCAAAGGGCATGACTGTATAGCAGTACGTGCCCCATGGGATTGTGAAGGCGGTCTTACCCTGATCTCGTGGGCTTAGTTTGATTTGATTATAGCCTGAATAGCCATCCATAAACGAAAACATTTCATGATTTGCAGTACTATCGACTATCAAATCTATGTTTGGTAAAGGATAATTATCCTTTAGAGTGGCTTTATTCAGGTTTCTGAAATCGATGCATATTCGAATTTTCCCATTGGTTTTTCGAACTACAACGATGTTTGACAACCAATCAGAATACGCAATGGGTTTTATAAATCCGGCTTTCAACAGATCTTCTACACCCTCTTTGACTTGTGCGTGTACATTCGGGTGTATTTTCCTAAGCTTCTACTTTATGGGTTTGACACCTACATCCAAGAGAAGACGATGTTCGACAATGCTGGGATCTATGCCCGGCATGTCTTCATACGTCCATGCAAACACATCCAAATAGGTTCGTAGAAATGCAATGAATGCTAACCTTTCAGTTTCATGCAAACATGCGCCTATTTTGATGGATTTGGGATTGGAATCATCCCCTAGGTTCACCTCTATGAAGTCTCCTCCTACTGATTGGGAAGGTCTTTCAAAATCGAGAATTTTATAAAATTCTGGGAGCTCAAAAGCGGGATCTTCCTCAAGGGGATCCACTTCTGGGCTTTGATCATTCTCGTGGGCTATAGACCCGAGGGAATTTGATGCGTGGTTTTCAAAAAGACTTGGTTTTGTACTCAGATTTTCAAGTGATTTCAAAATTTTTGGTCTGGCTATGCAGACGACGTTTCTTTCGAAATCCTTTTCTTTTGCCAAAGTCCTACCAGGAGCAGCTATATACAAAATCTTTTTGGTATTTTCCATATTTTCGATTTTTTTGGGTTTTTGTAAAACAACAACCTTGGGAACTATACAAAGCACTCTATTTTGGAGTTTTTGTTTTTCCATTGTTTTTGGCTTTTCTTCTTTTTCGATTTTTTTGATTTTAAGCTTTTCAAATGTTTTTGTATTTTTATAAAAGGGATCTTCCGTCATACCTACAAAGGGAAAACACTATGGGTTAGACTCGGAATAGGAGATCTAAATCGTAGGTCTCTTCTAAGGCAGGTTCCAGGGCACCCTTGACCCAGGTGGTCACAGGGGGTGGTTCTGGCAGTATTCGGGGAGTATAGCCGATCCCATATCAGCTTGGATTGGCCCTAGGAAGGATGGGCTCTAGGGGTTCTGCACCCCTAGACTCTTGTAGGGCGTGTAGCCCATGTTTAACAACATGTTATACGACTTTTTGTTTTTTGAAAGGTTCAGTACAAGTCGTGGTCCTGGAACATGCTGTCGTCCATATTGTGCTCATATGGTCTCTTGTCTAGGGGCTTTGGAAATAGGGAACGCTTGGGTTTTCCTAGAAGGGTTAGAATCGGGAGGGGGCCTGCTTTGGGCAGCCCCTTCATATATACAACCTTCCTAGGGTTGTTCAACACGAGCCTTGGCGGCTCAATCATAATTTGCCCCAGGTTAGCCTCATGGGCCTGGGAGCTCGATAAACAAGGAGAGTTTATGATCCCCTAAAGCTGTGGGTGACTCTCACCTAGGATCACTACGACCAGGTCCCTAAAAGGGATCTTGACACACCTGTGGAAGGTGGATGGCACAGCGCACAAACTGTGTATCTAGCGTCTTCCCAGCAATAGGTTATAATGGGGGTGGATGTCCAAGACATGGAACACCCCCGTGTGTTCGATCTCTCCCGTTTCCATTGGGAGTTCGATGGATCCTAAAGGCCTAGACGCATTCCCATCATATCCAGTGATAACGATGGGGCTTGGGTTTATAGAAGTCAAGGTGACTCCGATTTTATATGCCACATGAAGTGGAAGGATGTTGAGCCCTCCTCCACCATCGACTAGGCACCTGTCCAAAGAGTGGTTATTCAGAACCACCTCGATATGCAGGGCTTGGTTGTGGGATTCGTAGGGTCCATCTACATCATCTTTCGAGAAAGTGATGGGCGATTTTGCTCCTAATAAAGCCACTTGGGCAGACAAGGATTCCGGACTTATGTTCGAATCCACCTTGGCCCTTTCTAGAGCTTTCTCTAGCACGAGTCTATGCCTAGGCGAGGTTTGTATAAGCTCTAGGATAGACATGTGGATAGGAATCTTTGAAAGGTGGTTTTCAAAGTCATAAGGATTTAGGGTGACTTTATCCTTATCTGCTTTTGGTAGAACACCAGGGATATATGCTTTTGAGGGGCCAGGCACACTGACCACCTTTTTAGCACCTTGTAGGTGCAGGGGTTGATAGATCCTCTCAGATCTAGTCACTTCCCCCACGACCAGCCTAGGGTTCGCGCTAAATTTGGCTCTAAGGATGAGTTGAGGAGAACCTTGGAGTTTCAAAACTGGTTTTGCCGGGGATTCCACTTTTGGTGGTCCCCGAATGACGACTTGGGCGGGCTTCTTGTACAGTACAAGAATGGGCACACAAGTGGGTCGACTAGACTCTGGTTTTGTGCTAGCTCTTTAGAAAAGGTGAGGGTACATACCTCCTTTCCTTTCCCACTGCCACTGGCGTGTTTGGGAAAGGGTTCTTTGAAGATAGCTTGAGGTGGCTCAGGTTCCGCAATGACCTGGAGCCGGCCCTCTGCTATCAAGTTCTCAATTTTATTTAAAAGGAAGAAACAGCGTTTGGTATCATGGCCTTTGAGCCGATGATACTTACAAAATCGGTTTAAATACCCCCCCTTGGAAGTGACTCCTTTGGGGATTTCGAAGAGTTCTATCATGCCTTGGGCAAGTAGGAGGTCTAGGACCTCCGACACAGGTTGCCCCAGCGGAGTATACTCCCGTTTTTCAACCGGTTTTTGAAAGGTTCGCTCCCTCTTATTTTCTAGTTTTTCAAAATTTTTGGAAGTGCCTGCCACGCCTGGATCTTCCCGGACATTGGTGATTTTATGGGGCTTTGCCCCTTTGTCCATCGTGGGTAGCCCATAAGTGATGGGCTTTTCCAAACGGGTTTTAGAAACAGCACTTCCTTTCCATAAGTGATCGTATGTCCCTTTTCTTAAGTTGGTTTCGAAAAGGGATGCCTTTTTGATCAACTTATGGAAAGTTGAGATCTCATGGAGCGAGAGAAGGGTTTTAAACTCGCTTTTAAAGTTATCCAGGATGAGCATTACTGCGCATCCTTCGGATATGGGCTCTCGCACTTGGCCCAAAAGTGACCTCTATCTTATAATGAAGGCATGTACGTCTTCGTTCATGCCTTGCTTTGTATCCCTTATGGTATTCAGAGTCAGCATGACTTCTACGTTGTGTGCAAATCTTTGTATGAAGCAGTTCGCTAACTCTTCAAAAGTAGCGAACTAGCTTAAGTCGTAGGAAGCCAGCCATTTGGCAGCTGTGCCTTTAAGGGATAAAGGGAACCAATACACCCATTTCATCGAGTCCTTTTTCTTCTTATGGGCTCGACGCGAGAAAAGCTGCAAGTGAGACCTAAGGTCTCCCATGCCATCATACCGATGGAAGTTCGGTATTTCATCGTCACTGTCTGTTTCGTAATCCATAGGAAGGAAATCAGACAGGGCGTAACTTCTTTTCTCTTTATTCTGCCCTTTCAGCAACTGTTGTAGGGCTTTATGGTCCTTTTGTGTGAAGGACTCGTGGTATTGGTTGCCTTCCATTACGGAGGCCTCTTTGTGCTTGCGAGGTTTTTCATATTTTTTCTTAGGCCTTTGTTCACCGTTTGATGAACACGAATCGCCTACTTTAGCCTCTTGGCTGAGAGCATCGATTTTGGCCTCAAATTCCCTTCTCAAGTCCTCGATTTCATCTAGTTTTATTTTGTTTTTGAAAATCCTCCTAGAGTGAGAACTTGATGTGCATGAGCCTTGGCTCGACACTTCACTTGGATTGGATTTTGACATGCTTTTCAAGCTTTTTCAAAATTTCCTAAGTACAAGCAAAGAAAACAAGTTAAAAATGACACCTTTTTAACAAAAATTTTCGCAAGTTTCTAACTTAAAACTCGATTTTTGAAAGGCCCAGGTCCCACCGGGCATGCCAATCTCTGTAGACGTAGGAAAATCCCTGCTCGTCTGGCTTCTCAGGGCCTGGAGCGGATCCTCTCGTGTGTCTAAGGCCTATTTGCATAAACAGGGCGGGCCAGCTAGCTTACATAAGCTAGCGAAGATATATTTGAATCTGACTTCTAACGTGGCGACTGTGAGTAAGTGAGCTCTTGTCGTCGCAGACCTTCTTGCACCGATGTGCAAGGGTCAGTCTATACGCTTTTAAAAACCAAGTTTTGGGATAGAAAAAGCTTACGAAAGCAGTTCGAGGTGTTTAATTCGGGTCTTTAGAATGCGATTGCAGATTTTAGATCACGTGAATTTGCACGTACCTAAGTCTTTCTTTTTATCCCCTTTATGGGCCACCTAAGTGTGTGTTATGAACACTCCACTACATGGGGCGAATTTCGAGCGGGAGTATGGGGCTTGCTTTGATGCAATATGCATCCTACCTCATGGTATGGCGTAGATGCAATGCAAACTCATGCTACTCCAAAGGGAAAACCCGAATGTAAAGACAATGCCGAAGGGAAATAACCGAAAGGAAATAACCGAAGGGAAAAAACCGAAGGGAAATGACTTGTAATGTAAATGCTGAAGGGAGATATGTATATAGGGTATATATGTGCCCTTACTTGGGTCTTGCAAATAAGAGCGAAGGCTCAATGTGGGTGCATGCTTGAATTGAAATACTTACTCACACGACATGAAATAAAACCCAAATATAACTTGCAATATGGCCTTGATTAAGGTCTTGGGAATAAGAGCGAAAGCTCAATGTGTGTGAGTGCTTGAATTGAAAGACTTACTCACACGACATGAAATAAAACCCAAATATAACTTGCAATATGGCCTTGATTAAGGTCTTGGGAATAAGAGCGAAAGCTCAATGTGTGTGAGTGCTTGAATTGAAGTACTACACACACAACATGAAATTAAACCCAAATAGTATAACACGGCCCTTACTTGGGTCTTTCAAATAAGAGCGAAGGCTCAATGTGTGTGAGTGCTTGAATTGAAAGACTTACACACACGACATGAAATGAAACCCAAATAGTATAGCACGGCCCTTACTTGGGTCTTACAAATAAGAGTGAAGGCTCAATGTGTGTGAGTGCTTGAATTGAAAGACTTACACACACGACATGAAATGAAACCCAAATAGTATAGCACGGCCCTTACTTGGGTCATACAAATAAGAGTGAAGGCTCAATGTGTGTGAGTGCTTGAATGGAAAGACAACACACTCAACCCAAGCAAAACCCTATGTAAGTTAAAATATATATATATATATATATATATATATATATATATATTTATGTATTAGGGGCTGATTAGGCCCGTGTGTTCAAAATCGTGCACAACTAAGAGAGTGCACGTGTGTGTGGGTGTGCCAAGCCACGTTATTACAAGCGGGGGGAGACTATACTCCGTTATTACAACCCCGTATTGAATTAAATTTTAAGCAAGTATACAACTAAGGACCGAGTTAGGCACTTACTAATAGCTGGTCCGAAGATGCCTTGCTTGAGCGTGGGCTTGGCCTTCGCCTTGGGCTGCAAGAGGGAGCTCCGCGGAGTTGAACGGCAAAGGGGGCTGCTGGCCGGCTGCAAATGGGAAGTGGGAGAGGCGCCTTGAAGATGGCCGGCTGCTAGGAATGGGCTGGTTTTGTGTGTTGGGCTAAAATGCCTAAGTAGAGTCACTAGGGGAGGTTGTAAGGTTAGGGAGTATGGCACTAAAGGAGTGTCTAAGGGAAGGATATGGCTGGCGGGTGACTTGGCCGAATGGGGGTATGGTAGTCGGTTGGAGTGGCCGACTGCTAGGGGGACTTGGTGGTGGCGGGCTGCTAGGGTGGCTAGGCAATGGTGGATGGGAAGGGAGCTAGCTAGGGTACGTGGTAAGGTGGAGTTAGGGGCTGAGGGGAAATGGTATGGGTAGGTCTTAGGGGGTTAAATGGAGTGGCCGGGTGTAGCTAGGGTGTCTAGGTAGTGGCGGGTGGTTGGAGTGGATGAGGTTTGGCTGAATGGGAGTGGCGGCGACAAGTGGGTGGTGCTGGGGTAAGATGGTGGTGGTTCAGGTGGCTGAGAGTGGAGGGGGAGCGGAGAAGAGGTGAGGTGAGGGATGGGGTACTAACCGGCAAGGATGGGAGGCGGCGGTTGGTTGAGGTGCAGCCGGGTGTGGTGGAGCGACTGGTTCGGCCGGGCTGGGGTGTGGTGGAGCAGGTGGAGCACGGTGGTGGTGCAGGTGGAAGAGTTGGCTAGCAGTGGTGCAAGTGGTGGCTGGCTGTGGGGCAAGTGGAGCAAGGTTGGAGTCGGCTCGGCTAGAGAGGGGCTGAGATAGGATGATGGTGGTTGGAAAAACCCGCCCCTTAGGGGGGGGTTTATATAGGGCTGCAAGAGGCGGTTGGGGCTGGTATTAGGGTAGTGGTAAGGTGGTCTAGGGGTGATGGTATGGTAGTAAGGTGGGCTGGTATTAGGGTAGGGCCAGATATTTTAAATACAAGGGGTTTTGGGTAAGTTGTGTGCTAGGTTTAGGTGGGGTGGTTTAGAGGTTTAGGGTTTAGCTAGGTGGGTTGGTTTTGGGGTGAAGTTTAGTGAGGTGGGTTAGGTGATTAGGCTAGGATTAGGTTAGGTTTAGGGAAATTAACCTAGGTTTAGGAAAGGATTAGGGAAGTGGGTTAGGTGATTAGGTTGGGATTAGGCCGGGATTAGGGAAGTGGGTTAGGTGATTAGGCTAGGATTAGGACCAGGTTAGGGTAAAAGGCTAGGATTACGTGTTTTTGGTTAGGATTAGATGAAGGAGTTCCCTTTGCACGACCCATAGACCCTAATCACATCATGTTGGTGCAGCCCTAGGTTAGGTTTTGGCTAATTACAAGCTTAAACCCACTTTAATTAGGCTAACCCACATGATTAACCCCAAACTTGACACACAAGTCAAGCTTAATTACAACACTCTTTGATCTTATCCTCCCCCACTCTCTCTCATGCCCATAATCCCACGTGAAATTCAAGTGGGCCCCACCTCCATTTATGAGAAGGTGATGTGGGTCATGGATATGAATATTGGATTGGATCTCTGGATCCAAATCCAAATCCAAGTCCACACATGGGTTTGGATTGGGATCTGGATATATATGGTCCAGATCCAATCCAAACTGAATCCTGACTTCTTCGGGCTGTGTTCGAAACAAATGGTTTGTGCGGGGTCTGACAGCATCAGTACTCCATCTACGTTGGGTCTTCGCCAACATGATCGTCTGCCTCTATTTTTGCCTTCTGGAGAGGACTTCAAATGATGTTTTGATGATAACAGGGTCTTGGACGTTCGAGATCCTGGGGGTGGATTTGATATGGGAGTTGCTATGCTGGGCTCGACATGTGCTCCGGTTCCGGGCTCTCCTTAGCTTTCCTGGTCCTGTTTGGATTTGGCCAAGCTGCTTCGGGGTTTCAAAACGTGTTTAAGAAGGTTTTTAAAGCCGTATTATACATTTTTGAAATATGAAAAGTTCAAAACTTATGTACAGGGTTGCCTGGAAGGCTCCTGGGTTTCTAGACTCAAAATAGCCCTTTGGGGATGCTTTTACAAAACCAGGTTGTTTTGAGGAATTCGTGGGATTTCGGGGTGTTTACACTTACCAACCCTTGAGCACCGGTTCAAGAAGGTTTCGAGCGAAAAGATCCCGCTTGCCTAGAATCGCCCAAAAAAGTCAGATATTTTGAAACTTTGCTAGTTTTAAAAGCAAACTAGCTGGCATGCCCATATAAAGCGAAGTAGAACTCGAAAAGGTTCACTTTGGGCCTAAGAACTAGAAGTGAGAATTTTCGGTGTCTACAGATTTGGCAAGCCCGGTGGGACCCGGGTCTTAAAACTTTGATAAAACAAACAAAACTCTTGAAAATTTTTTCCAAAAAGTGTTTTCAAAATTTGATTCAAAAATTTGCAAGAAAATGGATAAAAAGCTACGACAATCCTCGTTGAGTAAACTAAAGAAGGCTTTGAAAATAGATAAAGCCCAAAAGGAGCTTGATGATATTTCAAAAATATTTCAAAAGATGGATGCTTTAAGCAAGGAGCTTAAAGCTCATCAATCACATAGCAGCTCTTCTAGGGCACATAAAGATCGTGAAATGAAAACTGATCTCAAACTCAACGAAGGATTGTAGATTAAAGATGAATCCCAAAAAAGGGGTGAGTCGTCCACTCCTAAATCTCAAAGCTTTTCAAAATCCATAGAAAAATCAAAAAAAGATTTGTCTATTTCAAAAAATCAAAAAAATCTTGAAATCTTGCAAAAAAAAAAATTGAAAAACAAAACTTTGAAATTTCAAAAAACTCAAGTGAAATTCCTAAGTCTAGGCACACACACACTGTGGGACATGAAACCCACACCCCACAAAGAGACGAGAGTGAAAAACAGGAAGGTTTCGAAAAGGAACGCCTCGTGAAGCCACGGGAACTCGAAATAGAGTTACCCGGGAAATCGGCCTGTTCTCACCTTGAAAAGGTAGACGAGCCACAAAGAGGTATGCCTAAAGCCTATCCTCCTCAAAACTTTCTTCTCATAGGGTCATCAGATGCATTGTATAACCCCTATGCACACACAAACCCACAAATTGTGCCAAAATTTGAGAATTTTAAAGGTGCGCCAAATATCCCGCACAACCCAAAAGAATTTCAAAAACAAAAAGAAGTTCAAAAAATGGTAGACATGGAGACCCCTAATGCATGCATCAACATCTTAGGAGCTCATAACCCTACCGTAGGAAAACTCACTTCTTCGAGCCTAGTCTTGTACCCTGGAACCAAGGCTATGGCTTCGAAACAAAAAAATCCATCCCTAGGGGCACCACGAGTTGAACCTAGAGAGCAAGTTAAAAACTTCGAGGGAGCAGTCTTGGCTTCCCTTGAAGAAAATTTCTCCCAAAATCAGGTTGTATGGAACTATAAGTCTTCCATCACCCTGAAAAGTCCAAAGTCTCTCAAGGGATCAAGCACGGCTTCCCTTGAGAATAAAAACTTCCAAAATGGGGTTATCTGGAACCATAGGTCTTCCAAAACCCCGAAATATCCAAAACCCTTTGAGGGAACAAGCTTGGCTTCCCTTGAAGAAAAATCCTCCCAAAGTCGGGTTGTATGGAAGCCCAAGTCTTCCATCACCCCAAAATCCAAACTCCCTTTATCCAAAACAGAAAGGGTATATACCCATAACATGGATGATTCTATGTGAATTATATAAAAACTTTTCAAAAACCAAGAAGCCCTAGAACATGATTCTAAATATGGGATATAAACCCTACGTGGGCCTGGGAACCCAAAACCAAGGTAGGCTAGAACCTGTCCTACCTAGAGCCAATAGGGAACGATATGGACTGGGCTACAGCCCACCCATACCCCCAGAGCCGCCACCTAAGACCATCTGGGTCAAGGGTGCCCTGTAGAACCTTTAAAACCAAAACCCATGTCTTAGACCTATCTGATTAGAGTCTGATTCATGAATGTTTTCTTTGTAGGTTCAATGGAAGATCCCTACTTTTGAAAAAACCAAAAAAATTAGATATTTTCCAAAAAACCAAAAAAATTGAAAACACACAAAATCTCAAAAACATTTGGAAAATTGAAAATTCCAAAAAGAAATTTATTTCAAAAGCCTTTGGCCATGTACAAAGCCCATTTTCGAAAAATTGTAAAAATACTTTCGAAAATTGTATATACTCCCAAAAACCCACAAGTATCAAAAAGCTGATCCTGTCCACCCTTTTGCCTAGAGCTTTTTCGAAACTGAAAAGCTTGAGAATCACCAAAGCAAGGAAGAATAAACACCTCCAAGCTTCCTGAACTTCGCAAAATCCTTGACTTATGGAAAATTGGGGATTTTTAGAAATGAGTTTAACCCATAGTGTGAGCATAAACATCATGCATTATACCTTGAAATCATTCATATGCATCGAGTCTATACATCATCCTAGAACTGGAATTCAGGGTTTTGAAAAACCAAAGGGGCAATAAGAGTCGACCCCCTAAGTATCGAGCCTTCATAGGCATGTCTCCATACGAATCAAATCCAACACCTTCAAGGCAAATTTCAAAAGGAAATGAGAATCTCGAAAAACGGTGTAAACACCCCGAAATCCCACGAACTTCTCAAATCCACCTGGTTTTGTAAAGCAGCCCCAAAGGGCCATTTTGAGTCTGGAAACCTAGGAGCCTTCCAGGCAACCCTATACATATGTTTTGAACTTTATATTTCAAAAATGTATAATATAGCTTTAAAAACCCTTTTAAAACATGTTTTGAATCCCTGAAGCAGCTTGGCCTAATCTAGACAGGACCAGAAAAGCAAAGGAGAGCCCAGAACCGGAGCACATGTCGAGCTCGGCACAGCAACTCTCGTATCAAATCCACACCCCCAGGATCTCGAACGTCCAAGACCCTGATATCATCAAAAACATCCTTTGAAGTCATCTCCGGAAGGCGAAAACAGAGGCGGACGATCATGTTGGCGAAGACCCAACGCAGACAGAGTACTGATGCTGTCAGACCCCGCACAAACCGTTCATTTCGAACACAGCTCGAAGGAGTCAAAATTCAGTTTGGATCGGATCTAGACCATATATATCTAGATCCCAATCCAAACCCATGTATGGACTTAGATTTGGATTTGGATTCAAAAATCCAATCCAATATCCATATCCATGGCCCACATCACCTTCTCATAAATGGAGGTGGGGCCCACTTGAATTTCACGTGGGATTATGGGCATGAGAGAGAGTGGGGGTGGATAAGATCAAGTGTGTGTTGTAATTAAGCTTGACTTGTGTGTCAAGTTTGGGTTGGGTTTTCCCTTTGGAGTAGCGTGAGTTTGTATTGCATCTACGCCATACCACGAGGTAGGACGCATATTGCATCAAAGCAAGCCCCACTCAAAATCGCCCATATAGTGGAGTGTTCATAACACACAAGCTAGGTGGCCCATAAAGGGATAAAAGGAAATACTTAGGCGCGTGCAAATCCACGTGATCTAAAATCTGCAATCGCATTTAAAAGACCCGAATTAGACACCTCGAACCGCTTCGTAGGCTTTCTTTCCCAAAAACTCGATTTTTGCAAAGCGTACAAACTGACCCTTGCGCATCGATGCAAGAAGGTCTGCGACGACAAGAGCTCACTTGCTCACAGTCGCCACGATTAGAAGTCAGTTTAAAATATATCTTCGCTAGCTTAGGTAAGCTAGCTGGCATGCCCTATTTACATAAATAGGCCTTAGACGCACGAGAGGATCCACTCCAAGCCCTGAAAAGGTGAAGAGGCGTGGGGATTTTCGCTACGTCTACATGTGTCTAAGTCATTTTTAACAAAAGGGCGTGCCAGCTAGCTTGCTTAAGCTAGCGAAGAAAGTTTTCGAAATCTGACTCTATCGGGGCGACTATGAGCAAGTGAGTTCTTTTCGTTGCAAACCTTCTTACACCGATGCGCAAGGGTCAGTCTGTACGCTTGGCAATGTCTTTTAAATTTAAACCTCTTTCAAAAATACTCGAAGTGTTTGGGCTTTGTATGTACGATTACAAGTTTTATTACACGTGGGATTTGCACGTGCCTATGTCTTTCTTTTTATGCTTTTTAGGGCCAACTAGGTGTGTGCACAAGTGACCTAAGTTGGGCGATTTTTGCACTGGAGTGTGGGGTTTGCTTTGATGCAATATGCACCCTAACTCGTGGTATGGCGAATATACAATGCAAACTCACACAACTCCAAAGGGAAAACCCGAATTGAAAGACAATGTGGAAGGGAAATGACTTAATGTAAATTTGCAAAAGCGAAATTGCAAAAGGGAAATATGGCTATATCTTAAGAGCGGAAAGGCTCAATTGTGCAAGTGTGTGTCATGTATATATGGAAAGACTACGCACACAGCTGAACCTTAAAACCCAAATCTTAAAGACATAGCCGAAGGGAAATACTTATAATATATATGGGCCCGAAGGTCGCCAACGTGTGCGTGGGTGTTGTGTGTATATGTAAAGACAACTCACATGACTTATAATGTAAACCCAAATATAATTGCAATATGGCCTTGACTAAGGTCTTGGGAGTAAGAGCGAAAGCTGAATGTGTGTGAGTGTAGAATTGAAATGCTACGCACACCACTTGAATTTAAAACACCCAAGGGAAATTGCAATACGGCCTTTACTAAGGTCTTGGGAGTAAGAGCGAAAGCTCAATGTGTGTGAGTGTGGAAATTGAAAGACTACGCACACAACTTGAATTAAAACACCCAAGGGAAATTGCAATACGGCCCTTACTAGGGTCTTCAGAGTAAGAGCGAAAGCTCAATGTGTGTGAGTGTGGAAATTGAAAGACCACGCACACAACTTAAATTAAAACACCACGCATCTTAGTACATATAGGTATAACTATATCTTAAGGGCTGGTTAGGCCCGTGTGTGTGCTAAAATGGTGTGCAGCTAAGAGCGGAATGTGCACGTGTGTGTGGGTGTGCCAAACCATATTATTACAAGCGGGGGGAGACAACGCTCCATTATTATAACCCCGTATCAAATTTAATTAAATGTAAGCAAGTTCAAAATAAGGACCAAGTTAGGCACTTACGTATAGCTGGTCCGGGTGTAACTTGCTTGGCTTTGGCCTAGTGAGTCGCCTTGGACAGCCGAAGGGGAGCTCCTTGGAGGCTGGTTGGCGGCAGGTAGGGACTTAACCGAATGGAGACTTGATGATGGTCGGGTGGTGGGCACAGCAAGTAGGGATGTTGGGTGGGGTTGTGGCAGGTTCGGGTGCTAGCTAGGTAGTTGCAGGTTGAAGGGTGAAGGTTTAGCTAGGGGCTGGGAAGTGGGTGAATAAGGGAAGGTGGGGAGGTAGGGTGTGAAGTGGCCGAATGAGTGATGAAGAGGCGGGCTGTGGTGGCGGGAGATGGAAAGTGTGGACAGGTAAGAGAGGGGTGGAAGAGAGGTTAGATGGGGCTGAGATGGGGGTACTAACCGTGAGTGGTGGATGAGGTGGTGGCCAGAGGTGGTGGAAGGAGGTGGCAGCTGAATGGAGTTGGAAGAAGGTGGCAGTCAGGTGAGGGAGTGGGAAGGTGGTAGTCGGGTGGAGTGCGCAGGTGGCAGCCGAGTGGAATGGCGGTGGATCTTGGTGCAGCTGGGGGAGAATGGGAGTGAAGTGGGGTGGAAGAGAGGGCAGGTGAGAGAGGAGAGAGAGATCAAAACCCGCCCCAAAAGAGCGGGTTTTATGGGCATGGACTGGGGTCGGTTGGGAGTGGTATGGGGTAGATATTTAGGATAAGGTGGGCTGTGGTGGGGTGGTTTGGGTAGGTCGGCTAGGATGGGTGGTATGGTGGTTTAGGGAAGGTCGGTTAGGGTGGCTGGGAATTAGTGGTTAGGGCCTAATTAGGGGTATTAAGGTAGGATTAGGTTTAGTCTAGCTAGGGTCTAGGTGGTCTAGTTAGGTGGGGTGAGCTAGGTGAGGTCGACTAGGTATGGTTGGGGTGGTTTTGGGTGAGGGTGGCTAGGATTGGGTCAGGTTTAGGGGGAGTGACTAGGTGAGGTGGGTTAGCTTAGGGCTAGGTTTTAGGAGCATCCCCTTGGCATCGATCCATAGACCTAGTTGTATCCTTGTTCATGTTGGTGCAGCCCAGGTTAGGTGTAGGTGCATACAAGCTCAAACCCACACTCTTAGGCTAAACCCACATGGTTAACCCACCCTTGACTAAAAGTCAAGCCCACCAACTTTCTCACTCATACTTTATCCCCCTTCTCTCTCTATCCAAGCTTTTCACGTGAATTCTCTGTAGGCCCCACCTCCATTTATGAGAAGGTGATGTGGGCCATGGATGTGGATATTGGATTGGATCTTTGGATCCAAATCCAAATGCATATTTGGGTCTGGATCTGGATATATATGGTCCAAATTCGACCCAAATATGATTTTTTGACTCCTTCATGGCGTTTCGAAATGGACGGTTTGTGCGGGGCCTGACTGCATCAGTACTCCGTCTTGCGTTGGGTCTTCGCCAACATTGTCGTCCGCTCTTCTTCTCACCTTCCGGAGATCATTTTAAACAAATTGTTGATATCAGGGGCTTTGATGTCCGAGAATCTGGGGTTGATTCTGATACAAGAGTTGATGTGTCGGGCTTGAAATATGCTCTGGATTCGGGCTTTCTTTTGCTTCTTCGGTCTTGCTTTCATCAGGCCAAGTTGCTTTTCGGGGTTTCAAAACACCTTTTTAAGGTTTTAAAACTATATGTATATATTTTTAAAGCATATATGGCTTAAACATATGTACAGGATTGTCTGGAAAGCTCCTGGGTTTCCAAACTCAAAATAGCCCTTTGGGGCTGCTTTTGCAAAACCAGGTAATTTAAGAAAATCGTGGGATTTTGGGGTGTTTACAGATGCCCCTCTTTGGCATTATCTAAATTTATTTGGATAATGACAAAGACGACAACACCCCTTTTGATGTCTCCCTAGATCTATCCACGAAAATATGGGATCGTCCCAATTTTTGAGCAAAATCTCTCTTTTAAACTTGGTAGGAGGAGATATCATGCCAAAGGGGTATTTTATGGAATCTGGTCCTACATGGGATCATGTTATGCAAACTCTTGAGACTTATGAAGGCCTGCTGCTCCAAGTGAGTAGACCCTATGCTGCTCAATGTTCGATTTTTCAAAATCTATTTACAAAAGGAAAAACTGCTTTGAGCCTCAATCCTATGGATCTCGCGCTCTTCGTGTTTGCCTTTTGCTTGAGTCTTGACACTTGCTAATCTAGTGGAGGTTTTATAACAAAACAAGCTATATTTCAAAATTCCTACGTCTTCCTCGAAACGTCGAATTCTCAAACAAAATGAAATTCAAGTAAGTAAATCCTATTTTTACTTTAGGATTCCTCGAAATGAACCTTGTTTTACTTGGGATAAGCCAGGGATAGGAAAGAGATACCACGGTCCCTTCTGAAGTGTCCCGTGGTTTGAGACATAGAAGGCGAAAAATTGCTCTTTTTGAGCTTTTTGGCCTTTTTTTCTTTTTTTTTTCATAGAGGGTCTCCCTTTGGGAGTATTTTTTCTTTAATCCCTCTTTTTCATAAGAGAATCGAATTTTTCTTTTTTATTCTGGTTTCTTTCTTTGGGAAAGAGACTTTTGACGGGGAATTCCCTTTGTTTTGGCCACATTTTCCTTTTGGAAGGAGAAGAGAAGAGGGGATGACTTATCCCAAGGTCACACTCGATCCATTCCAGATCAACCTATTTAGAAATAGCACGTACTACTTGCAAGTATCTTGCTATATTGAACTAGGCCTTTCTTTGTAAGAAGAAGGATTTTGAAATATAACCACGATTTGGAAGGCTCCACTCTTTCACAAGTGCGAATTCTCTCACTCAGGGTCACACGATTTTCCTTTGAACCTTATTTTCTAAGTCTCAAAGCAGCTATCCCTTTGGGTTTTCGAAAATGGGAATTTAACCCAAATCCTACACATAATACTTCTTTAAGTATTGAATATTGATAGGATCTGCTAAATTCCTACCTTCTACATCGATCAACCAATACGAGTTGTTCATGGTGGTTGCACATACAACATAGGGTCCATCCCACTTGGGGCGCCACTTTCTAAGTGGATGTGGGCCACGATAGTGGAATATTTTCAAAACTAGATCTCCCACTTCAAAGTGGCGAGGTCTCATATGTTTGTCATAATGTCGGGCTATCCTTTGCCGGTATGCACGAGTATGATCCATAGCAAGGTGTCGCCTCTCATCTAGCAAATCTAGTTCGGCCATCCTAGCATGCTGAAGCGTCTCTAGGGGGAGGTTGAGTGCAATGGATATATAGAATGAATGCAATTGTGTATGAATGGGAAGAATGACATTTGTGCCATAGACCAATTTGAATGGTGTGGCATTCGTGGGAGTCTGGATGGAAGTCCTATAAGCCCATAAGGCTTCATCCAGCTTCTCGTGCCATGTCCTACCCTTCTATAAAGTCTTGTCAATTATACTAATGAGAGTCTTATTTGTGGCTTCGGCTTGGCTGTTGCCTTGAGGGTAGTAGGGTAAGGAGAAGTGGTGAGTTATCCCATAAGCATTGCACAACTTGACCATCCGCTCGTTTTTTAATGGGGTGCCATTATCGGACACAAGGTCCCTTGGAACTCCAAATCGAGCCAAGATATTCCTCCTAATGAAAGCCACCACATGTTGCCCCTGTACGTTGGTCAGGGAGATGGCTTCGACCTACTTGGAGAAGTATTCAGTGGTTGCTAAAATGAACCTATGCCCATTCAATGCCTTTGGAAATATTGGGCCTACAATATCAAACGCCCACATGGTAAATGGCTAGGGGTTGACCATGGAATGCAATGAAGATGATGGGATATGAATGGCATGCCCATGCACTTGACATGGATGACACTTTCTAACATGATCGTGGCAATCCTTTTTCAGGGTGGATCAAAAATAGCCTGCTCTAAGTATTTTCATTGCCATCATGTTATTATTAACATGACCTCCACACTCTCCATCATGGAATTCATGCATAACAGTCCTAGCCTCCTCTAGATCGACACATCTTAGTAGGATGCCGGTAAAACTTTTTTTGTACAAAACCCCACCCAAAATCGTGTATCGGGTAGAAATTTTCTGGATGAATGCCTTATCTTTGGATGTGGCATCCTCAACGAATCCCCCATTTTCTAGAAAACATTTGATGTCATAGAACCAAGGTTTTTCAACAGAATCTGGATTATTTTGGCAAATATCCAAATCGTGTGTTGATGGAGTGGGTGCATGCCATATTTCTAAGGATCGGGTTCCCGAAATGGGATCGACCTTTAGGGTTGAACCCAAGGAGGAGAGGGCGTCGGCAATGCCATTATCCTCTCTTCCTACGTGTGTGAGTCTACACGATTGGAATGACTCAACCAATCGAGTGGCCAACTCGTGATATGGAAGAAGTTTTTCATTTCGCACTTGCCAAATTTTCAAAACTTGGTTTATAACAAGGAGTGAATCTCCAAAGACCTCGATGCATGATGCGCCTAGAGTTTTCGAAATCCTTAAGCCTTGTATGAGTGCTTCATACTCAGCTATGTTATTGGAACATTCGAAATCTAGGCGAATTGCTATGAGGATCTCACCCTTTTCAGGGGATATGAGGATGACCCCAACACCAGCCCCTCGTTGGTTTTGTGCCCCATCGAAGTGCATCTTCCACACTTGGTTTTCGAAAGAGTTTGCCAGAATGTGGTTTTGAAAATGGTTTTGCAATATGCCTTCATCAGGCATTTCACTAAATGTGGGATATGCATCCTCTAGGGGGAACTCAACCATGTAGTCAGCTAGGGCTTGCCCCTTAATGGAGATCTGGTGATGGTATTTCAGGTCATACTCCATTAGAAGGAGTTGCCATTTGCCCAATCTACCAGTGAGAATGGGTTTTTCAAACAAATGCTTGATTGGATCAAGCTTGGACACTATCCAGATCTCATGATCTAGGAAATAATGTCTAAATTTCTGGCAGGCCAAAACTAGGGCCAAGCATGTCTTCTCCATGGCTTGGTAATTCCTTTCGTAAGCCAAGAGAGTTTTCGAAATATAATAGATGGCATACTCCTTATGGGTGTCATCCTCGTATTGAGCTAACAAAGCTCCCAAGGCATTCGTATGCACGGAAATGTAAAGCAAAAGAGGTTTTCCTTGCTTTGGAGGATTTAAAACAGGGGGATTAACTAGGTATGCCTTTAATCTTTCAAATGACTTTTGGCAGTTGCCATCCCATGAAAATTTCGTGCCATTCCTCAACAATTTGTTAAAGGGTTCGCATCTAATCGCCAGGTTTGATATAAACCTACGAATGGATTGTAATCAACCCTGGAGGCTACGAATCTGTGTGAGATTGGAGGGTGAAGCCATGTCTATGATGGCTCGACACTTAGAGGGGTCGACTTCTACACCCCTTTGGCTTACCATAAAGCCTAAGAGCTTTCCGAATTCTACCCCAAATACACATTTTTGAGGGTTTAGCTTTACTTTGTAAAGTCTAAGCCTTTCGAAAATCTTTTATAAGCATTCGATATGAGTGCATCGAGTTTTGGATTTTGCCAAGAGATCATCCACATATACCTCTACGAGCTCATGAATCTGATCATAGAAGATCATGGTCATGGCTCTCTAGTATGTTGCGCCTGCATTTTTCAAACCAAAGGGCATGACTGCATAGCAGTACGTGACCCATGGGGTTGTGAAAGCGGTCTTACCTTGATCTCGTGGAATTAATTTGATTTGATTATACCCTGAATAGCCATCCATAAACGAAAACATTTCGTGATTTGCAGTACTATCGACTATCAAATCTATGTTTGGTAAAGGATAATTATCCTTTGGAGTGGCCTTATTCAGGTTTCTAAAATCGATGCATATTTGAATCTTCCCATTGGTTTTTCAAACAACAACGATATTGGATAACCAATCAGAATACGCAATGGGTTTTATAAATCCGGCTTTTAACAGATCTTCTAAACCCTCTTTGACTTGTGCGTGTACATTCGAAAGTATTTTCCTAAGCTTTTGCTTTATGGGTTTCATATCCGCATCTAAGGGAAGACGATGTTCGACAATGCTGGGGTCTATGCCCGGCATGTCTTCATACGTCTATGCAAACACATCTAAGTAGGTTTGTAGAAATGCAATGAATGCTGATCTTTCATGCTCATGCAAACATGCACCTACTTTAATGAGTTTGGGATTGGAATCACTCCCTAGGTTTACCTCTATGAAATCTCCTCCTATTGAATTGGATGGTCTTTCAAAATAGAGAATTTTATGAAATTCAGGGAGCTCATAAGTGGGATCTTCCTCAAGGGGATCCACTTCGGGGCTTTGATCATTCTCGTGGTTTATAGACCCGAGGGAATTTAATGCATGGATTTTCAAAAGACCTGGTTTTACACTTGGAATTTCTATTGATTTCAAAATTTTTGGTCTGGTTATACAGACAACGTTTCTTTCAAAATCCTTTCCTTTTTCCAAATCCTTACCAAGATCAGCTATGTACAAAATCTTTTTGGAATTTTATAAATTTTTGATTTTTTTGTGCTTTTGCAAAACGAGTATTTTGGGAACTATACAAACTACTCTTTTTTCGATTTTTTCATTTTCCAATGTTTTTGGCTTTTGCGAATTTTTCATTTTTTGGATTTTGAGTTTTTCAAATGTTTTTGTATTTTTGATAAAGGGATCTTCCATCATACCTACAAAGGGAAAACACTACAGGTTAGACTCTGAATAAGAGGTCTAAATCATAGGTTTCTTCTAGGGTAGGCTCCAGAGCACCCTTGACCCAGGTGGTCACAATGGGTGGCTCTGGTGGTATTTTGGGAGTATAGCCGATCCCATATCGGCTTGGATTGGCCCTAGGAAGTATGGGTTCTAGGAGACCCTGATTTTGTGCCCCTAGACTCTTATAAGGCAAATAGCCCATGTTTAACAGCATGTTCCACGATTTTTTATTTTTGGAGAATTTTGGATACAAATCGTGGTCCTGGAACTTGCTGTCGTCTATGTTGTGTTCATAGGGCTTCTTGTCCAGGGGTTTTGGAAATAAGGGATTCTTGGGTCTTCCTAGAATGGTCAAAACCTTGAGGGGGCCAGCCTTGGGCGGCCCTTTCACATACACGACCTTCCTAGGGTTGTTCAGTATGAGCCTTGGTGGCTCGAGCATGGTTTGCCCCAGTTTTACCTCATGGGTCTGGGAGCTTGACAAGCAGGGGGAATTTATGACCCCCTGAAGTTGAGGGTGACTCTCTCCTAGGATCACTACAACTTTGTCCCTGAAAGGGATCACACCTGTGGAAGGTGGATGGCACAGCACACAAGCTGTGTATCCAGGGCTTTCCCAACAACAGGTTATAATGGGGGTGGATGTCCAGGACATAGAACACCCCCGTGTGTGCTATCCCTCCCGTTTCCATGGGGAGTTCGATAGATCCTAGTGGTCTAGACGCATTCCCATCGTATCCAGTGATAACGATGGGACTTGGATGAACGGATGTCAAGGTGACTCCGATTTGATTTGCCACATGAAGTGGAAGGATGTTGAGCCCTCCTCCCCCATCGACAAGGCACCTATCCAGAGAGTGGTTATTTAGAACCACCTCGATATGCAGGGCCTGGTTATGGGACTCGTAGGGTCTATCTACATCATCTTCTTAGAATACGATGGGCGTTTTCGCTCCTATGGAGGCCACTTGTTTGGATAAAGATTCAGGGGTAATGTTCGAACTAACCCTTGCTCTTTCTAGAATTTTCTCTAACACTAGTCTATGCCTAGGCGAAGTTTGTATTAGCTCTAGGATGGACATATTGATAGGAATCCTTGAAAGATGGTTTTCGAAATCATATACCTTTAAAATGACATTTCCTTTGTCCGTTTTTTACGGAACTCTAGGAATACATGCTTTTGAGGGGCCAGGCACACTGACCACCTTTTTAGCACTTTGCAGATGTGGGGGTTGGTAGATCCTCCCAGATCTTGTCACCTCCCCCACGATCCACCTAGGTTTCGCACTAATCATGGCTCTAATCGAGAGATTTGGAGCACCTTGAATGGTTAAAACTGGTTTAACAGGGGACGAAACTCTTGGAGGTCCCCGGATGACTACTTGGGTGGGTTTCTTGTAAAGTATGAGAGTAGACACACAAGTAGATGAACCAGACTCACATGCATGCGCTAGATTCTTTAAAATCGTAAGAGCACATACCTCTTTTCTCTTCCCACTGGTACTTGCGTTCTTGGGGAAGGGTTCTTTGAAGATAGCTTGGGCAGGCTCAGGTTCTTCAATGACCTGGAGCCGGCCTTCTGCTATCAAGTTCTCAATTTTATTAAGGAGGGAGAAACACTGCCTTGTATCATGGCCTTTGAGCCGATGATACTTGCAGAATTTGTTTAAAAACCCTCCCTTCGAAGTGACTCCCTCAAGAATCTCGGGGAGTTCGATTATGCCTTGGGCAAGTAGGAAGTCTAGGACCTCCGACACAGGTTGCCCCAGCGGAGTATACTCCCGTCTTTCGAAGGGCTTTTGAAAACTCCTCTCCTTTTTATTTTCTAGTTTTTCAAAGCTTTTTGAAGCGCTTGCCGGGCTTGGATCCACCCGGACATTGGCGATTTTATGGGGTTTTGCCCCTTTGTCTGCAATGGATGGCCCATAAGTGATGGGCTTCTCCAAGCGAGTTTTCGAAATTGGATTTCCTTTCCATAAGTGGTCATGCACCCCCTTTTTCAAATTCGTTTCGAAAAGGGATGCTTTCTTTATTAACTTATGGAAAGTCGAGATTTCATGAAGCGAGAGAAGGGTTTTCAGCTCGTTTCTAAAATTATCTAGGATGAGCATGACTGCACATCCTTCAGATATGGGCTCTCGGACTTGACCTAAGAGAGACCTCCAACGAATGATGAACGTATGTACGTCCTCGTTCACACCTTGTTTTGTATCCCTCAAGGTGTTTAAAGTCAACGTGACTTCTACGTTATGCGAGAATCTCTGCATAAAGCAGTTCGCTAACTCTTCAAAGGTTGCGAACTGGCTAAGATCATAGGAAGCCAGCCATTTGGCAGTTGTGCCCTTGAGGGACAAAGGGAACCAATACACCCACTTCATCGAGTCCTTCTTTTTCTTATGGGCTCGATGAGAGAAAAGCTGCAAGTGAAACCTAGGGTCATGCATTGGGTCTTCGCCAACATTGTCGTCCGCTCTTCTTCTCACCTTCCGTAGATCATTTTAAACAAATTGTTGATATAAGGGGCTTGGATGTTCGAGAATCTGGGGATGATTCTGATATGAGAGTTGATGTGTGTAGACACGGAAAAACCTCGCCTCCCTTGGTTTCTCAGGCCTGGGGCGAACCTTTTCGTGTGTCTAAGTCCTATTTGTATAAACCAGGCGTGCCAAACTCTGTAGACACAGAAAACCTCCGCCTCCCTTGGTTTCTCAGGCCTGGGGTGAACCTTTTCGTGTGTCTAAGTCCTATTTGTATAAACAGGGCGTGCCAGCTAGCTTACCTAAGCTAGCGAGGATATAAATTTTAACTTGACTTCTAACGTGGCGACTGTGAGCAAGTGAGCTCTTGTCGTCGCAGACCTTCTTGCACCGATGCGCAGGGTCAGTCTGTACGCTTTAAAAATCAAGTTTTAGGGTAGAAAAAGCATACGAAAGCGGTTCGAGGTGTTTGATTCGGGTCCTTTTAATGCGATTACAGATTTTAGATCACGTGGATTTGCACGTGCCTAAGTCTTTCTTTTTATCCCTTTATGGGCCACCTAGGTGTGTGTTATGAACACTCCACTACATCGGGCGAATTTGAGCGGGAGTACGGGGTTTTGCTTTGATGCAATATGCATCCTACCTCGTGGTATGGCGTAGATGCAATGCAAACTCACGCTACTCCAAAGGGAAAACCCGAATGTAAAGACAATGCCAAAGGGAAATGACTTGTAATGTAAATGCCGAAGGGAGATATGTATATAAGGTATATACGGGCCCTTACTCGGGTCTTGCAAATAAGAGCGAAGGCTCAATGTGTGTGAGTGCTTGAATTGAAGTACTACGCACACAACATGAAATGAAACCCAAATAGTATAACACGGCCCTTACTTGGGTCTTACAAATAAGAGCTAAGGCTCAATGTGTGTGAGTGCTTGAATTGAAGTACTACGCACACAACTTAAGCAAAACCGTACGTAAGTTAAAGTATATGTATATATTTATATCTTAGGGGCTGATTAGGCCCGTGTGTGTTCAAAATCGTGCACGACTAAGAGAGTGCACGTGTGTGTGGGTGTGCCAAGCCACGTTATTACAAGCGGAGGGAGACTATGCTCCGTTATTACAACCCCGTATCGAATTTAATTTAAGCAAGTATACAACTAAGGACCGAGTTAGGCACTTACTTATAGCTGGTCCTGTCTTGATTAGGCCAAGTTGCTTCGGGGTTTCAAAACATGTTTTTAAAAAAAAGGTTTTTAAAACTATATTATACATATTTAAAACATATAAAGTTTAAAATATATGTACAAGGTTGCCTGGAAGGCTCCTGGGTTTCCAGACTCAAAATGGCCCTTTGGGGCTGCTTTTACAAAACCAGGTGGATTCGAGAAATTCGTGGGATTTCGGGGTGTTTACAATGTGTCGGGCTTGAAATATGCTCCAGGTCCAGGCTTTCTTTTGCTTCTTCGGTCTTGCTTTCATCAGGCCAAGTTGCTTTTCAAGGTTTCAAAACACCTTTTTAAGGTTTTAAAACTATATGTATATATTTTTAAAGCATATATGGTTTAAACATATGTACAGGGTTGTCTGGAAGGCTCTTGGGTTTCCAGACTCAAAATAGCCCTTTGGGGTTACTTTTGCAAAACCAGGTAATTTGAGAAAATCATGAGATTTTGGGGTGTTTACAACAACTATATCTTAGGGGCTATCAAGGCCCGTGTGTATGCAAAAAGGTGTGCAACTAAGAGCGGAAAGGCTCAAGTGCACGTGTGTGTTGGTGTGTCAAACCACATTATTGCATCTTGGGGGGAGACTATGCTCCATTATTACAACCCCATATCAAAATTTAATTAAATGTAAGCAAGTTCATATAATAGACCAAGTTAAGACACTTACATGTAGCTGGTCCATGTTCAACTTGCTTGGTGGCTGGGTGGTGGAATGTCCAAGTGCTGGCCGGGTGGTGGAATGTCCAAGTGCTGGCCCGATGGCAAAGTGGCAGGTGTTGGCCGGGTGGTGGAGTTGGTGTCTTGGTCGGCTGGAGTGGAGAGGTGCTGGCTAGGAATGAAAGAGGTGCGGGTGAAATGAGGTTGAGGTGGGGTACTAACCGGGAGGAGGCGATGCTGGTGGTGTTGGCGTGGCTGGAAGAGGATGGCAGGTGGATGGAAGGTGGCCGGGTGGAAGGAGGTGGAAGGAGATGGAAGGAGTGGCCGGGTGGAATGGGGAGATGTTGGCCGGGTCCCAAGGATGAAGGTGGAGCCAAGAGAGCCAGTTGGGTCCTAGGAGCTTCCAGAGAGGAAGATGAGAGAGGCGGGAGCTGGTCTAGACCCTGGCCAAATGTGAAAATGGAGGAGAAAGAGATGGCGAGAGGTCGGCTGGGATTTATATGGGGGGGTTCATGAGTGGTTGGCCGAATGAATGGGATGGGATGGTAGGTCGGTTGGGGGGATGAGTGGCTGGGAATGAAGGTTGGCGGGGTAGTTTGGTTAGGTAGGTTGGGTTTGGTTGGTTAGGGACTTAGTTAGGTACACTAAGGTTGGTTTAGGTTTAGTTGGTTAGGGTCTAGGTGGTCTAGCTAGGTGAGGTCAGCTAGGTGAGGTTGGGGCGGTTTGGGCGAGAAGGGTTAGGTTTAGGTTAGGTTTGGATTAGGTTTTAGGGGGAATGGCTAGGTGAGGTGAGCTAGCTTAGAGGAACCACCCCTTGGCGCCGGTCCATTGGTTCAATTGCAACCATGTCCAAGTTGGTGCAGCCCTAGGTCAAGTGTAGGTGCATACAAGCTTAAACCCACACTCTTGGCTAAACCCACACGGTTAACCCACTCTTGACCAAAAGTCAAGCCTACCAACTTTCTCACTCATACTTTATCCCCCCCTTTCTCTCTCTACCCAAGCCTTCCAAGGCATTTAACGTGAAATATTGTGGGCCCCTTACCTCCATTTATGAGAAGGTGATGTGGGCCAAGGATATAGATATTGGATTTGGATCTTGGGATCCAAATCCAAATCCAAATACATGTTGGGTTTGGATTTGGATATATATGGTCTCGATCTGGCCCAAATCTGATTTTTTGATTCCTTCATGGTGTTTCGAAATGGACGGTTTGTGCGGGGCCAGACTTCATCAGTACTCCGTCTTGCGTTGGGTCTTCACCAACATTGTCGTCCGCTCTTCTTCTCACCTTCAGGAGTTCATTTTGAGCATTTTTCTGATATTTGGGGCTTGGATGTCTGAGAATCTGGGGATGCTTTTGATACGAGAGTTGATGTACCGAACTTGAAGTATACTTCGGGTTCGGGCTCTCCTTTGCCTTTTCGGTCCTGCTTTTGTCATGCCAGACGGCTTTCGGGGTTTTAAAACACTTTTTAAAGTCTAATACTATATGTATAAAGTTTTAAAACATATATATAGGTTCAAAGTATGTATAGGGTTGTCTGGAAGGCTCCTGGGTTTCCAGACTCAAAATAGCCCTTTGGGGCTGCTTTTGTGAAACCAGGCATATTTGAGAAAAATGATAGGATTTTGGGGTGTTTACAATAACAAGACCAAAATCTTCGAAACCCATTGAAATTCCAAGTCAAAAACCAGGTGTTTTCAAAACTCAAACATCAGGTTCAAATTCCCTAGGATTCAATACTCTCGAGAATGATCAAAGCCCGGAGGAAGATCCAACCTCCGAGCTCCCAGAGTTTCATAAAATTCTCGATTTTGAAAAACCTTCAAGTTCAGTAGGAGGGGATTTCATAGAGATCAATTTAGGGAGTGAAACAAAGCCCAAACACATTAAGATAGGCGCATGTTTGCATGATCATAAAGCATCATCATTCATTGCATTCTTGAAAAACTATATCGATGTGTTTGCATGGACGTATGAAGACATGCCGGGTATAGACCCAAGAGTCGTAGAGCATTGACTTCCCCTAGATTAAGATGCAAAACCCATAAAGCAAAAGCTTAGAAAGATTCATCGGAATGTGCATGCGCAAGCTAAAGAGAGTTTAGAAGATCTGCTGAAAGTCGGTTTTATAAAACCTATTGCGTATTCTGATTGGTTGTCAAATATTGTTGTAGTTCGAAAATCCAATGGGAAAATTCAAATATGCATCGATTTTAGAAACCTGAACAAAGTCACTCCAAAGGATAACTTTCCTTTACCTAACATTGATTTGATAGTCGATAGTACTGCAAATCATGAAATGTTTTCATTCATGGATGGCTATTCAGGATATAACCAAATCAAATTAGCCCCAAGAGATCAGGCTAAAACTGCTTTCACAACACCCTAGGGCACGTACTGCTATACAGTCATGCCCTTTGGTTTGAAAAATACCGGTGCCACCTACCAAAGACCTATGACTATGATCTTTCATGATCAGATTCATGAGCTCATAGAGGTATATGTGGATGATCTCTTGGCTAAATCAAAAACTCGATGCACTCATATCGAATGCTTACAAAAAATTTTCGAAAGGCTTAGGATTTACAAAGTAAAGCTAAACCCTCAAAAGTGTGTGTTCGGAGTCGAATCTGGTAAGCTCTTAGGCTTTATGGTAAGCCAAAGGGGCTTTGAAGTCGACCCCTCTAAGTGTAGAACCATCATAGACATGGCTCCACCCTCCAATCTTATGCAAATCCGTAGCCTCCAAGGTCGCCTACAATCAATTCGTAGGTTCATTTCGAACCTTGCTACAAGATGCGAACCCTTCAACAAACTTTTGAGAAAAGAGACAAAATTTTTGTGAGATAACGATTGCCAGAAAGCTTTCAAAAGACTAAAAGCATATTTGGTAAATCCTCCGATTTTAAACCCTCCAAGGCAAGGAAAACCTCTTTTACTCTATATTTCTGTGCATACGAATGCTTTGGGTGCCTTGCTAGCTCAATATGAGGATGATACCCATAAAGAGTATGCCATCTACTATATTTCGAAAACTCTTTTGGCTTATGAAGCACTCATACAAGGCTTAAAAATTTTGAAAACTCTAGGGGCATCATGCATTGAGGTCTTTGGAGATTCATTGCTCGTCATAAACCAAGTATTAAAAGTTTGGCAAGTTAGAAACGAAAAGCTTCTTCCATACCACGAGTTGGCCACTCGATTGGTCGAGTCATTCCAATCGTGCACACTCACACACGTAGGAAGAGAGGATAATGGCATAGCCAACACCCTCTCATCCTTTGGTTCAGCCCTAAGGGTCGATTCCACTTTGGGAACCCGATCCTTAGAGATATGGCACGCACCCACTCCATCCACACACGATTTGAAATTTGCTAAAACAACCCAATTTCTGCTGAAAAACCTTGGTTTTTCGACATAAAATGTTTCTTAGAAAATGGGGGATTTGTCGAACATGCCACATCCAAAGATAAGGCTTTCATCCGAAAAATTTCCACCCGATATACGATTTTGGGAGGGGTTCTTTACAAGAAGAGCTTTACTGGCATCTTACTAAGGTGTGTCGACCTTGAGGAGGCTAGGATTATAATAAATGAATTCCACGATGGAGAATGTGGAGGTCATGTTAATGTCAATATGATGGCAATGAAAATACTTAGAGCGGGTTATTTTTGGTCCACCTTAAAGCAGGATTGCCATGACCATGTTAGGAAGTGTCACCCATGTCAAGTGCATGGACATGCCATCCATATCCCTTCATCTTCATTGCATTCCGTGGTCAGCCCCTGGCCATTCACCATGTGGGCGTTTGACATCATAAGACCAATATTTCTTCATGCATCAAATGGGCATATCTTCATACTAGCAGCCACTGAATACTTTTCCAAGTGGGTTGAAGCTACCTCCCTGACCAATGTTTAGGGGCAACATGTAGTGGCGTTCATTAGGAAAAACATTCTGGCTCGCATTGGGGTTCCAAAGGACTTAGTGTCCGACAATGGTACCCCCTTCAAAAATGAGAGGATGGTTAAGTTATGTAACGCATGGCATAACTCACCACTTCTCATTGCCATACTACCCTCAAGGCAACGGCCAAGCCGAAGCCACAAATAAGACTCTCATAAGCATTATTGAGAAAACTTTAGAGAAGGGTAGGACGTGGCATGAGAAGCTAGATGAAGCCTTATGGGCTTATAGGACTTCCATCCGAACTCCCACAAATGCCATGTCATTTGAGTTGGTATATGGTACAAACGCCATTCTCCCCATTCATACCAAAATTCATTCATTCCATACATCCATTGCACTCGACCTTCTCCTAGAGACACTTCAGCATGCTAGGATGGCCGAACTTGACTTACTAGATGAGCGAAGGCTCCTTGCCATGGATCATGCACATGCATACCAGCAAAGGATAGCCCGACACTATGAGAAGCATATGAGACCTCACCACTTCAAAGTGGGAGACCTTGTGCTCAAAATCATCCAATATCATGGCCCACATCCACTTGGAAAGTGGCGGCCCAAGTGGGATGGCCCTTATGTTGTGCGTGGAACCACCACGAACAATGCATATTGGCTTATCGATGTTGAGGGTAGGAACTTAGCCGACCCTATAAATGCTCAATTTTTGAAAAAATACCATGTGTAGGGTCTAAGCTAAGCCCTATTTCGAAAATACTTTGAAAACATCATTTTGAAACTTCGTGAGTAAGGATCAAAGCAAATCGTGCAACCCTAAATGAGAGACTCGATTGCTTGTAAAAAAGGAGAGTTTTCAAAAAACCAATGGGTCACATTTCAAAAATCCTTCTTCTTCCAAACGAAGGCCTGGTTCAAAATAGCAAGATACTTGCAAGTAGTACGTGCTATTTCTAAATAGGCTGATCTCGAATGAATCGAGTAGATCCTTGGGATAAGTCCTCCCCCATTTCTCTTCTCTTCCCTAAAAGGAAAATGTGGCCAAAAAGAAAAAGGGAAATTCTTGCAAGGTCTCTTTCCCAAAAGAAAGGTGAATCAAAAGAAAATCGTGTATTCTATGGAAAAGAGGGTGTAAACACCCCAAAATCCCACGAATTTCTCAAATAACCTGGTTTTGTAAAAGATGCCCCAAAGGCCTATTTTGAGTCTTGAAACCCAGGAGCCTTTCAGGCAACCCATAACATATGTTTAAACTATATATGTTTTAAAATATGTATAATATAGTTTTAAAACCCTTTAAAAGATGTTTTGAAACCCCACAAAGCGACTTGGCCTGATGAAAGTAGGACTAGAAGAGCAAAAGAGAGCTCGGAGCCGGAGCACATGTCGAGCCCGGCACATCAACTCTCGTGTTAGATTCATCCCCAGAATCTCGAACATCCAAGCCCCTGTTATCAACAAAACCGTTAGAAATCATCTCCGGAAGGTGAAAACAGAAGCGGACGACAATATTGGTGAAGACCCAACGCAAGACGGAGTACAGATGCTGTCAGGCCCCGCACAAACCGTTCGTTTCGAACATACCCTGAAGGAGTCAGAATTCAGCTTTGGATTGGATTTGGACCATATATATCCATATCCCAATCCAAACATATATGTGGATTTGGATTTGGATTTGGATCCAAAGATCCAATCCAATATCCACATCCAGGGCCCACATCACCTTCTCATAAATGGAGGTGGGGCCCACTTGAAAGTCACGTGGAATCTTGGCATGAGAGAGAATGGGGAGGATTAAATGTGAGTGAAATGTGTTAAGCTTGACTTGTATGTCAAGTTTTGGGTTAATCATGTGGGTTAGCCTAATGAGTGTGGGTTTAAACTTATATGAACCTACACCTAACCTAGGGCTTCACCAACATGATGCAACTGGGTCTATGGGCCATGCAAAAGGATGCTCCTAACCCTAATCATAAGCCTAATCCCCTTTTACCTAGCCATTTTCCTCTAATCCTGACCTAATCCTATCCTAATCACCTAACCTACTTCCCTAATCCCAACCTAATCACCTAACCTACTTCCCTAATTTTTTTCTTAAACCTAGCTTAATTCCCCTAACCTCACCCTAATCCTAGCCTAAACACCTAACCCACCTCACTAAACCTCACCCTAAGCCCAACCCACCTAGCTAAGCCCTAAACCACTAAACCAGCCCACCTAAATCCCTAGCACACCATATCCCTAAACCACCAAAGATAAAATATCTGGCCCACCTAAAAGCTCAACCCACCATATCCCCTAACCACCACCACCTTACCCCTAAACCAACCCCCCAATACCAGCCCAACCGACCCCACCAAAACCCTATAAACCCCCCCCTAGTGGGCGGGTTTTTCATGCTTCTTTGGGCAACCGAGCCCCCTCTCCTCTCTCATCCCTTTCCCTCTCTTCTCACCTGCACCCTCTTGGAACCCGCCACCTCCAACTTCCAGCAGCTCCACTCCATGCCACCTCCATTCCCCGGCCAGCTCCACTCCACGCCACCCGACTGCACCAACCTGCCACCTTCCATTCGGCTGCCTACCTTGGACACTTGCCACTTCACCCTTCACCCAGCCATCCTCCGGTTAGTACCCCACCATAACACCACCCTCTCTTCACTCCCCCTCCACTCTTAGCCATCACCCGCAGCACCTTCCTTAGTCTAGTCTCCACTTCATCTAGTCGGCCATCACCTGCCACCATTCGCCCAGCCTCTACCCAACTGCACCACCCGACACCTTAGCTTCCCCTTAGACACCCCCTAGCCAATACATTCAGCCTTACCTCTCCCCAAGACTTCCCCCACACCTTAGTGACACACCTTAGTTCCCCTTACTTTCCCTAAGCGCCCCAACCTCAACCAAGGTAGCCCCCATCACTCGGCTAGCGCCAAGGCGACACCCGCAGCACTTGTTTCCATTCAGCCAGCACCCACTTTGCCGCTCCCTTCCAAGGAGCTCCCTCTTGCAGCCCAAGGCGACACTCAAGCCCAAGCGCAAGCAAGTCACCCCCGGACCAGCTATACGTAAGCGCCTAACTCAGTCCTTGTTTATAGACTTGCTTAAGCTTAATTAAATTTCATACAGGGTTGTAATAATGGAGCATTGTCTCCCCCCGCTTGTAATAACGTGGTTTGGCACATCCACACACACGTGCACTTGAGCCTATCTCACTCTTAGCTGCACACGATTTTGACACACACATGGGCCTAATCAGCCCTTAAGATATAGACTTACTTATATAATTTAAGTTGTGTGGGGTTTTGCTTAAGTTGTGTGTGTGTTGTCTTTCAATTTTCACTCACACACATTGAGCTTTCGCTCTTATTTTCAAGACCCAAGTAAGGGCCTATTACAATTTCGTTTTGGGGTGTTTTACTTCAAGTCGTGTGTGTAGTATTTCAATTTTACACTCACACACATTGAGCTTTCGCTCTTACTCCCAAGACCTTAGTCAAGGCCTATTGCAATTATATTTGGGTTTAATTTCATGTTGTGTGCGTAGTACTTCAATTCTACACTCACACACATTGAGCTTTCGCTCTTACTCCCAAGACCTTAGTCAAGGCCTATTGCAATTATATTTGGGTTTAATTTCATGTCGTGTGCGTAGTACTTCAATTCTACACTCACACACATTGAGCTTTCACTCTTACTCCCAAGACCTTAGTTAAGGCCATATTGCAATTTTGTAAACACCCCAAAATCCCACGATTTTTCCAAAACGCCTAGTTTTGTGAAAGCTGCCCCAAAGGGCTATTTTGAGTCTGGAAACCCAAGAGCCTTCCAGGCAAAACCCTATACATATGTTTAAACTATATATGTTTTAAAATATGTATGATATAGTTTTAAAATCCTTTAAAAGATGTTTTGAAACCCCACAAAGTGACTTGGCCTGATGAAAGCAGGACCAGAAGAGCAAAAGAGAGCCCGAAACCGGAGCACATGTCGAGCCCGGTACATCAACTCTCGTGTTATGTTCATCCCCAGAATCTCGAACATCTAAGCCCCTAAACTCTTTGAAATCATCTCCGAAAGGTGAAAACAGAAGCGGACGACAATGTTGGCGAAGACCCAACGCAAGATGGAGTACTGATGCTGTCAGGCCCCGCACAAACCGTTCATTTCGAACATACCCTAAAGGAGTCAGAATTCAGCTTTGGATTGGATCTGGACCATATATATCCAGATCCCAATCCAAGCATATATGTGGATTTGGATTTGGATTTGGATTTGGATCCAAAGATCCAATCCAATATCCACATCCAAGGCCCACATCACCTTCTCATAAATGGAGGTGGGGCCCACTTGAAATTCACGTGGAATCTTGGGCATGAGAGAGAATGGGGAGGATTAAATGTGAGGGAAATGTATTAAGCTTGACTTGTGTGTCAAGTTTTGGGTTAATCATGTCGGTTAGCCTAATGAGTGTGGGTTTAAACTTGTATGAACCTACACCTAACCTAGGGCTGCACCAACATGATGCAATTAAGTCCATGGGCCATGCAAAGGGATGCTCCTAACCCAAACCTAGGCTAAACCCCCTAATCCTAGCCATTTGCCCTAATCTCGACCTAATCCTAGCCTAATCACCTAACCTACTTTTCTAATCCCAACCTAATCACCTAACCTACCTCCCTAATCCTTCCCTAAACCTAGCCTAATTCCCCTAATCCTAACCTAATTCTAGCCTAAACACCTAACCCACCTCACTAAACCTCACCCTAAAACCAACCCACCTAGCTAAGCCCTAAACCACTAAACCACCCCACCTAGAACCCTAGCACACCATATCCCTAAAACCACCTAACCTAAATATCTGCCCCCCCCCTAAATATCTGGCCCACCTTATCCCCAAACTATCACCACCTAACCACTAAACCAGCTCCCCAAAACCAGCCCCAACCGACCCCAACAAAAAACTATAAACCCCCCCCTAGTGGGCAGGTTTTTCAAGTTTCTTTCGGCCAGCCTAGCCCCCTCTCCTCTCTCATCTCTTTCCTTCTTCTCTCACCTGCTCCACCTTGGAACTCCGGCCAGCTCCACTCCACGCCACCATCACCTCCCGGCCAGCTTCACTCCACGCCACCCGACTGCACCAACCTGCCACCTTCCACCCGGTTGCACCTTGACACCCGCAGCACCTTCACCTCCCGGCCAGCTTCCCTCTCCGGTTAGTACCCCATCCTAACACCACCCTCTCTTCACTCCCCCTCCACTCTTAACCACCAATCGCAGCACCTTCCTCAGCCTTGCCAACATTTCATCCAGCCGGCCACCATCTGCCACCCTTCACCCTTCGGCCAGCCACAACCGACTGCAACACACGCCACCTTACTTCTCCCTTAGGCACCCCTAGCCAATACATCCAGCCTCATCTTTCCTTAGGACCTGGCCCTCCTTTCCCTTAGACAATACCCTAGCCATAGCTTAACTCCCCTTTGCTTTCCCTAAGCGCCCCAAGCCAAACTTCCAGCAACAACCCCTTCGTTCAGCTAGCGCCAAGGCACCACACCCGCACCCTTGCCATCCGGCCAGCAACCTCCTTTGTTGTGCCCTTCCGAGGAGCTCCCTCTTGCAACCCAAGGAGACACTCAAGCCCAAGCTCAAGCAAGTCACCTCCGGACCAGCTATACGTAAGTGCCTAACTCGATCCTTGTTCATAGACTTGCTTAAGCTTAATTAAATTTGATACGGGGTTGTAATAACGGAGCATTGTCTCCCCCCGCTTGTAATAACGTGGTTTGGCACACCCACACACACGTGCACTTGAGCCTATTCCGCTCTTAGTTGCACACGATTTTGACACACACTCGGGCCTAATCAGCCCTTAAGATATAGACTTACTTATATAATTTAAGTTGCGTGGGGTTTTGCTTAAGTTGTGTGTGTTGTCTTTTGTAGACGCGCGAAAATCCCCGCCTCTTCTACCTTTTTCAGGGCTCGGAGCGGATCCTCTCGTGTGTCTAAGGCCTATGTATGCAAACAGGGTGTGCCAGCTAGCTTACTTAAGCTAGCGAAGATATTTTTAACACTGACTTCTAAACGTGGCGACTGTGAGCAAGTAAGCTCTTGTCGTCGCAGACCTTCTTGCACCGATGCGCAAGGGTCAGTCTGTACGCTTTGCAAAAATCGAGTTTTGGAGAGAAAGTCTACGAAGCGGTTCGAGGTGTCTATTTCGGGTCTTTAAAGTGCGATTGCATGTTTTAGATCACATGGATTTGCACGAGCCTAAGTCTTTTCTTTTATCCCTTTTCGGGCCACCTAGTTTGTGTGTTATGAACACTCCACTACGTGGGCGAATTCGAGCGGGGCTTGCTTTGATGCAATATGCGTCCTACCTCGTGGTATGGCGTAGATGCAATGCAAACTCACGCTACTCCAAAGGGAAAACCCGAAATGTAAAGACAATACTGAAGGGAAATAACTAAAGGGAAATAACCGAAGGGAAATAACCGAAGGGAAATGACTTGAAATATAAATGCCGAAGGGAGATATGTATATATAATATGTATATGAGCCCTTACTCAGGTCTTGCAAATAAGAGCGAAGGCTCAATGTGGGTGCGTGCTTGAATTGAAAGACTTACACACACGACATGAAATTAAACCCAAATATAAATTACAGTATGGCCTTGACTAAGGTCTTGGGAGTAAGAGCGAAGGCTCAATGTGTGTGAGAGTGCTTGAATTGAAGTACTACACACACGACATAAATGAAACCCAAATATAACTGCAATAAGGCCTTTACTAAGGTCTTGGGAATAAGAGCGATGGCTCAATGTGTGTGAGAGTACTTGAATTGAAAGACTTACTCACACGACATGAAATTAAACCCAAATAGTATAGGTCGGCCCTTACTTGGGTCTTTCAAATAAGAGCGAAAGCTCAATGTGTGTGAGTGCTTGAATTGAAAGACAACGCACCCAACTTAAGCAAAAACCCTTCGAAAATGAAAGTATATATATATACTTATGTATTAGGGGATAATTAGGCCCGTGTGTGTTCAAAATCGTGCACAACTAAGAGAGTGCACGTGTGTGGGTGTGCCAAGCCACGTTATTACAAGCGGGGGGAGACTATGCTCCGTTATTACAACCCTGTATCAAATTGAGTCTCAAGCAAGTATACAACTAAAGACCGAGTTTAGGCACTTACGAGTACCTGGTCCGTAGAGGCCTTGCTTGAGCGTGGGCTTGGCCTTCGCCTTGGGCTGCAAACGGGAGCTCCGCGAGGGTGGATGACAAAGGGTGCTGGCCGGCTGCAAGTGGGGCGCGGGATAGGCGCCTCGAAGGTGGCCGGCTGCAAATGGGTGTCACCTTGATGTGGGCGATTAAAGGGCTGGGCCAAGTAAGTGTGTAGGGTCACTAGGAGAGTCTAGAGTATTGGGGAGTATGGACCTAAAGGGGATTTAAGGGAAGGCCGAATGGGAGTCTTATAGGGTAGCTGGATGTAGATGGGATGGTTAGGTAGTGGCCGGTAGTTTAGGTTGTGCTAGGTTCGGCTAAGGGATAATGGTGGCAGCAAAGGGCTGATGTGTAGGTGAGATGATGGTATGGTGGGTGGCTAGGAATGGAGAGGGAGTAGAGAAGGAGTTAGGTAGCGTTGGGGGGTACTTACCGAATGGGGAGAGGCGGTGGATGGAAGAGAGAAGCCGGGTGGTTGGGATGGAGAGCAAGTGGTGGCGTCCGGCTGGGAGATGGTGGTGGCGTGGAGAGCAGGTGGCGGTGTAGGTGGAGCAGGTGGAGGTGTAGGTGGAGCAGGTGGGAGATGGTGGGACTCGGTTGGACTTGGGGAAGGAAGGGACCCGGTTGGGATGGGTGAAGCCACTAGCTAGGAAAACCCGCCCCCAAGGGGGGGGGGTTTAAATAGGGATGGGTAGGTCGGTTAGGGCTGGGTTTGGGGTAGTGATTAGGTGGTTTAGGTAGGGTGGTATGTAGATAAGGTGGGCTGGAAAGGGTTGGGCCAGATATTTTGAAAACTAGTGGTTTGGGTAGATTGTGGGCTAGGGGTGGTTTAGGGGTTTAGGGCTAGGTTAGGTGGTTGGGTTTTAGGGTGAGGTTTAGTGAGCTAGGTTAGGTGATTAGGCTAGGTTTAGGCTAGGTTTAGGGAAATTAACCTAGGTTTAGGGAAGGATTAGGGAAGTGGGTTAGGTGATTAGGTTGGGATTAGGCCGAGATTAGGGAAGTGGGTTAGGTGATTAGGCTCAGATTAGGGGTGGATTAGGGGGGTAGGCTAGGATTATGTGTTTTGGGTTAGGTTTAGGTGAAGGAGCTCCCTTTGCATGGCCCGTAGACCTTAACCACCTCATGTTGGTGCAGCCCTAGGTTGGGTTTAGGCTAATTACAAGCTTAAACCCACTCAATTAGGCTAACCTACATGATTAACCCCAA
Source organism: Brasenia schreberi (assembly GCA_036023115.1). Taxonomy (NCBI): domain Eukaryota; kingdom Viridiplantae; phylum Streptophyta; class Magnoliopsida; order Nymphaeales; family Cabombaceae; genus Brasenia; species Brasenia schreberi. Next base: position 4,039,506 of record JAYKKT010000079.1, read on the forward strand.
ACTTGACACACAAGTCAAGCTTAATTACAACACTCTTGATATTTTCCATCCCCACTCTCTCTCATGCCCATGATCCCACGTGAATTTCAAGTGGGCCCCACCTCCATTTATGAGAAGGTGATGTGGGCCATGGATATGGATATTGGATTGGATCTCTGGATCCAAATCCAAATCCAAGTCCACATATGGGTTTGGATTGGGATCTAGATATATATGGTCCAGATCCAATCCAAACTGAACTCTGACTCCTTCGAAATGGGTTCGAAACGGACGATTCGTGCGGGGCCTGACAATATCAGTACTCCGTCTGCGTTGGGTCTTCGCCAACATGGTCGTCCGCCTCCGTTTCTACCTTCCGGAGATGATTTCAAATGATATTTTGATAAGAACAGGGTCTTGGACGTTCGAGATCCTGGGGGTATGGATGTGATACGAGAGTTGCTGTGCCGGGCTTGACATGTGCTCCGGTTTCGGGCTCTCTTTGACATTGCTGGTCCTGTCTTGATTAGGCCAAGCTGTTTTGGGGTTTCAAAAACGTGTTTTAACAGGTTTTCAAAAGCTATATTACATATTTTTGAAATATGAAGTTTAAAACGTATATACAGGGTTGTCTGGAAGGCTCCTGGGTTTCCAGACTCAAAATAGCCCTTTGGGGCTGCTTTTACAAAACCAGATGAATTTGAGAAATTCGTGGGATTTCGGGGTGTTTACATCTTTCAATTTTCACACTCACACACATTGAGCCTTCTTTCTTATTTTCAAGACCCAAGTAAGGGCTTATTACAATTTCGTTTTCGGGTGTTTTACTTCAAGTCGTGTGCGTAGTATTTCAATTATACACTCACACACATTGGGCTTTCGCTCTTACTCCCAAGACCTTAGTCAAGGCCTATTGCAATTTATATTTGGGTTTAATTTCATGTCGTGTGCGTAGTATTTCAATTATACACTCACACACATTGAGCATTCGCTCTTACTCCCAAGACCTTAGTCCAGGCCTATTGCAATTTATATTTGGGTTTAATTTCATGTTGTGTGCGTAGTACTTCAATTCTACACTCACACACATTGAGCTTTCACTCTTACTCCCAAGACCTTAGTCAAGGCCTATTGCAATTTATATTTGAGTTTCATTTAAGTCGTGTGAGTTGTCTTTCAATATACACACAGCACCCACGCAACACGTTGGTAACCTTCGGGCCCATATATATTATAAGTATTTCCCTTTCGGCTATGTCTTTAAGATTTGGGTTTTAAGGTTCAGTAGTGTGTGTAGTCTTTACATATATACACGGCACACATTTGCACAATTGAGCCTTTCTGCTCTTAAGATATAGCCATATTTCCCTTTTGCAATTTCCCTTTTGCAATTTACATTCAAGTCATTTCCCTTCCGCATTGTCTTTCAATTCGGGTTTTCCCTTTGGAGTTGCGTGAGTTTGCATTGCATATACGCCATACCACGAGTTAGGACTCATATTGCATCAAAGCAAACCCCACACTCCTGCTCAAAGTCGCCCCACTTAGGTCACGTGTTCATAACACACACCTAGTTGGCCCGAAAAGGGATAAAAAGAAAGACATAGGCACGTGCAAATCCACGTGAAATAAAACTTGAAAACCAAACAAAACCAGCCCGAATCCAACACCTCAAACATTTTCGTAGGTTCTCATATTTAAAACTCGATTTTCTAAGCGTACAGACTGACCCTTGCACATCGGTGCAAGAAGGTTTGCGACGAAAAGAGCTTGCTGGCTCATAGTCGCCATGTTAGGAGTCAGATTTCAAAATATCTCTTCACTAGCTTAAGCAAGCTAGCCGGCACACCCTTTTGCTTAAATAGGACTTAGACACACGAAAAGATTTGCTTCAGGCCTAAGAACTAGAAGCGGGAACTTTCTGCGTCTACAGGATTTTGGCACGCCCGGTGGGACTTGAGTCTTTTGAAAAATCGAGTCATAGTAAGAAACCTTGCGAAAATATTTTCCAAAGGTGTTATTTCTAAACTCTTTTTGCTTCATACGTAGGATTTTTGAAAGCTTGAAAGCATGTAGAAATCCAATCGAAGTGAAGTGTTGAGCCAAGGCTCATGCACATCAAGTTCTCACTCTAGGAGGGTTTTGAAAAATAAAATCAAACTAGAAGAGATAGAAGATTTGAGAAGGGAATTCGAGGCCAAAATCGATGCTCTCAGCCAAGAGGCTGAGGCAAGGAATTCATGTTCATCGAATGGTGAACAAAAGGCCAAGAAAAGACCTGAAAAACCTCGCAAACATAAAGAGGCCTCCGCAATGGAAGACAACCAATACCACGAGTCCTTCACACAAAAGGACCGTAAAGCCCTACAGCAGCTGTTGAAAGTGCAAAATAAAGAGAAAAGGAGTTACGCCCTCTTTGATTTCCTACCTATGGATTATGAAACAGACAGTGACGATGAAATACCGAACTTCCATCGGTATGACGGCATGGGAGACCCTAGGTCTCACTTCCAACTTTTCTCACATCGAGCCCATAAGAAGAAAAAGGACTCGATGAAATGGGTGTATTGGTTCCCTTTATCCCTTAAAGGCACAACAGCCAAATGGCTGGCTTCCTACGATCTAAGCCAGTTCGCTACTTTTGAAGAGTTAGTGAACTGCTTTATGCAAAGATTTGCACATAACGTAGAAGTCACGCCGACTTTAAACACTTTAAGGGATACAAAGCAAGACATGAACGAAGACGTACATGCCTTCATTATTCGATGGAGGTCCCTTTTAGGGCAAGTGCGAGAGCCAATATCCGAAGGATGCGTAGTCATGCTCATCTTGGATAATTTTAAAAATGAGCTAAAGACCCTTCTCTCGCTTCACGAAATCTCAACTTTCCATAAGTTGATCAAAAAAGCATCTCTTTTTGAAACCAATTTGAAAAAGGGATATACGATCACTTATGGAAAGGAAATGCCATTTCCAAAACTCGCTTGGAAAAGCCCATCAACTATGGGCCCTCCACCACGGACAAAGGGGCAACGCCCCATAAAATTGCTAATGTCAGGGTGGATCCAAGCCTGACGACAACATCAAAAAATTTTGAAAAATTAGAAAACAAAAGAGAGAGAAACTTCCAAAAACCTGTTGAAAAAGGGGAGTACACTCCGCTAGGTCAACCTGTGTCAGAGGTCCTAGACCTCCTACTTGCCCAAGGCATGATTGAACTTCCCGAAATCCTCGAGGGAGTCACTTCCAAAGGGGGATATTTAAACCACTTTTGCAAGTATCATCGGCTCAAAGGCCATGATACAAAGCGTTGTTTCTCTCTTTTAAACAAAATCGAGAACTTGATAGCGGAGGGCTGGCTCTAGGTCACTGTGGAACCTGAGCCAACTCAAACTATCTTTAAAGAACCCTTTCCCAAGCACGCCAGTAGCACTAGGAAAGGAAAGGAGGTATGTACCCTCACCTTTTTAAAAGATCTAGCGCATTCATCTGAGTCTGGTCGATCCACTTGTGCGTCTACTCTTGTACTTTATAAGAAACCCGCCCAAGTAATCATTCGGGGACCACCAAGAGCTGAATCCCCGGCTAAACCAGTTTTAAGGATTCAAGGTGCTCCAAAACTCACGATTAGAGTCAGTTTAAGTGCGAACCCTAGGTTGGTCGTGGGGGAAGTGACAAGGTCCGGAAGGATCTATCAACCCCCACACCTACAAAGTGCTAAAAAGGTGGTCAGTGTGCTTGGCCCCTCAAAAGCATGTATTCCTAGAGTTCTGCCGAAAGCAGACAATGGGAAAATCATTTTAAACCCTTATGATTTCGAAAACCATATTTCAAAGATTCCTATCCACATGTCCATCCTAGAGCTTATACAAACTTCGCCTAGGTATAGACTCGTGCTAGAGAAAATTCTAGAAAGAGCCAAGGTTAGTGTAGACGCAGGAAAATCCCCGCCTCCCTGGCTTCTTAGGCCTGGAGCGGATCCTTTCGTGTGTCTAAGTCCTATTTGTATAAACAGGGCGTGCCAGCAAGCTTACCTAAGCTAGCGAAGATATATTTTAACCTGATTTCTAACGTCACGACTGTGAGCAAGTGAGCTCTTGTCGTCGCAGACCTTCTTGCACCGATGCGCAAGGGTCAGTCTGTATGCTTTAAAAATCGAGTTTTAGGGTAGAAAAAGCCTACGAAAGCTGTTCGAGGTGTTTGATTCGGGTCTTTTTAATGCGATTGCAGATTTTAGATCACGTGGATTTGCACGTACCTAAGTCTTTCTTTTTATCCCTTTATGGGCCACCTATGTGTGTGTTATGAACACTCCACTACATGGGGCGAATTTGAGCGGGGGTACGGGGCTTGCTTTGATGCAATATGCGTCCTACCTCATGGTATGGCGTAGATGCAATGCAAACTCACGCTACTCCAAAGGAAAAACCCGAATGTAAAGACAATGCCGAAGGTAAATAACCGAAGGGAAATGACTTATAATGTAAATGCCGAAGGAAGATATGTATATAAGGTATATATATGGGCCCTTACTCGGGTCTTGCAAATAAGAGCGAAGGCTCAATGTGGGTGCGTGCTTGAATTGAAAGACTTACACACACGACATGAAATAAAACCCAAATATAACTTGCAATATGGCCTTGATTAAGGTCTTGGGAATAAGAGCGAAAGCTCAATGTGTGTGAGTGCTTGAATTGAAGTACTACGCACACAACATGAAATTAAACCCGAATAGTATAACACGGCCCTTACTTGGGTCTTTCAAATAAGAGCGAAGGCTCAATGTGTGTGAGTGCTTGAATTGAAGTACTATGCACACAACATGAAATGAAACCCAAATAGTATAGCACGGCCCTTACTTGGGTCTTACCTATAAGAGCGAAGGCTCAATGTGTGTGAGTGCTTGAATTGAAGTACTACGCATACAACATGAAATGAAACCCAAATAGTATAGTACGGCCCTTACTTGGGTCTTACCAATAAGAGCGAAGGCTCAATGTGTGTGAGTGCTTGAATTGAAAGACAACACACCCAACTTAAGCAAAACCCTACGTAAGTTATAGTATATATATATATATATGTATTAGGGGCTGATTAGGCCCGTGTGTGTTCAAAATCATGCACGACTAAGAGAGTGCACGTGTGTGTGGGTGTGCCAAGCCACGTTATTACAAGCGGGGGGAGACTATGCTCCGTTATTTCAACCCCGTATCGAATTAAATTTAAGCAAGTATACAACTAAGGACCGAGTTAGGCACTTACTTATAGCTGGTCCGAAGATGCCTTGCTTGAGCGTGGGCTTGGCCTTCGCCTTGGGCTGCAAGAGGGAGCTCCGCGGAGTTGAACGGCAAGAGGGGCTGCTGGCCAGATGGAAATGGTGTGCGGGAGGGGCGCCTTGAAGATGGCCGGCTGCTAGGAATGGGCTGGCTTTGTGTGTTGGGCTAAAGTGACTAAGTAGGGTCACTAAGGGAGGGTGTAGATCTAGGAAATGTGGCACTAAATGGGATCCTAAGGGAGTATCTAAGGGAGTGCCTAGGGAGGTATGTGGCTGGCGGGTGGCTGGCCGAATGGATATGTGACAGTCGGTTGGAGTGGCCGACTAAGGGAGACTTGGTGGTGGTGGTTGCTAAGGTAGCTAGGGTTGTCATAGATGGGAAGGAAGCTAGCTAGGGTATGGGATAAGGTGGAGTTAGGGGCTGAGGGGAAGTGATATGGGTAGGTCTTAGGGAGTTAGGTGGAATGGCCGGGTGTAGCTAGGGTGGCTAGGTCATGGCGGGTGTTTGAAGTGGCTGAGGTTTGGCCGACTGGGTAGGATGGGGGTGGCTGGTGTTAGGGTGATGTGGTGGTGGTATAGGTGGCTAGGAGTGGAGGGGGAGCAAAGAAGAGGTGGAGTGAAGTGAAGATACTAACCGGTGGTGATGGGAGGCGGCGGATGGAAGAGGAGCAGCCGGGCAGTTGAGGTGGATGGTTCGGCCGGATGGAAGTGGTGGCGAAAGGTGGTTGGCCGGCTGGGGTGTGGTGGAGCAGGTGGAGCAAGGTGGTGGCCGACTATGGTGCAGGTGGAAGACCTGGCTGGGAGTGGCTGGGCTCGGTTGGCAATGGGGGATGGAGTCGGCTGGGCTGGCTGGGATCGGAGAGCTTCGAAAAAACCACCCCTTGGGGGGGGGGGGGGGGGTTATAGGGCTGAAGAGGTCGGTTGGGGGTGGTATTAGGAAGGTGGTAAGGTGGTCTAGGGGTGGTAGTGTGGTGGTAAGGTGGGCTGGTTTTGGGTAGATGGTGTGCTAGGTTTAGGTGGGGTGGTTTAGAGGTTTAGGGTTTAGCTAGGTGGGTTGGTTTTGGGGTGAGGTTTAGTGAGGTGGGTTAGGTGATTAGGTTAGGATTAGGTTAGGTTTAGGGAAATTAACCTAGGTTTAGGGAAGGATTAGGGAAGTGGGTTAGGTGATTAGGTTGGGATTAGGCTAGGATTAGGGAAGTGGGTTAGGTGATTAGGACAGGATTAGGGTAAAAGGCTAGGATTAGGTGTTTTTGGTTAGGATTGGATTAAGGAGCTCCCTTTGCATGACCCATAGACCTTAATCACATCATGTTGGTGCAGCCCTAGGTTAGGTTTTGGCTAATTACAAGCTTAAACCCACTTTAATTAGGCTAACCCACATGATTAACCCCAAACTTGACACACAAGTCAAGCTTAATTACAACACACTTTAATCTTATCCTCCCCCACTCTCTCTCATGCCCATAATCCCACATGAAATTCAAGTGGGCCCCACCTCCATTTATGAGAAGGTGATGTGGGCCATGGATGTGGATATTGGATTGGATCTCTGGATCCAAATCCAAATCCAAGTCCACATATGGGTTTGGATTGGGATCTGGATATATATGATCCAGATCTGATCCAAACTGAATTTTGACTCCTTCGGGCTGTGTTCGAAACGAACGGTTTGTGCGGGGTCTGACAGCATCAGTACTCCGTCTGCGTTGGGTCTTCGCCAACATGATCGTCCGCCTCTGTTTTTGCCTTCCGAAACTGATTTTAAGTAATGTTTTGATGATGACAAGGTCTTGGACGTTCGAGATCCTGGGGGTGGATTCAATATGAGAGTTGTTGTGCCGTGCTCGACATGTGCTCTGGTTCCGAGCTCTCTTTAGCTTTTCTGGTCCTGTCTGGATTAGGACAAGCTATTTTAGGGTTTTCAAAACGTGTTTTAAAAGGTTTTTAAAGCCATATTATACATTTTTGAAATATGTAAAGTTTAAAACATATGTACAGGGTTGCCTGGAAAGCTCCTGGGTTTCCAGACTCAAAATAGCCCTTTGGAGCTACTTTTACAAAACTAGGTTGATTTGAGAAATTCGTGGGATTTTGGGGTGTTTATAGTTAGTTCGAACAAGTCCTGAATCCCTGTCTTACTAAGTGGCGTCAATAGGAGCAAAATTGCCCATCACTTTCTCGGAAAATGATGTAGATAGACCCTACGAGTCCCATAACCAGACCTTGCATATCGAGGTGGTTCTGAATAACCACTCTCTGGACAGGTGCCTAGTCCATGGGAGAGGAGGGCTCAACATCCTTCCACTTCATGTGGCATATCAAATTAGAGTCACCTTGACTTCTATGAACTCAAGTCCCATCGTTATCACTGGATACAATGGGAATGCGTCTAGACCCTTAGGATCGATCGAACTCCCTATGGAAACAGGAGGGATCACACACACGGGGGTGTTCCATGTCTTGGACATCCACCCCATTATAACCTGTTGTTGGGAAGGCCTTGGATACACAGCTTGTGCGCTGTGCCATCCACCTTCCACAGGTGTGTTAAGATCCCTTTCAAGGACCAAGTCGTGGTGATCCTAGGTGAGAGTCACCCTCAGCTTCAGGGGATCATAAACTCCCCTTGTCTGTCGAGTTCCCAGGCCCATGAGGCTAACATGGGGCAAACCATGGTTGAGCCGCCAAGGCTCATGTTAGAAAACCCTAGGAATGTTGTGTATGTGAAGGGGTCACCCAAAGCTGGCCCCCTCAAAGTCCTGACCCTTCTAGGAAGACCCAAACATCCCTTATTTTCAAAACCCCTAGACAAAAAGCCATACGAGGATGATATGGACGACAACAAGTTCCAGGACCATGATTTATATTCTAACTTTTCAAAAAACAAAAAATCATGGAACATGTTGTTGAACATGGGCTATACGCCCTATAAAAGTCTAGGGGCACAAAACCAAGGTCTCCTAGAGCCAATCCTTCCTAGGGCCAACCCAAGCCGATATGGGATCGACTATACTCCCAAAATACTGCTAGAGCCACCCCCTGTGACCACCTAGGTCAAGGGTGCCCTAGAGCCTACCCTAGAAGAGACCTACGATTTAGACCTCTTATTTCGAGTCTAACCCGTAGTGTTTTCCCTTTGCAGGTATGATGGAAGATCCCTTTTACAAAAATCCAAAAACATTTGAATAACTTAAAATCGAAAAACTCAAAAAATTGCAAAAACCAAAAACATTGGAAAATAAAAAACTCGAAAATAGAGTAGTTTGTATAGTTCCTAAAGTTCTTGTTTTGCAAAAACCCAAAAAAATCGAAAATCTACAAAATACCAAAAAGATTTTGTACATAGCTACTCCTGGTAAGACTTTGGAAAAAGAAAAGGGTTTCGAAAGGAACGTCGTCTACATAGCCAGACCAAAAATTTCGAAATCAATAGAAATTCCAAGTGTAAAACCAGGTCTTTTGAAAATCCATGCATCAAATTCCCTCGGGTCTATAAACCATGAGAATGATCGAAGCCCCGAAGTGGATCCCCTTGAGGAAGATCCCACTTATGAGCTCCCTGAATTTCATAAAATTCTCGATTTTGAAAGACCTTCCAATTCAATAGGAGGAGATTTCATAGAGGCAAACCTAGGGAGTGATTCCAATCCCAAACTCATTAAAGTAGGCGCATGTTTGCATGAGCATGAAAGATCAGCATTCATTGCATTTCTACAAACCTACTTAGATGTGTTTGCATGGACGTATGAAGACATGCCGGGCATAGACCCCAGCATTGTCGAACATCGTCTTCCCTTAGATGCGGATATGAAACCCATAAAGCAAAAGCTTAGGAAAATACTTCCGAATGTACACGCACAAGTCAAAGAGGGTTTAGAAGATCTGCTAAAAGCCGGATTTATAAAACCATTGCGTATTCTGATTGGATATCAAATATCGTTGTGGTTCGAAAAACCAATGGGAAAATTCAAATATGCATCGATTTCAAAAACCTGAACAAAGCCACTCCAAAGGATAATTATCCTTTACCAAACATAGATTTGATAGTCGATAGTACTGCAAATCATGAAATGTTTTCGTTTATGGATGACTATTTAGGCTATAATCAAATTAAATTAAGTCTACGAGATCTGGGTAAGACCGCATTCACAACCCCGTGGGGCACGTACTGCTATACAGTCATGCCCTTTGGTTTGAAAAATGTCGGCGCAACATACCAGAGAGCCATGACCACGATCTTCCATGATCAGATTCATGAGCTCATGGAAGTGTATGTAGATGATCTCTTAGCAAAATCCAAAACCCGATTATAATCGACCTCTCTAAGTGTCGAGCCATCATAGACTTAGCTCTACCCTCCAATCTCACACAAATTCGTAGCCTCCAGGGTCGATTACAGTCCATTCGCCGATTTATATCAAATCTGGCGACTAGATGCGAACCCTACAACAAACTGTTGAGGAAGGGCACAAAATTTTCATGGGATGACGACTGTCAGAAGTCCTTCGAGAGACTAAAGGCATACCTGGTTAATTCCCCTGTTTTGAATCCTCTGAAGCAAGGAAAACCTCTTTTGCTTTACATTTCTGTGCATGGGAATGCTTTGGGAGCTCTATTAGCTCAATACGAGGATGACACCCATAAGGATTATGCCATCTATTATATTTCGAAAACTCTCTTGGCTTACGAAAGGAATTATCAAGCCATGGAGAAGACGTGCTTGGCCCTAGTTTGGGACTACTGGAAATTTAGACACTATTTCCTAGATCATGAGATCTGGATAGTGTTCAAGCTTGATCCAATCAAGCACTTGTTCGAAAAACACATTCTCACTAGTAGACTGGGCAAATGGCAACTCCTTCTAATGGAGTATGACCTGAAATACCATCACCATTTCTCCATTAAGGGGAAATTCCTAGCTGACTACGTGGTTGAGTTCCCCCTAGAGGATGCATATCCCACATTTGATGAAATGCTTGACGAAGGCATATTGCAAAACCATTTCCAAAACCACATTTTGGTAAACTCTTTCGAAAACCAAGTGTGGAAGATGCACTTCGATGGGCACGAAACCAACGAGGGGCTGGTGCTGGGGTCATCCTCATATCCCTGAAAAGGGCGAGATTCCCATAGCAATTAGCCTAGATTTCGAATGTTCCAACAACATAGCTGAGTATGAAGCACTCATACAAGGCTTAAGAATTTCGAAAACTCTAGGGGCATCATGCATTGAGGTCTTTGGAGATTCGCTCCTTGTTATAAACCAAGTTTTGAAAATTTGGCAAGTGCGAAATGAAAAACTTCTTCCATATCATGAGTTGGCCACTCGATTGGTTGAGTCATTCCAATCGTGTAAACTCACACACGTAGGAAGAGAGGATAATGGCATTGCCGATGCCCTCTCCTCCTTGGGTTCAACCCTAAAGGTCGATCCCATTTCAGGGATTCGATCTTTTGAAATATGGCATGTGCCCAACCCATCCACACACGATTTGGATATTTGCCAAAATAACCTAGATTCTGTTGAAAAACCTTGGTTTTACGACAACAAACATTTTCTAGAAAATGTGGGATTCACCGAGGATGCCACATCCAAAGATAAGGCATTCATCCGTAAAATTTCGACCCGATACACCATTCTGGGTGCATCCTACTTAGATGTGTCGATCTAGAGGAGGCTAGGACTGTTATGCATGAGTTCCACGATGGAGAATGTGGAGGTCATGTTAATGCCAATATGATGGCAATGAAAATACTTAGAGCGGGCTATTTTTGGTCCACCCTGAAAAAGGATTGTCACGATCATGTTAGGAAGTGTCATCCATGTCAAGTGCATGGGCACGCCATTCATATCCCGTCATCTGCATTGCATTCCATGGTCAGCCCCTGGCCATTGACCATGTGGGCGATTGATATCGTAGGCCCGATCTTTCCAAAAGCCTCGAATGGGCATAGATTCATTTTAGCAGCCACTGAGTATTTCTCCAAGTGGGTGGAAGCCATCTCCTTGACCAACGTACAGGGGCAACATGTGGTGGCTTTCATTAGGAGGAATATCTTGGCTCGATTTGGGGTTCCACGAGACCTTGTGTCCGATAATGGCACCCCATTCAAAAACGAGCGGATGGTTAAGTTGTGTAACACGTATGGCATAACTCACCACTTCTCCTCGCCCTACTACCCTCAAGGCAACGGCCAAGCCGAAGCCACGAACAAGACTCTCATTAGTATAATTGAGAAGATTTTAGAGAAGGGTAGGACGTGGCATGAGAAGCTGGATGAAGCCTTATGGGCTTATAGGACTTTCATCCGGACTCCCACAAATGCCACACCATTCGAATTGGTCTATGGCACAAACGCAATTCTTCCCATTTATACTCAATTGCATTCATTCCATACATCCATAGCACTCGACCTCCCCCTAGAGATGCTTCAACATGCTAGGATGGCCGAACTAGATTTGCTAGATGAGAGGCGACTCCTTGCTATGGATCATGCTCGTGCATACCGGCAAAGGATAGCCCAACACTATGGCAAACACATGAGACCTCGCCACTTTGAAGTGGGAGATCTAGTTTTAAAAATCATCCACTATCGTGGCCCACATCCGCTTGGAAAGTGGCGCCCCAAGTGGGATGGACCCTATGTTGTACGTGCAACCACCACGAACAACTCGTATTGGTTGATCGATGTAGAAGGTAGGAATTTAGCAGATCCTATATAGCCAACACTATATCTATGGGCTAGTACTACTCGGTATGACCATCTATGATTCAATAATGTTTTATACCACTATAGAAAATATATCTATACTTGAGAATGCTTTATCCACCTATAATGACAACCAACAAGCTAGCATTAATAGATACATTCATCTACAGTTTCATGATGTTTCATACTATTATAGAAGATTGATCTATATCCATTAATGATTTACTCACACAAGCACGTTTATGCTATGCATCCATATACTTAATAAAGTATTTTCAATTTTATTTCATAAACAAACACATGTATAATCATTTCAAAGTATTAATAATCATTTCATAATCTCATATACAATTTTAAAAACATTTAAAACTACCTCTAACATACAACTAAAAAGAGAACACATTCATCTACCTGAAATACTATATGGATCCAAATATCATAATGCAAATCCCTCCTAATTACCTTGAATTAGTCCCTAAATTATGACAAAACATAGTATTAATATTTTACATTCGCTTAAGAACTAATGGTTCAAACTGCATCAAAATCGAACCTCAAACAATCTTGAAATACCCTAAAAACATAGTCTAGATCCTTTAAATTATGTTTGAATCTCAATAAGAGACCTGAATCTATTATGCTTGTTGAAATTGCATTCAGACGCATTCTACACATGCAATCCAGATCCAAAACCGTGTCTATACAAGGACACTTGGTTCTGTTTCCAGGTCTGTGTCGACAACAACTAACACATGGTGGGGCCGTCGGTCCACACACTGCATGCCCAATTTGATTGCAAAAACCAACAATTTTGGTTGTTTCTTTCCCATCTAACATCACCCAACAGTCTGCCACTGGCTGACAGATGGTTTGCCACTAGCAGCAGGCGCCCACCGCCAACAGTCTTGCTAGAAAAAGAGAGCAAAGTGGTGGTTTGCCTAGTATTTTTGGCTCAATCGGAGTCAAGGAATGACCTTTCTCTACTTTGGAACACCATCATTTGTCGGTTAAATTGCTAGAAAAATAAAAACAATGGATGGTAATTGCAGGCAATGCATAAAAAAGTGCAATCAGGAAAGTCTATTTCAAGATCAACCCAAATTTGATGTTAAAAAAATGGGTTATATTAGCATCAAAGATGGTGGCAATTTCAGCCACAATAAATGATTACCAGTCTCGAATATGACCCAAAATTTATGTGTTAGTCCCATGAAAGTGAAGAAAAATGGGTCCTACTGCAATTATCCAATTTTTGACATGAACAGAAAGCGACATGACATGACCTGAAACACAGAATGGCTCCCTCGGCACAAAGCATGCATCAAGACATGCACGTGCTCAAACAAGAGAGAGTACACTTTTGGAGAGTGTGTATAAACAACTGCATAGGAGGAGGAATGCTAAGATTTTGAATAGTCCCATATCGTTGAGAAGCAAGATATGATGCGTTGCATGGCGAGTATAAGAATGATGCAGGTGACGTCTGTAGAATCATCTTTGTGCTTGGGGAGCTAGTGAGGTTAAACCGAGGCACGTCAATTGCTGGTTGAAAACTATTTCCAAACGCCCTCTTGGGCCTAGGCTTGCTCTGTTCTTGGAGAATTTCTAGAAGGGTCCCCTTTTTAGGGTAAGCCCTACAACTCTCAAATGCTTCAAATATTATCATTTCTATTGCATATCTCCGTTAACCCTTGGTTCATTTCTTTAAGCAGGAAAGTTCTACCCATATTTTTTTCCAGGTTCCTTTTCACTAGCCTAGGGTGCGCTCTTATAGGGTGTAAATAAAGGGGCATGGGTTGTTGTAAACAAATGAGCATCGACCGCGTTTGTGGTTTGGTGCAAACTACGTAATGGTGGACCCTTATAAGAGAAAATGAGTTTCTTTTTAACAAAAAAACATAAGCACTTCACTTTCTTTATATGAATGAAATATTATTTTCTTTTAAATTTAACAACCAAACTTGACGATTGCTTGTCATAGGCTAGCAAATGAAATGAAAGTAAATAGCCTTAACTCGAGTTGGTTCGGATTGTTCCAACTGCATGCATATGTACATAATGATGACAGTTGAAACAAAATGTTCCAAATATGAACCAACTTAAGTTAGCTGAAGATGAGCAACTTACAGAATTTAGAGGTAATTCCATGTATATTGATTTATAAGAGATGTATGATAGCGAGGACTTACAAAAGAATGACAAATGTTAATATAGAATTACATCAAGGTTCATAATTAAGTTTATGTTTATTTTTCTTGATTATTAGTGAGTTAGCAAAGTACATTTAAGATAAAGAAACTTGATGTATGTTATTCGTATATAACATTATGTTAATGGATGAGTCTAAGGAAAAAATTAACATGTAATTAGAACTATAGAGAGAAATATTAGAAAATAAAAGTTTCCAACTTAGTATTTGCTTACTTTAGATGCTATGAATATCAAGATTGGCATATATTTCATCCTCATAAGTTTTAAATACCTAGGGTCAAATTTTCATAACAATGAGAAATTTGTGAAGATTTTATGTATAAAATTAACGTTAGTTAAAATAGAAAGGTACATCAAGTATTCTTTGTAATAAAAAAATTGAGATGGATGTGATGGATGTCTAGTGATAAATTGAGGTTAATCATCAATATTATATGATTCTAAGTGAGGTTAATCATCAATATATGCAAAGAATGTTCGTGATAAAAATGAAGATGAGATGGATGTCTAGTTATACACGAAACCATATTCATAATGAGGTTATAAGAACAAATTGAGAGTGACACTAATAGATGATAAAATAAGAAAATATCATTTAAGATGATTTGGGTACCTTGGAAAGACCAACTGCACCATCTTCTCTCTTGTCTCTATCTTCCAACCAGTTGTCATACACTCATTTTCAGTCATACTCAATTTCTTCTAATGAAAACAGTTAGAGCTTTATTTCTTTATGTGTGCTCAAGTAAAGAACCCAAATTGGGTCTTTCTTCACCATGACCCATGTACACCAAATTTTCAGTCATACTCAATTTCATTTGTCTCACAACTTTATGCAAAGGTTACGCTTTTCAATGGCAACAATATTTATCAATATATTTGAGAGATTGTCAATAGTATATATCTTCTCAACTTCTAACTTCTCTTTTATAATCGGTTTGACCCAATGATATCTTCTACTGATGTATTTCATCCTTAAGTGAAAAGTAGAAGGTTATGGGAGACAAATGAACCTTTGATTATCACAAGCTTTTGCATGAACTAGGCAACTCCTCAACACATTTATTAATGGTAATATATTCAACTTTAGTAGTCAATAAGGTAATATAGTTATGAAGTCTACATTATCAATATCACTTGAGGTAGACTTATAATTATCAAAATCACCACCCAAATTTGAATATGTATAAAACAAGTTTTGGCTTATCACACCCAAAGCAGAATTTTAACTAGTCATACCATTCAAATGCCTCAATATTCACTTTACTACATTTTAATGTTCCTTTCATGATTAAACAAAAATATATTCACATCAGTTACATTTATTATGTTTGGCCTAGTGCAAACCGTATCACACATAAGACTACTAACTATAGTAATCTCCTTCTTCTCTTCAATTGTGGAAGGACATTAATGTACATTTAATTTAAAATGTTTTCAAGAGTAGTGCTAACTATCTTAGTATTGATAAACCTATTAAGTATATTCTCGATATAATTCTTTTGAGATAAGAAGAGCTCCCTTCTCTCTATTCTTGTCTATTTGTTTAAGTGCTTGAGATCTTCATAGTTGGCCCCAAATTTTTCATAGTAAAAGACTTGCTTAATTAATTCTTAAAACTAATAATTTTTGACAGATTCTTATCCACAATCAACATGTCATCCACATATAATAAAAAGATGATAAAGTCATTATTTGATAAGCTCTGCACAAATACATAATGATTTTGAAGAGGTCTTCTTGTAGCCTTCCTTCTCCATGACAAATTTAAATTTCAAGTACCAATGTATTGGAGCCTACTTTGAACCACAAAAGCTCTTCTTCAATTTACAAACACACTCCTGTTTACCTTTTACCTCCTCAAATACCTTGCACTCAAATATTCTCAAGTAATTGTAATCTACTTCCTTACCAAACCATAATTTATTAAGAGCTTTAAACTATAAGAGAACATAAGATAAGAAATTCAAAACACAAATTATAAAGCGTAAAGCTTCACCCAAAAATGGTTTTGGGAATTTGCTTAAGTAAAGCTTTGTCTTCTCTCCATCGAGGTATGGTTTAGTTGGCATCTTAAGAGTCTTCTCATAACTTATGTCATGCTCTCAATAGTAGGAATCAAATGATCCTGAATATTCACCTCCATTATCTCAACCTATATACTTCAACTTTCTACCTACTTGTCTTTCAATCATAGCATGAAACTTATAACTGAATCTAACACTTGGTCCTTTGTTTTCAAGGTGTAAACCATAACTTCTTAAAGTGATCATTAATAAATGTCACAAAGTAAAGAGAAACATTAAATGATGAGTATAAATAGGGCCACACACATCTAAGTGAACCAAATCCAAATTATTTGGTTTTCAGGAGGAGAAGATTTGAAAGAAACTTTATTTGGCTTACTAACCATAACCATGCAATCTTCACAATCATTTTGATGTTCTTTATATGAACAAAGGATCAAATTTTTCTTAGCAAGAAAAGAGATGCCCTTTTTATCTATATTACCAAGCTATTTATGTCACAAATTCACACCATTAGAAACTTTAACTGCACCTGTAAGAGGCTTTAAAAATACTTGCATGGATCAAGTAAAGAAAAATAGTTTTGGTAAATGCACCTGCAACAACATTGCTGTTGGTAAGCTTCCACTGACCATTAATAAAGTGAATGCTAAAACCATCATCATCAAGCTTTCCCACTGATAATAAATTCAACCACAAAGCAAGAATATATCTCAAATTTGAAGAGATAAATTAGTATTATTCTCTATCTTTAGCTGAACAACTCTCATGTCAAGTACCTTAGTTGATCTCAAATTTTCTATCTTGACACTATCAAACTCATAGCAAGTATAGGAGATAAAGAACTCCATTCTCTAAGTGGCATGAACTCAGACACTATCATCAAGTACCCAAATAGAATCATCATACAAAACTTAATACCTTATTCTTTACAATAAGAAATTCTTTTGTAGTTATTACAATTGTCTCATTGTTGCCCTTGCTTTCTTTATTTTCTATCATTTTCTTAGTATCTTTCTTCAACTTGTAGAAAAACTTATTAATAACATATTTTTTACCACATTAATGACATTACATATTCTTATATTTGCCTCTTGACTTATTTCTACTTTTATCTTTGCCTTTGCTATTACCTCTTTCCTTGTCTCTATCTGTCATCTATTACTAATGTAATTGACTTTAAAGAAATGCTCTATGTCTTGGGCCTTAATTTTGTATTTAAGACGATCCCTTTAACAAATTCAATAGTAATGGAATCTTTAAAAACAAAATTAGAAAGAGTAACTAAAGGTTTCCCAAGAGTCGGGTAAAATAGTAAGCAATTAAGGACCCAAAAGGTTATTACCCATTTAATACATGTATTGGCCATTTGATTCACAATAGCCTAAAATTCATTCAAATGACATGCAATTGAATTGCTATCTTTGTACTTCAACTGTGTTAATTTTTCAATAAAACAGTCAATTATTGTTTGTCTTAGAGGCATAGACTAACTCTAGCTTCTCCCAAAGAATTTTGACCTTTTTATCATGGGATACTCATCTCCGAAGTACCAAATAAAATGATACACTTGCTTATGCTTGAAGTCTCATATTTTATCTGTTTTTCCTTCTTTTTTTCAAATACTAATAAGTACATAGGCTTCACAAATAATAAGTTCCTCATTTTAAGAGCCTAAGAATAATGGTTGAAACTTTCAAGATAATCATACGACTCATATGTCCTCTAAGCTTAATCACTGGTACAACAAATAAAGAGAACCATGCTCTTATATTATTGTTAGGCTGAACCTGCAAATTCAATGACAAAACGAGTATTGACACCTAAATTCGGCAACTCGATAATAAGAACCTCTCCCCAATAAAAAGAGGAAAAGGAAGACCGCAAATGTATTTGAAAGAAACAATAAAGAATGATCTAGCTTTATTGAGCTAACTATTAGCATCACACAAGAACCAGCTCCATAAAGACAAAGAATCCATGCAGTTACGGGAAAAGGCTGAGTTGTTTGAAATTGAAAGATTTAATTGTCAACTTAATTTGCGCCCACCCAATTAGTTCGGTTAACATAGTTCTGTAGCATATATATGTACATATAAATCATGTATACTTAACCAACGCATATTAGCAAAGCTAAGCCAGTCACAATATTCATGTTCAACTCCTAGAATTTAATGAGCCAGCTCGTGCTTTGGCTCATGAATCACAAACTTGACACAGGTAAGGTCGTCGCAAGTTAACCCACCATTCACAATAAAAAAGGGTTCCTCTGCAAAAAGATGGTTGCTTCTGCCATGTTTTGCTATTCCCGTTCTTTTTCTCCTGTTCTTCCTTTAAAGGGAAATCCGTACTTTCTTCCACAATTTAGTAATTTAGTACCGAGGGAAAGGAGCATCAGCCATCCAATCCTCCCTTAAAAGTTGTTTACCTAAGATGTAATTTGGAAACCTCAGCCATCCTTCTCTTTTATTTTGAGCTAGGTTTAAGAGCAGTTTGACCCTCACTTTATTTGTTTCTTTTGGGTCGCATGGTTTTGGGTTGGTATGGTCCGACCTGACTTTTGGGATGACAAAACCCAGTCCCAAATGTGGATTTCTGTGTTTGGGTCTGAAAGTGGCACCTTCATCTCAGATAGGCAGGAAAAAGGGAACGAACTGAACACGGGCTGTTGCAAGCAAAATATGTACAAGTTTTTGAACTTTAACTGCATTCAATCTCATGTTTCAACCATTGTAAACTAGTGTGTTCGTTTTAGCTCATGAACAAAACAATATCTGGTAAGGGTAAATGATGTCTTATACACCGGCTTTCTTGGTGTCAAAATGTAGAGCATTCAGTACAGGGCTTAGGCGGTAAGGTGCATATCCATCATCACCAAGTCCAGATGGGCTCCGCAGCACAAACTCCGACCATTAGTTTAGCAAACCTGATACATCAACCAGACCACCAGCCTTTGGCAACAAAAGCTAATCTTTGAGACTAAACCAACCGTACATCAGCTCATAACATCAGCTCATGACATGTATCTCGTAAAACAATACTTTTCAACACCTTGGGTGTAAGGATGCAACTTCCGATCCCGAGGAACATCATTTTTTCTCCGTAGCGACCCCATTGATCATGAGAAAATAACTTCAACCCTATTCTCATTCAACCTTAATTTTGGTGGTCACTATTCCAAATTCCATTGTGCATCAAACACAAAATCTTCTACTGACATAGAACAATGATTCCATTCCACAGGCCCATTTTGAATCAAAAACTTTGATGACAAGAGGTGGGTCACATGTACTGAACCCCAAGGGGTCAAACAAAAACCCAGCCACCTAATTGCTACCAACCTTGCACGAAGACCCAAGCATCAATTCCACTTGCAAACCAAACGTGCAACCATGATTCCACAAAAACATAATTACAAGCTGTGTGTAGGCCCATAGTTCTAGCACCAGGGGGCTGGCAACACGAATCAAACACACCCGAAGGACACAAAGATCCACCCCCGGTCTGAACGATGTATGAGTGTATACGTATGGGCGTTTATATATATTTCGGCTATCTAGATAATTTAGGTAAGAAGCATTGGATCATACTAGAAGCTGGACATGATTGCGCATGGTTTTAGCTACTGATACAACAAAATGATGTCTAGCTATTTCCGCGGACCTCGTCTCGGGCCATCCTTCATGGTTGAAGACGAAGAGGAAGACGAAGCCAAGCCAGATACGGCCTTGTCTTTGGTGAAAGCCTTCAAGACATCATCCTTCAGCTCATTAAAACGCTGACGTTTAATCCTTTGCTCATCTGGTGTTCCTTTCTCAAGGTAGAAAAGGTCTGGCAAGTCATCCTCCATAAACTTGTCCAAGACTTGAGAGCAGTGTGGAAAATAACGTCTCCCAAGCTCGACTGTCGAAATAGTCAGGTAAGAAAATATCATGGTCAAACGTGGAAAATTCAAAGCCGTTGAGAGGTAGAATGGCACAAGAATCAACAAAAAGAAAAAAAGAAAGAGTGGGCATGGTCATCATCCACAATTACGAGTCAATAACGGGGCATAGAATCTGTCGCAAGGATGTTTGTCATACATTTATATATATATATATATATATAAGAGAATCTACATTTAGAGAACTACCAAAATAGAAAACCATAAGAAACTCATCAGCTCCATCATTTGATAGACATGATCGACAATGGAGATTTGAACTAAAAAAATTGATAAATTTTGAAGGTTACATTTATCATGTACATTAAATGTTTTTCTCACTCAATCATTCATCCTAAAGATCCATCAAAGATCTAACAGTTATGATGGATCCTTATGATTCTCAATTGGTTAGGTTCCTGAAATCTCTCTCTCTCTCTCTCTCTCTCTCTCTCTCTCTCTCTCTCTATATATATATATATATATATATATATATATATATATAGTCATGCCCCTGAATCCATGATTTTCAAAGTTCTTGTGGATATATATAACATAAATAACCATGCACAATTATGAGTAAATAATACGAAAATCAGAAATACAATATATATGTGTGGGAAAACCATATCCTGCCACCTCGCTCACGGATCGCTTTTAGGTGACATAAGTGTACTTTATAATTTTTAAAGGGTTTTAAAAAGTATAAAAGATATTCTTATTACACTTATTCCAACCAAAAGTAGTAGGTAGGCATGAGTAAACATGATTCAATCACTCGCACTCATGCCAACTAGTAGACAAGATTCATTCAACTCTCTCTCTCTCTCTCACACACACACACACATACATATATAAAGCAATGAGTGGGCAGGATACAATCACTCACACAAATATACAACTAAGCCTTTTCCCATACTAGACAAAAAGATGAAGGTCCTACCGGGATTCAAACCCAGGTCATTGGATTTGCTAACCACTCACACACACACACAAACACACACACACACACACACACACACACACACACACACACATATATATCATGAAAGTAGAAGAAAATTTGGTTTCAAAAGTTATTCACCATATTACTAAATATTTTATGGATATCTCTAACATGGCACTATTAGTTAAGAAAACATATAAATAATTAGTGCCAATTCAAACTCCGTGCTCATGTAAGGGATCACCCTTGCATTGCCGGTCCCAAGCCCGGATAAAGGAGGGTTGTGTTAGGTTTCTGACAGTCAGTCTAAAACTTCATCGGATTTTTATAACATAGATTACAAAAATTATGAGCATTGCTTTGGAGCGTTCCCACCTAACAACGCGCTGCATAGCCCGAATGCAATGATAAGTAAGGGTTCGCCTGAATGTAGTGAATCAATTGCATAAAGGATTCCCACATCATGGACAAGTGTAGGTAAAGAAGTTAGTCCCGCTACATTGCCTTCCGAATGTAGTGAATAATGGACGGATGCGAAAGGAAGCTAGTCCTAGATAATAAGATTCGTATTGGTTCTTGGAATATCGGAACATTATCCGATAAGCTAATAGAGATAGTAGATACTATGATTCGGAGAAAGATTCTTATTTTATGTTTACAAGAGACAAAATGGGTTGGAGAAAAAGCAAAGGAGAGAGGATATAGGTTTTAAATTATGGTACTCAGGTAAAGAAAAGGCTCGAAACAAAGTTGATATTATCATAAATAAAGATTTAAATGATAGTGTAGTAGACATACAACGATACGGTGATCAAATCATGACATTGAAATTAGTGTTAGGAGTAGAGAATTTGAATATAGTTTGTGCTTAAGCACCCCAAGTAGGACTAGAAGATTGTATAAAGATAGCTTTTTGGGAAGAGTTAGATAAAGTGATTCAAAAGATTCCACAACGGGAGATGATTTGTTTAAGAGGAGACTTAAATGGACATGTCGATAAAGAGGCATTAGGATATCAAGGTATTCATGAAAACTTTGGTTTTAGAGATATAATTGAGGAAGGTATGGAGATTTTAAATTTTGTTATGGCATTTGATCTCTTTATAGTCGATACAATCTTCAAAAAACGAGATAACATTTAATTACTTAGAGTAGCTTATAACAAACACAAATTGATTACTTTAGAAAAAAAGATAGAGCGTATTTAAAGATTGCAAGGTAATTACAGGAGAAAGCTTAACCACCCAACATCGACTTTTAGTTATGAATTTCAACAACAACTAAGCCTTTTCCCATACTAGACGGGGTCGGCTACATGGATTCTTTGTTTCCACAGATCCCTATCGTGTGCCATGTTAGCAGTTAACTCCCAATAAGCTAGATCATTCTTTATTGTTTCTTTCCAACACTTTTGTGGTCGTCCTCTACCTCTTTTAATACTTTCCAAATTTAGTTTTTCTAACCTTCTTAGAGGTTCTTCTTTTGATCTTCTTTCTATATGTCCAAATCATCTTAAACGATGTTCTCTCATTTTATCCTCTATTAGTGCCACTCCTAATTTGTTTCTAATAACCTCATTATGTATACGGTCTTTTCTTGTATGACCACTCATCCATCTTAACATCTTCATTTCTGTCACATACATCTTTTGTACATGTTGATGATTAACTGCCCAACACTCTGAACCATAAAACATGGCAGGCCTAATTACTGCTCTATAATATTTACCTTTTAACTTTAATGGTATCTTCTTATCACAAAGAATGCCTGATCCTCCTCTCCATTTTAACCAACCAGCATTAATTCTATGCGTAACATCTCCATCAATTCTTCCATCACTCTGAAAAATTAACCCTAGGTATTTAAAACTTACATTTCTAGTGTTTCTCTCCATAGTTCTAATTTTCTATTAACTTTTTCCGTAGACTCCTCCACTAACATAATGTCATATGAAATAACATACACCAAGGTACTTCATCTTGAATATGTTTTGGTAACTCATCCATCACCATTATAAATAAGTATGGACTTAAAGTTGATCTTTGATGTAACCCAATATTAACTTCAAAGAAGTCTGTCATTCCTTCATGAGTCCTCACACATGTTTTTGCACCATCGTACATGTCTCTTATAAGGTTAATGTATGTCAATGGGATATCTCTTTTTTGCAAAGTTCTTCAAAGAACCTCCCTTGGTACCCTATCATAAGCTTTTTCTAGATCAATAAATATCATGTTAAGGTCTTTTTTTTTGCTCTAAAATATTCCATAAGACGTCTCAAAAGGTGAATCTCTTCAATAGTAGATCTGTCTAGCATGAATCCAAATTGGTTCTCTGTTGTACTTGATACTTGTTTTAACCTACGTTTGATAGTTCTTTCCCAAAATTTTATAGTATGGCTCATTAACTTGATACCTCGATAATTCGCACAATTTTGAATGTCTCCCTTGTTCTTATATATGGGTATAAGTGTACTTGCTCTCCATTCCTCGGGCATCTTTTGGTTTTTTCATATTTCATTAAATAGTCTTATGAGCCAAGTGATTCCTATTTCTCCTAGTATTTTCCAAACTTCTATAGGAATATTATCTGGTCCTACCGATTTACCACCCTTCATATGTTTAAGAGCCTCTTTGACTTCATTCTTTTGAATACATCGATAGAAATTGTGGTTTATATACTTTTCTGACTTTGCTAAATCTCCTAAACTAATACTAACATCTTTATTTTCATTAAAAAGATTATAAAAATAGTTTTTCCATCTATTTTTTATATCATCATTTGCCACTAGAATTTTTTCATCCTCGTCTTTTATGCATCTAACATAATTAAGATCTTTAGTTTTCTTATCTCTAGCCCATGCTATCCTAAAAATATCTCTTTCACCCTCTTTTGAGTTGAGTTTTTTCATATAAGTCCTCCCAAATCTTAGTTTTTGCTTCACTAACGGCTTTTTCGCTTCCTTCTTTGCTTTCTTATAAGCTTCTAAAGTTTCACTAGTTTTCTTGGCAAAATGTAATTTGTAACATGCCCTCTTTGCCTTGATTTTATTTTGTACTACTTCACTCCACCACCAAGCTTCTTTTTGTGCTGGTACACCTCCCTTAGATACCCCTAACACATCTTTCGCCACTTTCCTAATATGTATAGAGCTATTCAGACTAAATGGACAAAGAAGAAAAGAGTGCATCGAGCTATTCAGACTAAATGGTGGAACCTCAAAAGCGAGAAAGGAGATATATTTAAATAGAAAGTCCTTCAAGAAGATGTTTGGAATTATATTGGTACACCCTGTAATATATGAAACAATATGGCTATACTTATTAGGAAAGTGACGAAAGATGTGTTAGGTGTATCTAAGGGAGGTGTACCGGCACAAAAAGAAGCTTGGTGGAGTAAAGTAGTGTAAAATAAGAGGGCATGTTACAAATTACATTATGCTAAGAAAACTAGTGAAACTTTAGAGACTTATAAGAAAGCGAAAAAGGCTGTGTATGAAGAAAAAGCTAAAATTTGAGAGGATTTATATAAAAAACTCAACTCAAAAGAGAGTCAAAGAGATATTTTTAGGATAGCTACGGTTAGAGATAAGAAAACTAAAGATCTTAATTATGTTACATGCATAAAGGACGAGGATGAAAAAAATTCTAGTGGCAAATGATGATGATATAAGAAATAGATGGAAAAACTATTTTTATAAGCTTTTTAATAAAAATAAAGATGTTAGTATTAGCTTAAGAGAGTTAGCCAAATTAGAAAAGTATATAAACCATAATTTCTACCGACGTATTCAAAAGAATAAAGTTAAAGAGGCTCTTAAACATATGAAGGGTGGTAAATCGATAGGACCAAACAATATTTATATAGAAGTTTGGAAAATACTAGGAGAAATAAGAATCACTTTGCTCACAAGACTATTTAATGAAATATGAAGAAACCAAAAGATCCCGAGGAATGAAGAGTGAGTACACTTACACTCATATATAAGAACAAGGGAGACATTCAAAATTGTGCGAATTATCGAGGTATCAAGTTAATGAGCCATACTATGAAATTTTGGGAAAGAACTATCAAATGTAGGTTAAGACAAGTATCAAGTACAACAGAGAACCAATTTGGATTCACGCCAGGCAGATCTACTATTGAAGCGATTCACGTTTTGAGACGTCTTATGAAATATTTTAGAGAAAAAAAAAGACCTTAACATGATATTTATTGATCTAGAAAAATATTATGATAGGGTATCAAGGGAGGTTCTTTGAAGAACTTTGCAGAAAAGAGATATCCCATTGACATACATTAACCTTATAAGAGACATGTATGATGATGCAAAAACATGTGTGAGAACTCATGAAGGCACGACAGACTTCTTTGAAGTTAATATTGGGTTACATCAAGGATCAACTTTAAGTCCATACTTATTTATAATGGTGATGGATGAGTTAACAAAACATATTCAAGATGAAGTACCTTGGTGTATGTTATTTCATATGACATTATGTTAGTGGAGGAGTCTACGAAAAAAGTTAATAGAAAATTAGAACTATGGAGAGAAACACTAGAAAGCAAAGGCCTCTGACTTAGTAGAACAAAAACAGAATATATGCAATGTAAGTTTGATCATTTGGTTACTTCAGAGGACATAGAAATTAAAATTGACATTCATTGCATCCCCAAAAGGAAAGTTTTAAACACCTAGGGTCAATTTTCCAAAGTGATGGAAGAATTGAGGGAGATGTTATGCATAGAATTAATGCTGGTTGGTTAAAATGGAGAGGAGCATCAAGTATTCTTTGTGATAAGAAAATACCATTAAAGTTAAAAGGTAAATATTATAGAGCAACAATTAGGCCTGCCATGTTTTATGGTTTTGAGTGTTGGGTAGTTAATCATCAACATGTACAAAAGATGTCTGTGACAAAAATGAAGATGTTAGATAGATGAGTGGTAATACAAGAAAAGATCATATACATAATGAGGTTATTAGAAACAAATTAGAAGTGGCACCAATAGAAGATAAAATGAGAGAATATCATTTAAGATGGTTTGGACTTATAGAAAGAAATCAAAAGAAGAACCCATAAGAAGGTATGAAAAACTAAATTTGGAAAGTATTAAAAGAGGTAGAGGACGACCACAAAAGTGTTGGAAAGAAACAATAAAGAATGATCTAGCTTATTGCATGGCACACGATAGGGATCTGTGGAAACAAAGAATCCATGTAGCAGACCCCGTCTAGTATGGGAAAAGGCTTAGTTGTTGTTGTTGTTAATTAGTGCAAATTCAGATACAGAAGTCAAGTATCAGAGTCTCAGACAAGTGCATACAACAATGATATGAACAAAAAAATTTATATTTGAATGCATCAATGAAACCTGTACATACGATGATTTCCAGTAATACATCTATCACCTTGACATGTCCCGTTCCGCTGGGAGCCTTTTTCCGGATGAGGTCTTTAATATGCAGTCTGACAGTCTGAGTACACTGAACCCTCGATTGGATCAGAACCCACATTCACTGCATAATTTGTAGTATAACTGCAATGCATTTCTCCCTTCTGATTTAGGGAGCAGAGCTAGCATGATGCTCGTCAGATGCAGCATATCTCAATCGAAAGTTCCCACTAACAGTCGAATACATAGAACAGTTTGCTTGTGCCGAGGCAGCAAATTGCCCTCAGAAAGGCTCACGAGCCACATAAATGTCAATAGCATGGAATAAGTCACAGAATTACCCTCACTTAGCAGTGCAGCGTTTCCATTTAGAGGGAAAAAAGCAAGTTCAACCACATTACATGATAACATAACAAGAACCGTTTCAATCGCAAAGGCCAGCACATCAATTCATATCTAAATTGTGTAACGAGATCATCCATCAAATAGCTTTTGAATTGAAGGATATACATACCCGTTCTCATCAAAGCCCTCATTCTGGACTGAAGCTTCTTGTCTGTCATTGAAGGAGTCTCATTCAGATCAACTTGCCCCAAACTCCCAGAAGATTTTCTGGTGGCAAAAAGACCAGAAAATTCTGATGTCGTTTCTGTTTGTGCAATTTCCATGGCGAGCTTGGCCTCAGCAGGGAAAAACAGCCTAGCAAACGCAACTGCCATATAAAACAGCAGCTGTTGGTAACAAAACATTGGACAAGAACTAGGATTCATGCTACATGCCCCAACTATATAACTGATAAATTGAGAGAAAGGCAAGAGGAAATACTGAAAGGGACCATTCTTCATCATAACTGAAACCAACGCACTAAACATTCCCAACAGACTACTAAACAAAAAAGGTAACAAACATACAGATTCTCAGATTGAAATATTGACTGCTCGATGAACAATGGTGAGGAAAGCAAGCCAATTTGAATCCTAAATTTCTAGACATTTGATGAAAGGGTAACCTCTGATCTATGTTATCAGTAGCATGTTATAGCAGACAACAGCCCCTTGGCCGCTATATTAATCATAAAATAATAGCCACCCTTTAGGACCGTTATTAGCACCATTAGGAGCACTATATCGGTCTGTCATAGCGTCCCACTATAACAGTAATTGCATACAGACACAATTCCCAAACATATATTAGGTTGATTCTCCTCCCCCTCTCTTTCGTCCCTTCCGTTCTCTCCTCCTTACATTGCCACCAGCGATGGACAAGTCCACCACCACCACCGTTCTCTCTCTAAGCAAACAATAATGTGAGTTGTTTGCGTCTCTCCCTGTGGCCCCCTTATGTCTACGTCTCGCTCTATGGCCCCCTTATGTTTACGTTCTCTCGCTTCTCTATCTGCATCTATCTCAGCAAACAATGGCTAAAAGGCTCTCTCTCCTGTGACCAGTCTCTCTCTCCCCTGCAGCTTCCATCACCGCCACCACCATCGGGACTCCTGCAGGTTGAACCCTCCATTACTGACACCCCACCTCCACCATCTCTCTCTCTCTCTCTCAACCTCTAGAAACTTCAATCTGTGAGTCAACCCCCCTAATCACTCAAGTGCACTTAGTGTAGATGCTTATAATTTTGCCATTGTATAGAAGCATACAAGCTGTTAAGTATGCAATACGAAGAAATAGTTTATGCTAATGTAACATTGATACCTTGGTTATATCATATTTTCTCATCAAATCATTTAACTTCATAAACAAATTTCTTTATATTTACAATTTCTAAAACATAATGTTAATATTCAAAACAAGCAATGGCAGATCTACATGGGCCAAGGTAGTACTCGCGTCACTGCAACCTGAAGAGTACACGAAAATTTTGAGAGGTCAATCATATAAGACACAACTCTCCCCGCTAAAAGGTTAACTCAATTAAAGGTTACATGTTCAGTTGTTCACTACTTAGAAATTAGAATAACTTGGTGTCAAAATAACTTGGTTACATTTATGTTTTTGTTTTTGTAGTTTAAGTTTAACAATTCAATATATTAACCTTATAAGAGACATGTATGATGGTGCAAAAACATGTGTGAGGACTCATGAAGGAACGACAGACTTCTTTGAAGTTAATATTGGGTTACATCAAGGATCAACTTTAAGTCCATACTTATTTATAATGGTGATGGATGAGTTAACAAAACATATTCAAGATGAAGTACCTTGGTGTATGTTATTTGCAGATGACATTGTATTAGTGGAGGAGTCTAAGGAAAAAGTTAATAGAAAATTGGAACTATGGAGAGAAACATTAGAAAGCAAAGGCCTCCAACTTAGTAGAACAAAAAAAGAATATATGCAATATAAGTTTGATCATTTGGTTACTTCAAAGGACATAGAAATTAAAATTGGCACACATTGCATCCCCAAAAGGAAAGTTTTAAATATCTAGTCAATTTTCCAAAGTGATGGAAGAATTGATGGAGATGTTATGCATAGAATTAATGCTGGTTGGTTAAAATGGAGAGGAGCATCAAGTATTCTTTGTGATAAGAAGATACCATTAAAGTTAAAAGGTAAATATTATAGAGCAACAATTAGGCCTGCCATGTTTTATGGTTCATAGTGTTGGGCAGTTAATCATCAACATGTACAAAAGATGTCTGTGACAGAAATGAAGATGTTAAGATGGATGAGTGGTCATACAAGAAAAGACTCTATACATAATGAGGTTATTAGAAACAAATTAGGAGTGGCACCAATAGAGGATAAAATGAGAGAACATCGTTTAAGATGGTTTGGACATATAGAAAGAAGATCAAAAGAAGAACATGTAAGAAGGTTAGAAAAACTAAATTTGGAAAGTATTAAAAGAGGTAGAGGACGACCACAAAAGTGTTGGAAAGAAACAATAAAGAATGATCTAGCTTATTGGGAGTTAACTGCTAACATGGCACACGATAGGGATATGTGGAAACAAAGAATCCATGTAGCCGACCCCGTCTACTATGGGAAAAGGCTTAGTTGTCGTTGTTTGTTGTTGTTGTAAGTTTAACAATTCAATATCCTTGTGCCATACGAAATTTCCTATTTGTGTTCTTAAAAATTGTTTATTTAATTTAATTCATATTGATGAATGTGGTGGTTATGTGTTTCTTGATATTTCTTAGAAATTAGAGAATCCATTATATATATTATTTTCTAATCGTAAATAAAATTGTACTGCTAAATCCGCTATATCCCCGCTACTACTATATTAGGGTCAACTGCTAACAACCTGTTAACTACTATTGATAACATAACCTCCGATGCTGTCAAACTACCAATTCAAGATTTCCCTGCCACACAGAGGAAAAATTGTTATACTTAAAAGGAGAGGAGAGAAAGAACTTGACACACTTGCGTGTGGCTTAGTGGCTTACAACAATGAAAATCATGTTCTTCCTCTACAATATACAGCGTCCCATTCTCTAAGTACCATTTATGATGTAGGGGAATAATCATCTCAATTTTCAGCGAAGAAATGTGAGAAGAAACCAACTACACGTGTGAAAGGAAAATATAAATATGTTTAAGGGCTTCAATCCATTAATATTAGAAGGCAATTGTGCTTGATTTGTGGCACCTCTCTTCATTATCCGAAGTAAACCTCTCTATGGAACAAATGATACCAATAACAGAAATCAAATTTGTAAAAAATTAAGCTGAAACCTGAATAACTCAAATAAATGCCAGGGGTATGCACGTTTACAGAATGGCCCAAGCTTTAGCAACACCGCATGCATCATATCAGGGCTACTTGAAGCAAAGACCACTTCAGCCCATACATTGTAATTTATGATGTATATGGCCATCAACATGAAGCTATTGTATTTGAATCTATATTGTATGTATAGAGAAAATACACCAACTGTTACCTCTATTCTCTAAGTGGAGCAGCCGCATGTGGAGGTCCTCAGGGGATTCCATCAAGGACACAGTAGAGTCACCTACAATTGGAATTCGCCCCTCCTCTCTCATGAGAATGTCAATGCATATCTTGTTCTTATTTGACTCCTTTCCTTGCTCAGTTTTAGCAAAATAATCCTTCACCCTAGTGCACCTCTGGCATATCTGGACAGCACTCCTGCCATCACTTGTGATTGCTGATGCACAAGCACCCCTTGTTAGCAAGGAAACTAAAATAGCAGGTTCACAACGCATTGCTGCCACATGAATCACTGAATACCCTCTGCTGTTTCTCAAATTAACATCAGCAAGCTTGAGTTCCAGTAGTTCAGTAACAATTTTAGAGTCACAATAAGCAGCTGCATAATGGAGGGCATGGGCGTCATCCAGTGTGGTCTGTCCTTCCTTCAATAGAAGTCCCACTAGCTCCACATCATCCGAATCCAATGCCTTAAGAATTCTCCTAATGTTTTTCTCTCGAACAGGGTCTGCATCAAGACCGTCAGTTCCTCCAGGTTGAAGCTTTTGACGGAGTGATAGAATCTTGTCAACCACTTCAAAAGGGCATTCCCTTTCCAATGACACTCGGTCAAGATCAGACCGTGCAACTCGATGAATACAGTTAGTAATGAGCTGGCTCAGATTGCAGGACCAAGCAACAAGAAGAACAGGTATTACATCCTCAATCAATGCTTTTTCGACAAAGTTGAAAAGGTGTCTCTGCAGGTAGCGATATTTTCATTAGGGTTGCAGTTAAGAAGAAAGGAAACCAAAGTTAACAGGAGGGAGGCAAAAAATAAAAAGTAAAACAAATAGCAGATGATATCAGCACCACATAACAACTGAAGATCTTGAAGCTACCAACTCAACTTTAAAGCAGGAAACTGCAGCATATAGAAGGGGCTGCTCAATAAAGAAAGTGGGTTTGGACAAAGAATGCAGAGAATGACTATTTTACAATTTCCACTATGAGCTTATAAAACATAATTATACATTAGCTGAAAATTCACCAAGTACAGGCAACTGCATTAGTAGTTTCCCCCCATACAGAGGATTAGAAATTCGAGCATATCATATTCAAGATTCTTGGGAAGAGGAACAGTAGCTATTGAGTACCGAATAGCCACTCACAAGATGAAGAAAACACAAAAACAAGCAGCTCAAACTCAAAGTAATTACAACGTTAATCCCTTGCTGAATAATCTTGGCCTTCAATATTTAACTACAACTTCCTCCCAATTCACCTTCAAGAGTTTGTTAACGTCCAGACAAATGGATGGCTATGATAGTTTCAATACCATTAATTAGAAAATAAAGTACCTCGCCTCCCAGAACTCTTCTTCTGAATGACACAGATCAAAAGAATCAATTGCCATAGACAAGAAAAAGCAAACTTTGCTTTTTCCGGAAGATAAACTGTGATCCTTATGTAAAGAAAATCATTGTTCAAAAATGGAAGAGATCATGGTCTACACCGTACAAGTCTTAAAAAGGTAGTGAATAATTCAAAAGTGAAGGTAATTAGAATGACAACATCAGTGAAATGAATTTGTCAGAAGAAAAAAGGAAATGGAAATTAAAGTTCACAGCAAATACCTCCTTGGCATGATCGAGATTATATTTGATATGGATTTGCATTTCTAGCTGTTTGTAACAAGTTTGCAGTCAAGTTTCAAACTTTGACTTATTTACCCATTTCTAGCACACACCAGATCCTGCTGCCCTTCTTTCTTGACTTCCTAAGCACCAGCAATAATCACATGATGCAACTGCTAATTTCTTCAAGTTTTCTAGAACCAAAAGACCCTAATCACTTGAAATATGTGAAGCATGCTACTGTTTGAAACCATACCTTTTTGACTAATTGTTAAGTTCTAAATTACAATTGCATGTTAAGTTCCAGCACGCTAGGTCGCAAGGAGCAGGTGTGGGTGCCGGATGCTGCAATTTCTAAAAATCATTGTGCAGGCATGGCTATATAAAAACATAAACTATGCACATTATATAATTAACAATCTCTCATTAAAAAAGAAGAAGGAAAAACTCAGTTTTGATAAGTTACTACTCACTGGTAAAGCAATAACTAACCAATATTTTATGTAGTATCCATATCACATAACGTTAAACGATTTACAAAAAAGTTTTGGTTAAGAAGTATCTGGAATAGTCAGTAATGTGTCACACACGAAGTATGAGTGTCGAGTGTTGGACACCGTTGCTGTCCCCTACTTGAAGCGTCTGTGACATAGCCAGCACATCAAGCACAAACCTCAGGATTATGAAA
The DNA here is from genome assembly GCA_036023115.1 of Brasenia schreberi. Lineage (NCBI taxonomy): Eukaryota > Viridiplantae > Streptophyta > Magnoliopsida > Nymphaeales > Cabombaceae > Brasenia > Brasenia schreberi. Next base: position 4,072,195 of record JAYKKT010000079.1, read on the forward strand.
ACACATATCAAAGCAAAATGAACTGCCACACTAGAGAAGAAAGAGCAAACCTGCCACAGTGAAACCATCTCCTTTATCTCAAACATGTATGACGCATACATCAACTCCACTACAAAATCAATAGCAGGACGGCATGCCTCATGGTTGCAGGAAGCATCCACACATGTTGAAACCTCAAGAGGAGATGACTTGAGCCTTCCAGTGTACAAGTAATTCAAAAAGATCATGAACGCATCATGGCCAACTTTACCATTTGGAACCAGCTCTTTCATATCATATTTTAGCTTTCCTTCATGCAAAGAATTCCCCTGGGAGAAGAGATGATGAAAGAATGGGCTTCGGGCAGCTAGAATGCATCTGTGGCCAGCAACAGGAACTCCCTCAACTGTTATTTGAACATCACTGCAACTGGAATCTGTATCCAGCAAAAGGTGTTCCAAATTGGAGCTCAGCCGGTATAAACTGATTGCTTCCATGTTAGTAGCTTGAAAATGAGGATTGGAGTGGATCCCTGACTCAGAGCCACTAGACAGAGACACGCTACAGCCACCGCTGCCGTTCGAAATGTATGAAGATGAAGCGAAATTCAAAGAACCAGTAGGCTCCGCTATATCATCCATCTATAGAAGTCTAAATTCTTTCTTTCAAGTATAGATAAACAAGTATTTCTACTTCAGAAATTCTACTCTATTGAAGACAATTTAGATCAGAAAACAGATCATATGGAGTCGATAAACAACTACGACCGCCAACAGCTCAATCTCGAGACAGAAATGGTTCGGTAATCAATCTCGAGCAAATTAATGTATGAAAACGAATGACTGAAGAAGATTCTGGAAATGCTTATCTGGATGCTGCTGCTTTCCCTGGAAGATGGACGGTTGATGATCTTATCAAACTGAATTTGTGATTATCAAAAGCCAAGGACCTCGCAGATGAATAGTTTAATTGCTTCTGATCGTAGGGCAAGAACCATAAGATGACAAATAGGAGATGTCCAACTTTGATCAAAACATTCTGCAAAAACAAAATCGGCACTGAAACAGAACCCTCTCTTCTTTTTCTAATTTAACAATCACCCAAAACGCACAACATCCAAAAGTTCATCGAAAACCCAAAAAGCCAGGGAAGAAGAACAATAAGAAGAGCTTCTACAAATTAAGATTAGATCAAAATCTGCCTCTGTTCTGGCAATTCTCAACACCCTTAACCACCAAGATAAGAAATTGAATGAGCGCACACCCTCCTTAAAATCACCCACCTACCCACTTCACGTAAGTTGGACTCACACCAAAAAAAAAATCCAGGAATCCATCTTCCTTATCAACTCAAAAGCCAGGTCCTAAAATAGTGTTAGTACCCATCGAACTCATCGACACAAAAGGAAGAATCTCTCTCAAGGATTAAAATAAACCCAAGAACAGTATATTACGTTCCCCTTCCAAAATATGCTCAGATCTAGTAGACAAATATGAACGAAGCAAAAAAGATAGGAAAACAAAGAGGGGAACCGAAAAAGGCGGGGTCCGTTCATTTGGGGTCAAGTTCTAGGGTTTGAAAAGGTTGGAGAGCTAAATAAAATGAAAGGGAGACTTGAGGAAAGCAACGTACAGAACTAAACACGGCAAAGAAGAAGCCTTGGGGGGGCGTAGAGAAAGAATTGCTAATACTTGTACTTGGTGGTGGCGTGAATACAAACTCTTTGCCATTGAGTTTGAAATCTTAATTGCTTTAGTCCAAAAAGGAGGGGGGATGGTGATGCAAGGCAAGGAAAAGGGATGGATGGCGTCGTCGATGTCATCGTCCTCTCTCGTGCAATCTGACCTCATAGGGTGGATGCTGTGACGAGAGAGAAGACGTCACCCGAGTCATCGTCAACATCTTCCTCATAAAGCACACGTTATCGCCAGCAAACCATACGTCCTCTCTCTCTCTCTCTCTCTCTCTCTCTCTCTCTCTCTCTCTCCTTGTCATTCTTCATTTCTTGCCACTGTGGACCCTTTCTTATCCTTCCTCTCCCTCTCTCTCATCCTTGCTTAACCTCTGTATTTTTCACCTTCCACTCTTTCTCTCCCCCTCATCCTGAATTCTCTCTTCTTTTCCACCCTCTACTCTTGTTCTCCCTCTCTAGCATCCCCTGCAAGGAGAGAAGTCGAACTCCCACCAGTAGCAAAAACGTAAACGCTCCCTGTCGGTTGAGCTAACGCTTTCTATCCCATCCTTTACCTTACTATTGAGCATCCTCCGAATTCTCTTACCACCTTACCTCTTGTTACAATTCTCTTGTCACGACGCATCCTTTTATTCTCTCATCTTAATCCTTTGCTCCTGTGCATCGCCTTCTCTCTCATCCTTATCATTACTGAATATCGGTAGCCTCTCTCTTTCATGTAAAGATTTTTCTCTTTTTTATTGACCATGAAGAATTCTCGTAACAGCATCCTTTGTATTAGAACAAGAGCTTTATGCCATTCGAAAGAAGAAAAAAATAAGACTGTCAAAAGAAAAGAACGAAGAAAAGTGGGTTTTATCAAATGAGCCCCTTCAAAAGAAAAGTGGGTTTTATCAAATGAGCCCCCTTCTTTTTATTCATTACCAAATCGGGCTCCCTTTGAGTAGTCACATAAATTCTTCCATATATTGCTTTTTCTTCGTTAAAACGCTTGCGTAGCGACCAAAAAACAACAGCGGCCATCTGCTCACGTGTTGAAAGGTCAAGAGTTCAATACCTGGGATGTGCATTTCTTGGGCCTCCCTGTTGTATACAAAAAAAGGTGTGTAGCTAGGCAAGATCGAATATGCAGGGTTTCGCCTATAACTGACGCTTTTTGCCTATGTTTCTTCTGAGTCGAACTGAGAGTCTTATCTTCTTGTGTCCCTCCGACGTTTTTAGTCTGCCATGGCATCTCCATTTTATCCTTCCAAATTAGAAAACCAAATGCATCACAATTTCTCTTTGTTATGTAGTGATTTTGTGGAGCTTGAAACATAATTCTACCGCAGCTAGATGTGCATCATAATTGAATCATAAAAAAAATTAGTTCATATGAAACCAAAAGTATAAGTTTATTTTGTACGTTAAAAACTGAAAAGGTTAAGGAAATATTCGTTAATCGGTCAAAGGGAGCAATATTATGTTTTACCCTTTTTCAAAATGTTGACTATTTTAAATTCTCACACTTTCTCGTCAAAGCTTCATTTAAATGTTAAAACCAATTTAATGATGTTTTCTCGCCCTATTTATTTATTTACTAGCCGTGTCACTGCAATTCCTTCTCTAGTAATCTTATTTTGGATTTTATCTTTTACGGTTTTGGTCGTGTATCCACGTCGACATCATACATGTGTGATTGCCCAGTACTTTAGTTGTAGAGGACTACTGATCTTACCGATGTGACATCAAGTTTTCACGCATGAACGGGCCCCCAAATCAATTCGATATGATCCATTATTGAGTTGCTCATACATTATCATGAAGCACGGTAGCTGAATTTGGTCTTGATGGTGGTGTCATTGCCAAGGTATTACATATATATATATATATATATAGAGAGAGAGAGAGAGAAATTGATATATTTTGTACTTGATTTTTAATAAATATGTTACATTAAATGTTTTTAAATTCCAATCTCTACCATTCATCATGTCTATTAAATGGTAGAAAAATTTAGGTTAAGTATGGATACACATGAACTATACTCTCTCTCTCTCTCTCTCTCTCTCTCTCTCTCTCTCTCTATATATATATATATATATATATATATATATATATATATATATATATATATATATATATATATAGGGTCAGGTTTAACTAAGTAGGCTCTGTCAAAAATATGATGACGTGAACAATGCAAGCCAATGAGCTAGATCTAACAAATTCAGATCGAAAGTAGCTAGTCGATTCTTTCAAGGAGGGTTAGGTTGTAACAATGCCTAAAAAGGGATGAGGGACTACAACCAGCAGCAAAGCGGCAGCCGCTGGTTGGCAGTGAGGTCGGCAGCTGGCTAGCAAAACGTCATAGGATAGGATGGCGTAGGGTGGCCTTAAAGCGTTTATGGGAGTTTGGAGGATTTACTATTGAGGTATAAGAGGGAGATGACCGGCAGTTTAAGGACGCAATTGATGGTGGCAAGTGTGTGATGGCAATCAACAACAAGGTGGTGGATTCCGATGGTGATGAGGGGAAGATGAGGTAGCTAGACTAAACAAGACAAGGTAAAGGGATGAAGGTTCTGGATTCATGCAAGTGGTCTTGTAAGGAGAGTCCGTTGTTCAATGGAGCCGTTGAGCACACCGTTGCATAGGCAACTAGCAGTACTTTTTAGTAGCAGACAGAGTCGATGTTAAGAGTTTGGCTGGTCATTTCAGGCGATTGGGGCTAAATACTCTAGTCAGTGTGTAGGCTCTCAAGTGAAGCATTAGTAGTGAAGCCTACTACCTCAACTTCCAACAAGCTTTTAATAGTTGGTGACAATTATGCCACTGCCTGAAGGTGACAAAAGAGTAAAGTGATAGAGGGATTTGTCCTTCCTAGTCCAACCCAAATTTCTTCGGCAAACATTAGCCTACAAGCCTTCGACCCTAGCTGAGGACCGATAAGGACTAGTATAACTGGCTAAATAGGGTTGCAGATCGATATCACCAACTAAGGACTTGATCATACTGTACTAGATAACTTCCACCCTGATGTAAAGTTGATTTTTGCTTTCATGGTTTTTTGATCCTCAAAGATCGATGTCTCCTTACTGTGGTTTAGCATTCTCGACAAGTTGGCGATCATGAATATGCCCATTTATGGTAGAGGAATTACTATATTCAGCATGAAGGATTTATGTCATTCTCGTTGCAAATTCGACAAGTGTTACCAGCTACTCTTTTTGCAAAACAATAAAACAAGGTGAAAAAAGAAGGCATCATTTCAAAAGAGGAGTACCATGTTTTCCTCCTATATTTAATCTATAAATACATCATCTCTACTACTTCACTGGGCATAGTGTGGAATACACAATATCACGACGGCCCCATGATTGTTGGCAATATTATACCAATCAATCAACCAAGCAACTTGGATCCTCACAAGGAAGATGGAGTTGAAGGTTTAAACTCAAATTAGGGTAGACGAAGCCAAGGCTACTAAATGCCTATTTTGGCTCCCCCGTGGCTAGTGTGAGATTGAGGTAGCTTATGTTAGCTGATTTTTAAAATACTAAAATATATTTGGTGAAGGTTATAGGTGTAGTCATGTTGTGGTATTAATAGTTATTTAAATGATAATTGTGTTCATTAGTAGCACATGTAGTGGTTGTAACTTATAAGTATTTTTTTAGTTATATTATAGTATCAAGAGCCACTTATTTGAGTGATAATTATGTTCATTAGTAATACATATAGTGGTTGTATTTTTTGAGTATTTTTCAACCATATTTTGACATTAAAACCCAATTACTTGAGTGATAATTATGCTCATTAGTAGCACATAAAGTGATTATAACTCTTAGGCAAGCATCTATATTATGACATTAAGAACCACCTTTTTTTAGTGACAATTATGCTCATTAGCAGCATATCATGAGTTAAATCTTCACCATGCCTATATATAGTAGTATTGTAAAAAAGATTCATCCAACTTTTTCTCTCATTATGCAAATCCTTTCCTACCTAGTTTTTAAGAGACTTGAAAAATCCTATTATAGAGCTAATTGGATTTGTAGCATCATCATCTTTACTTTATCGATTTGTCTATGACTCGATTATATTTGTATAAGATGAATTGAAGGTCTTTGTTATATCTTGAAGGTATTTGTCGAGGTTCATTACATTCGGTTTTTTTTATACTAGTGGTGGCAAATAAACTTAAAGGTTAGAGTTTATCATACCTCAAACAATAATACTCTTATAATCTTTTTTTTAAGGTATTAAATTTAATCTCTTTGATACCAACCACTCAAGAATCATGACATCTACAAGAGCTCAACTCCAATATTTTTCAGCCAAACTATGACTACACTACAATGAGGAGGAGGACAATGTTGTTGATGGTGGTGATGCTCTCATCAGGTATAGACAGAAATGTGGAGGAATCAAAACTATAGTGTGATCGCCAAGAGGGAGGGCAACTAAGATCACATATATGACAATTGCATTGGCGATGATAACAACTGTAGCAATGACAAGGAATCGAATTGGAAGCTCTACTCTTATGAATTTAATGAAAGGGCATGAAGAGCTAATGCCGATTAGATTCATCATGAAATAGGGAAAGAAAGATGCATGCTCCTTAAGGAAATTTCTAGATCCACCGATATTTATTCAAATGAAATAAACTGAGCCTTCACATCTACCATCATTAAAATACAAATATAGGAAATCATTAAGAAAAGTAAATAATTTTGGTACACAAAACAAATAAAGACACCTCGTATAGATGGAAGCGAGCAATGAATGGCAACAATTTGGACTCTGATATTTGTGCAGGACATCAAGAGAACCTTTCGGTGCCCTCTTGACCACAAAGTTTTACATGAGTCCAATTGTATCATCTATATTGGCCTTATTATTCATTTATTAAGATTTCCATCAGTACTATACACTTCGTGTGTTCAACATTGTGACATACTTGGTTGAACCCATACAAACAACCGAGCATTACTAGAAGTTTGGGAGGGGCAAGGTGGTGTGAAGTTAACGCCCACCACCACCATTAAAAACTACCATCTTAATAGTATTGTATGATGTAAATTGAAATAAGAAGAGGTGTGTGTGGTTCTCCATCCCTTGAGCGAACTCTACCATAAAATGAGTTGCTAAAGAGGGTTGGAAAGGGTATGCTTTGTATGATATTTTAGATTTTCAATCAATTTAATTTTCTAGCAAAAAATAGGTTGTGTGCATCAATTATGGGTTGGGTTGGGAGGATTCAGTTGGTCGCAGAGGTACCAGTGAAATGGTCGGTACTATTATCAAACCAGTTGGAGAACAACCTTTGTTCACTGGTTTGCATAAAACAAACCCAAAATAGATTCCATTCATTTTTCTGTAAAACTTGATGCCTTACTAGTGTCAAATTTGGTTTCGATTAAAGGACTTTTATGTGAAAAGCTAGGGTGCGATCAGAGTTGGCTATATATGAAAGTTGAAAGATGTTTGAAACTATTGGATTTATATCATTTTATATTATTCTTTATTTTTTAGATTTATCTGGCAAAATGCCATATTCATCTACCTTTCTTGTCTTAAATGGAAGAGGGAGGTTGGGCAAACAATAAGGGACCTTTGTCAGTCCTTGTCGTCATCAAGAACAATGTTTTGTCTATCAAAGTGTATGGAACTCTAAAGATCATATGTACGCTCAGTTGTGTCATGTGATGGCTAACATAATCATGCATTGCATCATGTCCTGATATGTGTGTGGTTTGAATGAATGAACTTGAAATGCAAATGTTTATTTTGTCTAAGATATTTGTGAAATATGTATATTTTTGTGAGTTCTATTAAGAGATATATATAACTTTCCTATAAAGTAACATATCAGTATACACCCTACTATTTTACATCAAGCTAGTATGTCAAAGGTGTATGGCACCCAATAGTTAGTGTCTGGAGAGTGTATCATTGGATTAGTTAATAGCTGTCCTTAGACCTTGTTAGATTGGTGGACCTTGACAATTATGATTATAATTCATTTTGGTTGTTATGCTTAGCTATGAATATTTGTTATGCTCATACATGTAATGAGGCATGTCCACATGGCATCATCTTGGTTCATGCTCGGGTCATATTTCATACAAGTGTTATAATTGCAATATTGATTATGGTTGTGGTCATATTCTCCTTAGATATGTCGATGCATCTACCCACTTAATTTCCCTTTAATTAGAGAGGGAGGCCCACCAATCGTCTTTGTCCATTTAAAGTGACATTTTGTAGTTGTTGATAAGCTTATTCATCATGACCTATACAACTACAATAAGTGCAAATGGGATACAATCTTCTCATATCTCAATTGTAGCACTAAGGTTTCTTGGTAAAGGCTTGCAATCTTTAAAGCGTATTTGAAAACAAGAGTGGTGTCAAATATCATCTTTGACTTAAGAATCTTCATTTTTCTTGCATTTCAAACTTTTGTGTGTCTACTACTACTTTATTAGTTTGACCTAATTTAGTGGCAATCTTTGTCATTTTTGTATGATTTTGATGTTTTGGATCTGATAAAGGTTCATTCATCTATCTTATAGTGTACAAACTATTGCTATGGATATAGGATGAATTCTTTAAATATCCAAATGGAATCTACATTACATCACTCTTGCTCTTGAAGAAGAATCGAAGCATGTTATTTTCAAATGTCTCACTCTAATGACTTTCCTCAAATGGCTTGAAAGATGCTTTGCATTATGCCAATAGGAAATCCTCAGTCAACAATAGCCAATTGTAACACCCAAAATTTTTCATGTGATATTGGAATGTCAATCAAGTGATTGAAATTCAAAACACATGAAGTGGATCCCAAGCCTTTTAATGCTTGGAAATTAAAATTAAATGAGATTAATTAAGAATCAAGAAGCAAAGATCCAACAAAATTATTTAAATTCCAAAGATTTGTATTAATATAAGCCAACAAATGCCACATTGTTTAAAACCAAAACTGCCTTAAGATTACATAGAAGAATAGAATTAGCATGTTTCAAATCAAAGACCCAGAAATGTTACATGGAATGATCAAAATAGGTTATATATAAAGGTCACGAATAGATGGAGGCTACACTTTACTACCTCATCACCATAAATATAAAAAATAAGGCCATCACAACATCTACCAGGTTATTCAATGCACAATAGATTCTATAATACACAACATCATAACACATTACAAATAGATGCTAGAGTCCCCTCCCAACCTCTCTAAGATTCTTCAATACACAATAGAAGGGTGTCATCTATTACTGACTTGCATATGACTGCCAAGCTAGCATAGCCTACAAATAGCTCACAAATCACCCATGGTTGCCTTTAAATATCAATTCTAACCATGGCATCCAATTTAAGACTTCTTACTTCAAAACAGGGTCAACAAAATATAGCTAGGATGATATGTTGAATATGAACTCATTAAAGGAAAACAACTTAACACTATAAAAGGCCTCAACAAGATCTTAATAAGCATCTCTTCTTTAGAAGATCTTACAGCATTGTTTGAGTTTGAGAAGAGTGTTAACTCAATGTCTCTTTCCATACAAAAACAAAAAAGTTAATATCAACTCCCTTCATCTCTTCCTCTCTATCTCTCCCTGTGTGTGTGTCTGGCTGCCAACTCCATTGTGCTTGCCCAGCAAACCATGTGGTTGACACCCCATTATCGCTTGAAACCACCTCCTCATTTGCTATCCCAACTACCACAAAAAGCCTTCAAGCATCCAAAACCATCAGCCTTTTCTTCACACCTCATCGTTGTTCTTCTACTTACCGCATATATCCTCATTGTTGTGATATTGCCCTATGTCACCATCTCGCTTTTGTGTTTTCTTCCTCTACATTCAACTCACATTGTGCCCTAGCTTTTAACAATGGATCAGGTTGGGTCCAATTCATCAAACCCTACTCATCTAATTGGTCTACAATATTTGAACCCCAAATCAGATGCTTTTTAGCCCTTTCCAAATCCGAGTCCGATAAAGCCTACCGAGTCCATTGGTATGCCCTCCATGCCTAACCCAATTTTATCCATTTTGGCCCAATATATTTTTAACATCGCCAAGTTCGAGCCATACCCAATTTTACAAATGCCCATTTTGACTTGATCTAAACCAACATCCAGAACCGTAACCCAAATCAAAACCATTCATAAACCAGAAACCCAAATCCATTTCTATGCAAACCTGATTCGATCCTCAAGCTCAAGATATGATTTTGAGTTGGGATCCAATCATATTCAACTAGATTTTGGGTTTGGTCTGCTTGGTAAACCAAATTCATTCTTAAGCCTAAAATCCAAAACCCCAATCAAACTACTTGATTCAATCTAACTAGTAGAGTTTGTCACTATTTGAGCTTACTAGTTGACCCAATCGAGCCCACTTAGTCAAACCCAATCCTTTGGCCAATTCCATAGAACCAAAATTGGATGTAATTCAATCCCATGACTTAAAGTCTAATTTTGAATTGGATCCAATTGAATTCAATCAAATCCAAACTCTACCCATCTATCTTAACCAAATCTTTAAAACCCAAAACCAAATTTCGATCTTTCAGTCATTCCCAATTTGTAACCCAAATTAAGTCACTATGTAAACCTCATCCATTTAGGCAAACTGAATCCATTCCTAAGCCTTAAATCCAATCCAACATCTAGCTAGACCCAAACCGATTTGATCACCCAAGAACCATAGTTGGACCAAATCGAACTCAATCCAAGCTTGTCATTGTTGGCCTTATCCATACCTAGAACCCAAGGCAGTGACTCACGTCATTCAACCCATCATGTGTTCCAACAACTCACAAAACATAGAATTCAAGAAGTTGAGACTTATTTGAGTACAGTTAGAGATTGACCCTTACTCAGTGGAGTATGAAAACATTGAGCATAAAGAATATATAGGACCCACATCACATAAGGAGTATTCAAAGGTAATCTCTTCCTATGGTTTATTCCTATTTCTCCTTCTTTTCAAGTAGATTGTGTTACGGGTCGAGGTTCTTTGGGACCAAAAATTCACAATCAATTCTCTTTTGCAACATTTGGTAGAACATAATAAGCCAATCAAAAATGTTTGTTTATTTTAAAATTAAATATTCCTATTTCATTTGGTGATTAACTTAGTCAACACTTCCACACATTATGCACTTAGTGTAAAGCACAATTGCATAATTTACACATTCATATGGAAACACAGTTATGCACACACAAAATTTTTCCTTTTGTACATGTCATTGTATATAGAACACTCACACAGACAACCAAGTACTTTATGATTTCTTTGATTTTTTTTTCCTTCTCTAAAATATTTTTTCTTCTACTCATCATTACAATAATTGGTCTAAGGGTAAAGTAACATCCTTATCTCTTAATTCCCAAGAGTCTAAACAACTTATGGAGGTAGACCCTAAACAAGTCAATGTTGCAACCTCCTCTAATAGAAAGCCCCTAAAACCTAAGGCATTTCTTAAATACTATGAAGTTGAATAGGATCCTAAGGAACCAATTGAGAGAAGCCCAACTCGCCAACAAAAACTTGGGCTAGAAAAGGAGCAAAAAGAGCATGATTATAACAAGGGCCATAAAAAAAGGATAATGCCAAGTAGATTTATTGGTTCCCTCATAGTGTTAAAGGTAAAGTCTCTAAGTGGATATACAATCAAAACTACTTTATGTGGGCCTTCAAGTCATGCTAGCCTTACACAAAAAATTTACATTTGACAAGTTGACAAGAAATACTACTTTATTTGAGCTTAATCTCAAAAAGAGTGTTTATGACAAGTTCATCAAGCTAAAGTCCACCAAAGGTTGACCTAAAATCTAAGCATGTAGCCAAGACAAAACCAAAAGCTAAGCCTCTAGGTTTAGTCAAAAGCCAAAAGATTGAGCTACTTCAACTTTCTAACCTCCAAGACATGAATCCCAAATTTCTCCTAAGTTTGAACCCAAAACCCAAGATAAAAGGGAGCTCGAGATAAAGTTGTTTCAAAACCCTACAAGGACCTCATATTATAAAATCACTTGTCTAGGAAAACCTATCATGAAAGTCTTAGACATTCTTTTAGGATGGTAATTAATCACGCTCCTATCCATTCCTCCTTATCCCATTCAAAAGAAGTGATACCCTAATCAATGTTTCCATAGACTCCATTTGCATTACACAAATGAGTACATATTCTTTAAACATGAGATCCAAAACCTCATTGACCAAGAAAAACTTGAAGTCTCAAATGAACCTAAACCCCATGACGAAATCAAGACAAAAGCATGTTCAAAAATTCTTTTCCTAAACACAATAAGGCCCAAGTTACCATGTGTTATTCCAAAGGCCCTACTTCAAAGAAATCTCTACCAATTGAGTTAGGATCTTCTACTTCACTCATCCAAGCACCTTTACCTCTACCACCCTCTACACACTCACTACAACCTCTATCTCCATTTTCACTAGAGTAAACCTTAGAATATACTCCTAAGTCTCGAGAATATTATTCAAAATCCCTACACAACTCCCCATACTACTCTTTAGTATCTCCAAGCTATTCTCCTACATCCTTACCAACTTTCCCATACTACACTACGAGAGCTCTTCCTAATTGCCTCAATACATTATTGAATCTCCTCTAGTCTTTAAAGAGCATGTTTCCAGGACACCACCATATCCGTGTTACTCTTTCCAATATCATCCAACCACTCCACCTAGTTTACCCTTATATTCCTCCACTTTTTATCAAGATTCATATTCAACTCTATTTGAGTCATACTTATGGTTCTCTTCTAGACCTTAACATATTCAACCCACGACCATCAAAGTCTTGATTTGTATTCAAAGTGATACTACTTCTTTTCCATGAACTCACAAGGAGGTAAACTCATGTAGTCATTTGAGTCCCTATGAGCTCCGCCACTGTTGCTACTCAAGGACCCTAAAGTCCCTTGTCATTCTATGAGGTTTGGCTCCTCTAAGCTATACTCCTTCCTCTTTTGTCCCAAGTGGATGAAGTTTATCACATGATTTCATAGGATCCTGAATACCTTAGTAATTCACTTAAACCTACCAAACAAGAGGATGTTAGGTTCCAAGCACTACGAGCTCTATCACTAACCCAAGATAAGGGGAAGGAACAATTACTTGAATATGATCTTGAGAATCATTTAACCTAGACATAAGTACACATATCCATACTTGAGCTGATAAAGACATCTTGTACGTATATGAAGATGATGAAAGATATACTTGGGAAGGTCAAAGTTTCAAAAAGCACCTCCCATAAATCTCAAGCCATTATGGTGTCGCCCATCTTAACATGAGCATCACTAACTTTCTCACATAACAATTTGCCTAGACCTATACCCCACATTATCAATCCCTATATAGGATTGAAGGTAAATTGTAGTCCTATTTTTATTTGTTTGATAGATGGAAGCAAAGGCCTCAACATCCTCTCATTTTGAGTGACCCTCCAAAATGAGAGGATCACCAAGGACTATCTCACTCCTACTGACATCCAAATAGTGGGATACAATAGCTACATGGGAGTACTACTATCCTCACCCTTAGAATTTGCCCTATTGTTTAGTAGGCCCAATCCCATGTTATGGACGTAGACTCTTTATACAATCTCTTGTTAGTCATGCTTTTCACTTATCACTCTTATGTAAAGATTTTGTGATATGATTAAATTATCATAGTTGTTGGAGAAGACAATGTTGTCTATCTCACTCATAAATGACGTCTAAGTTTTAACCTCCTTTTTTTTTGTCTCACCCTACCAGGGTTGGCCGATCTACTCTGTCTTATCCTTCTTTTGATCCTATTGGCTCGTTTACTATTCTTGTTCTCTCTCTAGATCCTTGTCATTGACCATATTCACCTACCTACAGTCTTTCGCTTGGGAGAGGATCGATAATTCACATCTCTAGTGGACATGTATATTTTCATTTCAAATATTCAAAAAATACAAAAACAAGTACTCGTCACCTTCCTTTAGTCCTTAGGTGATCCAAGTCTTTTTCCTCTATTATACCTGAGCATCCATCTTCATGTCACGTCAATATCATCTATAGTTGCAAGGTGAGAGAGAGCCTCAACCTTGATGAAACGTGGCCTAAGTCTAGAGAGGATAATGATGACATCGTTGTTTCCTTGAATTTGGCCAAGCCTTAAGATGTCAAGAAAAACCATCTAGCATGGTAGGAGGAGAACCACTCTCTTAAACAAAATATTGGCTTTTGAACAAAATGGCGGTTTCTTATAGAATCTCTTTCTACACTTTTGAAACTGTCTCTACCTTTTTTCAAGTGTTAACTATCTAGTTTCTCACTCCTCATATTAGTTGATTTATTTAACTATGTCTTTAAATGTTCAAACTACCTTAATGATGTTTCTCTCCTTTTATTTACTATTAGTATCATACCAATACTTTCTACAATCACCTCCTTTTTAATCTAGTCTTTTCCATGTGGTGACGCACCACATGATGTTAATGTTAATTGTGTGATTGCTCAAGACTTGACATTATGGGGCACTAATAGTCTTATTGCTGCTCTCTATAATATTTATTTGACTTAAGCTTGAATAAGAAAGAAAATAAACCCTTTATGGTGTCGCTCGATGAAGATTCATACCCAATCTTAGTGCCTTCTTGTAGTTATACATGCACCTCAACATCTTAATTAAGTGATTGCCCAATACTTTATGCAATATTATCACTGCTTTATAATATTTACCAAACCTAAGCTGAGCTTGACTAGAGAAAATGAAGTCCTGTAAAAGTTGTTTGTCCAGGAAAGATTGTTTGGCAATCTTACTTGCAAAACACAAGCAATATTGGCCCAACTACAGATGCATGCATGCCGTTCAATGGTGGGATATTGATCATCAGTGCTGCTCACGTAATCGCACTAACGGATTTTGCAAGCAAGAAAAGAAACGTGCCTCCTATAAAGCAGGATCATTCACTCAAGACCAAGAAAGCATAAGGAAGTTCCACTTTCGTTTGCTATTCCTTCTTCTATGCTTTGTTTGATATGTCAATTCAATTCTAATGTATGAAATCTTTCAGAGTGGGGCAAACCGTTGGCTATATCTTCATTTTGAATAACAACCGTATAGCTCACAGGTATACTTTTTCTGCTTATAGCCCATGGCTTTTATTTTTTGCAATATGCTTCCAATTTTTAGAATTTGGATTTGGATAGATTGGACGACCCCCTGTCACCATAATTTGTTGAGAGAGAACGGGCGCCTCTAGTGGTCTTCTCAGTCTTCGGCAGAAACAGATGGCAATGGAACTCGACCTTTCGTGTTATTTTTGAATTTCCATGGTGGGGTCTAACCTCCACTCTGCTATTGGCTTCTAACTCCAAAAGAATAAGATGACTTATTATTTTTATATTTGTCTCATTTGCCGTATCTTTTGTGTAAAACCATTGGCAACGCATAGGGATGACACTTTTAGACCCCACCTGACAACCTAACAAGAAAAGTTTGGGTCTGTGTCTTGGTTAAGCATACCATAGGTTGGTTCCGGATTAACCTCAAGCAATCGGGGAAAAGTCAGATAGGGTTTGGGTGGACCGGAACCTTGTCTTGGTTAAGCATACCTTGTGTGTGTGTGTGTGCTCACGTGTGCTTTTTCATCTTCTTCCATCCAAATTTCCTTTTTTTTACGGTTTAATGTTTTCTCTAGGGCTTTTCTCAAATTTTCCTTGTGTGTGTGGATCGAAAAATATTTTTGGCATTAAATTAGAATACGTCAGGATGTTTGGTTTGATGTCAACCCGCCATTGCATTGGGTTAAGCTTGAATGGTGGTTGGTGATTTAAGACAAATTTTCTTTTTTGAAAAGAGCATGACACACACGTGCATGCGTGCATGTACATACACACATATTTGTACGTGTGTGGGTATGCCCGTTGTACGTCGATCTTAGTTTATATCAACAGCTGACATGCCGTAAATAGTGATATTGGTCAGACCTAAACATCTATAATCCCAATACATTGTTATCATATGGTAAATTTTCCTTGAACAATTATTTGCTTTTGTCTTTGCCTCTTTAACTTCTTGAGAAAACGAGTAGACCTAGAGAGCGTTAAGGGTGATTATCAGCAATACCATGTAAGTAACACAGATGGAATGGACGGAGATATCTAGCACGAGTCGCACTAAACACTAATTTTTATATGCTTAACTAAACGAGCTTATACTAACTGACCTTACTAGACAAACATTCTTCAAGTTCAGGTCAGATAGCTTCGCAAGTCTGCCTGTGTTTGGGTGAGCACATCAATACTCAAACCGGGCTGAACCGCGAGAGCTCGTTTGGGTGAGCACATCTAGAAAGTCAAACCGGCCATGTGGGAGTTACCAAAAATGACTGAACAGATCAGTCAAAACTCAAGCCAAATGACTTCAACTTTGGGTTACATATACTTCATCTAATAAGACGCCACAAAGTAATATTCCTTCTTTTGATAAACATTTTGTGCTGGAGCTAGCTGGTATTGGGTCCTTTATAATTTTGTCTTTTTTTTAATCGAGAAAAAAGTGGGTCTGGTCAAACTACAATCTGGATTCATGGACCCTAGTTGGATACTGAACCCACCATATCCATCCGCATACAGCGACATGCATGTCTTTAAACGTCACCAGCCTTAACCATGTACAGTAGTTGGTTGGCTAGATCAATATTTTCAGAGGAATAGTGTAGGATAAGCATCATATATAAAATGACAGAAGAGGACATAGATGCCCACGGATCAGACTTAATTTGGTTTTGGTATCTGAAATCAAATTATCATGATTCAATTGAACTTACTCCAATCCTGCATATCATCTAATCCGGGTTCATATATTCTTGCACACTCAGTTCAAATCCGACTACAGCAATAGAATCTCGATTAATCTGAATCCGAATCACTTTATCATATCTGGATCCATCACAAACCGCTTAGTTCCTAGATAGTCAATAAAGGTATAAACGTCACCATATAATTGGGAAGGGTTATCTATGTGAGTTTATGTTCAAGTTGAATCTCAATAATAATAATGTTGTTTTTGCTTATATTGTTGACTTGTTAAATTTTGTAGTATTTTCATTTGGGCAAGTGGATTTTTAAAAAATACATAAAATGGATAAATTGGATTTGATTCTAAAAATTGATTACTCAATGCATTCATATTCTACTTGCATGTGTACCAAAATCACTAGACTCTCATTTCCAAAAATTGAAACAAATTTCAAAATTTTAGATTTAATTAATTCAAATATTTTTATTTACATGGTTAGTGAATAATAGGGGAAAAAGTATGTTGCAACTTTTATTGATGATTGCACTACATTTTACTATGTATTTTTTTATGTATGCAAAGCCTTAAGTTTTGAAAAGTTTAAGATTTTCAAAACCCAAGTAGAACTTTAATATAAAAAATTTATTAAATGTTTGAGAACTAATAGCATAGGAGAATACTATAATCCTAGTTATTTTGAGTCTATGAGAATCATATATTAAACTACGACTCCTATGATGGAAAGAAAAAACAAAATGATAAGAAATCATAAATTCTATGTTGTCATATTCTAGTTTATCAAATGGTTATTGTGGTGGAGCATTATTGATTGCTTGTTTTATTTTAAATAAAGTTACAAATAAAAGGAATTGAATTACCCCATATGAAGTCTAGAATAAAAGAAATCATAACCTAAATTATCTCAAAGTTTGGGGTTGTAGGGCTATTATTAAAGTTTTAAAACCCAAAATAAAGAAGTTGGGTAAAAGAAGAATTAAATCTATCTTCTTTGGATATGTCAAATATAGTAAGGTATATAGATTCATTGTAATTAAATGAAATGACTCATATCATATTAATATGGGGATAGAGTCAAGAAATGTTATTAAAGATAGAAATGTATCAATTCCTAGATCTACAAGACATGTTCATTAAAATGAATATGATCTAAAGATGTTGAAACTAGTAATGAGAACATACAAAATTTAATACTTAGACAAAGCAAAAGACAAAGACCTTTAGATGGGATTTTCATATGTACCTAGTTGAAGGAACTTATTACTCAATTGTGAGTCATATGACATTTTGTTATAAAAGAAAATGATCCTCAAACTTATGAAGAAGCTATGAAGTCTCTTGATTCAACATTTTGAAAGTAGTCATTCAATATGAGATGGACTCAATAATGAGTAACAAAATTTAAAAATGAGTAGACCTTCCTCTCGGTTCTAAAGCGATTGTTGTAAATGGATTTTTGACAAAAAAAGTTGATGTAACAATTGATAAATTTAAAGTTAGGCTTGGTATTAAAGTTTTTTTTAAAAAGAAAGAATTGAATATTTTGATACATATGCATCGGTAGCTATAATAACTACAATTAAAGTCATTTTAACATTTACATCTATATATAAACTTCTTATTTACCAAATTGTTGTTAAAACAATATTTTTAAATGGTAAATTAGAGGAAGAGGTATATATGGAACAACCCAAAGATTTTATTGTACCAAACAAGAATAAAAAGTTTACAAATTAATCAACTCCTTATATGGTTTAAAACAAGCACCTAAGCATTGACATCAAAAATTTGATCAAGTAGTTCTTATATATGGTTTCAAAATAAATGAATCAAACAAGATTTATTTATTTTGAAACAAGATTCATCCAACTTTTTTTATATAGTGATATTATAAACAAAATTCATCTAATTTTTCTCTCATTATGTAAGTCTTGTCCTACTTAGTTTTCAAGAGACTTGAAAAATCCTATTATAGCACTAATTGGATTTGTAACATTATCACCTTTGCTTTATCGATTTGTCTATGACTCAATTGTATTTATACAAGATGGACTGTAGATCTTTGTTGTATCTTAAAGGTGTTTACAGGGATCCATTGTATTTGATTATTTGATATCGATGGCGGCAAAAAAAAACTAAAGGTTAGTGCTTATCATGCCTCAAAGAATAGTATTATCCTAACCTTCTTTTTAGGGTGTTAAATTTAATCTCTCCGGTACCTACTACTCAAGAATCACATCATCTACATGAGATCAACTCCAACAGTTTATTGCTTATTGATAAGGTTTAAAATAGTGAAACCTTAGGGGTCAACCTACAATATAATAAATAGAGAAGAAGTTTATTGAGGTAAGGCATCTCTTTCTTTTATTGAGCAAAGAAATTTGTAGCACATAGAGAATGAACATGTGAGAGAAGGGTCAACATCTAAAGAAAGAAGTGGTAATTTGTTGATTGAGCTCTTTTAGGTTTTGATTCATGCTAGGTGTTATTCTTAAATTCCTCCAAGAATTTGATGTCATAATTTTCTTCCCATCTTGCCAATATTACACTCTTGTGATGGCTCTCTTTCATAATGGCTTATGAAGATATAACTAGGACGTACTCAGAATTGATTATGAGAATCTATATGTGTACATGTGTTTGCATGTTGAACTACTTTTGAGCGTTCATTTTTTATATCTCTTCTGCATGAGCTAAATTAAAGTTCTTAGGTCTTCCATTAAATTATTATATGTGAAAGCTATTGTGAGATAATTGTTGAGCCATGATGAGATTGATGTCTACCTGTCGAGTTGTGCTATTTAAAACCAAATAGAATCACCGTGTTGTGCACAAGATGCTAGGTGCTAATTAAAGAGTCCTAATCAGTTAAAGAGTCCTAATCAGTTTTTCAGAAGTACATGATGTTTTGTGATGGCTTTGTTTCCTTGGGCAAGTTGATCGAACAATACAGTAGTTTTTTTTTTGTGAGAGTTCCTAGAGATCAATCGGTGTCTTCTACACTGAAAAAGTTTGCTTTATAGTTGTTTTCTGATCTTCGACAAATGTAATAGATCTTTGTTGTCAGAAAATCCTCCCTCTTTTTATACAGAAAATCAGCATACATTAGAGGTGACTTACAAGTTTTCCTCTTGAAGGGGACCATGGATGTTGTTTGCAGGAATTCTCACAGCAATAGATAAAATGCGATGGTGCACGACGCCCAACTACTTTTGTTCACTTCTTTCAAATATTTAATTTTTTCATTGGTTGCAATGGCTGTATTTTGTGATGTAGTAGATTTGCTCAAGTCACTTAAATGTTGTCTTACGCATCAACTTTTGTCTTATGAATTATGTATTGTTGCAATGTTTTTGTGGCCCCTTGAGATGGGCTGGTATGATTTTTAAGTCTTGTATATAAGACTTCCATTTATTGTTTTTTCTTATTTTGCTGGTTATGTTTTTGTTGGATGCAAATTAATGCTATGCATTCAAAGGAAGCAAAATTTGATTGTATGTATATGTCTCTCTTTAGTATCAGCATTGGCATGACTTGATTGATTTTAAAAGAGTAAACTCCAAAATTTGGCATGTAAAAAAAAAACTTGATTGAAAATCAATTTGAGTGAGGTTAAAATATTGTATGAAATCACTGATTGAGGATATTAAGGATATGGTGCTTGAAAAAATATAATGAGGTCATTGTAGTTTAACAAGGACAAATGGTGTCTTGTCTTGGGATGTTTCATGAGCCATATGTCTGAGGTGTGTAAGATTAAGAGGAGAAAACGTTAGTGAGAAAGATACCGATTTCATAAAAAAAATTAACTTGGTTTATGAATTATTTTTTGCAACCTCAATTTCTTAAAAAGCATTTTCTTTGAAAAAGATGATTAACCTACATCATTCCAAAGTCCTCTTGAGACTTGCAAACAAGATATTTTTTTTGAAAATTGGTTTTGTAAAATAGATTGAATGGTTGTCTCAAACTAACATAAGGGGGATGCTTGAAACCTTTGTTCCAGTAATGTAGATAAGCTTGATAAAAATATTATTTGGCTTTGTAAACACCCTAAAAATGGTGATGTTTTTCAAAACTCCTAAGTTTCAAAAATCTAGTTTACAGCCTTCTGAAACCTTTAAAAACTCAAAAGCTTAAACCTTTCGGGAAATATTTCAAAATAAAGGTTTTAAATTCAAGCTAAAAGCCCATGGATTTCAAAGCAGATTAAAACGGACCAGTGAAACCCGATCCAAAAAGCTAGCTCGAGTTCAAGTCAAAAAGTGAAGGATGGGCCAAGCCTGTCTGGATAAAAGCCAGATTGAAGATTGAACCCTTTGTTCATATCAAAGCAAATTCAACTTCAAAAAGGCAAAATGAAACCAAGATCCTTATGAAACCCTCAAAAATCAAGAACCGGGCTTGTCAAAACGGAAATCAGGGTCTACTTCAAAATCTGGAATCGACCTCGTCAAAAACAAGCTTGAGACGGGACCAAACGGATCGAATCAAGCCTCAAATGAAAAGTCCTAAAAGCAAGCATTGGTCGGTTAAAGCGGTTGGGAAAAACCCAATCTAAAATCGGGTCACCGAGGAACCGGAGTCCGCTCAAAAACCATCCATTTCATGCACCAAAGAAAGACCCAAAAGAAAAATTTTGGATTAGATCTGGATAAAAAAAATCCAAATTCAAACCCCACAAGAATACAAAAAAAATGGATTGGATATGGATAAAAAGATCCAGATCCATATCCCATTGAATATTGGATCGGGTTGGATCTAAGGATCCAAACCCGATCCAAAAGATCCACCCTTGGCCTATAAATAGGGCCAAGGGGGTTCACTTTTGAGGGGTTGGAGGCTTGAAGAAGGAGGAGAGAGGTTGGAGCTGAAGGTGGTTCACGTGAACCCTCTTAGCCAAGGTGAGTGCCTAAACCCAGCCACACAAAGGGGTACTGCACTTGCACCAAGGGGGCGTTGTACCTACACACCAGGAGGGCACTGCACCTGCAACAAGGGGGCATTGCACCTACACCAAGGGGGGTGCTGCACACCAGGGGAGCACTGCACCAAAGACCAAAGAAAACGGAGAAAACTTGTAAGTTTCTTTAAACTTCAATTTTTAACCGTTTTCTCCATTAAATTCAATTAAAAAAGGGGTTGTATTAATGAAGCGAAGTCTCCCCCATGTTGTAATATTGATGCATGAACACTATCGCACCCATAAGCACTTAGCCTTTTCGCTCTTAACTGGTGGATGAACACGATCGCACCCACAAGTACTTGAGCCTTTTTGCTCTTAACTGGTGGATGAACATGATCGCACCCACATGTACTTGAGCTTTTTCGCTCTTAAATTGGTGGATTGTTATGATTACACCCACGAGCACTCGAGCCTTTCCGCTCTTTACACTCACGTGCACTCGAGTCTTTTCGCTCTCTTAAGCTAAATATATATATTTCAATTCGCGTGAGTTTTACTTTCGTGAAAGTAGAGTGAATGCACTTTAAATTCGCGTGAGTTTTACTTTCATGAAAGTAGAGTAATTGCACTTTCAATTCGCCTGAGTTTTATTTTTATGAAAGTAGAGTGAATGCACTTTAAATTCGCGTGAGTTTTACTTTCATGAAAGTAGAGTAAATGCACTTTCAATTCACGTGAGTTTTACTTTCGTGAAAGTAGAGTGAATACACTTTAAATTCACATGAGTTTTACTTTCGTGAAAGTAGAGTAAATGCACTTTCAATTCGCGTGAGTTTTACTTTTGTGAAAGTAGAGTGAATACGCTTTAAATTCGCGTGAATTTTACTTCGGATGTAGAGTGAGTTGCAAATTTCAATTTAGGTGAGTTCACATCATCGTTATCAAAAACCCAAAAGAAGATTTATAGCATCTCTGCATCCGCTCATTGCGGCAAATCGCTCGAACCCTCGCTCTAACCACGCTAAAGCTAGGTTACACATTGCACACACACATCAGGCCTAAATAAATAAAACTTGCAAGAATCTTAGGGTCATCCAACCCCGTGATAAAATTGGCAAAAAGTGCACGAATCGAATTTGTTCAAAACACTGAGCATTCAGTTAATTTGAAGTAAAAACTTGTTTTAAAATCGAAGTTCCTAAGCGCTTAAACCGATCCTTTAGTGTCGGTTCAAGAAGGTTTAAAGCGAAAAGAGTCTACTTGCCTACAATCACCAAAAGTCAGAAAAACATTTAAAAACCTTCGCTAGTTTGAGTAAGCTAGCTAGCACGGCTCGCGCAAGCGTAGGCATGAAAAGGTTCACTTCGAGTTTGCTAAACTGGGAGTGAAAATTTTCATGTTTACAATTTCTTTCTCTTCAAGCCAAAACCAATGTGGATCAAAGGTGGGCCTAATAAGACTTAGGTAGCACATATCAATTTAAGTATGCAATGAGAACATTTAAGTATGTAATGGAAACATATAGGTAAATGTAGATGTGTGTGAAAGTGAGGCGAAAGTAAAGGGGTGTGTCCTAGGTGAGGGGACTTAAAAGAACCTCTTTGAATCAAAAGGTTAAAATGTATAATGAAAGGCTATCTTGGTCATACTATGAGAAGATTAAGACTCTAATGTCAAATGGATTGATTTGACTCCTAAGGTCATTGAAAGGAAAAGAAAAAATGCCTTAGTTTTTTAAAAATGCATTATGAACATAACTCAAAGTACATGATGTGCATGTAATATATGATCTCAAGTGCTATTGAGATGGGTAATGTCCTAATTAGAATGTCATGATGCCTAATGCATTTTAATATGAGCTAAGAAAGATAAATGTAATGACATATCTAAACACCAAAGCAAGAACGAACATGCAGTCAATTCTTTATAGGTGATCATGAATCATGTATTGGTTTTAAAAAATTATAAAAATGTTTTCAAAAATTAACCTCAATTTTACATGAATGACTTTAAATGAAATACAACTAAACAAAGTATTTTTACTCAGACTCCTTATCTCAAGAGTACGAATAGAGAAAATATATTACTAATTTTAACGATCTTCTCAATTTTTAAAATATAAAAACAACTATCTAGTAATTCATAAACAAGTAAATGGGCTAGTTACTCTTAAATCCTAGTACAACATGGATCTTTTCTTTAATGTAATCGACTCTTAAGACTGACAACATAAGACCAAAGAGAGATTGACAGTAAGAACTTAGTGGGTCTCTTCTAAAATGTCTCAAGTATTCAAAGAATAAGAACTCGAAAAAAGATAAAACTTTGCTTTGCATTTTGTTTTATTTCTTGATTTCTTTTTTCTTAGCCTTTTGGCTTTTCAAAATATGACTTTTCAGCATATAAAAAGAAATTCTTGGAACATATCACTAAAGTTCAAAAATAAGGGACTAACTTAGAAAATATATTATACTAAGTTTAGACACCATAACATGCAAGAAGGAATCAAGAAGATACTACCAAACCATGGGTCATTGTATCTCAATTATGAGTTATCTTTGTATTTTAAAAACAAAGATATTCTCACCAAAATGCAGGCATTGATGGTT
This sequence comes from Brasenia schreberi, assembly GCA_036023115.1. Classification (NCBI taxonomy): domain Eukaryota; kingdom Viridiplantae; phylum Streptophyta; class Magnoliopsida; order Nymphaeales; family Cabombaceae; genus Brasenia; species Brasenia schreberi. Next base: position 4,096,219 of record JAYKKT010000079.1, read on the forward strand.
AAACTTTTGAAGACTGAAAATCAAGTAAGACAATTTGTTTAGAAAGATTTAATTTGAAATTTTTTGAAACAAAATAAGGTCAAAATTTTTGAAACCTAATTAAAAGGCACAAACAGATGAAAAAAATATGATTTCATTACGATATCAAAATTGAAATATAAGAATAATACTCCTCATTATGAAAGCAACAATTCAAATAGATCAAGCTATAGGTGCATAACTGTAGACACAAAATTTTCACTCCAAGCCTATGTAGAGACTTGAAATGATAATTTCTAATCTACTCTATGCGCGAGCATGCTAGCTAGTTTTCAAAAACTAGCAAAAGTATAATAAAATCTAACAAAATGGCGATTGTGGCTAAGCGGGCTCTTTTTGCTTTAGACCTTCTTGAACTGACGCTCAAGGGTCAGCCTAAGCGCTTAGAAATTTCAATGTTATAGGTGAAAGACTCCAATTCACATGAAGATGTGGTGTTTTTCAAAGAAGAAATGAGTGCACTTGATTTAAAGCTTTGAAATGAACAAGTTTTGAAAAACATAATATTCTGTTTTCAGGCCTTATTTTTTAGTGCCTTACAGACCTCCTAAAATCATCAAAATTTAGCAGTAGATGTGGAGGGTCTGCGGCATTTTACAGATCGTGATTCGGAGTTGTATTGATGCAAAATTAATTCTGAGAAATGCCTCTGCTCAAGCATCCGAAACTATTTTGTCATAGAAATACTGAGACTCAATGATGAGTCTGTATCTCAGTACTCCAAGTTTTAAATTTAATGAATTTAATCTTGATAGAAAGATATCGATGTCAGCTATTCAATGAATCAAAATTCATCAATTTTAGAGACCTACAGACAGAGTCATGGGATGAAAACCCAAGCTCTATTGCAGGAAAGCAGGTTTGATAGATAGTTGACAGAAATTAACCCAATTTTGCACAATTTTAATTACATGGTTACATAGCCCTAAAATTCTTAAAATTTTTATTATAAGTGGGCCTATGTGTGTAGAATATGTGTGCAAAATTTTGAATCAATTGGGGTAGAGATTTGGAAATTAAAAATGTAGCAATTAACATATGCAGAAATGATAAAGTTCAGTTTCAAGTTTTTAAGAACATACGTGATGCAAACTCACACGAATTGAAATTGCATCAACACAACATCACGAATTTAAATTGCTGAAATAAAATGAAGAGAAATATTCATATAAGCTTAAGCATAAAGGGGGTAGAGAGTATAGAGTGTTCTATAGAATATATTATGGTAGAATTGTATAAACAAACACATAGAGTGTGTGTGTGTGAGAATGAAAATTCAGCAAGAGAATGAAAATTCAGTAATTCTAATCATTATTATAACATGGGAGGAGACAATGCTCCATTAATACAACCCCTTTTCAATTGAATCAATGTAGAATAAAGATTAAAATCAAATGATGAAAATACTTACAGATTTTGCACCCAATTGCCGAGAATTCCAAGAGTGGAATCCGGCCTTCTTCTTCCTTGATTGCCTCTCAACTCACTTGCACTCAATGACTAATACTACCCCACTCTCTTACCCTCTTCCCTTCACTTCTTGCAGCCCATGACCCATAATGGGAGCAACACCTCCTTACTAAACTCAGTCCCTATTTCTCTCACCAAGACAACCCCCAATTCTCAAGTGTAGAAAATATTCCAAGATGGTGAACCCCCCCCCCCCCCCCCTTGGCCCTATTTATAAGCCAAGGGGCTAGTTCTAGGCCCTTCTTTGGGGCGAGTTAGATAAGCTCCCAAATCCAGCTCTTGATCCAAGATGGTGGTCCCCTCTATGATGATATGGACCAGCCCCATGTGGGCTGGTTCCTAGGGTGGGTTCGATCTTGTCCAAGCTCAATCGGGTGCACTTCTCTTGGCCGACCAATGATGTGGTCTTGATTCATGTTTTGGCTTGATCATGTAGCCATTCAAATACCACATTGAAAGCCCAATTCATTTGATGTAATACGATCCATTTCAGCCTTGTACTTGAACTTGAATTGCCTTGAAGTGGATTGGATCCCGATCTTGAATTGGATTGGATCCTCACTATTCGTTTGATTCGCTTTGAAATTCATGGGTTTTTTAACTTGAATTAAAAACCTTTATTTTGACGTGTTTCTAAAAGATTTGAACTTTTTTAAAAAAGGTTTTAAATTGTTGGGCTTTTCAAAATTGGAAGTTCATAAAGGCTTTAAATTGATTTCGAAATTGGGAGTTTTGAAAATATTTTAAATTTTGGGTGTTTACAATAACACTAAGCGTATTGTGCAAATCTATACCTTCAAATTATTTTAAGAAATACTTTTTTTTCATCCATACAAAATAACTATAATAATATAAGTTAAGATCCGACAAACATCAAGGATAATATTTCTTTATGTTTTAGATATTTATTGGATCTAACAAGCCTCTAGTCTCAACATCAGTGATCTAGTACAAATTACTAAAAGTAATTCATTTTAGAACACAAGGTCCCTTCTAATTTGGACACTATTTACCTAAAGGATGGGAAGCTTTATGGTATATTAGTTTAAGAACAAGATCACCTACTCAAAATTTATGTGTGTGAATGTACTTGGTACAGTGCCTAGTTACTCAATGTGTATATAATTGTGCATGCTTACCAACATGTAGACATCATGTAAAAGATCTAACTCAATCAACTAAGTCTCATGCTGGACATCAAATGATATCTCAAGAAATACAACCATGCAAAAGGAAGGTAACTGAACCTACGTGAGTAGTATAACTTCTGTACCACATAATAACTCAAAAGGTGTTATATTAGGAGTCTTAGTAGAGGTCTTATATATGCAAAATGCATTGTAGAGTTTTTCATATCAAGTTTGGTTACATCATGTAATGCTAATAAAGGTTTCTTTGGTTACCTTTACATGTTCATTCTCCTAAGGATAGTAAGGTGAGGAAAAATATTGGATAATATTAAGAGAACGATACATCTTATCAGATATGCTTATTCTTAAAATGAGTCTCATTGTCATAAATGATGTCTTTAGGAACACCAAAATGATACAAAGTTCTTTTCGTAATGAATGAAGCTATATGTCGACCTAGAATTCTAGATAAGAATATAACTTTGACCTAGTTGATAAAGTACTATTCGATGATTATAATGAATTTAAGAACATTAGGTGTAGGTGTAAATATATGACTAATAACGTCAAATGCTCTTATGGAAAAAGGTCAAGGACTGACTATTGAGCACAACTCTTCTATGACTGAATCTAACATTCGTAACATAGACCAATAATAATTTACTCTAAGAATCTTTCTTGCCATCATTTGAGCACCAATATGGTCATCACAATCTTCCTCATGACACTCACGTAATAACCTCAACCCCCGCTCGATTGACGCATCTGAGTAAGACAATAGAGAACCTCATCTTATATAGAACATCCTTAAGAAAGTGGTATCGGATAGATAGTTTCCTAATAGTCTTTTAATAGATATCTATGAGTGGTATGCGAAGAAAATTCTCTTATGTCAAAGATAATCGTGATGTCCTAAAACTAAGGTAAACTATCATCGACAGGCTCAACACTACATATGGTACACTCAATGAATGGATGATCATAAGCCAGTTGGGTGAGCTTCTAAACCTTAGCAGATCTAGTGCATAGATTCGGTCCTAACATGAGGGATGAGACCAAAGAGGAAAAACTATCAACAAATGAGTTCTCATTACACCCTATTTGTGTGAATAAGCAATGGTTAAATTGTGGGGCTAGGCCTTGTGTGACGTGATGGTTGACTAGACAATCATGCTTCACCTGCTAAACTCTAGTGATTTGGTTTATAATTAAGAGAGAATTGTCGAATACATTGACATGAGTAACACCTAGACACTAGAGGATCTTTAGGCCTCGTATGAGAACCTTATACTCAATGATATTATTGAAACACGTCTAATAAAAAAGCAAGGATCTCAGACCCTTAAGGAGAAACTAAGATAACTCTGATACTTATCCCAACTCGAGTCCTATAACCATCAAAATGCATTTTCTAGGTAAGATTGACTTCCTTGTTTGAGAGCACATGGTTTTCTAAACGTCGATCGTTGTAAAAACATAATTAGGAAAAACATCAAATATTGTGACATGATCATCTAGGAGTAGACTAGTTAAATGATCTACAAAAGCTTGATTTTATTGGATTTCTATGATTGGCATTTAAGATCATACTCCATAAGGAGTAATTATCATTTACTCAACCTATTTGTAAGGATAGGCTTCTCAAAAAGATGTTTATTAAGGTTTAACTAGAAACAACTTAACTTTAAAAGATAACATGTAGTGACATAACTTTTTAGTTTCTCACACTAATGTTAGACATGCATTCTCTAATCGGTTGTACTTCTACTCGTATTTCTCACAATTTTGCTATCCTCTAATTCTAACATTCTTCGTCTTGAATTAGGTGATTTTTTCATATAAGTATCAAGTTGTTAGATATTATGCAAAACATTCGACAATGGAAAGGCATTTAGTGACATATTGCTTGAAGTCATACGTCATAAAGGACCTCACAATGGAGAAGTAGCATCCAAATAGGAAAGGGCCATATGTGTCAAAAAAAGTTGCCCTAGGTAATTCCTATTGGCTAGTTAGGCCCAATTATTTGGAGTTTTCACATCCAATCAATGTGCAACATTTAATAAAGTATTATCCTTGATGTCATTATCGGTCGTTTTCTTTTAGGTAGTACTTGTTTCTTGAAATTTCATGGTTCTTGATCATTAGTTGTAAAATTGGTCTCTTATTGATTCATCTTCTCTTGAATAAAATTGATTCCTGTGAAATATTTCACTTCATGGTCCTTTTCTTGAGAATTATAGAAATAACGTAGATTTCAATTTTAATGATAAAGTTTTTAAATACCCAAAGGACTTATTCGTGTATGCCTTTTGCTTGTTAATAGGATAGATATATGTTCTTGTTTTGTGTGAAATTGGAAATCATTCTTGAAAGCATAGATCATAGGATACGTTAGTTAAATTTCATTTTTTCATATTTGGGTAGTGAAAAAAGAACCCTATGTGATTGAAGTGTTTAAATAAAAGGAGTGAGTTGGAGTTTGAAAAAAAGAGAATGTCGAGGATAAGTTAAATTACCCTAAAATGTTAAGGACCAAAAGAAAAATCAAGCCAAAGTTCAAGTTCTCTTTTCTCGTTTAGCAAAGGCGCGAAGACCCTCAAAACCAAAGGCTCCCCAAAAGGCTCTAAAGTGACCATCTCCAAAGAGAGGAAACCCCCGAATCAAAGTTCAAGTTCAATGTTCAAAATTCAAAGTAAATCAAAACTTCAGGGATATTTTAGGAAGGACTTGAAGTAGACTTGTTGCCAAAAGCACTAAGATTAGCCATTCGTCCTTCTCTAGGCAAGAGTCTTGAGCTTCTAAGAGTTGAGCGTGTAAACTTGGGATGAGTTTATTAAGACTTGAGAGTTCATAGGTAGTCATAAATTGAGTCGGTTGTCGTATCGAGTGACCGCTTAGGGATGATTCCCATTTTTGCAAAAGGAGGGGCATATGTCTATTTCCATTAGTATGTTTGAAATTAAAAGAATGATATTTTCTATATCTAAAAGTGTTTAACATCCGAATTGGTGGTTGTATTATATCTCTTATTCTTGGCAAAGGAGTGTGGAGTGCGAACAAGAATTATTGGGTGATTTTGATCAAGGGTTGCATAAATCAATGAGAGGTTGCTTTTGAGGACGTTTCATGTGATTTTGAGAAGAGGGACCTAATGAGTGAATAGTTGTTCCACTGGCAAAGAATGGAAGATCTTCATATGATTTGCATTATTTAACATGTTTTAAGATAATGTTTCATATTAATCACAAAATTATCATTTCGATGATTTATTTCATGAATAGGTACCTGAGCCGAATCATGCATACCTTTCTCTTTTATTCAAGGTCTTCAAATAGAATTATCAAGTCTTTAAGGAATTATGCTCCTCCTACTTGGTTAAGCTTGAAGTTATTCTTAAATGGTACCAAAGGTGTGTGTGCGTGTGTGTATGGGAGATAGCCTGAATATACATATTGGATAACCTTGACTCTTTGAACTTCTAATCATGCATCAGTCCTTTTAGTCTTGCATTTCACACACACATATATATATATATATAGGTCTTATTCATATGATGCTTCACTTGATCTTCAAACTGTGTTTGGTTTGATAAGTAGGTTCGGTAGGCTGGATCGTAGAGGTTCCTCTCAGTTTCCACGAGTGTATCAAGTCTCTAAAACCGTTTAAAAGGTGAAAGATGATTCAGGTATGTCTGAAAGTACTCTTCATATGTTTGTCATTTACTTGCCGTCAACAAATGTAACTTGATTGATGTCAAAGACGGGCATTTGTAAATGCCTCAATGAAAACAAGGATATAAAATACTTTTAATCATGAGTTCCAAGAGGGATCATATCCGAGAAACATGAGGAGCTGAGTGTTAAAATTTTGATGCCTTTGAGTATGAAAGGAAAAAAATCATATGAACTGAATCCGAATTTCCAAGGATACTTTGGAAAGTAACAATAATAAAATCTAAATCAAGCCTAAAGTCGTCCAAAAATCTGGTTTTTATAAAAAATTGTGAAGCCTTTGACTAGCTTCAAGAGAGATGGCAAAGTGAGGTTATTCACCGTGCGGGTATTAACCTTCTTTCGAAGTCCTAATGATAAACATATAGAGTTTATCTTCTAGCCAGTTTATGGCTTATTAATAAGGCTGAAAATCCTGAAACCTTAGGGGATCAACCTACAATATAGATAAGGAAGAAGGATTGAGGTAAGGCATCTCTTTCTTTATTCACTAAAGGAATTCACTCTAGATGTATACCAGTTCGGTTCAATTCAGTTCTAACAAGAAAAAACTTGGTGGTTCAGTTCCCGGTTCCAGTGTTGGAACCAAACCATTATATACATACATGTGAGTACGCACGTGTGAGTGTGTGTGTGTGTGTGTGAGTGTGAGTGTGTGTGTGTGTGTGTGTGAGAGAGAGAGAGAGAGAGAGAGACGTATTGTGTGTATGTGTTTAAGAGCGTGTGTGTGCATGTTTGCATCTGCACACACATATATATATATATATAGAGAGAGAGAGAGAGAAAGAGAGGGTAACTACTAACCACTTCATCTAACTCATGGGTATTCGAAATCTAGCATGAGTTAGCAGCAAATATGATTGGCATGTGTTGCGTACAGTGACCAGGCTGTCTTCGTAGGCTTGCCCCATGTGCGTCCATGCGTGCAAGGAATGTCACATAGCTTTCGCCATTCAGTTGAAAATGATCATCTCTTCAACGACCCACTTACACTCTCTGTATATTAGTGACTGTGCATTCATCTTACAGTTCTTTTTCCTTTTCGTGTCTCGGGTTGTGTTCATGTCATGTCATATGCAGCATTTCCGTTATGAAGAACATAGGCCAACCCAAGCATGACCACATCTTTTTATCACTTTAATTGGGTGGGCACACTATGAACTGTTTGAGTTATGCTTGTATCTGATTTTGAAGCTAAATTTGCACGAAATCTTAGTGTTTTGTGCCGTGTCAAAACCAGGTCAACCCAAACTAGACCCTTAATTTTTGTGTTAATGCAAGTGGGCATCATAACATGTACTTTTTCAGGTCTTGTTGACATCCGGTTTATTTTTGAGTCTGAAATTGCCACCCCTTTGATCTGTGCGGATGTCATCTAAAGATTGATATGAAGCGCATTTAAAGGTTGCAAATAGAATAATTCAAACTGAAGGTAAAACTTTTCGGCCTTCATCAAATTGATGCATCGGGTCAGAAGGATCCTGATCCAACTGTTAATGAATTGGACCTTCTTAGTAGACAAATAGAATGATATTTATGGGACTATAATTCTAACATCCAGATCATGATCTAAAGCATTAGGTTATGGGGAAACACGGTACTAGGATCCATTGGATAAGGACCGATGCCCAAATCCACATGACGCCAAGGTGAAGCATTCGTCATTCGTCTTGCACCAATATTTCAAACCAAAACCAAGCTTTATCCAACACTAAGTGCGGTAGGTTCCCCCCCAAGGATTCTTGTGACCATTATGCTTGCTCTATGTTGTGTCTATTAACATTTAACTCAATCTAGGAAAATAAGATGATGCTTCTTCACAGTTTCATTCCAATTTCTTTTTGTTTCGAAGGGAGGTTGAAGCCTATCGCACACATACACATGCATTCCCTAGGAGTTGAACTCCCAACCAGCGATAAGGATGTCAAAAACCCGGCCAATTGTAGGCGCTCATTCCAATATTTTTCTTTAATACAATGGGAGGCCACAGCGGACATGCAAGTCCAAGAGTTGAACTTGCGTGAGTGAAGAGCCGTACAAAGTGGGCTAATGCCTTGAGTGCATTCGTTTCATGAATACTTTTTTACTCTTCTCTTTTTCAAAAAACCGAATCATACCAAGCGGATTCGCCAACTTTTTCTCTAATAACTTTATCATACATAAAAAATTTCTATGCCTGATCATAAGACGATATCTGTATTTTCACAAGTACAATCTCCTACAATTGCAAAGTTGTGACTGCGTGCTATCCCGATTTTTTGAAGGAAAAAAAAAAGTAAAAAGTATATCCCATCCCATGATCTTAACCATGAACTGTTTGCCTTAAAAGATTTTCTTGGGTCCGCACTGAATCGAGACCATTTACGAAACTACAATCCAATTCTCCAACTCAGCAAAGACGGCTGGTTACGGCGTGGAGATGGGTTCCCACACAAGGTACTGAACTGGGCCATGATCCCAAGGCACTCTTGTGACTGCGGGGCCCGCGGGCAACCTGCCATGGTAGGCCCTGCCTGCGCTAATACATGTAAAACGTATTTCCTTTTGGTACTTCCATTCGGCCCCAACGCTGCGCTTTGCTGCGGGTTTCCGTCCCAAAATATGCTTTGTGTTTTAGTTGTCCGAGTGGGACCCGCTTGTGTGTCAAAAGACTAATATGGTGGGGCCAACGCTCATGAGGATGCAGATACTCTTTATCATCTTATGGACTAGATCCAAAAAATTCATGTGATCAATGGACCCAGTGTGTTGCTGCAGCTTGGCTTCACATGGAACATTACCACGTGGACCCTTGATTGGATTTCATGACCTGTTTCATCAAGTCTTGGGAGCTTTTATTCAAGCAGTTTTCGTGTTCGTGTCATTTTGGTAATGTTTCATCTGTTGTGTTGATCTGAACACGCCCCAATGTTCCTGTATTACTTTGCTTTTAGTGGCATGGGCCGGTCAAATGGCCTTTGGACGTGTCCATTTCCGGTGTTACATTCCTAGCAATTCATAAACTGGTCAAAACGAACACGACCCATTTTTTTCACATTATCTTTTTGGATGGACACGAGTAGGATTTTTCATAGTACGTCTTTTACTTTCAGCTCTTTCTTATACACTCATACGGGTTCCTGTCTCTGTAATTAGTACTCGTATAACCAATAGTTCCTCTATCAAAGAACCTGGTCCAGGTCCGTGTCAAACGTATCACTTTGTTCGGCAATCAGCCTCATGCGATTCAATTTACATACGAAGGGAACTCTGTATCAAAATCGATGTCATTGCGGCCTCTTTCAGCAGCAAAGCCGGCCTCCGGCGACGTTGGATTCTCTTTCCTGTGATATTAAATCGTCAGATCCACAATCTTGTGAATGGGAGTCACATGCGGTCCTAGTCTTGCCAAAAGTTTGAGAAAATAGATCGCTTTTCCTTCTACTCTCGCGAAATGTCGACCGCACGATCCACTTTGGTATATAACATCCAAAGGTCTGGAAGCAGTACAGGCATCTAAGAAAGAGCCAAGGTCACACACCTTAGCATAGTGATAGAGTGGAAGGAACCAGTTACAATTATCACGACATCTTAAACAAAATGTCACTTTTATCATGCCGTTCCCAATAACTGATAAATTCCAAAACAACATATATAATAGTTTCCAAAATATTTTTCAAATATAATGACTTAGTCTCACTACAACAATATTCTGTCTGCAATGGCATCAGTCTTATGTATATACTTATATTTATCGACGCAAAAGTTTTTCGAAAATTACCTGCTCGTTGACGTTGAAAGATTAACTTTTAGGAATGCAATTTCAGTTTCTAATCAAGAATTAGGTCAAAACCCCCTTTTTTGGTTATACAATGTATAATTGAAATTTTGATCCTTTACATTACATTGTAGCCATCCATGGTTTTTACTTAGCTAGACAAAGCTTATACGAACCGGACCTAACCAAAAAGCATTCAGCAGTGTTCGTGTTCAGCTCACTTAGATCGTAAACTGAACACGAATGAGGTGGGAACAGTTGAAAACAAAGACCTCAACGGGTTTGTCAGTTTATCTAGCTCTTGTAACAGATTCTGGTTTCAAGACCTTTCCACTGTATCCGAACCAATTGGTTAATCCAAAATAGGTTTCTTCTGGCCATCTCTGAGGTACATGCACGCAGTGTGTTGGTTCGGGGTCCAAATCCGTACTGCTCTTAACCCTAAGTAAGCATTTCTCAAATACTAGGATTATTTTCGGCTTTTGAATTTCAAAAAGTGGACTTGGACCCAGATCCAAATGCGAAAAAAACTCCACCAAAAGGTATCTCTCATAGTCTGTCATGCATCAGATACCTTGTTTTGTGTGTGTGTGTGTGTGTGTGTGTGTTGAGGGGGTGAGGGTAATGGGTTTTCGAGCAGATCATAACAATAGCGCTCCAATGTGAGACAAGCTTCTTGTGGGTTGGCTCGGTTCAGCATCTACCTATTTTCATCTAGGTTCTGTTCAACATAGATATGTCAGCTGGAGTGTTAGCAAGTTAGTGTTCCAGTCGAAACATGTAAGAAATTAGACAGTGAAGACTTTAAAAGTGGTGAAAGGAAGTAATAGAACATGATCTTTTCTATGGAGATTAAATGCTAATGTGACAGGATTGAGCAGAACCACAATGACCCCCATGCTGCCAAATCTCACAAAGGGTTGGTTTTGGCCTGGTATGGTTGCACCTTTACTTGACACAACATTTTTATGATGGAAGTGCAATCATAAAGTACATTTTGATAGAAGGATTAAGCTTGCATTATGAGATTTTGTTAATAGAGAATAATCAAACCCGAACCTCTAGAAGGAAACCCAAAAGCCTACTAGAAAAGAAAACTAAATGTTTGAAGCATGTTACCAAAGAGTGGAGACGGGGAGATCGTGTTTACCAGGTGGATGGTTAAGGCATAGTAACTAAAATAGGAAATGTTATTGGAAATACTTTCAAGGAAGAGAATCTTTTGATTTTGAAAAGCATGTCTAGAACATCCTCCAAAGAGTAGGCTTAATGACTAATTAATGGTTGGATTAATTAAACTCATGTGACATTAATTGCATTTGGTTCATGTTAAGTATCTCTAAATATTTATTTGATATATATTTTGATAAGTGTGAAAGTCGCATGCGAGTGAGGGACTTCTGCATGAGAAGACCAAGAGACAATGTTTAGTTTCATATTGATAGGTGAAAGAATCTCATATGTCATTTTATATAGATGGTAGCTCATGAACCTTAGTTCAAAGAGTTTAGGTGATTGAGGTGTGGTTGAAGGAGGTTTGAGTAAGGTATGTGTTGGTGCACACATGATCATTTTATCCTAGAGAAAGGCATTGGTACAATAATAGAACACTGATTTCTTTAACGCAAGTCCATACCAATGACTCAATCAAATAAGTGTTTTACTTATTTCCATTTTGCTCTATTTCTTCCCTACATTGTTAGTGAATGGATTTTTTTAGATCTATGACGTCTATTGATATTGACATGTTTATGATTGTTGTATATTATCTATTTATGTTGTAATCCTATAATTTTTCCTAATAACCTTAGAGAAATTATGAACCATAGACATGTCTTCATTTGCTACTCTCCAAATCAAGGTCAACATGGTCTTGATGCCTATTTTAAATGTTGGTAACAACCTATGAAAATATGGTTGACTATATTAGGGTTACATGCATTCATTGATTCAGATTGTCCTCAATGTGATATTTCTAACCCTAGAAGCTCGGATAAAAATATTGAGTAAAAGGAGGATACTCTATACCATTGTTATATCTTATCATTACTATCGAATATTTTATTTAATGTATATAATTCTTCTCCTTCTATAGTAGCAAAAAAAATTGTGGGTTGCCTTAGATCAGAAATAAAATATATAAGACATCAGTTTTAAAAAGTATTACGTAGCCAAGTTTCTAAAATATCAAATGGTAGAAAAAAATTCCTGATTGAGTAGTCACACGAGTTTCAGCTTTTATGTTATAGTTTTAAGGAAGCTAAGATAAGTTTCTTGATAAATTTATTATTATATATATTATTTAAAAGTTTCATAAGTCTTGGGAGGACTTTGGTTTAGATCTCAAGCATAATAAGAATAAGATAATCATAGATGATCTCATGATAAATATAGCAACAGAGGAAGAGCATAGAAGCCATAAAACTATCTATTTCTATTAATAGTGCATGTAAACTCAACGAGATGGTCAGAAAGAAACAACATGGTGATCTTAAGAAAAAATAAGTAAAATACAAAACAAAGGCAAAGATTCAAAAGAAATCCTAAAACAAATTGTATTGGATTTGTAGTCATATTGGATATTAGACTAGGGAGTGTACCTTCAAGAAAGCCAAGAAACTTGCAGCCATTGAGGGAGCTATGGTCAACATAACGACAATTTTATCAATGATTAGTTATGGGCATCTTTCTATTAATCCTAAAATTCTTTTCATTTATGAGTTACATTACTCAATTATAGATATTAGAGCAAATATACATGTTTGTGTTGACCGGTCTATGTTATATCTTACTAAGCCGTTTATGGTACAAACATGATCTCATGGGATCATTTGACTCCTAAAGTGTGTGTAGATTTAAAGTTTCCCTCAAGAAATGTCCTAACTCCTTAGGGAGTTAGGTAATTCTTACAATTCACCTGTGTTTTAGTTACAATACTCTATAATCATTGATAGTTTAATGTATCTAATAATTGTATACAATCAAATATCATTTTTGTTGGGTATAAGTTGAGTAAATACACTAATTGTCCTAATAGAACCTATTAAGAGGCTCTAGATAGTGTACTTTGATATTTAAAGGGAATTGTTTTTCTTGGGTTGTATTACATTAAATATACTTTTATTTTTAAGGATATAATGATGCTATAAAGATTTCAAAACACTCTAAGAGTAATATGGTCATAGGGTATGTGTTTCTTATGAGTGATAGTGTTGTCACCAGAAAATTTAAGAAACAGAACATATTAGCTCATTCTATTTTTGAAGTAAAACTATGTACTTTGGATGAGGTTGGAATATAACCAAAATGACTTAAGGAATTAATGTCTAGTTTACCAATAGTAAAGAAGTCCCTTCTTGTAATTTCATTTCATTGCAATAGTATTACTATGATTACTAAGATTAATACTTTTAAGTATAATCAAAAGCAACGAAGGCACATCCAAGTCAAACTTAAATCTATAAGGGCACTTGTATCTGAAGGGATTGTGATTATTGATTTTGTGGGATCCTAACATAATACAGTTGATCCTTTAACTAAGGGCTTAGCGTTAATCTTAGTTGACATGTCTAGGTTGGAGATGAGACTAAAACCTACGAGTTATTCACAAGCATTGGCAACCAAACTAATTGAGTGGAAACTAAGGTGTGACAATAAGGTAATAATAAGTTGTTGGGCGAATAGATGATACTTAATAATATGTGACACCTTTAGTATTTGTGTGTTTGTTCCTTGTAAACTTAAAGTTAGTAAGAGTATTTTTTCTAAATAAAATAAGTCTTTAGATAGGATGCTAGCAGTATATCCTTTGAGATGCTCAACTAAGTGTTTGATATTGTGAGGACACAATAGGATTATTAGGTTATTTCCTAGAATCAATCATGATATAGGATATGGATGCATAACCTTAATATTTAACCCTAAAGATCATATTGATGAGTGAAAGAATCTCACATGTCCCTTTATACATATGGTAGCTCATGAACCTTAGTTCAAAGAGCTTGGAAAGGATATGAATGATCACACACTCACATGCCAAGATAGACTTAGGTTCGAGAATTGTCTTCGGTCTATCTTTTGTATGAAAAGTTTTGATCTAACTGTCAAATGGATCCTACACGCAGAAACGATTGCGAGCGAAAAGGTGTGACTATTAGAGTAGATCTAGTATCCATATATATATATATATATATATATATATATATATATATATATCCTCATCCATTTGCTTTAGTATAAAGTCGGATTAGGGCTCCCCAATCTATTAGTTACTTCTCGTGCACTCTCTCATGCTCCTCTACCCTCTATGTTTCTTTGTTGTCACTGCTCCTCCCATCCGTTCTCCAACTTAGGCAATTGAGGCGTGTTCGAATGAAGCTTGAGTAAGGTGAGTGCTCTTGCCCACATGATTGTTTTATCCTAGGAGAAAGGTATTGGTAACCATGCATAGGTAACAATCGGGTGCTGATTTCTCTAAGGTAAGTTTGTACGGACGACTCAATCATATAAGTGTTCTACTGATTTCCGTTTTGCTCTCTTTGTTTTCTACACTTTTTCTAAATGGATATTTTTGAATCTACGACTTTTATTGATATCAGCATGTTTATGATTGTTGCATATTATCTGTTTATGCATATAATCCTATGATTTTTCTGATTTTTCTCAAACACAAAGTCTATAAAAGGATAACATGAGAAGGCCAAGAAAGAGGCAATCAATTGAATTTTCTATTGTTGTTTCACCTTGTAACCCTCCCTTATGCAAGGTCGATTCTTTAAGAAGACGGTAGTTGTTTTCCAATTCCCTTTTCTTGCTTCTTTCTTTTTCACCTATTCTTTGTTAGAATTCCTTTCCTTTCACTTGTTTTTTGTGGATCCTACTTCTCGAGATGGGATCATTCTTGTAAGTGATCTCATGTTGTTTGTGGTTCTTTTCTGAATTTCGCGGAGTAACCTGTGATACTTGTTCGAGGATCACTAGTAAATGCTCTTTGGCAGACTTGCAATTCTATCAACTAGTTTCTAGAAACAAGTGACCTAAGAACCAACCGATTTATTTCCAAAGGGAATTTTATAAAAATAGTTTTTGGACTTAATCAAGCAACTCATTAGTTGTATTATCATGAAGTTCATAGAAGTTTTTTTTCATGTTCCGAGTGCAAATAAGAAAAATAACTCTTTTATGAAAGACGTACATCACCTAACAAATTTTCAGAAAATTTTCAAAATAGCATCTTCAATAAGGGCCATATTCATGCATTTGAACGAGCGGTGTTGATTTAGAGATAAGTGATAACATAAATGATTTTAGGGCTATAATAGAGGACGACATGGAAACCGACGGCGCAGCATGACCTGAAAAGTTGGTGTTTTCTACCCGATGGCAACATGACCTGTTTCTGACACAAAGATGAAGGCATTACACAGCACGAACATGAAGACAAACCATATCATGCAATGTCTGGAGACCTGTTTCTGACACGCATACATGACATAAACACGACTCTAAACATGAAATCGCCACCCTAAATGTCCAACACTAAATTGTATCCGGATAGACTTGTACATAACAGGAGCAAATCCAGAACCAAATCCAGGTAGCCCTAAGGCTGGACGCCTTTGTGGGCCAACTGGCTCGTACTCAACGTGGCCTATTTGTGTCCTACAGCTCATTTTGGATCTGGATTCCAGGTACCCATTGATCCTACGTCTGCCGATGCCTTAACAGTCTGACCTGTTTCTGACTGATCCAGACCCACATCCTAGATTTGTGGGCTATATTTTATACCCTAATAAAGAATGGGTCAGTTTTGGGGCTTCGTGAACCGTTCCAAACCTGAGCGTACACATGGAATATCTGGACCTGGCCAGTAGTAGAACCGTATTCGTTGACCCATTCAGCCTGGATTGGGGTCAGACTGGATTGGGTTTTCGAGAACTGAAGCTATTTCTGGACCCGAGCCGTATTAACTAGGCACAATCGTGACCGAAAAGTTTGTGTTCTTAGCCACCCAAAGTAACATTCAGGTAACACTCGGAGTTTCATTTTCAGCATGCATGGTTCAATCTCACAAAAATATCAAAACAAACTGCATTCTTTAACAACTAATTCCATCTTATTGTTCATGTTTGTTAGTGTCAATGGATGCGTTAGGAATCCAACGGCGACCAGTAATTTCCGTGCCACTTTGGGTGGACACAAACACATGTTTTATGTCTGTGTAGGGGTTTGCATTAGGAGTTATATTATCAGCAATTTTGTGCTTCAAGTCGTGTTCATATCATGACATGTCGTTCAAGTGTTTGGCTTATGACGAGATCCAGATCCAATAAAAAATCTGGATCTAATGGTGAAGTTGAGTCCCTCCTGTCTCAAACTTACGAGTCTGATCATCTGACATGAGGTCACGTGTGGAGCCCGCTTCCGCACTACCTACCTCAGAGCGTCACAGGTCCGAGATCCTTTTGTTCACCTGAAATCCAGAGTTCGGGTACCATGGCAAAATGATTTGGACATAAAACCAGTGGATTTAGGATCGCTATGTGACATCAGATCCATTGGGTTCTTATCCTCGGATTTAAACCCTCCAAAATTTTGCTAAATATTCTTACGGCAGTAGGAGGGATCATCTAATGGTACTGTATGCAAGCAAAGAAGTATTTGCCAAATGACATTTACATTATATATATATAGAGAGAGAGAGAAAGAGAGAGAGCGATTGGATCCTACCCACAATAACATTGCTCATTATGTTCACTCATTTTTTTGGGTGACATAAGTGTAATAAAAATATTTTATATACTTTTTCAAAGTTTCTTAAAAATTTTGAAATTATACTCATACCAAGCAATATACCGACATAAGTAAACACATGTCAACATGATTAAAATCTCGTTTTCATATATATATATATATATATATATATATATATATATATATATATATATATATATATATATATATGTGTGTGTGTGTGTGTGTGTGTGTGTGTGTGTGTGTGTGTATTACATAGGAAAGCCTCCGAGTATTGAAAGGAATCAATAGTACGATCTTGTGCCGATATGACACGATAAAGCACCATCTCAATTAACAAAACATGTGATGGACACGATATATGGTTTGGTTTTACTTTAATGCTTAAACTTCTCTCTGTATATTTTGATTTTGTTTTTTATATTTGCTGTGCTAACACAATCTGGAAACAAAAGTTTTCTGCCTTCCCCCGAGCAAACGGTCCGAATCCAGCTTCGACTTGGCCAACACCGGTGTGAGCATGTCAGGCCCACTTGTCTGGTGCAGACCCAATATCATCAAGTTGCAACGGACTCAGTGGTCAGAACACAGTAATGTCATTTAAATAATAGAAGTTAACATACCAGAAGCAGGCCCACTCTACGGCCCAAAGGCCTATTTTTTAAGCTTTTGGGTGCATATCTGGATCCAGATTCGATTCCTCAAGGAGGCCGAGTATATCTTCCCACGTGTACTGACGGCTACATGAAGCCCAGCCACCATTATTCAATAAGGGATGTCGGAATCACACCTTCCAAAACTCTCCATTAGCAAGTTAGATTTTTTCCCAGTTATACCCTAGGCCCCAGAAAATTATTTCTAGACAATCCTCATCGTTCTTGTCTTGCTGCTGGAAACCCTCTCCCCTACGACAGATACATGATTTATTTGGTATTAACAAGACGATTTTTTCATCATTATTTGTTAGCCACCTCCAACCGCAAGCGCGCGTCGACTTAATAGTGAACCTTTAGAGGCAAGTTGTCGCTCGTCTCAAATCAACTTGGCTCGTTAAGATTATAAAATTGGCCGTATTTAATATTACAGAAATACATGCTAACACATTAATTGAACGAAAGTACCTTAATTGGTCAAACTTTTTTACTTTACGATATGAATTATCTTGAAAATAACTTTTCATGTAACACAATAAAAAATAGCTCACCTGACCAAGGGGTTACTCAAAAAGTGGAGATCATGGGTTCGATACTTGAGACGTGCATTTGGCTTCAGCCTCTCATTCTACAAGTGAGTGAGAGAGAGAGAGGGAGAAAAGAAGAGAGAACTTACATATAGTTCACCAGGAACCAGCTTAGCATTAATGATGTTGTCTCGATCCAAATGCCCAAGACAAATTCCAATTATCCACCAACATCTCATCACTAACATCCGAAAACTTCTTCATCCAGATTCTTTATATTGTGAGCACCAAATTGAAGTACTTGACAGCTCAACTTAGTCTTATTTGAGATTGTTAACACTAAACAATTACAGGAGGATACGTGACAAAAGGTTAAGAGTCTTGAAAAATAAACACCTTGTTTTTGAAGAGTCGAGACATTGAACATGTGAAACAAGCCTATTGCCTTGAAGTGATCTTAAAGTAAGAATCATAGGATCACTTGTCCCAATCAATGTTGGGGCAAAAAGGGTGACATAAACATAAAAATTGAGAGTTATCAAGAATCGCGTCTGAAAAAATGAGCATGTGCTCAGTTGTTTCAGTGAAAGAAGTCTATAAATAAGTACTTCTAATCAAATATGGCATCAAAAAATCAATCATACAATTGCAGTTCTTTTTCCTTTGTCTATGCCTTTGTATTTGCTAGGAGTAGCAATAATGTAGTGCCCTTATATTTTCAAGTACATTGGGTGCTTTACCTTTCACTCAAATAGTTTGTCAATAGCAATAATGTAGTGCCCTTAACATTATTCCTATCATTAAGAAAAATGAAAGGTTGTGAGTGTGTGCATTCATTATCATAATCTTAATATGGCCACTACAAAATATCAATATGTCATGCCAATGGGATCTTATCATTTATGGATGGTATCTCAGGGTATAACCAGATCAAAGTAAATCATGAGGATACTCAAAAAATGGTATTTGAATGCCCAAGGACATTAGGGATCTACAAATGGGTAGTTATGTTGTTTGGACTTAAAAATGCTAGTGTGATTTTATAGTTTATGTTAGACATTTTTTAGGTTTTTTGGTACATAATAGAAAGATTGAAGTCGACCCAAACAAGGTTAGGGTCATCATTGGTACACAATCATGCAAGACAAAGGAGGAGTTCATTCCTCTTTGTAAGCTCCAGTAGTTCTTGGTAGAACAAGATCAAGCGATCATTGAGGGAGGCAATCTATCAAGTAAGGGAAGCAACTTTCTATGATAGAGAGAGAGAGAGAGAAAGAAAATTTTGCATCGGAGGAGGTCAATTCACTCATTTTCTTCTCGGCATCAATCCATACTATCTTGTAAATTAGAAAAATCAGTCCATGCTATATTTGCTTCAAATGAACCTTATATCAGTATTAATTCTTGATTATGGTGGATGCATGACTTTTTTTTAGTATAATGGCATCATTGTTTGTCACATCTATATCGAAAAAAGTCTCTTTTCGAGGAACCTTGATAACATCCACCATGAGAACTAATTATGATCCGAAAGTAGTGGCTATTGACAGATTATTTGAGTGATATTGGAGGATAGTAATGGAAATTGGAACAAAACCCCCTGTCAAACCCTCGGGCCATGAAGGCCTCGGCTTGAGTCTCCCCATGAAAGGCTTTTCGAGTTTCCTCATTAGGAGTCATCTCGATTAGGATTGTCGAATTCGAGGTTGCAGTAGCTTCAACCCTAGATTCCTCTTTGAGAGTTGCCTCATTTACGACTGCTGAAATCAAAGTTGTAGAGGACTCTACTTGAGCTCCCTTTTTGAGAATCAACTCGGTTACCAGGGATGAAATAGAAATTTGGATTTATTCTTGATAGGGTACCAATAGTTGTGGTTGGATTGGAGGTGTGGGACACCTCTTGAAAAGGTATGGTAATGTCCCTAGTCAAGGCAGAAGATTGGGGCTCTACTTGAAGAACAATTTTGGTTGCACCTACTTTGGTAGAATAGGGGGTCATTAAAAAAGAACCTTTGTTTGAAATCATGGGCAGGTAGAAGCATCAACAATAGTTACCTAGAGTTAATGGTGATATCAAAATGAGAGGTGAACGAAAAGTTTAGCTATTAAGAAAACTTACCCTTTTAAGGAGTCGATAGACTAATGGGATGTCATCCTCGGGGTCTTCTATAACAGTCTCAGAACCGGGTTCCTATAGATAATGCAAGTTAAACAGTTAAGAATCATGATTGTGAATTTGCATGTAGTTGGATAGTATAGAAATAAGAAAAGAGATACGTACACAATGAGTGGGGATAGGAAAGTCGGGATAAAGACGCTTTTGTGGTAACACATTTTGGTCGGTAAATACATGTTTGGCGCTTGGCTCAATAGGCATCAACATAGTAAATATATGAATAAAATCCTCTTGTTCCTTCTCAAAGACGGCGTAGAGGACCAACACTTCTAATATTCAATAGTGGTTCCTAGATTAGATGTAAAGCCACCAAAAATAAACTTCTCGATAAATTGCAAGTTGGATTTAGTCACCACATCAATTACTGAATTTGACATTGCTATGTCACCTACTAATACCTCGGTGGGTAAATAAGGTTGAAGATTTCTTAGATAAGTCCAAATTGATGGGCTAAACATTCAAGAATATACCTCCTAATCGTTGTTCGATTAGTGGAAGAGGAGGATGCACCAACCCTATTCACCAAATCTGGAGAGCACTAGAATCACTGCCACTCTAAGGAAGAAATGTGAATAGGATTGGATAACCTTTTTGACATTTGACGAGTCATGGAATTTTCATGGCTAAACGGATAAAAGTCAGAATTATTATGAAACTCAAAGTAGAATAGTTTATTGACAAAGATTGATAATGCTTCAGTTTGAGATTAGAGTTTCAATAAAAGTTTAAACAAAATTCTTGTCGTTTAAGGTCAGTAAGTCGATGACGTAAGAGAGAAATAGAGTTCAGCTAGGGAAAGTACAAATATATCCAACACTTGTGAAACAACCATGGCTAGAGATAGTATTGGGTGTTTTTTTTGTTTGAGGGTTGGGAGAGGGAAGTACATATACTCTCAAAAAGATTACTTAGGAAAAATGAACAAAAATCAAAAGAATACTTAGAGAATAAAGAATCAGCATTGATGTGATATTCCTTGACAATCGTTACGCTATTGGAACAGACAATAAACTTGCATAACCAAAATAAAAGAAAATGATATGCTCGCCTTTTGTTACTTCCCCTGAATGTCATGCATTGGCCTCTAAGAATCTGATGTAGGAAAGATTCTTAGAAAAGAAGGAAAAATAGAAAGAGGAAAAACCTAAGGAATAAGATCAAGACCATTGGAAGGGAGACCACTAATGGCATAAATATCTAATAGGATAAGACCAATTATATCTAGCTTAAGAATAAAATAATTGATTTTGCTAGACCAGAGACCTAACAAGCTAAAAATAAGGTTGAAGTCTGTAGGGAAGGTGACTCAAGATAACTATACCAGGTTGAAAATTTTCCACATGCACTATTCATCTTCATGATGGGTACCTACTCGATCCAACCATTGGATGTATTGCTTAGAAGGTTTTAGCTACATAAAAAGTCCTTTGAAAAATTATCATACTAGTACCACTCTGCATAAAGATGAAGGGTTTTTAGGATGATAATCTCCTCAATAATTCTAAGGCCAGGACTAAGAAGAAAATATTTAGAGTCGGCAATTTGTGATACATGGTAACGAGAGGTTGAGATTTTGCATGGAGTTGGTTCCTAGACTCCATGGGAGTAAGACATAAAGAAGAAACTAAAACGATTTCTCATGAAAAACATGGGATGCTCTACCTATCTAATCTAGTCCAACATCCACTATAGAGTCACACTCAAACTCTTTCAATATCCTTCAAGATTATTGTGATCGAGAATGTTGGATTGAGTATCCTTCTTGAGAGCTTCACGATTGGAAAGCGGTATATGTAGTTCTTGTGATTCTTGAGTGAGTTCTAGAGAAGTCGAGACTTTCACATTGCCAAAGGTTGATGCTTGAGAACGTAGAGAGCTAAGCTTAGATTGTACCTAAGAAGCTTCAAGTAGTAGTTCATGGTGACGATAGAGAATCTAAATTTTTTTTAACCGATAAAATCTCAACTTAGAGAACTGATTTTTATTCTCGAAATCGGTGACACATGAAGATATCTATACCAATTTTGAATAGGAATCGAGGTATCCTAGATACACTCCTAACTTCAATTAACCTTCCTAACTCGAAATGTAGGTCTATGTCCCAAATGGTTTGTATCATGTGAAGATCATGACCAATCACGTTCTGAGTATGAGTGGGAGAAAAAACTCTATATGAAGTTACTAGATCATAGAAGATAGGATATCTTACAATATGATGAAAGAAGACCTATCTAACATGAAAGAAGAAGCACTAAAGTTTGTTATTTCTTGCTTTGGGTGTTATAGAGTTGGGTTTGGATGACATATTCATTACTTTCAGTTGTGTTTTACTCCTAGTAGTTCTCGTAGAAGAGGTACATTTTGAAGACTTTTTTCATGATAGGGAAGGAGTTGACAAACTGGAGGGACCACATGAGGAGGTAGAGGAATGTAGAGAGGGACATTTGTGTCGAAACTTGAGATTATTGCCCATAGGTGCATCCATGCCATAATCAGTGAATCTCTCTCGATATTTGTCAATTGAGATCTTCGTCATCTCTATGAGAATGGTTGCCCACCAAGAAGAAAATTATTGGGTTTCACTGGAATAAGAATAAGAAAGAACAAAGGTGAATCCTTGTTAATTATCTTCAAACAAAAGTTCTCTTATAGATAGCATCCCTTGATGAAACCCTAATTGACGGGTCAAACAATGTTAATAATCCAATTATATAGAGACCCTTAACAATTCAATTATGTAAAGATCCTCTTTAAATATAGTAGTAGAATTGGAATCGAAAGAGTTAAAATATGAAGGAAGGAAAGTTATCTCATGAGCATTAATGTACCATAACTAGTTTCTATAGATTGAGTCAAGGTTAGAGGAATGAGGCTTAAAGTGGGCCCTAGTGTATCAACAATGATTCATTGAAAAGGAAAGCCAAAGAATCCAAACTCAATAAAGTATACATGAATCTAAAGTTGAAGAAACCAGTAAAGAACCTACAAGATTGGTGAAACTACCATTCCAAAGGGCCTCAAGAACTGAATTGATCAAATGATAAACCATGGCCCAAATGAAAGAGGTGAATGACAATTTTGTACCAGACATAATAGCAGAAATATACCATGTATACATGTTGTTAACTTTAGTTTCACGAATGCAGGTGACAAAATGGCAAAACCACAACAACAAGAAAGCATGATGTTCTTCATCCATCACAAGTCTAGTACCTAAATATTGACAACTAAGGTCATTGAAAGAATGTCATAGTGTGAGCTTTGGGGTGTGAAAATCTTGATTGTCCAAAGAAATAGGGTCAACACCTACCCATGATCACTAGAATATTGAATGGTGGGAGACATCATTTGAAAAGAGAATTAGAAGTGGTTGTACTTGAAAATTCATAAGGACAAAAAAAGAATAGTGAAGGTTGCTACCAAATTGTATGACTAAATAGGATATCATGATAAGGTCATGGATATTGCATTCAAAGGTATGTTTCTTGTCTTTAACCTTATTTACCCGATCAACATATAGGTGATTAGTCATGGGACATAGATTGATAAAGTTTGGGCAATGGGAAGTCAAGGAGAACTCCTAATATGAAAATCAATATGACCAATAATTGATTCTGTGATTGGGAAAAGATAACATCTAAAGAGGAAACCATGAAAGTATGAAGGTGATCAACTCTAGCAAGAGGTTTTTTGAAGTAGTGTACAAAAGCATGAAAGTATGAAAGAGTTATTGCCTTTATAGATCCTAACTACAAATGAACAAAAAAACCAAAGAATTATGCTAAAAAAGCAAATGTGTTAGGTTTTTTACATGAAATTAATTTTAGTATGACTCATACTCTCGATGGCTGCGAATATGGAGTCATAGGGAAACATGTGTTGATGCTAAACAAATTCAGAAGAGTACATGGCAGGTCAAGAGTTGAAAAAGAAGGAACACCTTACTCTTGAAGAGTCGAGACCTCAAATATATGAAACATGCCAATTACATCGAGTTGATCTTAAAGTGTGGATCATGGGGTCCATTGACATGTCCCAATCAATGGCAAAAGGGGTAGCATAAATATAAAAGTGAGGAGTTATAGAGAATCACATCCGAAAAAGATTGGCACATATTATATTGTTTCATTGAAAAAGTCGATAAATAAGCACTTGTAATCAAAGATGGTACCAGAAAATCAATCATACAATTAGAGTTCTTTTTCTTTATCTTTCCTAGGAGTAGTAGTAATATAGTGTCCTTGTCTTCTCAAGTACACCGAGTGCTTTACCTTTACATATAACCCCTATCGATAATCGAGATACATATAATCATATTTCTAAAGACCCATTTCATTGCTTGATACGTTATCTAGTTGCTTTCCTCCTTTAAAAACGAGGGTCAAAATTCTTTGGCACAATCCTATATCCTATTTCTGTGTAATTTACCAATTGAGTTAAACTATCACCATAAACAATAATAAGATATATGCTCAAGGGAAGAAACTTATTAAACATTAGCTAAATAACTTCCTAAAAGATGGACACATGTACACTACATAAGAATTATGGGAAACTAGTCCATAAGTTACAGAAACTAATCCAAAGGAGTGTAGAAGGATCTGGATTTTATCTGCCATCAAATGGGAGTTATTGATCAAAGGAGTGGAGAAGGATGTGGAACTTACCCACCATTAATTATAAATAAGAGGTGGTTGCCTACCTTAATGATCATCAACCATCACAATCAACCTGTTTTTTTCTTTGTTTCCTTATTGACTAGTTGTAGCCTATGATTTAGTCAATACAATTCTTTTTTTTCATTCTCCATTGTTTTTCTAAGTTTGGTCTTCTGCATTCGATTGCATAGTCAAACCCATAATCATCACTTTATCAAAAATCTACCTAGAGTTTCAAAATTCACCAAAAGTCATTTTCTAGTTGTACTTCCATGATTCTTGAATTTTTAGAAAGCTCGTCAGGTCTATTTTTGGGAGGAATAAGAATCACTTGAATCATAGCTTCAAGGCTTGAGATATTGTAAAGGCACCCAAGACTTCTATTAATCGAGCATATCTTCTTGAGGAATGGTTGTAACTAGGTCATTTTTACTCTTATATGCATGATTTGTGATCCTTTAGGAAGATATTCGTGTCTACTTTCTATAGAACTAATAATCACATGAATCAAAGTTCGGATGAGAGACTTATAACAAAGACAAGTCAACCTTATTAGGAGGCCTATAACCAGGTTGCCTAAGAAATTCTGATAAGATAGGAAAAATCACCAAACTCCAATTATGGATGGTCCTATGTGTCTAATTTCTAATGCACAAAAATCGCATCAATCAAAATGGTATCAAGAAAGATACAACCAAAACATTGCAACTCTATCACATAATCTACGGTTAACCCTTTCTCCACCTTGAGGTGACACAAACATGACTTGTTCTCGAGGTTTCGATTCAAATCGGACCCGAACATTAGCACAAACTTGAGACAGCTTAAAGAGAGCTCCAAACAACCTCCATACCTCTGATAATGACCAATCTGTATTGAGATATATTCACTTGGATTCCCAAAAACCCTAACATGCTTGATCCTATTAGGGACATACACCTTCTAGCATGCTCAATGCTCCAACAAGCAACGGGATTCCCGTGCCATTTGGAGGTATATGATTTTAGTGGCAACAGTACCTAATGGCAAATATAAGAGATTTTGTATTGGAGGTGAGATGTAAACCCAAGTTGGACTATGACAGAGAGTGCCCAACATCTCAAACCTAACTGTATGGAAGTTAGTATCATAAATAAAACAATTTACCTACATCAAATGAAATACCTTTGTAAATAAGGCATTTCATCAATAGATCATTATTCATTTCATATGAATCATATTATATATGTATATATAAAGAGAGAGATAGTGATCCATGCTCAATTGAGTGGATTGTATAGTTTTACTTGCCGATGCCTTTCATCATTTTTCATTACTCTTCTACTACTCAAAACCACCTCCATCAACATTAAAACTACTTAGAAAGCCTTTCTTTATATATATATTTAAAGAGCTTTGATGGTAACAATAGTGGTTTTGACGAACAAAATGTGAGTTTGAAGAAAAGAAGAGTAATAGAGGTGATACCGCAACCCCCAACCCGGAGTTGAATTGGTGGAACCATGAATATCATGCTCAATTGAATACGACCACTCTCCTCTTTCTCTCTCTGTATTTATATCACATCTGAGGGTGGTTTCGGCATTTAATTTGTAAGGAAAATAGTATACAATGGGGGTGGCATTGAGTGGTTTTAGTAAGAGGGGCGTGGTTTGCGGTCTTTTGTTATATGGACAAGAAACATGCCAACGAACCAAACCTTCGGCCTCGACGACGAAAGACAACGAAGGCACGCCCCCACTTGAACGCCATTCATGACGGAGATAGCCCTCAATAACTTTATACTACACACCGATCTGCTTCCCTTCTACGAGCCAGTGACTACTTGTCCCAGATTAGGGCTGGCTGACTCGGCAACTCAGCATCGAGATTAGGGGTGTTGATTCTTCGGTTTTAGCGTCAACCTCAAATCAAACCAAACCAAACCAATATATTGGTTTCCAATTCCTTGAAGAACTAAACGAGGCGATGATAATACATAAAACGGAATCAAACCAAACCACCAGTTCCAGTTTGATTTGATTTCCAACCGCAAACCTGTACATTTCAATCTCCAATGGGTGATTGACGCTTTTGGTCGAAACTGGGTGGCACTTTATGACCAAGATAAAAACTCTGCGAGCTCTTAACTATTCAAGTTTTCATAAAAGAAGAGGAAGAGAGGGAACATTATGAGTAAAAAGAGAGGAATAAAAACGGATAGAAAAAATATGTTTAAAAATTGAAAAGTTGGTTTAAAAGGGTTGTTCTCGTTGCCTAGTTCGAATTTTCTAACATGATGTGAGAATAGTTTTAACATAAGTCAATGTTTCATCAAGGAGGGTTAACATTGAATTGGTGTGTTGGTGAAGAGTTGTTACAGTCATCTCACGGTATGGAATGATGACATTATAAAAAGATACCATTTTCTATCAATTCTGTTACATAGTCATCCCATATGGGATGACATTATAAAAATACACCATTATAATCTTTCTATCAATTGTGTTTTAGCGATTTCTTTTACTGGTTGTGTTTTCATACAAGTTTTTCAAGTAACTTACTGCAATTCTTTTATTTTTATCGGAGTTGGAATATCAGCTACTAGGTCAGTCAATGACTCCTTATTTTAGCTGAGAGACAATGAACGAGGCCCTTTGCATCCCAAGAGTTAAAATCCCGAGGAGATAAAAACTTAGAGACTAGTGCTTAAGTATGGCTTGAAAAGATTAGTACACTAACCTTTTTTTAATTGGTTGATATTCTTCTCAAGAAAACATTCATTCTCATTTCCCAATATTTTAAAAGGACACCAATTTCGTGAGGGATTCAAATTAGAAAAAAGATCAATCTCTTACATATTCAACTTTACCAATATACAACAAACAACAACAACAACAACTAAAACTTTTCTCATACTAGACGGGGTCGGCTACATGGATTCTTTGTTTCCATATAGCCCTATCATGTGCCATGTTAGCGGTTAACTCACAATAAGCTAGATCATTCTTTATTGTTTCTTTCCAACACTTTTGTGGTCGTCCTCTACCTCTTTAATACTTTCAAAATCTAGGTTTTCATATCTACTTACAGGTTCTTCTTTTGATCTTCTTTCTATATGTCCAAACCACCTTAAATGATATTCACTCATTTTATCCTCTATTAGTGCTACACATAATTTATTTCTAATAACCTCATTATGTATACAGTCTTTTCTTGTATGGCCACTCATCCATCTCAACATCTTTTGTACATGTTGATGATTAACTACCCAACACTCAGAACCATAAAACATAGCAGATCTAATTGATGCTCTATAGTATTTACCTTTTAACTTTAATGGTATCTTCTTATCACAAAGAATACTTAATGCTCTTCTCCATTTTAACCAACCAGCATTAATTCTATGCGTAACATCTCCATCAATTCTTTCATCACTTTGAAAAATTGAACCTAGGTATTTAAAACTTTCCTTTTCGGAGATACAATGTATGCCAATTTTAATTTATATGTCTTCTAAAGTAACCAAATGATCAAACTTACATTCCATATATTTTGAATTTGTTCTACTAAGTCAGAAGCCTTTACTTTCTAATATTTCTCTCCATAATTCCAATTTTCTACTAACTTTTTCATTAGACTCCTCCACTAACACAATGTCATTTGCAAATAACATACACCAATGTACTTCATCTTGAATATGTTTTGTTAACTCATCAATCATCATTATAAATAAGTATGGACTTAAAGTTGATCCTTGATGTAACCCAATATTAACTTCAAAGAAGTTTGTCATTCCTTCATGAGTCCTCACACATGTTTTTGCACTATCGTACATGTGTCTTATAAGGTTTATATATATATATATATCAATGATATACCTCTTTTTTCCAAGGTTCTCCAAACAACCTCCCTCGGTATCCTATCATAAGTTTTTTCTAGATCAATAAATATCATGTGAAGATCTTTCTTTTTTCCTCTAAAATGTTCCATAAGACGTGTCAAAAGGTAAATCACTTTAACAATAGATCTGCCTAACATGAATCCAAATTGGTTCTTTGTACTCGATACTTGTCTTAACCTACATTCGATAATTCTTTCCCATAATTTCATAGTATGACTCATTAACTTGATATCACGATAATTCATACAATTCTGAATGTCTCCCTTGTTGTTATATATGGGTATAAGTGTACTCGCTCTCCATTCCTTAGGCATATTTTGGTTTTTCCATATTTCATTAAATAGTTTTGTGAGCCAAGTGATTCCTGTTTCTCCTAGGATTTTCCAAACCTCTATAGGAATATTGTCTGGTCTTACCGATTTACCACCCTTCATATGTTTAAGAGTCTCTTTGACTTTATTCTTTTGAATATGTCGGTAAAAATTGTGGTTTATATACTTTTCTGATTTGATTAACTCTCTTAAGCTAATACTAACATATTTATTTTCATTAAAAAATTTATAAAAATAGTTTTTCTATCTATTTCTTGTATCATCATTTGCCACTAGAATTTTTTCATCCTTGTCTTTGATGCATCTAACATAATTAAGATCTTTAGTTTTCTTATCTCTAGCCCTAGCTATCCTAAAAATATTTCTTTCACTCCTTTTTTAGTTGAGTTTTTTATATAAAACCTTCCAAATTTTAGCTTTTGCTTCATTGACTGCTTTTTTCGCTTCCTTGTTTGCTTTCTTATAAAGCTCTAAAGTTTCACTAGTTTTCTTAACATAATATAATTTGTAACATGCCCTATTTGCTTGATTTTATTTTACACTACTTAACTCCACCACCAAGCTTTTTTTTGTGCTGATATACCTCTCTTATATTCACGTGACACATCTTTCGCCGCTTTTCTAATATGTATAGCCATATTATTCCATATATCACAGGGTATACCAACATAATTCCAAACATCTCCTTGAAGGACTTTTTGTTTAAATATATCTTCTTTCTCGCCTTTGAGGTTCCACCATTTAGTCCAAATAGCTCGATGTACTCTTTTCTTCTTTGTCCATTTTTTTATCTATAAATCCATAACTAAAAGTTGATGTTGGGTGGTTAAGCTTTCTCTTGGAATTACCTTGCAATCTTTACAACACGCTCTATTTTTTTTTCTACAAATAAAGTAATCAATTTGTGTTTGAGATAAGCTACTCTTATAAGTAATTAAATGTTCATCTTATTTTTTGAAGATTGTATTGACTATAAAGAGATCAAATGCCATAGCAAAATTTAAAATCTCCTTAACTTCTTCATTTATATCTCCAAAACCAAAGTTTCTATGAATCCCTTGATATCCTAATGCCTCTTTACCGACATGTTCATTTAAGTCTCCTAAACAAATCATCTCCCTTCGTGGAATCTTTTGAATCACCTTATCTAACTCTTCCCAAAAAATTGTCTTTATACTATCTTCTAGTCCTACTTGGGGTGCGTAAGCACAAACTATATTCAAAACCTCTGCTCCTAACACTAATTTCAACGTCATGATTCGATCACCATATCGTTGTATGTTTATTACACTATCTTTTAAATCTTTATTTATGATAATACCAACTCCGTTTCAAGCCTTTTTCTTTACCTACTGTATCCTCTATCTCCTTTGCTTTTTCTCCGACCCATTTTGTCTCTTATAAACATATAATATAAATCTTTCTCCGAATCATAGTATCTACCACTTCTATTAGCTTACCGGATAATGTTTCGATATTTTAAGAACCAATACAAATCTTATTATCTAGGACTAGCTTCCTTATCCCCGCATCCGTCCATAATCAAAATGCGGTGACCCTCTCTGAAATTTTTTTACTACATTCGGGTGACAATGTAGCGAAAAATAAAGTATAAATGAAAACCATTTCCCAATTACATGAAGTCAAACACAAAGAATAAAACTCAAATCGAGCCTTAGCTCACACACTAAGTGGGGTGGGCTACATGGATTCTTGTTCATAATCTATGGTGTCTTGTGATATGTAAGCATTTAACTAGGTAATTCAAGTTTTATCGTTTCTTTGCAAAACTTTTTGAGGCTAGAGTTTGATTAAATTTCATTAAAGCCATAAAAATAAGTAAAAACTTCTAAAATAATGAATTGAAAGAAAGAAGGAACCCGAATCGGTCCGCGTCAATGATGGATTCGGCCGACTCGACTCGTCCAGGGGGTATTTGGGTAAAAGAGTGAAGAGATTAGCAACAGTACGAGCATCGTCGTTTTTCATATTTGTCTTTCACTCGTTCCATTCTTTCATTTATCTTGCCGCTTCCCTTCTCCGCCAATGGAGCTCACACTTCCATCTCTTCATTCTCCGAGAAATGCCGCTCTCCTTGGAGGAACTCCTCTCCCGGGAAGGATTCCATCGTCGCGGACCGCCGGTCCGATCAACTTCCCGCCGGTCCGTACACTTACCGGCAGACTGCGACGAACCACCGGGGCCGTCGGAGTGCCGCCCGACTCCGAGACAGTTAGCTCGGAAGACGGGTAATTCAGGTTCTTCCGACTCTGCATTCACGTTCCAGCTGTGCCGGAGCACAACTACAAGCGGGCCGAACCTGCGCAGATCGGAGTCGGTTTCGCGTTTCCCAACTCGGGAGGTAGGGAGCGCCGGGACGCCGGCGTCGACAAGGAGCTCAAAGGACGCCAGTGGGTTTCCAGTCCAGATCTGCCCAGAGAGCAGTTTGCTGCCTCAGGGTGGATCCCATCACCGCCGGGCGTTGTCGTCAGATTTCTCAACGCCGCGGCGATCGTTACGGAAGGCGCCGGATGCCGAGTCAAGGGTGTCTGCACGCGTCTGCCGGGACGGGAAAGCGGCTGGGCCGACGGTGACGGGAAATCGTGAAAGGGATCAAGAAGAGACCGGAGATGTCGATTTCCAGGCGGTCGTATCAATCCTGAGCGGTTTCTCCGGTAAGTTCATCAAGGACGAGCAGTTTAGGGTTTCGATCAGGGATAAATGCTGCTCGTGCTTGGATCTGGATCCAGATCCGGAGAAATGGATCAGATCAGCGAGGCGGGCGGAAGACGTGAAGGCGATGACGGGTCTCCGATCCGGCGTGGAGACCGTTGAGCGTGCGGCTGAGAACCGTCTAACCGGATCCGATACGATCCGTGGGCCGATTCGGTCACTTTCAGCCGTGGCGGCCTTGGCGTCGCCAAAAAAGCGGCACCTGGAGACGTCCGGGATACCAAATTCGCGGCTGGCGGCGTGCGCGGAGCTCTACCTTTCGGTGGCGCGGAAGCTAATGCGCGACGACAGGGCGGCTGCGAGGCACCTTCTGCAGGTTTTCTGCAACTCACCGTTCGTGGCACGGACGGCTTTGCTGCCGGAACTGTGGGACTACCTGTTCCTGCCACACCTCCTGCACCTCAAGGTGTGGTACAACCAGGAGCTTGGCTCGCTGACGGAGGGAAACCACGTCGAGTCGAGGAGGGTGAGGGTGCTGGGCGGGTTGTACAACGAGCAGATGGACATGGGCACGCTCGAGTTCGCCCTCTATTACAAGGAATGGATCAAGACCGGGGTTCGCGGCGAAGACTTTCCCTCCGTCTCAGTCCCCTCCCGGCCCAAGGTCGCCAACTCCCAGCCCGTCATCAAGAAGAGCTTGTGAGTATTTTGTTTTCATCCATCCCTTGCTCTTCTGAACTTTTCTCCAGTAGGCTTTTTAATCAAAATAGAGCGACGTGATTCAAAACCAAAACCAAGCCTTCTCTTACATTTTTTGCAACAGCAAGGGTTCTTTATCGGAAAATAAAAATTTCGACCGAGTTTTACGGCCACGGTCCGGTGCCTAAACAATATATATCAGAATCCAATCAAAATTCGATTTTGCTTATCTGAGATGTCTCACTAAGTTGGATATCAGAATCCAATCAAAATTCGATTTTCGGCCTTAGGTATGAATTTGGTAATCAAATTTTGATTCTGCAAAGATTTGATTAGTCGGCTTTGGTAAAAAGCTACATCAGATTTGAATCTCACCGGTGCCCCACCAACTAAAGCGACTGCACATGTGAGCCACTGGGGTCACACACACATGAAACGGCGTATCTAAAACTTTCCGATGCCTTTTGTTAAGAGGCTTACCGTTTTAGAGCCAGAATTAACTGGTGTCCTTGGGAAACTTCCTTCTTTTCTGTCAGGAAATCCTGAAAAAGAAGGGAGTGTTGGTTTCTTTCTTAAAGGATATCTCTCTGTTGCGGGACAGAGATAACTTGCATGGAACACTATGTTGGACACGGAGTAAATGAACCGAGCTACTTGAACTTTGGCTCGGTTCAGGTCGTCATTGGCTCGTTTCTGAAACGTCTGAGTTGATCATGAACGCTGTATGTTCAGCTTGTAAAAGCTCGATAATTTCTAAACTTCATACCTAATCCTAGTCACCTGGTACCCTTATTAAGGTCAATGAAGTATTCTATTTCTTTTTTTCTCACGACGAAAGACTTCGACTTAAACAAAGAGCCATTTTGTTTATGGTATGAAGAAAATCTGTCTCTCAACAAGATGAGCCATTCTAGAAACGTGTTCGAGGGTATGCGGTTTTTTTTCTTTTTATTAGGTTCATTCAGGTAGTTTACCGGCTCTTATTTGGGGTTTGATAAGTAAGATGACAATGACTGGACGATCCCCATGATTGGGTCCGGTACTTTTCCCCTATTCTTACTGCGAGTGGAAGGGGCTCTGGTTTGGGTGCACCTACTTTCGTGACAGTAAAACTGGAATTAGACATTTGAAGTAATTAATTATTTGGCGCTGTTTCTGGCATGTCGTGCTCGATCAACTATATCTGCAAGTTCGAGCGGATCCAAATATGCGTTTGATACGTCGAGATGTCCTAACAAAACAAGCTGGGCTCCGCTCATATAGGTTTGTGAGGGAAGCTCTGAACAGGTTGGCTCGGTTCGTATTGGCTCATGCGAACAGGCTGAGCTGGGTTTGGTCGGCCCTTGAAGAAGTTACTGTAGGGACAAAGTAGGTCTGGCTGAAAAGGAGCAGAAGGGAAAAGGGTCCCTGTCTGCATTGATATTGTGGGACCGTAGGGAACACGGGTTGCCATGCAATTATTCAATAGACCTTACCCTAGCTTGACCGTGGGGTTCCACAACTAAGATAAGACACCAATTTAAGGTCCGGACGTTGGATTGTGAGTCATTCATGTGGACCCATTTATTTGGCTACAGTGGTGGGACAGGTTTTGCACTAGCCGTAGTGTCCCCGGTCCCCTACATGCGATCAATCTGATAGATTTGAAACCCGATCCAGATCAGATCGGTACTCGTGTTCGGCGTTGGGGCTCCATTAGTGCCACAAGGACCCAAACAAGCCGAAAAGAACGAAATAAGGGCCATTTACTTGCTTGGGGTGAACCCAGCACTCAGTGGAGTTAGGTGAGTCGTAGATAGAACTTGCTCATTAGCCTCAAACCCTAAAAATTTTAGTAGATTAAAAATGAAAATCTTCTTATTGAGTCAAGGTGTGTGTTTTTGTGTGTACATAACTATTTGACGTATATCCATCCGAGTGACTTGGTTTGGCATGTATTTCAAACCCACCTATTTTAGGTTATTTGGTTTAATGTTTTCTTTTTGTTACAAGAGAAGGCCAAAGCCTTACACATACACAACTCCCCACCAGCAGCAACGGCACTAGAGCACCCTGTCATTGAGCTAACGCTCTGGGTGTTTAATGGTTTTAATGTTAACTAAATGGAATCTGAGTGTTAATTCGCAGGTGGTGGACAGAGATACTACGGGGTCATTTGCTTTGATTAAGCCGCATTTATTTTTCCTTAACAAATTGATGCTTTGGCGATTGGTTTAGGTACCAAACTGTGTTTAGCCCAGCGTGTGAAGTGGAGTGGGATGGAAATGGAGATGGCTTGGCTCGAGACCACCAGCTCAGTAAGCGGTTGTCAGGAGATACATCTAGTAATGTAAGTCCTTGTGATCCAGATTTTTTTATTCTCACCTGCTGCTACGGCTGGTAAATGAACCAAGGTGCTCATAATTCTCTTTGTTCGGCTCGTTCCTAGCTCGTTCACGTTCGGTACGTTAAGTCGTACGAGCTGAACCTGAACATAATCGGCTTGAAAGCTTGTTATATGACATTCTTTCCTATTCTTTTATCTAAATCATGCTCCAAGATAATAGTGTTCCGGTTCTTGAGGTAAATGAAGAGACACATCTATTTTAACTTTGCCATAGTTTAGATAGACAATAGGTTATTTTTCCCCCGGTTCGTATATGGATGACGAATCGCTGGTGAACATTTTCGAACAAAGGTTTTTCGGCTAGTAGTTAGCTCGACTAGTTCGTATGTGAAACGAGTTGAGCAACGAACAAAGGATTCTTCACTTCATTCGGCCCATTTACCTGCCCTACCTGCCGCCTACAATCTTTGCGATGATTATTTTTCCTTTAGAGGAAACTACCTTCTTTTAGGCATTTTGTATAACTATATTCTGTTTGAATGCTTTTAACACTCATTTTACCTCCACTGCAGAGTGTAAAGTGGGGAAACGCAAGACTTGACCTGAGTTCCGAGATGTTCGCATCAGAATACTTTCATTTATTTTCATGTCATAGACAGCCTGAGTCTGCTGTTTGCAGCAACGCTGATAACAGTGACGTTGGAGAATCAAATCTCGATCGTTCATGTAATGATCTTTCGAGACCGATTAAGGTGCTATACACTTCTGACAGTTTGGATGACTGTGAAATTGCTGTACGTTTGATTGCGAAAGCTTGGTTAGATTCACATGGCGACCCAGTTGTTGAGTTATCTCTATCAAAATCTGCTGTCATTGAGGGATTGCTAGAAGTCATTTCTTCGTCAAAGGATGATGAGATTTTGGAGCTTGCGATGTCAATCCTAGCTGAATTAGTAGTGAGAAACAAAGTTAACAGGCAGATAATACTGAATGCAGACCCACAACTTGAGATTTTTGTAAGATTGCTGAGAAATGATGCTCTCTTTCTAAAAGCTGGAGTTTTGCTGTATTTGCTTAAGCCAAGGGCCAGACAAATGCTATCTCATGAGTTGTTGGAACTGATCCTTAAGGTTTTGGAATGTGGTGATCGCATGCAGAGTTTGTTCACTGTTAAATGCAGTCCTCGGGTGGCAGCACTTTACTTGTTGGAACAACTTCTCACTGGTTTCGACATTGACAAAAATGTCGAAAATGCTAAACAAGTGGTTGCTTTGGGAGGCCTGGAGTTGATGATCCAAACACTTGAAGTTGGTGATTCCCGCGAGCGAAAGAATGCTGCTAGTCTTCTAAATTCTTGTATTCAAGGTGATGGAAGTTGCAGGCACTACTTAGCTGAAAACATAAAGAAGTCATCCATTCTTGAACTCTTGCTAAGCAACCAAGGAAAATCTAGTTCATGTGCATTGTCGTTACTGAGTGAACTGTTGTGCTTAAGCAGGTATGATATGCTTCCTCATAATGCACATTCTATATCAAACATTCTTGCTCCATACACTGACAGTACGTGGTTTACAACTTCACATGAATCTCAACATGATCGACAAATGCTGCATGGGCATGGTTGATGAAATGCCTGACTAGGCTACCTTCAATCTCACCTTTACCAACATATCCTTATGGAAAACAACCTTATGGGATGTCAATCATGATGATCACGGTACAGATTGGTTGGAATTCTACTGAGTCACAATGTACTGCATATATGTAACACCATGGGACTCAATGTACTTTCACATTTTTAAACATAAAGGAGTTATTCATTCTTGAACTCTTTCTGAGCAACCAACAAATCTAGTTCATGTGCTTTATCATGGTAGAGGTGTTATGCTTAAGCAGGGACTATGTTTTCTTAAAATACACATTAGATTTCATTCATTTCACTGCAAGAAAGGAAAGTGTAGTTTTCGATAACATGGCAGGATTGGCGATCTTTGAAACTGCTTGAATTTAGAATGATCATCGATGAGCCTATAGCTACAGAAAAGTGGATTTTTAATGTGATTCTATGTATCTTCTCTGTATTTGAAACAGGGAGGCATAGATTATGAATATTAAGTCACAAATTCATAGCCCGATTGCAATGAGACCTTGAAAATCTGGAAATGAATTTGCTTGATTTGTGTTACTAAAATGAGAAGGATCATACATGGAAGCATAGTGACTATACACTGGCATTACATGGTTTACAACACTACATAATCGTCATCACATGCTTGTTACACTATGCAGGGGTATGGTTGGTAATATGCCAACAAGGCAACATTTGATCTTACTCTTTCCAACACATCCTTATGGAACAACAACTTTATGAGATGTCGATCCTGACAATTGTGAAACATAGACTAGTCACAATGTACCACATATCTGTAACACTGTGGGAATCAATGTACTACTATCATATGTGTAACATTTCTAGGAGTCAATGTATTTCATATCTGCATTATTTTGTTACATTTTCCCTTTCTATTTATTTCTGTCAAGATGCGTTAACATTTCGCTCATAATGAATTTCTTTGAAGACGGTCTCATACATACTATTTTGGTTCCAAGGCATCTCTCTGAATTGGTTTTAAGAATATGTATTAACAAACCTGGTTAATATCTTATTCTTATCAAAAGTACAC
The DNA here is from genome assembly GCA_036023115.1 of Brasenia schreberi. Taxonomy (NCBI): domain Eukaryota; kingdom Viridiplantae; phylum Streptophyta; class Magnoliopsida; order Nymphaeales; family Cabombaceae; genus Brasenia; species Brasenia schreberi. Next base: position 4,133,713 of record JAYKKT010000079.1, read on the forward strand.
AGTCAATATCTAACTGGTATGTAAGGAGGCAACTTATATCCTTGCATGTTTTCGATGCCACAGGAGAAATCATATGAACAGGTTCCTCAGTGGATTGAAAAATGAAGGTTCAGTAAACACAATGCATGTCCTACTGGTCTACCTCCAACGCGCACCTATAGAGCAGCAGCCCTTAGTTGCTGTTGTTCTCTTGCAGCTTGATCTTCTGGTACTTTTTCTCCATATGTTTGTTACTGAAATTCAGAAAAGCTGTTTCAGAATCTCTATGGTCTCTATATGGAATGGCAGTTATATTGCAGGGTGATGATACTCTTGGGCACAGCATATACAGAGAAGAAGCAATTGACACACTTATTACATTCTTGGATTTCACTTTGCATGGTGTGAAGGTCCAAGAGCAATGTGGAAAAGCTCTTTTGCTCTTGGGAGGTCACTTCTCTTACTCGGGAGAAACATCAACTGAGATGTGGTTGCTGGAGCAGGCGGGCATGGATGACATTGACATTTGTTGTAGTACATTTGAAGACAAACTTGCAGTTATGGATGCTACACAGCAGGTATCATTTTCCTACAGCTTCTTGTTTTTCTTTGAAAGGCAAGCTGTGGTTAGGCTGACCCCTACCAGATGCACACCCGGGTATTGAACACTGACCATTTGTCAGAGAGCAAACCCCTTAGCCAGTGACATGTGCTCCTTTGGGGCTTGCAGGCAGCTTTGTTATTATCAATGAGCACAAATGACATTGACAATACTAATCGTTTTGTTGATATAATTTGAAGCTACAAAAATGTAATGATATCTCTTTTATTCCTTCTTTGTTTTGGGGAACTTGGAAATGTAATCGTTTCATTACTTAACCATATAAGCATCAACGTCAAGCCAAAGTCTTTTAGTTTTTGAGCATTATATGGGATGATTGTTGTCCACTACTCTTGCAAGTTTCTGCCAAGTACTCTGCAGTGAATGGATATTCAATGGTTGCTTAAAGACGTATCTTTCAGATTGTATTTTGAGCCTACAGCTTGGTCATGTGTCCTCAATGAGCCCTACCTACCATGAGGGGACCAGCTCCTATTTTGGGAGCTCCCATGTTGACCTATTGGCTCTGTTCTATTGGTTCAAAGGTATTGAAAATTCATCATCACTCAATCATTAAAAGAGTTGAACATGGGCATGGCACGCACACACATACAAATGCCTACAAATAAAACATGCACATACACACACACACACACACACACACACACACACACACATATATATATATATATATATATATATAGAGAGAGAGAGAGAGAGAGAGAGAGAGAGAGGAAACCATTTGTGCGGGGTACTTTCTCCATGGTTCATTCAGGAAAATATTGTTTGTTAGATCCATTTCAGGTCTACATGGAGTAACTTGTCTATGATGCTCCCTGATCTTTTGGCTAGTATGATGAGGAACTTTGCAAACAATTCTGAACTGTGAATCTATTTGAGGACCCTAAAATTTAAAAGTTCTGATGAACACATGAGAGACACTGCTTGAGATTTTTCTTGTGAACCAGGTCCATCTCAAAGAGGAGTAGAAATGTGATTGAGAATTTCCATAATCCATCATCTAACTTCTCTCTCTTATTTTCATTGACAAAGTAAGTGGACCTGTACCTCTCGTCCTATATGTGACTGATGGTCATACTTCCCATACTTTTTCAAGTTTTCTAGCTAACACAGAGTCAAATCCGAAGTAAAAGGAAATATGTTGCAAGAGATGAATCCCTTGGAAAAGAATCAAATTCGGGAAGCAACAACTAATTATGGTGCAGAAAGGTTGTGGGGTGCAAGCAGTTTCAATTTCAAATCCAAAATCAAAAGCTCATGGATTTGCAGAGAGGTGCAAAAAGGATTGATTGCCAAAGGGTATAATCAATACCAGGAGACAACTGCTTTATAGCCAAGTTAATGTCAATTGCAGTGCCAATTAACAAAGGCATGGCTATTCATCCGTAGATGTACAAGGTGCTGGTCCTACCTAGAGATTTCAGTGAGGCATTTATGGCCTTAACAGTCACCAAGGGCATCTTTGAGAGATTTAGTAGTCTATTCACTTGACTGCAAAAACACAACTGACCAGAAATCCCTTTGTGAAGGAGGGTGGTCGACTCCCTATACTCATTGATTAGATTGGTGCTTGTTATAGCTGGAGGCTATGGAGAAGGCATATAGAACTTCTAATCATAGCTCCAAACAGCAGAATTATCTTGCAAGTTTATTGTTTCCATTGAGATTCAGATCCAACAAAGTAATTCTCATATAAAGGAAATTTGTTTGGGAACTTGTCCAGAGGAGGTCATTAAATTAGTTTTGGAGGGATACTGATATTCTGATTGAAACAAGTCCCTCGTTAGGCTTAAGGAGGAAGATTTGGCAGTTACAAGGAGATATTGAAGGTTGCGTGCAAGCTTACCTACCATACCATCACAAGGCAAGATATTATCATATCTATAAGGCATATATTCATGACAGACAAGGGACCCATATGATTGTTGTCCATCAAATCCAGAGTCTAGAGATATATTTTGTGACTTGTTTATTGTGATAAAGTAGTCATGTTTAGGTGGAATATGTTGAAGAATATGTTTTTAGTGTTAGTTTTAGTAATTTTGATGTTTTAGGTATTATTGTAAATGCCTGTAGTATTAAGGGCATTTTGGTCATTTTATGTTTAACAACCCAAGGGTTGGACTTCTTGTATTAGGGTTAAGAGATTAAGATTAAAAAAGAGAGAAAGAGGGGGGGGGGGCTCCATTGAAGGGCATGCCCCTCCTCCTATCTCTATATTTTTCTCTTCGTCGTTCTTCTTCCGTATGTACTATCCGATCTCCGTTGTGCTTCCATATTTTACAACATGGTATCAGAGCGGTAACTGTTCATTTTCTACTGTCATCGTTCCCAATCGTTACTTGCAGGTTAAGAAATAGAAAGAGACGGAAAAACAATGACAAAGAGCAATAGCGCCACTTCCTTCCATTGCTGTAGCAGCCAGAGTGAAGAAGGTTGTCTTCTTGAATCAGAGGCCTTAATCTCGGCCATTCAGGGGCTTCGAAAATATGTGTAGCACATGTGATTGAAGTCTGTAAGAGTCCTTTCTCTTTTGCTCTTTAGCATGCAAGGTGCACCACTTACTCACGAGCGAAGGCTCGCTGTCGAAGTAGTTGTACGACTGCGACTACCTTACATTACATGAAGGTTTTTGGGAGAGAGCGACGACCTCGACAACGGCTAGATGACACTAGATTTTGTCCTTGACACGCCAGTATCATTCCCGATACCACCGTCGTTTGTCTGCCCCGACACCGAGCTCGTGAGGAAAAAAGTGAACCAGCATATACGTTTCCCGGGCGTCTGGGCATTCTACAATTGCTCCCCTCCATCGAAAATGGTCGCCTCCATGATAGGCAACTCCACGAAGCAAGAGGCTCGCACGCCGTCGCTCTCGACGCCGATGGTGAAGAGGTCGAAATCATATTGAGTGGCATCGGGTGAAGAATCTTGTTCATTGGTTGATTCGGAATGGGTGACCAGAGGTGTGTAACAACGAAGGTGAGGGGTGACACGAGATGACAATGGCAGGAAAAGGCCGCCTTTTGAGATAGTGAAGGATTGGGCATAGCAAGTATGGGAAACAAAAGGAAAGAGAGACTTTACGCGGAGATTATGAAGCAAACATGGTGAAGTTGGTGTTCCCAGTGAGGAGCATGCCATCATCTCTCTCTCTCTAGTGCATATGATGATTCAATGATCTTTGTTCGGGTGTGGATTAAGAAAAGGATCCTGTAAAACCAGTCCATTCCGACGCGTGTGAAGTGTTCGACGGGATGCGTGATCGAGATGTAATCTCTTGGACAACGATACTTTCGAGATATATAAAATAAAGGATGATTTTAGAGGCTTGTGCTCTATTCGACTAGGCAGGAAGGAAGAACATGATCACTTGGACTACTATGCTCGCAGGGTATGTGGAGGCAAAGCGGATCTTGGAGACAGAGAATCTCTTTAATGAGATGTTGGACAGAAATACAGTTTCCTGGAACACGATGATTGCAAGGCTTCCACAGAATGGACAAATTGATCATGCTATCAAACTGTTTGATGAGATGCCTTTGAGGAACGTGGTCTCCTGGAACACTATGATAACTGCTTTGGCTCAGTGTGGGAGAGTCAAAGAGGCTTTGGATATTTTCAAGAGGATGCCTAGCAGGGATGTGATTTCTTGGACGACCATGATTGCAGGCTTGGCACATAATGGTAGGGCAGATGATGCTAGGCAGCTGTTTAATGAAATGCCTGAACAAAATGTTGTTTCGTGGAATTCGATGATTGCTAGTTATGCACATAATTCATAGTTGAATGATGTCAGGAGGTTTTTCGACCAAATGCCTGAGAGAGATGTGGCTTTATAGAATAACCACCGGTTATATCGAGGTTGGCGATATGAAAAGGGCACGTAGACTGATTAATGAGATGAGTGAGCAGAACATAGTCACTTGGACTGCAATGATAATGGTGTTAAAGATTGTTTGAGTCTTTTTATTGTAATGTCGTTTTGAGTCTTATTGTATGTTATGTCTATTCTGTAGTAATTAGGAATGATTAGGGGTAATTTAGGAATTCAAGTTAGAAGGATTATAAATACGTAGATTAGGGTTAAGTCAAGGTATTAAGGAGAGAAGCTGGACGGCTGCCAGAGAGGGACGTTTTTGGAGATTTGAGGCAGATTGGAGGAATGCCTCCAATCTGCCAGTATCCGTAAGTTTCTTCTTATTTGAATAAATGAATTTATCTTTATTATGGTATCAGAGCCTATGAGGCGAGGAAATCCATTTTTTTGTTGTTGAAATGAAGAAATATTGTGTTGGATCATTGATTTAAAATATTTGGGAAGAAATCATCTTATAATCCTTGTTAAAAAGGCAGGTAACAACCATCGCAAGTTACTGTTTGGGCAATCATTAATCATTTGTTTAAGAGGCAGACCTGCACGTGAGTTTTTGTTCAGTTTAGTTCGCAATTTTTTTTGGGATCGACTTCATCATATTATCGACAGAGGTCAGTTTTTTTCTAGTGGTTGTTCAGATGTATTTGCAGTAATCAGATTCAAGTTCTGTGCATATTGAATCCCAGCGAGATTTGGTTCTGTTGTATCGATTTACTACTCTACCATTGATAGATTCTTTATACTCAGGAAAGAGTGGTCAGCGGCAACACATACTGTTTGTTTATAAAGATCTACATCTATCAAGTATTGTCAAATCTGTCCATATTTTAGAAAAATAGTGGTTAGCGGCAACACATACTAGTGTTAAGGAAAGTCGGGCATGTCTGGGCATGTCATTTTGTGTCTTATGTTACTTTAGATATAACTAATACTTATTAGGGGTAGATTAGGAAATTAAGTTAGACAGGGTATTAATAGCTAATTAGGGTTTAGTTAGAGAATAAGAAAGAAAGTTTTAAGAGGGGAGGACGGCTGCTAAGGGAGAGCTGATCCAGGGAGTCGTTGCAGATTGGAGGGATGCCTCCAATCTGCTCTATTATGTAAGTGTCTTTTATGTTGATTAATAAAAGTTTTATTTACAAGATGGTATCAGAGCGTCAGGCGCCTCCCTTTGGAAAAAACACGATCTTCACATGGTGGTTGTTGATCCAAGTCTGAAGTATCGTGCCAATTGCGTGGTGCTCCCCTTCGTGCGTCTTATTCACGGGAGGACTGCCTTCATATTCCACCGTGTGTTCTTTGCACCTTTCAGCAATAGTTGCTGTGCAGATTCATGCAGCATCGTGGCAACCATCATTTAACTGCACCTTTGAAAATCAGGACAGGTTATTTTCTTTGTTCTTCTTTGACGTCTTCCAAGCTTCCTTGGAGTTCCTGTGTGATCTTCCACCTATTGAAGTTTTTTTTATTTAACCTTCATTCTTCATGGCTGACAAAAGTAAGGGCATTGCTCCTTCAAATTATCCCGCCGACCACTCTAGTTCGTTTAACAAAGCAGACAATCTTCAGATTACACAGACTAAATTAGATGGTCGTAATTATATAGAATGGGCGCGATCTGTGGAACTTGCCATTGTAGCTAGGAGGAGATGGGTACATTTGATGGGTCACTTTCCAATGCCTGAACCTCATGATAGTCTTTATTCCACCTAGAAAAGAGAAGATGCATTAATCTCATTGTGGTTACTCCAATCCATCATTCCCTCCATTGCTAAAACTTTTATGTTTTTATACTCTGCCCATGACATTTGGTGTGCAGTGGCCGAGGCTTATTCTAGGAAGAAGAATGTTGCCAAAGAATATGAGATTTTGGAGAGAATCCGAAAGTGTAAACAAGGCCATCGGTCCATCAGTGACTATTATACAGATCTCCGCGGTCTTTGGGATGAACTCTTCTACTATACGAATATTAAGTGTTCTGCTTGTTATACTGAACGACATGAGGTGATTGAGAAAAATAAAGTATTTGATTTATTGTGGGGTGTGAATCCGGAATTTGAATCAGTGAAGTTGAATATCTTAGGCATAGATGAACTTCCTTCTTTGGGCACTGTTTACTCCTTATTACTCAGAGAAGAAGATCGCCGCAATCTTGAGAAGGATCAGGTTACTGCTTCCGATCAGCATGCTCTTTAGGTCAGAGGTGACAGTTCTCATGGCCGTGGTAGAGGAGCCCTTCAGAGTCGTGGCCGTGGTCGTTTTAATTCCGAAAACAGGCATAAACTTCTCTGCTCCTATTGTGGCAAATCGCGTCATACCAGAGAACATTATTGGGAATTACATGGTACACCTGATTCTTATAGACAGCAAAATCCCTCCGTCCATTCAGCCGAATCTACCTCTCAGAGCACTAATGGCATTCAGGAGATTATAAAACGAATAGAAGGTCTTAACAACGATTCTCCGAGACAACATCTGCTTCCTCCACCCAAGCCACAGTGGCACAGGCTACGCATACAGTCACGGGTAATCCCTCCTCTTCTTCCACTTCTCATACCTGGATAATTGATACGGGGGCTACAGACCATATGGTTGGCGACTTATCATATTTTTCACTTTACCAGACTCTTAAGGATTAGGCATCGATTAAATTAGCAGATGGTTCTTTCACTTATATGGTCGGACAGGGCAGTATCTCTACCTGTATTTCAGATTTATCATCGGTTTATCATGTTCCGAGTTTTCCACTTAATCTTCTTTCTGTCACCTCTTTAACTCGTGCCTTGAATTGTTGTGTAACCTTCCATCCTACTGGTTGTGTATTTCAGGATCTGAGGACGGGGAACATCTTTGGACATGGTAAATTACAGAAAGGCTTATACATTCTTGAAGACTCTCCTCAGCCTTCTCCCTCTTACCATACTACACCACCATCCGTTCACACTGCAGATCTTCGTCTTTGGCATTATCGTCTTGGTCATCTTCTTGTGTCAAAAATTCCTTATGTTATTACTCAGTTTAGAGTCTAGTCAAATAAATTACAGTTTGAATGTGAAGTCTGTCAACTTGAGAAATACCAAAGGGCATGTTATCCTTTAAGTGATTCTCGCAGCTCTCAACCTTTTGAACTTATTCACTCTGATGTATGGGGACCTAGTCCGGTCACCTCTGTGTTTGGTCATAAGTATTTTGTTTCCTTCATTGATGATTGTACTCGTCTTACCATCGTTTACTTAATGAAAATAAAGTCTGAAGTTGCCTCTATTTTTCCCATTGTGCATCGATTTATTTGTACTCAGTTTCATGCTACTGTTAAAATTCTTCGATCCGATAATGGGGGCGAATACCTTGGGACTCAGTTAGTATCATATTTTCATGCACAGGGCATTGTTCATCAGACTACCTGTCCTTATACACCTCAACAGAACGGTCTTGCTGAACGGAAGAATCGTCATATTCTGTAAGTCGCCCGCACCCTTCTTCTTCAAAGTAATGTTCCCAAATTCTATTGGGGTGATGCTGTCCTCACTGCTGTTTATCTTATCAATCGCATGCCTAATAATACCACTCAGGGGGAGAGTCCTCTTCATCATGTTCAGAAAGATTCAAAACCATTTCATCTCATACCTCGTACCTTTGGGTGTACCTGTTTTGTCCATATTCATCTTCCTCATCGGGATAAACTTGATGCCAAGTCTGTTAAGTGTATTTTTCTTGGCTACTCCACCTCTCAGAAAGGCTACAAATGTTATGACCCTTTGCTTCGCAAGCTCTATGTTTCTATGGATGTCACCTTCTTTGAACTCACCCCTTACTATTCTCCCTCCATGGCCTCTTCTCTAGATTCTACCTGTGTTTTTCCGCTAGTTCCTAGCGAGGGGGAGTTTCCTGAGATAGTTGATAGCAACAGTGCGAACACTCAGCAATCAAAAGAGATTCTCACATACAAGAAAGGACAACGGAAGATTGTGTACTCTCAAGAAGAACCATGTTCTAAAGAGAATTCTCCTGAACCAGATCCTCAAGTACAAGTGGAAAGTGATCTTGACATTCCTATTGTTGTTCGCAAAGGTAAGCGTACATGTGTACGATATCCTATTTCTAATTATGTTTCATATGCCAATACTTCTCAGAGGTACCAAAACTTCATTATGAATGCTGAAAAACATAAGATTACTTCGAAGTTTGAATAAGCAATCAAGTGCCCTTTATGAAAAGCTGTAATTGAAGAAGAATTGAATGCACTCGTAAAAAACAATACATGGACCATCACACAGTTACCTTCTGACAGGAATACTGTAGGATGCAAGTGGGTGTTTACTATTAAATATAAGGCAGATGGAACAGTGGAGAGATATAAAGCCATATTGGTTGCTAAAGGATACAGTTATTCATATGGAATTGATTATACAGAAACATTTGCACTCGTGGCCAAACTTACATCAATCATAATACTTTTAAGTATGGAAACAAACTTGGGATGGAATCTATGGCAATTGGATGTTAAAAATGCTTTCTTACAAGGAGATTTAAATGAAGAAGTGTACATAGAACTACCTCCTGGAATGCCCATAACTCTTTTATCTTCTAATAGAGTATGTAAACTCAATAAAGCCATATATGGGTTGAAACAGTCTCCAAGAGCTTGGTTTGATAAATTCAGTAAAGCAGTGTGCAGTTTGTGATACAGCAGAAGTCTCAATGATCATACAATATTCTTCAAGAGGGACAAAAATATCTATTCTTGCGGTTTATGTTGATGACATTATTGTTACAGGAGATGACATTGAAGAAATTTCAGAGTTGAAAAAGAATCTTCATAAATTATTTGATATTAAGGATTTGGGTAGGCTTCACTATTTCTTGGGCATAGAAGTTCTCTACTCTGACAAAGGTATCTTCTTAACTCAACGGAAATACCTAATAGATCTTCTTGAAGAAACTCAAATGCTTGAATGCAAACTTAGTGACACTCATATGGAGGTAAACCAAAAATTCTTTAACGGTAACAGTGAAGAGTTCAAGGACATCCACAAATATCAGAAACTAGTGGGAAAGCTTATATATTTGACCATTACTCGACCAGACATTACTTATGCAGTTGGGATTGTGAGCAGATATATGCACTCACCAACAAAAAATCAGATGGATGCAAGTGTATAGAATTCTTAGATATCTCAAATCAACTTCTGGAATGGGTTTACTTTATTCAAAATCATCAAATTTGGACATTGCACTTTATTCGGATGCTGACTGGGCTGGTTCTATTGATGACAGGAAGTCAACTATAGGCTATGTTACTTTACTTGGTGGTAATATTATATCGTGGAAGAGTAAAAAGCAAATTGTGGTTGCAAGATCTATAGCAGAAGCTGAATATAGAGCTATAGCACAAGCTTTGTGTGAAGGAAAATGGATATCATCATTGATTAGTGAATTGGGTTATTCTTTTAACCATCTTATACCTCTATATTGTGATAGCAGTGTAGGTATTCAGATGGCATCAAATCCAGTATATCATGAAAGAACCAAGCATATAGAAATTGACTGCCACTTCATCAGGGAGAAAATATCTAATAAAGAATTCCAGTTGGAGTATGTTTATTCTATCAAACAGAGGACTGATTTCTTAACTAAAGCTACTACCAGCAAACTGTTAAAAGAGACCTTATCCAAGTTAGGTGTCATCAACATTTTCTACCCAACTTGAGGGGGAGTGTTAAGGAAAGTCGGGCATGTCTGGGCATGTCATTTTGTGTCTTATGTTACTTTAGATATAGCTAATACATATTAGGGGTAGATTAGGAAATTAAGTTAGATAGGGTATTAATAGCTAATTAGGGTTTAGTTAGAGAATAAGAAAGAAAGTTTTAAGAGGGGAGGACGGCTGCTAAGGGAGAGCTGATCTAGGGAGTCGTTGCAGATTTGAGGGATGCCTCTAATCTGCCCTATTATGTAAGTGTCTTTTATGTTGATTAATAAAAGTCTTATTTACAAGAACTAGTTCATTTGGACAAAGTTTTTTTCATTTGGTCAGTGCATCTAGCAAGACATTTCAATTTTTTGGACGGTTTGAATCTGTTCGTATTTCATTCACAGGCAATTTTTGGACAATCTACACAGTATTGTTGAAATCAGACACCTTTCAATTAATTTTTTGTTAAGACCTTTATTCAAACTTACGTATATGGGATGTAAAGGAAAGGGGGTTGACAACCCAATTATGATGTTTTAACACGTTACCAATGAAAAATTAGAATATTTTCAGATTACCACAACTAAGCTAGATGGCAGAAACTACTTGGAGTGGTCTAGATATGTGGAACTAGCTGTTATAGTTAGGGGGAGATGGGCTCATTTAATGGGTCAAACACCAAGCTCAAATATACATGATGCACAATATCCAGTTTGGAGAAGAGAAGATGCATTAATATCATCTTGGTTACTTCAGTCGATGATTCTATCTATTGCAAAGACATTTATGTTTCTTGAATCAACTCATGAAATTTGGTATGCAGTTTTAGAAGCTTACTAAAGAAAAAAGAATGTAGCAAAGGAGTATGAAATTTTGGAAAAGATCAGAAAATGTAAACAGGGAACTCGTTCTATAAGTGAATACTATGCAGATCTTCGAGGACTTTGGGATGAACTTTTTTATTATACTAATATTAAATGTTCTTCCTGTTACATCGAACGAAATGCTGAAATAGAGAAGAAAAATGTATTTGACCTATTATGGGGTGTAAATCCAGAATTTAAGTCAACAAAACTAAATATATTGGGCAGAGATGAACTTTTTTCACTGGGGATAATATACTCACACTGAGAAGAAGATCGTAGAAATCTTGAGAAGGACAACATTCCTATTATAGACCAACATATACTTTAAATAAGGGGAGAAAATTCACATTTTCGTAGAAGAGGTGGACAACAAGGTCATGGTCGATTTCATTCTGAAGAGAAAGAAAAATTGATATGTTCTCATTGTGGCAAATCAAGGCATTCTAGAGAATACTGTTGGGAATTACATAGCAGACCTGATTATTATAGAAATCGAAACTACTCCACTCATGCTGTAGAAAATTCAACTCCCAATACATATGGCATTCAAGTGATTATTAAAAGGATAAAGGACCTGGAAACTAAATTATCAGAACAATCTCAACCATCCTCTTCTTATGTTACAATAGCTCAGGCAACTCATATCGTGAAGGGTAACCACTTTTCTCACTTAATTCCAAAACTTGGATAATTGATTCTGGTGCTACTGATCACATGGTGGGTGAGTTATCATATTTTTCAGAATACAAACCTCTTATTAAACAGGAGTCTATTAAGTTGGCAGATGGTTCTTACACTTATATGATTGGATAGGAAAGTGTACCCACATGTTTTTCAGACTTAAAATCAGTCTATCATGTTCTCAGTTTTCCTATAAATCTACTTTCAGTCAGTTCATTAACTCGAACTATGAACTGTAGTGTAACCTTTGATTCTACTGGATGTGTATTTCAAGATCTGAAGACGGGAAAAATCTTTGGTCATGATAGATTACAAAGGGGTTTATACATCCTAGAAGACAACTTGCAGCATACAACATCTTATAATACTTAAGCTCCATCAGATCAGGATGTAGAAATTCGTCTTTGGCATTGTCGTCTTGGTCATTTACCTGTGTCAAAACTTCAATATATTCTACCTCATCTTAGAGTCGAGTCAAATAAATCACATTTTGAATGTGACGTATGTCAGCTTGAGAAACACCAAAGAGCCTCTTATCCTTTAAGTGACTCTAGGAGATCTCAACCTTTTGAGCTCATTCATTTTGATATATGGGGTTCCAGTCCTGTTACTTCATTGTTTGGTCAGAAATACTTTGTTTCCTTTATTGATGATTATACGCATCTTACTATCATTTATTTAATGAAATCAAAATCTGAAGTGTCCACTATATTTTCAATTGTGCATAAATTTATTCTTACTCAATTCAATACTTTTGTGAAAATTCTACGTTCTGATAATGGGGGAGAATACATTAGCAGACAGTTACAAGATTATTTAAGCACTCATGGAATTATTAATCAAATTCTTGTTAATATACTCCTCAGCAAAATGGTGTTGCTGAAAGGAAAAATCATCATATTCTGGAGGTAGCCAAAACTTTATTACTTCAAAACAGTGTTCCTAAATTCTATTGGGGAGAAGTTGTCCTTACTTTAGTTCACTTGATTAATAGGATGCCTAGCAATGTTCCCAAGGGTGAAAGTCCAATGAAATATCTTGATAAGGATGCAAAACCTTTTCATATAGTTCCTCGAATCTTTGGTTATTCATGTTTTGTTCATATTCATTTACCTCATTGTGATAAACTTGATCCTAGATCTGTAAAGTGTATCTTTCTTGGATATTCAAATTTTCAAAAAGGCTATAAATGCTATGATCCCCTTCTTAAGAAACTATATGTATCCATGGATATCACCTTCACTGAGTCAACTCCATATTATTCTTCTCAGGGAGAGCCAAATACACCTCAGCATAATTCTCCATATGTTCTTCCTCTAATTCCTAGTGAAACAGAGAATGATGCATATGATTATGAAGAAGAGGCAAATGAACCAAAGGAGATTTTAACATACCAAAGAGGATCAAGGAATATTATTTATTCTCAAGAAGAACCAACTCCTGATCCAAATACCAAAGATATTTCCCATGACTCAGATCCTCAATTTCAAGTGGGAGAAGACTTAGAGATTCTTATTGCCATTCGTAAAGGTAAATGTACTTGTGCACGGTATCCTATTTTTGATTGTATCTCATATCCTAATACTTCTAAGGAGTATCATGGATGCAAGTGGGTCTACAAAATGAAGTACAAAGCGGATGGTTCTATAGAAAGGTATAAAGCGACCTTGTAGCCAAGAGGGTTATACTCAAGAACCTATGGTAGATTACTTTGAAACTTTTCTCTCCAGTAGTCAAAATTAAATATTTGTGTTAGACTTGTCCTTGTTCTAACCTTTGCAAATTTAGATTAGCATCGTTGCACCTAATTAGATGTCCAAAAATGCTTTTTCGCATGGGAGAACTAGAAGAAGAAGTGTATATGGAGCATCTCCTTGAGGCTTGTCACGTTATCATCGGGAGTCTATAAAATTGTATGCAAGTTACAACGGGATCTATGGGACTAAAGCAATCACCATGTGCCTGGTTTTGGAATTTAAGCTGGTACATGGAAAAAATATGGTTATACAATAATCCAAATTGTGATCATTCCCTTTTTCTTAAAAATTGACGGAAGGTTATCACAATTTTTAATAATCTATGTTGATGATATCGTCTTAGCCCAGAGATGATATCCCGATGAGAATATAATCTGTCCAAAACCTACTTGGATCGACGAGTTTCGGACATCAAAGATCTTGGTTCTCTCAATTTTTTCTTGGCGTAGAGCGGTGAGATCACATAAAGGCATTGTCCTCACACGGAGGAAGTATGCACTCGAACTATTGGATGATGCTGAGCTATTAGCATGAATTGTAAACCTACTTCCACTCCTATGCTTCCACTAATCTCGAACTCTCGACGGATCAAGCGGCGCTTCTCATTACGATCCATCTCTTGCTCCATCGAAGACTTGTTAGCGGAAGTTGATATATCTCACACTAATACTTGGACACTGATAATTGCCTTTGCAATCAATAGAACTTAATAATATGTTTCTCTCCAACTCGAGGCTCATCAAGAGGTACGCGAATTCGCGTTCTCAATATATCAAGGTTCTCACAGGCAAAGACATATTTTTCCTAGCCTCGTTTGATTTAAAACTACTTTTGCATTTAGTGATTACGATTGGGCTTCTATCTAGATTCTTGAAAATCGAGTCACTAGCTTCTCGATTTTTCTTGGATCTTCTCTAATTTCACTGGGAGTCCAAGAAATAAGCTACTACATGTCTCGTTCTCATCTCAGTGAGAATGTGAATATCGGGCATTAGCATCTACTTATATGTGAAATTCGGGTAAGATCCTCTACCTCTTAGCGAAGTTGTATCATCCATTGAATCACTCAGTTATCTATATTGTGACAACAGTACATATACATAGCATCAAATCGATCTTTCATGAGAAAACAAAGCATATAGAAATTGACTGTCGCTTCATCAGAAAAAAGATATCTAATCAAGAATTCAAATTGGAGTATGTCCAATCAACAAAATAGAGAGCTGATTTTTTTACTAAAGCAACAACCAGCAGACAACTCAATGACTCTTTATTCAAGTTGGGTGTTCTAAATATCTTTCACCCAACTTGAGGAGGAGTGTAAAAGATTGTTTGAGTCTTCTTATTGTAATATCATTTTGAGTCTTATTGTATGTTATGTCTATTCTGTAGTAATTAGGAATGATTAGGGGTAATTTAGGAATTCAAGTTAGAAGCATTATAAATAGGTAGATTAGGGTTAAGTCAAGGTATTAAGGAGAGAAGCTGGACGACTGCTAGAGAGGGCCATTTTTGGAGATTTAAGGCAAATTGGAGGAATGCCTCCAATCTACCAGTATGGTATATTCGGAATGTGGAGATAGTGGAGAAGCAATCAAGATGTTCACCAAGATGCATATGGATGATTTCAGTCATGAGGACTACTGAAATGTGTTTTGTAGCCATGAGGTTGCTGGAATTTACAACTAAAGAAGCTGTTGAAAATGTTGCAGCCAAAAAGCTGCTGAAGAACAACCATAAAAGTTGATAAAGAATATTGCAGCCAAGAAGGTTGCTAAAAAGGGGACAACTAAGAGGGCTGAAAAATCAGAAGAAAAAAAATAAATAAAGAATTAGTTTTCTAGGCAAGTTTGGAGGTTGAAGTATCTCACTCTCAACTTTAGGGGGGTGTTGAAGAATATGCTTTTAGTGTAAGTTTTAGTAATTTTGATGTTTAGAAATTAAGATTAAGAAAGAGATAAAGAGGGGGGGGGGCTCCATTGGAGGGCCTGTCCCCTCTTCCTATCTCCATATTTTTCTGTTCATTGTTTTTCTTACGTGTGATATTTGATCTCCGCTGCGCTATCATGTTTTACAACAGAATATACTTGCTCGAGAGATAATAGAAATTAAATTGATTGTTCTATTTATGTTCCATACACTTTTGAACTAGTTGATATCTTGAACAAAGTAGTTACAAGACTAGACTTCATGGTAGCTATGATTAGTTAGGAATTATCAATCTATCTTTCCCAAACTTGAAAGGAAGTGCTAAAAGAACAGTGTACAGCCAATAGTGGAACCTTTGACCTGTTTGTGATTTTGTTGTAATAATCTTTCCCTGTTTCGGTTATGTTATTTATGTTATAAATATGTAAACCCTCTTGTATATCTCTGACATCAAGAGTGCCATGTAACAAAAAGTGCATGACTCATGCATACATAATTTGTTTCATTTGTCTCTCTTTTCTCCCTATTCCCTTCTCTTCCATCCTTCTTTCATTGCCATTCATTTTTATGATAAGCAGATGCATACCAGTGGCAGGTTGAAGGTGCCATGATGGCATGTGTTTCTCGTCATATATCCTTCATTTGTAGCTTGAAAAGTAGAAGCTTGGATAAATCAGAGAATAGCTTCAAATTTATCTCAAGGGAGACTACATCTAGATTATTACACAAGGTTCAGACCCTATTGGTCTTAACACTTTCTAGAATGTGACAGAGTAGTTTCAGTAAATTGGTCATGTACATAGATATGCTGGGAACTTCAAGTTCTTACAGGATCTGAGAGGATTTGTAAAATTCCTTCCTAGGCATTTTGTATAGATGTCAAAGGAGGTCCATTTAGCATAAGAGAATAACTGATCAATTATATGAGCATAATTGTGATGGTAGTTGAAAGTGTATAAATAATTGGAAGCTTTCTTTAAGCCTAATTGTTCTGTTTTGGTAGTTGCATTCATGGCAGAATATACTAGTATTCCTTGTGGTGAGCTTTTCTTGTTCCTTTACAAGGATGCTTTTGAGAACAAACACATTCATATGTTACACCTTTTGCCTGGGCAAAGGGCAAAATTCTATCTTAGTTAAGAGCTCTACTTCCAGATGGGGGAAGTTCTACGGTGTACAAATCCCCCGTGCACAGCCTTTTACGTTCCTCAGCAAGGTTTTTATAACCAACTCTATGTGAGCTGGACCATAATAATTTTAGGACCATTGTTGTTAAAAGCAATTCAGTTTCTCATGTTCAGGTTTGGATGTCAGCTTTATATGTTTCAAATATGTTGCCTGAGGGCTCAGCCAGATGATTTTTCAGTAAGATATTCCTTGTTTTGGGACATTGAGGTACGTTCCATTACTATGCACTAAGAATGTTCACCATATGCATCAAATTTATTGTGTGACTAATATGGAGGAAGCAGTGTAGATGCTACGATAGTATCCTGATAAGTTGTCCATATTGTTGGAAATCAAGTTGAAGTCCTATCTTTATTCTTAGTTGTTTTAAGTTTAAGTTTAAGGTCTTTATCTTGTATTGTAGATAGGTTCGGTCGTATGTAATTCGGATCCCAATGGATCAGATTCCAATCCATTGGGGATTGGGTTATTTTAGTCACTAATTAAGGGTATTTAGGACTTTTAAGTTAGGTTAGTAATATAAAGTATGGCTTTGTAATTATGTTAGACAAAGGAAGAAATCGTGTGAGGCAGGAGACCGTAGCCAAGGGTGCCGACATGCTCCTTCTTCCATCTCTTGGTGTATTTTCTGATTTTATCAAATATGATGATGATTTATTTTGCATAACTTTATCATGGTACCAGAGCCTATCGTGGCTATATGGAAAAAAAAGGGGGGGGGGGGGCGACATCTGCAGGTTGTAGCAGCAGACTGTGTAAGTGCTTTCTCCCTTGGAATCAAACCTTGTACAGTCATTTTACAATCATTCTATGCCACTAGCACCACTAGATGTGTCTATTTTTGAAATATTTTTAAGGGAACGAAGGCCCACGGATAACTTCTGCAATCTTAGTTGTTGGACAAAGGCGTAGCTGGAACGATTTCATATGACAGATTTAAATACTTTCTCAAACACTTGATTCCATCGTTGGTGAGACAAGTGTAATAGTACATCCACGAGAACGTCTTCCTAACATACTCCTTGGATTTGAAGCCCTGCATTAATTTATGCGTTGATTTTTTAGTAGACCACAAGCAGTTTTTTTGTGAGAAGACTATGGTGACAGCATAGCCCTATACATTGAAATCAGCTTATATACAAGGACACATTCAGCCCGTGTGTGTGTCTAGACCTATGCACTTATTATTTGTTTTTTATCTCAAGCACCAAATAATAAAGGCCAACAATACCGACAGCTAGTGTTTATATTTGTCTTTGAGACACTGATTGAGAAATCTATATCAAGAAATTCATGTTTCCCATAATGATGGAAAGGACAAAGATTGTTGATGGAAGTGACCATTGTTCTTCAGACAAAGGAGAATTGTTTCAAATCACAAATCTGAAGTTAGATGGCAAGAATTATCTTCAGTGGGCCCGAGGGCGATGAGATTACTTAACAGGTGATATACTTCAACCTCCAGTTACAGATCCTTTTTATTCTCGATGGCGTAGAGAAAATGCACTAGTGAGTGCATGGCTGATTCAATCCATGACACCTTCTATTGGTAGTACATTCATGTTTTTAGAAACTGCTAGGGATATCTGGTTGGCAGTATAGGAGGCCTACGCTCAACGAAAGAATATCGCTAAGAAATATGATCTCATAAAAAAGATTAGAAAATGCAGGCAAGGAGGAAGATCAGTCAGTGAGTATTATACAAAACTCAGAGGTTTATGGGAAGAATTACAACTCTATTCTAAGACAAAATATCAGAGTTGCACATAAGAGCGCAATGAGGAGTTTGAAGAACGCAAAGTATTTGATCTCCTATGGGGTATCTCTTAAAAGTATGAGGCAGTAAAGAATAACATTCTCAGCGGAGAGGAGCTTTCATCCTTGAGTATCGTATACTCCCTCCTTCTTCGAGAAGAAGACAGAAAACATTTAGAGAAGGAAACCAAAATTAATTCAGAGGCCTCTGCATTTGTAGGAATAAATACTTCTACTTCTCCCTTCTCTCGAGGAAGGAGAGGTTATGGACGTGGCAGGGGTAGATCTGGACTTACTTCTGAAGAAAAGGATAAATTAACTTTTTCTCATTATGAAAAACCATGATATACTAAGGAAACATGTTGGGAATTAGTTGGAAAGACCTACTCATTTTTAGAACAGATCCAACAAAGCCTATTTCAGCAGTGATCAGAATGAAAAACAAAAGACTGACGACAGTGCAACCTCATTGGCAGATATGAAGAAAGAGATTGAGTTGCTCTAAGCCCGTTTGACTGATTCACACTATCCATCTACATCCTCCCACATTGATTCACAAGCAGCTATGGCATATCCATTCTCATTATTGACTCACGGTAATATAAGTATTTCTCATTCAAGGATATGGGTTATTTATTCTGGGGCCACAGATCACATGGTTAGTCGAAGAGATTTTTTTGATAACTATAAGCTGACTCAGGCAAAAATTAACATTAGACTGGCATATGACTCTCATACTCCAATAGTTGGAAAAGGGAGTATTACTATATCTTTTGGCATATTAAAAAATATTTTACATGTTCCAAATATATCAGTTAATTTATTGTCTATCTTTGCTATGACTCAGGATTTGAAATATCGTATAATATTTGATTCTACTGGATGTTTTTTTGAGGAACTTAGGACGGGGAAGATCTTTGGTCAGGGTAGTATGAGGAGATGCCTCTACTTTTGTGAGGATAATAAGGGAGCAACCTTGCAATCAACTGTCATTACAGAAAAACAGAAGGAGGACATACCTCACTGGCACCAGAAACTAGGACATTTATCGTTATCCAAACTGAGGATGTTACTACCTAAATTTAATCATTGTAATAATTTGAATTTGAACTGTGAAACCTGTCAGAAGGCAAAACACCATCATATTTCTTTTCCTTTAAGTGAAGAAAAATCCTCCATTCTCTTTGAGATTGTTCATTTAGATATTTGGGGTCCTTGCTCTACTACTTCCATGCATGGATATAAGTACTTTATCTCATTCATTGATGATTGTACTAGATTCACTATAATATATCTCAAGAAAACTAAAGATGAAGTAAAGAATATTCTTCCAATAAAATGTCAGTTTGTGCATACTTAGTTTCAGCGTACTATAAGAGTTTTTCGTAGTGATAATGGGGGTGAGTTTATGTCTCAATCACTTCACTCATATTTTCTAGATTATGGAATTTTGCACCTGATCTCATGTGCCTATTCTTTTTAATAAAATGGTGTCGCTGAAACGAAAAATCGGCATATTCTAGAAGTCGCAAGAACTCTTTTAATTGTATGTAATGCACCAAAATGTTATTGGGGTGAAGCAGTTTTGACTGCAGTTTTTCTTATAAATTGTATGCCAAGCAGGGTTCTCAGTGGGAATACTCCATTTCATTCATTATGTCCTTCCCAGAAATAATTTCATATTCTTCCAAGAGTGTTTGGATGTACATGCTTTATTCATATTCATCATGGCTTAAGGGATAAACTAGATACAAGATCGATCAAATGCATCTTTCTGGGATACTCCTCTACTCAGAAGGGATACAAGTATTATGATCCCCTCAGAAGAAAATTATATGTTACAATGGATGTTACCTTTCATGAAGATACACCATTTTATAATATGCAACAAGTTGTCCCATTAGATATATAGTCTCCACATGTGATACCACTTCTACCAATTGAAATTCAAACAGTACATGAAGAGAAAGGGGAGGAGATGATATTATCTCAAGTGAAGAAATGGCAGGTATATACCAGAGGTGAAAGAAAGGCCTTTCTCCCACATCTGTCAAACACCCTGGATCATAATCCTCACCCGGAATCAGATCTAACTCCTACTCAGGTAACCTCTCAGCATTCAGATAGTGAATTGGGTGATTTACCTATTGCAATTAGAAAGGAGAAACGTAAAATTGCAAAATACTCATTGGAAAAGATGGTATCATATTCTAATTATCCTAAAGAATATCAGTTGTTTGTGATGAATGCAGATACTATTCATATTTCAAGAACATTTGAAGAAGCAAAACAACATCCAGAATGGAAAACGGTAATGGAAGAGGAAATTACAATCCTGGTACGAAACAAGACTTAGAAACTGATTGATCTACCTTTAGAAAGAAAGACAGTGGGATGCAAGTGGATATTTTCGGTAAAGTATAAGGTTGATGGAAATATAGAATGATATAAAGACATTTGCTCAAGTGGCAAAGATGAACACCATTAGAATCATTCTAAGCTTGATAGTCAATAAAGGATGAGAATTATGACAACTGGATGTTAAGAATGCTTTTCTTCAAGGAGATCTTATGAAAGACATTTATATGGACCTACCACCTGGGTATGTTCATGAACAAAAGCAGGGTATGGTATGTAAGTTAAAGAAATCAATTTATGGTTTAAAACAATATCTCACTCGAGGCTTGGTTCGGTAAGTTTAGAGTACCGTTGTGCGAGGAATTTGATATGACTCGAGAGAGCCGAAGCAAACCATTGACTTTCTATCGACGTTCTTCAATGTGAGCGGTCTTGTTATACGGTACTCTATGTAGGATGATATAGTTATTACGAGGTAATGATTAGCACTTAGGGAATATCTCGGTCTGAAGAAACATTTGTTCGATCACTTTCAAACCAAAGACTTCGGAAAGTTGAAATGTCACTTCCTTGGTCTTGAGTGTAGCTTAGTAAAGAATGGTATTGTGATTTCACAAAGGAAATATGCTTTAGATGTATTGGAGGAAAGCTGGCATGATAAGCCTGTAAACCTATTGATACTCCGATGGATCAGAACAACAAATTATTGCAGGATCAAGGGAAGCCTTATTCGGATCAAGGCGGTACGAGGAAAGTTGGTTGGAAAGCTAAACTATCTCACGATAGCAGGAACCCGTATGTCTCGCCTTGCATCATCAGTGTGGTAGAGTCCAATTCACGCGATCACCATGTGTTGATCATTGGAATGCGAGTGGATTCGAGATTTTACGATACATTAAGAATGCTCCGGGTCCGAGGGTTGTTTATATGAAGATAAAGGAAACACTGCTAAATGTTGTAGAATTATTCGGATGCGGTGGAAATTTGTTGCACATGTTGATAGGAGGTCTACTTCGGGATATTGTGTCTTCATTAGTGGTAATCTTGTATCACTTGGAAAAGTAAAAAAGCAATAATGTGGTTGCTCGGTCAAGTGCTAAAAGCTAAATATTGAGGCTATGACAATGGTTACTTATGAGCTTATATGGGTAAAATAGTTACTTCGTGAGTTGAAGTTTGGAAGTGTTGATCGAGATGAAACTATCTTTGTGATAATCAAGTTGCTCTACATTGCGTCAAACCACGAGTCTTTCATGAAAGAACCAAACATATTGAAATAAATAATTACTTTATCAGAGAATTTTTTTTTCAAGCTATCTTCAACTTGGTCCATGTACGCTCAGAAGATCAATTGGCAGATATCTTCACTAAACTAGTTTCAGTCAATGGCCTTTAGAAAGCACTTGCTCAGTGGAGAATTACAATTCTTCAAGATTCAACTTTAGGGGGCGTGTTGGAAATCAAGTTGAAGTCCTATCTTTATTCTTAGTTGTTTTAAGTTTAAGTTTAAGTTTAAGGTCTTTATCATGTATTGTAGATAGGTTCAGTCGTATGTAATTCGGATCCCAATTCTGATCCATTGGGGATTGGGTTATGTTAGTCACTAATTAAGGGTATTTAGGACTTTTAAGTTAGGTTAGTAATATAAAGTCTGGCTTTGTAATTAGGTCAGACAAAGGAAGAAATCGTGTGAGGCAGGAGACGGCAGCCAAGGGCGCCGACCTGCTCCTTCTTCCATCTCTTGGTGTATTTTCTGATTTTATCAAATATGATGATGATTTATTTTGGATAACTTCATCACATATTTCTTGTGAACCTTTGTCTGATTATGACTTCCTTGTATTGTATTCAAGTTCCTATGTTTATGATTGGATTCCTTAGATCATTTTGATCTTATTGTCATGGCTGAATGTACTCTCCCTTGCTTCCTTTTGTTTGGTGTATTGATAATCTCATCATCAGGATGAAGAGGAAAAATTGATTGATGAATGGCATATCAATGTGGCGAATGTGCTGCTTACAAATGGAAAGAAGAGGTTCCTGGAGGCACTTTCGTTGCCTATATGTCACACGACTCGTTCGCTTGCTCGTGCATGCCTGGTTACTGTTGCATGGATCAGTCACAGTCTTGCTAAACATCAGCAGGTTGAGCTACAGTACATGACATGTTCTGTCTTGGCAAGAAGTCTGATTGAAAGCTTAAGATTTGATAGAGCAGTTGAAGAAAGGGTTCTAGCTTCATTTTCACTTCTGAATTTCTCTAAAAATCCAGGTACCGAACACTTCAGTCCTTTTCTCATTATTTTTTTGGTGGCAACCTGAGGTTAGCTGACTGCTACCATATATGCACATCTGAGGGTATTGAACTTGGGACCTTCAACTAGAAGGCTTTTCAGGTTGACACCCTTCCCAGGAGAGTTGTAACTCCTTGTGTGAGAACTTCAATCTTATCCGCATAAGTTATCATGATTTCAATATTCCGCAATTGAACATTGTTGCTGAAAAAAGGTGATACAATAAAGCATGATATTTACCTTTTTGGAGTTATATGCTAATATGACTCTTGATCGTGCATAATAGGGATCAAGAATCCAAGTGGCGGACCCCACTTGATCTTGAGAAGGGCATGGTTCTGGTTTTAGTTTTGGTTTTGGCATAGGTTCTGTAATGCTCATCAGTTCGTGGACAAAAAGAGATGTACAATGCTTGTATTGCTGAAAATACCTCTCTCCACCTCTCGTGACTTCTTCAAGTACTTATCCAAACACTTGTAGGAAGCTGAAGTGTCAATGTCGAACATGCTGCGAGAGATGCACTTATCAATGATACCTGTGAATACAGAACATGACATTTCTGGATGAGATGTCTCGAGAATCTAAGCATGTATGTTGATCTTCCAGTACCTAATCTAGTTTAGACATGATCTTTCCACACAATGGGGTTCACACTCAGTGTTGTGACATGCTTTTCCATGTGCATCTACGTTGTTGCTCGATGTTAATGCCATGTTACAAGGGCACTTCCCTTACCACACCTGTGTCAGATTTACTGACATCCGATACTAGTACTTCACCTGAGTGTCCGACCTGGCACTAGCAAAAAGTACTCAAGAGTTCGTAGTATAGATTGTATAGTTTTATAGCTTATAATATGTTTGTTACTTTGTTTGTTCTTTGACCTAATTGAAATTAAAAAAATGTTCAGTTGTATATATACATATATAGATGGATAGATATAGATAAAGCACCATGTTCCGCACCGATGATCTTTAAAATGTTTGTGCCACAACAATTGCACCCGCACCCCTCTGAGATAGCTTTAGTGTTGATTAAGTTTTAAACTTGTTGATCTGATTTGGATTAGAATCTCTTTGTAGATCATAACTTGTTTCTCAAAATCATTCCACAGCATTGTATCCTGATGTTGGAATTCCTTCTCCACAGATTGTCTCCGTATGCTTTCCTTCTATCAGGCTGAGATAATAGGTTCTTTAAGGAGTTTGACACAGGTCACTTGGACAGCTAGAGAGCTTATGATTGCTACAAACGAGTCAATATACACAACCAAAAAGAGCATTTCTAAGCAGCATCTTATTGCTTGAGAGGCTGCATTTCAGCTTTTTCATCACTTCATGAGCTTAGGGGGCAGTTTGTACATTACAGAAAGTTTGGATTCTTAATATTTTGATTATAGATCTCTCCCTCTCAAAACTCACCTCTCTTGCCCAAACCTTTCGCTTAGTTAATTTGGAGGTGCAGCATCTTAGTGCTTCGTTTTTCTGGTGCCAATTCTCTTTCATTTCATTACATTTTTGCTGCTACCTCTAAGGAGGTTGCACCCTTTGTGTAGATGATAATGTTCACCTCTTTTGTTGAACTTCTCTGGGAAGATGTAAATTATGAATGACATAGCTAAATGTGTATTTAAATGTTTATTATTCAATTTGGAGTGTGATAGAGTTATAACAGTGCAGGGATCTCTGCAGAAGCATACAGTTTGTACATCGCCAAGGAATCTATTAAACAAATTCAAGAAGAGCAGCTCCTTGTTATGATCTTGCAAGAATATAGATGATGAGCTTACAAGTTATTTTCAGGAAGGCAACGCAATGCAACAAAGCCTCTTCCCACCTACTACTATTTCGCTTGTCACGAGAAAAAGTCATTCACTACTTTCTATTCTTTCTAGGGCAGCCCTTAGTATTGATTTCGGGTAGAGGAAGGGTTCCCTGTACGTAGCCGATTACAAGCGTGAATGAAGGAAGAGGGTTATATATTAGGTAGCTCGCATAAAATTTTGTCAAATCTTTGAGTCAGGTTCCCAATCTTTCCAGCATTAACTCACCAGGTTCCATCAGAACCGTGAAGTTTTTTTTTCTTCGAACGGGAAGGACCTAAAAGTCGAACCCATGACCTCCAAACTTGTGAGTCGGCTCCGTAGCCACGCGAGTGATTCTCTTTGTGCAAGGACAGTGGTAGAAATGTAGGATGGATGGCTTCGTAGAAAGTTCTCATGTTCACACTCTAGTTAGTTTTGGAAAAAGGCTTGGGTAAGGTTAAGATGTGTATCAAGCCCCGAAGATAACCTGAGCACTTTTCATCAGATTTACTGGAATGATCTGAATGGTTCCAAAAGTTTCTCAAACAATTGCTAACTAGCATAAACCATCTGAATGGTTCCAAAAGTCGTTGTATAGTTAACAATAGGCTCTATAACCTTTCAAGTACTCTCATTCATGGAAATGCTGAGGGGTGGACAAAAGGGGGCCCTCTAGGGAATATGTTTCCTAGGAATTTTAGGAAACAAATGATGAGAAGATTCTAGAACCAAATGAAGATACGAAAAAAATATTTATATAAGTTTTTTAACAAAAATATACATGTTAGTATTAGTTTATGAGAGTTAATCAAATAAAAAATACATAAATCATAATTTTTATCAATGCATTTAGAAGAATGAAGTCAAAGATGCTCTTAAATATATCAAGGTTGGTAAATCTATAGGATCAAACAATATTTTGTTTTTATAGAAATACAAAAAATCTTTTAAAAAAGTAGGAATCACTTAACTCACAATACTATTTAATGAAATATGGAGAAATCAAAAGACACATGAAGAATAGAGATCGAGTACACTTATACCCATATACAAGTTAGAAGGAGACATCCGAAATTATACAAATTATCAGGATAGCAAGTTAATGAATCATACTATGAAATTACGAGAAAGAAGTACTGAACGTAGGCTAAGACAAGTATCGAGTACAACAAAAAACCAATTTCAATTCATGTAAGAAAGATCTACTATTAAAGTGATTCACCTATTGAGACAACAATAACAATTAAACCTTTTCCCATACTAGACGGGGTCGGCTACATGGATTCTTTGTTTCCACGGAGCTCTATCTTGTGTAATGTTAGCAGTTAACTCACAATAAGCTAGATCATTCTTTATTGTTTATTTCCAACACTTTTGTAGTCATCCTCTACCTCTTTTAATACTTTCAAAATCTAGTTTTTCATACCTTACATGTTCTTTTGATCTTCTTTCTACATGTCCAAACCATCTTAAACGATATTCTCTCATTTTATCCTCTATTGGTGTCACTCCTAATTTGTTTCTAATAACCTTATTATGTATACGGTCTTTTCTTTTATGACAACTCATCCATCTCAACATCTTCATTTCTGTCACAAACATCTTTTGTATATTTTGATGATTAACTGCCCAACACTCAGAACCATAAAACATGGCAAGTCTAATTGTTGCTCTATAATGTTTACCTTTTAACTTTAATGGTATCTTCTTATCCCAAAGAATACCTGATGCCCCTCTCCATTTTAACCAACCAGCATTAATTCTATGCGTAACATCTCCATCAATTCTTCCATCACTCTGAAAAATTAACCCTAGTTATTTAAAACTTTTTTTTTTGGATGTAATGTGTGCCAATTTTAATTTCTATCCTTTGAAGTAACCAAATGATCAAACTTACATTCCATATATTCTGTCTTTGTTCTACTAAGTCAGAAGCCTTTACTTTCTAATGTTTCTCTTCATAGTTCCAATTTTCTACTAACTTTTTCCTTAGACTCCTCTACTAACACAATGTCATCTGCAAATAACATACACCAAAGTACTTAATCTTAAATATGTTTTGTTAACTCATTAATCACCATTATAAATAAGTATGGATTTAAAGTTGATCCTTAATGTAACCCAATATTAACTTCAAAGAAATCTATCATTCCTTCATGAGTCCTCACACATGTTTTTGCACCATCCTACATGTCTTTTATAAGATTTACGTATCTCAATGGGATACCTCTTTTTTCCAAGGTTCTCCAAAGAACCTCCCTGATAATTCACACAATTCTGAATGTCTCTCTTGTTCTTATATATGGGTATAAGTGTAGTTGCTCTCCATTTCTCGGGCATCTTTTGGTTTCTCCATATTTTATTAAATAGTCTTGTGAGCAAAGTGATCTTGTTTCTCCTAAAATTTTCCAAACTTCCATAGAAATATTTTTTGGTCCTACTGATTTACCACCCTTCATATTTTTAAGAGCCTCTTTGACTTCATTCTTTTGAATACGTCGGTAGAAATTGTGGTTTATATTCTTTTCTGATTTGGCTAACTCTCTTAAGCTAATACTAACATCTTCATTTTCATTAAAAAACTTATAAAAATAGTTATTACATCTATTTCTTATATCATCATTTGCCACTAGAATTTTCTAATCCTCGTCTTTAATGCATCTAATAGAATTAAGATCCTTATTTTTCTTATCTCTAGCCCTAGCTATCTTAAAAATATCTCTTTCATCTTCTTTTGAGTTGAGTTTTTTAATATAAATCCTCCTAAATTTTAGTTTTTGCTTCACTCACAGCCTTTTTGCTTCCTTCTTTGCTTTCTTATAAGCCTCTAAAGTTTCACTAGTTTTCTTAGCCTAATGTAATTTGTAACATGCCCTCTTTGCCTTGATTTTATTTTACACTACTTTACTCCACCACCAAGCTTCTTTTTGTACCGGTACACCTCTCTTAGATTTATCTAACACATTTTTCGTCACTTTCCTAATATGTATAGCCATATCATTCTACATATCACAAGGTGTACTAACATAATTCTAAGTATCTTTTTGAAGGACTTTCTGTTTAAATATACCTTCTTTCTCACTTTTGAGGTTCCTCCATTTAGTCTGAATAGCTTGATGCACTCTTTTCTTCTTTGTGCACGTTTTTACCTGTAAATCCATAAGTAAAAGTCGATGTTAGGTGGTTAAACTTTCTCTTGGAATTACCTTACAATCTTTACAACACGCTCTATCTTTTTTCCTACAAATAAAATAATCAATTTGTGTTTTGTGATAAGCCACTCTTATTAATAATTAAATGTTCATCTCGTTTTTTGAAGATTGTGTTGACTATAAAGAGAAAATCTCATAACTTCCTCATTTATATCCCAAGAACCAAAGTTTCCATGAATACCTTGATAATGCCTATTTACCGACATGTTCATTTAAGTCTCCTCCTAAACAAATCATCTCTTTTTGTGGAATTCTTTGAATCACCTTATCTAACTCCTCCCAAAGTCCTACTTAGGGTGCGTAAGCACAAATTATATTCAAAACCTCTGCTCTTAACACTAATTTCAACGCCATGATTCGATCACCACATCATTATACGTCTACTATACTATCTTTTAAATTTTTATTTATGGTAATACCAACTCCGTTTCAATAATTTTCCTTACCTAAGTACCATAATTTTAAACTTATATCCTCAATTTCTTATGCTTTTTCTTAAACCCACTTTGTCTCGTAAACATGGGATATGAATCTTTCTCTAAATCATAATATCTATCACCTCCATTAGCTTATCGGACAATGTTCCAATATTTCCAAAACCAATACGAATCTTATTATCTTGGACTAGCTTCCTTACCCCCGCATCCCTCCATATTGAAAATGCATAGACCCTCTTTCTAATTTAACCAAAATTTTCACCTTTCCACCATACTCTGCACTCTTTTTGTAATCCTATGAGCTTTCATGTCTACACTAGGAGAGGCTGAGTGTTGGATTGACAACGACAATGGTAGCAAGAGGAGCATCTCTTAGTTGTGTTGAGGAACTTAAGTGAACGGGGGAAAGCCATCGCTATTGCTTTTAGGCTTCTTCACGACGATGCCCTCAAAGTCATCACAGGTGTGATTGTGTCGCATTTTCATGACAACTCTCTGGAAGTGATGGACGATCCGACGAACCTCTGATCGGTCCATCAGGTTGCAGCATGATAATGCAAACTTCAATGCCGACAAATGTGAATAGCTTGTAAGACACCTTCTTTAAACCGTTCAACCGATTCTGAAACTTGGTATTGCACACCGATGGCTTCCCTCGTTTCCCAATCATACCATTTTCCTCGTTTTTCTTCGTCCTTCGTCTTCATCACTATCAGCAGGTGAGAGAAAGTAAAAAGGAAGGTGATGAAAAAGAACCAGGAAAGCAATAAGAAGGCGATGTGCGGTTAACCCTTAGAGGACAGAGAAATTTCATGCGCGACCGCGAAACGGAAGCAACTCAGAAATACAAAGGAGTAGAGTTGATTTAAAAAGTGTCATCATTACTAGCCGAATCGGCCAACTAAGGAACGTATTTGGCTCGGGCTTGAATTGAATTAGCCGTTGCGATTTGCAAACCGCCATTAACACATTCCCTATTCTTGATTTTATACCCATTTTGTTTTTGAGCTGATGCAAACCTCACAAGTTGTTGAATGCATGATAAGACTCGATTGAATTTATTTATGTAATGCAATCCATCGGTTTAAAGACCATCACCGATATGTGGAGTTTTAACTTGTGCACAATAGGTTCAAGAACATGTTGCAAGAGGGCCGACCCCTTGACTGATGATTTTCCCCCCAGGAGCAAAGAATTCTTTTAGCAATGACTGCATTTTCTTTCCAAGTACCAATAATGAAACAAAAGACAATAAATGTGTTAAGGAGCAGGCAAAATATAATAAGTTTTTTACAAAAGAAACATCACTATTCAAATGGCAAAGAAATACAACAACAACTAAGCCTTTCCCCATACTAGACGGGGTCAGCTACATGGATTCTTTGTTTCCACAGATCCCTATTGTGTGCCATGTTAGCAGTTTAACTCCCAATAAGCTAGATCATTCTTTATTGTTTCTTTCCAACACTTTTGTGGTCGTCCTCTACCTCTTTTAACACTTTCCAAATTTAGTTTTTCTAACCTTCTTAGAGGTTCTTCTTTTGATCTTCTTTCTATATGTCCAAACCATCTTAAATGATGTTCTCTCATTTTATCCTCTATTGGTGCCACTCCTAATTTGTTTCTAATAACCTCATTATGTATACGGTCTTTTCTTGTATGACCACTCATCCATCTCAACATCTTCATTTCTGTCACAGACATCTTTTGTACATGTTGATGATTAACTGCCCAACACTCACAACCATAAAACATGGCAGGCCTAATTGCTGCTCTATAATGTTTACCTTTTAACTTTAATGGTATCTTCTTATCCCAAAGAATACCTGATGCCCCTCTCCATTTTAACCAACCAGCATTAATTCTATGCGTAACATCTCCATCAATTCTTCCATCACTCTGAAAAATTAACCCTAGTTATTTAAAACTTTTTTTTTTGGATGTAATGTGTGCCAATTTTAATTTCTGTCCTTTGAAGTAACCAAATGATCAAACTTACATTCCATATATTTTGTTTTTGTTCTACTAAGTCGGAAGCCTTTACTTTCTAATGTTTCTCTTCATAGTTCTAATTTTCTACTAACTTTTTCCTTAGACTCCTCTACTAACACAATGTCATCTACAAATAACATACACCAAAGTACTTCATCTTGAATATGTTTTGTTAACTCATCAATCACCATTATAAATAAGTATGGATTTAAAGTTGATCTTTAATGTAACCCAATATTAACTTCAAAGAAATCTGTCGTTCCTTCATGAGTCCTCACACATGTTTTTGCACCATCATACATGTCTCGTATAAGGTTAATATATGTCAATGGAATACCTCTTTTTTCCAATATTCTCCAAAGAACCTCCCTCGGTACCCTATCATAAGCTTTTTCTAGATCAATAAATATCATGTGAAGGTCTTTCTTTTTTGCTCTAAAATGTTCTATAAGACGTCTCAAAAGGTGAATTGCTTCAATAGTAGATCTGCCTGGCATGAATCCAAATTGGTTCTCTGTTGTACTTGATACTTGTCTTAACCTACGTTCGATAATTCTTTCCCATAATTTCATAGTATGACTCATTAACTTGATACCTCGATAATTCGCACAATTTTGAATGTCTCCCTTATTCTTATATATGGGTATAAGTGTACTTGCTCTTCATTCCTCGGGCATCTTTTGGTTTTTCCATATTTCATTAAATAGTCTTGTGAGCCAAGTGATTCCTATTTCTCCTAGTATTTTCCAAACTTCTATAGGAATATTATCTGGTCCTACCAATTTACCACCCTTCATATATTTAAGAGCCTCTTTGACTTCATTCTTTTGAATACGTCGGTAGAAATTGTGGTTTATATACTTTTCTGACTTGGCTAAATCTCCTAAAATAATACTAACATCTTTATTTTCATTAAAAAGATTATAAAAATAGTTTTTTCATCTCTTTCTTATATCATCATTTGCCACTAAAATTTTTTCATCCTCGTCTTTTATGCATCTAACATAACTAAGATCCATAGTTTTCTTATCTCTAGCCCTAGCTATCCTAAAAATATCTCTTTCACCCTCTTTTGAGTTGAGTTTTTTATATAAATCATCCCAAATCTTAGCTTTTGCTTCACTAACGGCCTTTTTCGCTTCCTTCTTTGCTTCCTTTTAAGCTTCTAAAATTTCACTAGTTTTCTTAGCATAATGTAATTTGTAACATGCCCTCTTTGCCTTGATTTTATTTTGTACTACTTCACTCCACCACCAAGCTTCTTTTTGTGCCGGTACACCTCCCTTAGATACCCCTAACACATCTTTCGCCACTTTCCTAATATGTATAGCCATATTGTTCCACATATCATAGGGTGTTCCAACATAATTCCAAACATCTCCTTGAAGGACTTTCTGTTTAAATATATCTTCTTTCTCGCTTTTGCGGTTCCACAATTTAGTCTGAATAGCTCGATGCACTCTTTTCTTCTTTGTCTATTTTTTTATTTGTAAATCTATAACTAAAAGTCGATGTTGGGTGGTTAAGCTTTCTCTTGGAATTACCTTACAATCTTTACAACATGCTCTATCTTTTTTTCTACAAATAAAGTAATCAATTTGTGTTTGTGATAAGCTACTCTTATAAGTAATTAAATGTTCATCTCGTTTTTTGATGATTGTATTGACTATAAAGAGACCAAATGACATAGCAAAATTTAAAATCTCCGTACCTTCCTCATTTATATCCCCAAAACCAAAGTTTTCATGAATCCTTTGATATCCTAATGCCTCTTTACCGACATGTCCATTTAAATCTCCTCCTAAACAAATCATCTTCCTTTGTGGAATCTTTTGAAACGCCTTATCTAACTCTTTCCAAAAAACTATCTTTATACTATCTTCTAATCCTACTTGGGGTGCGTAAGCACAAACTATATTCAAAACCTCTGCTCCTAACACTAATTTCAATGCCATGATTCGGTCACTATATCGTTGTATGTCTACTACACTCTCCTTTAAATCTTTATTTATGATAATACCAACTCCGTTTCGAGCCTTTTCTTTACCTGAGTACCATAATTTAAAACTTGTATCCTCTATCTCCTTTGCTTTTTCTCCAACCCATTTTGTCTCTTGTAAACATAGAATATGAATCTTTCTCTGAATCATAGTATCTACCACCTCCATTAGCTTACCCGATAATGTTCCGATATTCCAAGAACCAATACGAATCTTATTATCTAGGACTAGCTTCCTTACCTCCCGCATCCGTCCATAATCAAAATGTGGAGACCCTCTCTGAAAAATTTTCACTACATTCGGGCGGCAATGTAGCGAGACTAACCTTTTTACCCACACCCGTCCATGATGTGGGAACCCTCTCTGCAATTGATTCACTACATTCGGGCGAAAATGTAGTGGTCCTTGCTTACTTCTTACTGCATTCGGACTCTGTAGTACGTCGCTAGGCGGGGACGCCCCAAAGCAATGCTCATAATTTTTGTAATCCATGTTGTAAAAATCCGACGAAGTTTTACGCTGGCTGTCGGAAGCCTAACACAACCCTCCTCCTTTATCCGGGCTTAGGACCGGCAATGCAAGGGTGATCCCTTACATGGGCGGAGTTTCAAATGGCAAAGAAATGAATTACTAAAATATGAAAGGATAGATTATCGTTCTTAGATATTACAGTTACATTCTTAAAACTGAAACCATGAACATTGCACAAATTAATAATTTAAACGAAATTAAATTCAATAGACAATGTCTTAAAAGGGGACACTCCTTTTCCTGGATAGCAAAAGGAAAAAAGCACACAATTAGGACTCAGTGCAAAATGGAACCCAAGTTGAAGCAATCAAGAATAGGGCTAAAACCAGCTAAATAACCAAGTTATCTGAACCGAGCTTTGTATAAATCATATGAAATCCAAGTTTGATGAGCTGAAAACGAATTTTCCATAAAAGTTAACGCTTTAGTTTGAAGAACATACAAATTTCATCTAAAGATAAGTTCTCCATACTTGACCCATTGTTGTAAAAAAAAATTGCAGAGTTGAAAATTTTGACCATTTCTTAACATATAGTCCCGTTAATTGGATTAACATGGTTTTCTAGCATACATTACTAAATGAGAGAGACATGCCAAATTTTAATCTACCACCCGTTCACCACTTTGATTGGCACTTTGGTTCCAAACTTGAAAAATATGCATATTCCCAGAGGCAAGGTACACGCAACCTCCTTGGCTGAGTTCGGTTTTCTAGTCAACCCAACCAAGGAGTAATGGCGGTTTAGCTATCAAAAAATGTTTGTCAACTTATACAGCTTCAATGCTAACCAGAAATTAAAAAGCTTACCAGATGCCCAAACCATGAGCAGCCTGGTGAGTGCATCTAGCAGAAGCCCAACTCATTTTGTTTCCCTGCCCTAACCATAGGCAGCCTAGCTGAATTACCTTTTGTTGACTTCTCCTGTCAGCTCTTCAGTGACAATTTAGTCCTTTCTTTTATTAACATGTCTTATTCACCCAACTAGTTGTACTAATATCTTATATATATATATACCTACATAAACTGTATATACTTTTTTTTATTAGCAAGATGGGATTAGCCAGACCTCTACCAGTTACAGAGAGAGAAATACAAAATTATGTGTACAGTAGAGGTCATCAGTCTGGTGGCTTATACTCCCAACAAAAAGAATGGCTTAAGGAACCTAATCATACAAGAAGTGTTGTAGTTTGTTCCTTTCTTTTGGGATCCATTGTATTTGGAAACCCATGAAATTACTTAAGGAATTCAAGAGTAATATCATCTACATCATCCATACGAGTAGTATTACCTCTCATTTTGGAGTTGATCATCCTCCTCAACGGCACAAATTTTTTTATTGTCAACTTAAGTATAGTGTTAGGCATAGCCCAATGAAATATGCATGTCCCTAGGTATGAGACTTGTGACCTCGTCCACAAATTTTATTAGACAAGGCAGGGTTCCTCAATTATTTCACAATTTTTCCGTTCAGTTAGATAACTTAACAAGCCAAAACACATCCTAACATACGCAAAATCTTAGGGCAAGATGCTGCTTGTTTCCCAGCCTTAATCAAACTAGTTTACCACTTGCGTTACTTTTGGCTTACTTTGTTTGGTGAAGTTTCAAATAGCAATTTAAGCTTCTACTGATTATCCCGTTTTACTCTTAAAATTATTTATCTCGGCAGCCAGAGTGAGAGAAATAGAGAGTAATATTAGATGGAAAAGTGCAAAGTAACTCAAGTATTTTTTTTAAAGTGACCATTGTCCAAAGGAGATTCCTATATGCACACCCCTTTTACTATCCACACACTCATAATTTAAAAATACCTATGCAGCAATTTCTCTCTCCTCTGTACACCTAATTATGGTTTCCCCCTTTCTTCGTACCCAAAGAATACACGATTATTATCTTACAAACCTCATCGAAGATTTATGTAACAAGAAAGAAGAAAAGAAAGAGATGATTGATCCGATTAATTTTTGGATTTTTTAGAGTTTTGAGAGGTTGGTTCTTATAAATATTTGTCTTTTTGTAGGTTTGTGTTGCCTTTATGTTTTTTTTGTTTTGGTTGTTTCACGGTTTTGGGTCAAAGGATTCACTCGTAGGATTTTCAATTTGAAATGTTGTACATATGTGTTTCTCTCAAAGGAGAGACATGAACCAGATACATCTCTCCTTAGAGAGAGACGTGGCAGAATAGCATCTCCTTGGATACATCATCCATCACCAAGCATTGCATTGACATGGCAGAAGATACTCTAGCGAACCTCCATAGAAGAGTATCATGACACGCTCTTGACTTGATTATAAGAGAGTACAATCATGTAGAGATAGTAGGTTCAGAATAAAAAAGAAGTTATTATACATTGCGACATTCACATAGGTGAGTAGCCAATTGAGAGGGTCGACAACATTTTTGACACTAGTATTAGACGATAAGTACCTAGCTGTGAGGGATGTGAGGCATATGTGTTATTATCATGTTACACAATATTTTCTAGCGATAATCACAATATTTTTAAATATGATTATGTTATTTAAGCATTCAGTTTATCTTATTTATGATTAATCTTCTCTTATGCTCTTTTTTTTAGATGCACATCATCGATGACTCTTCGATACCTCCTACTTTCCATCTTAACAATGATACATGAAACCGTCAAGGATTGAAATTGACCATTTCATGAATGTATTAAGATGTATATACAAAAGAGAGGATTATGAGATGATATTGTAAATAATATTAAGAATGATGATTAGATGTTATTTATATTTTATATATTTAATTATTTTTTAAATTAAAATGAAAGCATTATTTCTTAACAGATGTGTATATTGAGGCCAAAGAGGGTCGAACCAAAATATCATTCAATACAAACATCATTTACATATACATGTAATAAATAATATAAAAGAATATTCCAAATATAAGTTGTAAATCCCATATACAATATATTATCTCAATGCATGAATCATTTGCAACACCGAGTTTATGCATCCTCACCATCTTCCTCATATATAGTCAATTGATGTGCTTGTTTGCAACATTATTCGTATATCTCTAACAACATTGGGTCATCTGATGATGGTTGTGACACATTGCCCGAATTCCTGCTTGGCAAAGCAACCGAGAAACTTTTTAGTCTGGCTTTTTGATAAATTAACAAAAGAGGCAGGCCACAAAGACCACTTTTCTTATTGCATGGAATTCCATATCATTTAAACAATGATATGCATAACCGTATCAATAGGATACAGGACAAAGAAAAACTAATGCAAATTAAAATGCTTGAAAAAAAAAATGTACTTAATATGCGTGTTGAAATTTTGTTGATAAAAATCAACCTATTCAACTGCTAGAAGACTCGAAGTAGTCTTAGGAGTCAGGATGGACGTAATCTTTTAGAAGGTTGCCGCGTAAAAGCCGCCCACACCAACACCAGAAAGCCAATTAACACAACCACTCCACCATCTGTCCATTGTTAATAAGAAGAATAAGTGCCCTTACTTCAGTTTGTTGAAGTCGATGGGTCTTTCACGTCCGTAAAGAGTTTCAGTGAGCGCAACTAAAGTCATATCCCTATAGATGAAAAGTAAGAAGAAAGGAAAGAAATAATAGAAAGTGGAGGCCTAGTTACCCACATAGGTTTTTTTAGGAAAATGATGATGTAATATATATCAATTTTTTGTATTGCATCGTATATATACCTCACTTTTTTCTCTTTTGAGTTTTTCTCTCCTGTCTTTCCATTAAAAAAAATTCCATGTTCATTCGGGAGATGCCTAAGACTTAAAAAAAAACAAAAAAATAGTTTTGAATAAAGTTTATCATTTTTTAAAAAGCAACTCATGAAATCCGAGAAGACAATCCTTCTTCTTGCATTTCATGGTTAACGTTATTATTGGGGCCGATAGTGGACACCAACTACTTACATCTCCCACTGGCTACTTGAGCCAATTTATTATACACTGGTTTTGCCTCCCACTATTTTGGGGGTTTATCTAGTTGTATCATTTATCTAGTTGTAAGTAAATTGTAACTTTTATCTGTTATGCGATTTTTCCATAATCAATATATTTTTTCCTACATAACACTCAACAAAGTATATTTTCTACACTTATACTCTAGGCATATCTCAAACCCATATGAGTTATATGTTTAGTAAAAAGTTCTTTTGAGATGCCCATATAGCATACAGTTATTTCATTTCTTTTGAGCACATCATAAACATAGTAATATTTAATCATTGTATGCTTGCTTCTTGACCTTTCAACTCCAGCTTCAAATCACGTATCAAGAGACTCATCCAAACAACACTCGTAGCAGTCATACTTCAAGCAATATACTTAGCTTCTTGTGTATGCAATGCTACACGTACTTGTTTCTTGAAAGCCTAAAAACACCACGTCTAAATAAAAATATTTGACCAGAGGCTGATTTGTTATCATCTTTGCTTCTAGTAAAGTTAGTATCTGAGTATCATATCACTTTCAGTTCATCTGTTTGAAAGTAAAGTTTCAAGTCTTTTATTCCTTTGAGATATTTTAGAATCATTTTCATAGCTATCAAATGCTGTCAATCAGGATTACTTTGATATCTACTCACAAGACTAATAAGAAAGCTGATATTAAGTCTTATACACAACATAGCATACATCAAGCTACTCACAGCTTGTGCATAAGAAACATTAAGCTTATCGTCTCCTTCATTGGGATAATCAACCTTACTCAATTTGACTCCTTTCGTAATAGGTGTAGATGCAAACTTGCATTCACTCATTTTAAACTTCTTGAGGATATAATCAATATCTCTCTCCTGACTTAAGCATAAGAGTTTAGATTCTTTGTCTCGAGAAATCTTTGTACCCAGGATATAGGATGCTTCCCTTATATCATTTATTTCAAACCTTAAGTTTAACCATGACTTAGTTTTGATGATCATCTTATTGTCATTCCTACTCAACAATATGTCATCTATATATAACGATAAGATGACAAAGAGGCTCCCACTATTCCAAACATATACATAGCAGTCAAGTTCATTAGTCACAAACCCAAATTCAATAATGATATTTTGAAAAGTTAAATACCATTGGTAAGGTGAATGTTTAAGGTCATATAGAGATTTTTTCAACCTATATAATTTATCTTCTTTATATTTAACTTTATATCCTTTGGGTTGTTGCATATATATGATTTCATCTAATCTCTATTTAGAAAGTTGTTTTTACATCTAACTGATGTAAATCCAAATCATAATATGTTGAAATTGTCAAGATTATTCTTATAGATGCAAATTTTGCAATAAGAGAATACGTCTCAATATAGTTTATCCCCTCCTTTTGCGAAAACCCCTTTACAATAATCTCTCCTTAAAGTTGTTGATTGTCTCATTAATTTTATATTTCTTTTTCAGAACCTATTTACAGCCTATGGTTTTTCTTTGTTTTGGCAAATCCATCAATTTTCATACTTGGTTTTTCTCAATGGATTCAATTTCCTCATCCATAGCTTTTTCACATTATAAAGATTCAGATTAGTCAATAGTCTGCTGATATGTCAAGTTATTAGTAAGCTTATCTAATTTATTAAATTACTCACTTCTTTTGAAAGATAAATGTGATAATCCTTTAAGTAGGATGGAGTAACTCTAGGTCTCTTATTTCCACTTAAAGCTTTAGTTTATTCAAAAGGATTATCATTATCT
Organism: Brasenia schreberi; assembly: GCA_036023115.1. Taxonomy (NCBI): domain Eukaryota; kingdom Viridiplantae; phylum Streptophyta; class Magnoliopsida; order Nymphaeales; family Cabombaceae; genus Brasenia; species Brasenia schreberi. The sequence continues at coordinate 4,172,386 of JAYKKT010000079.1, forward strand.
ATGAGTTCAAATGATGATAGATCTAGATCTACTACTAGATCATCAACACACTCATCATTATTCTCAAGGATGTCATTCTTAGTCTCCTCTAAGAATTCAGTATCCGTGCTCTCTGTTAATCCAGAGTCCTTATGATAAAAATAATATCATTTGGATCATATAAGATATCCAATAAATATACATCTCAAGGACCTACTATCTAGCTTATCTGTAGACTGGTCAAGGAACTTCACATGAGCAATAGATCCCCACTTTCAGAGATAACCTAGGTTTGGTCTTCTCCCAAACCGCATCTCATATGGTGTAGATAATATAGATTTATACGACACTCTATTGAGTATATACACAGTTATACTCACCACTTCTTTCCAAAATATCTTTGGTGGAGATGCATCTATTAACATAGACATTGTCATATTCAGTAAGATCTTGTTATACATTTCTTTTATATCATTTTGTTGAGGTGTATTGGACATTGTATTTTTCTTTGTAATACCAAAGTCTTTGTAGAATTCTAAAAATTTTGTAGAGGTGTATTCCTCATCTTGATCAGATCCTAAGATTGTGATTGTATGCCTCAGTTGGCTCTCAACTTCCTTCTAATATTATTCAAATACTTCAAGTAGCTTAGATTTATGTGCTAAGAGATATATGTATGTATATCTCGAGTAATCATCAATAAATGTTATAGAATAAACATTTCCTCAATGTGATTTTACTCTAAAAGTTTCACATAAATCAATGTGAATAATCTCTAGTAGGGTTGTCCTAATTATTTCTTTGGAAAATAAATTTTAAGTCATTTTTTCTTGTATACAGGCCTCATACTTATTAAAAGTGTTTTCATAAAAGTTAGGCAATAAATTAAAGTTGATTAATTTTCTCAACTTTTTTAAACTTATATGACTCAAGCGTTTATGTCATACATTCACATCAATCACATAGATACTATCAATATAGGCAAAAGAAGAACTTTTATTTTCATTAACATTGAATTTAAACAAACCATGCTCAGTTTTAAACAATCACATAGACACCAACCAGTCACCGAACGGTCTATATAGAGACACTCAGAAATGATGTAGATTATATCCTGCTTATATGTTGATCGCATCATTGGCTGTTCCCATCATTGTTCTTGTTGCGGCATTCCCTTTTCTAGTATACCATCTTACCACAGTTGAAGTATTTTATTTGAGAAGCGGATTCCTGAGATTTCTTAAAGTTTTGATTGTCCTATTTGTTTTTCTTACCAAATCTCTTATTTGGTTTTTTCTTATTGCGGTTGCTTTTGGAGCTAGATCGTAGATCATCTTGAGTAACTAGTAATTTTTTCTTTTTGTTTTTTATTCATATGTTCTTGTTCAATTGGTAGTTTTAATGGAAGTTCAGAAAGGATAAAATCTCGTCAAAGTCTAAGCGATGTGATTACCATATTTCACGAAGGGGTATAATGTTTAGAATTGTAGATATTTGCATTGGTTTAAGGATGACTGATTTTGCTATAGCTAAATCCCTAGCCTACCATCACTTGGTTAACATGTTCAACTATATTATCACCTTATTTCATTTTATAAGAGTATTATTTTTGAAGGAGTAGTTGAACATGTAGTTTAATAGTGTTATATTTTGTACTCAAATAATTCTTTAGCGGTCTCAATCTTTTCAACGACCTTAATCATGTCATCTTTCATGTAGGTTAACATTATAGTCCTAGCTATAATAGAAATTTTTATATTTCTCTTTCTCTTCATCTGTTGCAACTACAGTAGGGGTAAAATTGGTTTCCAAAGTACATAATCAATTCTCTCTAAAGTTAAAGCTAGTAGGATTCTTCACTTCCATGTTTGAAAATTTACGCCATTTAATTTTTTTGTCTTTACCAATTCAGAAACACATATCTTGAAAGTTATTTTTTTAAAATGATTTGGCAGAGACAACAAGAAGATGATCTTACATTTTTAGATAGAAAATATAAAATATACATCAGATGAAGACATAAGATATTTCTTAAAGAATCAATAACAAAAATATCCAGGCACCTAAATGCAATATCCACAATGTCTATGTATTGAACTGTAAATATTTTCAGACACTGTACTATAGTTTATTTAACATATAGATATCTTTATGAAAATATCAAAACATTAAAGATAGAATAGTAAAAAACTTCACTCACGGTATTTCCTATAAAGTACAAGGGCACAAATGTACTTTTCTCAAGTTGCATAATAGATAATATGTCAAACAGTAAGAGTCACTTCCGTAAAATCACCTGAATACCAAGATTTGTAAATCTAAATTGATCAGGAATAAAATCATAAAACTATAGCCTGGTATTTCGTAGTTTCAGAGACTGTTAGAGGGCAGAAAAGAACTTCTCATTTTATAAGGGTAAATCAGTCTTTTCATATGAAAATATCTCAACATTATCGTAATTTTGCCCCATGGTATGTCATAATTTTTTATTTCATATAAGGGCAAAACGGACATCCTTTGCCCTGGGCGGTTTACTGCCTGTTTTTTTGCCACCCGTGGTTTTGTAGAAATTGCAAAGTATAACTAACCGGAGGAGAGAGAGGCTTGCGAAGAGAGAGAGAGAGAAAAACAGAGAAAGAGGGAGACAAACAGGACAGTTTTGTTGACGGCGGCCCGACCTCCGCTCCTCCTCCTTTGGCTTCACACACCTCCTCCTCAGTCGTTACCTCCCTAAAAAGTCCCTTGCTTGCGACTCTATCCTCCTGATCGTACGCGAAATCATGGCAGTCGATTGGGTTGTCAATCTCGATGTTGTCACCTCGTCGATTACTTCCGCCACTTTTCGGCTCACCCTTGTGAAGTGACAGTTGGATCTTAATGGAGAATTGCGGGCGGAGAAGGAGAAAATGGGGAGAGTGAAGTTGCTTGCCTCATGTAGTCTCTGATTCTTCCCCTTATTGTTTTTCCTTTCCTCAACAACATCCATGTCATCTATACTATTTCAGGCCTATGACCTGCCTAAGGCCACCTACGATGGAGCGACTTTCGATAGTCGTCTGCCTCAGACCACATAAACATAAATTTTTTGTTTCCCTCATGTGACTTTCCTAAGGCCGCATGTGATGGGGCGGCTTCCGATTATCGTATGCCTCAGACTAGAGAAACAAAAATCTTTTGTTTCCAGCATATGACTCACCTAAGGTTGCCGGTGATGGGGTGGCTTCCGACTATTGTCTGCCTCAGATCTCAAAGACAGAACCTTTTGATTTCGTTTCTCCTAATTTTTTTTATGAAAGACAATTACGCAAACAAAAATTTCCAACATGATTTTAATATTCTTTCCTTTTTTATAGGGTCGACATACCTTTGTGAAGTTGTAGAAACCTTGAAAAAAGCTTTGATACTAGTGTTGATGCCAATGGATCTTTCACATTCATAAAGAGTTCTAGTGAGCGCAACGAAAGCAATATTCTTGTAGACAAGAAGGAAGAAGAAAGGAAAAGAATAATAGAAAGGGGATGGACCCGGTTACGCACAAAGGGTTTTCGCAAGAAGATGATGATGTAATGTATATCTATTTTCTGTATTTTATCGTATATATAACTGATTTTTTTCTCTTTTCAGTTTTTCTCTCTAGGCTTTTTGTTAAAGTCATTTTATGTTCAACCGGAAGATGCCTAAGATTTTTTCAAAAAAGCAAAAACGATTTTGAATAAAGTTTATCTTTTGAAAATCAACTCGTAAAATCGGAGAAGAGGGTCCTTCTTCTCGTATTTCATGGTTAACGTTAGTATTAGGACCGATAGTGGCCACCAACTACTTCACAGTTCCCATCACCGCCAGCTAATCTCTCTATTTTTTTCCTTGGTTTGCTTCGTGAAAGTATGTTATGTCGATAATTTTGGTTCTTTTGTATTTTACAGCATATCAGCCGTGAGGTCACTATCCTCCACCTGCGGGGTACCCTCCAGTGCCACCAATGGGTTACCCTCCCAAGGACGGTACTGGCCCTATCCCGGCTTCTCTCGAGACCAAATCGAGAGGAAATGACTTCTGGAAAGGATGGTAAAGCCCCTTCTTCTCCCTACCCTTCTTTTTCTTTTTAAGTGTGAAGTACTTGGGGAGCAGGCTTTCAACGGGCGATGATGGTTAAACTCCAAGAAGGTTTAGATGAGTTTACCAGTTCACTACAATTCATGAATAACTCATCCTTTTGTAAGCTTCCGAAGCCTAGCTGAGCCGAAAACACACTGCTCATGTTTTGTTCCAGTCACTAACCGAACATATGAATGAGCTGAACTGACCCGATTCAAATCTACCAGTCCTACACCATAAATGATCAGGTCATGTTCAGTTTGACATGAAGGGGAGATGACTTAACACGAACATGACCCTATAAATACAAGTTTCGATGGGCCAGCAATTTCACTGCACTAAGCGTTGCCTGGTTTTTCTTTCCGTTTGAAGTAATGCTAAGATACTGACTTGTCTACTTAATGGTTCGCAGTTGTGTTGGTCTATCCTGCTGCTGCCTCCTGGATATGTGCTTTTGAAGGTTTCCGTGGGCTTTGCTTTGTGTATATATTCTTCTACGTGTGCTCCTGGTGCCAGGAGAACTACCTTTAGGTTTTCACATGTTCATAGAAGTTTAGCCTTTGGGATTTCGCTTCATCCACTTCTCGCTTCTTTCCCAAGCACAATTGGTCCTTTGCTTTTCTTTTCTAATACACCAATTGTGCTCATCACCTTCCAAATTGGGCAACTTCAATTTGATTATGTTGGTGATCAGTTATTCGAGTTTAAAACTGCCTCGGTCACACCGCTAATTCATCTCACCAACTTAAAGTGCATGTTTGGACTACATGCAATGACTAATACAAGTATAAACTGAACATGATGGAGTTGGGGTCATAAGAGGCTTCAATAGCAAAGTGTAAACTCAACTTTCGTAGCATATAAAGAAGGTTCTGAAACAACCGGAACTAAGGCTGTTTATTCTTGCTTTGTTATTGATCATCTACGATGAGCAAAGCCCATAGCGGTTCGAGCTATGCTGAAAGCGTGTTTGCTTATTAAACTTCTAAAACATAACTTTTTCTTTTACTTCATCTTCATTAAGAAAATCAAATCCTTGATGTTTAATTTAAACTTGATCGTAAAGCGATCTGTGTTCTAGGAATAAACTCATGACCCGTTCAGTACATGTACACAAATCCAACTGATATAAGTTTTAGTAACATGTATATAGTTCATTATCGTATATACTCTACTCGTACAAACCGGTTGGAGATTGACCTGTTCGAGATCATCCAGAAGCAAGTGTGCCACAAGCCAAAATGAAGTGAAGAATGAGAAGCTCGTCTTGCTTAATTTGCAGACCTGCAGTGCGATAGGGTTCATGTCTTCTAGGTTGAACCGCTTTCTCATTGTAAACTTGCTGCTTCAGTTGCATTCCTATTTTCTTCCATCGAATAGGACCTTAGCGTCTTTTGGGTTTACATGCAGGTACAATGAAAGTTAGGATACAAAGGAGAAGAATCTTTTTAGCTATCCCCAGCTAGTATAGAAAATTACCTCGCTTTGATTTTGATTTGGATTCAATATGATACAAACTCGAAATTGATTCATAAGTTCACAGGCTCAAGGCTCAAGGCTGAAGAGGAAAGAAAGAAAAAATGTGTTCGTGTTAATAACTTTCACCTCGGGAATGGGTTTCCTAGTAAAACAGTTCTTAATTTCCAGAATAGGCATGTGTAGCTCAGTTACTCATATGCACCCCATGTATGAAAAACTAAACATGCGCAATGAAGTTTCATCAAATCACATCCAAGATTGCACCATAGTAAGTTTTGGGAGCCATAAGCTCAAAAAATGACTTGATAATCACTGCACTTCGAATAGTCAAATTTCTTACAGTCGAAACTCATTGCTGCCTCACTATAAATTACAAATGTATCTCTCCCTCTACAAACTTCTACAAAAGGGATGACGAAAAACAAACTTACTTGAAATTCAATTGTACAGAAGTACTGCAACTATTAATGCGGGCTCTAAGGCAAGGGTTGACAAGACAATGCCAACACCTCGTACTTATTTTCCTTCTTACGAGTAAAAAAAGCCAGGACCAACACGTGAGATCAACTCTTTTCCGGCAACCTTCCTCATTGAAACCACAACAATAAACAACAACAACTAAGCTTTTTCCCATACTAGTCCGGGTTGGCTACATGGATTCTTTGTTTCCATAGAGCCCTAATACCTCGATAATTCGCACAATTATGAATGTCTTCCTTGTTCTTATATATGGGTATAAGTGTAATCGCTCTCCATTCCTCAGGCATCTTTTGGTTTCTATCCTTCCCCATTGAAACCATGTCTTCAAAATTATATAGGCCTCTTCTGGAGGTCTCAAGCACTGCAGTGCATATATTGATTTAAAGGTAGTTCAAACAAAAACCATAGGAAATCATCGAGATTTGGGTTTGGCACTACATTATTACTGATCAAAGATAAATTACCTCGAGTTCCATCTGGAGATGCCACTAAGCCTATGAAAAGGCAGTACCCATCCTTGTCACGGAATGCGTAACCTACAATTGGTGGCAAGACCCATCCAAGGTTTCAAGGAAGGCCCTTTCACAAGCAACAGCTAATCTTGTCTCTTCATCATTCAGAGAAGCAATGTAGCCAGCCTGCAAGCAAAGGTTGCATTTAGTAAGACATGAATATGTCAGATAAAATTAGAGTAACTCTTTTATCAGATTTAAAATAACCAAAAATAGTCACCGTAGCAGAAAGAATTGTGTGGAGTCATGTGGGCCAAAGTTGAGTGCTAATGGTACAAGTGCAAAACTAGGAAAAGGAAAGGAACGAGTTCACATGATCATTCAGGAAATGCTGAAGTGTTTTTGCAAAGACATAGGCTGCTTTGAATGCCGCACACCATTAAGTTCACACCAAAAACATTAAGATTTTTTCCTCCCAGGATTCAGTCTGTCCCGTACAAGGTGCCCCCCAGGAGAGGGCATGACCAACCCCTCAAATGCCCACCTTGGTAAAGCTAAGGGAATGCCCATGCCCACTCCACAAAACTTAAGAGCCTTCTTGGAAAAGATAGGTCAGCTAAAAAGAGTACAACAAAAAAGATACTTCAGAGGTGTTTTCCCAAGAGTATATCCTGCAACTTCTGCTCTCTTGATGAAAAATTATGCAAATTTTTTCCTAGACGAATGAGTTTTCCCAAACTACTCCTAAAGCACCATAGTGTCCATGAGATGGAACCAGTGCCATGGTTGGTAAAATTGTAACACCAACACTATCAATTTGCATCATATGATAAAGGAGCACATCGTTTGATGTTCTGCATAAAGAGTATGACACAGTGTCAACAGAATAATGCAGCATCGGTCCTAATGTCACTTGTCATATGGTATATACAACGGTATGCAAGAGGACGCTGGGTGTAGGTACATCTAGATCAAAGTAAAAGAACCATGGAACCTTTCACCACTACATATTGCATACAATTTTATCATCATTGCTTCTGCATGCAATTCCAATAGCTCCTTGAGCAATTGCTGGAAGCATTTCATCCAGAGAAAGGATTGAGGTAACGTTCTCACTAATGGAGAGTCGCATTTTAACCCTGCCAATGCCAAAAACGTTGCCTGGACCTCTCCTTCATTCAATTTTCTGAGACGAGTCTGAACATTACCTCTCAAGTTCACCACCTGAAACATAAAGCAGGGAAAGCTACAGTTACATAATATCAATTCATTTGGCTCCAATGCCATGGATTACACAAATTATGAGCAGCTTTGGGGCATCCCCACCTAGTGACGCGCTGCAGAGCCCAAATGAAGTGATAAGTAAGCAAGGGTCACTACATTTTCGCCTCGAATGTAGTGAATCAATTACAGAGAGGGTTCCCACATCATGGACGAGTTTGGATAAAGAAGTTAGTCCCGCTACATTGTCGCCCGAATGTAGTGAATAATTTACATAGAGGGTATCTGCATTTTCAATATGGACGGATGTGGGGAGTAAGGAAGCTAGTCCTAGATAATAAGATTTGTATTGGTTATTGGAATATCAGAACATTATCCGGTAAGCTAATGGAAGTGATAATTCGGAGAAAGATTCATATTCTATGTTTACAAGAGATAAAGTGGGTTGGAGAAAAAGCAAAAGAGATAAAGGATAAAGTTTTAAATTATGGTACTCCGGTAAGGAAAAGGCTCGAAACGGAGTTGGTATTATCATAAATAAAGATTTAAAGGATAGTGTAGTAGATATACAACGATATGGTGAACGAATTATGATGTTGAAATTAGTGTTAGGAGAAGAGGTTTTGAATATAGTTTGTGCTTACGCACCCCAAGTAGGACTAAAAGATAGTATAAAGACAACTTTTTGAGAAGAGTTAGATAAGGTGATTAAAAGGATTCTACAAAAGAACATGATTTGCTTAGAAGGAAACTTAAATGGAAATGTCGGTAAAGATGTATTAGGATATCAAGGTATTCATGGAAACTTTGGTTTTGGGGATATAAATGAGAAAGGTAGGGAGATTTTAAATTTTGCTATGGCATTTGACCTCTTTATAGTCAATACAATCTTCAAAAATCGAGATGAACATTTAATTACTTATAAGAGTAGCTTATCACAAACACAAATTGATTACTTTATTGGTAGAAAAAAAGATAAAGCGTATTGTAAAGATTGCAAGGTAATTCCAAGAGAAAGCTTAACCACCCAACATCGACTTTTAGTTATGGATTTACAAATAAAAAAATAGACAAAGAAGAAAAGAGTGCATCGAGCTATTCAAACTAAATGGTGGAACTTCAAAAGCGAGAAGGAAGATATATTTAAACAGAAAGTCCTTCAAGGAGATGTTTGGAATTATGTTGGTACACATTGTGATATGTGGAACAATATGGCTATACATATTAGGAAAATGGTGAAAGATGTGTTAGGTATATCTAAGGGATGTGTACCAGCACAAAAAGAAGCTTGGTGGTGGAGTGAAGTAGTGCAAAATAAAATCAAGTCAAAGAGGATATGTTACAATTTATATTATGCTAAGAAAACTAGCGAAACTTTAGAGGCTTATAAGAAAACAAGAAAGCAAAAAAGACTGTCAGTGAAGGAAAAGCTAAAATTTGGGAGGATTTATATAAAAAAACTCAACTCAAAAGAGGGTGAAAGAGATTTTTAGGATAGCTAAAGTTAGAGATAAGAAAACTAAAGATCTTAATTATGTTAGATACATCAAAGACGAGGATGAAAAAATTCTAATGGCAAATGATGATATAAGAAATAGATGGAAAATCTATTTTTATAAGCTTTTTAATGAAAATAAAAATGTTAGTATTAGCTTAGGAGAGTTAGCCAAATCAAAAAAATATATAAACCACAATTTCTACCGACGTATTCAAAAGAATAAAGTCAAAGAGGCTCTTAAACATATGAAGGGTGGTAAATCGGTAGGATCAGACAATATTCCTATAGAAGTTTGGAAAATACTAGGAGAAATAGGAATCACTTGACTCATAAGACTATTTAATGAAATATGGAGAAACCAAAAGATGCCCGAGGAATGGACAGTGAGTACACTTATATCCATATATAAGAACAAGGAAGACATTCAGAATTGTACGAATTATTGAGGTATCAAGTTAATGAGCCATATTATGAAATTGAGAGAAAGAATTATCGAACGTAGGTTAGTACAATAGAGAACTAATTTGGATTCATGCTAAGCAGATCTACTGTTGAAGCGATTCACCTTTTGAGACGTCTTATGAAACATTTTAGAGCAAAAAAAAAGACCTTCACATGATATTTATGAAACATTTTAGAGCAAAAAATAAAGAACTTTACATGATATTTATTGATCTAGAAAAAGCTTACGATAGGGTATCGAGGGAGGTTTTTTGAGAAACTTTGGGAAAAAGAGGTATCCGATTGACATACATTAACCTTATAAGAGACATGTAGAATGGTGCAAAAACATGTGTGAAAACTCATGAAGGAATGACAGACTTCTTTGAAGTTAATATTGGGTTATAACAAGGATCAACTTTAAGTCCATACTTATTTATAATGGTGATTGATGAGTTAACAAAACATATTTAAGATGAAGTACCTTAGTGTATGTTATTTGCAGATGACATTGTGTTAATGGAGGAGTCTAAGGAAAAAGTTAATAGAAAATTGGAACCATGGAGAGAAACATTAGAAAGCAAAGGCCTCCGACTTAGTAGAACAAGGACAGAATATATGGAATGTAAGTTTGATCATTTGGTTACTTCAGAGGACATAGAAATTAAAATTGGCACACATTGCATCTCTCAAAAGGAAAGTTTTAAATACCTAGGGCCAATTTTTCAGAGTGATGGAAGAATTGATGGAGATGTTACAATAGAATTAATGCTGGTTGGTTAAAATGGAGAGGAGCATCAGGTATTCTTTGTGATAAGAAGATACCATTAAAGTTAAAAGGTAAATATTATAGAGCAACAATTAGACCAGCCATGTTTTATGGTTACGAGTGTTGGGCAGTTAATCAACAATATGTACAAAAGATGTCTCTGACAGAAATGAAGATGTTGAGATGGATGAGTGGTCATACAAGAAAAGACCGTATACATAATAAGGTTATTAGAAACAAATTAAGAGTGGCAGTAATAGAGGATAAAATGATGAATATCGTTTAAGATGGTTTGGACATATAAAAAGAAGATCAAAAGAAGAACATGTAGGAAGGTATGAAAAACTAAATTTGGAAATTATTAAAAGAGGTAGAGGACGACCACAAAAGTATTGGAAAGAAACAATAAAGAATGATCTAGCTTATTGTGAGTTAACTGCTAACATGACACGTGATAGGGCTTCGTGGAAACAAAGAATCCATGTAGCCGACCCCGTCTAGTATGGGAAAAGGCTTAGTTGTTGTTGTTGGTGGTGGTGGCAGCTCCAATGCAGATGTATATGGATGCTAGGTCTTAAAAGATCTTATCATTGAAAGACAATTCGAAAATTATCTATTGAGCAAGTTTCAGCTGGGCATACTCAAAGCTCAATAATCCAACATTGTGACACATCCATCCATTCACCTAAGGTTAGAGGGGCCTCCAATATCAAAAGCATAGAGACTATGGCTAAATGATTAGTGTGCGAGAAATTTTTCTGATGAATGATCTATCCAAAAGGCTGCTAAGTTTTGTGGATCCACAACCACATAGAAATGCTTGACATGACCAGCTAAATTATACGAGTGCATTCTGTTATGGATGTTTAAAAGTTATAACCTTTTAGAATGTAACTATTTTGGAATTTGTTTGTTTGCAGAATGAGTAAAGCTCATTATATGAAAGAAAAAAAAAATGCAATCCACTGTGTCATAATTATAGTGGGAAGCTTGAAGAAACAGTTCCAAGCTTTAGTTAAGTGCTTGGTTGCTAATGTAGGAACCAATCCCACAGCCTAAACTTATCTTTCAGCAACTCAGATACGTACCAACTCTACTTCCTCAATAGAACCACTATCAGATTTTCTACCATGTCCAATAGAAATACAAGCCCCAATCACCGCCTAAGGGATAGTGCGTCAGCATCCATCCATGTCCAAGTTAGTACAGCTTGGCTGAACGCCCAATGCTATTCAACACGCACATAACATCTCACGTATTGATTCCACTGATATGGCATGTTAAGAATGATCCTTCACAAACCTTATATACTTCTAGGACCTACCCCCTACCCAATATAACTGAATAAGATAGTCCTTCATCCGATGAGTTCATTAAACATCAATAGACAGCAAAAGTGAAAAAGAAAGTGAAAGATGAACCGTGCAGAATTGACTTACCAAAGAACCAGCTCCTATAGAGAGGCAACAAAAGCAAAAAGAAAACAAAATGAGATAATGAATGGTTCAAAACTGTTGATTTGACCCTCCAAAATATATTTTATTTATCAGAAAACAGAAGAATACAAGAGGGAATGAAGAAGGGTGCAGGTCGACACCCCTTGGCTGCCGCCACCTGTTGCCCACGTTTTTACACACCCCACTAACCCTAATGACAATATTTTAAATACTACTAATCTAACTTGAAAGACTAAAATACCCCTAATTAGTAACTAATAGGATTCAGGTCCCAATGGATCAGAATCTGATCCATTAGGATCCAAACCATATATAACTCACACTAATTAGAACTGAACATAAAGACATTACACGACACAACCTAGACTCTAAACATTCTGTCAACTTGCTCTTCACAACAAGCCCCTTCAAGTTGACTACTGAATACTTGTAATTTTTAACTGTGATAGTGCTTTTTGACGGCCATTGACTGATGCTGATTTGGTGAAAATGTCTGCCAATTGATCCTCTGAGCGAACATAAACTAGATTGAAAATTCTTTTAGAAATCTTTTCTCTGATAAAGTGACAGTCGATATCAATGCGCTTTGTCCTTTCATGGAAGACTGGATTCTCTGCTATTTGTAGGACAGCTTTACTGTTTTTAAAGAATGTAATCAGAGAGTTTTCTTTAAATCCAATTTCTTCTAGGAGTAAGATAATCCACTATCCCTCACACATACCTAGAGCGATAGCTCGGTATTCTGCCTCTGCATTAGACCGGCCTACCACAAACTGTTTCTTGCTTTTCCAGGATATAATATTTCCTCCTACACGTATTACATAGCTTGATGTTGACTTCTGATCAGTTTTCGAACCCGCCCAATCAACATCGGAGTAAATTTCTATATCCAAAGTTGGGTGTGGAGTATCTAGCAAGCCATACATGATAGAGGATTTCAAATATCGAATAATATGGAAAACTATATTCATATGATGTTTAGAAGGACTGTGCATCTACCTACTTGCATATCCAACTGCAAAGCTGATATCTGGTCTTGTAATCGTTACATATATCAGTTTTCCTACCAATCTTTAGTATTTTCCAACATCTTCATAGGGTTCTGCAAGCTCGAGATTATCACTCTTAGGGATTTCCATAGGAATGGAGCATAATCGACAATCTTCCATTTTTGTTTTCTTCAGTAGTATAGATGCGCGAAAAATCCCCGCCTCTCACCTTTTCAGGGCTCGGAGCGGATCCTCTCGTGCGTCTAAGGCTTTATTTATGCAAATAGGGCGTGCCAGCTAGCTTACCTAAGCTAGCAAAGATATGTTTAACACTGACTTCTAATCGTGGCAATTGTGAGCAAGTGAGCTCTTGTCGTCGCAGACCTTCTTCCACCGATGCACAAGGGTCAGTCTGTACGCTTTGCAAAAAATCGAGTTTTGGGAGAGAAAGTCTACGAAGCGGTTCGAGGTGTCTAATTCGGGTCTTTTAGATGCGATTGCATGTTTTAGATCACGTGGATTTGCATGTGCCTAAGTCTTTTCTTTTACCCCTTTTCGGGCCACCTAGTTTGTGTGTTATGAACACTCCACTACATGGGCGAATTCGAGCGGGGCTTGCTTTGATGCAATATGCGTCCTACCTCGTGGTATATATGGTCCAGATCCGATCCAAACTGAACTCTGACTCCTTCGAGCTGTATTCGAAACGAACGGTTTGTGCGGGGCGTGATAGCATCAGTGCTCCGTCTGCGTTGGGTCTTCGCCAACATGATCATCCGCCTCTATTTTTGCCTTCCGGAGATGACTTCAAATGATGTTTTGATGATAATAGGGTCTTGGACGTTCGAGATCCTGGGGGTGTGGATATGATACGAGAGTTGTTGTGCCGGGCTCGACATGTGCTCCAGTTCTGGGCTCTCCTTTGCTTTTCTGGTCCTGTCTTGATCAGGCCATGTTGCTTCGGGGTTTCCAAAACATGTTTTAAAAGGGTTTTCGAAAGCCATATTATGTATTTTTGAAATACAAAGTTTAAAACATATGTACAGGGTTGTCTGGAAGGCTCCTGGGTTTCCAGACTCAAAATGGCCCTTTGGGGCTGCTTTTACAAAACCAGATGGATTTGAGAAATTCGTGGGATTTCAGGGTGTTTATAGATGCCCCTCTTTGGCCTTGTCCAAATCGATTTGGATAAGGGCAAAGATGACAAACACCCCTTTCAATGTCTCCCTAGATCTAGCCACGAAGAATATGGGATCGCCCCAATCTTTTAACAAAAATCTCAATTTACAAACTCTGGTAGGAGGAGATATCACGCCAAAGGGTTCTGTTCTATGGAATCTGGTCCTAAATGGGATCATGTTTATGCAAGTGCCATGCATGGAATGCAGATGACATGGGTGTGGTACCAAGAGTGGCGACCTCCCAGAGACCAGATGCGGTCGAACTCTAGAGACTTATAAGGTCTACTGCTCCAAGTGAGCAAAATCCTATGCTGTTCGATGTTCGGTTTTCAAAACTTATTTACAAAAGCTATTTACAAAAGGGACAACTGTCTTGAGTCTCGATCCTAAGGATCTCGAGCTCTTCGTGCTTGCCCTTGTTTGAGTCTTAACACTCGCTTATCTAGCGGAGGTTTTATGAGAAAACAAGCTATATTTCAAATTCCTACGCCTTCCTCGAAACGTCGAATTCTCAAACAAGATGAAATTCAAGTAAATCCTATTTTTACTTTAGGATTCCTCGAAATGAACCATGTTTTAGCTTGGGATAAGCCAGGGATGGGAAAGAGATACCACGGTCCCTTTTGAAGCGTCCCGTGGTTTAAGGCATAGAAGGCGGAAAACTGCTCTTTTTGAGCTTTTTGGCCTCTTTTTCCTTTTTTCCATAGAGGGTCTCCCTTTGGGAGTATTTTTTCTTTAATCCCTCTTTTTCACAAGAGAATTGATTTTGTTTCGAATCCTGGTTTCTTTCTTTTGGAAAGATACTTTGAATGGGAAATTCCCTTTTGTTTGGGCCTTTGTTTTCCTTTTGGAAGGAGAAGAGAAGAGGGGAGGACTTATCCCAAGCCTACACTCGATCCATTCCAGATCAGCCTATTTAGAAATAGCACGTACTACTTGCAAGTATCTTGCTATATTGAACTAGGCCTTTCTTTGTAAGAAGAAGGATTTTGAAATGTAACCACGATTTTGAAAACTCCACCCTTTCACAAGTGCGAATTCTCTCACTCAAGGTCACACGACTTTGCCTTTGCACCTTATTTTCATGTCTCAGGGCAGCTATCCCTAAAATTTTTGAAAAAATGGAATTTAATCCAGATCCTACACATGATATTTCTTTAAGTATTGAACATTGATAGGATCTGCTAAATTCCTACCTTCTACATCGATCAACCAATACGAGTTGTTCGTAGTGGTTGCTCGTACAACATAGGGTCCATCCCAGTTGTGGCGCCACTTGCCTAGGGGGTGTGGGCCACGATGATGGATGGTTTTTAAAACCAGATCTCCCACTTCAAAGTGGCGAGGTCTCATGTGTTTGCTATAATGTCGGGCTATCCTTTGCTGGTATGCACGAGCATGATCCATGGCAAGGAGTCGCCTCTCATCTAGCAAATCTAGTTCGGCCATCCTAGCATGCTGAAGTGTCTCTAGGGGGAGGTCAAGTGCTATGGATGTATGGAATGAATGTAGTTGAGTATGAATGGGAAGAATGGCGTTTGTGCCATAGACCAATTCGAATGGTGTGGCATTCGTGGGAGTCCGGATGGAAGTCCTATAAGCCCATAAGGCTTCATCCAGCTTCTCGTGCCACGTCCTACTCTTCTCTAAGGTTTTCTCAATTATGCTAATGAGAGTCTTGTCTGTGGCTTCAGCTTGGCCGTTGCCTTGAGGGTAGTAGGGCGAGGAGAAGTGGTGAGTTATGCCATACGTGTTGCACAACTTAACCATCCGCTCGTTTTTGAATGGGGTACCATTATCAGACACAAGGTCTCGTGGAACCCCAAATCGAGCCAAGATATTCCTCCGGATGAAAGCCACCACATGTTGCCCCATTACGTTGGCTAGGGAAATGGCTTCCACCCACTTGGAGAAATACTCCGTGGTTGCTAAAATAAATCGATGCCCATTCGAGGCCTTTGGAAATATTGGGCCTACGATGTCAAACACCCACATGGTAAATGGCCAGGGGCTGACCACAGAATACAATGCAGATGATGGGATATGAATGGCGTGCCCATGCACTTGACATGGATGACACTTCCTAACATGGTCGTGGCAATCCCTTTTTAGGGTGGACCAAAAATAGCCCCCTCTAAGTATTTTCATTGCCATCATGTTGGCATTAACATGACCTCCACATTCTCCATCGTGGAACTCGTGCATCACTATCCTAGCCTCCTCTAGGTCGATACACCTAAGCAAAATGCCAGTAAAACTCTTTTTGTATAAAACCCCACCCAGGATGGTGTATCAGGTCGAAATCTTACGAATGAATGCCTTGTCTTTGGATGTGGCATCCTCGACGAATCCCCCATTTTCTAAAAACTGTTTGATGTCATAAAACCAGGGTTTTTCAATAGACTCTGGGTTAGTTTGGCAAATATCCAAGTCGTGTGTGGATGGGTGGGGCGCATGCTATATTTCCAAAGATCTGGTCCCTGAAATGGGATCTACCTTCAGGGCTGAACCCAAGGAGGAGAGGGCATCGACGATGCCATTGTCCTCCCTTCCTACGTGTGTGAGTCTACACGATTGGAAGGACTGGACCAATCGAGTGGTCAACTCGTGATATGGAAGTAGTTTCTCATTACGTACTTGCCAAATTTTTAAAACCTGGTTTATGATATGGAGCGAATCTCCAAAGACCTCGATGCATGATGCCCCTAGAGTTTTCGAAATCCTTAAGCCTTGTATGAGTGCTTCATACTCAGCTACGTTGTTGGAACATTCAAAATCTAAGCGGACTGCTATGGGAATCTCGCCCTTTTTAGGGAAGATTAGGATGACCCCAGCACCAGCCCCTCGTTGGTTTCGTGCCCCATCGAAGTGCATCTTCCACACTTGGTTTTCGAAAGAATTTGCCAAAATGTGGTTTTGAAAATGGTTTTGCAATATGCCTTCATCAAGCATTTCGACAAGAGTGGGATATGCGTCCTCTAAGGGGAATTCAGCCACGTAATCTGCTAGGGCTTGCCCCTTAATGGAGATCTGGTGATGGTATTTCAGATCATACTCCATTAGAAGGAGTTGCCATTTGCCCAATCTACCCGTGAGAATGGGTTTTTCAAACAAGTGCTTGATTGGATCAAGCTTGGATACTATCCAGATCTCATGATCTAGGAAATAGTGTCTGAATTTCTGGCAGGCCCAAACTAGGGCCAAGCACGTCTTCTCCATGGCTTGATAATTTCGTTCATAAGCCAAGAGAGTTTTTGAAATATAGTAGATGGCATACTCCTTATGGGTGTCATCCTCGTATTAAGCCAACAGGGCTCCTAAAGCATTTGTATGCACGGAGATGTATAATAAAAGCGGTTTTCCTTGCTTTGGAGGGTTCAAAACGGGGGTCTTAACCAAGTATGTTTTCAGTCTCTCGAAGGACTTCTGGCATTCGTCATCCCATAAGAATTTTTTGCCCTTCCTCAATAGTTTATTGAAGGGTTCGCATCTAGTGGCCAGATTCGATATGAATCGGCGAACGGATTGTAACCGACCCTGGAGGCTACGGATTTGGGTGAGATTGGAGGGTGGAGCCATGTCTATGATGGTTCGACACTTAGGGGTCGACTTCTATTCCCCTTTGGCTCACCATAAAGCCTAGAAGCTTTCCTGATTCTACCCCGAACACACATTTTTGAGGGTTTAGCTTTACTTTGTAAAGCCTAAGCCTTTCGAAAATCTTTTGTAAACATTCGATATGGGTGCATCGGGTTTTGGATTTTGCCAAGAGATCATCTACATACACTTCTACAAGCTCATGAATTTGATCATGGAAGATCGTGGTCATGGCTCGTTGGTATGTTGCGCTGGCATTTTTCAAACCAAAGGGCATGACTGTATAGCAGTACGTGCCCCATGGGGTTGTGAAGGTGGTCTTACCCTGATCTCGTGGGCTTAGTTTGATTTGATTATAGCCTGAATAGCCATCCATGAATGAAAACATTTTGTGATTTGCAGTACTATCGACTATCAAATCTATGTTTGGTAAAGGATAATTATCCTTTGGAGTGGCTTTATTCAGGTTTCTGAAATCGATGCATATTCGAATTTTCCCATTGGTTTTTCGAACTACAACGATATTTGATAACCAATCAGAATACGCAATGGGTTTTATAAATCCGGCTTTTAGCAGATCTTCTAAACCCTCTTTGACTTGCGTGTGTACATTCGGGTGTATTTTCCTAAGCTTCTGCTTTATGGGTTTTACACCTGTATCTAAGGGAAGACGATGTTCGACAATGCTGGGATCTATGCCTGGCATGTCTTCATACGTCCATGCAAACACATCTAAATAGGTTCGTAGAAATGCAATGAATGCTAACCTTTCAGTTTCATGCAAGCATGCTACACACAACACCCACGCACACGTTGGCGACCTTCGGGCCCATATATATTATAAGTATTTCCCTTCGGCTATGTCTTTTAGATTTGGGTTTTAAGGTTCAGCTGTGTGCGTAGTCTTTCCATATATACACGACACACACTTGCACAATTGAGCCTTTCCGCTCTTAAGATATAACCATATTTCCTTTTTGCAATTTCCCTTTTGCAATTTACATTACGCAATTTCCCTTAAGCATTGTCTTTCAATTTCGGGTTTTCCCTTGGAGTTGTGTGAGTTGCGTTGCATACTCGCCATACTTGAGCTAGAGTACATACCTGCATCAAAGCAAACCCCGAATCAATTGTGCAAACATGCCAAGACTTAGGATATTTTGATGCATGCACATCGTGCCTAAGTAGATTGAAATTGAATCGTCCAACCCTTGTAAAATCAAAATCGCCCAAAGTGCATGGTTTTCAAAAGGTTTTAAAACACTTCTTCATTCAAAATATATTTTGAGTTAAACTTGTTTCAAAATGAAGTCTCTAAGCGTACAAACTGACCCTTGCGCATTGGTGCAAGAAGGTCTGCGACGTAAAAATCCTGCTTTCCTACAATCGCCTTTTAAAAGTCAGATTATTTCAAAACATACTTTGCTAGTTAAAGTAAACTAGCTGGCATGCCCATAAAGCGAAGTAGATTGCGAAAAGGTTCACTTCAGGCCTAAGAACCCGTAAGTGAAAATTTTCGGTGTCTACACCTTGTATGAGTGCCTCATACTTAGCTATGTTGTTGGAACATTCGAAATCTAAGCGAATGGCTATGGGGATTTTGCCCTTTTCAGGGGATACGAGGATGACCCCTACGCCACCCCTCGTTGGTTTCGTGCCCGTTGAAGTGCATTTTTCACACTTGGTTTTCAAAAGAGTTTGCCAAAATGTGGTTTTGAAATTGGTTTAGCAATATGCCTTCATCAGGCATTTCATCAAGTGTGGGATATGCATCTGTAGACACGGAAAATTTTCACTTGCGGGTTCTTAGTTCTAAAGTGAACCTTTTCGTGCTTACGTTCGCTTTTAGGGCGTGCCAGCTAGCTTACTCAAACTAGCGAAGTAGTTTTTGAAATATCTGACTTTTGAAAGGCAATTGTGGACAAGCGGGATCTTTTCGTCGCAAACCTTCTTGAACCGACGCTCAAGGGTCAGTTTGTACGCTTAGAGACTTCGTTTGAAACAAGTTTAAACTCAAATTCGATTTTTGAATGAACAGGTGTTTGAAAACTTCAGCATGCATTTGGCGAGTTTTTGCTTTTACTGGGTTTGGGCGACCCTAAGTCTTTTGAAATTTATCTGCCTTAGGCGTGGAGTGTGTGCATCAAGTGCCTAAGATGGGCGTTTTGCACGATTTATTCGGGTTTTTTCGATGCAGGTATGCAACCTAGCTCGAGTATGGCGAGTATGCAATGCAACTCACACAACTTGAATGTAAAACCCAAAATTTAAAGACTTAACAGAAGGGAAAACCCAAATTGAATGCAACTCACATGACTTGAATGTAAATTGCAGAAATTCAAATATCTCTATATCTTAAGAGCGGAAAGGCTCAATGTGTGCGTGGGTGTTGTGTATAAATTGAAATGCAACACATGCAACTGAACCGTAAAACGCAGCAGAAGGGAGATATAGATATATGTAAGAGCGGAAAGGCTCAATTGTGGTGTGTGTGTATGTGTATAAATTGAAAGACAACACACACGACTGAATTTAAAACCCAGAATTGAAATGCGTACACAACTGAACCGGGAAAACTCACGCAGTAGAAAGTATATAGATATGGCTATATCTTAGCGGCTTCTGAGGCCAAAATGTGCGTGAAGTGTTTGAGCAAACGCTCGGGTGTTTCTTAGGTGTGAGTGTGTAATTGAAAAACAAACTCACACGACTTAATGTAACAACCCAGCTTAATTGAAATACGTACGTATAATAAGAGCGAAAAGGCTCAATTGTGTATGTGGTGCTTGTGTACGAGATAAGAGCAAAAAGGCTCGAGTGTATGTGTGTGTCTCGTGTATCCAGCACTGTTATTACATCCGGGGGGAGACGATGCTCCGTTATTACAACCCCGTATCAAATTGAATTGAATACGAAAAACAACTTGATATATATATCAAAATAAACTCATATTTTCCAGATTCTTGAGTTATGCTCATATAAGAGGTGAGTCCATCATCATTACATGGAGTCCGGGGCACGTGGGAGCGAAGCCGGAGAGCTTGAGAGCTTGGGGAGACTTGGAGTTCCGAGAGCTGCAAATTATACCGGGTTTAGGGCCGCTTGGGGCTGGTTTGGGTAAGGGATAACTCAAGCCACGTTGGCTCGAGTGATAGGCTTTTTGGTTTAGGATTTGGCCAGCATTTGGCCTTAGGTTTAGTGAGGTTTAGACTTAGGATTAGGCCAGCACTTGGCCTTGGTTTAGGTCATGTTTTGGACCTGGTATTAGGCATGACTCGAGCCAAGGTGGCTCGAGTGATAGGATATGGTTTAGGTCTTGTGAAACTCGAGCCAAAGTGGCTCGAGTGGTAGTTGTTTGCTCTAGGGTTCGGCCAACATTTGGCCTTGGTTTAGATCTTGTGAAACTCGAGCCAAGGTGGCTCGAGTAAGAGTGGTATTAGGGTGTAGTTGGTCCTAGTCTAGGTGCTAAAGATGGGACACGGTTAAGCTAGGGATGATACATGGCCAGGTTTAGGTAGGGTTCACTAGGTTGCCAAGGTGAGCTTAGGGGCTGGTTCACGGCCAGCCCTTAGCCTAAGGTTTTGGGCTGGGATGGCTTGCCTTTAGGGCAGGCCTTAGTTGATTTTAGGTGGGACACGGCCTGCTGTAGCAGGCCGTGGGTCTTAGGTAGGTCTGCTGGCTAAGGCCGGCCAGGTTTTTGCCAAGAAAAACAAGGAAGCCCGGCCACCTTTGGCCGGGCTGTTTTAGGTAGTTGAAGGGGGAAAACCAGCCACGGGCTGGGCTGGTTTTTAGGTAGTTGGCTTGCCTTTAGGGCAGGCCACCTTGGGTAGGAAAAGGGGACACGGTCTGCTGGTGCAGGCCGTGGGTTTTTGGGGAAAAAGGACTCGAGCCAAGGTGGCTCGAGTTAGGTTGAAGTTCGGCCAAAGCTGGCCGAACTTGGTTGGGTTGAAGGGGGGGTTCGGCCAGGTGGTGGCCGAACTAGGTTTAGGTCTTGGAGCAGCCTAGCTAGGTGGTTGTCTAGGGTAGATGTTTTGGAAAAATCGGCCAGGACTTGGCTGTTTAGGTAGTGTTTTTAGGGGGCGGTTCTTTGTGGTTGATGGGTGGTCTAGAGAGGTTAGGGAAGAAGTGGGTTAGATTAGGTTTTTAAGGCTTACCTAGGGTGCAGCTCTGCTCCAGCCACCACTCACGCCGCCAAGCTCCACCATGCAACGTTCCCAGCTTTGAAGAAGAGGCTTCTACCATTGGTGCAGCCCTTGGCAAATCCCCATCTCAAAAAAAAAACATTTTGGGTGTGTAAACACCCCGAAATCCCATGAATTTTTCAAAATCCATCTGGTTTTATACAAGCAGCCCCAAAGGGCCATTTTGAGTCTGGAAACCTAGGAGCCTTCCAGAACAACCCTGTACATACGTTTTGAACTCTATATTTCGAAAACATACAATATAGCTTTTAAAACCCTTTTTAAAAAACATGTTTTGAAACCCCGAAGTGGCTTGGCCCGATCAAGACAGGACCAGGAGAGCTAAGAAGAGCCCAAAACCGGAGCACACATCGAGCCCGGCACAACAACTCTTGTATCTGATTCACACCCCAGGATCTCGAACGTCCAAGACCCTATTCTTATCAAAATAGCATTTGAAGTCATCTTCGGAAGGCAGAAACGGAGGCGGACGACTATATTGGCGAAGACCCAACGCAGACGGAGTACTGATGCTGTCAGGCCCCGCACGAATCGTCCGTTTCGAACCCAGCTCGAAGGAGTCAGAGTTCAGTTTGGATTGGATCTGGACCATATATATCCAGATCCCAATCCAAACCCATATGTGGACGTGGATTTGGATTTGGATCCAGAGATCCAATCCAATATCCATATCCATGGCCCACATCACCTTCTCATAAATGGAGGTGGGGCCCACTTGAGTTTCACGTGGGATATTGGGCATAAGAGAGAGTGGGGATGGAAAATATCAAGAGTGTTGTATTAAGCTTGACTTGTATGTCAAGTTTGGGTTTAATCATGTGGGTTAGCCTAATTGAGTGGGTTTAAGCTTGTAATTAGCTAAAACCTAACCTAGGGCTGCACCAACATGAGGTGATCAAGGTCTATGGGCCATGCTAAGGGAGCTCCCTCACCTAAACCTAACCCAAAATGACTAATCCTAGCCTAAATCCCTAATCCACCCCTAATCCCAACCTAATCACCTAACCCACTTCCCTAATCCCGGCCTAATCCCAACCTAATCACCTAACCCACTTCCCTAATCCTTCCTTAAACCTAGATTAATTTCCCTAATCCTAGCCTAAATCTAGCCTAATCACCTAACCCAGCTCACTAAACCTCACCCTAAAACCCAACTACCTAACCTAGCCCTAAACCCCTAAACCACCCTTAGCCCACAATCTACCCAAACCCCTAGTTTTCAAAATATCTGGCCCAACCCTTTCCAGCCCACCTTATCTACATACCACCCTACCTAAACTACCTAACCACTACCCTCAGCCCAGCCCTAACCGACCTACCCATTCCCTATTTAAACCCCCCCCCTTGGGGGCGGGTTTTCAAGCTAGAAGGCCCTCACCTCAGCCCAGCCGGCTCCACTCTCCACTCTCCACCTGCCCGCCTGCTCCACTCTCCACCTGCTCCACTAGCTCCACCTGCACCGCCACCTTCCCTCTTCCATCCACCACCATTCCCCAGCCGGACGCCACCACCTTCACCCAACCGAACCAGCCAAGAGCCCACCTGCCCGCCTGCTTCTCATTGTCTTCCACCGCCTCTCCCCCTTCGGTAAGTACCCTAACTCTATCAAAACCCTTCTCTTCCACCTCTCCACTCCTAGCCACCCACCCTATCATCATCTTAGCCCTTTTGCCACCACCCTTTTCACTTAGCCGAACCCAGCAAAACCCAAACTGCCGGCCACTACCTAGCCATCATATCCCATTCGGCCTTCCCCTAAGCGTCCCATTCGGCCTTCCCACAAACTCTCCTTTAGGTCCAGTTTTCCCTAAACACTAAACTCCCCTAGTGACCCTAAAAACTCACTCGTTCAGTCCCTCTAACCTCCCACCTCGAGGCGACATCCACTTGCAACCGGCCACCTTCGAGGCGCCCATCCCGCGCCCCACTTGCAGCCGGCCAGCACCTTTGATCACCTATCTTCGCGGAGCTCCTGTTTGCAGCCCAAGGCGAAGGTCAAGCCCACGCTCAAGCAAGGCCTCTACGGACCAGCTACTCGTAAGTGCCTAAACTCGGTCCTTAGTTGTATACTTGCTTGAGATTCAATTTGATACGGGGTTGTAATAACGGAGCATAGTCTCCCCCCGCTTGTAATAACGTGGCTTGGCACAACCACACACGTGCACTCTCTTAGTCGTGCACGATTTTGAACACACACGGGCCTAATCAGCCCCTAATACATAAGTGTATATATATACTTTCATTTTCGAAGGGTTTTGTTTAAGTTGGATGCGTTGTCATTCAATTCAAGCACTCACACACATTGAGCTTTCGCTCTTAGTTGAAAGGCCCAAGTAAGGGCCGACCTATACTATTTGGGTTTCATTTCATGTCGTGTGAGTAAGTCTTTCAATTCAAGCACTCTCACACACATTGAGCTTTCGCTCTTATTTGAAAGACCCAAGTAAGGGCCGACCTATACTATTTGGGTTCCATTTCATGTCGTGTGAGTAAGTCTTTCAATTCAAGCACTTTCACACACATTGAGCCTTCGCTCTTACTCCCAAGACCTTAGTAAAGGCCTTATTGCAGTTATATTTGGGTTTCATTTCATGTCGTGTGAGTAAGTCTTTCAATTCAAGCACTCTCACACACATTGAGCCTTCGCTCTTATTCCCAAGACCTTAGTCAAGGCCATACTGCAATTTATATTTGGGTTTCATTTCATGTCGTGTGAGTAAGTCTTTCAATTCAAGCACTCTCACACACATTGAGCCTTCGCTCTTATTCCCAAGACCTTAGTCAAGGCCATACTGCAATTTATATTTGGGTTTAATTTCATGTCCTGTGTGTAAGTCTTTCAATTCAAGCACGCACCCACATTGAGCCTTCGCTCTTATTTGCAAGACCCGAGTAAGGGCTCATATACATAAGCTATATACATATCTCCCTTCGGTTATTTCCCTTCGGTTATTTCCCTTCGGTTATTTCCCTTCAGTATTGTCTTTACATTTCGGGTTTTCCCTTTGGAGTAGCGTGAGTTTGCATTGCATCTACGCCATACCACGAGGTAGGACGCATATTGCATCAAAGCAAGCCCCGCTCGAATTCGCCCATGTAGTGGAGTGTTCATAACACACAAACTAGGTGGCCCGAAAAGGGATAAAAGAAAAGACTTAGGCACGTGCAAATCCACGTGATCTAAAATATGCAATCGCATCTTAAAGACCCGAAATAGACACCTCGAACCGCTTCGTAGACTTTCTCTCCAAAAAACTCGATTTTTGCAAAGCGTACAGACTGACCCTTGCGCATCGCCACGTTTAGAAGTCAGTATTAAAAATATCTTCGCTAGCTTAAGTAAGCTAGCTGGCACGCCCTATTTGTATACATAGGCCTTAGACCCACGAGAAGATCCACTCCAAGCCCCGAAAGAGGCAAAGAGGCGGGGATTTTCGCGCGTCTACAGAGATTGGCACGCCCGGTGGGACGTGAGCCTTTTCAAAAATCGAGTTTGCTTGTAGAAGTCTTGCGAAAATTTTGTAAAAAGGTGTCGTTTTAACTTATTTTCTTTGCTTGTACTTAAGACATTTTGAAAAAGCTTGAAAAGCATGTCAAAATCCAATCCAAGTGAAGTATCGAGCCAAGGCTCATGCGCATCAAGTTCTCACTCTAGGAGGATTTTCAAAAACAAAATAAAACTAGATGAAATCGAGGACTTGAGAAGGGAGTTTGAGGCCAAAATCGATGCTCTCAGCCAAGAGGCTGAAGTAGGCGATTCATGTTCATCAAACGGTGAACAAAGGCCTAAAAAGAAATATGAAAAACCTCGCAAGCAAAAAGAGGCCTCCGTAATGGAAGGCAACCAATACCACGAGTCCTTCACACAAAAGGACCGTAAAGCCCTACAGCAGCTGCTGAAAGGGTAGAATAAAGAGAAAAGAAGCTACGCCCTGTCTGATTTCCTTCTTATGGATTACGAAACAGACAGTGACGATGAAATACCGAACTTCCATCGGTATGATGGCATGGGAGACCCTAGGTCTCACTTGCAGCTTTTCTCACGTCGAGCCCATAAGAAGAAAAAGGACTCGATGAAATGGGTGTATTGGTTCCCTCTATCCCTTAAAGGCACAGCTGCCAAATGGCTGGCTTCCTACGACTTAAGCCAGTTCGCTACTTTTGAAGAGTTAGCGAACTACTTCATGCAAAGGTTTGCACACAATGTGGAAGTCACGCCAACCCTGAATACCTTAAGGGATACAAAGCAAGGCATGAACGAAGATGTGCATGCCTTCATTATAAGATGGAGGTCGCTTTTGGGCCAAGTGCGAGAGCCCATATCCGAAGGATGCGCAGTAATGCTCATCCTGGATAATTTCAAAAGCGAGTTAAAAACCCTTCTCTCGCTCCATGAGATTTCAACTTTCTATAAGTTGATCAAAAAGGCCTCCCTTTTCAAAACCAACTTGCGAAAAGGGACATACGATCACTTATGGAAAGGAAGTGCCGTTCCAAAAACCCGTTTGGAAAAGCCCATCGCATATGGGCTGCCCACGACGGACAAAGGGGCAAAGCCCCATAAAATCGCCAATGTCCGGGTGGATCCAGGCATGGCGGGCACTTCCAAAAATTTTGAAAAATTAGAAAATAAGAGAGAACGTAATTTTCAAAAACCGGTTGAAAAACGGGATTATACTCCGCTGGGGCAACTTGTGTCGGAGGTCCTAGACCTCTTACTTGCCCAGGGCATGATCGAACTCCCTGAAATCCCCGAAGGAGTCACGTCCAAGGGGGGGTATTTAAACCGATTTTGTAAGTATCATCGGCTCAAAGGCCATGATACCAAACGCTGCTTCTCTCTTTTAAATAAAATTGAGAACTTGATAGCAGAAGGCCGGCTCCAGGTCACTGCAGAACCTGAGCCACCTCAAGCTATCTTCAAGGAACCCTTTCCCAAACACGCTAGTGGCAGTGGGAAAGGAAAGGAGGTATGTACCCTCACCATTTCCAAGGAACTAGCGCAAAAACCAGAACCTGGTCGACCTACTTGTGCGCCCATCCTTGTATTATACAAGAAGCCCGCCCAAGTCGTCATTCGGGGACCACCAAAAGTGAAAACCCCGGTAAAACCAGTTTTGAAAATCCAAGGTTCTCCTCAGCTCATCCTTAGAGCCAAGTCTAGCGCGAACCCTAGGCTGGTCGTGGGGGAAGTCACTAGATCCGGGAGGATCTACCAACCCCTGCACCTTCAAGGTGCTCAAAAGGTGGTCAGTGTGCCTGGCCCCTCAAAAGCATGTATCCCTAGTGGTCTGCCAAAAGCAGATAAGGACAAAGTCATCCTAAATCCTTATGATTTCGAAAACCACCTTTCAAAGATTCCTATTCACATGTCTATCCTAGAGCTTATAAAAACCTCGCCTAGGCATAGACTTGTCTTAGAGAAAATTCTAGAAAGGGCCAAGGTTGATTCGAACATAAGTCTGAAATCCTTGTCTGTCCAAGTGGCTTTATTAGGAGCAAAATCGCCCATCACCTTTTCGGAAGATGATGTAGATAGACCCTACGAAACCCATAACCAGGCCCTGCATATCGAGGTGGTTCT
Organism: Brasenia schreberi; assembly: GCA_036023115.1. Classification (NCBI taxonomy): domain Eukaryota; kingdom Viridiplantae; phylum Streptophyta; class Magnoliopsida; order Nymphaeales; family Cabombaceae; genus Brasenia; species Brasenia schreberi. The sequence goes on from JAYKKT010000079.1 coordinate 4,199,810, forward strand.
AAACAACCACTCTCTGGACAGGTGCCTAGTCGATGGTGGAGGAGGGCTCAACATCCTTCCACTTCATGTGGCGTACAAAATCGGAGTCACCTTGACTTTAGTGAACCCAAGCCCCATCGTTATCACTGGATACGATGGGAATGCGTCTAGGCCTTTAGGATCCATCGAACTCCCAATGGAAACGGGAGGGATCGAACACACGGGGGTGTTCCATGTCTTGGACATCCACCCCCATTATAACCTGTTGTTGGGAAGACCCTGGATACACAGTTTGTGCGCTGTGCCATCCACCTTCCACGTCTAGGCCTTTTGTACCTATTTTCACATTTTAAAACAGGTTGTCGTTTTGGCTCAAACGAGCTTTTTTGTATTTTTGAGAGTTTTTGATTTTTGGAAAATTCGGGGTGTTTACAGATGCCCCTCTTTGGCATTATCCAAATTGATTTGGATAATGGCGAAGAAGATAACACCCCATTTTGGTTTTTCTCTCAAATTTTCTCGAGAATACACCATTTTTATTTCGCAAAACCCTGTTTTCTTTTACCACAGGTGGGGATTTTTAACAAAAAGGGGACTTTTCCTAAGTTTCCCTATGTATGATCATGCATGGACGATTTTTGGATGCATGCATGAGAAAAACGTTTTTGTTTTTGGGGTTTTGAGCCCGAAGAGTGCCTTTTGAGGCAGGCCGCTTCGAGCAAGTTTTACCCATGTCTTCTAGACGTTTTCGGGTTTTTGAGCTTTGGAGAGAGAGCCTTTTGAGGCTGTCTGCTCTAAGCAAGTTGTACCCTTGTCTTTTTGACATTTGTGGGTTTTTCGAAAATTTCTTTTTGAAAAGGAACTCCTTTTAACTTGTATCGAAAAGGACTTCCATTTTTCATACTTCCCTTCATTCGGGTTTCAATACCTGCTACTCAGTAGAGGTTTTTGGGTAGGAAAACTTGGAAAACATTTCAAAGTTCCATTTCCTACAAAACAGAGTCGAGTTCTCAAACAAAATGAAATCCAAATAAGCCGATTTTATTCGTACTTTAGGATTTTCGCAAATTTGAATCTTTTTCCTCGGGGATAAGCCGTAGGGATATGGGAAAGAGATACCACGGTCCCTTCTGAAGCGTCCCGTGGTTTTAGGCAAAGAGTCGGAAAATCGCTCTTTGAGCTTTGGCTTTTTATTTCTTTTTTTCATAGAGGGTCTCCCTTTGGGAGTATTTTTTCATTAATCCCTCTTTTCTTTAAAGGAGAGCAGCTCTTTGGAGGAGTTTTTGTATTCCCTGTTTATAAAGGGAAGACCTCTTTGGGAGGAGTGTTTTTATATCTCCTTTTTCTTTTGAAATGAGAAGACCTCTTTCGGAGGAGTTTTTGTATTCTCAATTTTTTTCTTTCTTTTGAACACAGCCAATTTTCCTTTTTGGAGAGAAAGTAGAATGGGGGAAGGCTTATCCCTTTGGTTACTCGATTCAAACGAGATCGTCCTATTTCTTAATAGCATATGCTATTCGAAAATATTTTGATATTTTGAACAGGGCTTAATCTTGTAAGCCAGGGTTCTTTGAAATATCGCCAATTTGTTTTTGGAAGACTCTATCTTTCGAAAAGTATAAATTCCTCCATTCAGGGCTATACAATCAACTTCGATCCTTCTTTCAAGAAGTTTCAAAGGAGTTCGATTTTTCAAAAATCCTTTCGAAAAAGGAATTTAACATAAACCCTTTTGAATATTCAGGCATTTTCGGGTTTTGCTAATTTTTACCCACAACATCAACAAATTTTCGATTTTTGTTGCCCTTTTTTTTTGAAGACATGGGGACATTCCTACTCAGGTTTGCCCACCTCTTGGGCTTTCTTCGGGGTGATATGATATGAATATGATGTATGCTATGCACTCCATGTGTTTCAAAATGGAAATACACGATTTTATGCAAGAGTGAACATATGAAATGTATCTCACAAGTCAAGAAGGAGATGCATTCTATGAAATTCGTTTCTTCATGGAAGGTGTCTAGGGGCTATATTTAAAAATGCCCCTAGCTTGAGGGAAATTTCACATGGCCATATGGTGAAGGGCCATGGCTTTTCAAAAGACTTCTTTGGATGGACGATGGTATGTTCATGTCCATGCACTTCCATGATTTTTCTAACATGATCATGATACTTTTTGCTCAAGGATGGAAAACACAACCAGCCCTAAGTGATCGTCATGGCCATCAGGTTTTAGTTTTTGACATGGTCTCCATATTTTATCGTGAGATTCATGTTCTTATCCAACACAATCAAGGTTTTCATATAAACCTGAAGTTTTGAAAATCTTTCTTTTTAAAGTATATGTAGGGTTAAATTTTTCAAATTCTGATCCCTTTCGAGAAAGCAATTTGGAAAATCCTCCCTTTCTATATGAAGATGGTTTTATACCAGCCCTTTTGTTTTGAAATATGTTTCCTATACTTGATTTTGGTCAAGCAGGGTTTTTGGAATTCATTTTGAAAATTCGTGCCTTCATGGGAAATTTGATCAAGTAAAGCAGACAATGCATGACTTGAAATGTATGGAAGGTTTTTATCAAAAGAATTTTGAAAAGGCTTTTGTGAAATGCTAACCCTTTTTTCGAGATTTTCATTTCTTTTGAAATTTGCCTTGAAGGTGTTGGATTTGATTCGTATGGAGACCTGCTTATGAAGGCTTGATACTTAGGGGGTCGACTTTCATTGCCCCTTTGGTTTCACAAAAAACCCAGAATTCGAGTTCTAAGATGATATCTAGACTCGATGCACATGTAGAATTTCAAGATGTGATGCATGATGCTTATAAACACACTATGGGTCAGGCTTATTTCTAAAAATCCCCAATCTTTGCATAAGTCAAGGATCTTGCGAATTTCAGGAAGGTTGGAGGTTTTTATTCCTCCTGGCTTTGGTGATTCTCGAGCTTTTTATTTTGAAAAAGCTCTAGACAAAAGGGTGTTCAAGATCAGCTTTTGGATTTTTTGGTTTTTGGGAGTTATATACAATTTTCGAAAAGCATTTTTACATTTTTCGAAAATAGACTTTGTACATGGCCAAAGGCTTTAAAACAAATTTCTTTTTGGAATTTTTATTTTTCCAAATGTTTTTGAGATTTTGTTTTGGGTTTTCAATTTTTTTGGTTTTTTTTGGCAAATATCTGATTTTTTTGGCTTTTTCAAAAGGAGGGATCTTCCCATGAACCTACAAAGAAAACATTCATGAATCAGACTCTAATCAATAGGTCTAAGACATGGGTTTTGGGTTTTAGAGGTTCTACAGGGCACCCTTGACCCATATGGTCTTAGGTGGCGGCTCTGGGGGTATGGGTGGGCTGTAGCCCAATCCATACTTTTGTCGATTGGCCTGAGGTAGGACAGGTTCGAGCCTACCTTGGTTTTGGGTTCCCAGGCCCTGATAGGGCTTATATCCCATGTTTAGAATCATGTTCCAAGACTTCTTGTTTTTTGAAAAGTTTTTGTATAAATCATGGCCTTGGTACATGGAATCGTCCATGTCGGGGATATATACCCTTTTGGATATTGGGAGTTTGGATTCTGGGGCGATGGAAGACTTGGGCTTCCATTTAACCCTGGTTTGGGAGATTTGTTTCTCAAGGGAAGCCGTGCTTGGTCCCTCGAGGAGTTTTGGATATTTCGGGGCAATGGAAGACTTGGGCTTCCACGCAACTTTATTTTGGAAAACATGTTTCTCGAAGAAAACTAGGCTTGGTTCTTTGAAAAACTTTGGATTTTTCAGGATGGTGAAAAACTTGGGTTTCCACATGTCCTGGGTTTGGGAAATATATTTTTCAAGGGAAGCCAAGCTTGCTCCCTTGAGATTTTTGACCTGCTCCCTAGGTGCAACTCGTGATGCCCCTAGGGATGGATTTTTTTGTTTCAAAGTCCTAATCTTGGTTCCAGGGTACAAGACTAGGCTCGAAGAAGTGGGTTTTTCTATGGCAGGGTTATGAGCTCCTAAGATGTCGATGCATGCATTAGGGGTCTCCATGTCTACCATTTTTTCAATTTCTTTTTGTTTTTGTTTTTGAAATTCTTTTGGCTGGTGCGGGATATTTGGCGCACCTTGAAAATTCTCTAACCTAGGCACATTTCGTGGGTTTGTGTGTGCAGAGGGGTTATCCAATGCATCTGATGACCCTATATGAAGAAGAGAGTTTTGAGAAGGATGGGTTTCAAGCATACCTCTTTGTGGCTTGTCTACCTTTTCATGGTGAGAGCAGGCCGATTTCCCGGGTAACTCTGTTTTAAGCCCCCGGGGTTTCACGAGGCGTTCCTTTTCGAAACCTACCTATTTTTCACTCTCGTCTCTTTGTGGGGTGTGGGTTTCATGTCCCACTGTGTGTGTGTGCCTAGACTTAGGAATTGCACTTGAATTTTTTGAAATTTCAAAGTTTGATTTTTCAATTTTTTTGTCTTTTTGAAAGTTTTCAAGATTTTTTTGATTTTTTGAAACAAAAACAACTTTTTTCAAATTTTCTTTGGAATTTTCGAATTTTGGATTTGTGGGAGTGGAGGACTCGCCCCTTTCTGGGTTTTAGCCTTTTACCTCAATTCCTTCGTCGATTTTGAATTTGGTTTTCTTTTCACAATCTTTGTGCGCCCGAGAAGAGCTGCTATGGGATTTATGGGTTTTAAGCTCCTTGCTTAAAACATCCATTTTTTTGAAAGTTGCCCATATATCAGCTAGCATTTCTCGTTCTTTGGCTGTGTTGAAAACCTCTTTTGATTTACTCAACGAGGATTTTGGAAGTGTGGGAGTGGAGGACTCGCCCCTTTCTAGGTTTTGGCCTTTTACCTCACATCCTTCGTCGAGTTTGAGATCGGTTTTCTTTTCACGATCTTTGTGTGCCCGAGAAGAGCTGCTATGGGATTTATGGGTTTTAAGCTCCTTGCTTAAAATATCCATTTTTTCTTTGAAAATCGCCTATATATCAGCTATTGCTTCTCGCTTTTTGGCTTTCTTAGAAACCTCTTTTGATTTACTCGACGAGGATTTTGGCTTTTGCTCCATTTTCAGCAAATTTTCTAAGTATGCACGATTTTTTGGAAAATACCTTTTTTTTCAAAAATTTGAGTGTAACTTGTTTGTTTGAAGTCTACTTAAGTCCCGAGTTCCACCGGGCGTGCCAAATCTGTAGACATGGAAAATTTTCACTTGCGGGTTCTTAGGCCTAAAGTGAACCTTTTCGTGCTTACGTTCGCTTTTAGGGCGTGCCAGCTAGCTTACTCAAACTAGCGAAGTAGTTTTTGAAATATCTGACTTTTGAAAGGCAATTGTGGACAAGCGGGATCTTTTCGTCGCAAACCTTCTTGAACCGATGCTCAAGGGTCAGTTTGTATGCTTAGAGACTTCGTTTGAAACAAGTTAAACTCAAATTCGATTTTTGAATGAACAGGTGTTTGAAAACTTCAGAAAGCATGCATTTGGCGAGTTTTTGCTTTTACTGGGTTTGGGAGACCCTAAGTCTTTTGAAATTTATCTGCCTTAGGCGTGGAGTGTGTGCATCAAGTGCCTAAGATGGGCGTTTTGCACGATTTATTCGGGTTTTTTCGATGCAGGTATGCAACCTAGCTCGAGTATGGCGAGTATGCAATGCAACTCACACAACTTGAATGTAAAACCCAAAATTTAAAGACTTAACAGAAGGGAAAACCCAAATTGAATGCAACTCACACGACTTGAATGTAAATTGCAGAAATTCAAATATCTCTATATCTTAAGAGTGGAAAGGCTCAATGTGTGCGTGGGTGTTGTGTATAAATTGAAATGCAACACAGGCAACTGAACCGTAAAACGCAGCAGAAGGGAGATATAGATATATGTAAGAGCGGAAAGGCTCAATTGTGGTGTGTGTGTATGTGTATAAATTGAAAGACAACACACACGACTGAATTTAAAACCCAGAATTGAAATGCGTACACAACTGAACCGAGAAAACTCACGCAGCAGAAAGTATATAGATATGGCTATATCTTAGCGGCTTCTGAGGCCAAAATGTGCGTGAAGTGTTTGAGCAAACGCTCGGGTGTTTCTTGGGTGTGAGTGTGTAATTGAAAAACAAACTCACACGACTTAATGTAACAACCCAGCTTAATTGAAATACGTACGTATAATAAGAGCGAAAAGGCTCAATTGTGTACGTGGTGCTTGTGTACGAGATAAGAGCGAAAAGGCTCGAGTGTATGTGTGTGTCTCGTGTGTCCAGCATTGTTATTACATCCGGGGGGGGACGATGCTCCGTTATTACAACCTCGTATCAAATTGAATTGAATACGAAAAACAACTTGATATATATATCAAAATTTTCCAGATTCTTGAGTTATGCTCATGCAAGAGGTGAGTCCATCATCATTACATGGAGTCCGGGGCACGTGGGAGCGAAGCCGGAGAGCTTGAGAGCTTGGGGAGACTTGGAGTTCCGAGAGCTGCAAATTATACCGGGTTTAGGGCCGCTTGGGGCTGGTTTGGGTAAGGGATAACTCGAGCCACCTTGGCTCGAGTGATAGGCTTTTTGGTTTAGGATTTGGCCAGCATTTGGCCTTAGGTTTAGTGAGGTTTAGACTTAGGATTAGGCCAGCACTTGGCCTTGGTTTAGGTCATGTTTTGGACCTGGTATTAGGCATGACTCGAGCCAAGGTGGCTCGAGTGATAGGATATGGTTTAGGTCTTGTGAAACTCGAGCCAAAGTGGCTCGAGTGGTAGTTGTTTGCTCTAGGGTTCGGCCAACATTTGGCCTTGGTTTAGATCTTGTGAAACTCGAGCCAAGGTGGCTCGAGTAAGAGTGGTATTAGGGTGTAGTTGGTCCTAGTCTAGGTGCTGAAGATGGGACACGGTTAAGCTAGGGATGATACATGGCCAGGTTTAGGTAGGGTTCACTAGGTTGCCAAGGTGAGCTTAGGGGCTGGTTCACGGCCAGCCCTTAGCCTAAGGTTTTTGGCTGGGATGGCTTGCCTTTAGGGCAGGCCTTAGGTAGGTGGGCTGGCTAAGGCCGGCCAGGTTTTTGCCAAGAAAAACAAGGAAGCCCGACCACCTTTGGCCAGGCTGTTTTAGGTAGTTGAAGGGGGAAAACCAGCCACGGGCTGGGCTGGTTTTTAGGTAGTTGGCTTGCCTTTAGGGTAGGCCACCTTGGGTAGGAAAAGGGGACACGGTCTGCTGGTGCAGGCCGTGGGTTTTTGGGGAAAAAGGACTCGAGCCAAGGTGGCTCGAGTTAGGTTGAAGTTCGGCCAAAGCTGGCCGAACTTGGTTGGGTTGAAGGGGGGGTTCGTCCAGGTGGTGGCCGAACTAGGTTTAGGTCTTGGAGCAGCCTAGCTAGGTGGTTGTCTAGGGTAGATGTTTTGGAAAAATCGGCCAGGACTTGGCTGTTTAGGTAGTGTTTTTAGGGGGCGGTTCTTGGTGGTTGATGGGTGGTCTAGAGAGGTTAGGGAAGAAGTGGGTTAGATTAGGTTTTTAAGGCTTACCTAGGGTGCAACTCCGCTCCAGCCACCACTCACGCCGCCAAGCTCCACCATGCAACGTTCCCAGCTTTGAAGAAGAGGCTTCTACCATTGGTGCAGCCCTTGGCAAATCCCCATCTCAAAAAAAAAACATTTTGGGCGTATGAGCCACTTTCTCTCTCATCCCCCCCTCTTTATTTCATGTGAAGTGGGTTTCCTGGAGACTTCACGTGAATGATTTCCAGCCCACTCACCTCTATTTATAAAGGTTTTAAGTGGGTCTTGGATCTTGGGTCCTGGATTTGGGTCTAGCTATCCGGATCCAATCCAAACCTTGTTTGGATCTGGATCATGGATCTCGGATATTTTTGAGATCTAGATCCAGTCCAAATATTTATTTGGGTTTGGATCTCGGATCTCGGATCTTGGATTTTGAGATCCAGATCCAATCCAAACACAATTTGGATCTAGATCTGGATATTTTGGGTCTGGATCTGGATATTTTGGGTCTAGATCCAGTTCGAACTTTTTCTTCTGCTCCTTGGTTTTCTGGTCCTTTTTGGTGCTTTTCACCGTCGGTTTCGAGCGGGCTTCGATTCATCGGACGCCCAACTCTGGCCTGGGTCTTCTCCAAGTCTTTGTTCCTGTTTTCACATTTTAAAACAGGTTATCGTTTGTACTCTTCTTGCCTGGGCTTTTCTTTTGCCTTTTGTACCTGTTTTCACATTTTAAAACAGGTTGTCGTTTTGGCTCAAACGAGCTTTTTTGTATTTTTGAGAGTTTTTGATTTTTGGAAAATTCAGGGTGTTTACAGCATCCTCTAAGGGGAAGTCAGCCATGTAGTCTGCTAGGGCTTGCCCCTTAATGGAGCTTTGATGGTGGTATTTTAGGTCATACTCCATCAAGAGGAGTTGCCATTTACCCAACCTACCTGTGAGGATGGGTTTTTCAAATAAGTGCTTGATTGGATCAAGCTTAGACACTATCCAGATCTCGTGATCTAGGAAGTAGTGTCAGAATTTTTTGCAGGCCCATACCAACGCCAAGCACGCCTTCTCCATGGATTGATAGTTCATTTCATAAGCCAAGAGAGTTTTCGAAATGTAATAGATGGCATACTCCTTGTGGGTATCATCCTCATATTGAGCTAACAAGGCACCCAAAGCATTTGCATGCACAGAAATATAAAGCAGAAGAGGTTTTCCTTGCTTTGGAGGGTTTAAAACAGGGGGATTAACAAAGTATGCTTTTAATCTTTCAAAAGATTTTTGGCAATCGTCATCCCATAAAAATTTCGTCCCTTTTCTCAAAAGTTTGTTGAAGGGTTCTGTAGATGCAGAAAATTCCCGCTCCTGGTTCTTAGGCCCGAAGCGAACCTTTTCGTGTGCCTAAGTCCTAATTTAAGTGAAAGGGCGTGCCAGCTAGCTTACTTAAGCTAGCGAATTTTTTTTTTTAAACCTGACTCCTAACGTGGCGACTGTGAGCAAGCAAGCTCTTTTCGTCGCAGACCTTCTTGCACCGATGCGCAAGGGTCAGTCTGTACGCTTTTAAAATCGAGTTTTGGAATATAAGAACCTACGAAAATGTGTTTGAGGTGTTTGATTCGAGTTGGTTTTGTATGATTTTCAGTTTTTATTTCACGTGGATTTGCACATGCCTATGTCTTTCTTTCTATCCCTTTTCGGGCCAACTAGATGTGTGTTATGAACACGTAACCTAAGTGTGGCGACTTTGAGCGGGAGTATGGGGTTTGCTTTGATGCAATATGCGTCCTAACTCATGGTATGGCGTATATGCAATGCAAACTCACGCAACTTCAAAGGGAAAAATTGAATTTAAAAGACAATGCCGAAGGGAAATGACTTGTAATGTAAATTGCCGAAGGGAAATTGCGGAAGGGAAATTGCAAAAGGGAAATATGGCTATATCTTAAGAGCGAAAAGGCTCAATAGTGCAAGTGTGTGCCGTGTATATATGTAAATACTACGCACACTGCTGAACCTTAAAACCCAAATCTTAAAGACATAGCCGAAAGGGAAATACTTATACTATATATGGGCCCGAAGGTCGCCAACGTGTTGCGTGGGTGTTGTGTATATATTGAAAGACAACTCACATGACTTAAATGAAACCCAAATATAAATTACAATATGGCCTTAACTAAGGTCTTGGGAGTAAGAGCGAAAGCTCAATGTGTGTGAGTGCGAGAATTGAAGTACTACACACACGACATGAAATTAAACCCAAGGGAAATATAACACGGCCCTCACTTGGGTCTTGCAAATAAGAGTGAAAGCTCAATGTGTGTAAGTGCGAGAATTGAAGTACTACACACACAACTTAAACAAAACCCCATGCAACTTAAAGTATATAAGTAAATTTATATCTTAAGGGCTGATTAGGCCCGTGTGTGTTCAAAATTGTGCACAACTAAGAGAGAGGTAGGCTCAAGTGCACGTGTGTGTGGGTGTGCCAAGCCACGTTATTACAAGCGGGGGGAGACAATGCTCCGTTATTACAACCCCGTATTAAATTTAATTTAACTTAAGCAAGTCTACAAATGAGGACCGAGTTAAGCACTTACTTATAGCTGGTCCGGAGGTGACTTGCTTGAGCTTGGGCTTGGGCGTCGCCTTGGGCTGCAAGAGGGAGCTCCTCGGAATGGCACGACAAAGGGGTGTGCTGGCCGGGTGACAAAGGAGCACGGGTGTGGCGCCTTGGGGACTTGCCGGCTGAATGGGATGGTGCTGCTGTGGTGTTTCGGGCTGAAGTGGTTAGGGAGAGTCACTAAGGTAGAGGGCTGATGCTAGGGAAGGTGGAGCTAATGGGTGACTAAGGAGGATGGTTTAAGGAAAAGGGTGTGACTGGCCGGGTGACTTGGGTGCAGTCGGCTGTGACCGTCCGACTAGGGGACGGTTTAAGTGGTCGCTGGCTGAGGGTAGCTAGGGGTGTTTGGGAATGGCGAGGGAGCTAGCTAGGGTGCTATGGAAGGTGGAGTTAAGGGGTGGTTAAGAGTGGAGGGGGCAGATCCTAGGGAGCAAGGTAAGGTGGCTGGGGTGTCACTAAGGGGAAAGTAGGGCAGCGGGTGATGTAATGGGTGTGGTTGAAGGGTGGCGGGTAGTTAGGTGGTGGCCGGCTGGGTGGAGTGAAAACTAGGCTAAGGTAGGGTACTATGGGGTGGCTGAGAGTGGAGGGGGAGTGAAGATAGGGTGAAGTAGGGATGAGGTACTAACCGGATAGGAGAGGGAGGTTGGTGTGTGGAAGGAGGGCAGTCAGGTGGAAGGTGGATGGAGCAGGCCATGCGGTCGGTGGCAACGTGGAGTGGAGCAGGCCGGGAGGTAGTGGTGGCACGAGGTGGAGCTGGCCAAGAAGTGGTGGTGGTGCAGATGGGAGAAGAGAGCAAGGTGAGAGAGGGCTCGGCTGGCCCAAGTGGTGGCTAAAAAAGTTGAAAAACCCGCCCACTAGGGGTGGGGGTTTATAGGTTTCAAAGGGGCGGTTGGGGATGGTTTTGGAGAGGGCGGTTTGGTGGTTAGGTGGTGGTGGTGTGGTAGTAAGGTGGGCTAGTTTTGAGGGGGGGCCAGATATTTTGTTTTAGGTGGTTTTAGGGATATGGTGTGCTAGGTTTTAGGTGGGGTGGTTTAGTGGTTTAGGGCTTAGCTAGGTGGGTTGGTTTTGGGGTGAGGTTTAGTGAGGTGGGTTAGGTGTTTAGGCTAGGATTAGGTTAGGATTAAGAGAATTAGGCTAGGTTTAGGGAAGGATTAGGGAGGTGGGTTAGGTGATTAGGTTGGGATTAGGTCGGGATTAGGGAAGTGGGTTAGGTGATTAGGCTAGGATTAGGCTGAGATTAGGGTAAAGGGCTTGGATTAGGGGTTTTGGCTTGGGATTGGGTTAGGAAGCTCCCTTTGCATAACCCATAGACTTCACTGCATCATGTTGGTGCAGCCCTAGGTTAGGTTTTGGCTAATACAAGCTTAAACCCACACTAATTAAGCTAACCCACATGATTAACCCCAAACTTGACACACAAGTCAAGCTTAATACAATTGCCCTCATGCTTATCCTCCCCATTCTCTCTCATGCCCATAATCCCATGTGAATTTTAAGTGGGCCCCACCTCCATTTATGAGAAGGTGATGTGGGCCATGGATGTGGATATTGGATTGGATCTCTGGATCCAAATCCAAATCCACACATACATTTGGATTGGGATTTGGATATATATGGTCCAAATCCAATCCAAACTGAATTCTGACTCCTTCAGGGTATGTTCGAAACGAACGGTTTGTGCGGGGTCTGATAGCATCAGTACTCCGTCTGCATTGGGTCTTCGCCAATATGGTCGTCTGCTTCTGTTTTCACCTTTCGGAGATGATTTCAAACGATGTTTGCTAATAACAGGGACCTAGATGTTCGAGATCCTTGGGGTGGATCTAACATGAGAGTTGCTGTGCCGGGCTCGACATGTGCTCCGGTTCTGGGCTCTCTTTGGCTCTTCTAGTCCTGCTTTCATCAGGCCAAGCCGCTTCGTGGGGTTTCAAAATGTATTTTAAAGGTTTTAAAAGCATATTATACATATTTTAAATCATATACAGTTTAAACATATGTACAGGGTTTGTTTGGAAGGCTCCTGGGTTTCCAAACTCAAAATAGCCCTTTGGGGCTGCTTTTACAAAACGAGGTTTTGTTTGAGAAGTTCGTGGGATTTCTGGGTGTTTACAGATGCCCCTCTTTGGCATTGTCCAAATTGATTTGGATAATGGCAAAGATGACAAACACCCCTTTTAATGTCTCCCTAGATCTAACCACGAAAATATGGGATCGTCCCAATCTTTAGCAAAATCTCACTTTTAAAACCCTAGTAGGAGGAGATATCACGCCAAAGGGATATGTATGGAATCTGGTCCTAAAATGGGATCATGTTTATGCAAGTGCCATGCATGGAATGCAGATTCATGACATGGGTGTGGTGCCAAGAGTGGCGACCTCCCAGAGACTAGATATGGTCGAACTCTTGAGACTTACAAGGCCTGTTGCTCCAAGTGAGTAGATCCTATGTTGTTCGATGTTTGATTTTCAAAATTTATTTACAAAACTATTTACAAAAGGGACAACTGTCTTGAGTCTCAATCCTAAGGATCTCGAGCTCTTGGTGTTTGCCTTTGCTTGAGTCTTGACACTCGCTTATCTAGCGGAGGTTTTATAAGAAAACAAGCTATATTTCAAATCCCTACATCTTACTCGAAATGTCGAATTCTCAAAAAAAATGAAATTCAAGTAAGCAAATCCTATTTTTACTTTAGGATTCCTCGAAATGAACCATGTTTTAGCTTGGGATAAGCCAGGGATGGGAAAGAGATACCACGGTCCCTTTTGAAGTGTCTCGTGGTTTAAGGCATAGAAGGCGGAAAACTGCTCTTTTTGAACTCTTTGGCCTCTTTTTCTTTTTTTTCATAGAGGGTCTCCCTTTAGGAGTATTTTTTCTTTAATCCCTCTTTTTTTACAAGAGAATTGATTTTTCCTTTGAATTCTAGTTGCTTTCTTTTGGAAAGAGCCTTTGGATGGGAAATTCCCTTTATTTGGGCCGCATTTTCCTTTTGGAAGGAGAAGAGAAGGGGGAAGGACTTATCCCAAGGTCACACTCGATCCATTCCAGATTAGCCTATTTAGAAATAGCACGTACTACTTGCAAGTATCTTGCTATATTGAACTAGGCCTTTCTTTGTAAGAAGAAGGATTTTGAAATGTAACCACGATTTAGAAGACTCCACTCTTTCATAAGTGCGAATTCTCTTACTTAGGGTCACACGATTTTGCCTTTGCACCTTATTTTTAGGTCTCAGGGCAGCTATCTCTAAAGGTTTTCGAAAATTGGAATTTAACCCAAATCCTACACATAATACTTCTTTAAGTATTGAATATTGATAGGATCTGCTAAATTCCTACCTTCTACATCGATCAACCAATACGAGTTGTTCGTGGTGGTTGCACGTATGTAAACACCCCGAAATCCCACGAACTTCTCAAATCAACCTGGTTTTGTAAAGGCATCCCCAAAGGGCTATTTTGAGTCTAGAAACCCAGGAGCCTTCCAAACAAACCCTGTACGTATGTTTAAAACTTTATATGTTTTAAATATGTGTAATATAGTTTTGAAAACTTTTAAAATATGTTTTGAAACCCCACGAAGTGGCTTGTCCTGAATCGGAGCACATGTCAAGCCCAGCACAGCAACTCTCGTGTTGAATCCACCCCTAGGATCTCGAACATCCAAGTCCCTGTTATAATCAGAAATCATCTCTGGAAGGTGAAAACAGAAGTGGACGACCATGTTGGCGAAGACCTAACGCAGACGGAGTACTGATGCTGTCAGACCCCGCACAAACTGTTCGTTTCGAACACAACCTAAAGGAGTCAGAATTCAGTTTGGATTGGATCTGGACCATATATATCTAGATCCCAATCCAAACCTATGTGTGGATTTGGATTTGGATCTAGAGATCCAATCCAATATCCACATCCATGGCCCACATCACCTTCTCATAAATGGAGGTGGGGCCCACTTGAAATTCACGTGGGATTATGGGCATGAGAGAGAATGGGGAGGATAAGATTTGAGGGGAATTGTAATTAAGCTTGACTTGTATGTCAAGTTTGGGGTTAATCATGTGGGTTAGCCTAATTAGTATGGGTTTAAGCTTGTATTAGCCAAAACCTAACCTAGGGCTGCACCAACATGATGCAATAAGGTCTATGGGTTATGCAAAGGGAGCTCCCTAACCCAATCCTAAGCCCTAAACCCCTAAACCACCCCACCTAAACCTAGCACACCATATCCCTAAAACCCCTTAAAGCAAAATATCTGGCCCCTCCTCAAAACCAGCCCACCTTATCACCACACCACCACCACCTAAACCACCTAACCACCCTCTAAAAACCACCCCCAACTGACTTTCAAAAACCTATATAAACCCCCCCCTAGTGGGCGGGTTTTGGATCTTCTCCAATCCTTTCCTTCCAGCTCTTGGGCCAGCCGAGCCCCCTTCCACCTTGCTCCCTTCTTCCACCTGCACCACCATTACCCCCGGCCAAGCTCCACCTCGCGCCACCACTTCCATCCGGCCTGCTCCACTCCACGCTACCACCTTCATCACCTGACCCGGCTCCATCCACCTTCATCACCCAGCTGCCCTTCTTCCACACACTGACCTCCTTCACCCATTTGGTTAGTACCTCAACCCAACTCCATCTCCTCTTCACTCACCCTCCACTCTCAACCACCCATACCACCACAACACCTCGCCAACACCACCTTCTCGCCACCCTTCCCCATTCGGCTAGACCTAACCCCTTTACCACCCGATCCTCTACCTTCCCCTTAGTGACAACCATACACCACCCTACCTTGCTCCCTAGGACCTGCCCCCTCCACTCTTAGTCACCCATTAACCCCACCTTCCACAACACCCTAGCTAGCTCCCTTCCCATCCGTGACACCCCCTAGCTACCCCAGCCGGCCACCACTAAACCATCCCTAATCGGCCAGTCATAGCCGACTACACCAAACTCATTCGGTTGCCACACCCTTTTCCTTAGACATTCCCTTTAGGCTCCCCTTAGCGCGACCTTCCATAGAGCCTTCCCTACCTTAGTGACCCTCCCTTAATTACTTCAGCCCTAGATGTCATGGCAGCACCGCCCTAGCAGCCGACAAACCCCCAAGGCGCCACATCCGCACCCCTTTGTCACCCGGCCGCACATCCTTGCCGTGACACTCCGAGGAGCTCCCTCTTGCAGCCCAAGGTGAAGCCCAAGCCCACGCTCAAGCAAGTCACCTCCGGACCAGCTATAAGTAAGTGCCTAACTCGGTCCTTAGTTGTAAACTTGCTTAAGTTAAATTAAATTTGATACGGGGTTGTAATAACGGAGCATTGTCTCCCCCCGCTTGTAATAACGTGGCTTGGCACACCCACACACACGTGCACTTGAGCCTACCTCGCTCTTAGTTGTGCACGATTTTGAACACACACAGGCATAATCAGCCCTTTAGATATAAGTTTATATATATACTTTAAGTTGCGTAGGGTTTTGCTTGAGTTGGGTGTGTTGTCCTTAAATTCTCGCACTCACACACATTGAGCTTTCGCTCTTATTTGCAAGACCCAAGTAAGGGCCATGTTATACTATCCTTGGGTTTAATTTCATGTCGTGTGTGTAGTATTTCAATTATACACTCACACACATTGAGCTTTCGCTCTTACTCTGAAGACCTTAGTTAAGGCCATATTGCAATTTATATTTGGGTTTAATTTCATGTCGTGTGTGTAGTACTTCAATTCTATCACTCACACACATTGAGCTTTCGCTCTTATTCCCAAGACCTTAGTTAAGGCCATATTGCAATTTATACTTGGGTTTCATTTGAAGTCGTGTGTGTTGTCTTTACATTTTCACACGCACCCACATTCAGCCTCCGCTCTTATTTGCAAGACCCAAGTAAGGGCCCATATATAGTATATACGTATTTCCCTTTTGGCTATGTCTTTTCAATTTGGGTTTTAAGGTTCAGCAATGTGCATAGTCTTTCAATACATACACGGCACACACTTGCACTATTGAGCCTTTCCGCTCCTAAGATATAGCCATATTTCCCTTTTGCAATTTTCCTTCGGCAATTTACATTTACAAGTCATTTTCCTTCGGCAATTTCCATTACAAGTCATTTTCCTTCGGCATTGTCTTTTAAATTCGGGTTTTCCCTTTGGAGTAGCGTGAGTTTGCATTGCATATGCGCCATACCACGAGTTAGGATGCATATTGCATCAAAGCAAACCCCATACTCCCGCTCAAAGTCGCCACATTTTAGTGGAGTGTTCATAACACACGCCTAGGTGGCCCAAAAAGGGATAAAAAGAAAGACTTAGGCACGTACAAATTCACGTGAAATAAAATTTGAAAGTCATACAAAACAACCCGAATCAAACACCTCAAACCGCTTTCATAGGTTCTTATACCCAAAAACTCAATTTTTAAAAGCGTACAGACAGACCCTTGCGCATCGGTGCAAGAAGGTCTGCGACGACAAGAGCTTGCTTGCTCACAGTCGCCACGTTAGGAGTCAGGTTTAAAATATATCTTCGCTAGCTTAAGTAAGCTAGCTGGCACGCCCTGTTTGTTTAAATAGGACTTAGGCACACGAAAAGGTTCGCTTCAGGCCTAAGAACCAGGAGCGAGAATTTTCTGCGTCTACAACATACGACATAGGGTCCATCCCACTTGGGACGCCACTTTCCAAGGAGATGTGGGCCACGATAGTGGATGATTTTCAAAACCAGATCTCCCACTTCAAAGTGGTGAGGTCTCATGTGTTTGCCATAATGTCGGGCTATCCTTTGCCGGTATGCAAGAGCATGATCCATAGCAAGGAGTCGCCTCTCATCTAGCAAATCTAGTTCGGCCATCCTAGCATGCTGAAGCGTCTCTAGGGGGAGGTCGAGTGCTATGGATGTATGGAATGAATGCAATTGAGTATGAATGGGAAGAATGGCATTTATGCCATAGACCAATTCGAATGGTGTGGCATTCGTGGGAGTCCGGATGGAAGTCCTATAAGCCCATAAGGCTTCATCCAGCTTCTCATGCCACGTCCTACCCTTCTCTAAAGTCTTCTCAATTATACTAATGAGAGTCTTGTTTGTGGCTTCGGCTTGGCCGTTGCCTTGAGGGTAGTAGGGCGAAGAGAAGTGGTGAGTTATGCCATACGTGTTGCACAACTTAACCATCCGCTCATTCTTGAATGAGGTGCCATTATCAGACACAAGGTCTCGTGGAACCCCAAATCGAGCCAAGATATTCCTCCTAAAGAAAGCCACCACATGTTGCCTCAGTACATTGGTCAGGGAAATGGCTTCCACCCACTTGGAAAAATACTCCGTGGCTGCTAAAATGAATCGATGCCCATTCGAGGCTTTTGGAAATATAGGGCCTACGATGTCAAACGCCCACATGGTGAATGGCCAGGGGCTGACCACGGAATGCAATGCAGATGATGGGATAAGAATGGTGTGCCCATGCACTTGACATGGATGACACTTCCTAACATGATCGTGACAATCCTTTTTTAGAGTGGACCAAAAATAGCCCGCTCTAAGTATTTTCATTGCCATCATGTTGGCATTAACATGACCTCCACATTCTCCATCGTGGAACTCATGCATCACTATCCTAGCCTCCTCTAGATCGATACACCTAAGTAGGATGTCGGTAAAACTTTTCTTATATAGAACCCTACCCAGAATGGTGTATTGGGTCGAAATTTTACGGATGAATGCCTTATCTTTAGACGTGGCATCCTCGATGAATCCCCCATTTTCTAGAAAATGTTTGATGTCATAAAACCAGGGTTTTTCAATAGAGTCTGGGTTATTTTGGCAAATATCCAAATCATGTGTGGATGGGTTGGGCGCATGCCATATTTCGGCAATGCCATTGTCCTCTCTTCCCACGTGTGTGAGTTTACATGATTGGAATGACTCAACCAATCGAGTGGCCAACTCGTGATATGGAAGTAGTTTTTCGTTACGTACTTGCCAAATTTTCAAAACCTGGTTTATAACAAGGAGCGAATCTCCAAAGACCTCGATGCATGATGCCCCTAGAGTTTTCGAAACCCTTAAGCCTTGTATGAGTGCTTCATACTCAGCTATATTGTTGGAACATTCGAAATCTAGGCGGATTGCTATGGGAATCTCACCCTTTTCAGGGGAGATGAGGATGACCCCAGCACCAGCCCCTCGTTGGTTTCGTGCCCCATCAAAGTGCATCTTCCACACTTGGTTTTCGAAAATACTGGCCAAAATGTGGTTTTGGAAATGGTTTTGCAATATGCCTTTGTCAGGCATTTCATCAAGTGTGGGATATGTGTCCTCCAGGGGGAACTCAGCCACGTAGTCTGCTAGGGCTTCCCCTTTATGGAGATTTGGTGATGGTATTTTAAGTCATACTCCATTAGAAGGAGTTTCCATTTGCTCAATCTACCCGTGAGAATGGGTTTTTCGAACAAGTGCTTGATTGGATCAAGCTTGGACACTATCCATATCTCATAATCTAGAAAATAGTGTCTGAATTTCTGGCAGGCCCAGACTAGGGCCAAGCACGTCTTCTCCATGGCTTGATAATTTTGTTCATAAGCCAAGAGAGTTTTCGAAATATAGTAGATGGCATACTCCTTATGGCTGTCATCCTCGTATTGAGCCAATAGGACTCCTAAAGCATTCGCATGCACGGAAATGTAAAGTAAAAGCGGTTTTCCTTGTTTTGGAGGATTCAAAACGGGGGGATTAACTAGGTATGCCTTTAGTCTCTCGAAGGACTTCTGGCAGTCGTCATCCCATAAGAATTTCGTGCCCTTCCTCAACAGCTTGTTGAAGGGTTCGCATCTAGTCGCCAGATTTGATATAAATCAGCGAACGGACTATAATCGACCCTGGAGGCTACGAATTTGGGTGAGATTGGAGGGTAGAGCCATGTCTATGATGGCTCGACACTTAGAGGGGTCAACTTCTATACCCCTTTGGCTTACCATAAAGCCTAGAAGCTTTCCAAACTCTACCCCGAATACATATTTTTGAGGGTTTAGCTTTACTTTGTAAAGCCTAAGCCTTTCGAAAATCTTTTGCAAACATTCGATATGAGTGCATCGGGTTTTGGATTTTGCCAAGAGATCATCTACATACACTTCTACAAGCTCATGGATTTGATCATGGAAGATCGTGGTCATGGCTCGTTGGTATGTTGCGCCGGCATTTTTCAAACCAAAGGGCATGACTGTATAGTAGTACGTGCCCCACGGGGTTGTGAATGCGGTCTTACCCTGATCTCGTGGACTTAGTTTGATTTGATTATAGTCAGAATAGCCATCCATAAACGAAAACATTTCATGATTTGCAGTACTATCGACTATCAAATCTATGTTTGGTAAAAGATAATTATCCTTTGGAGTGGCTTTATTTAGGTTTCTGAAATCGATGCATATTCGAATTTTCCCATTGGTTTTTCGAACCACAACGATGTTTGACAACCAATCAGAATATGCAATGGGTTCTATAAATCTGGCTTTTAACAGATCTTCTAAACCCTCTTTGACTTGCGTGTGTATATTCGAGTGTATTTTCCTAAGCTTCTGCTTTATGGGTTTTACACCTGCATCTAAGGGAAGACGATGCTCGACAATGCTGCGATCCATGCCCGACTTGTCTTCATACGTCCATGCAAACACATCTAAATAGGTTCGTAGAAATGCCATGAATGCTGATCTTTCATGTTCATGCAAACATGCGCCTATTTTGATGAGTTTGGGATTGGAATCACTCCCTAGGTTTACCTCTATGAAATCTCCTCCTACTAAATTGGAAGGTCTTTCAAAATCGAGAATTTTATGAAATTCTGGGAGCTCAAAAGTGGGATCTTCCTCAAGGGGATCCACTTCTGGGTTTTGATCATTCTCGTGGGTTATAGACCTGAGTGAATTTGATGCGTGAGTTTTTAAAAGACCTGGTTTTGTACTTGGATTTTCAATTGATTTCGAAATTTTTGGTCTGTCTATGCAGACGACGTTCCTTTCGAAATCCTTTCCTTTTTCCAAAGTCTTACCAGGAGCAGCTATGTACAAAATCTTTTTGGTATTTTGTAGATTTTCGATTTTTTTGGGTTTTTGCAAAACAAGAACTTTAGGAACTATACAAACTACTCTTTTTTCGAGTTTTTGATTTTCCATTGTTTTTGGTTTTTGCCCTTTTTCGATTTTTAGTTTTTCAAATGTTTTTGTGTTTTTATGAAAGGGATCTTCCATCATACCTACAAAGGGAAAACCACTACGGATTAGACTCAGAATAAGAGGTCTAAATCATAGGTCTCTTCTAGGATAGGCTCTAGGGCACCCTTGACCCAGGTGATCACAGGGGGTGGCTCTGGTGGTATTTTGGGAGTATAGCCGATCCCGTATCGGCTTGGGTTGACCCTAGGAAGGATGGGCTCTAGGAGACCCTTATTTTGTGCCCCTAGACTTTTATAGGGCGTGTAGCCCATATTCAATAGCATGTTCCACGATTTTTTGTTTTTTGAAAATTCATGATACAAATCGTGGTCCTGGAACTTGCTGTCGTCCATATCGTGCTCGTATGGCTTCTTGTCCAGGGGTTTTGGAAATAAGGGATGCTTGGGTCTTCCTAGAAGGGTTAAGATTGGGAGGGGACCTACTTTGGGCGGTCCATTCACGTACACAACCTTCCTAGGGTTGTTTAACACGAGCCTTGGTGGCTCGACCATGGTCTGCCCCAGGTTAGCCTCATGGGCCTGGGAACTATACAAAGCACTCTATTTTTGAGTTTTCGAGTTTTTGTAAAACAAGAATTTTGGGAACTATACAAAGCACTCTATTTTCGAGTTTTTGTTTTTCTATTGTTTTTGGTTTTTCTTGTTTTTCGATTTTTTTGATTTTAGACTTTTGAAATGTTTTTGTGTTTTTAAAAAAGGGATCTTCCGTCATACCTACACTACGGGTTAGACTCGGAATAGGAGATCTAAATCGTAGGTTTCTTCTAAGGCAGGTTCCGGGGCACCCTTGACCCAGGTGGTCACAGGGGGTGGTTCCGGCGGTATTCGGGGAGTATAGCCGATCCCATATCGTCTTGGATTGGCCCTAGGAAGGATGGGCTCTAGGAGACCCTGGTTCTGTGCCCCTAGACTCTTGTAGGGCGTGTAGCCCATGTTCAACAACATGTTCCATGACTTTTTGTTTTTCAAAAAAGTTGGATACAAGTCGTGGTCCTGGAACATGCTATCGTCCATATTGTGCTCATATGGCCTCTTGTCCAGGGGCTTTGGAAATAGGGAATGCTTGGATCATCCTAAAAGGGTTAAGATCGGGAGGGGGCCAGCTTTGGGCGGCCCCTTCACACATACAACCTTCCTAGGGTTGTTTAACACGAGCCGAGTTGGCTCAATCACAATTTGCCCCAGGTTAGCCTCATGGGCCTGGGAGCTCGATAAACAAGGGGAGTTTATGATCCCCTGAAGCTGAGGGTGACTCTCACCTAGGATCACCATGACTTGGTCCCTGAAAGGGATCTTGACACACCTGTGGAAGGTGGATGGCACAGCGCACAAGCTGTGTATCAAGGGCCTTCCCAGCAACAGGTTATAATGGGGGTGGATGTCCAAAATATGGAACACCCCCATGTGTGTGATCCCTCCCGTTTCCATCGGGAGTTCGATCGATCCTAATGGTCTAGACGTATTCCCATCGTATCCAGTGATAACGATGGGGCTTGGGTTCACAGAAGTCAAGGTGACTCCGATTTGGTACGCCACATGAAGCGGAAGGATGTTGAGCCCTCCTCCCCCATCGACTAGGCACCTATCCAGAGAGTGGTTATTCAGAACCAGCTCGATATGCAGGGACTGGTTGTGGGACTCGTAGGCTCTATCTACATCATCTTCCGAGAAAGTGCTGGGCGATTTTGCTCCTATTAATGCCACTTGTTCAGACAGGGATTCCGGACTTATGTTCGAACTAACCTTAGCTCTTTCTAGAATTTTCTCTAGCACGAGTCTATGCCTAGGCGAAGTTTGTATAAGCTCTAGGATGGACATGTGGATAGGAATCTTTGAAAGATGGTTTTCGAAATCATAAGGGTTTAGGACGACTTTCCCATTGTCTGCTTTTGGCAGAACTCTAGGAATACATGCTTTTGAGGGGCCAGGCACACTGACCACCTTTTTAGCACTTTGTAGGTGCGGGGGTTGATAGATCCTCCCGGATCTAGTCACTTCCCCCACGACCAACCTAGGGTTCGCACTTAAATTGGCTCTAATTACGAGTTGAGGAGCACCTTGAAGTTTTAAAACTGGTTTAGCAGGGGATTCAACTCTTGGTGATCCTCGGATGACAACTTGGGCGGGCTTCTTGTAAAGTACAAGAGTGGACGCACAAGTGGGTCGACCAGACTCAGATGAATGCGCTAGTTCTTTTGAAAAGGTGAGGGTACATACCTCCTTTCCTTTCCCACTGCTACTGGCATGCTTGGGAAAGGGTTCTTTAAAGATAGCTTGAGTTGGCTCAGGTTCTGCAGTGACCTGGAGCCAGCCCTCAGCTATCAAGTTCTCGATTTTGTTTAAAAGGGAGAAACAACGCTTTGTATCATAGCCTTTGAGCCGATGATAGTTGCAAAAATGATTTAAATATCCCCCTTTGGAAGTGACTCCCTCAGAGATTTCAGAAAGTTCAATCATGCCTTGGGCAAGTAGTTGGTCTAGGACCTCAGACACAGGTTGCCCTAGTGGTGTGTACTCCCATTTTTCAATAGGTTTTTGAAAACTTCTCTCCCTTTTGTTTTCTATTTTTTCAAAATTCTTTGAAGTTGTAAACACCCCGAAATCCCACGAATTTCTTAAACAAACCTGGTTTTGTACAAGCAGTCCCAAAGGGCCATTTTTGAGTCTGGAAACCCAGGAGCCTTCCAGACAACCCTGTATATATGTTTTAAACTTCACATTTCAAAATATATAATATGGCTTTTGAAAACCTTTTGAAACACGTTTTTGAAACCCCGAAGCAGCTTGGCCCGATCAAGACAGGACTAGGAGAGCTAAGAAGAGCCCGGAACCAAAGAACATGTCGAGCCCGGCACAACAACTCTTATATCAAATCCATACCCCCAGGATCTCGAACGTCCAAGACCCTGTTATTATCAAAATGTCATTTGAAGTCATCTTCGGAAGGCAGAAACGGAGGCGGATGACCATGTTGGCGAAGACCCAACGCAGACGGAGTACAGATGCTGTAAGACCCCGCACAAATCGTCCGTTTCGAACTCAGCTCGAAGGAGTCAGAGTTCAGTTTGGATTGGATCTGGACCATATATATCCAGATCCCAATCCAAACCCATGTGTGGACTTGGATTTGGATTTGGATCCAGAGATCCAATCCAATATCCATATCCATGGCCCACATCATCTTCTCATAAATGGAGGTGGGGCCCATTTGAAATTCACGTGGGATTATGGGCATGAGAGAGAGTGGGGATGGATAAGATCAAGTGTGTTGTAATTAAGCTTGACTTGTGTGTCAAGTTTGGGGATTATCATGTGGGTTAGCCTAATTGAGTGGGTTTAAGCTTGTAATTAGCCAAAACCTAACCTAGGGCTGCACCAACATGAAGTGGTTAAGGTCTATGGGCCATGCAAAGGGAGCTCCTTCACCTAAACCTAACCCAAAACACCTAATCCTAGCCTTCCACCCTAATCCACCCCTAATCTGAGCCTAATCACCTAACCCACTTCCCTAATCCCAGCCTAATCCCAACCTAATCACCTAACCCACTTCCCTAATCCTTTCCTAAACCTAGCTTAATTTCCCTAAACCTAGCCTAAACCTAGCCTAATCACCTAACCTAGCTCACTAAACCTCACCCTAAAACCCAACCACCTAACCAAGCCCTAAACCCCTAAACCACCCCTAGCCCACAATCTACCCAAACCACTAGTATTTAAAATATCTGGCCCTACCCTTTCCAGCCCACCTTATCTTCATACCACCCTACCTAAACCACCTAACCACTACCCCAAACCCAGCCCTAACCAACCTACCCATCCCTATATAAACCCCCCCCCCCCTTGGGGGCGGTTTCTCCGATCTAGTCGCCTTCCCCAAGCCCAGCCGGGACCCCACTTCCCAGCCCAGCCGAACCCAGCCACCTGCTCCACCTGCTCCATCTGCACCACCACCTGCACCGCCACCTACACCACCACCTGTCACCACCCCTGCACTCGGCCGAACCATTTGCTCCACCACACCTGGCTGCTTTCTTCCATCCACCGCCTCTCTTCAAGCACGGTTAGTACCCCCTGTTTCGTCTCACCTTCTTCACTCCCTCTCCACTCTCAGCCACCTAAACCCTACCATAACACCCTACCACCAGCCATTCCCCTTTGCTGCCACCATTCTCACTCAGCCGAACCTATCACACCCTAAACTACCTACCACTACATAACTACCCTAGCTACACCCGGCCACCCTATTAGACTCCCATTCGACCTTCCCTTAAGCTCCCCTTAGGTCCATACTCCCTAACACTCTATACTCTCTTAGTGACCCTACATACTCACTTTATTAGGAGCAAAATCGCCCATCACCATATACTATATTTTGAAAACTCTCTTGGCTTATGAACGAAATTATCAAGCCATGGAGAAGACGTGCTTGGCCCTAGTTTGGGCCTGCCAGAAATTCAGACACTATTTCCTAGATCATGAGATCTGGATAGTGTCCAAGCTTGATCCAATCAAGCACTTGTTCGAAAAACCCATTCTCATGGGTAGATTGGGCAAATGGCAACTCCTTTTAATGGAGTATGATCTGAAATACCATCACCAGATCTCCATTAAGGGGCAAGCCCTAGCAGATTACGTGGCTGAATTCCCCTTAGAGGACTCATATCCCACTCTTGTCGAAATGCCTGATGAAGGCATATTGCAAAACCATTTTCAAAACCACATTTTGGCAAATTCTTTTGAAAACCAAGTGTGGAAGATGCACTTCGATGGGGCACGAAACCAACGAGGGGCTGGTGCTGGGGTCATCCTAATCTCCCCTGAAAAGGGCGAGATTCCCATAGCAGTCCGCTTAGATTTCGAATGTTCCAACAACATAGCTGAGTATGAAGCACTCATACAAGGCTTAAGGATTTCGAAAACTCTAGGGGCATCATGCATCGAGGTCTTTGGAGATTCGCTCCTTGTCATAAACCAGATTTTGAAAATTTGGCAAGTACGTAATGAGAAACTACTTCCATATCACGAGTTGGCCACTCGATTGGTCCAATCCTTCCAGTCGTGTAAACTCACACACATAGGAAGAGAGGACAATGGCATCGCCGATGCCCTCTCCTCCTTGGGTTCAGCCCTGAAGGTCGATCCCGTTTCAGGGACCAGATCTTTGGAAATATGGCATGCGCCCCACCCATCCACACACGACTTGGATATTTGCCAAAACAACCCAGAGTCTATTGAAAAACCCTGGTTTTATGACATAAAACAATTTTTAGAAAATGGGGGATTCACCGAGGATGCCACATCCAAAGATAAGGCATTCAGTCGTAAGATTTCGACCCGATACACCATTCTGGGTGGGGTCTTATACAAAAAAAGTTTTACCGGCATTCTGCTTAGGTGTATTGACCTAGAGGAGGCTAGGATAGTGATGCATGAGTTCCACGATGGAGAATGTAGAGGTCATGTTAATGCCAACATGATGGCAATGAAAATACTTAGAGGGGGCTATTTTTGGTCCACCTTGAAAAGGGATTGTCATGATCATGTTAGAAAGTGTCATCCATGTCAAGTGCATGGGCACGCCATTCATATCCCTTCATCTGCATTGCATTCCGTGGTCAGCCCCTGGCCATTTACCATGTGGGCGTTTGACATTGTAGGCCCAATATTTCCAAAGGCCTAGAATGGGCATCGATTTATTTTAGCAGCCACGGAGTATTTCTCCAAGTGGGTGGAAGCCATTTCCCTAACCAATGTAATGGGGCAACATGTGGTGGCTTTCATCCGGAAGAATATCTTGGCTCGATTTGGGGTTCCACGAGACCTTGTGTCTGATAATGGTACCCCATTCAAGAACGAGCGGATGGTTAAGTTGTGCAACATGTATGGCATAACTCACCACTTCTCCTCGCCCTACTACCCTCAAGGCAACGGCCAAGCCGAGGCCACAAACAAGACTCTCATTAGTATTATTGAGAAAACCTTAGAGAAGGGTAGGATGTGGCACAAGAAGCTGGATGAAGCCTTATGGGCTTATAGGACTTCCATCCGGAGTCCCACGAATGCCACACCATTCGAATTGGTCTATGGCACAAACGCCATTCTTCCCATTCATACTCAACTGCATTCATTCCATACATCCATAGCACTCGACCTCCCCCTAGAGATGCTTCAGCATGCTAGAATGGCCGAACTAGATTTGCTAGATGAGAGGCGACTCCTTGCCATGGATCATGCTCATGCATACCGGCAAAGGATAGCCCGACATTATAGCAAACACATGAGACCTCGTCACTTTGAAGTGGGAGATCTGGTCTTAAAAACCATCCACCATCGTGGCCCACACCCCCTAGGTAAGTGGCGCCCCAACTGGGATGGACCCTATGTTGTACGAGCAACCACTACGAACAATTCGTATTGGTTGATCGATGTAGAAGGTAGGAATTTAGCAGATCCTATCAATATTCAATACTTAAAGAAGTATCATGTGTAGGATCTGGACTAAATTCCAGTTTTCGAAAATTTTAGGGATAACTGCCCTGAGACATGTGAATAAGGTGCAAAAGCAAACTCGTGTGACCCTAAGTGAAGAGAATTCGCACTTGTGAAAGAGTGGAGTTTTCAAAATCGTGGTTACATTTCAAAATCCTTCTTCTTACAAAGAAAGGCCTAGTTTAACATAGCAAGATACTTGCAAGTGGTACGTGCTATTTCTAAATAGGCTGATCTGGAATGGATCGAGTGTAGGCTTGGGATAAGTCCTCCCCTCTTCTCTTCTACTTCTAAAAGGAAAACAAAGGCCCAAATAAAGGGAATTTCCCATTTCGAGGTATCTTTCCAAAAGAAAGAAACCAGATTTCCAAAGAAAAATCGAATCTCTTGTGAAAAAGAGGGATTAAAGAAAAAATACTCCCAAAGGGAGACCCTCTATGAAAAAAAGGAAAAAGAGGCCAAAAAGCTCAAAAAGAGCAGTTTTCCGCCTTCTATGCCTTAAACCACGGGATGCTTCAGAAGGGACCGTGGTATCTCTTTCCAAACCCTGGCTTATCCCAAGCTAAAGCATGGTTCATTTCGAGGAATCCTAAAGTAAAAATAGGATTTACTTACTTGAATTTCATCTTGTTTGAGAATTCGACGTTTCGAGTAAGGCGTAGGCATTTGAAATATGCCTGGTTTTCTTATAAAACCTCCGCTAAATAAGCGAATGTTAAGACTCAAACAAGGGCAAGCACGAAGAGCTCGAGATCCTTAGGATCGAGTTTCAAGACAGTTGTCTCTTTTGTAAATAGCTTTTGTAAATAAGTTTTGAAAACCGAACATCGAACAGCATAGGATCTGCTCACTTGGAGTAGTAGGCCTTGTAAGTCTCTAGAGTTCGACCACATCTGGTCCCTGGGAGGTCGCCACTTTTGGCACCACACCCATGTCATTCGCATTCCACGCATGGTACTTGCATGAACATGATCCCATTTAGGACCAGATTCCATGTAGAACCCTTTGGCGTGATATCTCCTCCTACTAGAGTTTGTAAATTGAGATTTTGCTAAAATTGGGACGATCCCATATTCTTCGTGGCTAGATCTAGGGAGACATTGAAAGGGGTGTTTGTCATCTTTGCCCTTATCCAAATCTATTTGGACAATGCCAAAGAGGGGCATCTGTAAACACCCCGAAATCCCACGAATTTCTTAAACAAACCTGGTTTTGTACAAGCAGCCCCAAAGGGCCATTTTTGAGTCTGGAAACCCAGGAGCCTTCCAGACAACCCTGTATATATGTTTTAAACTTCACATTTCAAAATATATAATATGGCTTTTAAAAACCTTTTGAAACACGTTTTTGAAACCCCGAAGCAGCTTGGCCCGATCAAGATAGGACCACATCACCTTCTCATAAATGGAGGTGGGGCCCATTTGAAATTCACGTGGGATTATGGGCATGAGAGAGAGTGGGGATGGATAAGATCAAGTGTGTTGTAATTAAGCTTGACTTGTGTGTCAAGTTTGGGGATAATCATGTGGGTTAGCCTAATTGAGTGGGTTTAAGCTTGTAATTAGCCAAAACCTAACCTAGGGCTGCACCAACATGAAGTGGTTAAGGTCTATGGGCCATGCAAAGGGAGCTCCTTCACCTAAACCTAACCCAAAACACCTAATCCTAGCCTTCCACCCTAATCCACCCCTAATCTGAGCCTAATCACCTAACCCACGTTCCTAATCCCGGCCTAATCCCAACCTAATCACCTAACCCACTTCCCTAATCCTTCCCTAAACCTAGGTTAATTTCCCTAAACCTAGCCTAAACCTAGCCTAATCACCTAACCTAGCTCACTAAACCTCACCCTAAAACCCAACCACCTAACCAAGCCCTAAACCCCTAAACCACCCCTAGCCCACAATCTACCCAAACCACTAGTATTTAAAATATCTGGCCCTACCCTTTCCAGCCCACCTTATCTTCATACCACCCTACCTAAACCACCTAACCACTACCCCAAACCCAGCCCTAACCAACCTACCCATCCCTATATAAACCCCCCCCTTTGGGGGCGGTTTCTCCGATCTAGTCGCCTTCCCCAAGCCCAGCCGGGACCCCACTTCCCAGCCCAGCCGAACCCAGCCACCTGCTCCACCTGCTCCATCTGCACCACCACCTGCACCGCCACCTACACCACCACCTGTCACCACCCCTGCACTCGGCCGAACCATTTGCTCCACCACACCCGGCTGCTTTCTTCCATCCACCGCCTCTCTTCAAGCACGGTTAGTACCCCCTGCTTCGTCTCACATTCTTCACTCCCTCTCCACTCTCAGCCACCTAAACCCTACCATAACACCCTACCACCAGCCATTCCCCTTTGCTGCCACCATTCTCACTCAGCCGAACCTATCACACCCTAAACTACCTGCCACTACCTAACTACCCTAGCTACACCCGGCCACCCTATTAGACTCCCATTCGACCTTCCCTTAAGCTCCCCTTAGGTCCATACTCCCTAACACTCTATACTCTCTTAGTGACCCTACATACTCACTTGGCCCAGCCCCTTGAATCCCCCACACCAAGGCGACACCCTTGCTGTCCCGCGCCCCATTTGCAGCCGGCCAGCACCCATGGTCGTTCACCCTCGCGGAGCTCCCGTTTGCAGCCCAAGGCGAAGGCCAAGCCCACGCTCAAGCAAGGCCTCTACGGACCAGCTACTCGTAAGTGCCTAAACTCGGTCTTTAGTTGTATACTTGCTTGAGATTCAATTTGATACGGGGTTGTAATAACGGAGCATAGTCTCCCCCCGCTTGTAATAACGTGGCTTGGCACACCCACACACGTGCACTCTCCTAGTTGTGCACGATTTTGAACACACACGGGCCTAATCAGCCCTAATACATAAGTATATACATATACTTTCATTTTCGAAGGGTTTTGCTTAAGTTGGGTGCGTTGTCTTTCAATTCAAGCACTCACACACATTGAGCCTTCACTCTTATTTGAAAGACCCAAGTAAGGGCCGACCTATACTATTTGGGTTTCATTTCATGTCGTGTGGGTAAGTCTTTCAATTCAAGCACTCTCACACACATTGAGCTTTCGCTCTTATTTGAAAGACCCAAGTAAGGGCCGACCTATACTATTTGGGTTTCATTTCCTGTCGTGTGTGTAAGTCTTTCAATTCAAGCACTCTCACACACATTGAGCCTTCGCTCTTACTCCCAAGACCTTAGTAAAGGCCTTATTGCAGTTATATTTGGGTTTCATTTATGTCGTGTGCGTAGTACTTCAAATTCAAGCACTCTCACACACATTGAGCTTTCGCTCTTATTCCCAAGACCTTAGTTAAGGCCATACTGCAATTTATATTTGGGTTTAATTTCATGTCGTGTGTGTAAGTCTTTTCAATTCAAGCACGCACCCACATTGAGCCTTCGCTCTTATTTGCAAGACCCGAGTAAGGGCTCATATACATATTCTATATACATATCTCCCTTCGGCATTTATATTTCAAGTCATTTCCCTTCGGTTATTTCCCTTCAGTATTGTCTTTACATTCGGGTTTTCCCTTTGGAGTAGCGTGAGTTTGCATTGCATCTACGCCATACCACGAGGTAGGACGCATATTGCATCAAAGCAAGCCCCGCTCGAATTCGCCCATGTAGTGGAGTGTTCATAACACACAAACTAGGTGGCCCGCAAAGGGATAAAAGAAAAGACTTAGGCACGTGCAAATCCACGTGATCTAAAACACGCAATCGCATTTAAAAGACCCGAAATAGACACCTCGAACCTCTTCGTAGGCTTTCTCTCCAAAACTCGATTTTTGCAAAGCGTACAGACTGACCCTTGCGCATCAGTGCAAGAAGGTCTGCGACGACAAGAGCTTACTTGCTCACAGTCGCCACGTTTAGAAGTCAGCGTTAAATATATCTTCGCTAGCTTAGGTAAGCTAGCTGGCACGCCCTGTTTGCATACATAGGCCTTAGACCCACGAGAGGATCTGCTCCGAGCCCTGAAAAGGATGAGAGGCGGGGAATTTTCGCGCGTCTACAGAAGTGCCCGCCAAACCTGGATCCACCCGGACATTGGCGATTTTATGGGGCTTTGCCCTTTTGTCTGTCGTGGGTAGCCCATAAGGGATGGGCTTTTCCAAGCGGGTTTTGGAAACGGCACTTCCTTTCCATAAGTGATCGTATATCCCCTTTTTCAATTTTGTTTCAAAAAGGGATGCTTTTTTTATCAACTTATGGAAAGTTGAGATCTCATGGAGCGAGAGAAGGGTCTTTAGCTCGCTTTTAAAATTATCCATGATGAGCATGACTGCGCATCCTTTGGATATGGGCTCTCGCACTTGGCCCAAAAGAGACTTCCATCGAATAATGAAGTCATGTATGTCTTCGTTCATGCCTTGCTTCGTATCCCTTAAAGTGTTTAAAGTTGGCGTGACTTCTACTTATATGCAAATCTTTGCATGAAGCAGTTCGCTAACTCTTCAAAAGTAGCGAACTGGCTTAAATTGTAGGAAGCCAGCCATTTGGCAGCTGTGCCTTTAAGGGATAAAGGGAACCAATACGCCCATTTCATCAAGTCCTTTTTCTTCTTATGGGCTTGACGCGAGAAAAGTTGCAAGTGAGACCTAGGGTCTCCCATGCTGTCATACCGATGGAAGTTCGGTATTTCATCGTCACTATCTGTTTCGTAATCCATAGGAAGGAAATCAGACAGGGCGTAACTCCTTTTCTCTTTATTTTGCCCTTTCAGCAGCTGTTGTAGGGCTTTACGGTCCTTTTGTGTGAAGGACTCGTGGTATTGGTTGCCTTCCATTATGGAGGCCTCTTTATGCTTGCGAGGTTTTTCAGTTTTTTTCTTGGCCCTTTGTTCACCATTCGATGAACATGAATCGCCTACTTCAGCCTCTTGGCTGAGAGCATCGATTTTGGCCTCGAATTCCCTTCTCAGGTCCTCTATCTCATCTAGTTTGATCTTATTTTTCAAAATCCTCCTAGAGTGAGAACTTGATGCGCATGAGCCTTGGCTCGACACTTCACTTGGGTTGGATTTTGACATGCTTTCAAGCTTTTCAAAATTCCTAAGTACAAGTAAAGAGAAAAAAAAACAACACACCTTTTTGAAAAATTTTTGCAAGGTTCCTAGAGTAACTCGATTTTAAAAGACTCACGTCCCACCGGGCATGCTAAATAACTGTAGACGCAGAAAATTCTCACTCCTGGTTCTTAGGCCCGAAGCGAACCTTTTCGTGTGCCTAAGTCCTAATTTAAGTGAAAGGGCGTGCTAGCTAGCTTACTTAAGCTAGCGAAGAAATTTTTTTAAACCTGACTCCTAATGTGGCGACTGTGAGCAAGCAAGCTCTTTTCGTCGCAGACCTTCTTGCACCGATGCGCAAGGGTCAGTCTGTACGATTTTAAAATCGAGTTTTGGAATATAAGAACCTACGAAAATGTGTTTGAGGTGTTTGATTCGGGTTGTTTTTGTATGATTTTCAGTTTTTATTTCACGTGGATTTGCACATGCCTATGCCTTTCTTTTTATCCCTTTTCGGGCCAACTAGGTGTGTGTTATGAACACGTAACCTAAGTGTGGCGACTTTGAGCGGGAGTATGGGGTTTGCTTTGATGCACTATGCGTCCTAACTCATGGTATGGCGTATATGCAATGCAAACTCATGTAACTCCAAAGGGAAAACCCGAATTTAAAAGACAATGCCGAAGGGAAATGATTTGTAATGTAAATTGCCGAAGGGAAATTGCAAAAGGGAAATATGGCTATATCTTAAGAGCGGAAAGGCTCAATAGTGCAAGTGTGTGCCATGTATATATGTAAAGACTACGCACACTGCTGAACCTTAAAACCCAAATCTTAAAGATGTAGGCACGGAAAGTCCTCGTCTCCGGGTTCTTAGGCCTGAAGCGAATCTTTTCGTGCTTACGTCGCTTAAAAAAAAGGGTGTGCCAGCTAGCTTTCATAAACTAGCGAAGTGATTTTTGAAAATATCTGACTTTTGGGGCGACTGTGGACAAGTGGGTTCTTTTCGTTGCAGACTTTTTTGCACCGGCGCACAAGGGTCAGTCTGTACGCTTTAGGAAAACTCGATTTTACACAAACACGACTCTTTTTGAAAACTTGAAAGTGTTTTATCGATTGGTTTTGTCAAATTTGCAACTTTTATACATGGGATCTATGCGCTCCTATGTCTCTCGGGTTTTAGCCGATTTTGGAGTGTAGTCATGTGCATCCAATGCTCGATTTAAGGCAAGTACTACACGATTTGACCAATCTGGTTTGATGCAAGTATGCTCCCTATCTCGAGTGTGGCGGATATGCGATACAAACTCACACAATTTGAAGGGAAAACCCGAAATTTAAAGACATAGCAGAAGGGAAATAGCAGAAAGGGAAATATGGCTATATCTTAGATGCAGAAGGGAAAATATATATAGCTATATCTTAAGAGCGAGAAGGCTTAATGTGAGTGAGTGCTTTGAGTGTATAAATTGAAAGGGCAACTCACATGACTTGAACCTTAAAAACCCAGCTGAAAGGGAAAATACGTATATATATGTAAGAGCGGAAAGGCTCAATGTGAGTGAGTGCTTTGAGTGTATAAAATGAAAGACAACTCACACGACTTGAACCTTAAAAACCCAACTGAATGTATATAAATAGAGCTATATCCTATGGGCTGTTGAAGCCCGTTTTGTGTGCAAAAGGTGTGCAGATAAGAGCGGAAAGGCTCGAGTGTACGTGTGTGATTCGTGTTTCAAACCATAATATTACATCCTGGGGGGGAGACTACGTTCCATTATTACAACCCCGTATCAAATTGAATTGAATTTGAAACAACGTAAAGAACTAGATTCGAGCACTTACTCGTCGTTTGCTTGGGCTTCCTTTTTCAATGAAACCTGACCTTGGATATAGCCGTTGGATGGACTTTCCTCTACGAGATGACCAACTGCGTAGAAGGTTGATCCTAGATCGTGACCTGGGCTAGATTGACAAGCTAATGCACTATGGGTTTCGGGCTTAGATATGATAGATCTATGGTGAAAAACTAACGGATCTGAGTTAGGTCTAGGTGGTTTGTTTTGGTCGAAGGTTAGCTCAAGGTTCTAAGGGAAAAACCTGACCAGCTAGTGGTCGAGTTGGGGGATGTCTAAGGAAGTGGTTCGGGCGGGATGCGAAGGGATACTCGTCTCACAATGGGTCGAGATTGGTTTAGGGATAGTGAGTGATCTTAGGGAAATCCTAAGGTAAGCTCTAGGACAATGCTTGGCCAAAGGGTGGCCGAGCTTGGGCTGGTGTTGGGTGTTTGATCTCACGTGAGATCCTAAGGGAGTGGCTCGGCCAAAGGGTGGCCGAGCTGGGTAGGTTTAGGTTAGTTCTTTTGGTTAGGATCTAACTTAGGTAATGGATTTAGTTTAGGGAAAAACCTAAGATGAACTCAGCTAGCATGGGCCGAACTAGATAGGTGAAAATGGGTTCGTCCAAAGGAAGGAACCGAGTGTTTTAGACACTCGGTTTTGGCTAGGTCTCTAGGAGTAGTTTTGGTTTAGGAAATAGTTTAGGTGGTTTAGTGCTAGATGGTTTGGCTGGGAGGGATCTAAGGTGAGCTTGGCCAGCCAATGGCCGAGCTGGGTATGGTTCTAGATTAGAGTAGTCTTAGGTAGAACTAGGATCATTCCTTTAGTGAAGTTCGGCCAGCATCTTGGCTGGACTTTTTGACATTTTATGTTTTAAAGTTTAGGTGGTTTTGGAGAGGTACGAAAAGAGGGGGCTTTGGGCAGGATTTGAGGGGCTTACCTTGACAACCTATCAGCCCATTTGATCTCGTTTCCAACGCAGCCAATCTCCATTGAAGAAAGCCCATCCAATGCCGCCAGGTTTTCTCTCCATTTCCAGCAACATACAAGGCGTGAAATGCTTCAACTTACACTTGAGTGCAGCCCACAAGATCAACCCACGATTTTACAAAACAAGAGGGGAAGGCCAGCCCCTTTTGTTGACCTTCCTCTCTCTCTCTCTCTCTCTCTTCCCCCCCCAAACTACTAACGTGAAATGCTGGAAATTCGTCCTCTTCAAAGCCAGCCCACTCACGTCCTTTTATAGGCCCCTTGTGTGGATATGGATCCTTTGTTGGTTTCTAAAATACAGATCCAATCCAATCCAAGTTTCGTTTGGATATGGATCTTGGATCTGGATCTGGATTTTTGGATCCAGATTTGATCCAAATTTTTCTCTTCTTCAGTCCTTTCTGGCGTTTCAAGCCGGATGCTTCGTGCGGGTCCTGAGTTCATCAAGATTCCGTCTTACGTTGGGTTTTTCCCATTTTCATCGTCCGAGCTTCTTTTCGTCTTTCTGGACTCCGTTTCAACTATTTCTTCTTGCTTTTGACTTGGATTTTTCGTGATTTCAGAGATGCTTTTGGCTTGGCCTTTGATGCTTCAAGCTTGAAACGCGTTTGTGGACTGGGCTACTTTTTCGTCCTCGAAATTCACTTTTCATCGGGCTGGGCTTGACCTTTGAACTTTTTGAATCTTTTGCGACTGTTTTGAGCCAGGCTTCATCTGTTCGTCTGGTCTTTCGTAAAAATAGGACTTTCGTCCATTTTCAAGATTTTTCATGTTTCAAACAGGGTTGGAAAACAAAATTTTGAAATGTTTTGAGTTCTTGAGTTTTTTTCGAAAATTCCAAACTTATCTTTTGAATTGGTTTTCGAACCAGGCATTTGGTTTTGAAAAGTATTTGGGTTTTTGGGGTGTTTACAAAAGACATAGCCGAAAGGGAAATACTTATACTATATATGGGCCCGAAGGTCGCCAACGTGTTGCGTGGGTGTTGTGTATATATTGAAAGACAACTCACACGACTTAAATGAAACCCAAATATAAATTGCAATATGGCCTTAACTAAGGTCTTGGGAGTAAGAGCGAAAGCTCAATGTGTGTGAGTGCGAGAATTGAAGTACTACGCACACGACATGAAATTAAACCCAAATATAAATTGCAATATGGCCTTAACTAAGGTCTTGGGAGTAAGAGAGAAAGCTCAATGTGTGTGAGTGCGAGAATTGAAGTACTACACACACGACATGAAATTAAACCCAAGAGAAATATAACACGGCCCTCACTTGGGTCTTGCAAATAAGAGCGAAAGCTCAATGTGTGTGAGTGCGAGAATTGAAGTACTACACACACAACTTAAACAAAACCCCACGCAACTTAAAGTATATAAATAAATTTATATCTTAAGGGTTGATTAGGCCCGTGTGTGTTCAAAATCGTGCACAACTAAGAGCGAGGTAGGCTCAAGTACACGTGTGTGTGGGTGTGCCAAGCCACGTTATTACAAGCGGGGGGAGACAATGCTCCGTTATTACAACCCCGTATCAAATTTAATTTAACTTAAGCAAGTCTACAAATGAGGACCGAGTTAGGCACTTACTTATAGCTGGTCCGGAGGTGACTTGCTTGAACTTGGGCTTGGGCATCGCCTTGGGCTGCAAGAGGGAGCTCCTCGGAATGGCACGACAAAGGGGTGTGCTGGCCGGGTGACAAAGGAGCACTAGTGTGGCGCCTTGGGGACTTGCCGGCTGAATGGGATGGTGCTGCAGTGGTGTTTCAGGCTGAAGTGGTTAGGGAGAGTCACTAAGGTAGAGGGCTGATGCTAGGGAAGGTGGAGCTAATGGGTGACTAAGGAGGATGGTTTAAGGAAAAGGGTGTGATTGGCCGGGTGACTTGGGTGCAGTCGGCTGTGACTGGCCGACTAGGGGATGGTTTAAGTGGTGGCCGACTGAGGGTAGCTAGGGGTGTTTGGGAATGGCGAGGGAGCTAGCTAGGGTGCTATGGAAGGTGGAGTTAAGGGGTGGTTAAGAGTGGAGGGGGCAGATCCTAGGGAGCAAGGTAAGGTGGCTGGGGTGTCACTAAGGGGAAAGTAGGGCAGGGGGTGATGTAATGGGTGTGGTTGAAGGGTGGCGGGTAGTTAGGTGGTGGCTGGCTGGGTGGAGTGAAAACTAGGCTAAGGTAGGGTGCTATGGGGTGGCTGAGAGTGGAGGGGGAGTGAAGATAGGGTGAAGTAGGGATGAGGTACTAACCAGATAGGAGAGGGAGGTCAGTGTGTGGAAGGAGGGCAGCCGGGTGGAAGGTGGATGGAGCAGGCCGGGAGGTAGTGGTGGCGCGAGGTGGGGCTAGCCAAGAAGTGGTGGTGGTGCAGATGGGAGAAGAGAGCAAGGTGAGAGAGGGCTCGGCTGGCCCAAGTGGTGGCTGAAAAAGTTGAAAAACCCGCCCACTAGGGGGGGGGGGGGGTTTATAGGTTTCAAAGGGGAGGTTGGGGCTGGTTTTGGAGAGGGCGGTTTGGTGGTTAGGTGGTGGTGGTGTGGTAATAAGGTGGGCTGGTTTTGAGGGGGGGCCAGATAATTTGTTTTAGGTGGTTTTAGGGATATGGTGTGCTAGGTTTTAGGTGGGGTGGTTTAGTGGTTTAGGGCTTAGCTAGGTGGGTTAGTTTTGGGGTGAGGTTTAGTGAGGTGGGTTAGGTGTTTAGGCTAGGATTAGGTTAGGATTAAGGGAATTAGACTAGGTTTAGGGAAGGATTAGGGAGGTGGGTTAGGTGATTAGGTTGGGATTAGGCCGGGATTAGGGTAAAGGGCTAGGATTAGGGGTTTTGGCTTAGGATTGGGTTAGGAAGCTCCCTTTGCATAACCCATAGACTTCATTGCATCATGTTGGTGCAACCCTAGGTTAGGTTTTGGCTCATACAAGCTTAAACCCACACTAATTAAGCTAACCCACATGATTAACCCCAAACTTGACACACAAGTCAAGCTTAATACAATTCCCCTCATGCTTATCCTCCCCATTCTCTCTCATGCCCATAATCCCACGTGAATTTCAAGTGGGCCCCACCTCCATTTATGAGAAGGTGATGTGGGCCATGGATGTGGATATTGGATTGGATCTTTGGATCCAAATCCAAATCCAAATCCACACATATATTTAGATTGGGATATGGATATATATGGTCCATATCCAATCCAAACTGAATTCTGACTCCTTCAGGCTATGTTCGAAACGAACGGTTTGTGCGGGGTCTGACAGCATCAGTACTCCGTCTGCGTTGGGTCTTTGCCAACATGGTCGTCTGCTTTTGTTTTCACCTTCCGGAGATGATTTCAAACGATGTTTGCTGATAACAGGGACTTGGATGTGTAGACGCAGAAAAAAATCTCCGCCTCCCTAGTTTCTTAGGTCTGGGGCGAACCTTTTCGTGTGTCTAAGTCCTATTTAAATAAACAGGGTGTGCCAGCTAGCTTACTTAAGCTAGCGAAGATATATTTTAGCCTGACTTCTAACGTGGCGACTGTGAGCAAGCGAGCACTTGTTGTCGTAGACCTTCTTGCACCGATGCGCAAGGGTCAGTCTGTACGCTTTTAAAAATCGTGTTTTGGATAGAAGGACCTATGAAAGCGGTTCGAGGTGTTTGATTCGGGTCTTTTTAGTATGATTTCCAGATTTTAGATCACGTGGATTTGCACGTTCCTAAGTCTTTCTTTTTATCCCTTTATGGGCCACCTAGGTGTGTGTTATGAACACTCCACTAAATGTGGCGAATTTGAGCGGGAGTATGGGGTTTGCTTTGATGCAATATGCATCCTAACTCGTGGTATGGCGTAGATGCAATGCAAACTCACGCTACTCCAAAGGGAAAACCTGAATGTAAAGACAATGCCGAAGGGAAATAACCGAAGGAAAATGACTTGTAATGTAAATGCCGAAGGGAAATATGTATATAATGTATATATGGGCGCTTACTCAGGTCTTGCAAATAAGAGCGAAGGCTCAATGTGGGTGCGTGCTTGAATTGAAAGACTACACACACAACATGAAATGAAACCCAAATATAACTTGCAATATGGCCTTAACTAAGGTCTTGGGAATAAGAGCGAAAGCTCAATGTGTGTGAGTGCTTGAATTGAAGTACTACGCACACAACATGAAATTAAACCCAAATATAAATTGCAGTATGGCCTTAACTAAGGTCTTGGGAATAAGAGCGAAAGCTCAATGTGTGTGAGTGCTTGAATTGAAGTACTACGCACACAACATGAAATTAAACCCAAATAGTATAACACGGCCCTTAGTTGGGTCTTACAAATAAGAGCGAAGGCTCAATGTGTATGAGTGCTTGAATTGAAAGACAACACACCCAACTTAAGCAAAACCCTACGTAATTTAAAGTATATACATAGATTTATATCTTAGGGGCTGATTAGGTCCATGTGTGTTCAAAATCGTGCACGACTAAGAGAGTGCACGTGTGTGTGGGTGTGCCAAGCCACGTTATTACAAGCGGGGGGAGACTATGCTCCGTTATTACAACCCCGTATCAAATTTAATTTAAGCAAGTCTACAACTAAGGACCGAGTTAGGCACTTACTTATAGCTAGTCCGGAGGTGACTTGCTCGAGCATAGGCTTGGCTTCGCCTTGGGCTGCAAGAGGGAGTTCCTCGGAGTTGAACGGCAAGGGGGGCTGCTGGCCGAGTGCCTTAGGTGCGCGGGAAGGGCACCTTGACGGTGACTGGCTACTAGGAATGGGTTGCCTTGGTGTGTTGGGCTAAGGTGGCTAAGTAGGGTCACTAAGGACGACTGGTATTAGGGAAGGTAGTGCTAAAGGGGAGCCTAAGGGAGTGTATGGCTGGCGGGTGGCTGGCCGAGTGGATATGGTACAGTCGGTTGGAGTGGCCGACTAAGGAAGACTTGGTGGTGGCCGGCTGCTAGGGTGGCTAGGTAATGGCGAGGATGGGAAGGGAGCTAGCTAGGGTATGGGGTGAGATGGATTTAGGGGCTGGTGGGATGTGTAAGGGACAGGTCCTAGGGAGCTAGGTGGAGTGGTCGAGTGTTGCTAGGGGAAGTAGTTCTAGGCGGGTGGTTGAAGTGGCTAAGGTCTGGCCGAATGGGTAGGATGACGGATAGGTGGTATTGGGGTGAGGTGGTGGTGGTGTAGGTGGGTGAGAGTGGAGGGGAAGTGAAGAAGAGGTGGAGTTTAAGTATAGGATACTAACCGAAAGGGAAAGAAGGCGGTGGATGGAAGAGGGGCAGCCGGGCGGTTGAAGTGGATGGGGTTCGGCCGGGAAATGAAGGTGGCACAAGGCGGAGCTTGGCTGGAGCGGTGGTGGTGGTGGTGGAGCTGGGCTGGGAGGCAGTGGCACAGGTGGAGCAAGGTGGAGGCTCGGTTGGAAGGTGGCTGGAGTCGGCTGGGCCAAGATGGGCTGGAAGGCCAAGGTGAAAAAGCTGAAAAACCCGCCCACTAGGGGGGAGGGGTTTATAGTTTTTTTTGAAGGGCGGTTGGGGCTGGTATTAGGAGGGTGGTTAGGTGGTTTAGGTAGTGGTGGTGTGGTGATAAGGTGGGCTGGTTTTGGGGAGGGGCCAGATATTTTAATACAAGGGGTTTTGGGTAGATGGTGTGTTAGGTTTAGGTGGGGTGGTTTACGGGTTTAGGGTTTAGCTAGGTGGGTTGGTTTTGGGGTGAGGTTTAGTGAGGTGGGTTAGGTGATTAGGCTTGGATTAGGTTAGGTTTAGGGAAATTAAACTAGGTTTAGGGAAGGATTAGGGAAGTGGGTTAGGTGATTAGGTTGGGATTAGGCCGGGATTAGGGAAGTGGGTTAGGTGATTAGGTTAGGTTTAGGACAAGATTAGGGTAAAAGGCTAGGATTAGGGCTTTTTGATTAGGGTTGGGTTAAGGAGCTCCCTTTGCATGACCCATAGACCTTGTTGCCTCATGTTGGTGCAGCCCTAGGTTAGGTTTTGGCTAATTACAAGCTTAAACCCACTTTAATTAGGCTAACCCACATGATTAACCTCAAACTTGACACACAAGTCAGGCTTAATTACAATCACACTCTAATCTTATCCTCCCCCACTCTCTCTCATGCAAATAATCCCACGTGAAATTCAAGTGGGCCCCACCTCCATTTATGAGAAGGTGATGTGGGCCATGGATGTGGATATTGGATTGGATCTCTGGATCCAAATCCAAATCCAAGTTCACACATGGGTTTGGATTGGGATCTGGATATATATGGTCCAGATCCAATCCAAACTGAATTCTGACTCCTTCAGGCTGTGTTCGAAACGAACGATTTATGCGGGGTCTGACAGCATCAGTACTCCGTTTGTGTTGGGTCTTCGCCAACATGATCGTCCGCTTCTGTTTTCGCCTTTCGGAGATGACTTTAAGTGATGTTTTGATGATAACAGGGTCTTGGACGTTCGAGATCCTGGGGGTGGATTCAATACGAGAGTTGCTCTGTCGGGCTCGACTTGTGCTCCGGTTCCGGGCTCTCTTTAGCTTTTCTAGTCCTGTCTTGATTAGGCCAGGCTGCTTCGGGGTTTCAAAACGTGTTTTAAAAGGTTTTTAAAACTATATTATACATATTTAAAACATATAAAGTTTAAAACATATGTACAGGGTTTTTTGGAAGGCTCCTAGGTTTCCAGACTCAAAATGGCCCTTTGAGGCTGCTTTTATAAAACCAGGTTGATTTGAGAAATTCGTGGGATTTCGGGGTGTTTACAGATGCCCCTCTTTGGCCTTTTCCAAATCGATTTGGATAAGGGCAAAGATGACAAACACCCCTTTTAATGTCTCCCTAGATCTAGCCACGAAGAATATGGGATCGTCCCATTTTAGCAAAATCTCAATTTTACAAGCTCTGGTAGGAGGAGATATCACGCCAAAGGGTTTACTTATGGAATCTGGTCCTAAATGGGATCATGTTTATGCAAGTACCATGCGTGGAATGCAGATGACATGGGTGTGGTGCCAAGAGTGGCGACCTCCCATAGACCAGATGTGGTCGAACTCTAGAGACTTACAAGGTCTATTGCTCCAAGTGAGCAAATCCTATGCTGTTCGATGTTCGGTTTTTCAAAACTTATTTACAAAAGCTATTTACAAAAGGGACAACTGTCTTGAGTCTCGATCCTAAGGATCTCGAGCTCTTCGTGCTTGCCCTTGTTTGAGTCTTAACACTCGCTTATCTAGCGGAGGTTTTATAAGAAAACAAGCTTCATTTCAAATTCCTACGCCTTACTCGAAACGTCGAATTCTCAAACAAGATGAAATTCAAGTAAGTAAATCCTATTTTTACTTTAGGATTCCTCGAAATGAACCATGCTTTAGCTTGGGATAAGCCAGGGATGGGAAAGAGATACCACGGTCCCTTCTGAAGCGTCCCGTGGTTTAAGGCATAGAAGGCGGAAAACTGCTCTTTTTGAGCTTTTTGGCCTCTTTTTCCTTTTTTTCACAGAGGGTCTCCCTTTGGGAGTATTTTTTCTTTAATCCCTCTTTTTCATAAGAGAATCGATTTTTCTTTTTGAAGTCTGGTTTCTTTCTTTTGGAAAGAGACTTTAAATGGGAAATTCCCTTTTGATTTGGGCCTTTGTTTTCCTTTTGGAAGGAGAAGAGAAGAGGGGAGGACTTATCCCAAGCCTACACTCGATCCATTCCAGATCATCCTATTTAGAAATAGCACGTACTACTTGCAAGTATCTTGCTATGTTGAACTAGGCCTTTCTTTGTAAGAAGAAGGATTTTGAAATGTAACCACGATTTTGAAGACTCCACTCTTTCACAAGTGCGAATTCTCTCACTCAGGGTCACACGATTTTGCCTTTGCACCTTATTTTCAGGTCTTAGGGCAGCTATCCCTAAAATTTTCGAAAACTAGAATTTAATCCAAATCCTACACATAATACTTCTTTAAGTATTGAATATTGATATAATCTGCTAAATTCCTACCTTCTACATCGACCAACCAATACGAATTGTTCGTGGTGGTTGCTCGTACAACATAGGGTCCATCCCACATGGGGCGCCACTTTCCGAGGGGATGTGGGTCACGATAGTGGATGATTTTCAAGACCAGATCTCCCACTTCGAAGTGGCGAGGTCTCATGTGTTTGCTATAATATCGGGCTATCCTTTGCCGATATGCACGAGCATGGTCCATGGCAAGGAGTCGCCTCTCATCTAGCAAATCTAGTTAGGCCATCCTAGTATGCTGAAGCGTCTCTAGGGGGATGTCGAGTGCAATGGATGTATGGAATGAATGCAGTTGAGTATGAATGTGAAGAATGGCGTTTGTGCTATAGACCAATTCGAATCGTGTGGCATTCGTGGGAGTCCGGATGGAAGTCCTATAAGCCCATAAGGCTTCATCCAGCTTCTCGTGCCACGTCCTACCCTTCTCTAAGGTTTTCTCAATTATGCTAATGAGAGTCTTGTTTGTGGCTTCGGCTTTGTCGTTGCCTTGAGGGTAGTAGGGCGAAGAGAAGTGGTGAGTTATGCCATACGTGTTGCACAACTTAACCATCCGCTCGTTCTTGAATGGGGTACCATTATCAGACACAAGGTCTCGTGGAACCCCAAATCGAGCCAAGATATTCCTCCGGATGAAAGCCACCACATGTTGCTCCAGCACGTTGGTTAGGGAAATGGCTTCCACCCACTTGGAGAAATACTCTGTGGCTGCTAAAATAAATCGATGCCCATTCGAGGCTTTTGGAAATATTGGGCCTACAATGTCAAACGCCCACATGGTAAATGGCCAGGGACTGACCACGGAATGCAATGCAGATGAGGGGATATGAATGGCGTGCCCATGCACTTGACATGGATGACACTTCCTAACATGATCGTGGCAATCCTTTTTTAGGGTGGACCGAAAATAGCCCCCTCTAAGTATTTTCATTGCCATTATGTTGGCATTAACATGACCTCCACATTCTCCATCGTGGAACTCATGCATCACTATCCTAGCCTCCTCTAGATCGATACACCTAAGCAAGATGTCGGTAAAACTCTTTTTGTACAAAAGCCCACCCAGAATGGTGTATCGGGTTGAAATCTTACGGATGAATGCCTTATCTTTGGATGTGGC
This sequence comes from Brasenia schreberi, assembly GCA_036023115.1. Lineage (NCBI taxonomy): Eukaryota > Viridiplantae > Streptophyta > Magnoliopsida > Nymphaeales > Cabombaceae > Brasenia > Brasenia schreberi. Next base: position 4,243,535 of record JAYKKT010000079.1, read on the forward strand.
ATCCTCGGCGAATCCCCCATTTTCTAAAAATTGTTTGATGTCATAAAACCAGGGTTTTTCAATAGACTCTGGGTTATTTTGGCAAATATCCAAGTCGTGTGTGGATGGGTTGGGCGCATGCCATATTTCTAAAGACTGGGTCCCTGAAATGGGATCGACCTTTAGGGCTGAGCCCAAGCAGGAGAGGGCATCGGCAATGCCATTGTCCTCTCTTCCTACGTGTGTGAGTTTACACGATTGGAAGGATTGGACCAATCGAGTGGCCAACTCGTGATATGGAAGTAGTTTTTCATTACGTACTTGCCAAATTTTCAAAACCTGGTTTATAACAAGGAGCGAATCTCCAAAGACCTTGATGCATGATGCTCCTAGAGTTTTCGAAATTCTTAAGCCTTGTATGAGTGCTTCATACTCAGCTACATTGTTGGAATATTCGAAATCTAGGCGGACTGCTATGGGAATCTCGCCCTTTTCAGGGGAGATGAGGATGACCCCATGTAAACACCCCGAAATCCCACGAATTTCTTAAACAAACCTGGTTTTGTAAAAGAAGCCCCAAAGGGCCATTTTGAGTCTGGAAACCCAAGAGCCTTCCAGACAACCCTGTATATATGTTTTAAACTTCATATTTCAAAAATATATAATATGGCTTTTGAAAACCTTTAAAACACGTTTTTGAAACCCCAAAGCGGCTTGGCCCAATCAAGACAGGACCAGGAGAGCTAAAAAGAGCCTAGAACCGGAGCACATGTCGAGCCCGACACAGCAACTCTTGTATCAAATTCACACCCCCAAGATCTCGAACGTCCAAGACCCTGTTATTATCAAAATGTCATTTGAAGTCATCTCCGAAAGGCAGAAACGGAGGCGGACGACCATGTTGGCGAAGACCCAACGCAGACGGAGTACTGATGCTGTCAGACCCCCCACAAATCGTTCGTTTCGAACCCAGCTCGAAGGAGTCAGAGTTTAGTTTGGATTGGATCTGGACCATATATATCCAGATCCCAATCCAAACCCATGTGTGGACTTGGATTTGGATTTGGATCCAAAGATCCAATCCAATATCCATATCCATGGCCCACATCACCTTCTCATAAATGGAGGTGGGGCTCACTTGAAATTCACGTGAGATCATGGGCATGAGAGAGAGTGGGGATGGATAATATCAAGAGTGTTGTAATTAAGCTTGACTTGTGTGTCAAGTTTGGGGTTAATCATGTGGGTTAGCCTAATTGAGTGGGTTTAAGCTTGTAATTAGCCAAAACCTAACCTCGGGCTGCACCAACATGAAGTGGTTAAGGTCTATGGGCCATGCAAAGGGAGCTCCTTCACCTAAACCTAACCCAAAACACCTAATCCTAGCCTTCCACCCTAATCCACCCCTAATCTGAGCCTAATCACCTAACCCACTTCCCTAATCCCGGCCTAATCCCAACCTAATCACCTAACCCACTTCCCTAATCCTTCCCTAAACCTAGGTTAATTTCCCTAAACCTGGCCTAAACCTAGCCTAATCACCTAACCTAGCTCACTAAACCTCACCCTAGAACCCAACCACCTAACCAAACCCTAAACCCCTAAACCACCCCTAGCCCACAATCTACCCAAACCACTAGTATTTAAAATATCTGGCCCTACCCTTTCCAGCCCACCTTATCTTCATACCACCCTACCTAAACCACCTAACCACTACCCCAAACCCAGGCCTAACCGACCTACCCATCCCTATATAAACCCCCCCCCTTGGGGGCGGGTTCTCCTATCTAGTCGCCTTCCCCAACCCCAGTCGGGACCCCGCTTCCCAGCCCAGCCGAACCCAGCCACCTGCTCCGCCTGCTCCATCTGCACCACCACCTGCACCGCCACCTACACCACCACCTGTCACCACCCCTGCCCTCGGCCGAACCATTCGCTCCACCACACCTGGCTGCTTTCTTCCATCCACCGCCTCTCTTCAAGCACGGTTAGTACCCCCTCCTTCGTCTCACCTTCTTCACTCCCTCTCCACTCTCAGCCACCTAAACCCTACCATAACACCCTACCACCAGCCATTCCCCTTTGCTGCCACCATTCTCATTCAGTCGAACGTATCACACCCTAAACTACCTGCCACTACCTAACTACCCTAGCTACACCCGACCACCCTATTAGACTCCCATTCGACCTTCCCTTAAGCTCCCCTTAGGTCCATACTCCCTAACACTCTATACTCTCCTAGTGACCCTACATACTCACTTGGCCCAACCCCTTTAATCCCCCACACCAAGGCGACACCCACTTGCAGCCGGCCACCATCAAGGCGTTTATCCCGCACCCCACTTGCAGCCGGCCAGCACCCTTTGTTGTTCACCCTCGCGGAGCTCCCGTTTGCAGCCCAAGGCGAAGGCCAATCCCACGCTCAAGCAAGGCCTCTACGGACCAGCTACTAGTAAGTGCCTAACTCGGTCTTTAGTTGTATACTTGCTTGAGGTTCAATTTGATACGGGGTTGTACTAACGGAGAATAGTCTCCTCCCGCTTGTAATAACGTGGCTTGGCACACCCACACACGTGCACTCTCTTAGCGTGCACGATTTTGAACACACACGGGCCTAATCAACCCCTAATACATAAGTATATACATATACTTTCATTTTTTGTAGGGTTTTTGCTTAAGTTGGGTGCGTTGTCTTTCAATTCAAGCACTCACACACATTGAGCTTTCGCTCATATTTGAAAGACCCAAGTAAGGGCCGACCTATACTATTTGGGTTTCATTTCATATCGTGTGTGTAAGTCTTTCAATTCAAGCACTCCCACACACATTGAGCCTTTGCTCTTATTTGAAAGACCCAAGTAAGGGCCGACCTATACTATTTGGGTTTCATTTCATGTCATGTGTGTAAGTCTTTCAATTCAAGCACTCCCACACACATTGAGCCTTCGCTCTTATTTGAAAGACCCAAGTAAGGGCCAACCTATACTATTTGGGTTTCATTTCATGTCGTGTGTGTAAGTCTTTCAATTCAAGCACTTTCACACACATTGAGCTTTCGCTCTTATTCCCAAGACCTTAGTAAAGGCCTTATTGCAGTTATATTTGGGTTTCATTTATGTCGTGTGTGTAGTACTTCAATTCAACCACTCTCACACACATTGAGCCTTCGCTCTTACTCCCAAGACCTTAGTCAAGGCCATACTGCAATTTATATTTGGGTTTAATTTCATGTCGTGTGTGTAAGTCTTCAATTCAAGCACGCACCCACATTGAGCCTTCGCTCTTATTTGCAAGACCCGAGTAAGGGCTCATATACATACTCTATATACATATCTCCCTTCGGCACTTACTTTACAAGTCATTTCCCTTCGGTTATTGTCTTTACATTTCGGGTTTTCCCTTTGGAGTAGCGTGAGTTTGCATTGCATCTATGCCATACCACGAGGTAGGACGCATATTGCATCAAAGCAAGCCCCGCTCGAATTCGCCCATATAGTGGAGTGTTCATAACACACAAACTAGGTGGCCCGAAAAGGGATAAAAGAAAAGACTTAGGCACGTGCAAATCCACGTGATCTAAAACATGCAATCGCATTTAAAAAACCCGAAATAGACACCTCGAACCGCTTCGTAGACTTTCTCTCCAAAAACTCGATTTTTGCAAAGCGTACAGATTGACCCTTGCGCATCGGTGCAAGAAAGTTTGCGACGACAAGAGCTCACTTGCTCACAATCGCCACGTTTAGAAGTCAGCGATAAATATATCTTCGCTAGCTTAGGTAAGCTAGCTGGCACGCCCTGTTTGCATACATAGGCCTTAGACACACGAGAGGATCCGCTCCGAGCCCTGAAAAGGCGAGAGGCAGGGATTTTCGCGCGTCTACACCCCAGCACCAGCCCCTCGTTGGTTTCGTGCCCCATTGAAGTGCATCTTCCACACTTGGTTTTCGAAATGGTTTGCCAAAATGTGGTTTTGGAAATGGTTTTGTAATATGCCTTCATCAGGCATTTCAACAAGTGTGGGATATGCGTCCTCCAAGGGGAACTCAGCCACGTAATCTGCCAGGGCTTGCCCCTTAATGGAGATCTGATGATGGTATTTTAGGTCATACTCCATTAGAAGGAGTTGCCATTTGCCCAATCTACCCGTGAGAATGGGTTTTTCGAACAAGTGCTTGATTGGATCAAGCTTGGACACTATCCAGATCTCATGATCTAGGAAATAGTGTCTGAATTTTTGGCAGGCCCAGACTAGGGCCAAGCACGTCTTCTCCATGGCTTGATAATTTCGTTCATAAGCCAAGAGAGTTTTTGAAATATAGTAGATGGCATACTCCTTATGGGTGTCATCCTCGTATTGAGCCAATAGGGCTCCTAAAGCGTTTGCATGCACAGAGATGTAGAGTAAAAGCGGTTTTCCTTGCTTCGGAGGATGCAAAACGGGGGGATTAACTAAGTATGCCTTTAGTCTCTCGAAGGACCTTTGGCATTCATCATCCCATAAGAATTTCATGCCCTTCCTCAACAGTTTGTTGAAGGGTTCGCATCTAGTCGCCAGATTCGATATGAATCGGCGAACGGATTGTAAACGACCCTGGAGACTACGGATTTGAGTGAGATTGGAGGGCGGAGCCATATCTATGATGGCTCGACACTTAGAGGGGTCAACTTCTATACCCCTTTGGCTTACCATAAAGCCCAGAAGCTTCCCTAATTCTACCCCGAATACACATTTTTGCGGGTTTAGCTTTACTTTGTAAAGCCTAAGCCTTTCGAAAATCTTTTGCAAAACATTCGATATGAGTGCATTGGGTTTTGGATTTCGCCAAGAGATCATCTACATACACTTCTACGAGCTCATGAATTTGATCATGGAAGATCGTGGTCATGGCTCGTTGGTATGTTGCGTCGGCATTTTTCAAACCAAAGGACATGACTGTATAGCAGTACGTGCCCCATGGGGTTGTGAAGGCGGTCTTACCCTGATCTCATGGACTTATTTTGATTTGATTATAGCCTGAATAGCCATCCATAAATGAAAACATTTCATGATTTGCAGTACTATCGACTATCAAATCTATGTTTGGTAAAGGATAGTTATCCTTTGGAGTGGCCTTATTTAGGTTTCTGAAATCGATGCATATTCGAATTTTCCAATTGGTTTTTTGAACTATAACGATGTTTGACAACCAATCAGAATACGCAATGGGTTTTATAAATCCAGCTTTTAACAGATCCTCTAAACCCTTTGACTTGCGTGTGTACATTCGGGTGTATTTTTCTAAGCTTCTACTTTATGGGTTTTACATCCGCATCTAAGGGAAGACGATGCTCGACAATGCTGGGGTCTATGCCCGGCATGTCTTCATATGTCCATGCAAACACATCTAAATAGGTTCGTAGAAATGCAATGAATGTTGATTTTTCAAGTTCATGCAAGCATGCACCTATTTTGATGGTTTTTGGATTGGAGTCCCTCCCTAGGTTCACCTCTATGAAATCTGCTCCTACCGAATTGGAAGGTCTTTCAAAATCGAGAATTTTATGAAATTTTGGGGGCTCAGAAGTGGGATCTTCCTCAAGGGGATTGTAAACACCCCGAAATCCCACGAATTTCTCAAAATCCATCTGGTTTTATACAAGCAGCCCCAAAGGGCCATTTTGAGTTTGGAAACCCAGGAGCCTTCCAAACAACCCTGTACATATGTTTTAAACTTTATCTTTCTAAAACATATAATATGGCTTTGAAAACCCTTTTAAAACACGTTTTGAAACCCCGAAGTGGCTTGGCCCGATCAAGACAGGACCAGGAGAGCCAAGAAGAGCTCGGAACCGGAGCACCTGTCGAGCCCAGCGCAGCAACTCTTGTATCTGATTCACATCCCAGGATCTCGAACGTCCAAGACCCTGTTCTTATCAAAATAGCATTTGAAGTCATCTCCGGAAGGCAGAAACGGAGGCGGACGACTATGTTGGCGAAGACCCAACGCAGACAGAGTACTGATGCTGTCAGGCCCCGCACGAATCGTCCGTTTCGAACCCAGCTCGAAGGAGTCAGAGTTCAGTTTGGATTGGATCTGGACCATATATATCCAAATCCCAATCCAAACCCATATGTGGACTTGGATTTGGATTTGGATCCAGAGATCCAATCCAATATCCATATCCATGGCCCACATCACCTTCTCATAAATGGAGGTGGGGCCCACTTGAGTTTCACGTGGGATATTGGGCATGAGAGAGAGTGGGGGTGAAAAATATCAAGAGTGTTGTATTAAGCTTGACTTGTGTGTCAAGTTTGGGTTTAATCATGTGGGTTAGCCTAATTGAGTGGGTTTAAGCTTGTAATTAGCTAAAACCTAACCTAGGGCTGCACCAACATGGAGTGATCAAGGTCTATGGGCCATGCTAAGGGAGCTCCTTCACCTAAACCTAGCCCAAAATGCCTAAACCTAGCATAAACCCCTAATCCACCCCTAATCTGAACCTAATCACCTAACCCACTTCCCTAATCCCAACCTAATCACCTAACCCACTTCCCTAATCCTTCCCTAAACCTAGATTAATTTCCCTAATCCTAGCCTAAACCTAGCCTAATCACCTAACCTAGCTCACTAAACCTCACCCTAAAACCCAACCACCTAACCTAGCCCTAAACCCCTAAACCACCCTTAGCCCACGATTTACCCAAACCCCTAGTTTTAAAATATCTAGCCCAACCCCTTCCAGCCCACCTTATCTACATACCACCCTACCTAAACCACCTAACCACTACCCACAACCCAGCCCTAACCGACCTACCCATCCCCTATTTAAACCCCCCTCCTTGTGGGTGGGTTTTCCAAGTGGGAACCACCATTCCACCCAGCCGGGCCCTCTCCTTCTCCCATCTCTCACCCAGCCGGGACCACTCCCCACCTCCGCCTGCTCCATCTGCTTCACCAGCCGCCACCTGCTCCGCCACCTTCCCTCTTCCATCCACCACCACCACCCCTCAGCCGGACGCCATCACCTTCACCCAACCGAATCTGCCAACAGCCACTTGCCCGCCTGCTTCCCACTTCATCTGCCACCTCTCCCCATTCGGTAAGTACCCCAAACTCCCTCAAAGCCCCTCTCTACCACCTCTCCACTCTTAGCCACCCATCCTACCTTCATCTCAGCCCTTTTGCCGCCACCACCTAAACCTAGCCGAACCTAGTATAACCCAAGTTGCTGGCCACTACCTAGCCATCATCTCCCCTTCGGCCCTCCCCTAGGTGTCCTATTCGGCCTTCCCACCAGCTCACCCTTTTAGGTCCAGCTTCCCTAAACTCTCAACTCCCCTAGTGACCCTAAGAGTCCACTCATTCAGCCACTTTAAACCCCTACTTGGAGCCGCCAGCTACTTGCCACCGGCCACCTCCGGGGCGCCTATCCCGCGCCCCACTTGCAGCCGGCCAGCACCCTTGACCAGCTTACCTTCGCGGAGCTCCCGTTTGCAGCCCAAGGCCAAGTCCACGCTCAAGCAAGACCTCTACGGACCAGCTACTCGTAAGTGTCTAAACTCGGTCTTTAGTTGTATACTTGCTTGAGATTCAATTTGATACGGGGTTGTAATAACGGAGCATAGTCTCCCCCCGCTTGTAATAACGTGGCTTGGCACAACCACACACGTGCACTCTCTTAGTCGTGCACGATTTTTAGCACACACGGGCCTAATCAGCCCCTAATATATAAGTGTACATATATACTTTCATTGTCGAAGGGTTTTGTTTAAGTTGGGTGCGTTGTCTTTCAATTCAAACACTCACACACATTGAGCTTTCGCTCTTATTTGAAAGACCCAAGTAAGGGCCGACCTATACTATTTGGGTTTCATTTCATGTCGTGTGAGTAAGTCTTTCAATTCAAGCACTCTCACACACATTGAGCTTTCGCTCTTATTTGAAAGACCCAAGTAAGGGCCGACCTATACTATTTGGGTTTCATTTCATGTCGTGTGAGTAAGTCTTTCAATTCAAGCACTCTCACACACATTGAGCTTTCGCTCTTAGTTGCAAGACCCAAGTAAGGGCCGACCTATACTATTTGGGTTTCATTTCATGTCGTGTGAGTAAGTCTCTCAATTCAAGCACTCTCACACACATTGAGCTTTCGCTCTTATTTGAAAGACCCAAGTAAGGGCCGACCTATACTATTTGGGTTTCATTTCATGTCGTGTGAGTAAGTCTTTCAATTCAAGCACTCTCACACACATTGAGCTTTCGCTCTTAGTTGCAAGACCCAAGTAAGGGCCGACCTATACTATTTGGGTTTCATTTCATGTCGTGTGAGTAAGTCTTTCAATTCAAGCACGCACCCACATTGAGCCTTCGCTCTTATTTGCAAGACCCGAGTAAGGGCTCATATACATAAGATATATACATATCTCCCTTCGGTTATTTCCCTTCGGTTATTTCCCTTCAGTATTGTCTTTACATTTCGGGTTTTCCCTTTGGAGTAGCGTGAGTTTGCATTGCATCTACGCCATACCACGAGGTAGGACGCATATTGCATCGAAACAAGCCCCGCTCGAATTCGCCCATGTAGTGGAGTGTTCATAACACACAAACTAGGCGACCCAAAAAGGGATAAAAGAAAAGACTTAGGCACGTGCAAATCCACGTGATCTAAAATATGCAATCGCATTTTAAAGACCTGAAATAGACACCTCGAACCGCTTCGTAGACTTTCCCTCCAAAACTCGATTTTTGCAAAAGCGTACAGACTGACCCTTGCGCATCGGTGCAAGAAGGTCTGCGACGACAAGAGCTTACTTGCTCACAGTCGCCACGTTTAGAAGTCAGTGATAAAAATATCTTCGCTAGCTTAAGTAAGCTAGCTGGCACGCCCTATTTGTATACATAGGCCTTAGACACACGAGAAGATCCACTCCAAGCCCCGAAAGAGGCGAAGAGGCGGGGATTTTTGCGCGTCTACAGGGATCCACTTCTGGGCTTCGATCATTCTCGTGGGCTATAGACCCGAGGGAATTTGATGCGTGATTTTCAAAAGGACCTGGTTTTGTACTCGGATTTTCAATCGATTTCAAAATTTTTGGTCTGACTATGCAGACAACATTTCTTTCGAAATCTTTTTCTTTCGCCAAAGTCCTACCAGGAGCAGCTATATACAAAATCTTTTTGGTATTTTCCAAATTTTCGATTTTTTTGGGTTTTTGTAAAACAAGAACTTTAGGAACTATACAAAGCACTCTATTTTTGAGTTTTTGTTTTTCCATTGTTTTTGGTTTTTCCTCTTTTTCGATTTTTTTGATTTTAAGTTTTCCAAATGTTTTTGTATTTTTATAAAAGGGATCTTCCATCATACCTACAAAGGGAAAACACTACGGGTTAGTCTCGGAATAGGAGATTTAAATCGTAGGTGTAAACACCCCGAAATCCCACAAATTCCTCGAAACAAAATCTGGTTTTGTAAAAGCAGCCCCAAAGAGTTATTTTGAGTCTAGAAACCCAGGAGCCTTCCAAGCAACCCTGTACATATGTTTTGAACTTTATATTTCAAAAACATATAATATGGCTTTAAAAACCTTTTTAAACACTTTTGAAACTTCGAAGCAGCTTGGCCTGATCGAGACAGGACCAGAAAAGCTAGAAACAGCCCGGAACCGGAGCACATGTCGAGCCCGGCACAACAACTCTTGTATTGAATCCACCCCCAGGATCTCGAACGTCCAAGACCCTGTTATCATCAAAACATCATTTGAAGTCATCTCCGGAAGGCGAAAACAGAGGCGGACGATCATGTTGGCGAAGACCCAACGCAGACGAAGTATTGATGCTGTCAAACCCCACAGAAACCGTTCGTTTCGAACACAGCCCAAAGGAGTCAGAATTCAGTTTGGGTTGGATCTGGACCATATATATCCAGATCCCAATCCAAACCCATGTGTGGACTTGGATTGAGATTTGGATCCAGAGATCCAATCCAATATCCATATCCATGGCCCACATCACCTTCTCATAAATGGAGGTGGGGCCCACTTGAATTTCACGTGGGATTATGGGCATGAGAGAGAGTGGGAGAGGATAAGATCAAAGTGTGTTGTAATTAAGCTTGACTTGTGTGTCAAGTTTGGGGTTAATCATGTGGGTTAGCCTAGTTAACATGGGTTTAAGCTTGTAATTAGCCAAAACCTAACCTAGGGCTGTACCAACATGATGTGGTTAAGGTCCTTGGGTCATGCAAAGGGAGCTCCTTAATCTAATCCTAACCAAAAACACCTAATCCTAGCCTTTTACCCTAATCCGGTCCTAATCCTAGCCTAATCACCTAACCCACTTCCCTAATCCCGGCCTAATCCTAGCCTAATCACCTAACCCGCTTCCCTAATCCTTTCCTAAACCTAGGTTAATTTCCCTAAACCTAACCTAATCCTAGCCTAATCACCTAACCCACCTCACTAAACCTCACCCCAAAACCAACCCACCTAGCTAAACCCTAAACCTCTAAACCACCCTACCTAAACCTAGCACACAATCTACCCAAAACCCCTTGTATTTAAAATATCTGGCCCTACCCTAATACCAGCCCACCTTACTACCTTACCACCACCCCTAGACCACCTAACCACTACCCTAATACCAGCCCCAACCGACCTAGCCCAGCCCTATATAAACCCCCCCCTAAGGGGCGGGTTTTCCCATCTTCCACCATCTCTCTCTCACCCCCTTTCCAGCCCAACCAAGCCCAGCCACCTGCACCACTCCCAGCCGGCTCTTCCACCAGCACCACCACCATGCTCCACCTGCTCCACCACACCCCAGCCGACCAACCACCCGTCGCCATCCTTCTCATCCGGCCGAACCAGTCACTCCACCACACCCGGCTGCTCCTCAACCACCCACCGCCTCCCATCATTCGGTTAGTACCCCATACTCCCCTCTACTTCTTCTTCGCTCCCCCTCCACTCTCAGCCACCTACACCACCACCATCCTACCCTAAACCAGCCACTTATCACCACCACTCCCATTCGGCCAGGCCTCAAGCACTCTAACTACCCGCCACTACCTAGACACCCTAGCCACACCCGGCCACTCCACCCAACTCCCTAAGACCTGCCCATATTACCTCACCACATCCACCACTACCTTACCCCATATCCTAGCTAGTTCCCTTCCCCTCCACCATTGCCTAGCCAACATAGCAGCCCGCCACCACCAAGTCTCCCTAGCAGTCGGCCACTCCAACCGACTGTCACCTATCCCTTCGGCCAGCCACCCGCCAGCCATATCCTTCCCTTAGGTACTTCCTTAGACACTCCCTTAGGCTCCACCTTAGTGCCATACTCCCTAACCTTACAACCTCCCTTAGTGACCCCACATAGTCACCTTAGCCCCACACACAAAACCAACCCTTCGCTAAACAGTCGGCCATCTTCAAGGGGCCTCTCCCGCACCCCATTTGCAGCTGGCCAGCAGCCCCTCTTGCCGATCAAACTCTGCAGAGCTCCCTTTTGTAGCCCAAGGCGAAGGCCAAGCCCACGCTCAAGCAAGGCATCTTCAGACCAGCTATTAGTAAGTGCCTAACTCGTTCCTTAGTTGTATACTTGCTTAAAATTTAATTCGATACGGGGTTGTAATAACGGAGCATAGTCTCCCCCCGCTTGTAATAACGTGGCTTGGCACACCCACACACACATTCACTCTCTTAGTTGTGCACGATTTTGAACACACACGGGCCTAATCAGCCCCTAACACATAATTATATATATATATATATATATATATATATATATATATATATATATATATTTTAACTTATGTAGGGTTTTGCTTGAGTTGGGTGTGTTGTCTTTCAATTCAAGCACTCACACACATTGAGCCTTCGCTCTTATTTGAAAGACCCAAGTAAGGGCCATGCTATACTATTTGGGTTTCATTTCATGTCGTGTGTGTAAGTCTTTCAATTCAAGCACTCACACACATTGAGCCTTCGCTCTTATTTGAAAGACCCAAGTAAGGGCCGTGCTATACTATTTGGGTTTCATTTCATGTCGTGTGTGTAAGTCTTTCAATTCAAGCACTCACACACATTGAGCCTTCGCTCTTATTTGAAAGACCCAAGTAAGGGTCGTGCTATACTATTTGGGTTTCATTTCATGTCGCGTGTGTAAGTCCTTCAATTCAAGCACTCACACACATTGAGCCTTCGCTCTTATTTGAAAGACCCAAGTAAGGGTCGTGCTATACTATTTGGGTTTCATTTCATGTCGTGTGTGTAAGTCTTTCAATTCAAGCACTCACACACATTGAGCCTTCACTCTTATTTGAAAGACCCAAGTAAGGGCCGTGCTATACTATTTGGGTTTCATTTCATGTCGTGTGTGTAAGTCTTTCAATTCAAGCACTCACACACATTGAGCCTTCGCTCTTATTTGTAAGACCCAAGTAAGGGCCGTGTTATACTATTTGGGTTTAATTTCATGTTGTGTGCGTAGTACTTCAATTCAAGCACTCACACACATTGAGCTTTCGCTCTTATTCCCAAGACCTTAATCACGGCCATACTGCAAGTTATATTTGGGTTTTATTTCATGTCGTGTGTGTAAAGTCTTTCAATTCAAGCACGCACCCACATTGAGCCTTCGCTCTTATTTGCAAGACCCGAGTAAGGGCCCATATACATACCATATATACATATCTCCCTTCGGCATTTACATTACAAGTCATTTCCCTTCGGTTATTTCCCTTCGGTCATTTCCCTTCGGCATTGTCTTTACATTCGGGTTTTCCCTTTGGAGTAGCATGAGTTTGCATTGCATCTACGCCATACCATGAGGTAGGACGCATATTGCATCAAAGCAAGCCCTGTACTCTCGCTCAAAATTCGCCCCATGTAGTGGAGTGTTCATAACACACACCTAGGTGGCCCATAAAGGGATAAAAAGAAAGACTTAGGGACGTGCAAATCCATGTGATCTAAAATCTGCAATCGCATTCTAAAGACCCGAATTAAACACCTCAAACTACTTTCGTAAGCTTTTTCTATCCCAAAACTCAGTTTTTTAAAGCATACAGACTGACCCTTGCCATCGGTGCAAGAAGGTCTGCGACGACAAGAGCTCACTTGCTCACAATCGCCACGTTAGAAGTCAGGTTCAAATATATCTTCGCTAGCTTAGGTAAGCTAGCTGGCACGTCCTGTTTATACAAATAGGCCTTAGACGCACGAGAGGATCTGCTCTAGGCCCTGAGAAGCCAGAAGAGGCGGGAATTTTCCTGCGTCTACAGTAGGTTTCTTCTAAGGCAGGTTCCAGAGCACCCTTGACCCAGGTGGTCACAGGGGGTGGTGTAGACACGGAAAATCCTCGACTCCGGGTTTCTTAGGCCTAGAGCGAATCTTTTTGCAATCTACGTTCTCTTTTAGGGCGTGCCAGCTAGCTTACTCAAACTAGCGAAGTAAGTTTTGAAAATATCTGACTTTTGAAAGGCGATTGTAGGCAAGCGGGATCTTTTCGTCGCAGACCTTCTTGCACCGACGTGCAAGGGTCAGTCTGTACGCTTAGAGACTTCGTTTGAATAAGTTAAACTCGAATTCGATTTTTGAATAAGGAGGTGTTTTGAAATCATGCACTTGGCGAGTTTTTGATTTGGGTGACCCTAAGTCTTTCAATTTTGTCCACTTAGGCGTGTTTACACGTTTTGTTCGGGTTTGTTCGATGCAGGTATGCACTCTAGCTCGAGTATGGCGAGTATGCAATGCAACTCACACAACTTGAATGTAAAACCCAAAATTTAAAGACTTAACAGAAGGGAAAACCCAAATTGAATGCAACTCACACGACTTGAATGTAAATTGCAGAAATTTAAATATATCTATATCTTAAGAGCGGAAAGGCTCAATGTGTGCGTGGGTGTTGTGGATAAATTGAAATGCAACCCATGCAACTGAACCATAAAACGCAGCAGAAGGGAGATATAGATATATATAAGAGCGAGAAGGCTCAATTGTGGCGTGAGTGCTTTGAGTGTATAAATTGAAAGGCAACTCACGCAACTTGAATTTAAAACCCAGCTGGAAGGGAAATACGTATATATACGTAAGAGCGGAAAGGCTCAATGTGAGTGAGTGCTTTGAGTGTATAAAATGAAAGACAACTTACACGACTTAAACCTTAAAACCCAACTGAATGTATATAAATAGGGCTATATCCTATGGGCTGTTGAGGCCCGTTTGTGTGAAAAAGTGTGCAGATAAGAGCGGAAAGGCTCGAGTGTACGTGTGTGTATTTTGCATCAAACACATATATTACATCCGGGGGGAGACAATCTCCGTTATTACAACCCCATATCAAATTGAATTAAGTTTGAAGTAATGTAAGAGAGTCAAGTTCGAGCACTTACACGTCGCTTGTTTGGACTTCCTAGGGCCAATCCAAGCCGATATGGGAAAATTCGAGGTGTTTACAGGTGGCTCTGGCGGTATTCTGGGAGTATAGCCGATCCCATATCGGCTTGGATTGGCCCTAGGAAGGATGGGCTCTAAGAGACCCTGGTTTTGCATCCCTAGACTTTTGTAGGGCGTATAGCCCATATTCAACAACATGTTCCACGATTTCTTATTTTTTGAAAAGTTTTGATAAAGATCGTGGTCCTGGAACTTGTTGTCGTCCATATTGTGCTCATATGGCTTCTTGTCCAGGGGCTTTGGAAATAGGGAATGCTTGGGTTTTCCTAGAAGGGTTAAGATCGGGACGGGGCCTGCTTTGGGCGGCCCCTTCATACATACAACCTTCCTAGGGTTGTTTAACACAAGCCTTGGAGGCTCAATCACAATCTGCCCCAGGTTAGCCTCATGGGCCTGGGAGCTCGATAAACAAGGGGAGTTTATGATCCCCTGAAGTTGTGGGTGACTCTCACCTAGGATCACTACGACCTGGTCCCTGAAAGGGATCTTGACACACCTTCAGAAGGTGTATGGCACAGTGCACAAGCTGTGTATCCAGGGCCTCCCCAACAATAGGTTATAATGGGGGTGGATGTCCAAGACATGGAACACCCCCGTGTGTGTGATCCCTCCCGTTTCCATTGGGAGTTCGATTAATCCTAAAGGCTTAGACGCATTCCCATCGTATCCAGTGATAACGATGGGGCTTGGGTTTACTGAAGTCAAGGTGACTCCAATTTGATACGCCACATGAAGTGGAAGGATGTTGAGCCCTCCTCCCCCATCGACTAGGCACCTGTCCAGAGAGTGGTTATTCAGAACCACCTCGATATGCAGGGCCTGGTTGTGGGACTCGTAGGGTCTATCTACATCATCTTCCGAGAAAGTGATGGGTGACTTTGCTCCTAATAAAGCCACTTGGGCAGACAGGGATTCCGGACTTATGTTCGAATCAACCTTGGCTCTTTCTAGAATTTTCTCTAGCACGAGTCTATGCCTAGGTGAGGTTTGTATAAGCTTTAGGATAGACATGTGGATAGGAATCTTTGAAAGGTGGTTTTCGAAGTCATAAGGATTTAGGATGACTTTATCCTTGTCTGCTTTTGGCAGAACTCCAGGAATACATGCTTTTGAGGGGCCAGGCACACTGACCACCTTTTTAGCACTTTGTAGGTGTGGGGGTTGATAGATCCTCCCGGATCTAGTCACTTCCCCCACGACCAACCTAGGGTTCGTGCTAAATTTGGCTCTAAGTATGAGTTGAGGAGTACCTTGAAGTTTTAAAACTGGTTTTGCCGGGGATTCAACTTTTGGTGGTCCTCGGATGACGACTTGGGCGGGCTTCTTACATAGTACAAGAATGGGCGCACAAGTGGGTGGACCAGACTCTGATTTTTGTGCTAGTTCCTTAGAAAAGGTGAGGGTACATACCTCCTTTCCTTTCCCACTGCCACTGGCGTGCTTGGGAAAGGGTTCTTTAAAGATAGCTTGAGGTGGCTCAGGTTCCGTAGTGACATGGAGCTGGCCCTCCGCTATCAAGTTCTCAATTTTATTTAAAAGGGAGAAACAACGTTTAGTATCATGGCCTTTGAGTCGATGATACTTACAAAATCGATTTAAATACCCCCCTTTGGAAGTGACTCCTTCAGGGATTTCGGAAAGCTCTATCATGCCTTGGGCAAGTCGGAGGTCTTGGACCTTCGACACAGGTTGCCCCAACGGTGCATATTCCCGTTTTTCAACCGGTTTTTGAAAGGTTCGCTCCCTTTTGTTTTTTATCTTTTCAAAATTTTTGGAAGTGCCTGCCATGCCTGGATCCACCTGGACATTGGCGATTTTATGGGGCTTTGCCCCTTTTTCCATCGTGGGTAGCCCATAAGTGATGGGCTTTTCCAAGCGGGTTTTAGAAACAACACTTCCTTTCCATAAGTGATCGTATGTCCCTTTTCTCAAGTTTGTTTCGAAAAGGGATGCCTTTTTGATCAACTTATGGAAAGTTGAGATCTCATGGAGCGAGAGAAGGGTTTTTAACTCGCTTTTAAAGTTATCCAGGATGAGCATGACTGCGCATCCTTCGGATATGGGCTCTCGCACTTGGCCCAAAAGTTACCTCCATCGTATAATGAAGGTATGTACGTCTTCGTTCATGCCTTGCTTTGTATCCCTTAAGGTATTCAGAGTCGGCGTGACTTCTACGTTGTGTGCAAATCTTTGCATGAAGCAGTTCGCTAACTCTTCAAAAGTAGCGAACTGGCTTAAGTCGTAGGAAGCCAGCCATTTGGCAGCTGTGCCTTTAAGGGATAAAGGGAACCAATACACCCATCTCATCGAGTCCTTTTTCTTCTTATGGGCTCGACGCGAGAAAAGTTGCAAGTGAGACCTAGGGTCTCCCATGCCATCATACTGATGAAAGTTCGGTATTTCGTCGTCACTGTCTGTTTCATAATCCATAGGAAGGAAATCAGACAGGGCGTAACTTCTTTTCTCTTTGTTTTGACCTTTCAACAGCTGCTGTTGGGCATTACGATCCTTTTGTGTGAAGGACTCGTGGTATTGGTTGCCTTCCATTACGGAGGCCTCTTTGTGCTTGCGAGGTTTTTTAGATTTTCTTTTAGCCTTTTGTTCACCGTTTGATGAACACGAATCGCCTACTTCAGCCTCTTGGTTGAGAGCATCGATTTTGGCCTCAAATTCCCTTCTCAGGTCCTCGATTTCGTCTAGTTTGATCTTGTTTTTGAAAATCCTCCTAGAGTGAGAACTTAATGTGCATGAGCCTTGGCTCGACACTTCACTTGGGTTAGATTTTGACTTGCTTTTCAAGCTTTTTCAAAATTTCCTAAGTACAAGTAAAGAAAACGAGTTAAAAACAACACCTCTTTGAACCTTTTCGTGTGCCACTGGGCATGCCAATCTTCTGTAGACGCAGAAAAAAATATCCGCCTCCTTGGTTTCTTAGGCTTGGGGCGAACCTTTTCGTGTGTCTAAGTCCTATTTAAATAAACAGGGCATGCCAACTAGCTTACCTAAGCTAGCGAAGATATATTTTAACCTGACTTCTAACGTGGCGACTGTGAGCAAGCGAGCTCTTGTCGTCGCAGACCTTCTTGCACCGATGCGCAAGGGTCAGTCTGTACGCTTTTAAAAATTGAGTTTTGGATAGAAGGACCTACTAAATGTGGCGAATTTGAGCGGGAGTATGGGGTTTGCTTTGATGCAATATGCATCCTAACTCATGGTATGGCGTAGATGCAATGCAAACTCACGCTACTCCAAAGGGAAAACCCGAATGTAAAGACAATGCCGAAGGGAAATGACTTGTAATGTAAATGCCGAAGGAAAATACGTATATAATGTATATATGGGCCCTTACTCGGGTCTTGCAAATAAGAGCGAAGGCTCAATGTGGGTGCGTGCTTGAATTGAAAGACTACACACACGACATGAAATGAAACCCAAATATAACTTGCAATATGGCCTTAACTAAGGTCTTGGGAATAAGAGCGAAAGCTCAATGTGTGTGAGTGCTTGAATTGAAGTACTACGCACACAACATGAAATTAAACCCAAATATAAATTGCAGTATGGCCTTAACTAAGGTCTTGGGAATAAGAGCGAAAGCTCAATGTGTGTGAGTGCTTGAATTGAAGTACTACGCACACAACATGAAATTAAACCCAAATAGTATAACACGGCCCTTAGTTGGGTCTTACAAATAAGAGCGAAGGCTCAATGTGTGTGAGTGCTTGAATTGAAAGACAACACACCCAACTTAAGCAAAACCCTACGTAATTTAAAGTATATGCATAGATTTATATCTTAGGGGCTGATTAGGCCCGTGTGTGTTCAAAATCGTGCACGACTAAGAGAGTGCACGTGTGTGGGGGTGTGCCAAGCCACGTTATTACAAGCGGGGGGAGACTATGCTCCATTATTACAACCCCGTATCAAATTTAATTTAAGCAAGTCTACAACTAAGGACCGAGTTAGGCACTTACTTATAGCTGGTCCGGAGGTGACTTGCTCGAGCGTAGGCTTGGCTGCGCCTTGGGCTGCAAGAGGGAGTTCCTCGGAGTTAAACGGCAAGGGGGGCTGCTGGCCGAGTGCCTTAGGTGCGCGGGAAGGGTGCCTTAATGGTGACTGGCTACTAGGAATGGGTTGCCTTGGTGTGTTGGGCTTAGGTGGCTAAGTAGGGTCACTAAGGACGGTTTGTATTAGGGAAGGTAGTGCTAAAGGGGAGCCTAAGGGAGTGTATTGCTGGCAGGTGGCTGGCCGAGTGGATATGGTATAGTCGGTTGGAGTGGCCAACTAAGGAAGACTTGGTGGTTGCCGGCTACTAGGGTGGCTAGGTAATGGCGAGGATGGGAAGGGAGCTAGCTAGGGTATGGGGTGAGATGGATTTAGGGGCTGGTGTGAAGTGTAATGGACAGGTCCTAGGGAGCTAGGTGGAGTGGCTGGGTGTTGCTAGGGGAAGTAGTTCTAGGCGGGTGGTTGAAGTGGCTAAGGTCTGGCCGAATGGGTAGGATGACGGATAGGTGATATTGAGGTGAGGTGGTGGTGGTGTAGGTGGTTGAGAGTGGAGGGGAAGTGAAGAAGAGGTGGAGTTTAAGTATAGGATACTAACCGATAGGGGAAGAAGGCGATGGATGGAAGAGGGGCAGCCGGGCGATTGAAGTGGATGGGGTTCGATCAGGAAATGAAGGTGGCGCAAGGCGGAGCTTGGTTGGAGCGGTGGTGGTGGTGGTGGAGCTGGGCTGGGAGGCAGTGGTGCAGGTGGAGCAAGGTGGAGGCTCGGTTGGAAGGTGGCTGGAGTCGGCTGGGCCAAGATGGGCTGGAAGGCCAAGGTGAAAAAGCTGAAAAACCCACCCACTAGGGGGGGGGGGGGGGTTTATAGTTTTTTTTGAAGGGCGGTTGGGGCTGGTATTAGGAGGGTGGTTAGGTGGTTTAGGTAGTGGTGGTGTGGTGATAAGGTGGGCTAGTTTTGGGGAGGGGCCAGATATTTTAATACAAGGGGTTTTGGGTAGATGGTGTGCTAGGTTTAGGTGGGGTGGTTTAGGGGTTTAGGGTTTAGCTAGGTGGGTTGGTTTTGGGGTGAGGTTTAGTGAGGTGGGTTAGTGTAGACACGCAAAAGTCCCCATGCCTCTTCGCCTTTTCTGGGCTTGGAGTGGATCCTCTCGTGCGTCTAAAGCCTATTTATGTAAACAGGGCGTGCCAGCTAGCTTACCTAAGCTAGCGAAGGTATATTTTAAACTGACTTCTAATCGTGGCGACTGTGAGCAAGTGAGCTCTTGTCGTCGCAGACCTTCTTGCACCGATGCGCAAGGGTCAGTCTGTACGCTTGCAAAAATCGAGTTTTTGGGATAGAAAGCCTATGAAGTGGTTCGAGGTGTCTAATTCGGGTCTTTTAGATGCGATTGCAGATTTCAGATCACATGGATTTGCACGTGCCTAAGTCTTTCCTTTTATCCCTTTATGGGCCACCTAGTTTGTGTGTTATGAACACTCCACTACATGGGCGAATTTGAGCGGGGCTTGCTTTGATGCAATATGCGTCCTACCTCGTGGTATGGCGTAGATGCAATGCAAACTCACGCTACTCCAAAGGGAAAACCCGAATGTAAAAGGCAATGCCGAAGGGAAATAACCGAAGGGAAATGACTTGTAATGTAAATGCCGAAGGGAGATATGTATATAGAGTATGTATATGGGGCCTTACTCGGGTCTTGCAAATAAGAGCGAAGGCTCAATGTGGGTGCGTGCTTGAATTGAAAGACTTACACACACGACATGAAATTAAACCCAAATATAACTTGCAGTATGGCCTTGATTAAGGTCTTGGGAATAAGAGCGAAAGCTCAATGTGTGTGAGTGCTTGAATTGAAGTACTACGCACACAACATGAAATTAAACCCAAATATAACTTGCAGTATGGCCTTGATTAAGGTCTTGGGAATAAGAGCGAAAGCTCAATGTGTGTGAGTGCTTGAATTGAAGTACTACGCACACAACATGAAATTAAACCCAAATAGTATAACCCGGCCCTTACTTGGGTCTTTCAAATAAGAGCGAAGGCTCAATGTGTGTGAGTGCTTGAATTGAAAGACTTACACACACGACATGAAATGAAAACCCAAATAGTATAGGTCGGCCCTTACTTGGGTCTTTCAAATAAGTGCGAAGGCTCAATGTGTGTGAGTGCTTGAATTGAAAGACTTACACACACGACATGAAATGAAAACCCAAATAGTATAGGTCGGCCCTTACTTGGGTCTTTCAAATAAGAGCGAAGGCTCAATGTGTGTGAGTGCTTGAATCGAAAGACAACACACCCAACTTAAGCAAAACCCTACGAAAATTAAAGTATATGTATATATTTATGTATTAGGGGCTGATTAGGCCCGTGTGTGTTCAAAATCGTGCACAACTAAGAGAGTGCACGTGTGTGGGTGTGCCAAACCACGTTATTACAAGCGGGGGGAGACTATGCTCCGTTATTACAACCCCATATCGAATTGAATCTCAAGCAAGTATACAACTAAAGACCGAGTTAGGCACTTACTAATAGCTGGTCCAAAGATGCCTTGCTTGAGCGTGGGCTTAGCCTTCGCCTTGGGCTGCAAAAGGGAGCTCCGCGAGGTTGAACGGCAAGGGGTGCTGGCCGAGTGTCCTTGGTGCGCGGAAGAGGCGCCTTGAAGATGGTCGGCTGCTAAGGAGGGGCTGTTTTTGGTGTGTTGGGTTAAAGGACCTAAGTAGGGTCACTAAGGGAGTATGGCACTAAGGGAAAGGAACTAGCTAGGAGAAGGTGATGGCTGGCGGATGGCTGGCCGAATGAAGAGGATGACAGTCGGTTGGAGTGGCCGACTGGGGGAGTTCGGTGGTGGCGGGTTGTTAGGGTGGCTAGGAGTGGTGTAAGGGAAGGGAACTAGCTAGGAGATGGGGCCAGGTGGTAGTGGGTGTAGTAGGTGTATTGGGGTGATATGGGCAGGTCTTAGGGAGTCGGATAGGGTGGCCGAATGGAGCTAAGGTGTCTAGGTGGTGGCGGGTAGTTAGGGTGATTATGGGCCTGGCCGAGGGGGAGTGGTGGCAGCAAGTGGAACGGCTGATGTTAGGGTGATATGGTAGGGGGTTAGGTGGCTAAGAGTGGAGAGGGAGTGAAGAAGGAGTAAGGTGGAGTATAGGGTACTAACCGGATGGTGGAAGGCGGCGGGTGGTTGAGGAGCAACCGGATGTGGGGGCTCGGCTGGTTCGGTCGGGTGAAGAGGATGGCGAGGGGGACTTCGGCTGGAATGGTGGTGGCGGTGGTGGTTCTCGGCTGGGAAGTAGTGGTGGATGTGGTGGCTGGACGTGGAGCAGGTGGAGAATCGGTTGAGCTGGAAAGGGGAGGACCCGACTGGTGGAAGAGGGCTTCTAGATGGGAAAACCCGCCCCCAAGGGGGGGGGGGTTTATATAGGGTTGGGCTAGGTCGGTTAGGGCTGGTTTTGGGGTAGTGGTTAGGTGGTTTAGGTAGGGTGGTGTGGTGATAAGGTGGGCTAGAAAGGGTAGGGCCAGATATTTTAGATACAAGTGGTTTGGGTAGGTTGTGGGCTAGGGGTGGTTTAGAGGTTTAGGGTTTAGCTAGGTAGGTTAGTTCTAGGGTGAGGTTTAGTGAGGTAGGTTAGGTGATTAGGCTAGGTTTAGGGAAGGATTAGGGAATTGGGTTAGGTGATTAGGTTGGGATTAGGCTGGGATTAGGGAAGTGAGTTAGGTGATTAGGCTCAGATTAGGGCCGGATTAGGGTGGAAGGCTAGGATTAGGTGTTTTTGGTTAGGTTTAGGTGAAGGAGCTCCCTTTGCATGGCCCATAGACCTTAACCACATCATGTTGGTGCAGCCCTAGGTTAGGTTTTGGCTAATTACAAGCTTAAACCCACTTAACTAGGCTAACCCACATGATTAACCCCAAACTTGACACACAAGTCAAGCTTAATTACAACATTCTTTGATCTTATCCTCCCCCACTCTGTCTCATGCCCATAATCCCACGTGAAATTCAAGTGGGCCCCACATCCATTTATGAGAAGGTGATGTGGGCCATGGATATGGATATTGGATTGGATTTTTGAATCCAAATCCAAATCCAAGTCATACATGGGTTTGGATTGGGATCTGGATATATATGGTCCAGATCCGATCCAAACTGAACTCTGACTCCTTCGAGCTGTGTTCGAAACGAACGGTTTGTGCGGGGCCTGACAACATCAGTGCTCCGTCTGCATTGGGTCTTCGCCAACATGATCGTCCGCCTCTATTTTCGCCTTTCGGAGATGACTTCAAACAATGTTTTGATGATAACAGGGTCTTGGACGTTCGAGATCCTGGGGGTGTGGATTTGATACGAGAGTTGCTGTGTCGGGCTCGACATGTGCTCCGGTTCCAGGCTCTCCTTGTCTTGTCTGGATTAGGCCAAAGCTGCTTCGGGGTTTCAAAACATGTTTAAAAAGGTTTTTTAAAAGCCATATCATGTGTTTTGAAATATGAAAGTTTAAAACATATATACAGGGTTGTCTGGAAGGCTCCTGGGTTTCCAAACTCAAAATGGCCCTTTGGGGCTGCTTTTACAAAACCAGATGGATTTGAGAAATTCATGGGATTTCGGTGTGTTTACAGTTAGGTGATTAGGCTAGGATTAGGTTAGGTTTAGGGAAATTAAACTAGGTTTAGGGAAGGATTAGGGAAGTGGGTTAGGTGATTAGGTTGGGATTAGGCCGGGATTAGGGAAGTGGGTTAGGTGATTAGGCTAGGTTTAGGACAGGATTAGGGTAAAAGGCTAGGATTAGGCTTTTTGATTAGGGTTGGGTTAAGGAGCTCCCTTTGCATGACCCATAGACCTTGTTGCCTCATGTTGGTGCAGCCCTAGGTTAGGTTTTAGCTAATTACAAGCTTAAACCCACTTTAATTAGGCTAACCCACATGATTAACCCCAAACTTGACACACAAGTCAAGCTTAATTACAATCACACTCTAATCTTATCCTCCCCCACTCTCTCTCATGCCCATAATCCCACGTGAAATTCAAGTGGGCCCCACCTCCATTTATGAGAAGGTGATGTGGGCCATGGATGTGGATATTGGATTGGATCTCTGGATCCAAATCCAAATCCAAGTCCACACATGGGTTTGGATTGGGATCTGGATATATATGGTCTAGATCCAATCCAAACTGAATTCTGACTCCTTCAGGCTGTGTTCGAAACGAACGGTTTGTGCGGGGTGTGACAGCATCAATACTCCGTCTGCATTGGGTCTTCGCCAACATGATCGTCCGCTTCTGTTTTTGCCTTCCGGAGATGACTTCAAGTGATGTTTTGATGATAATAGGGTCTTAGACGTTCGAGATCCTGGGGGTGGATTCAATACGAGAGTTGCTGTGCCGGGCTCGACTTGTGCTCCGATTCCAGGCTCTCTTTAGCTTTTCTGGTCTTGTCTTGATTAGGCCAAGCTGCTTTAGGGTTTCAAAATGTGTTTTAAAAGGTTTTTAAAACTATATTATACATATTTAAAACATATAAAGTTTAAAACATATGTATAGGGTTGTCTGGAAGGCTCCTAGGTTTCCAGACTCAAAACGGCCCTTTGGGGCTGCTTTTATAAAACCAGGTTGATTTGAGAAATTCGTGGGATTTCGGGGTGTTTACAGGATGTTCGAAATCCTGGGGGTGGATCTAACACGAGAGTTGCTGTGCTGGGCTCGACATGTGCTCCGGTTTCAAGCTCTCTTTGGCTCTTCTGGTCCTGCTTTCATCAGGCCAAGCCGCTTCGTGGGGTTTCAAAATAGTTCGCTAACTCTTCAAATGTAGCGAACTGCTAAGATCGTAGGAAGCCAGCCATTTGGAAGCTGTGCCTTTGAGGGATAAAGGGAACCAATACACCCATTTCATCGAGTCCTTCTTTTTCTTATGGGCTCGACGAGAGAAAAGTTGAAAGTGAGACCTAGGGTCTCCCGTGCCATCATACCGATGGAAATTCGGTATTTCATCGTCACTGTCTGTTTCATAGTCTAAAGGAAGAAAATCAGATAGGGCGTAGTTTATTTTCTCTTTGTTATGCCTTTTCAGCAGCTGTTGTAGGGCTTTACGATCCTTGTGAGTGAAGGATTCGTGGTATTGGTTGCCTTCCATTGCAGAGGTCTCCTTGTGTTTTCGAGTTTTTTCAAATCTCCTTTTGGCCTTTGGTTCGCCATGTGACGAACACGAATCAGCTGCTTCAACCTCTTGGCTAAGAGTAGTGATCTTGGTCTCAAAGTCCCTTCTTAACTCCTCGATTTCCTCTTTTTGATCTCGAGTTTTCAAAAATTTACTAAAATGAGAACTTGATGCGCATGAGGCATGGCTAGACACTTCTTGGGAGCCTGGACTTAACATGGCTCCGATGCTTTTAAAACCCAACTATGAAAATGCAACACAAAAGAGTTAAAACACTTTTTCTTGAAAATTTTTGCAAGAGGTCTCTTTATTTGAATCGACTTTTCTCAAGACCCACGTCCCACCGGGCGTGCCAATTCTATAAGACACGAAAATTCTCACTTCGGGTTTTTAGGCCTAAAGTGAATCTTTTCGAGTTCTACTTCGCTTTATATGGGCGTGCCAACTAGTTTGCTTTAAAACTAGCAAAGTTTCGAAATATCTGACTTTTTTGGGCGATTGTGGGCAAGCGGGATCTTTTCACTCGAAACCTTCTTGAACCGGTACTCAAGGGTTGGTTTAAGCGCTTATGGACTTTGATAAAACGGTTTTAAACTCTTGAAAATACAAGTGTTTGAAAATATGAATTCGATTCGTGTTTATATTTGCAAGTTTTATATACATGGGTTTGCACGTATCTATGTCTTTCAATTTTTACACTATTTAGGCCAGCTAAGTGTGTGCACAAGTGACCTAAGTTGGCGTGTTTGCACGAGGTATTCGAGGTTTGTTTGTAATGCAAGTATGTGCAATATCTCAGTTTTGGAGGATATGCTATGCAACTCACACAACTTGAAAGTAAAACCCGAAATTGAAAGACAATGCTTAAGGGAAATTGCGTAAGGGAAATATGGCTATATCTTAAGAGCGAAAAGGCTCAATTGTGGGCGTGTGTGTTGTGTATAAATTGAAAGACAACTCACACAACTTGAATGTAAAACCCCGCTCGACTTAAATGTAAAGTGCGGAAGGGAAATACTTATATATATATGGCCCCGAAGGTCGCCAACGTGTGCCTGTGTTGTGTATATATTGAAATGCAACTCACACGACTGAAAATTAACAACCCAAATTGAATTGCAATATGGCTCTTATTAGAGTCTTGGGAGTAAGAGCGAAAGCTCAATGTGTGTGAGTGTGGAATGGAAAGACAACACACACAACTTGAAAATAACACCCCAAATTGAATTGCAATATGGCTCTTATTAAAGTCTTGGGAGTAAGAGCGAAAGCTCAATGTGTGTGAGTGTGGAATGGAAAGACAACGCACACAACTTGAATGTAAACCCACGCAGCTGAATTTATATAAATAGAGCTATATCTTAGGGGCTGCCAAGGCCCATTTGTGTGCAAAAGTATGCAACTAAGAGCGGAAAGGCTCAAGTGCACGTAGGTGCTTGATGTACAATTTAAGAGCTAAAGCTCAAGTGCACGTATGTGCAACTAAGAGCGGAAAGGCTCAAGTGCACGTAGGTGCTTGATGTACAATTTAAGAGCTAAAGCTCAAGTGCACGTATGTG
Organism: Brasenia schreberi; assembly: GCA_036023115.1. Classification (NCBI taxonomy): domain Eukaryota; kingdom Viridiplantae; phylum Streptophyta; class Magnoliopsida; order Nymphaeales; family Cabombaceae; genus Brasenia; species Brasenia schreberi. The sequence continues at coordinate 4,269,682 of JAYKKT010000079.1, forward strand.
CTTGTATACAAAATAAGAGCTAAACCTCAAGTGCACGTATGTGCTTGTGTGTCATACATCAATATTACATCTTGAGGGGAGACTACGCTCCATTATTACAACCCCATATCAAAATTTAATTGAATATGAAGCAAGTTAATGTAAAAGACCAAGTTTAAACACTTATAAGTGGTTGGTCTGTCTTCACTTGCTCGAGCTTGGGCTTGTGATTCACTTTGGCAGCCAAGAGGAGTCTCCCTAGGTAGCTTTGAGAGAGGTTGGGGGCTCGGATGTGCTTAGGGAAGGCTCAAGGATTTAGGGTCTTAGGGGAACTTAGGTTCGGCCAAGAGAGGACTGTCTAGGGTCTGTCCTAGGTTGCAGGTCACGGTCCAAGTTGGGTGCAGGCCAAGGGTTCAGCTGGAAGCAGCGACAGGCCAGGTGGCAGGACAGCCGGGTGGCAGGGGCGCGCTGGACGCACACTGTTGGCGTGCACTGGGCGCGCGCAGTGTAGGAGGGGCACTCGGGCAGTGCACAGGTGATGCGGGTGGCGCGCGGACAAGACGCGGTTAGGTTTAGGTCGGTTCGAGTCTAGGGTTAGGTTTGGTCGAACCTAGGATAGGTTAGGGCTAGGTTTAGGATGGCTTACCTCTTGGAGCTTGTACTTCTTGGCTGAATCCACCTTTGCTTGCACCTCCTTGGCTAGGTTTGGCTTGTACAAGGCTTGAGCCCACCCTTGATCAAGCCCATATGGCTAACCCATGGCTAAGCTCCATGGCTAGCCTCACTCTTTCTCTCTCCTCCAAGCCAATTCACGTGAACTTGTGGAGACCCCCTCACTCCTATTTATAGGCAAGTGAAGTAGGTCTTGGATCTGGGTCTTGGGTTTGGATCGTGGAATCCATGTCTAATCCAAACACTATTTGGATTTGGATCTTGGATATTTGAGATCCATATCTGATCCAAATCCAATATTTTTATGGATCTGGATCTGGATATTTTGGTCCAGATTTGATCCAATCCAAACACTATTTGGATCCAATCCAAATCCAAACACTATTTGGATCGACCCAAATCCAAACACTATTCACTATTTGGATTTGGATATGGATATTTATGGTCCAAATCCAATCCAAATTTTCTCTGGATGGTCCTTCTTGGCTTTTTGAGGCGAACGATCTGTGTGGGCCCTAGCTTCATCAGCGCTCCGTCTGGTGTTGGGTTTCCCCAATCTTTGTCATCCGGACTCCTTTTCGCCTTTTCAGACTGCGTTTCTACTCATTTCTAACTTTTCTGGTTCAATATCCTTGATGCTTGAATGAGGATGGTCGATCTAGCTATTTGGTGCTCTTAGCTTGCAATCTGCTTCGTGCCTAGGCCTTCCTTTTGCCTTTTGAACCTGGCTTTTACAAGGCCAGGATGCTCTTCTAGGCTCTAAAAACTGCTTCTGAGCCTGCTTCTCAAATTGGCCTTCGTGAGCCACTTGTTGGGCTGCTTCTCGATCAGGTGTCATCTTTGCATGCTTCACCTGTTCGTCTTTGGCTTCTTGGAAAATGGGTCTTAGCCCGGGTTTCAAAACTCATATTTGATACGGGGCTTCAAAACACTATTTACATGATTTAAAGCAATATTTACAGGGTTTAAAACAATATTTACAGGGTTTTGGGAAGGCTCTTGGGTTTTCAGAACTCAAAGTGCCTTTTTGAAGTTGATTTTGTAAACTAGGTATGTTTTATAAAATCGTGGGATTTTGGGGTGTTACAGCCTCCCACTTTGAAGTGGCGAGGTTTCATATGCTTCTCATAATGTCGGGCTATCCTTTGCCGATATGCCTGTGCATGATCCATGGCAAGGAGCCTTCTTTCATCTAATAAATCAAGCTCGACCATTCTAGCATGCTAAAGCGTCTCTAGGGGAAGGTTGAGTGCATGTGATGTATGAATTGAATGCAGTTTGGTATGAATGGGGAGAATGGCGTTTGTGCCATAGACCAACTCAAATGGCGTGGCATTTGTGGGAATTCGGATGGAAGTCCTATAAGCCCATAAGGCTTCATCCAACTTCTCATGCCACGTCCTACCCTTCTCTAAGGTTTTTTTCAATAATGCTTATGAGAGTCTTATTGGTGGCTTCGGCTTGGCCGTTGCCTTGTGGGTAGTAGGGCGATGAGAAGTGGTGAGTTATGCCATATGTGTTACATAACTTTACCATCCTCTCGTTCTTGAAGGGGGTGCCATTATCAGACACTAGGTCTTTTGGAACTCCAAATCGAGCCAAGATATTTTTCCTAATGAATGCCACGACATGTTGCCCCTAGACATTAGTTAGGGAGGTAGCTTCAACCCATTTGGAAAAGTATTCAGTAGCTGCTAGGATAAACCTATGCCCGTTTGATGCATTTGGAAAAATTGGTCCTATGATGTCAAACGCCCCTATGGTGAATGGCCATGGGCTGACCACGGAATGCATGGTGGATGATGGGATATGAATGGCGTGTCCATGCACTTGACATGGGTGATACTTCCTAACATGGTCATGACAATCCTGCTTTAGAGTGGACCAGAAGTAACCAGCTCTCAGTATTTTCATTGCCATCATGTTGGCATTTACATGTCCTCCACGTTCTTCATCGTGGAATTCATGCATTATCATCCTAGCCTCCTCAAGGTCGACACACCTCAATAAGATGCTAGTAAAACTCTTTTTATAAAGAATCCCTCCCAAAATCATGTATCGGGTTGAAATCTTTCGAATAAAAGCTTTGTCTTTAGACGAAGTGAATTCTGAAAATCCTCCGTTTTCTAAGAAATCTTTAATGTCTTGAAACCAGGGTTTTTCAGTAGAAGTTGGGTTGTTTTGGCAAATCTCTAAATCGTGAGTGGATGGAGTGGGTGAGTGACATATTTCTAAGGATCGAGTTCCCAAGGTGGGATCGACCCTTAGGGTTGAGCCTAAGGATGAGAGGGCATCAGCTATGCCATTGTCCTCTCTTCCTACGTGTGTGAATGTGCACGATTGGAACAAATCGACCAGCTTGGTGGCCAATTCGTGGTATGGAAGAAGTTTTTTATTTTGACTTGCCAAATTTTTAATGCTTGGTTTATGACAAGTAAAGAGTCTCCAAAGACTTCAATGCATGATGCCCCTAGAGTTTTCGAACTTTTCAAGCCTTGTATGAGTGCTTCATACTAAGCTGTGTTGTTGGAACATTGGAAATCTAGGCGAATGGTGATGAGAATTTCTCCCTTTTCAGGGGATATGAGGATGATTCCTGCCCCATCCCCTCTTTGGTTTCATGCCTCATCGAAGTGCATCTTCCACACTTGGTTTTCACTTAAACAATTTTCCAAAATGTGTTTTTTAAATTGATTTTGAAAGATACCTTCGTTAGGCATTTCATCAAGTGTGGGATATGAATCCTCTAAAGGGAAATCGACCACATAGTCAGCCAGGGCTTGCCCCTTAATGGAGGTTTGATGGTGGAATTTCAGGTCATACTCCATCAAGAGGAGCTTCCATTTACCCAGCCTACCCGTGAGGATAGGTTTTTCAAACAAATGCTTGATTGGATCAAGCCTAGACACTATCCAGATCTCATGATCTAGGAAGTAATGTCAAAATTTTTGGTAGGCCCATACCAAGGCCAAGCACGTCTTCTCCATGGCTTGATAGTTTCTTTCATAAGCCAATAGAGTTTTTGAAATATAGTAGATGGCATACTCTTTATGGGTATCATCCTCATATTGAGCTAATAAGGCACCCAAAGCATTCGTATGCATAGAAATATAATGCAAAAGAGGTTTTTCTTGCTTTGGAGGGTTTAAAATAGGAGGATTAACCAAATACGCTTTTAATCTTTCGAAAGCTTTTTGGCAATCATCGTCCCACACAAATTTCACCCCTTTTCTCAAAAGCTTGTTGAAAGGTTCGCATCTTGTAGCGAGGTTTGAAATAAACCTTCTAATTGATTGGAGGTTTCAGATTTGAGTTAAATTGGAGGGTGGAGGCATATCTATTATGGCTCGACACTTAGAGGGGTCGACCTCAATCCCCCTTTGGCTTACCATAAAACCTAAAAGCTTGGCAGATTTTACTCCGAAGACGCACTTTTGAGGGTTTAGTTTCACTTTATAAAGCCTTAATCTTTCGAAAACTTTTTGCAAAGATTCGATGTGTGTGTATCGGGTTTTTTATTTCACCAAGAGATCATCCACATACACTTCTAAGAGCTCATGAATTTGATCGCGAAAGATCGTAGTCATGGCTCTTTGGTATGTGGCACCGGCGTTTTTCAAACCAAAGGGCATGACTGTATAGCAGTACGTGCCCCAGGGTGTGGTAAAAGCAGTTTTAGCTTGGTCTCTTGGGGCTAACTTGATTTGATTATAACCCGAGTAGTCATCCATAAAGGAAAACATTTCATGATTTGCAGTACTATCGACTATCAAATCAATATTTGGCAAAGGAAAGTTATCCTTTGGCATGGCTTTGTTCAGATTTCTGAAATCAATGCAAATTCGAATCAACAATATTGGAAAGCCAATTAGAATATGCAATGGGTTTTATAAAACCAGCTTTAAGCAGATCTTCTAAACCCTCCTTCACTTGAGAGTGTACGTTCGGGTAAATCTTTCTAAGCTTTTGTTTTATGGGTTTCGACTCTGAATCTAGGGGAAGACAATGCTCCACGATGTTTGGGTCTAGACCCGGCATGTCTTCGTATGTCCATGCAAAAACGTCAAGGTAGGCTTTCAAGAATGCAATGAATGATGCTTTTTCATGCTCATGTAGACATGTGCCTATCTTAATATACTTTGGGCTTTCTTTACTCCCTAGGTCGATTTCTATGAAATCTCCTCCTACAGAATTCAAAGGTTTTTCCAAATCGAGAATTTTGTTAAACTCGAGAAGCTCGGAGGTTTGATCCTCCTCAAGGAGAAGGGGATCCTCCTCCGTGCTTTGATCATTCTCAAGAATTTTAAATCCTAGGGAATTTGGAGTTAATGCATGGTTTTTACAAACACCTGGTTTTGGTTTTGGAATTTCTACAGGTTTTGAAGATTTTGGTCCTTTTATGAAGATGATTTTTTCTTCAAAATCCTTGGTTTTTTCCAAATTTCTACCAGGAGCTGATATATACAAAATCTTTTTGGTATTTTCACAAATTTTTAATGTTTTTGGTTTTTTGTTTAAAAGAGGGATCTTTCATCACACCTACAAAGAAAACGCCATAAATTAGACTCTAAACAAGAGATCTAAATCGTAGGTCTCGGTTTTAGTAGGCAACAGGGCACCCTTGACCCAAGTGGTCGTGGGTGGTGGCTCTAGGGGTATGGTAGGGATATATCCTATCCCATACCTGTTTGGATTTGGATTTGGGAAGACAGGCTCTAGACGACCATTATTTTTGGTCCCTAAACTCTAGTAGGGCATGTAGCCCATGTTGAGCAGCATGTTCCAAGGTTTACTTATTTTCGAAAACTCTTTGTACAAAGGATGACCTTGGAACTTGCTGTCATCCATGGCATGCTCAAATGGTTTTCGGTTTAGGGTTTTCTTTAGAAATACAGGGACTTTGGATTTGCCTAGGATAGTCACGACTTTTGGGCCAACCTTGGGCTGCCCCTTGACGTACACAACCATCCTAGGATTTTGGGGGACAAACTCGTATGGTTCATCCATGGATTTGACGGGGTTGGCCCCGTAAGCCTTTTCACTTGACAAGCAAGGGAAGTTTTGAACTCTCCTTAGCTGTGGGTGGCTCTCGCCCAGGATGACCATGATTTCATTTTTGTGGGAGATTTTCACACACCTATGGAAGGTGGATGGCACAGCACGAAGGCTGTGTATCCAGGGTCTTCCCAGAAGTAGGTTGTAGTGGGGATGTATGTCTAAGACATGGAACACCCCTGCGTGGGTTATTCCTCCAATCTCCATGGGTAACTCTATGGCTCCCAAAGGTTTTGACGCATTCCCATCGTATCCAGTGATAACGATGGGGCTCGGGTTTACAGAAGTCAAAGTGACTCCAATTTGACAAGCCACATGCAACGGAAGGATGTTGAGACCTCCTCCCCCATCAACTAAGCACCTATCTAGAGGATGGTGATTCAATACCACCTTGATATGTAGGGCTTGGTTGTGGGTTTCATATGGTCTTTCGATTTCATCTTCCGTAAACATAATGGGCGTTTTTGCATAGATGGGTGCAACTAGGAATGACAAGGACTCAGGAGTTATACTAGAGTTAACCTTGGCTCTCTCTAAGATTTTTTCTAAAACAAGCCTTTGCCTAGGTGAGGTTTGTATCAGCTCTAGGATGGACATGTTTATTGGGATCTTAGAAAGATGATTTTTGAAATCATATGCGGTTAAAACGTTTTTGCCTTTGTCCGAGATTTGCAAAACCTTAGGAATACATGCTTTTGAAGGGCTAGGAACACTGACAACTTTTTTAGCAGTTTTTTCTTGTTGGGGTTGATAGATCCTCCCGGACCTGGTCACCTCCCCTACACTTTGCCTAAGGTTCGCTCCTAAGTTGGCGCTATTTGTGTGCTTTGGAGCACCCGGAATTCTTAAGACGGCTCTTGCCGGGGGCGGGACTCTAAGCGCTCCCCGGATCACTACTTGGGCGACTTTCTTATAAATGATGAGAGATGGTGGACAAGTAGTGAAGCCAGAATATGCATGCACAAAACCTTTGGAGATTGCGAAAGTGCACACCTCTTTTACCTTCCCACTGGTACTTGGTGGTTGGAGAAGCGTTCTTTGAGCACAGCTTGGGTGGGCTCAGGCTCTTCAGTGACCTGGAGCCGGCCTTGCTCGATCAAGATTTCAATTTTGTTCAAAAGGGAAAAACATCTGTTCATATCATGGCCTTTGAGCTGATGATACTTACAAAATCTGTTTAAAAACCTCCCTTTTGATGGGGTCCCCTCAAGAATTTCTGGAGTACTACCAAGCCTTGGGCGAGTAGGAGGTCTAAAACCTCCGAGACAGGTTACCCCAGTGGGGTATACTCCCGTTTTTCAAAGACTTTTTGAAATTTTTCAATTTTTCAATTTTTTTTGGTGTTCGAGCTTTTTCGAAGTGCCCACCGGGCTCGATTCCACTCGAACATTTGCAATCTTTTGGGGTTTTGCGCCTTTGTCCGTCATGGGTGGCTCGTAAGTTTCGGGTTTTTCAAATCTCGTTTTTGGAAGTATTTTTCCCTTCCATAAGTCGTCATAGACTCCCTTTTTCAGATTTGTTTCAAATAAGGAATCCTTCTTTATTAACTTATGGAAGGTAGAAATTTCGTCTAAGGAGAGAAGAGTCTTGATCTCCGTTTTAAAATTTTCAAGGATGAGTATGACTGCGCATCCTTCGAAGATGGGCTATTTTATTTGCCCAAGGAGGGACCTCCATCGAACAATGAACGCATGTACGTCCTCATTCACAGCTTGTTTTGTGTCCCTCAAGGTGTTCAAAGTGGGCATAACTTCCATATTATGTGAAAATCTTTGCATAAAGCAATTTGCTAACTCTTCAAAAGTAGCAAACTGGCTTAAGTAGTAGGAAGCAAGCCATTTTGAAGAAGTCCCCTTGAGGGAAAGGGGGAACCAATAAATCTTGTAAGACACGAAAACTCCTTGCTCCTAATTTACAAGACCAGAAATGAGTCTTTTCGCGTTTACGTTGCTTTTGAGGGCATGCCAGCTAGCTTACTCAAACTAGCAAAGATTTTGAAAAATATCTGACTTTTGAAAGGCAATTGTGGCTAAGCAGGATCTTTTCACTTGAAACCTTCTTGAACCGGTGCTCAAGGGTCAGTTCCAGTGCTTTAGAAAACTTCGATCTATTAAACAAACGTTATCTTTTGAAATGAAAAGCGAGTATGAGGATTGTTTGCCTAAGTTGCAGGTTTTATTTATGGGGTTATTCATATCCAAGTCTTTGAGTTTTTAAGCTATCTTAGGCCGGATGTGTGTGCTGCAAGTGGCCTATATTAGCGAGTTGGAGCGTAGTGCGGGACTTCCTCTTTGAAAATGCGCAAAATGCAAGGATGCACGAACTCTCTTTGGGTTTGATATGATATGAGTTAGGTTCGAATTGAAAGCAACTCACACACCTAGCTTAAAGTAAATACCCGAAATGTAAATGCAACTCATGCAACTGAAGGGGAAATACCCGAACCTTAAAAGCAACTCACATGACTTAAATGAAATTGTGGAAGGGAGATATACTTATATTAAGAGCAGAAAGGCTCAATGCACGCGTGTGTGAGTGTAGAATTGAAATGACAAACTCACACGACTTGAATTGAACTTGCCGAAATTGAAATATAAGTATATATATGAGCGGGAAGGCTCAACGTGTTCGTGTGTGTTGTGTATAAATGGAAAGACAACTCACACACACCACTTGAATTGAACTTTTCCGAAAGGAAAATATAGATATAGAAGAGCGGAAAGGCTCAATGTGAGTGAGTGTTTTTGGTGTGTAAATGGAAAGACAACTCACACAACTGAAATTGAACCACCCGAAATGTAAAGACGTGCACAGCTGAACATAAAACTCACACAGCTGAAAGTATATAGATACTCTATATCTTAGGGGCAATGAAGGCCCAAAATGTGAGTGAGAGTGTGGAGCAAGTACTCACATACTTCTTGGGTGCGAGTGTGAAATGTAAATGACAAACTCACACGACAAGAATGTAACAACCCGGAATTGAAATTTCATGGCTTTTACTAAAGTCTTTTGAATAAGAGCAAAGGCTCAATGTGTGTGCAATAGTGTGCAACTAAGAGCGGAAAGGCTCAAGTGCACATGGGTGTCTTGTGTACGTCTAAGAGCTAAAGCTCAAGTGCACATGTGTGCTTGTGTATCAAGCACCAATATTACATTTCGGGGGGAGACCACGCTCCATTATTACAACCCCGTATCAAAATTGAATTAAGTATGAAAGGAGTAATGTAAATACCAAATTTTAAACACTTACAAGTGATTCGGCTTTCTTCTCCAATCTACCCAGGATTTGGTCTACTTTGGCAGCCACAAGGATGACCTCTTCGGTGTGCTTGAGACGTGAGGTGGCTGGCTCGAGTTTTGCTTGAAGGGATATGAGTCACTTGCGCTTGAGAGAGTTCATGGTGAAAGGTAGGTTCACTAAGTAGGTCACGGCTAAAGGGGTAGATCCTAGTTAGTCCTAGGCTGGTTTGGGCCATGGGGTGTTAGGATATGGGCTTAGGAGCTGGCCGGGATCTAGTTGGCTGGGGCTGGTTTAGGTAGGGGGTAAGATGGCGCTAGGTGCCGGGTCATACAACTTGGTGCTAGGTGCTGGGGGATATGCCTTGGTGCTAGGCGCTAGGTGTGGGTGCAGGCGGATGGGAGCAACAGGGTGTTCGACTGGGGTGACAAGGTGCGGGACAGGCGCGCAGGCAGGGCGCGCGCTTCGTATAGGTGCACAGGGCGTGCGGTGGGGGCGCGCGGTGTGGTGTCAGGGAGCTGGGTAGTGGAGGCTTAGGTTGGGGGGTATGGCGGTGGAGTTAGAGGCGGTTCGGCTGGGGTGTAAGGTGATGTAGGGCGGTGGGATTAGGTGGGTGCTGGTGGTGTGGGTTAGGTCTAGAGGATTAGGAAAAGAGGGTTTAGTTAGAGATTAGGCTTACCTTTAGGGGACTCGGCTAGGGTTGGATCAAGCTCCGGTCGAGCCAACTCAAGTCCTCCATGCACAAGTAGGTCCACCTCGGCTCAAGTTGGTGCAGCCCATGGTAACCCTATTTAGCCCACAAGGCTTAACCCACTAAAAAGAAATTAAGCATAAAGCACTCACCTTAACCTTCTCTCTCTCCTCCAAGGCTTCTCCAAGCAAGTTCATGTCCCTCTCATTTGGGACCCCCTCACCTCTATTTATAGGCAAATGAGGTGGGTCTTGGGTATGGATCTAGGTTCGAGATCTGGATCCAAATCTAAATCCAAATACTATTTGGATCTGGATTTGGATATTTATGACCAGATCCGATTAAGATCTAAATATTTATGTGGATATGTTTCTGGATATTTTTGTCCAGATCCAATCCAAACCCAAACACTATTTGGATCAAATCTAAACACTATTTGGATCCAATCCAAATCCAAACACTATTTGGATATGGATTTGGATATTTATGGTCCAGATCCAATCCAAATTTTTCTCTAATCAGTCCTTCTTGGCGTTTTGAGACGGACGGTTTGTGCAGGCTCTGGATTCATCAGCGCTCCGTCTTATGCTGGGTTTTCCCCAACTTTATCGTCCGAACTCCTTCTTGCCTTTTTGGACTTCATTTCTGCTCATTTTCACCGTTTCTGGCTTGGATTTCTACTGCTTGGGTGGATGCTCTTGGCTTGGCTTTTGGGTGCTCTAGGCATGCAGTCTACATCGGGCCTAGGCTTTCCTTTTGCCTTTTGAACCTGACTTTTATCAGGCCAGGGTACTTCCTTTGGGCTTCAAAACCTGCTTCTGAGGCTGCTTTGGCATTCAAGGCTTCACCTGTTAGATTTTGGGTTTTGACAAAATTGGGACCTAGCCCATATGTGTGAAAATCAACTTAAACGGGGTTTAGGCAAAATTTTGAAGCTTTTACAACCCCTGGGTTTTCGAATTTGAAATGAATTTTAAAACCAGGTGTTTGATTTTGAAATTCATTTTATTTTGGGGTGTTTACAGATGCCCCTCTTTGGCATTATCCAAATTTATTTGGATAATGGCTAAGATGACAACACCCCTGTTTGCTTTCTCCCTGGATTCGTCCTCGAGAATATGGGATCGCCCCAGTTTTGAGAAAAACGTTTGCTTTATGCTAGTAAGAGGGGATTTTTGCCAAAGGGGACTTTGCCTAAGATGGTGCTAGTCCTGAATGGGATTGTGCAAGTGTCTATGCGTGAATGAATGAATGGCATGGGATGGCATGCTAGGAAGTGGAGTTTCCTAGAGACTTCAATGGCATGGTCGAACTTGGGAGTCTTATGAAGACCTGCTGCACCAAGTGAGTTGGTCTTCTGCTGCTCGATGTTCGAGGTTTTCCAAACTCATTTTTTGAAAGAGGAAAGTTCCTTTTAGCTTCAATCCTATGGATTTCAACTTTTGTTGTTTCCCTTTACTTGAGTTTTGACACTCGCTAATCTAGCGAAGGTTTTATAAGAAAATCAAGCTATATTTCAAAATTCCTATGCCTTACTAAAAACGCCTAATTCTCAAACAAGATGAGATTCAAGTAAGCAAATCCTATTTTTACTTTAGGATTCCTTAGAATGAACCTTTCTTTACTTAGGATAAGTCACAGGGATGGGGAAAGAGTTACCACGGTCACTTCTGGAGTGTCTCGTAGTTTGAGGAAAAGAGGCGGAAAACTGCTCTTTTTGAGCCTTTTGGCCATTTCTTTCTGTTTTTTGTAGAGGGTCTCCCTTTGGGAGTATTTTTTCTTTGTTCCCTCTTTTCCATAGAATAAACGATTTTCTTTTGGGATTCAGCTTTCTTTTGGGAAAGAGATTTTTGTAGGGTTTTCCCTTTTGCTTTTTTGGCCAAGTTTTCCTTTTTGGGGAAGAGGAGAGAAGAGGGGAAGGACTTATCCCAAGGATCTACTCAATTCATCCCAGATCAGCCTATTTAGAAATAGCATGTACTACTTGCAATTATCTTGGTATTTTGAACCAGGCCCTCTTTTGTAAGAAGAAGGATTTTGAAATTGTAGACACGGAAAATCTTCACTCCAGGTTCTTAGGCCTGAAGTGAACATTTTCGTGTGTCTAAGTCGCTTTTATAAAAAGGGTGTGCCAGCTAGCTTACTCAAGCTAGCAAAGTAAGTTTTGAAAATCTGACTTGTTTGGGGCGACTGTGAGCAAGTGAGCTCTTTTCGTCGCAGACCTTCTTGCACCGATGCGCAAGGGTCAGTCTATACGCTTAGCAAAGTCGATTTTGAACAAGTAACCTCTTTGAAAACATATGAAGTTTTTGATTGGGTTTTGTTTGTATTGTTGCAGATTTTATTTCACGTGGGATTTGCACGTGCCTATGTCTTTCAATTTTATGCTATTTAGGCCAACTAGGTGTGTGCGCAAGTGACCTAAGTTGGGTGATTTTTGCACGGGTGTATGGGGTTTGCTTTGATGCAATATGCATCCTAACTCGTGGTATGGCGAATATGCAATGCAAACTCACACAACTCCAAGGGAAAACCCGAATTTGAAAGACATTGCTTAAGGAAAATTGCGTAAGGGAAATTGCAAAAGGGAAATATGGCTATATCTTAAGAGCGGAAAGGCTCAATTGTGTAAGTGTATGTCGTGTATATATTGAAAGACTACTCACACAGCTGAACCTTAAAACCCAAATCTTAAAACCCAATCGAGTGGCCAACTCATGATACAGAAGCAGTTTTTCATTTCGCACTTGCCAAATTTTCAAAACTTGATTTATAACGAGTAGTGAATTTCCAATGACCTCAATGCATGATGCCCCTAGAGTTTTCGAAACATTTAAGCCTTGTATGAGTGCTTCATACTCAGCTATGTTGTTGGAACACTCGAAATCTAGGCGAATTGCTATGGGTATTTCATCCTTTTCAGGGGATACGAGGATGATACCTGCCCCGGCCCCTCTTTGGTTTCATGCCCCATCGAAGTGCATTTTCCACACTTGGTTTTCGAATGAATTTGTCAAAATGTGGTTTTGAAATTGGTTTTGTAATATGCCTTCATCAGGCATTTCATCAAGTGTGGGATATGCATCCTCTAGGGGGAACTCACCCACGTAGTCTGCTAGGGCTTGCCCCTTAATGGAGATCTGATGATGGTATTTCAGGTCATACTCCATTAGAAGGAGTTGCCATTTGCCCAATCTACCAGTGAGAATGAGTTTTTCGAACAAATGCTTGATTGGATCAAGCTTGGACACTATCTAGATATTATGATCTAGGAAATAGTGTCGAAATTTTTGGCAGGCCCAAACTAGGGCCAAGCACGTCTTCTCCATGGCTTGATAATTCCTTTCATAAGCCAAGAGAGTTTTCGAAATATAATAGATGGCATACTCCTTGTGGGTATCATCCTCGTATTAAGCTAACAAGGCTCCTAAGGCATTTGCATGCACGGAAATGTAAAGTAGAAGAGGTTTCCCTTGCTTTGGAGGATTTAAAATAGGAGGATTAACTAAGTATGCCTTTAGTCTTTCAAATGACTTTTGGTAGGTGTCATCCCATGAAAATTTCGTGCCCTTTCTCAACAACTTGTTGAAGGGTTCACATCTAGTTGCCAGGTTTGAGATAAACCTGCGAATGGATTGTAATTGACCTTGGAGGCTACGAATCTGGGTGAGATTGGAGGGTGGAGCCATGTCTATGATGGCTCTACACTTAGAGGGGTCGACTTCTTTGCCCCTTTGGCTCACCATAAAGCCTAAGAGCTTTCCAGACTCTACTCCGAACACGCATTTCCGAGGGTTTAGATTTACTTTGTAAAGTCTAAGCCTTTCGAAAATCTTTTGTAAGCATTCGATATGAGTGCATCGAGTTTTGGATTTGGCCAAGAGATCATCCACATATACCTCTACGAGCTCATGAATTTGATCATGGAAGATCGTGGTCATAGCTCTTTGGTATGTGGCGCCGGTATTTTTCAAACCAAAGGGCATGACTGTATAGCAGTACGTGCCCCTTGGGGTTGTGAAAGCGGTCTTACCTTGATCTCGTGGGCTTAGTTTGATTTGGTTATATCCTGAATAGTCATCCATAAACGTAAACATTTCGTGATTTACAGTACTATCGACTATCAAATCTATGTTTGGTAAAGGATAATTATCCTTTGGAGTGGCTTTATTCAAGTTTCTAAAGTCGATGCATATTCGAATCTTCCCACTGGTTTTTTGAGCAACAACTATATTGGATAACCAATCAGAATACGCAATGGGTTTTATAAATCCGGCTTTTAACAGATCTTCTAAACCCTCCTTGACTTTGGTGTGTACATTCGGATGTATTTTCCTAAGCTTTTGCTTTATGGGTTTTACATCCGCATCTAAGGGAAGACGATGTTCAATAATACTCGGGTCTATGCCCGGCATGTCTTCATACGTCCATGCAAACACATCTAAGTAGGTTTTTAGAAATGCAATGAATGATGACCTTTCATGCTCATGCAAACATGCGCCTACCTTAATGAGCTTGGGCTTTGAATCACTCCCTAGGTTTATCTGTATGAAATCTCCTCCTACTGAATTTGAAGGCTTTTCAAACTCGAGAATTTTATGAAATTCTGGGATCTTAGAAGTGGGATCTTCCTCAAGGGGATCTACCTCTGGGCTTTGATCCTTCTCGAGGTTTATAGATCCTAGGGAATTTGATGCATGGATTTTAAAAAGACCTGGTTTCACACTTGGAATTTCTATTGATTTTGAAATTTTTGGTCGGGTTATGTAGAGAACGTTTCTTTCGAAATCTTTTGCTTTTCCCAAATCCTTACCAGGAGCAGCTATGTACAAAATCTTTTTTGAATTTTGTAAATTTTTTATTTTTCTGTGTTTTTGTAAAACGAGAATTTTGGGAACTATACAAACTACTCTTTTTTCGAGTTTTTCATTTTCAAGTGTTTTTGGCTTTTGTAATTTTTTCATTTTTTGAATTTCAAGTTTTTCAAATGTTTTTGTATTTTTGATCGAGGGATCTTTGTAAACACCCTGAAATCCCACGAACTTCTCAAATAAACCTGGTTTTGTAAAAGCAGCCTCAAAGGGCTATTTTGTGTCTGGAGCCTTCCAGGCAACCCTATACATATGTTTAAAACGGTATATACTTTAAAATATGTATAATATGTTTTAAAACCTTTTAAAATACGTTTTGAAACCCCACAAAGCGGCTTGGCCTGACGCAAGCAAGACCAGAAGAGCTAAAGAGAGCCCAGAACCAGAGCACATGTCAAGCCTGGCACAGCAACTCTCGTGTTAGATCCACCCCCAGGATCTCGAACATCCAAGTCCCTGTTATCATAAAAAATCCTTTGAAATCATCTCCGGAAGGTGAAAACAGAAGCGGACGACCACGTTGGCGAAGACCCAACATAGACGGAGTACTGATGCTGTCAGACCCCACACAAACCGTTCTACCCTGAAGGAATCAGAATTCAGTTTGGATTGGATCTGGACCATATATATCTAGATCCCAATCCAAACGTATGTGTGGATTTGGATTTGGATTTGGATCCAGAGATCCAATCCAATATCCACATCCATGGCCCGCATCACCTTCTCATAAATGGAGGTGGGGCCCACTTGAAATTCACGTGGGATTATGGGCATGAGAGAGAATGGGGAGGATAAGCATGAGGGGAATTGTATTAAGCTTGACTTGTGTGTCAAGTTTGGGGTTAATCATGTGGGTTAGCCTAATTAGTATGGGTTTAAGCTTGTATTAGCCAAAACCTAACCTAGGGCTGCACCAACATGATACAATGAAGTCTATGGGTTATGCAAAGGGAGCTTCCTAACCCAATCCTAAGCCAAAACCCCTAATCCTAGCCCTCTACCTTAATCCCAGCCTAATCCTAGCCTAATCACCTAACCCACTTCCCTAATCCCGGCCTAATCCCAACCTAATCACCTAACCCACCTTCCTAATCATTCCCTAAACCTAGCCTAATTCCCTTAATCCTAACCTAATCCTAGCCTAATCACCTAACCCACCTCACTAAACCTCACCCCAAAACCAACCCACCTAGCTAAGCCCTAAACCACTAAACCACCCCACCTAAAACCTAGCACACCATATCCCTAAAACCACTTAAAACAAAATATCTGGCCCCTCCTCAAAACCAGCCCACCTTATCACCACACCACCACCACCTAACCACCTAACCACCCTCTAAAAACCAGCCCCAACCGACCTTGGAAAAATCTATAAACCCCCCCCCCCTAGTGGGCGGGTTTTTCAACTTCTTCCAGCCAGCCGAGCCCTCTCTCACCTTGCTCTCTTCTTCCACCTGCACCACCACTACCCCCGGCCTGCACCACCTCACGCCACCACTACCTCCCAGCCTGCTCCACTCCACGTCGCCACCAACTACCCGGCCAGCTCCATCCACCTTCATCACCCGGCTGCCCTACTTGGACACCAACTTCCCTCACCCATCCGGTTAGTACCTCAACCCAACTCCACCCTATCTTCTCTCCCCCTCCACTCTCAGCCACCCATACCACCACCACAAAGCTCCATCACAGCCTTCCCGCCACCCTTCCCCATTCGGCCAGGCATAGCCCATCACACCACCCGCTTCCCTACCTTCCTCCTTAGTGACACCCCAGCCACCTTACCTTGCTCCCTAGGACCTGCCCCTTCCACTCTCAACCACCCCTTAACTCCACCTTCCATAGCACCCTAGCTAGCTCCCTCGCCATTCCCAAACATCCCCTAGCTACCCCAGCTGGCCACCACTAAAACTGCCCCTAGTCGGCCAGTCACAACCGACTACACCCAAGTCATCCGCGGCCTTACTCCTTTCTCCTTAGACATCCCTCCTTAGTCACCCATTAGTTCCACCTTCCCTAGCATCAACCCTATACCTTAGTGACTCTCCCTAACCACTTCAGCCCGAGGCATCACAGCAGCCCCATCCCATTCAGCCGGTAAGTCCCCAAGGCACCACACCCGTGCTCCTTTGTCACCCGGCTAGCACATCCCTTTGCCGTGCCATTCCAAAGAGCTCCCTCTTGCAACCCAAGGCGATGCCCAAGCCCAAGCTCAAGCAAGTCACCTCCGGACCAGCTATAAGTAAGTGCCTAACTCGATCCTCATTTATAGACTTGCTTAAGTTAAATTAAATTTGATACGGGGTTGTAATAACGGAGCATTGTCTCCCCCCTCTTGTAATAACGTGGCTTGGCACACCCACACACACATGCACTTGAGCCTACCTCGCTCTTAGTTGTGCACGATTTTGAATACACATGGGCCTAATCAGCCCTTAAGATATAAGTTTATTTATATACTTTAAGTTGCATAGGGTTTTGCTTAAGTTGTGTGTGTTGTCTTTCAATTCTCGCACTCACACACATTGAGCTTTCGCTCTTATTTGCAAGACCCAAGTAAGGGCCGTGTTATACTTTCCTTGGGTTTAATTTCATGTCGTGTGTGTAGTATTTCAATTATACACTCACACACATTGAGCTTTCGCTCTTATTCCCAAGACCTTAGTTAAGGCCATATTGCAATTTATATTTGGGTTTCATTTAAAGTCGTGAGTGTTGTCTTTACATTTTCACACGCATACACATTGAGCCTTCGCTCTTAATTCCAAGACCCAAGTAAGGGCCCATATATATTATATACGTATTTCCCTTTCAGCTATGTCTTTAAGATTTGGGTTTTAAGGTTCAGCTGTGTGCGTAGTCTTTACATATATACACGGCACACACTTGCACTATTGAGCCTTTCCACTCTTAAGATATAGCCATATTTTCCTTCCGCAATTTCCCTTCGGCAATTTACATTACAAGTCATTTCCCTTCGGCAATTTACATTACAAGTCATTTCCCTTCGGCATTGTCTTTTAAATTCGGGTTTTCCCTTTGGAGTTGCGTGAGTTTGCATTGCATATACGCCATACCACGAGTTAGGATGCATATTTACATTATAGACTTAGGCACGTGCAAATCCACGTGAAATAAAATCTGAAAATCATACAAAAACAACCCGAATCAAACACCTCAAATCGTTTTTCATAGGTTCTTACACTCAGAAACTCGATTTCTAAAAGCGTACAGACCGACCCTTGCGCATCGGTGCAAGAAGGTCTGCGACGAAAAGAGCTTGCTTGCTCACAGTCACCATGTTAGGAGTCAGGTTTAAAATTTTTCTTCGCTAGCTTAAGTAAGCTAGCTGGCACGCCCTTTTGCTTAATTAGGACTTAGGCACACAAATGTTCGCTTCAGGCCTAAGAACCAGGAGCGGGAATTTTCTGCGTCTACAATCTTCCATCATACCTACAAAGGGAAAACGCTACAGGTTAGACTCTGAACAAGAGGTCTAAATGGTAGGTCTCTTCTAAGGTAGGCTCCAGGGCACCCTTGACCCAGGTGGTCATAGGGGGTGGTTCTGGTGGTATTTTGGGAGTATAGCCGATCCCATATCGGCTTGGATTTGCCCTAGGCAATATGGGTTCTAGGAGACCCTGATTTTGTGCCCCTAGACTTTTATATGGCAAATAGCCCATATTTAACAGCATGTTCCACGATTTTTTGTTTTTAGAGAATTTTTCATATAAATCGTGGTCCTGGAACTTGCTATCGTCTATGTTATGCACATAGGGCTTTTTGTCCAGGGGTTTTGGAAATAGGGGATTTTTGGGCTTTTCTGGGATGGTCAAGATTTTGAGGGGGCCAGCCTTGGGTGGCCCCTTCACATATACGACCTTCCTAGGGTTTTTCAATGTGAGCCTTGGTGGCTCAAGCAGGGTCTGCCCTAGATTTGCCTCATGGGTCTGAGAACTTGACAAGCAAAGGGAATTTATGACCCCTTGAAGCTGAGAATGACTCTCACCTAGGATCACTATGACTTGGTCCCTGAAAGGGATTTTGACACACCTGTGGAAGGTGGATGGCACAGCACATAGGTTGTGTATCCAGGGCCTTCCCAACAACAGGTTATAGTGGGGGTGGATGTCCAGGACATGGAACACCCCCGTGTGTGCTATCCCTTCCGTTTCCATGGGGAGTTCGATGGATCCTAGTGGTCTAGACGCATTCCCATCGTATCCAGTGATGACGATGGGGCTTGGGTTTATGGATGTCAAGGTGACTTCGATTTGGTTCGCCACATGAAGTGGAAGGATGTTGAGCCCTCCTCCCCATCGACTAGGCACCTATCCAGAGAGTAGTTATTCAGAACCACCTCGATATGTAGGGCCTGATTATGGGACTCGTAGGGTCTTTCTACATCGTCTTTCGAGAATACGATGGGCGTTTTCGCTCCTATGGATGCCACTTGATTGGACAAGGATTTTGGGGTTATGTTCGAACTAACCTTTGCTCTTTCTAGAATTTTCTCTAACACGAGTTTATGCCTAGGCGAAGTTTGTATTAGCTCTAGGATGGACATGCTGATAGGAATCTTTGAAAGATGGTTTTCAAAATCATATAATTTTAACACGACATTTCCCTTGTCTGCTTTCGGCGGAACTCTAGGAATACATGCTTTTGAGGGGCCAGGCACACTGACCACCTTTTTAGCACTTTACAGATGTGGGGGTTGATAGATCCTCCCGGATCTTGTCACCTCCCCCACGATCAACTTAGGGTTCACACCTAACATGGCTCTAATCGAAAGATTTGGAGTACCTTGAATTTTTAAAACTAGTTTAACCGGGGATGGAACTCTTGGTGGTCCCCAGATGACTACTTGGGCAGGTTTTTTGTGAAGTATGAAAGTAGATGCAGAAGTAGACAAACCAGACTCATATGCATGCGCTAGACTCTTCGAAATCGTGAGAGCACATATCTCTTTTCCCTTCCCACTGGTACTTGCGTGCTTGGGGAAGGGTTCTCTAAAGATAGCTTTGGCAAGCTCGGGTTCCTCAATGACCTGAAGCCGGCCTTCTACTATCAAGTTCTCGATTTTATTTAGGAGGGAGAAACACCGCTTTGTATCATGGCCTTTGAGCCGATGATACTTGCAGAATCGGTTTAAAAATCCCCCTTTGGAAGTGACTCCCTCGAGAATCTCGGGGAGTTCGATCATTCCCTAGGCAAGTAGGAGGTCTAGGACCTCCGACATAGGTTGCCCCAGCGGAGTGTACTCCCGTCTTTCAAAGGTTTTTTGGAAATTTTTCTCCCTTTTATTTTCTATTTTTTCCAAGTTTTTCAAAGCACTTGCTAGGCTTGGATCCACCCGGACATTGGCGATTTTGTGGGGCTTTGCCCCTTTATCCATGGTGGG
Source organism: Brasenia schreberi (assembly GCA_036023115.1). NCBI lineage: Eukaryota > Viridiplantae > Streptophyta > Magnoliopsida > Nymphaeales > Cabombaceae > Brasenia > Brasenia schreberi. Next base: position 4,289,595 of record JAYKKT010000079.1, read on the forward strand.
TAGCCCATAAGTATTGGGCTTCTCCAAGCGAGTTTTTCAAACCACGCTTCCTTTCCACAAGTGATCATAAATCCCTTTTTTCAAATTTGTTTCGAAAAGGGATGCTTTCTTTATCAACTTATGGAAAGTTGAGATTTTGTGAAGGGAGAGAAGGGTTTTTAACTCATTTTTAAAATTATCCAGGATGAGCATAACTGCGCATCCTTCGGATATTGGCTCTCGCACTTGTCCAAGGAGAGACCTCCAACGAACGATAAACGTGTGTACGTCTTCATTCATGCCTTGTTTTGTATCCCTCAATGTGTTTAAAGTCAGCGTGACTTCTATGTTATGCGAGAATCTCTCCATAAAGCAGTTCGCTAACTCTTCAAAAGTAGCGAACTGGCTAAGGTCGTAGGAAGCCAGCCATTTGGCAGCTGTGCCTTTGAGGGATAAAGGGAACCAATACACCCATTTCATCGAGTCGTTCTTTTTCTTATGGGCTCGACGAGAAAAGTTGCAAGTGAGACCTAGGGTCTCCCATGCCATTATACCGATGGAAGTTCGGTATTTCATCGTCACTGTCGGTTTCATAGTCCACAAGCAAGAAATCAGACAGAGCGTAACTCCTTTTCTCTTTGTTTTGCCCTCTCAGCAGCTGCTATAGGGCTTCAACCTCTTGGCTAAGAGCAGTGATTTTGGCCTCAAAATCCCTTCTCAAGTCCTCAATCTCTTCTAGTTTGTTTTGTTTTTTCGAAAACCTCCTAGAATGAGAACTTGATGCGCATGAGCCGTGGCTAGACACTTCTTGGGAGCCTGGACTCGACATGCTTCAATGCTTTTCAAAAATCCTAAGTATGAAATGCAACAAACAAAAGTTAAAACACTTTCTTTGAAAAAATTTCGTGAGGTTTCTTTATATGAATTGACTTTGCACAAGGCCCAGGTCCCACCGGGCGTGCCAATTCTATAGACATGGAAAATCTTCACTCCGGGTTCTTAGGCCTGAAGTGAACCTTTTTGTGTGTCTAAGTCACTTTTATAAAAAGGGCATGCCAGCTAGCTTACTCAAGCTAGCGAAGTAAGTTTTGAAAATCTGACTCATTTGGGGCGACTGTGAGCAAGTGAGCTCTTTTCGTCGCAGGCCTTCTTGCACCGATGCACAAGGGTCAGTCTGTATGCTTAGCAAAGTCAATTTTGAACAAGTAACCTCTTTGAAAACATACGAAGTTTTTGATTGGATTGCAGATTTTATTTCACGTGGGATTTGCACATGCCTATGTCTTTCAATTTTATGCTATTTAGGCCAACTAGGTGTATGCACAAGTGACCTAAGTTGGGCGATTTTTGCACGGATGTATGGGGTTTGCTTTGATGCAATATGCGTCCTAACTCATGGTATGGCGAATATGCAATGCAAACTCACACAACTCCAAGGGAAAACCCGAATTTGAAAGACAATGCTTAAGGGAAATTGCGTAAGGAAAATTGCAAAAGGGAAATTGCAAGAGGGAAATATGGCTATATCTTAAGAGCGGAAAGGCTCAATTGTGCAAGTGTGTGTCGTGTATATATTGAAAGACTACTCACACAGCTGAACCTTAAAACCCAAATCTTAAAGACATAGTGGAAGGGAAATACAATTATATATATATGGGCCCGAAGTTCGCCAACGTGTGCTGGGTGTTGTGTATATATGTAAAGACAACTCACACGACTTGGAATGTGAAACCCAAATAGAATTGCAATATGGCTCTTATTAGAGTCTTGGGAGTAAGAGCAAAAGCTCAATGTGTGTGAGTGTGGAATTGAAAGACCACGCACACAACTTGAATGAAAACCCCAAATTGAATTGCAATACGGCTCTTATTAGAGTCTTGGGAGTAAGAGCGAAAGCTCAATGTGTGTGAGTAGAATTGAAAGACAACACCCACGACTTAAATGTAAACACACGCAGCTGAACTTATATAAATAAAATTATATCTTAGGAGCTATCAAGGCCCGTGTGTGTGCAAAAGGTGTGCAACTAAGAGCGGAAAGGCTCAAGTGCACGTGGGTGCTGGTGTGTCAAACCAAGTTATTACATCTTGGGGGGAGACTATGCTCCACTATTACAACCCCATGTCAAAATTTAATTGAACATAAAGCAAGTTCATATAATAGACCAAGTTTAGGCACTTACATGTAGCTGGTCCATCTTCAACTTGCGTGGGTTTGGACTTGTGATTCGCCTTGGGCAGCCATGAGGAGTCCCTTAGGTGGCTTGTCGCAGCTGGTAGGAGTGTTGGTCGGCTAATGTTGAGGTGTTTTAGGGAAGGTAGGTTGAGCTAAGGTGCGGTGCTAAGAGTTGGGATGAGGTTGGGGACAGATAGGGCTCGGCTGGAAGTGAAGGAGTTGGGGAATGGTGGGGTTGGTGGCTGGGTGAAAGAGAGGTGAAGTGTTTAGATCCTGGCCGAATGGGAGAACGAAGAGTGGATGAAGAGTGCTGGCAGGTGGAAGGGAAAGTGGTACTAACCAGGAAGGTGGCGACAGGTGATGTTGGTGGCCAGGTGGAAAGGAGGTGGCAGATGTAGCAGGTGGAAGGGCAGGTGTTTTGGCCGGCTGAGAATGAAGGAGATGTTGGTGTCCGGGTGGAGCTCCTCGCCAAAGGTGGAAGGATGGCAGGTGGGTGAAGAGAGGTGCTGGCCGAGTCCCAAGAGCATGGAGAGCCAAGAAGAGCCCCTCACCCGCAGGTGATAGGTGGGGTTTATATAGGCTAGGGATTAGTGGCTGGGATAAGGGAGCTTAGGTTGGTTAGGTGGGCCAGATATTTATTTTGGTGGGCTGGGATATGGTGGGCTAGATATTTATTTAGGTGGCTGGGCTAGTGGTTTGGGGTAGGTCGGTTAGGTGGGCTGGGTTAGTGGTTTGGGGTAGGTTGGTTAGGTGGGCTGGGTTTAGGTGGTTAGGGACTTAGTTAGGTGAACTAAAGTTAGTTTAGGCATAGTTGGTTAGGGTCTAGGTGGTCCAGCTAGGTGAGGTCGGCTAGGTGAAGTGGGTGCGGTTTTGGGTGAGAAGGGCTAAGTCTAGGTTGGGTTTGGGTTAGGTTTTAAGAACAATGGCTAGGTGAGGTGAGCTAACTTAGGGCTAGGCTTAGGAATCACCCCTTGGCGCCGGTCCATTGCAGCCATATCCAAGTTGGTGCAGCCCTAGGTCAAGTGTAGGTGCAAACAAGCTTGAACCCACACTCTTGGTTAAACCCACAAGGCTAACCCACTTTTGACCAAAAGTAATGCCTACCAACTTTCTCACTCTTACTTTATGGCCCCCTTTCTCTCTCTACCCAAGCCTTCCAAGGCCATTCACGTGAAATTTTGTGGCCCTCTCACCCCCATTTATGGGGAGGTGAAGTGGGCCATGGATACAGATATTGGACAGATCCAAATACATTTTGGGTTTGGACCTGGATATATATGGTCCACATCCGACCCAAATTTGATTTTTTTTATTCCTTCATGGCGTTTCGAGATAGACGGTTTGTGCGAGGCCTGACTTCATCAGTACTCCGTCTTGCATTGGGTCTTCGCCAACATTGTCGTCCGATCTTCTTCTCACCTTCAGGATTTCATTTTGATCATTTTTCTGATATTTGGGGCTTGGATGTCTGAGAATTTGGGGATGCTTTTGACATGAGAGTTGATATGCCGGGCTTGAAGTATGCTTCGGGTCCGGGCTCTCCTTTGCCTTTTCGATCCACTTTTACCAGGCCAGGAGGCTTTTGGGGCTTCAAAACACTATTTATAGTCTAAAAGCAATATGTACAGATTTTTAAAAAGTATATACAGTTTTAAAATATGTACAGGGTTGTCTGGAAGGCTCCTGGGTTTCCAGACTCAAAATAGCCCTTTGGGGTTGCTTTTGTAAAACCAGGTATGTTTGAGAAAATTGTGGGATTTTGGGGTGTTTACAGAAATGTAACCCATTGGTTTTGGAAAACTTTGCTTTTTCACAAGCAATCGAGTCTCTCATTCAGGGTTGCACGATTTGCTTTGATCCTCACTCACGAAATTTTAAAGGAGGTTTTTCAAAATATTTTCGAAATAGGGCTTAGCTTAGACCCTACGCATGGTATTTTTTCAAATATTGAGCATTCATAGGGTCTGCTAAGTTCCTACCCTCAACATCGACTAACCAGTAGGAGTTGTTCGTGGTGGTTCCACATACAATATAAGGGCCATCTCACTTGGGCCGCCACTTTCCAAGTGGATGTGGGCCATGATATTGGATGATTTTGAGCACAAGGTCTCCCACTTTGAAGTGGCGAGGTCTCATATGCTTCTCATAGTGTCGGGCTGCCCTTTGCCGGTATGCATGTGCATGATCCATGGCAAGGAGCCTTCTCTCATCTAGTAAATCGAGCTCCGCCATTCTAGCATGTTGTAGTGTCTCTAGGGGAAGGTTGAGTGCAAGTGATGTATGAAATGAATGAAGTTTTGTATGAATGGGAAGAATGACATTTGTGCCATAGACCAACTCAAATGGCATGGCATTTGTGGGAGTTCGGATGGAAGTCCTATAAGCCCATAAGGCTTCATCCAACTTCTCATGCCACGTCCTACCCTTCTATAATATTTTCTCAATAATGCTTATGAGAGTCTTATTGGTGGCTTCGGCTTGGCCGTTGCCTTGAGGGTAGTAGGGCGATGAGAAGTGGTGAGTTATGCCATACGTGTTACATAACTTAACCATCCTCTTGTTTTTGAAGGGGGTGCCATTGTCAGACACCAGGTCTTTTGGCACCCCAAAGCGAGCCAAAATATTTTTCCTAATGAACGCCACCACATGTTTCCCCTGAACATTGGTCAGGGAGGTAGCTTCAACCCATTTGGAAAAGTATTCAGTGGTTGCAAGTATAAACCTATGCCCATTTGATGAATGAGGAAATATTGGTCCTATGATGTCAAACGCCCACATGGTGAATGGCCAGGGGCTAACCACAGAATGCAATGTGGATGACGGGGTATGAATGGCATGTCCATGCACTTGACATGGGTGACACTTTCTAACATGGTCATGGCAATTCTGCTTTAAGGTGGACCAAAAATAACCCACTCTAAGTATTTTCATTGCCATCATATTGGCATTTACATGCCCTCCACATTCTCCATCATGGAATTCATGCATTACTATCCTAGCCTCCTCTAGGTCGACACATCTCAGTAAGATGCCAGTGAAACTTTTTTTGTAAAGACCTCCCCCAAAAATCAGATATCGGGTTGAAATTCTTTGTATAAAAGCTTTGTCTTTGGACGAAGCGTATTCTGAAAATCCTATGTTTTCAAAGAACTCTTTAATGTCTTGAAACCAGGGTTTTTCAATGAAAGTTGTGTTGTTTTGGCAAATCTCCAAATCGTGGGTGGATGGAGTGGGCGAGTGCCATATTTCTAAGGGTCTGGTTCCCAAAGTGGGATCGACCCTTAGGGCTGAGCCCAGGGATGAGAGGGCATCATCTATGCCATTATCCTCTCTTCCTACGTGTGTGAGTGTACACAATTTGAACGACTCGACCAACTTGATGGCCAACTCGTGGTATGAAAAAAGTTTTTCATTTTTGACTTGCCAAATCTTTAACACTTGGTTTATGACAAGTAAAGAATCTCCAAAGACTTCGATGCATGATGCCCCTAGAGTTTTTGAAATTTTTAAGCCTCGTATGAGTGCTTCATACTCGGTTGTATTGTTGGAACGTTCGAAATCTAGGCGAATGGCTATGGGTATTTCTCCCTTTTCAGGGGATATGAGGATGATTCCTGCCCCACCCCCTCTTTGGTTTCGTGCCCCATCGAAGTGCATCTTCCACACTTGGTTTTCACTTAAACAATTTGCCAAAATGTGTTTTTTAAATTGATTTTGAAAGATGCCTTCGTTAGGCATTTCATCAAGTGTGGGATATAAATCCTCTAAAGGGAAATCAACCACATAGTCAGCCAAGGCTTGCCCCTTAATGGAGGTTTGATGGTGGAATTTCAGGTCATACTCCATCAAGAGGAGTTGCCATTTACCCAGCCTACCCGTGAGGATAGGTTTTTCAAACAAAAAGTTTTAAAGTATAACTTGTTTGATTTGAAGTTCACTTAAGGTCCGAGTCCCACTGGTCCTACCAAATCTGTAAACATGAAAATTTCCACTCTTGAGTATGAGACCAGAAGTGAACCTTTTCGTGCCTACGTTTTTTATGAGTGTGCCAGCTAGCTTACTCAAACTAGTGAAGGTTTTTGAAATATTTCTGTCTTTTTGGCGATTGTGGGAAAGCGGGATCTTTTCGCTTAAACCTTCTTGAACCGACGCTCAAGGGTCAGTTTAAGCTCGTAGGAACTTCGATTTTCCAAACAAATATTGCTTCAAACTAACTTGAACGACAAGTGTTTTTGGAAGAATATGATTCGTGCATTTTGCCAGTTTTATCATGAGGGCTGAACGACCCTAAGTCTTTGTGAGTTTTATCTATGTAGGCCTCATTTGTGTGTGGAATATTTGCCTAATTTCAGCGTGTTTTGAGCGATTTGTTTCGAGGGCTTTTGGAAGCGAGGAGCGAATGCCTGGATGCTATAAATCCTTTTTGGGTTTTTCAAGAGCGATGATGCGAACTAACCCAAATTAAAATTGCAAACTCACTTGACTTTAAGTAAACCCTGTAAACACCCCAAATTTCCACGATTTTTCCAAAACATCTGGTTTTATAAAAGTAGCCCCAAAGGGCTATTTTGAGTCTGGAAACCCAGGAGCCTTCCAAACAAACCCTGTACATATGTTTAAACTGTATATGTTTTAAAATATGTATAATATGCTTTTAAAACCTTTTAAAAGACGTTTTGAAACCCCATAAAGCAGCTTGGCCTAATAAAAGCAGGACTAGAAGAGTAGAAGAGAGCCCGGAACCGGAGCACATGTCGAGCCCGGCACAGCAACTCTTGTGTTAGATTCATCCCTAGGATCTCGAACGTCCAAGCCCCTGTTATCAACAAATCATTTGAAATCATCTCTGGAAGGTGAAAACAGAAGCGGACGACTATGTTGGCGAAGACCCAACGCAAGACGGAGTACTGATGCTGTTAGGCCCTTCACAAACCGTTCGTTTCGAACATACCCTGAAGGAGTCAGAATTCAGCTTTGGATCGGATCTGGACCATATATATCCAGATCCTAATCCAAACGTATATGTGGATTTGGATTTGGATTTGGATCCAAAGATCCAATCCAATATCCACATCCATGGCCCACATCACCTTCTCATAAATGGAGGTGGGGCCCACTTGAAATTCACGTGGGATCTTGGGCATGAGAGAGAATGGGGAGGATAAGATTTGAGGGAAATGTATTAAGCTTTACTTGTGTGTCAAGTTTTGGGTTAATCATGTGGGTTAGCCTAATTAGTGTGGGTTTAAGCTTGTATGAACCTACACCTAACCTAGGGCTGCACCAACATGATGCAATGAAGTCCATGGTCTATGCAAAGGGATGCTCCTAACCCAATCCTAAGCCAAAACCCCTAATCCTAGCCATTTGCCCTAATCCCAGCCTAATCCTAGCCTAATCACCTAACCCACTTCCCTAATCCTTCCCTAATCCCAACCTAATCACCTAACCCACCTCCCTAATCCTTCTCTAAACCTAGCCTAATTCCCCTAATCCCAACCTAATCCTAGCCTAAACACCTAACCCATCTCACTAAACCTCACCCTAAAACCAACCCACCTAGCTAAGCCCTAAACCACTAAACCACCCCACCTAAACCCTAGCACGCCATATCCCTAAAACCACCTAAACTAAATATCTGGCCCCCCCTAAATATCTAGCCCACCTTATTCCTAAACCACCACCACCTAACCACTAAACCACCCCCTCAAAACCAGCCCAACCGACCTATCAAAATCCTATAAACCCCCCCCTCCTAGTGGGCGGGTTTTTTCATTTTTTGGAGCTCCACCTTGGGCCAGCCGAGCCCTTCCTCTCCTCTCTCACCCCTTGCTCTCTCCTCTCACCTGCACCACCTTGGACTCCCGGCCTGCACCACTCCACGCCACCACCACCTCCAGGCTTGCACCATTCCACACCACCACCACCTCCCGACCAACTCCACTCCTTCCACCCGACTGCATCCACCTTCCACCCGGCTGCCTACCTTGGACATCCGCCACCTTCACCTTCCTATCCAGTTAGTACCCCATCCTAACACTACCCCTCTCTTCACTCCCCCTCCACTCTCAGCCACCACACCACCATCACCTCCCGGCCACCATCTGCCACCCTTCACTATTTGGCCAACCTCTGCCCGACTGCATCACACCCGCCACCTTACCTCTCCCCTAGACAGCCCTTAGTTAGTCACCCTTAACCTTACCTCTTCCCTAAAACCAGCCCTTAGCCAACACCCTAGCTAGCTCTCCTTCCTTTCCTAAGTACCCCCTAACTACCCCAGCCAAGGTAGCAGCACCCCCTCTCCATTCGGCCAACCTCTACCCGACTGCATCACATTCGCCACTCTTGTCACCCGGCCAGCACACCTTTGTCGTGCCCTTCCGAGGAGCTCCCTCTTGCAGTCCAAGGCGACGCTCAAGCCCAAGCTCAAGCAAGTCACCTCCGGACCAGCTATACGTAAGTGCCTAACTCGGTCCTTGTTTATAGACTTGCTTAAGCTTAATTAAATTTGATACGGGGTTGTAATAACGGAGCATTGTCTCCCCCCGCTTGTAATAACGTGGCTTGGTACAACCGCACACATGTGCACTTAAGCCTATCTCGCTCTTAGCTGCACACAATTTTGAACACACACGGGCCTAATCAGCCCTTAAGATATAGACTTATTTATCTAATTTAAGTTGCATGGGGTTTTACTTAAGTTGTGTGTGTTGTTTTTCAATTTCCACACACACACACATTGAGCCTTCGCTCTTACTCCTAAGACCCAAGTAAGGGCCCATATACATTATAAGTATTTCCCTTTCGGCTATGTCTTTAAGATTTGGGTTTTAAGGTTCAACAGTGTGCGTAGTCTTTACATATATACATGAAACACACTTGCACTATTGAGCCTTTCCGCTCTTAAGATATAGCCATATTTCCCTTTTGCAATTTACATTACGCAATTTCCCTTAAAGCATTGTCTTTCAATTTCGGGTTTTCCCTTGGAGTTGTGTGAGTTGCATTGCATACTCGCCATACTCGAGCTAGAGTGCATACCTGCATCAAAGCAAACCCCGAATCAATCGTGCAAACATGCCAAGACTTAGGCTATTTCGATGCATGCACATCGTGCCTAAGTAGATTAAAATTTGAAAGACTTAGGGTCGTCCAACCCTTATAAAATCAAAATCGCCCAAGTGCATGGTTTTCAAAAGGTTTTAAAACACTTCTTCATTCAAAATATATTTTGAGTTAAACTTGTTTCAAAATGAAGTCTCTAAGCATACAGAATCGATGCAAGAAGGTCTGCGACGTAAAAATCCCGCTTGCGTACAATCACCTTTTAAAAGTCAGATTATTTCAAAACATACTTTGCTAGTTAAAGTAAACTAGCTGGCACGCCCATAAAGCGAAATAGATTGCGAAAAGGTTCACTTCAGGCCTAAGAACCCATAAGTGAAAATTTTCTATGTCTACAGATTTGGCACTTCCGGTGGGACCCGGGACTTAAGTAGACTTGAAACAAACAAATTACACTCAAAATTTTCCAAAAAAAGAGTGTTTTTTCAAAAAATCGTGCATACTTAGGAGAATTGCATAAAAATGGATAAAAAGCTACAAAAATCCTCGTTGAGTAAACTGAGAGAGGCTTTCAAAACAGATAAAGCCCAAAGAGAGCTCGATGACATTTCAAAAATATTTCAAAAGATGGATGCTTTAAGCAAGGAGCTTAAAGCCCATCGATCACATAGCAGCTCTTCTAGGGCACATACAGATCATGAATTGAAAACCGATCTCAAACTCAACGAAGGATTGGAGATTAGTGACGAATCCTGGAAAAGGGACGAGTCATCCACTCCTACATCTTCAAGATTTTCAAAATCCAAGGGAAATTTGAAAACAGACTGTTCTGTTTCAAAAAATCAAAAAAATCTTGAAAATTTTCAAAAAAACAAAAAAATTGAAAAATCAAACTTTGAAATTTCAAAAAATTCAAGTGAATGTCCTAAGTCTAGGCACACACACACTGTGGGACATGAAACCCACACCCTACAAAGGAACGAGAGCGAAAAACAAGAAGGTTTCAAAAGGAAACGCCTCATAAGAGCCCGGGGGCTCAAAACAGAGTTACTCGGGAAATCGGCCTGTTCTCACCTTGAAAAGGTAGACAAGCCACAAAGAGGTATGCGTGAAACCCATCCTTCTCAAGACTCTCTTCTTCATATAGGGCCATCAGATGCATTGGATAACCCCTGTGCACACACAAACCCACAAATGGTGTCAAAATTTGAGGATTTTCAAGATGCGCCAACTGTTGCGCACCATCCAAAGGAATTTCAAAAACAAGTTCAAAAAATGGTAGACATGGAGACCCCTAATGCATACATCGACATCTTAGGAGCTCATAACCCTACCCTAGAAAAACCCACTTTTTCGAGCCTAGCTTTGTGCCTTGGAACCAAAGCTATGGCTTCGAAACAAAAAAATCCATCCCTAGGGGCACCACGAGTCGCACCTAGGAAGCAGGTCGAAAACTTCGAGGGAGCCATTTGGGCTTCCCTTGAAGCAAATTTCTCCCAAAAACAAGTTGTATGGAACTATAAGTTTTCCATAAACCTGGAAAGTCCAAAGCCTCTCAAGGAACCAAGCATGGCTTCCCTTGAGGACGAAAATTTTCAAAATGGGGCTATCTAGAACCATAAGTTTTCCAAAACCCTGAAATATCTAGAGTCCTTCAAGGGAGCTAGCTTGGCTTCCCTTGAAGAATATGTCTCCAAAACCCAAGTTGCGTGGAAACCCGAGTTTTCCACCATCTTGAAAAATCCAAAATCTTTCAAAGGACCAAGTCTGGTTTCCCTCGAAAGACGCATCTCCCAAACTTGGGATGCATGGAAGCCCAAGTCTTCCATTATCCTGAAATATCCAAAACCTCTTAAAGAACCAAGCATGGTTTTCTTTAAGAGACATGTCTCCCAAACCAGGTTTGTATGGAAGCCCAAGTCTTCCATCACCCCTGAATCCAAACTCCCGATATCCAATAGGGTATATATCCCCGACATGGATGATTCCATGTTCCAAGACCATGATTTATACCAAAACTTTTCGAAAAGCAAAAAGTCTTGGAACATGATTCTGAATATGGGATATGAACCCTACGCGGGCCTGGGAAACCGAAACCAAGGTAGGCTAGAACCTGTCCTACCTAGAGTCAACAGGGAACGATATGGACTGGGCTACAACCCACCCATACCCCCAGAGCCACCACCTAAGACCATCTGGGTCAAGGGTGTCCTGTAGAACCTTTACAACCGAAACCCATGTCTTAGACCTATCTGATTAGAGTCTGATTCATGAAGCTTTCTTTGTAGGTTCAATGGAAGATCCCTATTTTTGAAAAAAAACCAAAAAAATTGGATATTACCAAAAACCAAAAAAAAATGAAAATCCTTTTGCTTAGAGCTTTTCAAAACTACAAAGCTCGAGAATCACCCAAGCAAGGAGGAATAAACACCTCCAAGCTTCTTGAAATTCGCAAAATCCTCGACTTGTACAAAGATTGGGGATTTTTAGAAATAAACTTAACCTATAGTATGCATAAGCATCATGCATTACACATTGAAATCATATGCATCGAGTCTAGATGTCATCCTAGAACTTGAATTCAGAGTTTTGAAAAATCAAAGGGGCAATAAGAGCCGACCCCCTAAGTATCGAGCCTTCATGAGCATGTCTCCATACGAATCAAAACCAACACCTTCAAGGCAAACTTCAAAAAGAAATGAGAATCTCAAAAAAGGGTTAGCATTTCACAAAAACCTTTCAAAATTCTTTTGATAAAAACCTCCCAAGCATTACAATACGTACATTGCTTGATCCGATCAAAATGAAGATGGTATTCATCCAAATGTGCCATACATTTTCGAAAACTCTTGTAATGAGAAGGAATCACTAAGCCAAGAGAATCATGCTTGGCCTTGCTGTAGGCCTCCAAATTTTGAGACATCATCCCCCCTATTCAGAAAAGGGAATGATGTTCATTAAAGCACTCATTTGAAAAACCTATCTTAAACAGATAGGCAAGATAGATGACAGCCCTTTTCAAATGGAGTATGAGTTCAAACTCAAGACTCCATTAAGGGACAGGCCCTATGTCGTGTGGCTAAGGTGCCTTTTTGAGACACATTCCCCATACTTGCTCAAATGCCCATGAAGGCATGAATCTTCAAAATGAATTCCAAAAACCATGCTTGACCAAAACCAAGTATGAAAAACATATTTTGATCAGAAGGGCTGGTATAAAACCATTTTCATATAGAAAGGGAAGATTTCCAAAAATGGCTTTCTAAAAAGGGATCCAAATTTCGAAAATTTAACCCTACATACAACTTTGAAAAGAATGATTCTCAAAATTCTGGTTTATATGAAAACCTTGATTGTGTTAGGATAAAGCACATGAGTTTCACGATAAAAATTTGGAGACCATGTCAAAATCAAACATGATGGCCATGACGATCACTTAGGGCTGGTTATGTTTCCCATCCTTGAGCAAAAAGTATCATGATCATGTTAAAAACCATGGAAGTGTATGGACATGAACCTACCATTGTCCATCCAAAATCCTTTTGAAAAGCCATGGCCCTTCACCATATGGCCATGTGAAATTCCCATCAAGCTAGGGGCATTTTTAAATACAGCCCCTAGACACTTTTTATGGATAAACCAATGCATCTCCTTAATGATTTGTGAGATACATTTCATATGTTCATCGTTGCATAAAAACATGTATTTCCATTTTAAAATCACATGGAGTGCATAGCATGCATCATATCACCACGAAGAAAGCCCAAAAAGGTGGCAATTCGAGTAGAAATGTTTCCATGTCTTCAAAGGGCAACAAAATTAAAAATTTGTTAACATTGTGGGTAGAAATTAGCAAAACCCCGAAAATGCCCAAATATTCAAAAGGGTTTATGTTAAATTCTTTTTCAAAAAGATTTTAAAAAATCGAACTCCTTTGAAACTTCTTGAAAGAAGGATCAAAGTAGACTGTATAACCCTGAATGGAGGAATTTATACTTGTCGAAAAGTAGAGTCTTCCAAAAATAAATTGGCGATATTTCAAAGAACCTTGGCTTACAAGATTAAGCCTTGTTCAAAATATCAAAATATTTTCGGATAGCAGATGCTATTAAGAAATAGGACGATCTCATTTGAATCGAGTAACCAAAGGGATAAGCCTTACCCCATCCTACTTTCTCTCTGAAAAGGAAAATTGGCTGTGTTCAAAAGAAAAAAAAGGAAAAAACAGGGAATACAAAAACTCCTCCGAAAGTGGTCTTCCCTTCATAAACAGGGAATACAACAACTCCTCCGAAAGAGGTCTTCTCGTTCAAAAAGGAGATATAAAAACACTCCTCCCAAAGAGGTCTTCCCTTCATAAACAGGGAATACAAAAACTCCTCCAAAGAGCTGCTCTCCTTTAAAGAAAAGAGGGATTAATGAAAAAATACTCCCAAAGGGAGACCCTCTGTAAAAAAAGAAACAAAAAGCCAAAGCTCCAAAGAGCGATTTTCCGATTCTATGCCTTAAACCACGGGACGCTCCAGAAGGGACCGTGGTATCTCTCTCCCATATCCCTACGACTTATTTGGATTTCATTTTGTTTGAGAACTCGATTCTGTTTTGTAGGAAATGGAACTTTGAAATATTTTTCAAGTTTTCCTACCTCAAAACCTCTACTAAGTAGCAGGTATCGAAACCCGAATGAAGGGAAGTATGAAAAATGGAAGTCCTTTTCGATACAAGTTAAAAGGAGTTCCTTTTCAAAATGAAATTTTCGAAAAACCCACGAATGTCAAAAAGACAAGGGTACAACCTTCTTAGAGCAGACAGCCTCAAAAGGCTCTCTCTAAAGCTCGAAAACCCGAAAAATATCAAGAAGACATGGGTAAAAACCTGCTCGGAGCAGTCAGCCTCAAAAGGCTCTCTTCAGGCTCAAAACCCAAAAATAAAATTTTCTCATACATGCATTCAAAGAGTCATTCATTCATGATCATACATATAGGAAAATAGCTAGGAAAAGCCCCCTTTGCTAAAAAAATCCCCACCTGTGGAAAAAGAAAATAGGGTTTTTGCGAAATAAATGGTGTATTCTCGAAGAAAAAAACCAAAATGGGGTGTTACTCCTTTGCCATTATCCAAATACATTTGGATAATGCCAAAGAGGGGCATCTGTAAACACCCCAAATTTCTACGATTTTTCCAAAACATCTGGTTTTGTAAAAGCAGCCCCAAAGGGCTATTTTGAGTTTGGAAACCCAAGAGCCTTCCAAACAAACCCTGTATATATGTTTAAACTGTATATGTTTTAAAATATGTATAATATGCTTTTAAAACCTTTTAAAAGACGTTTTGAAACCCCACAAAGCAGCTTAGCATGATAAAAGCAGGACCAGAAGAGCAGAAGAGAGCCCGAAAGTGGAGCACATGTCGAGCCCGGCACAGCAACTCTCGTGTTAGATTTATCCCTAGGATCCCGAACGTCCAAGCCCCTGTTATCAACAAATCATTTGAAATCATCTTTGGAAGGTGAAAACAGAAGCGAACGACCATGTTGGCGAAGACCCAACGCAAGACGGAGTACTGATGCTGTCAGGCCCCGCACAAACCGTTCGTTTTGAACATACCCTGAAGGAGTCAGAATTCAACTTTGGATCAGATTTGGACCATATATATCCAAATCCTAATCCAAACGTATATGTGGATTTGGATTTGGATTTGGATCCAAAGATCCAATCCAATATCTACATCCATGGCCCACATCACCTTCTCATAAATGGAGGTGGGGCCCACTTGAAATTCACGTGGGATCTTGGGCATGAGAGAGAATGGGGAGGATAAGATTTGAGGGAAATGTATTAAGCTTTACTTGTGTGTCAAGTTTTGGGTTAATCATGTGGGTTAGCCTAATTAGTGTGGGTTTAAGCTTGTACGAACCTACACCTAACCTAGGGCTACACCAACATGATGCAATGAAGTCCATGGGCTATGCAAAGGGATGCTCCTAACCCAATCCTAAGCCAAAACCCCTAATCCTAGCCATTTGTCATAATCCCGGCCTAATCCTAGCCTAATCACCTAACCCACTTCCCTAATCCTTCCCTAATCCCAACCTAATCACCTAACCCACCTCCCTAATCCTTCCCTAAACCTAGCCTAATTCCCCTAATCCCAACCTAATCCTAGCCTAAACACCTAACCCACCTTACTAAACCTCACCCTAAAACCAACCCACCTAGTTAACCCCTAAACCACTAAACCACCCCACCTAAACCCTTGCACACCATATCCCTAAAACCACCCCACCTAAACCCTAGCACACCATATCCCTAAAACCACCTAAACTTAATATCTAGCCCCCCTAAATATCTAGCCCACCATATTCCTAAACCACCACCACCTAACCACTAAACCACCCCCTCAAAACCAGCCCAACCGACTTATCAAAATCCTATAAACCACCCCCCCTAGTGGGTGGGTTTTTCATTTTTTGGAGCTCCACCTTGGGCCAGCCGAGCCCTTCCTCTCCTCTCTCACCCCTTGCTCTCTCCTCTCACCTGCACCACCTTGGGCTCCCGGTCTGCACCACTCCACGCCACCACCACCTCCCGGCCTACACCATTCCACACCACCACTACCTCCCGGCCAACTCCACTCCTTCCACCCGACTGCATCCACCTTCCACCCGGCTGCCTACCTTGGACATCCGCCACCTTTACCTTCCTATCCCGTTAGTACCCCATCCTAACACTACCCCTCTCTTCACTCCCCCTCCACTCTCAGCCACCACACCACCATCACCTCCCGGCCACCATCTGCCACCCTTCACTATTTGGCCAACCTCTGCCTGACTGCATCACACCCGCCACCTTACCTCTCCCCTAGACACCCTTAGTTAGTCACCCTTAACCTTACCTCTTCCCTAAAACCAGCCCTTAACCAACACCCTAGCTAGCTCTCCTTCCTTTCCAAAGTACCCCCTAACTACCCCAGCCAAGGTAGTAGCACCCCCTCTCCATTCGGCCAACCTCTGCCCGACTGCATCACATTCGCCACTCTTGTCACCCGGCCAGCACACCTTTGTCGTGCCCTTCCGAGGAGCTCCCTCTTGCAGTCCAAGGCGACGCTCAAGCCCAAGCTCAAGCAAGTCACCTCCGGACCAGCTATACGTAAGTGCCTAACTCGGTCCTTGTTTATAGACTTGCTTAAGCTTAATTAAATTTGATACGGGGTTGTAATAACGGAGCATTGTCTCCCCCAGCTTGTAATAACGTGGCTTGGTACAACCGCACACATGTGCACTTGAGCCTATCTCGCTCTTAGCTGCACACAATTTTGAACACACACGGGCCTAATCAGCCCTTAAGATATAGACTTATTTATCTAATTTAAGTTGCGTGGGGTTTTGCTTAAGTTGTGTGTGTTGTTTTTCAATTTCCACACACACACACATTGAGCCTTCGCTCTTACTCCTAAGACCCAAGTAAGGGCCCATATACATTATAAGTATTTCCCTTTCGGCTATGTCTTTAAGATTTGGGTTTTAAGGTTCAACAGTGTGCGTAGTCTTTACATATATACACGCCACACACTTGCACTATTGAGCCTTTCCACTCTTAAGATATAGCCATATTTCCCTTTTGCAATTTACATTACGCAATTTCCCTTAAAGCATTGTCTTTCAATTTCGGGTTTTCCCTTGGAGTTGTGTGAGTTGCATTGCATACTCGCCATACTCGAGCTAGAGTGCATACCTGCATCAAAGCAAACCCCGAATTAATCGTCCAAACACGCCAAGACTTAGGCTATTTCGATGCACGCACATCGTGCCTAAGTAGATTAAAATTTGAAAGACTTAATGTCGTCCAACCCTTATAAAATCAAAATCGCCCAAGTGCATGGTTTTCAAAAGGTTTTAAAACACTTCTTCATTCAAAATATATTTTGAGTTAAACTTGTTTCAAAACAAAGTCTCTAAGCGTACAGACTGACCCTTGCGCATCGGTGCAAGAAGGTCTACGACGTAAAAATCCCGCTTGCCTACAATCACCTTTTAAAAGTCAAATTATTTCAAAACATACTTTGCTAGTTAAAGTAAACTAGCTGGCACGCCCATAAAGCGAAGTAGATTGCTGTAAACACCCCAAAATCCCACGAATTTCTCAAAATCCATCTGGTTTTATACAAGAAGCCCCGAAGGGCCATTTTGAGTTTGGAAACCCAGGAGCCTTCCAGACAACCCTGTATATATGTTTTAAACTTTATCTTTCTAAAACATATAATATGGCTTTTGAAAACCCTTTTAAAACATGTTTTGAAACCCCGAAGTGGCTTGGCCCGATCAAGATAGGACCAGGAGAGCCAAGAAGAGCCCGGAACCGGAGCACCTGTCGAGCCCGGCGCAGCAACTCTTGTATCTGATTCACATCCCAGGATCTCGAACGTCCAAGACCCTGTTCTTATCAAAATAGCATTTGAAGTCATCTCCGGAAGGCAGAAACGGAGGCGGACGATTATGTTGGCGAAGACCCAACGCAGACGGAGTACTGATGCTGTCAGACCCCGCACGAATCGTCCGTTTCGAATCCAGCTCGAAGGAGTCAGAGTTCAGTTTGGATTGGATCTGGACCATATATATCCAGATTCCAATCCAAACCCATATGTGGACTTGGATTTGGATTTGGATCCAGAGATCCAATCCAATATCCATATCCATGGCCCACATCACCTTCTCATAAATGGAGGTGGGGCCTACTTGAGATTCACGTGGGATATTGGGCATGAGAGAGAGTGGGGTGAAAAATATCAAGAGTGTTGTATTAAGCTTGACTTGTGTGTCAAGTTTGGGTTAATCATGTGGGTTAGCCTAATTGAGTGGGTTTAAGCTTGTAATTAGCTAAAACCTAACCTAGGGCTGCACCAACATGGGGTGATCAAGGTCTATGGGCCATGCTAAGGGAGCTCCTTCACCTAAACCTAGCCCAAAATGCCTAAACCTAACCCAAACCCCTAATCCACCCCTAATCTGAGCCTAATCACCTAACCCAATTCCCTAATCCCGTCCTAATCCCAACCTAATCACCTAACCCACTTCCCTAATCCTTCCCTAAACCTAGATTAATTTCCCTAATCCTAGCCTAAACCTAGCCTAATCACCTAACCTAGCTCACTAAACCTCACCCTAAAACCCAACCACCTAACCTAGCCCTAAACCCCTAAACCACCCTTAGCCCACGATTTACCCAAACCCCTAGTTTTAAAATATCTGGCCCAACCTTTTCCAGCCCACCTTATCTACATACCACCCTACCTAAACCACCTAACCACTACCCACAGCCCAGCCCTAACCGACCTACCCATCCCCTATTTAAACCCCCCTCCTTGTGGGCGGGTTCTCCAAGTGGGAACCACTACCTCACCCAGCCGGGCCCTCTCCTTCTCCCTTCTCTCACCCAGCCGGGACGACTCCCCACCTTGGCTTGCTCCAGCTGCTCCACCAGCCGCACCACCTGCTCCGCCACCTTCCCTCTTCCATCCACCACCACCACCCCTCAGCCGGACGCCACCACCTCCACCCAACCGAACCAGCCGACAGCCACCTGCCCGCCACCTTCCCACTTCATCCGCCACCTCTCCCCATTCGGTAAGTACCCCAAACTCCCTCAAGGCCCCTCTCTACCACCTCTCCACTCTTAGCCACCCATCCTACCTTCATCTCAGCCCTTTTGCCGCCACCACCTAAACCTAGCCGAACCTAGTATAACCCAAGCTGCCGGCCACTACCTAGCTATCATGTCCCATTCGGCTTTCCCCTAGGTGTCCTACTCGGCCCTCCCACCAGCTCACCTCTTAGGTCCAATTTCCCTAAACTCCCAACTCCCCTAGTGACCCTAAGAACCCACTCATTCAGCCATTTAAACCCCTTACCTTGAGGCGCCATCTACTTGCCGCCGGCCACCTCCGAGGCGCCTATCCCGCGCCCCACTTGCAGCCGGCCAGCACTCTTGATCACCTACCTTCGCGGAGCTCCCGTTTGCAGCCCAAGGCCAAGCCCACGCTCAAGCAAGACCTCTACGGACCAGCTACTCGTAAGTGTCTAAACTCGGTCTTTAGTCGTACACTTGCTTGAAATTCAATTTGATACGGGGTTGTAATAACGGAGCATAGTCTCCCCCCGCTTGTAATAACGTGGCTTGGCACAACCACACACGTGCACTCTCTTAGTCGTGCACAATTTTGAACACACACGGGCCTAATCAGCCCCTAATATATAAGTGTATATATACTTTCATTTTCGAAGGGTTTTGTTTAAGTTGGGTGCGTTGTCTTTCAATTCAAGCACTCTCACACACATTGAGCTTTCGCTCTTATTTGAAAGACCCAAGTAAGGGCCGACCTATACTATTTGGGTTTCATTTCTTGTCGTGTGAGTAAGTCTTTCAATTCAAGCACTCTCACACACATTGAGCTTTCGCTCTTATTTGAAAGACCCAAGTAAGGGCCGACCTATACTATTTGGGTTTCATTTCATGTCGTGTGAGTAAGTCTTTCGATTCAAGCACTTTCACACACATTGAGCCTTCGCTCTTACTCCCAAGACCTTAGTAAAGGCCTTATTGCAGTTATATTTGGGTTTCATTTATGTCGTGTGGGTAGTCTTTTAATTCAAGCACTCTCACACACATTGAGCCTTCGCTCTTATTCCCAAGACCTTAGTTAAGGCCATACTGCAATTTATATTTGGGTTTAAATTCATGTCGTGTGTGTAAGTCTTTCAATTCAAGCACGCACCCACATTGAGCCTTCGCTCTTATTTGCAAGACCCGAGTAAGGGCTCATATACATAAGATATATACTTATTTCCCTTCGGTTATTTCCCTTCGGTTATTTCCCTTCGGTTATTTCCCTTCTGTTATTTCCCTTCAGTATTGTCTTTACATTTCGGGTTTTCCCTTTGGAGTAGCGTGAGTTTGCATTGCATCTACGCCATACCACGAGGTAGGACGCATATTGCATCGAAGCAAGCCCCGCTCGAATTCGCCCATGTAGTGGAGTGTTCATAACACACAAACTAGGCAACCCAAAAAGGGATAAAAGAAAAGACTTAGGCACGTGCAAATCCACGTGATCTAAAACATGCAATCGCATCTTAAAGACCCGAAATAGACACCTCGAACCGTTTCGTAGACTTTCTCCCCAAAACTCGATTCTTGCAAAAGCGTACAGACTGACCCTTGCGCATCGGTGCAAGAAGGTCTGCGACGACAAGAGCTTACTTGCTCACAGTCGCCACGTTTAGAAGTCAGTGTTAAATATATCTTCGCTAGCTTAAGTAAGCTAGCTGGCACGCCCTATTTGTATACATAGGCCTTAGACGCACGATAAAGATCCACTCCAAGCCCCGAAAGAGGCGAAGAGGCGGGGATTTTCGCGCGTCTACAGAGATTGGCACGCCCGGTGGGACGTGAGCCTTTTCAGAAATCGAGTTTACTTGTAGAAGTCTTGCAAAAATTTTTATAAAGGTGTCGTTTTAACTTGTTTTCTTTGCTTTTACTTAGGAAATTTTGAAAAAGCTTGAAAAGCATGTCAAAATCCAATCCAAGTGAAGTGTCGAGCCAAGGCTCATGCGCATCAAGTTCTCACTCTAGGAGGATTTTCAAAAACAAAATAAAACTAGATGAAATCGAGGACTTAAGAAGGGAGTTTGAGGCCAAAATCGATGCTCTCAGCCAAGAGGCTGAAGTAGGCGATTCATGTTCATCAAACGGTGAACAAAGGCCTAAAAAGAAATCTGAAAAACCTCGCAAGCAAAAAGAGGCCTCCGTAATGGAAGGCAACCAATACCATGAGTCCTTCACACAAAAGGACCGTAAAGCCCTATAGCAGCTGCTGAAAGGGCAAAATAAAGAGAAAAGAAGCTATGCCCTGTCTGATTTCCTTCCTATGGATTACGAAACAGACAGTGACGATGAAATACCGAACTTCCATCGGTATGATGGCATGGGAGACCCTAGGTCTCACTTGCAGCTTTTCTCACGTCGAGCCCATAAGAAGAAAAAGGACTCGATGAAATGGGTGTATTGGTTCCCTCTATCCCTTAAGGGCACAGCTGCCAAATGGCTGGCTTCCTACGACTTAAGCCAGTTCGCTACTTTTGAAGAGTTAGCGAACTGCTTCATGCAAAGATTTGCACACAACGTGGAAGTCACGCCAACCCTGAATACCTTAAGGGATACAAAGCAAGGCATGAACGAGGACGTGCATGCCTTCATTATAAGGTGGAGGTCTCTTTTGGGCCAAGTGCGAGAGCCTATATCCGAAGGATGCGCAGTAATGCTCATCCTGGATAATTTCAAAAGCGAGTTAAAAACCCTTCTCTCGCTCCATGAGATTTCAACTTTCCATAAGTTGATCAAAAAGGCCTCCCTTTTCGAAACCAACTTGCGAAAAGGGACATACGACCACTTATGGAAAGGAAGTGCCGTTCCCAAAACACGTGTGGAAAAGCCCATCGCATATGGGCTGCCCACAACGGACAAAGGGGCAAAGCCCCACAAAATCGCCAATGTCCGGGTGGATCCAGGCATGGCAGGCACTTCTAAAAATTTTGAAAAAATAGAAAATAAGAGAGAACGCAATTTTTCAAAACCAATTGAAAAACGGGAGTACACTCCGCTGGGGCAACCTGTGTCGGAGGTCCTAGACCTCTTACTTGCCCAGGGTATGATCGAACTCCCTGAAATCCCCGAAGGAGTCACGTCCAAAGGGGGATATTTAAACCGATTTTGCAAGTATCATCGGCTCAAAGGCCATGATACCAAACGTTGCTTCTCTCTTCTAAATAAAATTGAGAACTTGATAGCGGAGGGCCGGCTCCAGGTCACTGCGGAACCTGAGCCACCTCAAGCTATCTTCAAGGAACCCTTTCCCAAACACGCCAGTGGCAGTGGGAAAGGAAAGGAGGTATGTACCCTCACCATTTCCAAGGAACTAGCGCAAAAGCCCGAACCTGGTCGACCTGCTTGTGCGCCCATCCTTGTATTATACAAGAGGCCCGCCCAAGTCGTCATTCGGGGACCACCAAAAATGGAAACCCCGGCAAAGCCAGTTGTTAAAATCCAAGGTTCTCCTCAGCTCATCCTTAGAGCCAAGTTTAGCGCGAACCCTAGGCTGGTCGTGGGGGAAGTCACTAGATCCGGGAGGATCTACCAACCCCCGCACCTTCAAGGTGCTCAAAAGGTGGCTAGTGTGCCTGGCCCCTCAAAAGCATGTATCCCTAGTGGTCTGCCAAAAGCAGATAAGGACAAAATCATCCTAAATCCTTATGATTTCGAAAACCACCTTTCAAAGATTCCTATTCACATGTCTATCCTAGAGCTTGTCAAAACCTCGCCTAGGCATAGACTTGTCTTAGAGAAAATTCTAGAAAGGGCCAAGGTTGATTCGAACATAAGTCCGGAATCCTTGTCTGCCCAAGTGGCTTTATTAGGAGCAAAATCGCCCATCACCTTTTCGGAAGATGATGTAGATAGACCCCACGAAACCCATAACCAGGCCCTGCACATCGAGGTAGTTCTAAACAACCACTCTCTGGACAGGTGCCTAGTCGATGGTGGAGGAGGGCTCAACATCCTTCCACTTCACGTGGCGTACAAAATCGGAGTCACCTTGACTTCAGTGAACCCAAGCCCCATCGTTATCACTTGATACGATGGGAATGCGTCTAGACCTTTAGGATCCATCGAACTCCCAATGGAAACGGGAGGGATCGAACACACGGGGGTGTTCCATGTCTTGGACATCCACCCCCATTATAACCTGTTGCTGGGAAGACCCTGGATACACAGTTTGTGCGCTGTGCCATCCACCTTCCACAAGTGTGTCAAGATCCCTTTTAGGGACCAGGTCGTAGTGATCCTAGGTGAGAGTCACCCACAGCTTCAGGGGATCATAAACTCCCCTTGTTTATCGAGCTCCCAGGCCCATGAGGCTAACCTGGGGCAAATTATGGTTGAGCCACCTCGGCTCATGTTGAACAACCCTAGGAAGGTTGTATGTGTGAAGGGGCCGCCTAAAGCAGGCCCCCTCCCGACTCTAATCCTCCTAGGAAAATCCAAGCGTTCCCTATTTCCAAAACCCCTGGACAAAAGGCCATACGAGCCTAATATGGACGATAGCATGTTCCAAGACCATGACTTGTATCCCATCTTTTCAAAAAACAAAAGGTCGTGGAACATGTTATTAAACATGGGCTACACGCCCTACAAAAGTCTAGGGGCACAAAACCAGGGTTTCCTAGAGCCCATCCTTCCTAGGGCCAACCCAAGCCGATATGGGATCGGCTATACTCCCCAAATACCGCCGGAGCCACCCCCTGTGACCACCTGGGTCAAGGGTGCCCCGGAGCCTGTCTTAGAAGAGACCTACGGTTTAGACCTCCTATTCCGAGTCTAACCCGTAGTGTTTTCCCTTTGTAGGTATGACGGAAGATCCCTTTTTCTAAAAATACCAAAAACATTTGAAAACTTAAAATCAAAAAAATCGAAAAACAAGAAAAACCAAAAACAATGGAAAAACAAAAACTCGAAAAAGTGTGCTTTGTATAGTTCCCAAAGTTCTTGTTTTACAAAAACCCAAAAAAATTGAAAATTTGGAAAATACCAAAAAGATTTTGTATATAACTGCTCCTGGTATGACTTTGGCGAAGGAAAAGGATTTCGAAAGAAACGTCGTCTGCATAGCCAGACCAAAAATTTCGAAATCACTTGAAAATCCAAGTACAAAACCAGGTTATTTTGAAAACCACGCATCAAGTTCCCTCGGGTCTAAAGCCCACGAGAATGATCAAAGCCCAGAAGTGGATCCCCTTGAGGAAGATCCCACTTCTGAGCTCCCAGAGTTTCATAGAATTCTCGATTTTGAAAGACCTTCCCAAACAGTAGGAGGAGATTTCGTAGAGGTGAACCTAGGGGATGATTCCAATCCCAAAACCATCAAAATAGGCACATGCTTGCATAAAACTGAAAAGTTAGCATTCATTGCATTTCTACGAACCTATTTAGATGTATTTGCATGGACGTATGAAGACATGCCGGGCATAGATCCCAGCATAGTCGAGCATCGTCTTCCCTTAGATATAGGTGTAAAACCAATAAAGCAGAAGCTTAGGAAAATACACCCGAATGTACACACGCAAGTCAAAGAGGGTTTAGAAGATCTGCTAAAAGCCGGATTTATAAAACCCATTGCGTATTCTGATTGGTTGTCAAATATCGTTGTAGTTCGAAAAACCAATGGGAAAATTCGAATATGCATCGATTTCAGAAACCTGAATAAAGCCACTCCAAAGGATAATTATCCTTTACCAAACATAGATTTGATAGTCGATAGTACTGCAAATCATGAAATGTTTTCATTTATGGATGGCTATTCAGGCTACAATCAAATCAAACTAAATCCACGAGATCAGGGTAAGACCGCCTTCACAACCCCATGGGGCATGTACTGCTATACAGTCATGCCCTTTGGTTTGAAAAATGCCGGCGCAACATACCAACGAGCCATGAACACGATCTTCCATGATCAAATTCACGAGCTTGTACAAGTGTATGTAGATGATCTCTTGGCAAAATCCAAAACCCGATGCACCCATATCGAATGTTTACAAAAGATTTTCGAAAGGCTTAGGCTTTACAAAGTAAAGCTAAACCCTCAAAAATGTGTGTTCGGGGTAGAATCAGGGAAGCTTCTAGGCTTTATGGTGAGCCAAAGGGGAATAGAAGTCGACCCCTCTAAGTGTCGAGACATCATAGACATGGCTCCACCCTCCAATCTCACCCAAGTCCGTAGCCTCCAGGGTCGATTACAATCTGTGCGCCGATTCATATCGAATCTGGCAACTAGATGCGAACCCTTCAACAAACTGTTGAGGAAGGGTACGAAATTCTTATAGGATGACGAATGCCAAAAGTCCTTCGAGAGACTAAAGGCATACTTGGTTAATCCCCCTGTTTTGAATCCTCCAAAACAAGGAAAACCGCTTTTATTATACATCTCCGTGCATGTAAACGCTTTAGGAGCCCTGTTGGCTCAATACGAGGATGACACCCATAAGGAGTATGCCATCTACTATATTTCAAAAACTCTCTTGGCTTATGAACGAAATTATCAAGCCATGGAGAAGACGTGCTTGGCCCTAGTTTGGGCCTGCCAGAAATTCAGACACTATTTCCTAGATCATGAGATCTGGATAGTGTCCAAGCTTGATCCAATCAAGCACTTGTTCGAAAAACCCATTCTCACGGGTAGATTGGGCAAATGGCAACTCCTTCTAATGGAGTATGATCTGAAATACCATCACCAGATCTCCATTAAGGGGCAAGCCCTAGCAGATTACGTGGCTGACTTCCCCTTGGAGGACACATATCCCACTCTTGTCGAAATGCCTGATGAAGGCATATTGCAAAACCATTTTCAAAACCACATTTTGGCAAATTCTTTCGAAAACCAAGTGTGGAAGATGCACTTCGACGGGGCACGAAACCAACGAGGGGCTGGTGCCGGGATCATCCTAATCTCCCCTGAAAAGGGCGAGATTCCCATAGCAGTCCGCTTAGATTTCGAATGTTCCAACAACGTAGCTGAGTATGAAGCACTCATACAAGGCTTAAGGATTTCGAAAACTCTAGGGGCATCATGCATCGAGGTCTTTGGAGATTCGCTCCTTGTCATAAACCAGGTTTTAAAAATTTGGCAAGTACGTAATGAGAAACTACTTCCATATCACGAGTTGGCCACTCGATTGGTCCAATCCTTCCAATCGTGTAAGCTCACACACGTGGGAAGAGAGGACAATGGCATCGCCGATGCCCTCTCTTCCTTGGGTTCAGCCCTGAAGGTCGATCCCATTTCAGGGACCAGATCTTTGGAAATATGGCATGCGCCCCATCCATCCACACACGACTTAGATATTTGCCAAAACAACCCAGAGTCTATTGAAAAACCCTGGTTCTATGACATAAAACAATTTTTAGAAAATGGGGGATTCACCGAGGATGCCACATCCAAAGATAGGGCATTCATTCGTAAAATTTCGACCCGATACACCATTCTGGGTGGGGTCTTATACAAAAAGAGTTTTACCGGCATTCTGCTTAGGTGTATCGACCTAGAGGAGGCTAGGATAGTGATGCACGAGTTCCACGACGGAGAATGTGGAGGTCATGTTAATGCCAACATGATGGCGATGAAAATACTTAGAGGGGGTTATTTTTGGTCCACCCTGAAAAAGGATTGTCACGATCATGTTAGGAAGTGTCATCCATGTCAAGTGCATGGGCACGCCATTCATATCCCTTCATCTGCATTGCATTCCGTGGTCAGCCCCTGGCCATTTACCATGTGGGCGTTTGACATTGTAGGCCCCATATTTCCAAAGGCCTCGAATGGGCATCGTTTTATTTTAGCAGCCACGGAGTATTTCTCCAAGTGGGTGGAAGCCATTTCCCTAACGAATGTAATGGGGCAACATGTGGTGGCTTTCATCCGGAGGAATATCTTGGCTCGATTTGGGGTTCCACGAGACCTTGTGTCTGATAATGGTACCCCATTCAAGAACGAGCGGATGGTTAAGTTGTGCAACACGTATGGCATAACTCACCACTTCTCCTCGCCCTACTACCCTCAAGGCAACGGCCAAGCCGAAGCCACAAACAAGACTCTCATTGGTATCATTGAGAAAACCTTAGAGAAGGGTAGGAGGTGGCATGAGAAGCTGGATGAAGCCTTATGGGCTTATAGGACTTCCATCCGGACTCCCACGAATGCCACACCATTCGAATTGGTCTATGGCACAAACGCCATTCTTCCCATTCATACCCAACTGCATTCATTCCATACATCCATTGCACTCGACCTCCCCCTAGAGACGCTTCAGCATGCTAGGATGGCCGAGCTAGATTTGCTAGATGAGAGGCGACTCCTTGCCATGGATCATGCTCGTGCATACCGGCAAAGGATAGCCCGACATTATACCAAACACATGAGACCTCGCCACTTTGAAGTGGGAGATCTGGTCTTAAAAACCATCCACCATCGTGGCCCACACCCCCTAGGCAAGTGGCGCCCCAATTGGGATGGACCCTATGTTGTACGAGCAACCACTACGAACAATTCGTATTGGTTGATCGATGTAGAAGGTAGGAATTTAGCAGATCCTATCAATATTCAATACTTAAAGAAGTATCATGTGTAGGATCTGGATTAAATTCCAGTTTTTCGAAAATTTGAGAGGGATAGCTGCCCTGAGACGTGTAAATAAGGTGCAAAGGCGAACTCGTGTGACCCTAAGTGAGAGAATTCGCACTTGTGAAAGAGTGGAGTTTTCAAAATCGTGGTTGCATTTCAAAATCCTTCTTCTTACAAAGAAAGGCCTAGTTCAACATAGCAAGATACTTGCAAGTAGTACGTGCTATTTCTAAATAGGCTGATCTGGAATGGATCGAGTGTAGGCTTGGGATAAATCCTCCCCTCTTCTCTTCTCCTTCCAAAAGGAAAACAAAGGCCCAAATCAAAAGGGAATTTCCCATTTAAAGTCTCTTTCCAAAAGAAAGAAACCAGACTTCAAAAAGAAAAATCGATTCTCTTATAAAAAAGAGGGATTAAAGAAAAAATACTCCCAAAGGGAGACCCTCTAGGAAAAAAAGGAAAAAGAGGCCAAAAAGCTCAAAAAGAGCAGTTTTCCGCCTTCTATGCCTTAAACCACGGGACGCTTCAGAAGGGACCGTGGTATATGTCTTTCCCATCCCTGGCTTATCCCAAGCTAAAGCATGGTTCATTTCGAGGAATCCCAAAGTAAAAATAGGATTTACTTACTTGAATTTCATCTTGTTTGAGAATTCGACGTTTCGAGTAAGGCGTAGGAATTTGAAATAAAGCTTGTTTTCTTATAAAAACCTCCGCTAAATAAGCGAGTGTTAAGACTCAAACAAGGGCAAGCACGAAGAGCTCGAGATCCTTAGGATCGAGACTCAAGACAGTTGTCCCGTTTGTAAATAGCTTTTGTAAATAAGTTTTAAAAACCGAACATCGAACAGCATAGGGTTTTTTTGCTCACTTGGAGCAGTAGGCCTTGTAAGTCTCTAGAGTTCGACCACACCTGGTCTTTGGGAGGTCGCCACTCTTGGCACCACACCCATGTCATCTGCATTCCACGCATGGTACTTGCATGAACATGATCCCATTTAGGACCAGATTCCATAAGTGAACCCTTTGGCGTGATATCTCCTCCTACCAGAGTTTGTAAAATTGAGATTTTGCTAAAATGGGACGATCCCATATTCTTCGTGGCTAGATCTAGGGAGACATTAAAAGGGGTGTTTGTTATCTTTACCCTTATCCAAATCGATTTGGACAAGGCCAAAGAGGGGCATCTGTAAACACCCCAAAATCCCACGAATTTCTCAAAATCCATCTGGTTTTATACAAGCAGCCCCGAAGGGCCATTTTCAGTTTGGAAACCCAGGAGCCTTCCAAACAACCCTGTATATATGTTTTAAACTTTATCTTTCTAAAACATATAATATGGCTTTTGAAAACCCTTTTAAAACATGTTTTGAAACCCCGAAGTGGCTTGGCCCGATCAAGACAGGACCAGGAGAGCCAAGAAGAGCCCGGAACCGGAGCACCTGTCGAGCCCGGCGCAGCAACTCTTGTATCTGATTCACATCCCAGGATCTCGAACGTCCAAGACCCTGTTCTTATCAAAATAGCATTTGAAGTCATCTCCGGAAGGCAGAAACGGAGGCGGACGACTATGTTGGCGAAGACCCAACGCAGACGGAGTACTGATGCTGTCAGACCCCGCACGAATTGTCCGTTTCGAATCCAGCTCGAAGGAGTCAGAGTTCAGTTTGGATTGGATCTGGACCATATATATCCAGATTCCAATCCAAACCCATATGTGGACTTGGATTTGGATTTGGATCCAGAGATCCAATCCAATATCCATATCCATGGCCCACATCACCTTCTCATAAATGGAGGTGGGGCCCACTTGAGATTCACGTGGGATATTGGGCATGAGAGAGAGTGGGGTGAAAAATATCAAGAGTGTTGTATTAAGCTTGACTTGTGTGTCAAGTTTGGGTTAATCATGTGGGTTAGCCTAATTGAGTGGGTTTAAGCTTGTAATTAGCTAAAACCTAACCTAGGGCTGCACCAACATGGGGTGATCAAGGTCTATGGGCCATGCTAAGGGAGCTCCTTCACCTAAACCTAGCCCAAAATGCCTAAACCTAACCCAAACCCCTAATCCACCCCTAATCTGAGCCTAATCACCTAACCCAATTCCCTAATCCCGTCCTAATCCCAACCTAATCACCTAACCCACTTCCCTAATCCTTCCCTAAACCTAGATTAATTTCCCTAATCCTAGCCTAAACCTAGCCTAATCACCTAACCTAGCTCACTAAACCTCACCCTAAAACCCAACCACCTAACCTAGCCCTAAACCCCTAAACCACCCTTAGCCCACGATTTACCCAAACCCCTAGTTTTAAAATATCTGGCCCAACCTTTTCCAGCCCACCTTATCTACATACCACCCTACCTAAACCACCTAACCACTACCCACAGCCCAGCCCTAACCGACCTACCCATCCCCTATTTAAACCCCCCTCCTTGTGGGCGGGTTCTCCAAGTGGGAACCACTACCTCACCCAGCCGGGCCCTCTCCTTCTCCCTTCTCTCACCCAGCCGGGACGACTCCCCACCTTGGCCTGCTCCAGCTGCTCCACCAGCCGCCACCTGCTCCGCCACCTTCCCTCTTCCATCCACCACCACCACCCCTCAGCCGGACGCCACCACCTCCACCCAACCGAACCAGCCGACAGCCACCTGCCCGCCACCTTCCCACTTCATCCGCCACCTCTCCCCATTCGGTAAGTACCCCAAACTCCCTCAAGGCCCCTCTCTACCACCTCTCCACTCTTAGCCACCCATCCTACCTTCATCTCAGCCCTTTTGCCGCCACCACCTAAACCTAGCCGAACCTAGTATAACCCAAGCTGCCGGCCACTACCTAGCTATCATGTCCCATTCGGCTTTCCCCTAGGTGTCCTACTCGGCCCTCCCACCAGCTCACCTCTTAGGTCCAATTTCCCTAAACTCCCAACTCCCCTAGTGACCCTAAGAACCCACTCATTCAGCCATTTAAACCCCTTACCTTGAGGCGCCATCTACTTGCCGCCGGCCACCTCCGAGGCGCCTATCCCACGCCCCACTTGCAGCCGGCCAGCACTCTTGATCACCTACCTTCGCGGAGCTCCCGTTTGCAGCCCAAGGCCAAGCCCACGCTCAAGCAAGACCTCTACGGACCAGCTACTCGTAAGTGTCTAAACTCGGTCTTTAGTCGTACACTTGCTTGAAATTCAATTTGATACGGGGTTGTAATAACGGAGCATAGTCTCCCCCCGCTTGTAATAACGTGGCTTGGCACAACCACACACGTGCACTCTCTTAGTCGTGCACAATTTTGAACACACACGGGCCTAATCAGCCCCTAATATATAAGTGTATATATACTTTCATTTTCGAAGGGTTTTGTTTAAGTTGGGTGCGTTGTCTTTCAATTCAAGCACTCTCACACACATTGAGCTTTCGCTCTTATTTGAAAGACCCAAGTAAGGGCCGACCTATACTATTTGGGTTTCATTTCTTGTCGTGTGAGTAAGTCTTTCAATTCAAGCACTCTCACACACATTGAGCTTTCGCTCTTATTTGAAAGACCCAAGTAAGGGCCGACCTATACTATTTGGGTTTCATTTCTTGTCGTGTGAGTAAGTCTTTCAATTCAAGCACTCTCACACACATTGAGCTTTCGCTCTTATTTGAAAGACCCAAGTAAGGGCCGACCTATACTATTTGGGTTTCATTTCATGTCGTGTGAGTAAGTCTTTCGATTCAAGCACTTTCACACACATTGAGCCTTCGCTCTTACTCCCAAGACCTTAGTAAAGGCCTTATTGCAGTTATATTTGGGTTTCATTTATGTCGTGTGGGTAGTCTTTTAATTCAAGCACTCTCACACACATTGAGCCTTCGCTCTTATTCCCAAGACCTTAGTTAAGGCCATACTGCAATTTATATTTGGGTTTAAATTCATGTCGTGTGTGTAAGTCTTTCAATTCAAGCACGCACCCACATTGAGCCTTCGCTCTTATTTGCAAGACCCGAGTAAGGGCTCATATACATAAGATATATACTTATTTCCCTTCAGTTATTTCCCTTCGGTTATTTCCCTTCGGTTATTTCCCTTCGGTTATTTCCCTTCTGTTATTTCCCTTCAGTATTGTCTTTACATTTCGGGTTTTCCCTTTGGAGTAGCGTGAGTTTGCATTGCATCTACGCCATACCACGAGGTAGGACACATATTGCATCGAAGCAAGCCCCGCTCGAATTCGCCCATGTAGTGGAGTGTTCATAACACACAAACTAGGCAACCCAAAAAGGGATAAAAGAAAAGACTTAGGCACGTGCAAATCCACGTGATCTAAAACATGCAATCGCATCTTAAAGACCCGAAATAGACACCTCGAACCGTTTCGTAGACTTTCTCCCCAAAACTCGATTCTTGCAAAAGCGTACAGACTGACCCTTGCGCATCGGTGCAAGAAGGTCTGCGACGACAAGAGCTTACTTGCTCACAATCGCCACGTTTAGAAGTCAGTGTTAAATATATCTTCGCTAGCTTAAGTAAGCTAGCTGGCACGCCCTATTTGTATACATAGGCCTTAGACGCACGATAAAGATCCACTCCAAGCCCCGAAAGAGGCGAAGAGGCGGGGATTTTCGCGCGTCTACAATTGCGAAAAGGTTCACTTCAGGCCTAAGAACCCGTAAGTGAAAATTTTCGGTGTCTACAAACCCACACAAATTGAAGTGCAATTCTACTTTCGCAAAAGTAAACTCACACAAATTAAAGTGCAACTCTACTTTCTCAAAAGTAAACTCACACCAATTGAAATGCGACTCTACTTTCACAAAAGTAAACTCACACAAATTGAAATGCGACTCTACTTTCATAAAGTAAACTCACACAACTTGAAATATATATATAGGTTTTACCCTAAGAGCAGAAAGGCTCAATATGCGTGAGTGTAAAGAGCAAAAAGGCTCGAGTGCTCATTGGTGTTCTCGTGTGGAATTTAAATTACAACTCACACAACTTGAAAGTAAATCCACCCGAATGTAATTGCAACTCACACGACTTGAAAGTAAATCCACCTGAAAGTAAGTGCAACTCACACGACTTTCACAAAGTAAATTTACCCGAATTGAAATATATATATTTAGCTTAAGAGTGAGAAGGCTCAAGTGCGCGTGAGTGCGATCGTGTGCAATTTAAGAGTGAAAAGGCTCAAGTGCACGTGGGTGTACTCGTGTGTGGTTGTGTTTCATCTATGAATATTACAATCTAGGGGGAGACTTCGCTCCGTTAATATAACCCCGTTACGAATTGAATTGAATTTAAACAAGTGATTAAGAACCGAAACTGTACCTACAAGTTTTCGTTCGGTTTAGTCTTTTGTTTCCATTTGTCGAGTTCGCTCGAGTCCCTTTTGTCATAGCCGTGAGCTAAGTCCACCTTGGTTCAGCTTGTGCAAGTCCACCTCGAGGTAGTTCAGCCCAAGCGTCCATTTTTGGTGGAGAAGGCAAGTTTAATGCTCAGATGGGCTGAAGCAGGTTTAGCTCAAGGGGTGATGTAGCTCGGTTTACTTCAGCTGGGTGTTGGGGCAGTCAATGCAGCCCAAGTATTTAGCCGACCAGCAAGTGGTTCAAGCTTCCCAAGTGGTGCAGCAAGGCCCGGTGGTCAGTCCACTGTAGCTAGGATCAGTTTGGGTTTTATGCGGCCAGGGGTTCAAGGCTTAGGGTATGGTCAAGGGGGAGGTAGATGGGTTTCAGCCTGATTTGAGTGGGGCAAGTTTTAGCCAAGGCGTTTCAGGTTT
Organism: Brasenia schreberi; assembly: GCA_036023115.1. Taxonomy (NCBI): domain Eukaryota; kingdom Viridiplantae; phylum Streptophyta; class Magnoliopsida; order Nymphaeales; family Cabombaceae; genus Brasenia; species Brasenia schreberi. The sequence continues at coordinate 4,322,801 of JAYKKT010000079.1, forward strand.
TGCAGCTGAGTGGTGCAGTTTGGTTTAGGGGCGAGTTTAGGTGGGTTGGGTTAAGTCGGCCAAGGTTTTATCAACCTTGGTTCGGCCAAGGTGGGTGTCCGGCTAGGGTGTGGTTCAAGGGGGGTTTTAGGGTAGGTTAGGGTGTGGTTCAGGGCAGCAATGGAGCAAGTCGGTTTAGGGTATGGCTGGATCAAGTCGGCCAGCCTAGGTCAGTTAGCTTAAGTGGGGTTCGGTTTGGGTATGGTCTAGGGCAAGGTGTGGTTTAGGTCGGTTTGAATGGGGTTGATTTAGGTGGGCTGGGTGTGGTTTAGAGGGTGAGTCAAGGCTGGTGCACACGGGGTAGGTCGAGCCAATGTGGCAGCAAGGGCTCAGTTCAAGGCCTGTTCGGTCTAGTGCAAGGTGAGGGTGGCGGTTCAGTCGTGGGTTCAAGTGGGGCTGAACTAGGGGCGGTTTAGGCCATGGGGTTAGCTAGGTGGTTCAAGGGATGTAGGGGAGAGCTTAGGTTGGTTAGGGGGTAGGTCAAGAGGTTGGTTTAGGTGGGTGCAGCCCAAGCTAGCTTAGGTTTTCGATGGGGCAGGTTTAAGCTAAGTTGAGCCAACAAGTCGGTTAGGTGTGGGATGGGGCAGGTCGGTTAGGGTATGGTTGGGTATGGTCAAGGTGTGGCTGTTCAAGGCCGTGGGGTTCAAGTGGGGTGAGCTAGGTGGGTTTAGGGTGAGGGATGGTACAAGGCATGGCTGGCTAAGGCCGTGTGGTTCAAGTGGGGTGAGTTAGGTGGGTTTAGGGTGAGGGATGGTACAAGGCGTGGCTGGACAAGTGGGTCAGGTCGGTTAGGTTGGGTGTGGTTTGGCTAGGGATCAAGTGGGGTTCAGCTTACCTCTTGGTGCAGCCCATGTCCATCACTTGGTGCAACCGGTCCACCTTAGTCCACCATAGTCAAGGCCTTCTTTGTTGCAGCCCACCCCTAGGTCAAGCCAATATGGTTCAAGCCCACTTAACCCTAGGTCAAGTCAAACAAGGTCAAGCCCCTTTTGTTGACTTGCACACTCTCTCTCTCTTACTTTTTCAAACTCCCCCAAGCCCAAATGGAATTCACATGAACTTCTTCCCCCCCCCTTGGCCTTATTTATAGGCCAAGGGTGGGTCTTGGATTTGGGTTTGGATCCAAGGAACCAACCCAATCCAAATTCCAAATGGATCTGGATCTGGATTTTTTTGTCCAAATTCAATCCAAAATTTCTTTGTTCAATCCTTCTTTGGTGTTTGAAATGGGCGGTTTTGAACAGGCCCTGGTTCCGTCGGTAACCCGATTTCAGGCTGGGTCTTTCCCAATCCTTTTGACCGGCCAATTTCTCACTTTCAGGACTGCTTGTCGTCTGATTTTTTATCCGTCTAGTTCCGTCTCAGGCTTGTTTTGGATGAAGTCAATATTGGATTTTCCAATGGACTTCGGATTTTCATTTTGATAGGCCTGGTGCTTGATCTCTGATGGCTTCATCAGGGGTTTGGCTTCTGTTTTCATTTTAGAGTTGAACTTGATTTTGAGAAGAATTCCGGTTTTGACATTCGGTCTGGCTTTTCTTCGAACAGGCTTGAACTTTCCTTCTTTCTTTTATTTGGCCTTGAGCTGGCTTTTTCGAAATCCAGGAGTTTTGAAACATAGAATTTTTGGGGTGTTTACAGTATTGTTGCAAAATTAAATCGGGAATTGGACATGACTCCACAGTTTCATGATGTTCTATGACAAAAATACAGAGGCTCAAAGAATCCTCTATTTCTCAGTGTATATAACTCAAAATGTTATGATTTTAGTCTTTTCGGAAATTTTATGGATGTTACATTTATGATAAAACTAATTTCATCAATTTTTGATTCCTACAGACAGAGATTTTGGACTTTTACCCAACCCCTGTTGCAGGAAAATAGACTGTGTAGAAAACAGAACTGGGTTTATCCGATCTTTCCCACTTTTATTCACGAGGTTGCACGATCCTAAAATTCTTGTCAATTTTATTTCTGATGTATTGGTATGTGTAGGTATTGTGCCTAAAATTTCAGAGTATTTGGATCACATATTAGAGAATTAAAATTAAAGCAATCAAGGAATGCAAATGTTGAAAAACCAGAATTTTGTTTTTAGAACATACATGAATGCAAACTCACCCGAATTTAAATTGCAACAACCAAACAACACCAAGCAAATTGCTGAAGGGAAATGAATGGAAATAGGTATCTTAGCTTAAGCATAGAGGGGGTTAGAGAATATAGAGTGTTCTATAGAATATATTGGGGTAGAATCACAAAATCAAACACATAGAGCGTGTAAGTAAGAATAGAAAATTCACAGCACATCTACTTCTTATTACATCATGGGGAGAGAAAAAGCTACATTAATACAACCCCTTTCAAATTGAATATGAAGAAGAGACATGGAAGAACCAGGGATGAGAAATACTTACAAGGATTTCCCAAAGAATCGGCTCCAAGAGGTGAATCTCGGCCCTCACTCTCCCCTTGATTCTCTCTTTGTTTCTCACTCAAAACTCCCCAATGTTTGCAGCAATTGGCTTAACTTCTACCCTCTTTTCTCCTCTCTCTACTCTTCCCTAGAGGAACTCATGAAATCCCAAACCCCAAGGTGCAACACTTCAATGCCTCAAGCTACCAATCTCCAAGATGATTCTCGCACCCCCCCCTTTGGCCTCAATTTATAGGCCAAGGAGGGGCTCTTCTAGGCCCTTCCTTGGGTCGGGTGACCCAAGGGTCCAAACCCAGCCCCAAGGCCCATCAAATCACATGGCCTTGGTAGTCATTTGTGGTCAAATGTGGACCAGCCCCATGTGGGCTAGTTTTGCCTTCAGTACATACCTTGGTCCTAGCCGATTGGGCTTGAAGGCACTCGGTTAGGCTAGTTTTAACGCCTTAATCAACCTTGCTTGATGGCTCTTCTCCACTTGTTTTAATTTATGTTAATATGTGGGTTGGATATATGTTTGAGAAACCTTTGGAATCAGCCCTTAAGCTCCACCATTTCCAATTTTACATAAACCGGCCAATCCTTGTCCCTAGGTTGCACTTGATCCAAACGAATCTTTCATTTGATTTAACAACCAACTCAAGCTGCCTTTGATGTTGGCCTTTTTTTATTTGATTTGTTGATGAAGATATGCTCTTGATTTGGTCCACTCCTCTGCTTTCAGGCTTGAGCTCGATCCTAGATTGAATTGGGCCCCACATTTTCGCCTGATTTCATTGAAATCATTTGGGCTTTTTTAACTTCAATTTAAAACCTTTAATTTGAAACATTTTTAAAAGATTTGAACTTTTTATTTAAAAAGGTTTTAAATCATTTGAATTTTTGAAATTGGGAGTGTTAGGAAATTTTTTGATTTAGGGTGTTTACAGAGACCAAAGATGTCAACATCAAAGTCTTTGTTGAATATGTTAATATCATCCGAGGAATAACCGCCTTCAGTCATGGCCCATGCTTGAGACCGTCATTTGGTTCACATGTTTTTAATCCATTAAGGTATGATAATGCGACCTCAAGTTTGATCTTACTCTCCACCTAATATGTCTAACTTAGTCATTCTACTACACACCTCAATTGTCCAAGAAAGAGGATGCTGGTAATGATGCACGAGTGAGCTCATCCTTACTTGAGTTAGATGCAATTTCATCTATTTTAGTTGCCCTAGTTGAGTCTGTCTTTCATGCGGTGTGATGGTGATCTTCATTGAGATGACCCTCGATGATATGGTTGTGATTCCTTATGTGCATATTGGTGAGGCCTCCACTTTCTTCAAGGTGGACCTCTTTGTCGATGGTAAAATTGATAGTTATGGTAAGACAATCGGAGGGGTTTAGGCCTATCCCACTTATGATCAACCCACCATTCCCTCCTTGAACTAGATAGCTTGATTCGACTCAACATTATGTGGACTCTTGAGTAGGGTGTATGTTAGGACCAACTGAGAGACTATCATGTTTATAAGCCTAAGATAGTACCACTAGAAATGGGTCAATTGGTCCCCAACTACATATATGCATGCTTGAGGCGGCCATCTTTGGTGGCCTTTTGAATCATAATATGAAATTTCACACTTGTTGATGCCATAAATGTAAACATTATACTATTTGCAATGCATCAACATCTTCTTGATGTCTTTTCAGGAAGGCATAAAATACCCTCAAGAAGACATTTTTGCAAACCTTTAAATAGCAAATCAAAGATTTGGTCGACTTTAGACCTATTGAAGAGCCACAACTCTTTCTCATTGATCTCCTCATTTCCTTTTAGAGGCCATAGAGCATTGCAAGTATAAGAAAACTCTTGTGTCAATTCAACTATCTTGACTTAAGCCAAATCAGGATCTTCTTTTGTTTTATGTATCATCTCATTGATTCATGAAGTGAAAGCCTTTCTTATTGTGGAACTTTGTACTCCACGGGTTGTAGTGGTGGAGGAAGACCTATTCCAGCTTAGGCTGCCACAAAATTGGATATAAGAGGTGGCATTATCAGTTAAGGCACTTGGTGTGTGTATCTTAGCATATTGCACATGGTGCGTGCATCTTAGCATATTGATCATGACTTGGATTCACACCGAGAATATAAATAGTTGTTTATAGGAAACACTGATGAGAAGGATCACATTGGAATCATCTACCCCACTTACGTTGTCAAGTTGGGAGGCCTTGGAGTAATGTTGACATACCTATATTGTAGGTCTGACTGTCAGGGTGTTGAAGACTCAAGAATGGTATAACTTTCGTGGTACGCAACGAAAGTTGGCCATTACTAGAATAGAGCTTTAGTGACTACTTCAACAATCAATTTTCATTTTCAGTTAGTCTTTCTTGTTCATGTAGGGTAGTTATCTGGTTAGCAATCATGGTAGACATAGACTTTGATATATGATGAAACAAATACCCTTGGTGATCCTCGAATTGAGCATGTAACTAGTCAATGATAAATGATTACAATAAATTGAATGCCACTTCATTGTCGACCGGAGGTTTGAAGTGGATGGTGTGTTCTCATGCCAAGAATGTGTTTTGTGAGAAGATGAAGTGTAACTAGATGGGTCGTCTTAATCAAGCATCCGTGAACTCTAGATTTGTGAGGCATGCTCAAAATCAGTATTGGAGAATGATATTGGATACATCCAACCAAATTGAGATATGGAACATGCCTGGTGTACCAAATAATGTGTTGTGGATAAAGATAATGGTGTAATTCCTATAACACTTATAAGAATCCATTGGTTTGATCTAGATGTGATGTGGGACGTGCCAAAGAACTATAACCCTCACTCTTAAAGAAGAAGATGAATAAGGCTTCATGCAATGAATGAGAGTTTTCAAGAATCTGATGTAGCATATTGTGGTTGTTGTTGGTATCACACATTAAGGCAAGGAAAATAGTAGAATGAGATAGGCTAAACTAAGTTACCTCTACTCTTATGGAAAACTGGAAAGAACTATACAAAGAACAAAAAGAATTACAATGCAATTGATTCAGTCATTTGCTTGAGCATACAATTGCTATTTATAGACCTCTCTCGAGTATGTAATGTTGAATCCATCATCTTCATATGCATGATTCCACATGCCTCGTTACTCTTGCCTTTACGCTGCAATGATAGGTATAATTTTTCAAACTGTTGTAGACACGGAATTTTCACTCCAAGCCTATGCAGAGACTTGAAATGATAATTTCTTATCTACATGGTGTGCAAGCATACCAGCTAGTTTGCAAAAACTAGCAAAGTTGCAATAAATCTAACTCATACTTGGCGATTGGGCTAAGCGAGCTATTTTCACTTTAGACCTTCTTGAACCGATGCTCAAGGGTCAGCCTAAGCACTTATAAACTTCAATCTTAACAATAATGAACTCCAATTCACGTGAAGATGGGGTGTTTTCAAAGCAAATGTGAAATGTGCTTAGTTCAAGCTCAAAAAAATGAACATGTACTGGAAAACAGAATGTTTTATTTTCTAGCCTTGTTTCCCGAATCAATTTCAGTATCTTACAAACCTCCTAAAATCATCAAAATTTTACAAGACTTTCTATGATGTAGAGTATCTATAGAACTTTATAGATCATGATTCGGATGTATTGAAGCAAAATTAAATAATGGAAGTACCTCTGCTCAGGTACCCAGAACTGTTCTGTCATAGAAATATAAAGACTCAAAGATGAGCCTATATCTCAGTGCTCTGAGTTCCAAATTTAGTGAATTTGATCTTGATAGAAAGATATGGATGTCAGCTTTCTAATGAATGAAAATTCATCAGATTTGGATGCCCACAAATATAGTTATGAGATAAAAACCTAGGCTCTATTGTAGAAAAACAAGTTTGACAGATAGTAGACAAACATTAACCCAGTTTTACATAATTTTCATTACGTGGTTGTACGGACCTAAAATTTTTGAAAATTTTATTATGGGTGGGATTGTGCGCGTAGAATGTGTGTACAAAATTTTGGATCAATTGGAGTGGAGAATCGGGAATTACAAATACATCAACCAACATATACAGAGATTGGAAAATTCAGTTTCAAATTTTTAAGAACATACGTGATGCAAACTCACACAAATTGAAATTGCAACAACACAACATCACAAATTTAAAGTGCTGAAAGGAAATGAATGGAAATATCTGTATAAGCTTAAGCATAGAGAGGGTAGAGAGTATAGAGTGTTTATATAGAATATTAGGGTAGAATCGCATAATCAAACACATAGAGTGCGTGTGTGTGAATGAAAATTCAGCAAGAGAATGAAAATTCGACAACTCTAATTATTACAACATGGGGGGAGACAATGCTCCATTAATACAACCCCTTTCAAATTGAATGAATAGAGAAGAAGAGTTGAGAATCAAAGTATGAAGGCACTTACACGTTTTCACCAAATGGCCGAGAATTCCAAGAGTGGAATCTGACCCTTCTCTTCCTTGATTTCTTCTCAAACTCTCTTGCACTCACCACCTAATTCTACCCCTCTCCTACCCACCTTACCATCAATCGTTGCAGCCTATGACCTGCAATTGGAGCAACAACTCCTTACTAGACACAAACCCTAGCTCTCTCACCCGAGTGACAAGGATTCTCACCAAAACTCCAAGATGTTCAAGATGGTGAACCCGCCCCCCTTGGCCCTATTTATAGGCCAAGGGGCTGGTTCTAGGCCCTTCATTGGGGCGGGGTGGATAAGCTTCAAATCCAGCTCTCGATCCAACATGGTGGTCGCCTTCTAGGATGATATGGACCAGCCCCATGTGGGCTGGTTCCTAGGCTTGGTTTGGCCTTGTCTAGGCCCAATCGGGTGCACTTTCTTGGCCGGCCAATGATGTGGTCTTGATTCATGTTTTGGCTTGATCATGTAGCCTTTCAAATTCAACATTGAAAGCCCAATTCACTTGATGTAATACGATCCATTTCAGCCTTGTACTTGAACTTCAATTGCCTTGAAGTGCTCCATCTGGTGAAGTTGATCCAATCTATAATTCTGGTCCAATTCATCCTATCTCCCTGTAGTCTTTATCTTCTTATCCAATTCTGATAAGTTTTACAACTGGATAAGCCTCTGACTTGATATGCTTTGTTACTTGATTCTATCTGGATAGGATAGGCATTTGGAGAGGATAGGCTTGGTCCACCCTTCTTTTTTATTAGATCCCGATTTTGATTTGGATTAGGTCTCACCTATTCATTTGATTTGCTTTAAAATCCATGGGCTTTTTAACTTGAATTTAAAACATTTATTTTGAAATGTCCCCAAAAAGACTTTGGACTTTAAAAAGTTGGGGTCTTCAAATTTAGAGGTTCATAAAGGCTTTAAATTGATTTTTGAATTTGGAAGTTTTGAAAATATTTTAAATTTTGGGTGTTTACAAATGCCCCTCTTTGGCATTAATCCAAATTTATTTGGATAATGGCAAAGAAGAACACACCATTTTTTTATTTGCTTCCTTAATTTTCTTGAAAATATAAATCATCCTTCATTTTACAAAATCATTTTCTTTGAATTATAGAGAAGGGGATTTCAGCCAAAGGGGACTTGATCTACATGGGGTATATGTCCTAAGCATGATCATGCATGAACGACTTTGAATGTATGCATGCATAGTGTGGGTGATGCAAAGTGAGGTTTTAGAGACTCAATTAAAAGATGAATGAGCTTGGGGAGTGCCTTTGAAGGTCGGTTGCCCAAGTAAGATAATCTCATGTCATTTTGACATTTCGGGTTTTCAAAATTTATTTTCAAAAGAGAACTCCTTATAGCTTCAATCAAAAGGACTTTCAATTTTTCATATTTCTCTTCATTTGGGTTTCAATACCTACTACTTGGTAGAGATTTTGTAGGAAATTTTGGAAAACATTTCAAAGTTCCATTTCCCACACAACAAAGTCTAATTCTCAAACCAAATGAAATCCAAATAAGCAAATTCTATTCCTACTTTAGGATTTTCATGGATAAACCTTTTTCCATTGGGATAAGCTGTAGGGATATGGGAAAGAATTACCACGGTGCCTTCTGAAGCGTCCCATGGTTTAAGGCAAAGAGATGGAAAATTGCCCTTTTGAGCTTTAACTTTTCATTTTCTATCTTTTTTTTCTTTTTCTCAATCAAAGAGAAGACCTCTTTCGAAGGAATTTTTGTATTTCCTCTTTTTATCAAAAGGGAAGACCTCTTTTTGGAGGAGTTTTTACATTCTCTTTTCTTTTCTTTTTTTCATTGAAAGAGAAGACCTCTTTCGAAGGAATTTTTGTATTCCGTCTTTTTATCAGAAGGAAAGACCTCTTTTTTGAGGAGTTTTTGCATTCTCTTTTCTTTTCTTTTTTTCATTCAAAGATAATACCTCTTTTGGAGGAATTTTTGTATTCCCTCTTTTTATTCGAAGGGAAGACCTCTTTTTGGAAGAGTTTTTGTATTCTCTTTTCTTTTGAATTTTGCCAATTTTTCTTTTGGAGAGAGAAGTAAAATGGGGAGGAAACTTATCCCTTTGGTTACTCTATTCAACCAAGATAATCCCATTTCCTAATAGCATCTACCATTTGAAAATATTTTGCTATTTTGAATAAGGCTTCATTTTATAAGCCAAGGATTTTTAAAATGTTACCACATGATTTTGAAAACTCTACTCTTCATAAAGCACCAATTCCCTTATTTAGGGCCATACAATCAATCTTGATCCTTCTTTCAGGAAGTTCAAAGGAGATCCATTTTAAAATCTTTTCGAAAGAATTTAACATAGACCCTATACATAATATTTTTTTCTAAGTATTAGACATTTATAGGGTCTACTAAACTTCTGCCCTCAACATCAATCAATCAATATATATTATTGATTTTTTGTTGCTCCTTTCATAACATGGGGACATTCTTACTTGGGCTATCACCTTTTTAGGCCTCTTTGGGTGAATGAGGTGCATGTGATGCATGACATGTAAAAATGTATTCCATGTGATATGATGGAGATACATGCTTTATGAGATGATGAATATACTCAGTCTCCATGAAAAGATTTTTAGGAAATACATTCTAAATGCACCTAGTTTGGTGGAGATGAGTCCTATGATGTCAAATGCCCATATGTGCGAGGCCATGGGCTTATGATAAAATGTAAGGTGGACGATGGGATATGAATGGAATGTCCATGCATTTGACATTTATGACATTTCCTAACATGCTCATGACAATTTTTGCTTAGGGGTGGACCAAAATAACTGGCCCTAAGTATCTTCATGGCCATCATATTTGCATTGACATGACCTCCACATTCTCCATCGTGGAACTCATGCATTATGGTCCTAGCCTCATCAAGGTCTACACATCTCAACAAGATGCCGGTAAAAATTCTTTTTATAAAGAATCCCTCCCAAAATCACTTATAAGGTTGAACTTTTTCAAATCAAAGCTTTATCTTTAGAAGAAGCAAATTCGGGAAATCCTCAGTTTTCTAAAAAGCTTTTAATGTCTTAAAACCAAGGTTTTTCAATATAATTTTGGTCATTTTGGCAAGTCTCCAAATCATGGGTGGATGGAGTGGGTGAGTGCCAAGTGTGCATGATTTGAAAGAATCGGCCAGTCTAGTGGCCAATTCGTGGTATGGTATGAGTTTTTCATTTTTGACTTGCCAAATTTTTTGAAACTTGGTTTATAACAAGCATAGAATCTCCAAAGACTTCAATACATGATGCCCCTAGATTTTTCAAAATTTTTAGACCTTGTATGAGTGCCTCATACTCGGCCATATTGTTTGAACACTCAAAATCTAGTCGAATGGCAATGGGTATCTCTCCCTTTTTGGGGGATATGAGGATGACTCCCACACCTGCCCCTTGTTGGTTCCTTGTGCCATCAAAATACATCTTTCATACTTGATTTTCATTAAAACAATTTGCCAAGACATGATTTTGAAATTCGTTTGTAAATAAGCCTTCATCGAGCATTTCATCAAGTAGAGGATATGTATCCTCAAGAGAGAATTTGGCCACATGATCTACTAGGGCTTGTCCCTTAATGGAGGTTTGATGGTGAAATTTAAATTATACTTCATTAAGAGGAGCTTCCATTTACCAAACCTACCCATTAGGATAGGTTTTTCAAACAAGTGTTTGATTGGGTCAAGCTTAGACACTATCCAAATTTCATGATCTAGGAAGTAATGTCTAAACTTTTGACAAGCCCATACCAAGGCCAAGCACGTTTTCTCTGTGGCTTGATAATTTCTTTCTTATGCCAATAGAGTTTTCAAAATATAGTAAATAACATACTCCTTGAGGCTATCATCCTCATATTAAGTAAGTAAAGCACCCAATGCATTCGCATTAATTGAAATGTAAAGTAATAATGGTTTTCCTTGCTTTGGAGGTTTTTTAAAAAAATTCATAGGATTTACCAAATAAGTTTTCAATCTTTCAAAAGCTTTTTGGCAATCATCATCTCATTCAAATTTCACCTCTTTTCTCAAATTGGAGATGAATCTCCTAATGGCTTGGAGTCAACCTTGGAGGCTTCGGATTTGTGTCAAATTGGAGGGTGGAGGCATGTCTATGATGGTTCGATACTTAGAGGGGTCGACCTCAATGCCCCTTTGGCTTATGATAAAATATTGGGTTATAAGGGTAGATGATATTCTACAATTCTAGGGTCTAAACCCGGCATGTCTTTATAGGTCTATGCAAATACATCAACATAGGATTTCAAGGATGCAATGAATGATGCTCTCTTATGCTCATGCAAACATGCACCTATTTTTACACACTTTGGGTTAGACTCACTCCCTAAAAATCTCCTCCTACAGAATTTAAAGGCTTTTTCAAGTCAAGGATTCTATGAAATTCGGGAAGCTCAGAGGCTTGATCTTCCCCATGGATGAGGAGATCTTCCTCCTTGTTTTGATAATTCTCAAGCACTTTAATTTCTAGGGAAGTGCTAGGCAAGAGAGTGGGGTTGTGAATGATAATCTTGGATGGTTTTGGTTTGAGAATATACACAATCTTGAAAAAATGGGCTTTGTACATGGCCAACATTTTTGGTATTTCAAATTTTTCAATTTTTTTATCTTCTTCAAAAACTAGAAGGATAAAAGACTTTATTTTTTAGGCTTTTTCCAAATAAAGAATAGGATAATGAATATAAACAATTTTTTTTGGAATTTTCAGGTTTTTTAAATGTTTTTGGGTTTTGAAAGTTTTCCAAATTTTTTTGGTTTTTCCAAATATTTGTTTTTTGGATTTTTGGATAAAGAAGGGTCTTCCATCAAACCTACAAAGAAAACTCCATGAATTAGACTCTAAACAAGAGGTTTAATCCATAGGTTTCAGTGTTAGTGGGTTCTAGGGTACCCTTGACTTAAGTGGTCTTTAGGTGGTGGTTCAGGGGCTATGGATGGGATATAGCCCAATCCATATCGACTTGGGTTAGGACTAGGTAGGATGGGTTCTAACCTACCTTGACTATGGGCTCCTAGACCTCGGTAAGTTGTATATCCCATGTTCAACATCATGTTCCAAGGCTTCTTGAGTTTTGTAAAATTTTTACAAAGTAGATGACCTTGGAATAGAGTGTCATTAATATCATGGATATACACATGACTTATTTTGGGTAGGAGCTGGGAGGTATGGATGGTGGAAGACTTGGTCTTCCATGCGACCCTAGGTTTGATTGGATTGGACTTGGGATTGATCCTAGGTACAACCCATTGTGCCCCTAGGGGTGGACGACTTGTGTTTATTTGAGTGCAAAGGGAAAACATGCTTGATCCTTTGCACTTTGGAGAGGTAGGGATTCCAAGGGAAACCATGATCAATCTCTTGGTTGGTTTATGGATGTTGATGGCCATAGGCTCGGGTTCATGATACAAGCCTACGCTCAAGGAGACTTGTTTATGCATAGTAGGGTTAGGTGTACCTAGGATGTCGATGCATGCCTTAGGAGTAACCATATCTACCATATTTTGTTTTTCTTTTTGAAATTCCTTTTATTGGTGCGGGACATTCGGTGCACCTTGAAAATCTACATTCTTGGAATCATTGAGTAGGTATGTGGGTGCATGAGTATGATTCGATGCATCCAATGTATATAAATGAATTGTCGATCCTACACTAAGAAGGGGAGGATCGAGTAGGGAGTTTATGGGGGAATGAGTTTCGGGCATACCTTTTTCAAGCTTGTCTACCTTTTCATGGTGAGAGCAAGCATCCTTGCAGGCTTCTCGAGGTAGCTCTAGCTTGTGCATGGCTTCGAGCTCCCGTTGCTTTTCGAGGTCTTGGATTTTATCCTCAAAGCCTATGTGTGTGTAACACTCATTCTCTTGTGAAACTTGTGAAATATGTGGGGTGATACTCAAGGGATTGGAACCCATCAGAGTGAATGTTTGTGAAACATGTGGAGTGATGTGAATCTCATGCCCCACTCTATTTGTATGCTCAAAAATGTGGACTTCATTTTCAATTTTTAAAATTTTAAATTTTTGATTTTCAAGTTTTTTTTATTTTTGAAGATTTTCCAAATTTTTTTGGTCTTTCAAAACATAAAAAACTTTTTCTTGTTTTTCAATGAAAAAGGGGGTGCTTGGAGGATGGGCAAGGTTAGATGATTCAATCTTAACACTTGTTACACTTGAAGCCTCATTTCCTTCATCGGATTCTGAGCTCAATTTGGTTTTTCGGGTATGCTTTTTCTCTCTATGTACCCGAGATGAATTTTCATGTGATCGATGTGCCTTTGCCTTGTGGCTTGGAGTATCGATTTTATTTTCCATTTCCCTCATTATTTTCCTTAGGGAAGCAAACTCTTCATCTCAGGTTTTAGAGGATTTGGAAAACCGTTTTGAGACATGCGATGAGGATTTTCTCTGCTTGTTTTCAAATGAATCATCTATAGACATCGCTTTTGAAATCAATTTGTGCACTTATGAATATCACGATTTTGAAAGCTTGGAATTGGAGATCACCTAAGTTTGAAGTATCACAAGACTCGAGTCCCATCTGGCATGCAAATTTTGTAGACACGAAATTTTCACTCCAAGCCTATGTAGAGCCTTGAAATGATAATTTCTTATCTACATGATACGCGAGCGTGCCAACTAGTTTGCAAAAACTAGCAAAGTTGTAATAAATCTGACTCTTACTTGGCGATTGGGCTAAGCAAGCTCTTTTCGCTTTAGACCTTCTTAAACCGATGCTCAAGGGTCAGCCTAAGTGCTTAGAAACTTCAATCTTAATAATGATGAACTCCAATTCACGTGAAGATGGGGTGTTTTAAAAGCAAATGTGAAATGTGCTTAGTTCAAGCTCAAAAAGATGAACAAGTGCTGGAAAACAAAATGTTCTATTTTCTGGCCTTGTTTTCCGAATCAATTTCAGTATCTTACAGACCTCCTAAAATCATCAAAATTTTACGTAGAAGATCTGTAGCATTTTACATATCATGATTCGGAGTTGTATTGAAGCAAAATTAAATCATGGAATTACCTCTTCTTGGGTACCTAAAACTGTTATGTCACAGAAATATAGAGGCTCAAAGATGAGCCTGTATCTCAATGCTTCGAGTTCCAAATTTAGTGAATTTGATCTTGATAGAAAGATATGGATGTCAGATTTCTAATAAATGAAAATTCATCAGATTTGGATGCCCACAGACACAGTTATGAGATGAAAGCCCAATCTCTATTGCAGAAAAACAAGTTTGACAGACAGTGAATAGACATTAACCCAGTCTTACACAATTTTAATTGCGTGGTTGCATGGACCTAAAATTTTTGAAAATTTTATTATGGGTGGGCTTATGCATGTAGAATGTGTGTACAAAATTTTTGATCAATTGGAGCAAGGAATCGGTAATTACAAATACAACAACCAACGTATGTAGAGATGAGAAAATTCAGTTTCAGATTTTTAAGAACATACGTGATACAAACTCACACGAATTGAAATTATAACAACACAACATCACGAATTTAAAGTGGTGAAAGGAAATGAATAGAAATATCTGTATAAGCTTAAGCATAGAGGGGGTAGAGAGTATAGAGTGTTTTATAGAGTATATTGGGATAGAATCGCATAATCAAACACATAGAATACGTGTGTGTGAATGAAAATTCACCAAGAGAATGAAAATTCGACAAGTGTAATTATTACAACATGGGGGGAGAAAATGCTCCATTAATACAACCCCTTTCAAATTGAATGAATAGAGAAGAAGAGTTGAGAATCAAAGTATGAAGACACTTACACGTTTTCACCAAATGGCCGAGAATTCCAAGAGTGGAATCCGACCCTTCTCTTCCTTGATTTCTTCTCAAACTCTCTTGCACTCACCACCTAATTCTACCCCACTCTCCTACCCACCTTACCTTCAATCCTTGCAGCCTACGACCTGCAATTGAAGTAGCAACTCCTTACTAGACACAACCCCTAGCTCTCTCACTCAAGTGACAAGGATTCTCACCAAAACTCCAAGATGTTCAAGATGGTGAACCCGCCATGTGGTCTTGATTCATGTTTTGGCTTGATCATGTAGCCTTTCAAATTCAACATTGAAAGCCCAATTCACTTGATGTAATATGATCCATTTCAGCCTTGTACTTGAACTTCAATTGCCTTGAAGTGCTCCATCTGGTGAAGTTGATCCAATCCATAATTTTGGTCCAATTCATCCTATCTCCTTGTAGTCTTTATCTTCTTATCCAATTCTGATAAGCTTTACAACTGGATAAGCCTCTGACTTGATATGCTTTGTTACTTGATTCTATCTGGATAGGATAGGCATCTAGAGAGGATAGGCTTGTCCCACCCTTCTTTTTTATTGGATCCCGATATTGATTTGGATTGGGTCTCACCTGTTTGTCTGATTTGCTTTGAAATCCATGGGCTTTTTAACTTGAATTTAAAACCTTTATTTTAAAATATCCCCAAAAAGACTTTGGACTTTAAAAGGTTGGGGTTTTCGAATTTAGAGGTTCGTAAAGGCTTTAAATTGATTTTCGAATTTGGGAGTTTTGAAAATATTTTAAATTTTTGAAAATTTAAAACATGTGGTATTTTTGACTTTTTAATTTCAAATCTTCAATGTTAATCATGCGTATTTATCATGTTCTCCCTCTATATATATATACACACACGGCCTATTGCTTTGCGATGGCCAAGTGAATGCTGTGTAAATTTCTAAATCATGATGGACTAAATTAGCAAGTGATAAATATAAAAAGTTAAATTGAACAAGAACAGGGGTTGCACCTGGCATACGTGAGATTTACTATTCTTGGTGGAAGACCGAATTAAAGAAATTTACCACGATTTATAGTGTTATGGTCACTGAAAGTATGGCCGGCAAAACCAACAGAACAAGCCGAACAGAACTTGCCATGTGACTCCCCCTTGATTTTTCGGCGTCAAAAGAAATGCATGTCACTTTTAAGAGGTGGGGTTCCATAACTTTGAACAGCATGTGTGAGTGTGTGTGTGAGCGAGAGATTTTCATCTCAATCCTAGCCTAGGTTGCTCCAACTTTTCCCAACTTTTGTTTACTTATTTCAACTGTTACTGATCATCGAAGCCACAGGCCAACCGCCAAAATAACCTGAATTTGATTAAGAGTGTAAAACGATGATCGTGGAAAAATGACTTAGGGGGTTTCCATTGTCAAAAGAAAGTGTTCAAATTATATCGAAGATTTGTGAAGATCAACTGATGGTTTCTAACCATGAAGACAAAAACAAAAGTTTTCTGAGATTCTACCCCTCAACCCCAAGCACTTCCAGGATGAAAAGGGCCGGCTTCTGGTCATCGAAGTCAGAGGCAAACCGTCAAAATAATCTGAATTTGATTAAGAGTGTTGAAATTATATCAAAGATTTGTGAAGATCAACTGCTGGTTTCTAACCATGAAGACAAAAAGAAAACTTTTCTGAGATTCTACCCCTCAACCACAAGCACTTCCCGGATGAAAAGGGCCGGTTTCTGGTGGTCAAGATATAGTATCCATCTATTGGGAGGTACAAATTATTTCCTCAACAATAATAGATAGGTAAAATCCACCAAATTGAAAAAGAAAAGGAATATCACCATATCATAATTCTTCATTCAAACATCTTAAGAGTTACACTGCCACAGGGTTTTCTAGCAAGTACAAGTTAAAACTAATTAATACATATAACACCAGCGCTATTAACTACCACGATATGATGCATGGTCTAACCGACCTCGTAAGTTGAACTACGCAAGACTATCTTTCTTTCATGCCCACTTTGCCAAGATTGTCATTATGCTCACACCAAGGAGGAGAAAGAAGTGGGCTGAAATTTGAAGTTTCGCACTGCTTTGCATCCTGGGGTGCATCATATCGGCAGCCAAAATGTCAACCAGGGACATGTATAAGAGAATGCCGGCAGCAGCGGAATCGAGAACCCCTTCAATGGCTAGTGCAGTTGGGCTCTGTTCATCATATATAGAAGAGATGCCTGTTCCTAAAGCCAC
Source organism: Brasenia schreberi (assembly GCA_036023115.1). Lineage (NCBI taxonomy): Eukaryota > Viridiplantae > Streptophyta > Magnoliopsida > Nymphaeales > Cabombaceae > Brasenia > Brasenia schreberi. Next base: position 4,339,794 of record JAYKKT010000079.1, read on the forward strand.
TCCTATTGGGGTGGTAAGGGAGAAAAAGATGGTCATTACTGCTGTAGTCCCATTCTTGAATTTAGCCTGTATATCATGAATCATTGGTACATGATCAGTAGAAGGAAACTGGTATTTCCATATTGCAGATGGCTAAAAAATTGAAACCATACAGAACTTAAAAGAAAACTAATACAAAGTGAAATCAAATGTTAAAGTATAAGGTATTATTCAGGTAGACTAGGATCCAAGCTCAATGGGCATGATCGCGTTTATGCAATACATTCCATACGCCAACCAGATCATATTGTTTCTGGTTACACTGAAAAGATCTCCGTGGTTAATTACTACTTTTCAGAAAGAAACAAAACTATGCTCCTAACCTCCAATGCTTCTGTCTAGAGTACCGCTTTTTGAACTCTAGTGCATCAAGTAAAGTACAATGATATTTTTCATATACACGCATGTGTTTTATTGTTAATTAACTTGCCTGTAGTATACATCCACTGAGACCCACTCCTTCAAAAAATTGATGAAAGCTTAATGCGGCCATTAGTGGCCTTATCAAGCATGGGCTTTTTGATGTGCCCAATGAAATGCCAATGATCAACGAATGTACAAGAACGCCCAGCTCCAGCACCTGAAAAGATAATTACAAACAATGTGAGAGAAAGGTACATGTCTCTCTTTCTATCTATCTATCTATATAGGTATATAGGTAGGGCTTGTCGCTTAGGTACATGTGCTTAATCTTACTAAAATGATCCCAACCATTTGATCACTGAAATAAAATGAAAAAGGAAAAAACAAAAGATGCATACTTTTAGTTGAAATAAAAAAATAAAAACTATACTTATACATGTGATTTTTTCTTTTTAATTTTTTATCCCAACTATTCATCTCAATATAACATGTTGAGAATATATATATATATATATATATATATATATATATATATATATATATATATATATATTGGTTTCTACTCAAATGAGTAGGAAGCATATGCCCCTTTTTTACTGCTTTTCACCACTTATCATCCTCTATAATCTTTTATTATTTTTGTACTAGTCGAAATTACTGTTCACTAGTTAAAACTTTTTGTTACAACCATTGAAACATATATATATATATATATATAACATCTAACTTTTTATAGGTGATTTTGGTAGTAGGCAGAGTTTTGACTAGTTGAAGTGTAGTAGAAGCTGGTGGAAGCTGACGGACGGCCTCTGGTTGAAATGATAGAAGGTAGTGAAAGTGAACTGTTTGGACACATATGCAGCCAAATATTGAAGCTGACAAGTGTACAATAATGTCGTGGTAAAGTGAATAGTATCATTGGACTCACCATAACTGGGAAAAGAAAATAAGTTGGCAATGTTTCTTCCCTGCCGTTGTAGCAACACTGACATATAAAATGCTCTGGCATTGTAGATCTCCATGTGCATTATTCTCAATAGTTTACACATCAAACTGTGTATAGAAATATCGGTTTCAGTGCATAAACGTGACAGTTGAAAAAATATGAATTCGCTTTTACATGAAACCCTAGTGACCTTATTAGTTCTCATCTCTTTTGCGGATTTTTACGAGCCAAGTTCATAGACGGCTGAGCAACAAATACGAAACTCTTTTTCATGACGGCACTAACTGTTGCACCTATTTTTCCTTGTCTTTCCTTGAAGTCAAGAGCGAATAGCTGGGTTTCTGGAATGTAACTTAAAATTCATGCATGGCCTAAGCGACAGGGCTAAAGTGCAGGAATATCAGAAAGTTGATAACTTCTATATATCACTTATGTTTTCCATTTCAAACACCAAATGCTTCTATTAAAGCTCTTCATCTCTTTTTAAGATAAGAGGGGGTTAGAAAACCTAATAAGTTTAACAAATACAAAATTTGGGCACAGACTGCTCGAAGATTGCCGGCAGAGACAGCTTCAAAGGCATTGTGCTTCGGAAAAGAATTTATCACACTGCCCTATTCAAGACTCCATCTGTTGAGGAGGTTCACCTTTACATAATTGGTTTGAGCAAGGATCAAGGAGCATGGAATAGCTAGCACAAAACCGTGCACAGTGTGCATCCTTCACCGCACAAATGCGCTAGAACTCATCAAGTCTATGAACCTAAAAGTGGTTAGGCGAGTATTTTACATAATAGGATCAGTAACCTCCTAACAAATACTCATATTGCACCTTCTAGCTGAACCCATCTATCGGCGGAAAAAGGTTTGGTTAAGGTTCAATCTCTAGCTTATTCATCGGCGTGGTGTGGTGGCCAGCTCACTCCAAACCCGCAAAAACTGAAAAGATCAGTAGCAGTCCAACTTTTTTCAGAATCTTTCACTTAACTTTGCCTCACCGAAAAGAATTTCTATCAGCCAGTTTTAAGGATAAATAGTAAAAGGATTGCTCCCTCTAAAAAGAAATACCACCTGCCGACCAACACCTTCATTCGTTGTCACAAGACCTTGTTGGTCACCTTTATATCACTCGTTCTCTATCTAATGGGAGTACCAAGGCCACAAAGAAATAGGTTGAACATGAGACGCTACGTGACAATCACACAAACATTTCGAATTATCATGTCCAAACACGTCTTTTATGTGGGTTGTCCTTTGTAACTGTGTGCCTCTTCGTTCTCGTCCCATTGAGCATATCTTATAAAATTCACCGCAGGATAATTTCTTTGAACATAAAACCAAACGGTACGTAATGCATCAAAGTTAAATAATATCAAAAAGTTTTTTTTCTTCCATGTATCTCATTTTTCATCTAAAGCTGGTCATGTCAATACAAACAACATTTAATATTTTTGCGATATTTATCCATGCAGTCACCTATGTGGCGCATACCATTTCAAAATTGATTTACCTACAAACGCACAAGGACATGCACGTACACGCGTTCATTTAGAAAGCCGTCATGGATCTACATCGAGACAAGGTGGGGTATCCAGCCCACCCAAAACTTTTAAAAAATTCAAATAGGGAGTCCACATTATGGCCAAGAGCTATTCAACCCAACTATGGGACATTAGCCCTATCATAAAATAAATACATCCAAACTTAAAAACTTAGAAAAGATCACACCCCAGTTGAATCCGTAGGCTATAACACATGTAGAGCCCGTGGTTATGCACCTGTATAACCACACGGGCTATTTAACCCTAGCAGAGCCAAGTGGAAAGCATGACCATCATGCAGCTTAGCTGCGTAATAAATGGCTCTAATTAAGTTGTAGGAGAGGAGGATAAAGAGTGCATGCCTGAGAAATAACGCGACGGCGAGTAAGTTCAGACGCATCATCCAGCTGCAGCGCCACGCCAGAACCATGAGCATGGTTGTGGCTAGAACTATTATGTGCATGAACACTTGATTGATCCTCACCAATTTCTGTGTCACCATCCCCAACTGGCTTACCCTTGGCTGCAGATTCAGCTTTCTTGTAGTAACTTGTAGCGATTGTGTCAATCATCAGCGTTGCTACCATAGCCATTACCAAAATGAAGCCGGTGTAATTGAACTCTCTCCACATCCCACTCAGACATGAAGACCCCAAACGCTCGTAGGCATTGGGAAGAATGTGGATGCATCCAACACCAAGAATTATGCCGGCGGCGAAAGCTTTGATCAGAAAAAAAGCGTCGCTGTCTGGATGAACGGTTTGGAAGTATGTACCAAAGATGGGTAGGCATACTCCAATTGCACCTGCAACAAGTATAGCACCAATGCTGCCTAGTTTCAACTTTAGGGCATTCTGTGCATCCCTGCATCTACCATATGTAAATGGTTTACAAGGGAAGTCACTGCCTCCAAATGCAAGAGCATTAAGGGGAAGCACTAGGAAAAGCAGGAATAGAAGCTTGCAGGAATGGAGTTTGTAAAGCTCCATTGGAGGAACATGTGTAAGAAACATCAGGGTGTTCCTTATATAAGCATAAAGGAAAAGCCATCACAATTTTAGACTAATATATTTTATTGTTGTAGGGTCTGTGTGGTCAATAGTATGTCGACATAGAAATATGACCTGAAGCAAACTGGGCCCCGTTAGTTAACTTAATCCAAATGTTGTCATAACCAGGCTCTCTATCTCTAACATATATATATATACATGGTGGACTTTATGTTTCATGCGGCTCTCTTGACATCAACGTCCAATATGTTAGTATTGATGTATATACATGTCTTTCCTTTCTTCTTTATAATATATATGTGGGGGCATACAGTTGGGACATACGTACGTCCAAGAGTCTGGCGGGTAGTAGCTCAATTAGTTTTGATCTATTTGTATTTATCTCCAGGTGAAATTCCAATTTCTGTATATGCACCTTAAAGAACCAACCTTTTAAACGATTCCTTGAAATTATGTAAATTTACTTGTATTTATACCATTGGAAGTCCCGTTTTACCGTTCAATTCTACCTTTTTCACTAATTGAATCTTTTGGACATATCCCTCCACCGGCACAGGCCAGAGAATGTCGGTATTGATGTATTAATCTCGAGGTGAAATTCCAATTCTACTTTGGGGGCCGACAAGGGCTAGCTTGCTGGGCCACAAGCCCATTGGAAATTTGATGGGGTCTATAAGATCCGATCCATATAACAACTAAGCCTTTTCCCATATTAGATGGGGTCGGCTACATGGATTCTTTGTTTCCACATAGTCCTATCATGTGTCATGTTAACGGTTAACTCACAATAAGCTAGATCATTCTTTATTGTTTCTTTACAACACTTTTGTGGTCGTCCTCTACTCTTTTAATACTTTCAAAATCTAGTTTTTCATACCTTCTTACATGTTGTTCTTTTGATCTTTTTCCTATATGTCCAAACCACCTTAAACGATATTCCCTCATTTTATCCTCTATTGGTGCCATACATAATTTATTTCTAATAACCTCATTGTGTATACGGTCTTTTCTTGTATGACCATTCATCTATCTCAACATCTTCATTTCTGTCACGACATCTTTTGTATATGTTGATGATTAACTGCCCAACACTTAGAACCATAAAACATGGCATGTCCAATTTTTTATCTATAATATTTATCTTTTAACTTTAATGGTATCTTCTTATCACAAAGAATACTTATGTTCCTCTCCATTTTAACCAACCAACATTAATTCTATGAGTAACATCTCCATCAAATCTTTCGTCACTTTAAAAAGTTGACCCTAGGTATTTAAAACTTTTTATATCCTCTCAAGTAACCAAATGATTAAACTTACATTCCATATATTCTATCTTTATTCTACTAAGTCGGAAGCCTTTACTTTCTAATGTTTCTCTCCATAGTTCCAATTTTCTATTGATTTTTTTCTTAGACTCCTCCACTAACACAATGTCATCTGCAAATAGCATACACCAAGGTGCTTCATCTTGAATATGTTTTGTTAACTCATCAATCACCATTATAAATAAGCATAGACTTAAAGTTGATCCTTGATGTAATACAATATTAACTTCAAAAAAGTTTGTCATTCCTTAATCAATCCTCACACATGTCTTTGCACCATCGTACATGTCTCTTATAACGTTTATGTATGTCAATGGGATACCTCTTTTTTCTAAGGTTCTCTAAAGAACCTCCCTCGGTACCCTATCGTAAGTTTTTTTTTACATCAATAAATATCATGTGAAGGTCTTTCTTTGTTACTGTAAAATGTTCCATAAGATGTCTCAAGGTGAATCGCTTCAACAGTAGATTTGCCTATCATTATCCAAATTAGTTTTCTATTGTATTTGATATTTGTCTTAACCTACGTTTGATAATTCTTTCCCATAATTTCATAGTATGGCTCATTAACTTATACCCCGATAATTCGCATAATTCTGAATGTCTTCCTTGTTCTTATATATGGGTATAAGTGTACTCACTCTCCATTCCTTGGGCATTTTTTGGTTTCTCCATATTTCATTAGTAGTCATGTGAGCCAAGTGATTCTTATTTCTTCTAGGATTTTCGAAACTTCTATAGGAATATTGTGTGGTCTTACCAATTTACCACCCTTCATATATTTAAGAGTCTCTTTGACTACATTCTTTTGAATACGTTGGTAGAAATTGTGGTTTATATACTTTTCTAATTTGGCTAACTCTCCTAAACTAATACTAACATCTTTATTTTCATTGAAAAGCTTATAAAAATAGTTTTTTCATCTATTTCTTATATCATCATTTGTCACTAGAATTCTTTCATCATCGTCTTTGGTGTATCTAACAGAATTAAGATCTTTAGTTTTCTTATCTCTAGCCTTATTTATCCTAAAAATTTCTCTTTCACCCTCTTTTGAGTTGAGTTTTTTATATATATCCTCCTAAATTTTAGCTTTTGCTTTACTGATGACCTTTTTTGCTTTCTTATAAGCCTCTAAAGTTTCACTAGTTTTCTTAGCATAATGTAATTTGTAGCATGCCCTCTTTGCCTTGATTTTATTTTGCACTACTTTACTCTACCACCAAGCTTCTTTTTGTATCGGTATACCTCCCTTAGATTCACCTAACACATGTTTCGTCACTTTCTTAATATGTAGTCATATTGTTTCACATATCACAAGGTGTACCAATATAATTCTAAGCATCTCCTTGAAGGACTTTATGTTTAAATATATCTTCTTTCTCGCTTTTGAGGTTCTACCATTTAGTTCGAATAGCTCGATGCACTCTTTTCTTCTTTGTCCATTTTTTATTTGTAAATCCATAACTAAAAGTCCATGTTGGGTGGTTAAGCTTTCTCCTAAAATTACCTTGCAATCTTTACAATATGCTCTATCTTTTTTTTACAAATAAAGTAATCGATTTGTGTTTATGATAAGCCACTCTTATAAGTAATTAAATGTTTATCTCATTTTTTAAAGATGGTATTGACTATAAAGAGGTCAAATGCCATAGCAAAATTTAAAATCTCCCTACCTTTCTCATTTATATCCCCAAAACCAAAGTTTCTATGAATACCTTGATATCCTAATGCCTCTTTACCGACATGTCCATTTAAGTCTCCTCCTAAACAAATCATCTCCCTTTGTGGAATTCTTTGAATCACCTAATCTAACTCTTCCCAAAAAGCCGTCTTTATACTATCTTCTAGTCCTACTTGGGGTGGATAAGCACAAACTATATTCAAAACCTCTGCTCCAAACACTAATTTCAATGTCATGATTCGGTCACCATATCGTTATATGTCTATTACTCTATCCTTTAAATCTTTATTTATGATAATACCAACTCTGTTTCAAGCCTTTTTCTTACTTGAGTACCATAATTTAAAACATTTATCATCAATCTTCTTTATTTTTTCTCCAACCAACTTTGTCTCTTGTAAACATAGAATATGAATCTTTCTCTGAATCATAGTATCTACCACCTCCATTAGCTTACCGGGCAATGTTCTGATATTCCAAGAACCAGTACGAATCTTATTATCTAGGACTAGCTTCCTTACCCCCATATCCGTCCATATTGAAAATGCGAAGACCCTTTTTGTAATTTATTCACTACATTCGGGCGCAATGTAGCGGGACTAACTTCTTTACCCACACCCATCCATGATGTGGGAACCCTCTCTGTAATTGATTCACTACATCCGGGTAAAAATGTAGTGGCTCTTGCTTACTTTTCACTGTATTTGGGCACTGCAGCTCGTCGCTAGGCGGGGACGCCTCAAATAAATGCTCATAATTTGTATAATTCATGGTATAAAAATCTGACAAAGTTTTACACTGGTTGTCGGGATCCTAACACAACCCTCCTCCTTTATCCGGGTTTGGGACCAGCCATGCAAAGGTGATCCCTTACATGGGTGGAGTTCTATAAGATTTGATCCATATATGCTAAAAATCCAAATCCAACCATAATATTTTAGGCTTCAATCAGCCATATGCACAAGCAATAAAAAACTATATATACATGTATTACTACATATATACACATAGATGTAATAATATATATATATATATATACATACAGTAGGAAAAACTATATATACATGTAATCGAAAAACAATATATATATAATATAGTAGACATAGAGTATATGTATATATAGTATATGCACATGACATGTATATATATATATATATATATATATATATATATATATATATATATATATATATATATATATATATATTTATATGTATATATATGAGCTATATATACTATATATACATGTAATAAAAAACTATACACATATACATATAATGAAAAAAACTTTATATACATGTAAATATGTCATCAGAAAACTATATATATATATAGGGGGAGGGGGGCACTGGGACAAGCCAGCACTTTAGAGGTCCATATAAAATGTGGCCCTACCCAGCCCATATTGACTAGATGTACATATTAACTTTTCAACCAAGAGTTTCACTATGTTGCACACGGATGTTGACATATACTAAAATAGGACACCAAAAATGTCAAATCTCATAAACTAAAAAATATGGGGAAATAGATATTGATGTGGGACCAACATTTCTTACAAACAATAAAGGACTAGGAGAAGGTGATGAGAATGAGCTTCTCGTATATAGAGAGTTTGTTGGATGATGAGAACTGAAAGAGTTGTTGTATAATGGTCTATTGAAACCTTAGGTAAGAACACCTTTTTATACTATATATTCCATAAATATGATATGGTGTTCGAAGAGGTATTCTAATAATTTAACTTAATCAAATACCAACATTTCTTACAAATAATAAAGGACTAGGAGAAGATGATGAGAATGAGTTTCTCGTATATAGAGAGTTTGTTGGATGTTGAGAATTGAAAGAGTTGTTGTGTAATGGTGTATTGAAACCTTAGTTAAGAACACCTTTTTATACTATATATTCTATAAATATGATATGGTGTTCCAAGAGCACCACTATCTCAAGAACCAAAAAGGTTTTATGAAAATTGAGAGAATTCTTAGATAATTGAAAGAGTTTCTCGAAAACTGAGAGTTTTTTGAGAAACAAAATGTTTATTTTGAGAATTGAAAAGTTTGATTAAGTTAAATAAGTCATCATTATGTTGAAAATTAAGATGTTATATCCAACAATCTTTCACTTGACTTATCTAACTTATTTTGTGCTAGAAATACTTCATGTGGAACGACGAAAGTCACTTATCTTATTTTGAAAATAAGTCATCATTATGTTAAACTTATATTGTATGCCAAATGTCATAACAAAATAACAAAGTTTAGAGTTGTATAAACTCAAACTTTTGTATCATCCCTAGCAGAACAAGCATATGCTTGGTACAAGCCATTGAAGACTAGGTCGATTCATATGTGAGAAGGGATACAGAAAGAGGTTTGTTGCTGTTTTTATCACCTAAAACCATTTTTTATTTTGTTATTCATGAAATTTATGCTTTAGTGCCCCAATATATATATATATATATATATATATATATATATATATATATATATATATATATATATATATATATTAAGTGAGAGAGAGAGAGAAACAAGGAAGAGATGGACAAAGAGAGAGGAAAATCAATTATGTAAAAAGTAAATTAAATTAGTCAATTAGTTACAAATACATATACATTCACTCTGTTACAAATATATGTGCATCTATATACAATGAGAAGGTGCCTAAACAAATATGATTACTCTTCATCATTGTTGGGCATGTAACCAATCATCAATTTGTATACTCTATTGCAACAATCATTAAGGAGGTCCATTACATCCATTCTTAACTCAATATCCAGATCACATGTCTCATCGTCTATAAGGAATCTGCAATACATTATAACAACAAAGATCATATAAAAGTTTAAACTTCTACAACCTATGAAATATAAACTAAAAAATAAATAAAAAGAGACTGCTTTACCTAATCTGTCTCTTTGATGCTAAAGGATGATTACCCAACCTAGGATAAAGGTGCTCATAGCAATGCATATAACCTTTGAGTAAAAATGGTTGTTTTCAAGCTACATACCAACTCATGTATAAATCATCACACTCATGTGGGTATGACACTTGAACAAAAAGGTGGTGGCCAAATACAATATGAGCTATGTGATTGTAGTTGTACATCTTATGAATGATACTCTACCTTATAGGCATGTGACTTTGCAAACCTATGTGCTACAATGGGCCTTAGTGGATCAACTAGAATCTTATAGCTCCATAATGTCTAAACATTGAATATATATGTGGAATTGAGACAAGTGATATGTGTCATTCATATATCTTTTCCAACAATAAGGTTGTCATGTGATTTGTGAAAAAGAAAGAAGAAATGATATCTATATTATTATTATAATAACATTCATTGTCTATGATAAAAAATAACTAACTTTTATTATGGTAATACCAAATATACAACCAAATACATATTAGTAGCCACATACTTTGATGAGCCTTTATGGAGCCCAACTATTTATAATATGTAGCAAGGCAATCAATAGGAGAGTACTGTGATCACAAGGTTGCTCGTTAATCCACCTAGGTCAATGCCTCGTTGTAAAGATAGAAAAATACTTATAAATTCATGCCTACAATATGTAAGACATTTTTTATCACTTAATTTTGAAATCATTATTGCTATACTAAAACAAATAAACAAGCAAGTATTAACTGCAACAAAGTAGTATGACAATTAATCTAGGATGCCTCTATGCATGAATCCTTCTCCAATTGTTTGTATAAATCAATCAACATTCTTGCACTCTAAGAGACCCTTTGTATGTTGTCGGCCAACAATTGCATAATAAAAACTGATAGCTTCTCTCTCGACTTATCCTAATACGTGGTATATATGATATGATAGAATAAAAATAACGTCTTTTGCTCAAGCATAATCTCCCTCCTCTAAGCATGTAGCTAGAGCATCTTCACCTTCACACCTCCAAACTTCATCTATAGTTTCACCTTATCATAGTCCATATCATGAGTTCCATTATAATATATATCCTATCCATTGCCTCCATCACCCACATGAAAACTATAAGATGACAGCCCATTGAAAAGACTAGAATCTCATGAACATTATAGAGAGTGATAGTCAGCTAACCTCATATTATATGTAAACCATTAGTGTCAAGTTGCCATCTCTTGATAAAGGTAGTCAACAACGACTAAATTAACATTAGAAATAACAATCCCCCTTGTTCAAGTAACGCAAACCACTGTATAATCTCTTGCTAACTATCCTACACTACTATATCTTCTTGCAAAATCCACTACTCAACCACATTTAGATACAATGTTTGTTAGTTACATTCATATTTAGGAATATTTTGATTATGATAGACAAAATGCAATTTTATAGAAGAGTTTATAATTACCTACTCCTATCAACCCGTATATGCAATATGACCTACAAAATTAGAGAGCAACTCTGGGATAGGAGAAAAACAATGTTGTCACCCTTTATAGCCTATAGGTTGTAGGGTACTCATATGCATCTACATCATGACGAGGCTTTAAAGAACTAGCCTCATATAAGGTACCTTGAAGAAGTTGCTCCATAATCCATCTCAAAGTGTGGCTGAATCATAGGACAATCCTCCAAGGATGACTCCATATACCCCTCTTCTTGGTGCCACCATGGCCATTTGATATATGCCAACTCGAAGGAATTCTGCCTTTTTCGATAATGCCATAACAATAAAACCTTCTAGTCATTTGCCTCTATATGATACATGATACAAAATAAAATAATAAAAAATTGTTTTATTCGTATATATATATATATATATATATATATATATATATATATATATATATATATATATATATATATATGTAACAAAGTATTCAATATAATATGTGTTTTAAATAAGAGACACGACCTAAAAGTGACATGCTAAGTAGAAGGACACATCACAAATGTATCATGTAGGGAAAAAGGATGTGACCTACCCACATTGCCTTACTTAGACAAATGTGTCCTTCATGCATTCCTTCTAGTGAGCAACCATGGTCTTGCGATGTTACCTTCATAAACCGCATCTTTTCTTCGACTAGTACGACCTTACCATCGCTCGAGAAGAAGAAGAAGCCAGAAGAAGAGGAAAAAAAAGAAAATAAATATTCCAAACATTAACCAACCTTGATTTCACTCAAATCAATCGCGAAATATCATTGTCGAATACGAGCATAGAGAATAGTTTGTTTGATGCAAGCAAGAGCTGAAGATGAAGAGGAAAATCATTCAGTAAAGAGAATGAGAGAGAGACAATCAGTGTGGAAGGGGGTTACAACCATATAGTTCTACAAAATACTTTGATTGTAATACATACAAGTTATCCAAATACTATAGATGCATTCATTGTATAGATATTGTAGAACCTTATATGTCAGATCATATAGTTCGAAAATTCAACAATTATCAAGGCATCCCAATTGTATCGGCAAGACCCTCTATTGCAAATAGATCTACAATCCCTCATGCATAAAAAGTACAATATTGACCATGTGATGATAATACTTGGGAGGCACTACACTCACACTATTTTAAGCTTAAGCACTTTGACATCCTAATAGTGTATCATTTGGATGTATTAGTTTATTTTGAGATATTCTATCAGTCAATCGTTTCAAACTCTAAGTAGGCAACATAATGTCATTCTTAATGGAGATAAATAAATATTTATATATATATATGTGTGTGTGTGTGTGTGTGGTCTTTACTTTGTTTTGATTTGATTTAATACTAACTTTTTTTTAATTATTTTCTTATATCAACATCTAACCAGAATACGTGACACACTAGTACCAACTTTAGTACATTCAGAGTACATGCCATGGTCATTATCGGGTGACCCTATGTTACTAAAATTGTTAGACATACGAATAATGCTACCAACGAGTACATCGATTGACTATATATGAGGATGATGGTGAGGATGCGTGATTTCAGTGTTGCAAATGACTTATGCATGGGGATGAACCATTGTATATGGGGTTTATACCTTGCATTTAGGATGCTCTTTTGTATTATTCATTATATGTATATGTAAATGACATTTATAATGAAAGAAAGTTTAGTTCACCACTCTTTGCTCTTAACATAAACAACTGTTACAAAATGATGATTTTATTTAAATTGAAAAAATAATTACATGTACAAACTACGAACAACATATAATCATCATCTTCAATATTATATATATCATCTCCTAGTATTCTTAGTTGTATATATATCTCAATAGGTTCATGAAATGATTGATTCTGATTCTCAATGCTTTCATGTCAGTATTGTTGTTGAGATAGAAAGATAGGAGTCATTGGAGAGCTATTGGTCATATGCATTTACAAAAAAGTAGGAGCATAAGAGAAGATTAATCACAACTTAGATAAACTAAATACCTAAATAATATAATCATTAAAAAATTATTATGATTACCATTAGAAAATATTGTGCAGCATGATGATAACACATATACCATACATCCTTTATAGTTAGCTGCTTAGTGTTTAACATTAGCCGTAGAAATACCATCGATCCTCTCATAGAGAGGAGTAACAATGCTATGTTTCATCGAGTAGCCACATCAAAATGTTCTTCTCAAGAAGAGACCTAATATAAGAACCAAGGAAGTCCATATTTGAAAGAGGATCATAATTCCTTGAAAAGAAACAACCCATCCCAAGAGAGGCCTTGCACCTTCGGCCATGTGTATGTCCATGTCTACACCTTCCTCTAAGAGAAGCATCCTTGTCTACATGCTCCCAAGCTGATAAATTCCTTTTTGTAGATATGTTACATGATCTCCTTTTAGGATGACAAATGGGTGACTCCTATAGGATGATATACTAAAGACTGAACTGATCATCTAACATCTTAATAAATCTTTTCCAATGTGGATAGTTCCTTAACATCCTCTAAGTAGTCTTTATCATAAATGTTCCTACATCCTCTCTTGTGTGATCGATAATATATGACATGTCCTTCTTCATGGCTAACTTCTTTTAAAATAGATCAACTATTGACAGATATATCGATTCACTGTATTTAAGGAGAAGGCTAATTTTGTGAACACACAATAATTCAAGTGAACATCAAAATATATAATGACATATTTTTTAGTCTAAACCTACTACATTCTACACAATTGTACTCTCTTCCAATCAAGTCAAGAGTTTGTTGTAATACTCTTCTTTGAAGGTTTGCTACAAAATCTTCTGTAAGGTCAATATAATACATGGTGATGGTTCGTGATTATTCAAATGATTTTTTCAATGATGTAATCTACAACTCTATTAACACGTAGTTATTTCTAAATTGTATCAAATCCCTAAGTGGAGCAGCAGATGAACCCTTTAATCTTGCATTTGTATTTTTCATCCTATCAACTATTAATAAACCATCATCATAGGTTTCAAAAATGGTAGATGATTAATAACCAATTTTACATACTTATTAGTTGTATGAGTACCATGATGAATAACACTATATGTTCATCTTGAAACAATTCTCTCCATATATAGGTCCAACCACTACTCTTTAACATAAAAGAGTAGAGTATTAACATAAAAGAGTAGAGTATTAACCATATATAGGTACAACCTCAAGGAAAAGAATCTTATACTTGCAAAATATGAAGTATATATAACCATTACACACTACATACTACCCAACATTTCACAGAAAAGTAAAACAAATCTCTTAAATTTTAGTCTTATATGTGCTATAAAACTTGAATATCTATGGAAATGCATGTAATAGTTACACTAAATGAAGATGTGTGAATATAATATTACTGACAATATCTGTATTAACAATTTTGTGATGTCATATATGATATTAGTAAGTCTAAACTATGCAGTAGTTGTGAAACATTTTAAAAACTATCTTTCTTCTTAATTTTTATGTACATTGTAAATATGCCTTGTCGTATTAACATTTGCCTTTTCAACTCGCTTTAAATGCATCAAAATATGATTCAATTCGTAATGACTTTGTAAGATCTTTTATTACATTGTACTTAGATCCACTCAATTTCTCTACAAAAGTATGCCCTTCGAGATACAAGCCTAAAATATGGTTATGTGCCTCATTCACTACATTCAACTTCCAATAACCATCGACTACATCATCTTCTCTAAATAAAAATAGACATTCTACCTTCTTAATGCCTACCATCTATTTTTTAATATCAATATTTTTATTCACCCTATATTTGTTACTCTTTTCACACTAAAGCCATACCTTGATTGTTAAACCTTTACTCTTCAAACAAATAAATAACAATAATAATAATAACATTATGCTTCCTTCCAATATTTCTTACATACTCAATAAGTTCATTATGACCGCTAAACACACCCTCTATCATAAACACGAGTGAATAGGTAAGTCCATCACCCTTTTAATTAACAAATGTTTCTTCTACTTCATTGGTCAACCAATCATTCAATGTATTACAATAACTTTCAATCTCCTTAGTCTCGATGTAATTAGTACTTTGATGAGTCGTCTTCTTCTTAAAATCATTTTCATTATAACTGCTTTCGCTTGAATTGTTTGTCATTGAGCAAAAAGGGATATATGGTTTGAAGCATATATAATACATAACACATGTCTTATTTGACGAAAACACAACCCGAGTTGTGTCTCACCTTAGGAGGAGACACAACTCAATAACATATCTCTTTTAAGAAGAGATGAGGGCTATCCATGTTTTTCCTTAGGGAAGAGATGCAAACCAGTCGTGTCAGAACTAACAAGAAAATAATTGTTTTGCAAAAAAAGCTAAAACCTAAAAAAGTTTGTTCAATAACATATCTCTTTTAATAACCCGAGTTGTTATTAAGAACTAACATCTCAAATCCTAAAAAAATCAGAAAAACAGCCACATCAGTTGTCTTTTTTTTATTTTTCTTCTTTCTTGTTTTGTAAATCTTCGGTGAAATTCACAAGAAAATAATTGTTCTAAAAAAAAGCAACAATAGCTCCCAATGAAATAAATGTCAATCAAAGTAGTAAAAAGAAGAGAATATCAGAACTAGGTGGAGAAAGAAGAGAGAAATTGCTGCATGAATATTTTTGATAGTTTTAAAATTAGGGATGAATAATAAAAAGAGTGTTTAGATAGTAATCTCTCATAAAAAGTTTACCATCAAAAAGTAAGATAAAAGAACTACAGGAAAAGAAAAAATTGCAGGTAGGACTAAAGGCGACCGACAATGCACAACTATTTTTTATTACATGGGCCGTGCACAGAGGCACGGCAAAGTGATAGGATGTTCTGGGCTCTCTGACAGTAGGCCAGGCTTCGTACTAGTCCCTGCTTGCGTTTTAGAAAAGGAAACAGCGGCTCGGAGTACAGGTAGCTAGGGTTGGTAATTCAACAAAGTTGATTGTAGTTCTGCTTGCTTATGGTCGTATCTCATTCAGTTCATTAAACCGTGTGAGTTGATGAACATAGTATATATTCAGCGAGTCCGACTCATGAAAACTTACTAATACAATTTTAAAATTTTTATCTGACAATACCCAACCTTGTATTAGGGTTAGGGTACTCATGAAGAAAATCATGGGCCATTTGTCTTCCAGCTTTTTCACAAAAAAGATTTTAAGTATGATAACAAATCAAAAGCACTCATGTATATATATACACACATACACATGCTTTCATGAGTGTATTATACGTACACACATAACTTCTTTTTCTCTCTCTCTCTATATATAATATAAGTAGTACTAAATTGATAATGTCTTTCGTGGATAGTCTTCAATAAACATTTCTACTGTTCGACAAAGTGTGGTTTATCACTTTTACTATTGATAGTTGCACAGTTTAGCCCCAGATTGACTTTCAACAACCGGAAAGAGGTTGGAACCTTCCTCTGTGTTTTTGACTGGAAAAGCATCCACCAAGTAATACTTGGAGAACATGAAAAGATGGAAAATATTGCATCGAGATTACAAACACTACTTAGCAGCCAACTTAGTCCGCCACATATGACTAGAGCACTTCTTGAATGAAATCAAGAAAACGAAAGTACCCTTCTTTTAACAAGCAATGTCGACATTGGTTTCAAGGCGGAGTTGCTTAAAACATCTCACAAGCTTCATTTGATATTGGATGTTCTATGTGTAAAGCGCTTAGACAACGAGGATCAAGCGGCCCAAGCGATGTTGATACAGCATCAAAATGCATATCATATACCATCTCAATAAGATGCCAATTGATCAAATGAATGAGCAATGGTGGAACGATAAACTTTTTTTTTCCTTTACGTGTAAAACATTTTAATTAAGGTGCTCGAAGCTCTTTTATAACTCATTGATTCAATCACACCGCCACAGGCTATACTTTTTGTGTTAATTCTTCATACTTTGGGTGGGGAAGACGCTCCACCTCGACTGGATATAAATCCGCATATTGGTGCTAGTTTATGATGTACTTAGGTTGTCATCTATTATTTATTTGATTAGTTGATGCTTGAAATGTGCATGGAAAATCTGCTCAGAAACAGGTCGATGCATATATTTATGCATTCAGGCTCATGCATACGCAAAATTTATTCAGACGATTCACGGAAAAAGAATTCATACAAGTAATGATACAACATTCCTGAGTACGAAATCGACACATTGGATGAGATGTAATCCATAGGACGAGATGAAGCAATCAAAAGTCTGTTAGCACAACTACATGGATGTATTTAAAAAAAAACTTCCTAATTACAAGATTTTTTTTTAAATGCATAGATGTGATAACAAATCAAATGCTTCTTTCTTAATTATATCCAGTGCTTTAGTTGTATGGGAGGTAACAAGCCTTTGATTCAATACAAGGCTTGGCTTGTCGTGAGATATGGTGACTAATTGGATGCTATTACAGCCGCTACCATGGGACCCATTCTTCTTTCCCATCTTGGCTTTACGTAGGATTCAAGCCGACTATGTGGATGGATCCAGTTGTCGTTCCTTTCTACCGGCAACTTTGGAGGAACCACTTTTTTCATGTTTTATAAAGAGAAAGCACTAAATGGCAAAAAAAAAAAAATTCTCTTTGTTTCTTTTTTTCTTTGCTGAAAATATATGATATGAAGGTTGCTTTTTCCTTATGCACAGAGAGCCCTGAGTCTCCTGGCTAGGATTGACTCGAAAATATAAAACTGACTCGAAGAATTCGAGTTGAAGGGCCTGCATATGCTCAATGCATGCACTGGAAAAAGAGGCTTTTGTAACCACTACCTTACAAAGTGATGGGGCGGCGTTTTATTCTTCCAACAAGTCATTGAACATCATTTTATTAAAATTTATCCAGGTCAAAACAACCTGAATTAGAAAGCAGGTTTGAGTGATCGTACTTGAGCTTTCTTTCTTCTTGTTTTCCTTTTTGTCTTTTTTTTTTGTTACAACAAGAAGCTGAAGCCTAACATACTCTCACACACCTTGAGAGTCGAACTTCCTACCTGCATCTTGGGACAAAGAGCCCTGTCAGGTGAGCTAACGCTCTGGTGCAGTATGTTGCCATCTGAAGTGATGGCAACAATGTGTTGTCACCCTCTCCTCGCTTGTTTCCTTTTAGTGGTGGTGCTGGTCCTACCTGCAAAATTATGAAGACAACATGTCTCCCACTATGATCCAAGTGCTCCACCCAAGGCACGTGTTCTAGAAGTGGGTCGGGTTCATTATCTAGACCCAGTTTGAGTCTAAGTTTAATTTTTCAATTGGTTTCCATATGATCCTAGTGCTCCACCCAAGGCACTTGTTCTAGAAGTGGGTCGGGTTCATTATCTAGACCCAGTTTGAGTCTAAGTTTAATTTTTCAATTGGTTTCCATATGGTTGTCACCATAATACTCGTTACAAATAGTCAAAGCCATTCTTAAAATGCAGGAAAAATTTTACCAACAGATGCTAGAAAAGGTAATGACAACAATCCGTTGCTATCTATGAATGTCAAATAAAGTCCACTAAACCTTCTCTCCCCAAATATCCACTAAAGAATCTTGAAAATGATACAAATTATGTATTAGCTGCATAATAGCTTTTGATGTATAATTTTGCATAAACATTTTCACCGTTTGATCTCTAAGATCAATAATAGATAATTGAATCAAAAGTATCGTTCTACTTTATATTTGTGTACTATATGCATTAAATGTAAAGTGATTCAAATCTCTACCGCTTATCTCAAAGGTCGATTATAGAGATGTATATACATGATTACATATAATATGCATTAAATGCAAAGTGATTCAAATCTTCTAAAGATATTTATACAAGATTATACGCCAAAAGATATTATACAGCTAAAACGCCCTCTTTTTTTCTCTCTCTCTATATAGGTCTACCCCAAATCATGGGTTGACCCAGTCGCGACCATGTGTGTGCTGAGCCTCAACATGTATCTAGACTTTCTTGGTTGGGCCGGGTCTGAAATGAGAGAGTGATACCTGAAAAATTGGTTGGATGTGTATTCCCACTTTTATGAAAAGCAAGGTTGCACCAATACAGCTACTTGTCAATATTTCCAGTTTCGGACAGGAAAAAATAAAAACATCACCGAAACATTTCCGCAATGTTTCTACTGTTACAGCTTTTATAAAAGTTCGTATAACTTGGACAATTATCACCATGGCCTCGAGGTTAGAGCATCTTGTGTGCAAACTTCTTGAGTTCAAATATCAGCATGTACCAGTGGGTTCATTGTTATCCTTTCTTTACCATATTAACCATTCTTTCCTTCTTGGGGTCAAATGGTAGGGCTGAAGCTCAGGTTCTAAACAATCACTGAAACTTTTACAAACAGAATTCTCATGCCATCAGTAGCGAGGAGCTGGGTGATAAACTATGTTCTTTCCCACATTCTTTTACATATAAACCAGCCTCCCAAACTTTTATATTAGTTTTTTTACCATTTGTTTTAGATATTTAACATATACACCAATCTCTCTTTCTTTCTCTACATATATATATATATATATATATATATATATATATATATATATATATATATATATATATATATATATATATATATATATATATATATATATAATGCAACACAAGAGAACCGAGGTAGTTAATCATTGTAGAGACAAAAGAATTGTTAAACAAGAGCTTAATAGAACCAAACAAGTTCGGAAAAGAGTTCTTTAGGAAACAAAATCTGTTCATTCAAAATGAGCTCCAAATACAAGCTGCCTTGGAACAAGCCTCCAAGCTACATTACTACATTTATCAGATTGTGAAGCACAATGTCTTGGAGATAGACTAATCAATAAATCTGTCTTGAGGTTTTTGCCTTTCCAGATAATGATGTAAAGATAATTGAATCTGCATGTAACTTTGGAATTACTTCCGATGTGGGAGTACTTCAGTTGTTATATAATTCCTTCATTAATGCTTGTTAATTTCTTCTTCTAGAAAGACTCTCCTCTATTTGGATGGGGATTGATTTTAAGCTGAATCCTTCTTGATACTCCTCATCTTCCTCTCCCACTTGTTTAGGATTCAACCTAGGGTGATCTTCGCAGAGTGGTTGTTCCAGATGATACAAAGGTTTGCCGCAAAAAATGCCCATTTCTCCTTCGAGGTTCACAGCATAGTCAAAGTCATTTATTCTTTCTCAAGATGAAAAATGGTCCATCTTGCCCCAAATAAACTTATCACTTGGTGAGCCTCTTGGAATAACATAAGCTTCCTATTCTTGTCCACCATTTTCTTATAATTCTGGTTTTGGCTTCGAATGAAATAATCTGGAATAGTTATTGGCTACCGAAAATGCAGCTCATGACCCAGCCACAAGTGGCAACTTCAGCAAGATTACCACGTCTTGGAACCTTAGTATAAAGAATGGAAAATAGACTCCTTTCAGTTGATTTATGCTTGAAACTATTGCAGCGAACAATACTGCCTAGGAACTTATTAACAATTTCAGTTTGTTCATCTATTTGAGGATGGGCAGTGCTGTACAGATGAAATTCCAAATTGTTGTAATGAATTTGCTATCATGATAAGATATGATATATTTAGGAACTCCATGTAATCCTACTACTGGGTAAAGAAAACTTTCAGCAATATGTTGTGCATGTGTTATCTTTTGGCATAGGGTGAAGTGTACCAGTTTCGAAAATCGGTCTACTATACAAATACTTTGTCATATTCTTGTTGAATCCTTGATGATCCTAATGCGATGTTGATAGAAATGTTTTCCCAAGAAGCATTTGGAGTGGCCAAGGGCATGCATAATTTCGTATTTCTGAACTTGACCTTTGTTTCTTTGACAAATAGTGTCCGCCATCTCTTTTAAGTTGTGGTGAGATATATTCTGGATCTAGATTTGCTATTATTTTCTCTAGCCTGACATGGCCACTATGATTGTAGGAGTGAAGTTCTCATATTACCTTACCACAAAGGAAACTCTTTGGAATGCATAAGTGGCTTCTCTTGGAAAGAAATCAATCCTTCACCACATAGTCCTCCATCCATTGTTTGTTGAGGAGTTTGGACTATATACAACTGGAATCTTCAGTATAATTCTTTAAGCTGCTCCATATGTAAGAACTTCATCCTTCACCACACGGTCCTTCATCCTAGTACTAGCTAGTTAATTGATTCGAGTGCATTGTGCATATTTCAACCAATTTGTGGGGTTTTCTGATAAAGCTCGCTCTAACTAAATTTGAAAATTTATTATAATAGGATGCATTCACATGTAAATACAGCTAAAGGTCATAGAATCAGCTTAGACTCTAGAGAAACTTGGACTGTTTTTATATTTGATCATTTTAAAGAAGATTTATTTCTTTAGTCAAATTACTTAAAGATAATTCTATCATTTTAAATCTACAATTTCTTTAGTATATAATAATAAGAGGAATATGTTGAATGGCAATTCATGTATCTTATGGTATAAAAGCTTAGGACACATATCTCAAAAAGGGTAGAGAGATTGGTGAAGGATTAGTTTTTGAGATCATTAGATTTCACTAATCTTGAAACCTGTGTTGATTAGATAAAGTCCAAAACAATCAACATATTCAACAAACATATCAGAAAATGTCAATCAACATTAGATTTGATTCATACAAATGTATGTGGGCGTTTTAGCTCATGTTTTATAGGATATAGATATTTTGTTATTTTATTGATGACTATTCTAGGTCTATGTATCTTTATCTTTTTCAAGAAAAATATGAAGGCCATAATGCTTTTAAGGATTTCAAGTTAGAGATAGAGAAACAATTAGGAAAACCTATAAAGTCAATTAGATCTGATAAGGATGAAGAGTACTATGGTAGACACATCGATATGTGATAGATATCAAGATCGTTTGTGTAATTTTTAAAGAACATGACACAATAGGATATCGGGCTGTTGAAAGACAAAACAAAATGCTTAAAAAAATCGTTCGGGCTATGATGAGTTACTCAACTCTTTCCGTCTCTATGTAGAGTGAAGCACTAAAGACAATAGTACATATTGTAAACAAGGTTCTATCAAAATCCATATAGAAAACTTCTTATGAATTATAGACGAACAAGAAATCTTCTTTAGGTTACATGCATATTTAGAGATGTCCAATTGAGGCTAAAGTTTATAACCACAACAAAAGTGAGTAGTTTCAAGCTGGATATCAATAGAGGTTGAGAAGCTATAGGTTTTACTATCTAACACACACTGTAAGGATAGTTTAAACTAATCAAACATTTTTCTTAGAAGATGGTTGTGTTGGTGGGAGTATCCTTGGAGATTTTAGTTTTGAGGTGTCCTAGGATGACATTATTCTTCATCAGTTTTTTGAGGGCACTAGTGTCACCTCTACAAGAGTCACTTGGGTGTATTTACCATACATTGTTCTAATAAATAATGATACACATGTAACTGTACTAACTCAAGAACAACCACATATACAACCAATTAAAGAGCCTATCATTGAACAACTAGTTCATCTAGAACAAGAGGTTAAAAAAATCAACTCTATTCAGTGAAGACATGATACAAGGGATTTATGACCCAACTATGTTTTCATAGGCGATGAATCGTGTGAATTCTAGTAATTGATTGTTAGCTATAAAAGATGAGCTTATTTCTATAGATAGCAATCAAGTTAGGGATCTTATTGACTTACCTTTGGAAAAGAGATCATTTGATTATAAATGGGTCTTCAATACCAAAATAAGTACCAAAGGAACAATTGAACGATATAAGGCCAGATTAGTAGATAAGGGTTTCACATTGAGAGAACATATTGACTACTATGAGACATATTCTCTCATTTCCTCAAAAGATTCATTAAGGATAGTCTTAGCCTTAGTAACTCATTTTGACTTAGTAACTTATTTGGGGGTTAAATGTAAAAAGCATATGGTTTGTAAGTTAAAAAATTTATTTATGAACTCAAATAAGCTTTCAGACAGTGGTACCTCAAATTTAATGAAGTTGTCATGTCATTCAATTTAAAAGAACATTATTAATTAATGTATATATCTAAAGGAAAGTGTGAGCAAATGAACATTGCTTGTTCTACATGTAGATGATATTTTATTTACTAGTACAAACCTTAGTTTATTAAGATAGACTAAAGATTTACTATCTAATAACTTTAATATGAATGACATGAGTGAATCCAATTATGTCATTAGCATAGAGATTCATCACAACAAGTCTTCAAGAATGCTCGGTTTGTCAAGCGTGTTGAAGAGGTTTTCAACAGAAAATTGTACTTTTTAAAGTGTGCCGATTGTTAAAGGTGACAAACTAAGAAAATTGCAAGGTTTTTAGACAAATTTGGAAAGACTTGTAATGAAAGAAAAACCATATGTTGCATTAGTTGGTTGTCTCGACCAAATTTAACTTCTGTCACTGAATACCTTGATAGATATCAAAGTGATCATAAACTTTCTCATTGGCAAGCGGCAAAGAAGTCCTTAAGATATTTGGAAGGAACTGAGCATCTCATGCTCACACACAAATGTTCAAATAAACTTGAGATTATGGGACTCTCCAATTGATGCTTCGTTGGGTGTATTGATACTATGAAATCTATTTTTGGGTATGTTTTCCTACTTATTGAGGGTATTGTTTCATGGTCTAGTACCAAACAGAAGACAACCACATTCATCATGGAAGGTGAATATATAACTTGTTATATGGCAACTTCACATGCTATTTCATGCTTACACACAAACATTCAAATAAAGTAGAGATTGTGAGATTCTCTAATTCATACTTCGTTGGGTGTATTGATAGTAGGAAATCTATTTTTGGATATATTTTCTACTTGTGATATTGTCTCATGGTCTAGTATCAAACAGGAGACAACTATATTCACCATGAAAGTTAAATATATAACTTGTTATATCATAATTTCATCATGCAAGTTCATTACATATTTGATAATCATGGGTTCTATAAAGAAACCCATAAAAATATATTATGATAATGAAGTTATAGTCAAATTCTCTAAGAACAACAAGAGCTCTAGTGCTTGCAAACACATGGAGGTCAAGTTTTTTTATTGTGAAAGAGAGGATTGGAGATTATTTGATGTCTATTGTGCATATTGGGATTGATTTCATGCTAATTGACCTCCTTACTAAGACATTGCTATCAGGTACCTATAATGAGCATGTGCTTAAGATGAGTTAGTCAATCCAACTCTCCACCTGTAAGGGTGAATCGAGCCAATTTACCATCATGCCCTAAGAAGTTGTGAACTTTACCTTAAAGGGGTTGCATATGGTTGTCTCATGCTGAAAGTGATAGGAAATGATGGAGTCAACATCAAGTATCCCTTTTGAGTTGTCATATTGAGTAGTCTTCAAGTGATATTGATTGTCCATAGTATACATCGGGTCCCCAAGCTATAGAGGGTTGAGGAATGGTATAACTTCCTATGTACGTATTGAAAGTCAGTCATCTTTGAGGTGGAGTTTGAGCGATTGTTTTAGTAACTTGTCTTTTATTTTCAACTAACGTGTCTTGATCTTGAATAGTAGTTAGCTGAATTGCAATCATAATGGTCATAGATTTCATTATGATGAAATAACACCCCTTAGAGATTACTAAATTGGCCTTGCAACTAATAAAAAATGGATGCCCTTTAATTGTTCGAGAGCCACTTTGTTGTCTAATTAGATGTTTGGAGTAGACAGTCTATTCGCTCTTTGAGATTACATTGGATGAAAGAAAGGTTCTTGACCCAACGAATCGTCTAGGTATAACACTTGCACGCTTTAAGCCGGTGAAGGTATAGATGTAAATTTTTATTCCGAAGTCAATGTAGAGACTTGAAACTAAATTCACAAACTACGTATGTGCGAGCATGCCAGCTAGTTTGCTCAAACTAGCAAAGATGATATCTGACTTCTGTAGCGATTGTGGGTGAGTAAATTCTTTTCGACGTAGGCCTTATTGAATCGATGCTCAAGGGTCAACCTAGACGGTTGGAAAATTGTTCGAGATTCAATAAGTTTTTAAAACCAAATTTCAATTCCAAAAGCTTGACAAAAATCGTGAACTTACTTCTTAATCCAAAACATTTCAAATCTTTAAAAACATAAACTGATTCTGTTTTCAAAGACTGATTTCTTGATTTTTTTAGACAACTTTTGAATCTCCAAAAATTCTCAAAATTTTATTGAAAACAGAGTTTGATACGCAAATTTAGAAACTATTTTTATTTTTATTTTAAGATATATAAAATTAAATCTAAGAATATACCCCACTCAGATTTTCAAGATAGATCTGTAATAGAGAAACAAAGGCTTGGAAAAGCAATTATATCTTGGTATCCAAATTCCAATTTTTATGAAATTGGTCTGTTGGAAAACTATGGATCTCAACTTTCTAATGGGATCATTTTCAATCAAAGTAGTTTACTGTATACAAAGATATGGGATTATGACCCAACCTTTATTGTAGGACCATTTCATTAGATCTTCTCCAATTTTATTTATGATGTTACATGATCCTAAAATTCTTGAAAATTTTATGAATAGTGTATCTGAGTATGTAGATTAGGCATACAAAATTTTAGCATATTCGGAATAGGAGGTAAGGAAATAAAAATTGTTTATTAGATGTGTGTAAAGCATAGAAAATAGATTTTTAGATTTTACAAGATACGTGCATACATACCGTCCGAATTAAAGACAATCTTCAATAATTTAAAATAAATGAAATTATAATTATATCATAGCACAGAGGAGATTAGGAGGTATAAGATCTTATATTGTATATCGGAGTAGAAAAGATCGAAAATCAAACACATAACAAATAATCTATGAATGTAAAGAGAACGATGCAGCATATAATCCTTAATTATTACATCAATATGGAGATATAAGCTCCTTAATTACAACCACATTAATTTTAATGAAAGAGGAGAAGATAATAATCAAAAGATAAAGGAAGAAAGGACCTTTAGTGGAAGAACAAGATGGTGGCCGGTGGTTGGCAGCCTCTTCCTCCTTCTTTCTCTCTTCCTCTCTCTCTTTCTCTCTTTTTCTCTCTGTCTTGTTGCTCACGGATTCCCCCAGGAATCGTGAATTGAAGGATGTTACTTGGATGGATTGATCGATCTTGGATTGTGAGATGGTGAGATCGATGCCTTATCAACCCCACCCCTCAAGGGCCTTTTTATAGGTGTGGAGTTGCCTCTTTGATCGCCTCTTGCTGCTGTTCTTTTTATATCAACTTACCAAATGCTGGACCTACAATATGGTAAGTTGAACCTCCTGAAATTGGGTCAAGGTACTGCTCCCATCCACTTCCTAAAATTGGTTGGACTGGATGTGGTAAGTTGCCTTATCAATCATGCTGCAAATTGGCTAGACTTGATATTGTAGGTTACCTTATGTTATCTTGCTCAAATCGGTTATCCCATGGATGTCTCATGGTTGAACTTAGGATGGTATGTTGTTCACTTCAACCTTGCTAAAATCGGCCAAGCTTGTGGCATGATGACTTACCAAATTGAGCACCAAGGTTACTATAGACATGAAAATCTTTACTCCAAAGTTTATGGAAAACTTGAAGTAGAGCTTTTCTATCTACTTGTTTGCGCGAGCGTGCCAGCTAGTTTTCAAAACGAGCAAAGTTTTTGGAAATTATGACTTCTTAGGCGATTGTAGGCAAGCAGACTCTTTTTACTTAAACCTTCTTCAACCGCTACTGAAGGGTTGGTTTAAGTTCTTAGGAACTTCAATTTTGAAAGAATGAACTCCAATCCATGTGAAACTTAAGAATTTTCAAAGTTGCAAAGTGAAACTTTACTTCAAAGGCTTGAAACTTACCAAGTTCTGAAAAACAGAACTCACTCTCTTTTTTAGATCTTATTCCCGAATTGTTCTTGGTGGTCTAGGGATCTCCACAATTCACAAAAATTTCACAGGGTGTTCCCTGATATGTTGGAATCTTAGATCACTTTTCATCTCGAATTTTGGGATAAACAATTTAGAGAATTAAATCGGGAATCAACACTGACTTTGCTGTTTCAAGAAATTCTATGACAGAAGTATAGAGGCTTAAAGAATCCTCTATATCTCGTTATACAGAACTCCAAATATTGTGATTTTATTCATTTTGAAAATCTATAGATGTTAGCTTTCCAATGAGACTAATTTCAGCCGATTTAGATTCCTGTGGACATAGATATGAGACTTTTACCTAACCTCTGTCTTAGGAAATCCGATTGTGTAGAAAATAGAAATAGTTTTATCCGATCTTTTTCAATTTTATTAATGGGGTTGCATGGTCCTATCATTCTTGAAAATTTTGTTTCTAAGAGATTTTTGGGTGTAAATATTGTTTCTAAAGTTTCAGCTCATTTGGATCACGGAGTAGGAAATTAAAATTGCAACAATCAGGTATGTAGATGCAAAAAATGGATTTTCAATTTCACAGAAAATACGTGCAAATGCATACTCACACGAAAGTAAATTGCAACAACTCTACTCCGAATTTAAACTCACGTGAATTGAAATTGTAGCAACTCTACATCACAAATTAAACTCACACGAAGGAAAATATACATATTAGCTTAAGCATAGAGGGGATAGGAAGTATAGAGTGTTTATAATATATATTGGGGTAGAATATCAAACAATTAGAGTGTGTCACAAAATTAACTCTTAAATTCGAGTTTACACACCTGTGATAGCAGATGAACGCCGATTGTTCACCTCAGCTCTTTCCCTACACAGAACACCGTGTTCTTCACCTTGCGGAAGTCTTCTTCGTCTAACTTCGATAATGCTCCTTCAAGAACAGTATTGGCTCTCCAGCTAAAGTCACACGTTGAAGAAGGATCACACTCTCTCAAGCTTATGAATCCAAAGCATTGAACACTTTATTACTCAATGAATTCAGATTACAAGACAATCGGACAACTGAACTTCCTGCAGCTGAGGGAGGTTCACGGACTGCTGCTATGCTTCCTGGCCACGGTTCACCTAGAACCTGCTAGGGAGGTTTCTCTTCTCTAAGAGAAACTCGTGAATCACTCAAGTACTCCACTCTTGCTAACCTAAGAGACTCACTTACAGACTACACCCGATCTCACTCTTCTCCACTCAACTCCCCCTTCTTTCTTTTCCTGCTCGTCCCCTATTTATAGAGGATGGCTGGACTACCATACCGTGTACACTAGAATGTTCTAGTGATACCTACTAGACTAGGCTAAACCAAACTCGGCTAGCCCACTTACCTAGCTAAGTGACTCGACTCACTTTACCATATACTACATCACTCGTGTAACACTACATGACTCATGTTTACATACAAGACTCATCACGTATGTACAAGGACTCAAGTGTCAAAAGCATGCTCCACAGGTGCCGGGGCACGTGTTCCTCCAACGTGCGGGTGCAGGTGTACGGCGCGTGTGCGTGGCGCGTGCACGTGGCATGTGCGCGTGGTGCGTGTGCATGGCGCTAGCGTCGCATTCATCATAAAGTGCATGTGTGTGAGTGTTGATTCATCCATGAAATGAAATTGCAGCAAATCTAAAGATTATTACAACTTGGGGGGAGACTAAGCTCCATTAATACAACCCCATATTGATGAATTGAAAGAAGGAAGATAGAATTTAGATTGAATTGAAAAAAACACTTACACGATTTCCAAGAGTGGCCAGGATTCAAGAGTGAATCCGGCCACCACTCCTCCTTCTTCCTTCCAACTCTCTTGCACCCACTTAGTTCTTCTTCCCCATACAAGTCACGACCCTCTCTTGCTGGAAAACCCTCTTGCCTAAGCCTAGCTCTCAGCCACAATTCCCCCAAAATTTTTAGAGTCTCCAAGTCTCTCCAAGCTAGGGAACCCACCCCACCCCTTGGCCTTTGGCTTCTAGGCCCTTCTTTGGGGTGGGTAGGGTCAGTCCCTTGATTGGTTGTTTGATCCACTTCGATCCAGCTCCTAGTGGTCCCCTTGGTGATGAATTGGACCAGCCCCATGTGGGCTGGTCTTGAGTATGATCGGGCTTGACCAAGCTCACTCCTTGGTCCTTCTTCAACTGGTTAGACGACTTGATTAAGCTTGATCATTCTTCTTTGATGAAACCTGTTTCCTTCCATGTTGACTTGGACTTGGGAGGTCATGGTTGGAGTTTGAATGCGGCCCATTTGGCCTTTGGGTGCTCACCTTGGTGTTTCTTTACAACTTGGTTCAAGCCATCTTGCCGTGCACTCTTGCATTCAACCACATTTTGATTTTTTGATTTGGTTCAGCTCTGCTTTGATGTTAAGTCCAACTTGAAATGTCCTTGAATTGAACTTGTCACCACGGTCTGAGGTTCACCATGGTTTTGGCTTCTTCTTGATGATCACAACCTCAAGTCCAACTTTATTTTCGATCTTTTGCTTGACTTGATGAGCTTGGTTTGGTTATGGGCAAGCTCGATTTTCCCCTTGACTTCCTATGGAATTGGACTTGGTCTTGATGGAATTCGAATTTGATTGGGCTTGAGCTTGATCCCGTATCTTGATTGATGCTTCTTTGTGGGGATTGAGGCTCGGATTGGGTCTTCACCTGCTTCGAAACTCATGGGCTGTTTTGAATTTAAAAACCTTTTTTTGAAATATTCCCCCAAAAGGTTTAAACTTTAAAATTTGGGGTTTTCGAATTTAAAGGTTCATAAAGGCTTTAAACTAGTTTTCGAAATTTAGGAGTTTTTGAAAACATTTTAAAATTTTGGGTGTTTATAGATGCCCCTCTTTGGCATTAATCCAAATTTATTTGGATAATGACAAACAAGAAACACCCTTTATGGATTTACTTCCCAAATTTTCTTGAGAATATAAATCATCTTTCATTTCGTAAACTCATTTTCTTGGATCATAGGAGAGGGATTTTCATCAAAAGGGACTCGACCTACATGGGGTATTTTTCCTAGGCATGATCATGCATGAATGACTTTGGAATGTATGCATGCATGAGTGATGTGAGGTGAGTTTTTGGAGAGTCAATTGTGGGGTTAATGAGCTTGGGGAGAGCCTTTAGAGGCCGATTGCCCCAAGCGATATGATCCCACGTCATTTTTTTGACATTTTGGGTTTTTAAAATCTTTTTTCAAAAGGAACTCCTTTTATCTTCCATCAAAAGGATTTCCAATTTTTCATACTTCCCTTCATTCGGGTTTTTAATACCTACTACTTGGTAGAGATTTTTGTAGGAAATTTTGAAAAACATTTTAAAGTTCCATTTCCCATATAACAAAGTCTAATTCTCAAACAAAATGAAATCCAAATAAGTAGATTCTATTCCTACTTTAGGATTTTCATTGATGAACCTTTTTTCATTGGGATAAGCTGTAGGGATATGGGAAAGAGTTACCACGGTCCCTTCTGAAGTGTTCCGTGGTTTAAGGCAAAGAGACGGAAAATTGCTCTTTTTGAGCTTTGGCTTTTCCTTTTTCTTTCTTTTTCTTTTTGTCTTTTTCAAAGAGAATACCTCTTTTGAAGAAGTTTTTGTATTCCCTCTGTCTATTCAGGGAAGACCTCTTCTTGGAGGAGTTTTTGCATTCTCTTTTCTTTTCTTTTTTTCATTCAAAGAGAATACCTCTTTTGAAGAAGTTTTTGTATTTCTTTTGTCTATTCGGGGAAGACTTCTTTTTGGAGGAATTTTTGTATTCTCTTTTTCTTTTGAATATTGTCAATTTTCCTTTTTGGAGAGAGAAGTAAAATGGGGAGAAAACTTATCCCTTTGGTTACTCGATTCAACCAAGATCATCCTATTTCCTAATAGCATCTACCATTTAAAAATATGTTGCTGTTTTGAATGAGGCTTCATTGTGTGAGCCAAGGATTTTTGAAATGTTACCAATTTGTTTTTGAAAACTATAATTTTCGTAAAGCATTGATTCCCTCTTTCGGGGTCATACAATCAATCTTGATCCTTGTTTCAAGAAGTTTCAAAGGAGATCCATTTAAAAATATGTTCGAAAGAGTTTAACATAGACCCCATACATAATTTTTTTTCAAGTATTGGGCATTTGCAGGGTCTACTAAATTTCTACCCATAACATCAATATCGATTTATGTTGCCCTTTTTATGACATGTGGACATTCCCACTTGGGCTGCAACCTTTTTGGGCCTTTTTGGGTGAATGTGATGCATGACATGTAAAACAAAATGTATTCCATGTGATATAATGGAAATACATGCTTTATGAAATGATGACAATGTGAAATGTATTCCATATGATAATGATGGAGATACATGTTTTATGAAATTGAGTCTCCATGAAAAGTGTCTAGGGGATGCATTTTCAATGCCCCTTGTTTAGTGGAGATGAATGATATCACACGGCCACATGGGCTTTCTATGGCATACAAGATGGATGATGGGATATGAATGATTCATGCACTTGACTTTTATGACATTTCTAACATGATCATGACAAATTTTTGCTTAAGGATGGACTAACATAAGCAACCCTAAGTATTTCATGGCCATCATATTGCATTTGACTTGACCTCCACATTCTCCATCATGGAATTCATGTATTGTATCCTAACCTCATCAAGGTTTTCATATCAACAAGATGCCGAACAAAATTCCTCCTAAAATCACATGTAGGTTTTGAAATTTTCAAATTTTGAAAAAGCAAATTCGGGAAATCCTCCCTTTTCTAAAAATGTCTTGAAACCAAAGTTTTATAATTTTGGTCATTTTGTCAAGCCATCGAAATCGTGAGTGCCAATTGTGCATGTTTTGAAAGAACTAACCACTCTAATGGCCAATTCTTGATATGACATGATTTTTTTTTTTTTTTGTCTTGCCAAATTTTCAAAAGCTTGGTTTATAACAAGCATCTCCAAAGACTTGAATGCATGAATTCCTAGATTTTCGAAATTTTTAGGCCTTATATGAGTGCTTCATACTTGATCATGCAAAATCTACTCGAATAACATTTGGGATTTTTCTTTTCTCGGGAGATATGAAGATGATTCCTATACCTGCCCCTTGATAATTCTTTGTCCCATCGAAATACATTTTTCATACTTGATTCTCTTTAAAACAATTTGTTAAAGCATGGTTTTGAAATTCATTTGCAAATTATGCCTTCATCGAGCATTTTATCAAGTATGGAATGTCTCCTCAAGAGGGAATTTTGGCCACATGATCTGGGGCTTGTCCCTTAATGGAGTCTTGATGATGAACTCATACTCCATTAAAAGGGGCTGCCATTTAGCTAGCCTACCCGTTAGGATAGGTTTTTCAAACAAGTGCTTGAATGAATCAACATTATTCCTATTTCATGATATGGGAAATAATGTCTCTACTTTGGAGGCCTATACCAAGTCCAAGCACGATTTTCTCTATGGCTTGATAATTTCTTTCACATGCCAATAGAGTTTTCGAAATGTAATAAACAACATACTTTCTATGGATATCATTCTCATATTGATCAAGTAAAGCACCCAATGCATTCACATGAATTGTAAAACTTACTTTGGAGGTTTTAAAATTTGGAGGATTTACCATAAATTTTTCAAAAACTTTTTGGAAATCATCATTCAAATTTTAACCCTTTTTCTCAAAATCTATTTAAGAGGTTCGCAACTTTTTGCTAGATTGGGATCAACCTTGAAGGCTTCGGATTTTAGCTTAAATTGGAGGATGGAGGCATGTCTATGGTGGCACGACACTTAGAGGGTCGACTCCCATGCCCCTTTGGCTTAATTCAAATCCTTTTCCTAAACTTTGGGCTCTAAGAGTTGATGATCTCATGATGTCTAGACCCGGCATGGTTCATGCAAATATAGGATTTCAAAATGCAATGAATGATGCTCATACAAACATGCACATACTATGAGTTAGACTCATTCTAAAAATCCCCAATTTTTCCAAGTCAAGGATTCTATGAAATTCGGGAAGCTTGGAGGCATGATCTTCCTCATGAATGAGGTGATCTTCCTCCTTGCTTTGATGATTCTCAAGCATTTAAATTCTAGGGAAGTGCTAAGCAAGAGAGAGGGTTGCATGACAAGCTTGGACAATTTTGGCTTGGGATTATATACAACCTTTGAAATTGGCTTTGTACATGGCCATTGTTTTTGAAATTTTTGAGTTTTTCAATTTTTTTGTCTTTTTGAAAGCTCAATTTCAATTTTAAATATAAGATTCTTTCTTTTTGAGGCTTTTTTCAAATAAATAATAGGAGAATGAATGAAACAATTTTCTTTTTGAGATTTTCAAATTTTTCAGATGTTTTGGGATTTTGAAGGTTTTCCAATTTTTTATTTTTCCCAATATATGATTTTTTTTGGATTTTTGAATAAAGAGGGATCTTTCATCAAACCTACAAAGAAAACTCCATGAATTAGACTCTAAACAATAGGTCTAAGCCATAGGTTTTGGTTTTAGTAGGTTCTAAGGGCACCCTTGACCCAAGTGGTCTTAGGTGGTGGCTTAGGGGGTATGGATGGGATATAGCCCAATCCATACCGACTTTGATTTGATCTAGGTAGGACGGGTTCTAGCCTACCTTGGTTTTTAGCTCCTAGGCCCTGGTACGGTGTATACCCCATGTTTAACATCATATTTCAAGGTTTTTCGAGTTTTGCAAAATGTTTATAAAGTTCATGCCCTTGGAATATGGAGTCGTCCATATCATGGATATATACACGACTCATTTTTTATAGGAGCTTGGAGGTGGGGGTGGTGGAAGACTTGGGCTTCCACACGACCCTAGGTTGGGAGGTATGGATTCAAAGGGAAGCCATGATTGGTCCCTTGATGGTTTTGGGAGGGTTTGGCTTAAGCTTAGACAAGACTCGACTGAAGGAGATTGATTCATGCATGGTCGGGTTAGGTGTTCCTAGAATGTCGATGCATGCCTTAGGAGTATCCATTTCTACCATATATTGAACTTTATTTTGTTTCTATTTTTGAAATTCCATTTGGTGCGGGACATTCGGGTCATCTTGAAAATCCTCATTTCGGAAATTATGGAGTGGGTATGTGGGTGCATGAGTGTGATTCGATGCATCCGTTCTATGAATGGTCGACCCTACACTAAGAAAGGGAGGATCGAGAGGGGAGTTCAAAGGGAGATGAGTTTCGGACATACCTCTTTTCGGCTCATCTACCTTTTCATGGTGAGAGCAAGCCTTATCCTCGGGTGACTCTGCTTCATGCGAGGCTTCGAGCTCCCGTTTCCTTTCGAGGTGTTCCTTTTCCAATCCTATATGACTCTCATCTTCTCATGACACTCGTGGGGTGTGGATCTCATGCCCCATTTTGTGTATGTGCCCAGAAACGTGGACTTCATTTCTAACTTTCAGAATTTAAAATTTTTGTTTTTCAATCTTTTTGGGTTTTTGAAAATATTCCATATTTTTTTGGCTTTTTGAACCATAAAAATCTTTTTTGGTTTTTACTTGGAACTTGGGTGCTTGGATGCTTAAAAAGGTTGGATGACTTGATTCGCACTCTGGCTTCATCTCCATCCTCATATCCTTCATTGAATTTAGATTTGATTTGGTTTTCCTTTCACGATCTTTCTCCCTATGTGCCCGAGATGAGCTTTCATGTGATTGATACGCCTTGGCCTCATGGCTTAGAGGATTGATCTTCCTAAAGATTTGCTTTATAGCAGTCATCTATTCTCGCGCTTTAGAGGATTTGGAAAACCACTTTGAAGCTTTCGATGAGAATTTCCTTGGCTTGCTTTCATCCATTGTTTCCAAAATTTGTGCACAAGTTTGAAAAACACTAAGTTTTTGGAGTTAAGTTTTTGAGAAAAAGTTCCTTAAGATCCTAGTCCCACCGAGCGTGCCAATTCTGTAGACATGAAAATATTTACTCCAAAGTTTATGGAAAACTTGAAGCAAAGCTTTTCTATCTACTTGCTTGCGCGAGCGTGTGTAAACACCCCAAAATCCCATGACTTTCTAAAAACATACCTGGTGTACAAAAGCAGCCCCAAAGGGCCATTTTGAGTCTGGAAACCCAGGAGCCTTCCAGAAACCCTATACATATTCAAAAACATATACATACTGTTTTAAACTATGTACATATTGCTTTTAATCCCGTAAATAGTGTTTTGAAGCCCTTTATCAAATAGGGGTATTGAAACCCGGGCTAAGCCCCATTTTCCCAAAAGCCAAAGGCGATCAGGTGGAGCATATGAAGATGACACCTGATTTAGAAACAGCCCAGCAAGCTGGTCATGAAGGCCAATACCAAAAGCAGCTTTAGAAGTCTGTTCTGAAGCCCAGAAGAGCAACCTGGCCTGATAAAAGCCAGGTTCAAAAGGCAAAAGGAAGGCCCAAGCATGAAGCATATGGCAAGCCAGGAGCACTGAAAAGTCAGATCACCCATTCTCACTCAAGCATCCCGAATGTGAACTGGGAAGACCAGAATTGAGCAAAAACGAAGTCTAAAAGGCAGAAAGGAGTCTGGACGACACAGATTGGGGAAACCCAACATAAAACGGGTCACTAATGAAACCAGGGCCCGCACAGATCGTTCGCCTCGAGAAGCCAAGAAGGACTATCAAGAGAAATTTTGATTTGGATCTGGACCATAAATATCCATATCCAAATCCATATAGTGAATAGTGTTTGGATTTGGGCCAATCCAAATAGTGTTTGGGTAGATCCAAATAGTGTTTGGATTTGGATTGGATCCAAATAGTATTTAGATTGGATCAGATCTGGACCAAAATATCAAGATCCATATCCATAAAAATGTATGATTTGGATCGGATACGAATCTTAAAATATCTAAGATCCAGATCGAAATAGTGTTTGGATTTGGGTTTGGATCCAAATCTCAAACCCAAACCCAAATCCAAGACCCACCTCAAATGCCTATAAATAGAGGTGAGGTTGTCCATTGTAAGGGGTTCACGTGAATTTGAAGGGAGGAGAGAGAAGGTCCAAGGTGAGTGCTTTAGTGCTTTCTTTGTTTTAGGGTTTTATTAATTGTAGTTTAGTGTGGGATTAGTTAAGGGCTGCCCCACCCTAATTGAAGGGCTGATGTTGCTTGGACAAAGAGGCTTAAGGTGGCTAATCGGAGCTCAAGCACACCTTAAACCGTTGTTAAAAGGTAAGCCCTACTAACCTCCCTAAACCACTCTTCCTAATCCCTCTAAACCACCCTAAACCGACCTTAATTAGCACACCTAATCCACTACCCTTGAACCTTCCCAGCCACCGTAAGCCTACTTAGGATAACCCAACACAACCGACTCCACGTTAAGACCTCCCCCCGGCCACTCTAAACCTACCCGCTCCCGCGCCGCACACCCTGCATGCGCCCCGCGTGCCCTGCACGTGCCCCGCGTGCCTTGCGCACACCTCGCTCCCTCTCTGCCTTAGTGCCTGCGACTGGCACCTAGTGCCCGTCGCCCTAATCACCCGCTTGCTACCCGACCTTCCGCAGCCAACCATCACTTGCCACCTCCCTTCCACCCGGCCAACACCATCACCTGCCGCCTGCCTTCCACCTGACAACCCTAGTCACCCAACACTCCAACTCCATCCGGCCAGCCATTAACACCCAACTCCCCCAGCCACTAGCCCCTTTCATCTCCCATCTACCACACCTTAGATATCCCTAGCTCCCTTAACTTCCAGCCGTGACCTTACCCCAACTACCTAACACCCCACGCCCTTAGTTCCCACATAACACCCCAACTCCATATCCCATCCCACACCATACACTCCCAGCCGAACCCATCCTTGCCTAGTACCCCACACACCTCACAACCGAAACCAACCTCAGCCGTGACCTTATCCTATACCCTTCCATCACCCTACAAAACACACTAAGGCCCCTAGTATCCCACACTATCCCGAGTCTCACACAAGACCCGTGAACCTCACCTCTCAAGCACAAACCCGCCACCCTCTTAGTGTCGTGAACTTCACAAACCCTCAAGCTTGAAGGCTCCATTTAGCCATTTTTCGCTTCAAGCTTCAAGGAAGACTCATCCGTGGGTGTGAAGCCAAGCAAACTCGTGAAGATTGGAGTGGACAAACATCCGAATCATGTAAGTGTTTTAATTCGGTATTTCATATCTCCTTTCTACGCTTTGATTCAATTTGGATACGGGGTTGTATTAATGCAGCCTTGTCTCCCCCCGATTGTAATAACTTGGTTTGCTATACGAAGCACACACGAGCACTTGAGCCTTAGCTCTTACTCGTACACAAGCACCCACATGCACCATTGAGCCTTCACTCTTACTCCTAAGACTCTAGTAAGAGCTGCGTGAGTTGTCTTTAATTTTATACACTCACACACGCGTGCATTGAGCCTTCGCGCTTGCTCATGCACCTCACGCACAATTAAGTTGTGTGAGTTTGTCTTTTATTTACACACTCACACACAAAGAATGCCTGAGCGCTTGCTCATGCACCTCACGCACCATTTTGGCCTTGGCAGCCGCTAAGATATAGTCATATTTCTATACTTTCCACTGCATTTTCCCAGTTCAGCTGCGTGTGTTTGTCTTTCCATTTACACACCAACACAACACGTGCACGTTGGCGACCTTCGGGCCCATATATATATATAGTTGTATTTCCCTTCCACTATGTCTTTAAATTTCGGGTTTTAAGGTTCAGCTGTGTGAGTTACATTTCCATTTATATACGGCATACACTTACACAATTGAGCCTTTCCGCTCTTAAGATATAGCTATATTTCCCTTTTGCAATTTTCCTTTTGCAATTTCCCTTCGGCTATGTCTTTCAATTCTGGGTTTTCCCATTCAGTTGTGTGAGTTTGCATTGCATATTCGCCATACCACGAGCTAGGGCGCATACTTGCATCAAAGCAAATCCCATACACCCGTGCAAAAATCGCCCATACTTAGGCACTTGATGCACACATCACACGCCTAAATTTGCTAAAACCCAAGACATAGGAAATGTGCAAATCCCACGTTGATAAAATCTGCAATAAGACCAATAAAACCAATCAAACACTTTGCATACTTTTCAAAAAGGTTATGTTTGCTCAAAATCGACTTTTTTAAACGTACAGACTGATCCTTGCGTATCGGTGCAAGAAGGTCTACGACGAAAAGAACCCACTTGTCCACAGTCGCCCCAAACAAGTCAGATATTGCAAAAACTTACTTCGTTAGTTTGAGTAAGCTAGCTGACATGCCCTTTTTTATAAAAATGAACGTAGATGCAGAAAGGTTCGCTCTAGGCCCTAAGAAGCTCGGGGTTGGAAATTTCCACGTGTCTACAACGTGCCAGCTAGTTTGCAAAACTAGCAAAGTTTTTGGAAATTATGACTTCTTAGGTGATTGTAGGCAAGCGGACTCTTTTCACTTAAACCTTCTTCAACCGCTACTGAAGGGTTGGTTTAAGTTCTTAGGAACTTCAATTTTGAAAGAATGAACTCCGATCCACGTGAAACTTAAGAATTTTCAAAGTTGCAAAGTGAAACTTTACTTCAAAGACTTGAAACTTACCAAGTTCTGAAAAACAGAACTCACTCTCTTTTTTAGATCTTATTCCCGAATTGTTCTTGGTGGTCTAGGGATCTCCACAATTCACAAAAATTTCACAGGGTGTTCCTTGATATGTTGGAATCTTAGATCACTTTTTATCTCGAATTTTGGGATAACCAATTTAGAGAATTAAATCAGGAATCAACACTGACTTTGCTGTTTCAAGAAATTCTATGACAGAAGTATAGAGGCTTAAAGAATCCTCTATATCTCGTTATACAGAACTCCAAATATTGTGATTTTAGTCATTTTGAAAATCTATAGATGTTAGCTTTCCAATGAGACTAATTTCAGCCGATTTAGATTCCTGTGGACATAGATATGGGACTTTTACCCAACCTCTGTCTTAGGAAATCCGATTGTGTAGAAAATAGAAATAGTTTTATCCGATCTTTTTCAATTTTATTAATGGGGTTGCATGGTCCTATCATTCTTGAAAATTTTGTTTCTAAGAGATTTTTGGGTGTAAATATTGTTTCTAAAGTTTCAACTCATTTGGATCACGGAGTAGGAAATTAAAATTGCAACAATCAGGTATGTAGATGCAAAAAATGGATTTTCAATTTCACAGAAAATACGTGCAAATGCATACTCACACGAAAGTAAATTGCAACTCTACTATGAATTTAAACTCACGCGAATTGAAATTGTAGCAACTCTACATCACAAATTAAACTCACACGAAGGAAAATATACATATTAGTTTAAGCATAGAGGGGGTAGAAAGTATAGAGTGTTGATAATATATATTGGGGTAAAATATCAAACAATTAGAGTGCATGTGTGTGAGTGTTGATTCATCAATGAAATGAAATTGCAGCAAATCTAAAGATTATTACAACTTGGGGGGAGACTAAGCTCCATTAATACAACCCCATATTGATGAATTGAAAGAAGGAAGATAGAATTTAGATTGAATTGAGAAAACCACTTACACGATTTCCACAAGAGTGGCTAGGATTCAAGAGTGAATCCGGCCACCACTCCTCCTTCTTCCTTCCAACTCTCTTGCACTCACTTAGTTCTTCTTCCCCATACAAGTCACGACCCTCTCTTGCTGGAAAACCCTCTTGCCTAAGCCTAGCTCTTAGCCACAATTCCCCCAAAATTTTTAGAGTCTCCAAGTCTCTCCAAGCTAGGCCCCTTGGCCTATGGCTTCTAGGCCCTTCTTTGGGGTGGGTTGGGCCAGCCCCTTGATTGGTTGTTTGATCCACTTCGATCCAGCTCCTAGTGGTCCCCTTGGTGATGAATTGGTCCAGCCCCATGTGGGCTGGCCTTGAGTGTGATCGGGCTTGACCAAGCTCACTCCTTGGTCCTTCTTCAACTGGCTAGACGACTTGATTAAGCTTGATCATTCTTCTTTGATGAAACCTGTTTCCTTCCATGTTGACTTGGACTTGGGAGGCCATGGTTGGAGTTTGAATGCGGCCCATTTGGCCTTTGGGTGCAACCGGTCCTAGCTCACCTTGGTGTTTCTTTACAACTTGGTTCAAGCCATCTTGTTGTGCACTCTTGCATTCAACCACATTTTGATTTTTTGATTTGGTTCAGCTCTGCTTTGATGTTAAGTCCAACTTGAAATGTCCTTGAATTGAACTTGTCACCACGGTCTCGGGTTCACCATGGTTTTGGCTTCTTCTTGATGGTCACAACCTCAAGTCCAACTTTATTTTCGATCTTTTGCTTGACTTGATGAGCTTGGTTTGGTCATGGGCAAGCTCGATTTTCCCCTTGACTTCCTATGGAATTGGACTTGGTCTTGATGGAATTCGAATTTGATTGGGCTTGAGCTTGATCCCGTATCTTGATTGATGCTTCTTTTTGGGGATCGAGGCTCGGATTGGGTCTTCACCTGCTTTGAAACTCATGGGCTGTTTTGAATTTAAAAACCTTTTTTTTGAAATATTCCCCTAAAAGGTTTAAACTTTAAAATTTGGGGTTTTCGAATTTAAAGGTTCATAAAGGTTTTAAACTGGTTTTCGAAATTTAGGAGTTTTTGAAAACATTTTAAAATTTTGGGTGTTTATAGATGCCCCTCTTTGACATTAATCCAAATTTATTTGGATAATGACAAACAAGAAACACCCTTTATGGATTTACTTCCCAAATTTTCTTGAGAATATAAATCATCCTTCATTTCATAAACTCCTTTTCTTGGATCATAGGAGAGAGATTTCCGTCAAAAGGGACTTGACCTACATGGGGTTGTAAATACGCGAAAATTTTCACTCCGGGTTCTTAGGCCTAAAGTTAACCTCTTTCGTGTCTAAGTCACTTTTAAAAGGGCGTGCCAGCTAACTTACTCAAACTAGCGAAGTAGGTTTTGAAATATCTGACTTAGGGGGCGACTGTGGACAAGTGGGCTCTTTTCGTTGCAAACCTTCTTGAACTGATGCTCAAGGGTCAGTTTGTACGCTTTAGAAATCTCA
Organism: Brasenia schreberi; assembly: GCA_036023115.1. Lineage (NCBI taxonomy): Eukaryota > Viridiplantae > Streptophyta > Magnoliopsida > Nymphaeales > Cabombaceae > Brasenia > Brasenia schreberi. The sequence goes on from JAYKKT010000079.1 coordinate 4,381,110, forward strand.
ATTTTAAGCAAGCATGGCCTTTTTGAAAAGGTATGAAAGTATTTGATCGATTTGTTTGTCTAATTGCAGATTTTATTTATGTGGGGTTTGCACATATCTATGTCTTTGAGTTTTATCTACTTAGGAGTGAGGTGTATGCATCAAGTGCCTAAGTCTTGGCGTGTTTGCACGGGTTGTTCGGGGTTTGTTTCATGCAAGTATGCGCACTATCTCGAGTATGACAGATATGCAATGCAAACTCACACAACTTGAAGGGAAAACTCGAAATTGAAAGACATAGCTGAAGGGAATTTGTGGAAGGGAAATATAGATATAAGAGCAGAAAGGCTCAATGTGTGCATGTGTGTTGTGTATAAATGTAAAGACAACTCATACAACTTGGAATGTAAAACCCCGCTCGACTTAAATGTAAAGTGTGGAAGGGAAATACGTATATATATATGGGCCCGAAGGTCGCCAACGTGTGCATGTGTGTTGTGTATAAATTGAAAGACAACTCACATGACTTGGAATGTAAAACCCAGCCGAAAGGGAGATACAACTATATATATATGAGCCCGAAGGTCGTCAATGTGTGCGTGTGCGTTGTGTATATATTTAAATACAACTCACATGACTGAAAATTAACAACCCGGAATTGAAAGACGTACACAATTGAACTGAAAAAACTCACGCAGCTGAAAATATATAGATATGGCTATATCTTAGTAGCTGCCGAGGCCAAAATGTACGTGAGTGCTTGAGCAAGTGCTCGGGTGTTCCTTGGGTGCAAGTGTGTAATTGAAATGACAAACTCACACGACTTGAACCTTAAAACCAGAATGAAATTGCAGCATATATGGCTCTTACTAGAGTCTTTAGAGTAAGAGCGAAGGCTCAATGGTATACGTGGGTGCTTGGTGTATGAGATAAGAGCTAAGACTCAGGTGCACGTATGTGTTTCGTGTGCCAAGCAACAATATTACATCCCGGGGGGAGACAATGCTACGTTAATATAACCCCGTATCTGAATTGAATTAAGTCTAAAGCAAGTTAGCGTAAGGGACCAAGTTTAGACACTTACAAATAGCTACTCCATCATCACTTGCTCGTGATTGGCTTGTGTTTCACTTTGGGCAACCAAGGACGTGCTCCCCTTGAAGTTGAGGCATGAAGTGGCTGGCCGGAGGTCGAGCTTGTGGGGTTTTGCTTGAGAGGTAGAGGCTCACGGGTGTTAGGTGTTGCGGGCTTGTGTGGGGCTTTGTGGGGTTACGACCAAGGAGGTCATAGGTGTGTAGGGTGAGGCTTTAGTGGGATAGGCAAGCGAGGTCACTGGTTTTGGTGGGGCTATGGCAAGGTGGCTGAGGTGCGGGGCTTGTAGTGGGGTTAGGTTATGGCATTGGGGGTGCTAGGCAAGAGGTCACGGCAGGGGTGTGATGTGGGGTGCGGTATGGAGTGTAAGGCGGTGGGATGTGGGGTGTGGAGTGTAAGGTGGTGGGATGAAAGGCTAGGAGGTGGTGTAGGATAGGCTGTGGCGTGGTAGGGTGGCAAGGAGTCGGTGGTAGTGGTAGGGGCAGTAGGTTGGCTAAGGGTGGTTGGTGCCAGGCGCTAGGCGCCAGGCGGGTGATAAGGCGACAAGCACCAGGCGGGTAGGGCAACAGGTGCCAAGGAGGCACGTAGTGCAGGGGGAGTGTGGCGTCAGGGAGACGCGCGGCACGGGAGTGGGGCGCTTGCAGGGTGCGCGGAGAGGGAGCGGTGGTTCGGGTAGGGCTAGGGGTGGCCGGAAGATCAAAGGTTGAGTCGGTTAGGGTGTTAGGCGGGTTTAATTAAGGTTAGGGGTGCTGTGGGGTAGTTAGGTGGTGCTGATTAGAGTAGGTTTAAGGTGGTTTAGAGGGTTAAGAATAGAATGGTTTAGGGGGTTAATTAGGCTTACCTCTTGGGGTCGGTTTAGGGTGTGCTCAAGCTCCAAGCCAACCACTCCAAAGCCTTCTTGTCCAAGCAAATCTAGCCCTTAATCAAGGTGGTACAACCCACACTAATCCCTCATTTAGCCCACAATTAACCCACTAAACAAAATCAAGAAAGCACTAAGCACTCAATTTAATACCCTCTCTCTCCTCCAAGCTCCTTCCTTTGGATTTCATGTGAACTCTTGGAGACCCCCTCACTCCTATTTATAGGCAAATGACGTGGGTCTTAGATATGGGTCTTGGGTTTGGATCGTGGAAACCATGTCCGATCCAAACACTATTTGGATATGGATCTTGGACATTTTGAGATTCATATCCAATCCAAATCCAACATTTTATGGATATGGATCTGGATATTTTAGTCCAAATCTGATTCAATCCAAACACTATTTGGATCCAATCCAAATCCAAACACTATTTGGATCGACCCAAATCCAAATACTATTTGGATATGGATCTGGATATTTATGATCTAGATCTAATCCAAATTTTCTCTGTATGGTCCTTCTTGGCTTTTCAAGATGGACATTTTGTGTGGGCACTAGCTTCATCAGCGCTCCGTCTAGTGTTGGGTTTTCCTCAACTTTGTCGTCTGGACTCCATCTTGCCATTCTTGACTCTATTTTTGTTCTTTTGGTCTTTTCTGATTTAGATCTTCATCGCTTGGATGGGGATGCTTGATTTGGCTTTTAGGTGCTCCGGGCTTGCTTTCTGCATCGGGCCTGAGCCTTCCTTTCACCTTTTGACCTTGGCTTTTATCAGGGCAAGGTGCTGCTTTTGGGCTTCTACCCCTGTTTCTGAGGTTGCCTTTGATTTGGCCTTAATGGGCTGGTTTCTAAGCTACTTCTCGATCAGGTGTCGTCTTCCCTGCTTCACCTGTTCGTCTTTTGCAAAATGGGACTTGGCCCGAGTTTAAAGGACTTATATTGGATATGGGGTTCCAAAACAGTATTTACAGGCTTTTGGGAAGCTCCTGGGTTTTGAAAACTCAAAATGGCCCTTTTGGGGTTGATTTGAAAACCAAGTATTTGTTTCATGAAATCGGGGAATTTTGAGGTGTTTACAGATGCCCCTCTTTGGCATTATCCAAAGTGATTTGGATAATGGCAAAGGCGACAATACCCCTGTTTAATTTCTCCCTGAATTTATCCTTGAGAATATGGGATCGTCCCAGTTTTTAGAAAATATGAATGAGTGGCATGGGATGATATGCTAGGAAGTATGGTATCCTAGAGACTTAATGTAATAGTCGAACTAGAGAGTCTTATGAAGACCTGCTACACCAAGTGAGCTGGTCTTATGTTGCTCGATGTTCGAGGATTTTCTAAACTCATTTTTGACAAAGGAAAGCTCCTTTTTAGCTTCCATCCTAAGGACTTTAGCTTTTCATGTTTTCCGTTTATTTGAGTCTTGACACTCGCTAATCTAGTGTAGGTTTTATTTGAAATCAAGCCATATTTCAAAATTCCTACGCCTTACTTAGACGTCTAACTCCCAAACAAGATGAGATTCAAGTAAGTAAATCCTATTTTTACTTTAGGATTCCTTAGAATGAACCTTTCTTCACCTTAGGATAAGTCGTAGGGATGGGAAAGAGTTTACCATGGTCCCTTCTGGAGTGTCCCGTGGTTTAAGGCATAGAGGCGAAAAACTGCTCTTTTTGAGCTTTTTGGTCGTTTTCCTGTTTTTTTCATAGAGGGTCTCCCTTTTGGAGTATTTTTTCTTTATTCCCTCTTTTCCATAGAATACATGATTTTCTTTTGATTCACCTTTCTTTTGGGAAAGAGACTTTGCAGGGGTTTCCCTTTTTCTTTTTGGCCAAGTTTTCCTTTTAGGGAAGAGAAGAGAAACGGGGAAGGACTTATCCCAAGGATCTACTTGATTCATCCCAGATCAGCCTATTTAGAAATAGCACGTACTACTTGCAAGTATCTTGCTATTTTGAATCAGGCCTTCATTTGTGTGTGAGTGTTGATTCATCCATGAAATGAAATTGCAGCAAATCTAAAGATGATTACAACTTGGGGGGAGACTAAGCTCCATTAATACAACCCCATATTGATGAATTGAAAGAAGGAAGATAGAATTTAGATTGAATTGAAAAAACACTTACACGATTTCCACAAGAGTGGCTGGGATTCAAGAGTGAATCCGACCACCACTCCTCCTTCTTCCTTCCAACTCTCTTGCACTCACTTAGTTCTTCTTCCCCATACAAGTCACGACCCTCTCTTGCTGGAAAACCCTCTTGCCTAAGCCTAGCTCTTAGCCACAATTCCCCCAAAATTTTTAGAGTCTCCAAGTCTCTCCAAGCTAGGGAACCCACCCCACCCCTTGGCCTATGGCTTCTAGGCCCTTCTTTGGGGTGGGTTGGGCCAGCCCCTTGATTGGTTTTTTGATCCACTTTGATCCAGCTCCCAGTGGTCCCCTTGGTGATGAATTGGACCAACCCCATGTGGGCTGGTCTTGAGTGTGATCGGGCTTGACCAAGCTCACTCCTTGGTCCTTCTTCAACTGGCTAGAGGACTCGATTAAGCTTGATCATTCTTCTTTGATGAAACCCGTTTCCTTCCATGTTGACTTGGACTTGGGAGGCCATGGTTGGAGTTTGAATGCGGCCCATTTGGCCTTTGGGTGCAGTCGGTCCTAGCTCACCTTGGTGTTTCTTTACAACTTGGTTCAAGCCATCTTGCTGTGCACTCTTGCATTCAACCACATTTTGATTTTTTGATTTGGTTCAGCTCTGCTTTGATGTTAAGTCCAACTTGAAATGTCTTTGAATTGAACTTGTCACCACGGTCTTGGGTTCACCATGGTTTTGGCTTCTTCTTGATGATCACAACCTCAAGTCCAACTTTATTTTTGATCTTTTGCTTGACTTGATGAGCTTGGTTTGGTCATGGGCAAGCTCGATTTTCCCCTTGACTTCCTATGGAATTGGACTTGGTCTTGATAGAATTCAAATTTGATTGGGCTTAAGTTTGATCCCGTATCTTGATTGATGCTTCTTTCTGGGGATCGAGGCTCGGATTGGGTCTTCACCTGCTTCGAAACTCATGGGCTATTTTGAATTTAAAAACCTTTTTTTTGAAATATTCCCCCAAAAGGTTTAAACTTTAAAATTTGGGGTTTTCGAATTTAAAGGTTCATAAAGGCTTTAAACGGGTTTTCAAAATTTAGGAGTTTTTGAAAACATTTTAAAATTTTGGGTGTTTACATTTGCTTTATTTGGTAAGTTGTCTAATTCATTCTTCTTGAAGTTGACCTACCCACCTTGATAATGGTTGCTCATACCTCACCAAATTAGGTCACTTTCCTTTTTCCTAGATGATGACTTTCCTTTCTCTTGAATGCTAACTTTCCTTTCTTAAGTACCGACTTTCCTTTCTCTTGGATGCCGACTTTCCTTTCTTGAACACCAACTTTCCTTTCTCTTGGATGCAGATTTTCATTTCTTGAATGTCGATTTTCCTTTCTCTTGAATGCTGACTTTCCTTTCTTGGAATGCCAACCTTCTTTCTTGGACACCCACCTTTCTTCTTGGACTCCAGCCCTTCCTTCTTGACAGCCACCTTAGGATACTTGCCTAATACCTAGATCTAAAATGACAGATTACCTTGTCCAACAATGCCGAAATTGGCAGGTGCTTGGTCGTTGTCTTTTTTGTTCTTAACATCTCTTTGCAGGGAATTTGCCTCTTTCCAATTCGAGTTTCAGGTATGGTAGGTGTAAACACCCTAAATAAATTTTGTAAAAACATGACTCAGCACACACTCAATCTCAAAAAATTGCTTGTTTTGAACCCCTGCTATGAATTGGAAATTTCACAAAATTCTTAAAACAGAGATTTCAAAATTAAATGTTTTCAAATCAAAGTTAAGGAAAAGCTAAGTTAAACAGGGATAAAGCTGAATCCTCACTCTGAAGAATCAGCGAGGATTATGGCTATAATTAAAGCAATCATCAAACATGACTCCAATGCATATGGACCAGGGGAAGAGCCAAGTCAGAGATCAGGGCACGGCTCCATCAAGGTCAAAGACTAATCCAAGTGGGAAGTCTCACCAACTAAACCTATTTCAATTGACCAAACCTAAACACAACTTGCTTTGCCAAACCGTGGCCTATGAGTTAGTTTGATCAAAACACATTGGCTAGACTGAATTGCCTTAAATCACCCTTACCTTGGTCGAACCACACCAACTCACCTAGTCCACCTTCACCGATTGGACCCATGTTGACCCACACCAACCTAACCTACCTTGGGGTCACACCTTGTCATGACTCGGCTGCACCCTAGGATGCCTTAGGCTCCTCCAAGAGAAGATAAGACGAGCCACAATGACATTCCATGTTGACTCAACACGTTGAAGTCAAGTCAAAAACCCCGGTTTGAAAAGCAAGGGGCATATGGGCCACACCCATCTAAGAGTGGGGCAAAAACCCAAAAAGTTACAAGTGTTCAAGTAGAGCCGAGCTCGGTTGGATCCTCACGAACCTCTAAACAAAAGCATGTTAGAAAAACTCAAAAAAAAATTGAAAAGAGGGAGTTTACCCAGCTAGGACAATCACTCACGGAAGTCCTATACATTCTCTTGACACAGGGTTTGATCCATCTCCCGGCTATTCCTGAAGGGGCACCCCCTAAGAGAAAGTTTTTAAACAACTTCTGTAAGTATCATAGGCTTAAGGGTCATGATACAAACAAATGTTTTGCCCTCCAATATAAAATCAAGGACTTGATAGAGCAAGGAAGGCTCCACGTCTCAGAGGAACCAGAGCCCTCCCAAGCGATTCTAAAAGAGTCTTTCCCCAACCATGCAAGCACAAGTAGGAAAGGAAAAGAGGTATATCTTCTTTCACTCAAAGCTCATGAGATTGATTATGCATTGCATGTGGTTCACACTACTTGCCACACACCACTTTCCATCATAATAAAAAAAGCCAAGCAAGTAGTGATCCGGGGAGCGCTTAGAGTCCCGCCCCTGCTAGAGCCTTATTAGAAATCCGTGGTGCTCCAACGCATACAATTATAGCCAAGATAGGAAGGAGCCCTAGGGAAGGTGTAAGCGAGGTGACTAGGTCCAGAAGGATCTATCAACCCCCACACTTAGCCAAAAATCTAGCAAGGAAGCGGTCGTTTTGCCCAGCCCTTCAAAAGAATGCATTCCTAGCGCATCTCATAACATGGATAAGGGTAAAGGTATTGTGTTAACCCCATATGATTTAGAATTTCATCTTTCAAAACTTTCCATAAATATGTCTATCTTAGAGTTGATACAAACCTCACCTAAACATAGACAAGTCTTAGAGGGAATCCTAGAAAGAGCTAAGGTTAACCCATCCATAACTCTCGAGTCCCTATCCTTCTTGGTCTCCCCAATCTTTGCCAAGGCCCCTATCGTGTTCACGAAGGATGAGTTAGAGAGACCAAGTATAGCACATAACCAAGCCTTGCATATAGAGGTGGTATTGAATCACCACACTCTAAACAAGTGCTTGGTCGATGGGGGAGGAGGTGTAAACATTCTTCCTCTTCACGTGACCTTCCAAATAGGAGTCCCCTTGTCTAGGCTAGAACCGAGCCCCATCGTGATCACTGGATACAATGGCAATTCATCCCATCCATTAGGAGCCATCGAGTTGCCCATGGAGGTAGAAAACATCCAACACACGGGGTTGTTTCATGTCTTAGACATAAACCCTCATTATAACTTGTTATTAGGTAGGCCTTGGATTTATAGTCTCCAAGCCATTCCCTCAACCTTTTACAAGTGTTTAAAATTCTCATGGGATAACCAAGTGGTGGTAGTCCTTGGAGAAGACTACCCTCACCTTAAGGGAATTCAAAATTTCCCTTGTCTATCAAGTCATCCATCAAGTGAGGAGGCTATGGAAACGCCTCACCCACCTCATGTCGACCACCCCCTAGGAGACCCTCCCCATAGAGTCGTCCATCTCCTAGGAACCCCTAAACAAGTGGAGTTATCCTCCCTTAGAATCATCCATCTTACAAGACATCTCCCAATCCCAAATGTGTAGGATTAGGTTCCCCTATGGTCGTGTGTATCCTAGGGAAGCCTAACTCCTTTCTAAACCATACCTACCAGCCCAAACAAACTCGTGTGTATATCCATGATATTGATGACACTCGATTCCAAGGTCACCCTCTTTACAAAAAATTTTCCAAACTCAAGAAGCCTCGAAATATGATGTTGAACATGAGATATACACCTTACCAAGGTCTAGGAGCCTAAAGCCAAGGTAGGTTAGAACCCATCATACCCTTGCCTAACCCGGGTCGACATGGATTGGGCTACACCCCATCCATACCCACTAAGCCACCACCTAAGACCACTTGGGTCAAGGGTGCCCTAAAACCCACTAACACCAAAACCTATGGCTTAGACCTCCTATTTAGAGTCTAATTCATGGTGTTTTCTTTATAGGTTTGATAGAATACCCCTCTTTTGAAAAAATACAAAAAAAGTATATATTTGGAAAACCAAAAAAATTTGGAAAACTTTCAAAATCGAAAAACATTTGAAAAATCTGAAAATTTCAAAAAGAAAGTTGTTTGTGTTCATTCTCCTAGTCTTTGTTTGGAAAAAGTCAAAAAAATTGAAAAAGCTGAAAATCTCAAAAAGAAAGTCTTTTACATTCATCATTCTAGTTTGTGTTTTGAAAAAGACAAAAAATTGAAAAATTTGAAAACTTCAAAAATCTTGGCAATGTACAAATCCTATTTTCAAATTCTTCAAAACCCATGTATATATCCAAACCAAAATCCTCCAAGTCCATTATGCCCAACCCCACTCTCTTGCATGATACTTCTCTATAAATTAAAGCACTTGAGAGTGATCAAAGCAAGGAGGAAGATCACCTCATCCATGAGGAACATCAAGCCTCCGAGCTTCCTGAATTCCATAGAATCCTTGACTTAGAAAAACCTTCAAATTCTGTAGGAGAGGATTTTCTAAAAATCAATCTAGGGAGTGAGTCTAATCCAAAGTGTGTCAAAATAGGTACTTGTTTGCATGAGCATGAAAGAGCATCATTCATTGCATTTTTGAAATCTTATGTGGATGTATTTGCATGGACCTATGAAGACATGCCAGGTCTAAACCCTAGGATCATAAAACATCATCTTCCCGTAGAACCAAATGCAAAAATCCATCCCGATATTCACTCCCAAGTGAAAGAGGGTTTAGAAGATCTTTTAAAGGACAAATTTATAAAACCCATCTCTTATTCTGAATGGCTTTCAAATATCATTGTGGTTCGAAAATCCAATGGGAAAATTCAGATTTGCATTGATTTTAGAAATTTGAACAAAGCCACTCTAAAAGATAATTTTCCTCTTTCAAACATCGATTTGATAGGGGATAGCACTGCAAATAATGAAATGTTTTCTTTCATGGATGGCTATTCAGGTTACAACCAAATTAAGTTAGCACCAAGAGATAAGGCAAAAACTGCTTTTACTACAGCTTGGGGCACATACTGTTACACAGTTATGTCATTTGGATTGAAAAATACCGGTACCACATACCAAAGAGCCATGACCACTATTTTCCATGATCAAATCCATGAGCTCTTGGAAGTATATGTGGATGATCTTTTGGTAAAATAAAAACCCGATGCACACACGTAGAATCTTTGCAAAAAGTTTTTGAAAGAATTAGGCTTTATAAAGTGAAGCTAAACCCTCTGTAGACACGCTGAAATTTCTACTCCGGGTTCTTAGGCCTGAAGTGAACCTTTTCGTATGTCTAAGTCGCTTAAAGGGCGTGCCAGCTAGCTTACTCAAGCTAGCGAAGTAAGTTTTCGAAATATCTGACTTTATGGGGCGACTGTGGACAAGTGGGCTTTTTTCATCGCAAACCTTCTTGAACTGATGCTCAAGGGTCAGTTTGTACGCTTTAGAAAACTCGATTTTGACCAAGTATGACCTTTTTGAAAATGTTTTGATCGATTTGGTTTGTCTAGTTGCAGATTTTATTTACGTGGGGTTTGCACGTATCCTATGTCTTTGATTTTAGCTACTTAGGCGTGAGATGTGTGCATTAGTGCTTAAGTCTTAGCGATTTTGCATGGGTGGTTTGAGGTTGCTTTGATGCAAGTATGCGCCCTATCTCATGGTATGGCGGATATGCAATGCAAACTCACACAACTGAACCTTAAAACCCGAAATTGAAAGACATAGCCGAAGGGAAATTGCAAAAGGGAAATATAGCCATATCTTAAGAGCGAAAAGGCTCAATTGTGGGCATGTGTATTGTGTATAAATTGAAAGGCAACTCACACGACTTGAATGTAAAACCCCGCTCGACTTGAATGTAAAGTGCGGAAGGAAAATACTTATATATATATGGGCTCAAAGGTCGCCAACGTGCGAGTATGTGTTGTGTGTAAATGTAAAGGCAACGCACGCAGCTGAAATGTAAAACCCAACAGAAAGAGAGATACAACTATATATATATGAGCCCGAAGGTCGTCAACGTGCATGTGTTGTGTTTGTGTATAAATGTAAAGGCAACACATGCAGCTGAACTGGAAAAAATACAGCGGAAAATATAGAAATATGGCTATATCTTAGTGGCTGTCGAGGCCAAAATGGTGCGTGAGGTGCTTGAGCAAGCGCTCGGGTGTTCTTTGGGTGCGAGTGTGTAATTGCAAACTCACACGACTTAATGTAACAACCTAGCTGAATTGAAATACATATATATAATAAGAGCGAAGGCTCAATGCACGCGTGTGTGGAGTGTGTAAAATTAAAAACAACTCACGCAGCTCTTACTAGAGTCTTGGGAGTAAGAGTGAAGGCTCAATCGTGCATGTGGGTGCTTGTGTACGAGTTAAGAGCTAAGGCTCAAGTGCTCGTCTATGTCTTGTATCAAGCACCAATATTACAACCTGGGGGGAGACAACGCTCCGTTAATACAACCCCGTATCCAAATTGAATTAAACGTAGAAGGAGATATGAAATACCGAATTTGAAACACTTACAAGTGATTTAGATGTTTGTCCACTCCAATCTACATGGGTTTGAGCTTGCTTTATGACCACAGATAGGCCTTCCTTTGAAGCTTGTGGCATGAAGTGGCTGGCCGGAGTCTTGGAGTTTGGTGGGTTTTCGGTTTGAGAGGTATGGGTTCATGGCAAGAGGTAGGTGTTGCGGGATTTGGTGGGGTATGGCAAGGTGGTCACGGGTGAGTGGGGTGGTGGAATGGTGTGAGGTGTGTGGCTAGACTAAGGGTCACAGATGGGGTGTTAGGTGGGAGTATGACAAGGTGGTCACGGGCGAGTGGGGTGATGGAATGGTATAGGGTAAGGTCACGGCTAGGGTGTTAGGTGGGGTTATGAGGCGGTGGTGTGGGAGCTACGGGTTTTAGGCTTAGGTGGGGTGATGGTATGGTGTGGGAGCTAAAGGTCACGGCTGGGTTGTGAGGTGGGACGTGAGGTGGTGGATGGGATGGGAGTCGGGGTCGACGTTAGGTAGATGGGGTGTATGGTGAAGCTAGGTCGGTTAAGGAGAGGGGAGGTCGGTGCTGGGTAGGTTGTAGAGTAAGGCGATGCTAGGATGGTATGGTGGTAGGTCGGTGGTGTATGGTGGAGTCGGTTGGTGGCAGGGACTTAGGTAGGGTTGGTGTTAGGTCGGTTGGTAGGTAGGTCGGCTGAGGAGGTCGGCGCCAGGCGGGTCTCGGGGTGACAGGTGGGGTGTGCAGGACGCGAGGCGCGTAGGGTGGCAGTGGAGCAGGTGGCACAAGGCGCGGGGCGCGTAGGGTGGCCGTGGAGCGGGTGGCGCGCGGGGAGTGTTCGGGTAATGATGGAAAGAGGTTTGGGGTGGTGGAGTTCGAGTCAGTTAGGGAGTTAGACTAGTCTAATTAGGATTAGGGGCTGTGGGGTAGTTAGGTGGTGCTAATTAGGGTAGGTTTAGGGTGGTTTAGAGGGGTGAAGAAGAACGGTTTAGGGTGTTAAGCAAGCTTACCTTAGGGTCGGTTGGGGTGTGCTCAAGCCTCAAGCCAGCCACTCCAAAATGCCTTTGATTAGGCAAATCCAGCCCTTCAATTAAGGTGGGACAGTCCATACTAATCCCTCACTAACCCACAATTAAACCCCTAAACAAAATTATGAAAGCACTAAGCACTCACCTTAATACCCTCTCTCTCCTCCAAGCTCCTCCAAGTTGGATTTCACATCAACTTGTGAAGACCCCCTCACTCCTATTTATAGGCAAGTGAGGTGGGTCTTGGATTTGGGTTTGGGTTTGAGATCTGGATCCAAATCCAAATCCAAATCCAAACACTATTTGGATCTGGATCTTGTATCTCAGATATTTTGAGATCCGTATCCGATCCAAATCCAACATTTTTATGGATATGGTGTAAACACCCGAAATCCCACGAATTTCTCAAATCCATCTGGTTTCGTAAAAGCAGCCCCAAAGGGCCATTTTGAGTTTGGAAACCCAGGAGCCTTCCAGACAACCATGTATATATGTTTTAAACTTTTATATTTCAAAAATACATGATATGGCTTTTAAAAAAAAACTTTTTAAAACATGTTTTGAAACCCCAAAGCAGCTTGGCCTAATCCAGATAGGACCAGGAGAGCTAAGGAGAGCCCAGAACCGGAGCACATGTCGAGCTCGGCACAACAACTCTCGTATCAAATCCACACCCCCAGGATCTTGAACGTCCAAGACCCTGTTATCATCGAAACATTGTTTGAAGTCATCTCCGGAAGGCGAAAACAGAGGCGGACGATCATGTTGGCGAAGACCCAACGCAGACGGAGTACTGATGCTGTCAGGCCCGCACAAACCATTCGTTTCAAACACAGCTCGAAGGAGTCAGAGTTCAGTTTGGATCGGATCTGGACCATATATATCCAAATCCCAATCCAAACCCATGTATGGACTTGGATTTGGATTTGGATTCAAAAATCCAATCCAATATCCATATCCATGGCCCACATCACCTTCTCATAAATGGAGGTGGGGCCCACTTGAATTTCACGTGGGATTATGGGCATGAGAGAGAGTGGGGGTGGATAAGATCAAGTGTGTGTTGTAATTAAGCTTGACTTGTGTGTCAAGTTTGGGGTTAATCATGTGGGTTAGCCTAGTTAAGTGGGTTTAAGCTTGTAATTAGCCAAAACCTAACCTAGGGCTGCACCAACATGATATGATTAGGGTCTATGGGCCATGCAAAGGGAGCTCCTTCACCTAAACCTAACCAAAAACACCTAATCCTAGCCTTCCACCCTAATTCGGCCCTAATCTAAGCCTAATCACCTAACCCACTTCCCTAATCCCGGCCTAATCCCAACCTAATCACCTAACCCACTTCCCTAATCCTTCCCTAAACCTAGGTTAATTTCTCTAAACCTAGCCTAATCCTAGCCTAATCACCTAACCTACCCCACTAAACCTCACCCTAAAACCAACCCACCTAGCTAAACCCTAAACCTCTAAACCACCCCTAGCCCATAACCTACCCAAACCACTTGTATCTAAAATATCTGGCCCTACCCTTTCCAGCCCACCTTATCACCACACCACCCTACCTAAACCACCTAACCACTACCCCAAAACCAGCCCTAACCGACCTAGCCCAGCCCTATATAAACCCCCCCCCCTTGGGGGCGGGCTTTCCCATCTAGGAGCCCTCTTCCACCAGCCGGGTCCTCCCCTTTCCAGCCCAGCCGACTCCCATCTTGTTCCACCTGCACCACCACCTGCACCACTACCTCCCAGCCGAGCACCACCACCGCCACCACCATTCCAGCCGAAGTCCCCCTCGCCATCCTCTTCACCCGACCGAACTAGCCGAGCCCCCACATCTGGCTGCTTCTCAACCACCGGCCGCCTTCCACCATCCGGTTAGTACCCTACACTCCACCTTACTCCTTCTTCACTCCCTCTCCACTCTTAGCCACCTAACCCCCTACCATATCACCCTAACACCAGCCATTCCACTTGCTGCCACCACTCCCCCTCGGCCAGGCCCATAATCACCCTAACTACCCGCCACCACCTAGACACCTTAGCTCCATTCGGCCACCCTATCCGACTCCCTAAGACCTGCCCATATCACCCCACTACACCCACTACACCCACTACCACCTGGCCCCATCTCCTAGCTAGTTCCCTTCCCTTACACCACTCCTAGCCACCCTAACAACCCGCCACAACTAAACTCCTCCAGTCGGCCACTCCAACCGACTGTCATCCTCTTCATTCGGCCAGCCATCCGCCAGCCATAACCTTCTCCTAGCTTGTTCCTTTCCCTTAGTGCCATACTCCCTTAGTGACCCTACTTAGGTCCTTTAACCCAACACACCAAAAACAGCCCCTCCTTAGCAACCGGCCATCTTCAAGGCGCCCTTCCCGCGCGCCCAAGGCATCCGGCCAACACCTCCCCTTGCCGTTCAACCTCGCGGAGCTCCCTTTTGCAGCCCAAGGCAAAGGCCAAACCCACGCTCAAGCAAGGCATCTTCGGACCAGCTATTAGTAAGTGCCTAACTCGGTCTTTAGTTGTATACTTGCTTGAGATTCAATTCGATACGGGGTTGTAATAACGGAGCATAGTCTCCCCCCGCTTGTAATAACGTGGCTTGGCACACCCACACACGTGCACTCTCTTAGTTGTGCACGATTTTGAACACACACGGGCCTAATCAGCCCCTAATACATAAATATATACATATACTTTAATTTTTGTAGGGTTTTGCTTAAGTTGGGTGTGTTGTCTTTCAATTCAAGCACTCACACACATTGAGCCTTCACTCTTATTTGAAAGACCCAAGTAAGGGCCGACCTATACTATTTGGGTTTTCATTTCATGTCGTGTGTGTAAGTCTTTCAATTCAAGCACTCACACACATTGAGCCTTCGCTCTTATTTGAAAGACCCAAGTAAGGGCCATGTTATACTATTTGGGTTTAATTTCATGTTGTGTGCGTAGTACTTCAATTCAAGCACTCACACACATTGAGCTTTCGCTCTTATTCCCAAGACCTTAGTCAAGGCCATACTGCAAGTTATATTTGGGTTTAATTTCATGTTGTGTGCGTAGTACTTCCATTCAAGCACTCACACACATTGAGCTTTCGCTCTTATTCCCAAGACCTTAGTCAAGGCCATACTGCAAGTTATATTTGGGTTTAATTTCATGTCGTGTGTGTAAGTCTTTCAATTCAAGCACGCACCCACATTGAGCCTTTGCTCTTATTTGCAAAACCCGAGTAAGGGCCCATATACTTACTCTATATACTTATCTCCCTTCGGCATTTACATTACAAGTCATTTCCCTTCGGTTATTTCCCTTCGGCATTGTCTTTACATTCTAGTTTTCCCTTTGGAGTAGCGTGAGTTTGCATTGCATCTACGCCATACCACGAGGTAGGACGCATATTGCATCAAAGCAAGCCCCGCTCAAATTCGCCCATGTAGTGGAGTGTTCATAACACACAAACTAGGTGGCCCATAAAGGGATAAAAGGAAAGACTTAGGCACGTGCAAATCCACGTGATCTAAAATCTGCAATCGCATCTAAAAGACCCGAATTAAACACCTCGAATCGCTTCGTAGGCTTTCTATCCCAAAAGCTTGATTTTTGCAAAGCGTACGGATTGACCCTTGCGCATCGGTGCTAGAAGGTCTGCGACGACAAGAGCTCACTTGCTCACAGTCGCCATGATTAGAAGTCAGTTTAATATCTTCGCTAGCTTAGGTAAGCTAGCTGGCACGCCCTGTTTATATAAATAGGCCTTAGACGCACGAGAGGATCCACTCCAAGCCTAGAAAAGGCGAAGAGGCGTGGGGATTTTCGCGCGTCTACAGAGATTGGCACGCCCGGTGGGACGTGAGCCTTTCAAAAATCGAGTTTTTAAGGTAAAAGTTTTGCGAAAATTTTGTTAAAAGGTGTCATTTTAACTTGTTTTCTTTGCTTGTACTTAGGACATTTTGAAAAAGCTTGAAAAGCATGTCAAAATCCAATCCAAGTGAAGTGTCAAGCCAAGGCTCATGCGCATCAAGTTCTCACTCTAGGAGGATTTTCAAAAACAAAATAAAACAAGATGAGATCGAGGACCTGAGAAGGGAGTTTGAGGCCAAAATCGATGCTCTCAGCCAAGAGGCTGAAGTAGGCGATTCGTGTTCATCAAATGGTGAACCAAGGCCTAAGAAAAAATCTGAAAAACCTCGCAAGCACAAAGAGGCCTCCGTAATGGAAGGCAACCAATACCACGAGTCCTTCACACAAAAGGACTATAAAGCCCTAAAGCAGTTGCTGAAAGGACAGAATAAAGAGAAAAGAAGCTACGCCCTGTCTGATTTCCTTCCTATGGATTACGAAACAGATAGTGACGATGAAATACCAAACTTCCATCGGTATGATGGCATGGGAGACCCTAGGTCTCACTTGCAGCTTTTCTCGCATCGAGCCCATAAGAAGAAAAAGGACTCGATGAAATGTGTGTATTGGTTCCCTTTATCCCTTAAAGGCACAACTGCCAAATGGTTGGCTTCCTACGACTTAAGCCAGTTAGCTACTTTTGAAGAGTTAGCGAACTGCTTCATGCAAAGATTTGCACACAACGTAGAAGTCACGCCGACTCTGATACCTTAAGGGATACAAAGCAAGGCATGAACGAAGACGTACATGCCTTCATTATAAGATGGAGGTCACTTTTGGGCCAAGTGCGAGAGCCCATATCCGAAGGATGCGCAGTAATGCTCATCCTGGATAACTTTAAAAGCGAGCTAAAAACCCTTCTCTCGCTCCATGAGATCTCAACTTTCCATAAGTTGATCAAAAAGGCATCCCTTTTCGAAACCAACTTGCGAAAAGGGACATATGATCACTTGTGGAAAGGAAGTGCCATTTCCAAAACCCGCTTGGAAAAGCCCATCACATACGGGCTACCCACGATGGACAAAGGGACAAAGCCCCATAAAATCGCCAATGTCTGGGTGGATCCAGGCGTGGCGGGCACTTCCAAAAATTTTGAAAAGTTAGAAAATAAGAGGGAGCAAAATTTTCAAAAACCGGTTGAAAAACGGGAGTACACTCTGTTGGGGCAACCTGTGTCGGAGGTCCTAGACCTCCTACTTGCCCAGGGCATGATAGAACTCCCTGAAATCCCCGAAGGAGTCACTTCCAAAGGGGGGTATTTAAACCGATTTTGTAAGTATCATCGGCTCAAAGGCCATGATACCAAACGCTGCTTCTCCCTTTTAAATAAAATTGAGAACTTGATAGCAGAAGGCCGACTCCAGGTCATTGTGGAACTTGAGCCACCTCAAGCTATCTTCAAAGAACCCTTTCCCAAACACGCCAGTGGCAGTGGGAAAGGAAAGGAGGTATGTACCCTCACCATTTCCAAGGAACTAGCGCAAAAACCCGAGCCTGGTCGACCCACTTGTGCACCCACTCTTGTATTATACAAGAAGCCCGCCCAAGTCGTCATTCGGGGGCCACCAAAAGTGGAATCCCAGGCAAAACCAGTTTTGAAAATCCAAGGTTCTCCTCAGCTCATCCTTAGAGCCAACCCCCGCACCTTGAAGGTGCTCAAAAGGTGGTCAGTGTGCCTGGCCCCTCAAAAGCATGTATCCCTAGTGTTCTGCCAAAAGCAGATAAGGACAAAGTCATCCTAAATCCTTATGACTTCGAAAACCACCTTTCAAAGATTCCTATTCACATGTCTATCTTAGAGCTTATACAAACCTCGCCTAGGCGTAGACTTGTATTAGAGAAAATTCTAAAAAGGGCCAAGGTTGATTCGAACATAAGTCCGGAATCCTTGTCTGCCCAAGTGGCTTTATTAGGAGCAAAATCGCCCATCACTTTCTCGGAAGATGATATAGATAGACCCTACGAAACCCATAACCAGGCCCTGCATATCGAGGTGGTTCTAAACAACCACTCTCTGGACAGGTGCCTAGTCGATGGTGGAGGAGGGCTCAACATCCTTCCACTTCATGTGGCGTATAAAATCGGAGTCACCTTGACTTCAGTGAACCCAAGCCCCATCGTTATCACTGGATACGATGGGAATGCGTCTAGACCTTTAGGATCCATCAAACTCCCAATGGAAACGGGAGGGATCGAACACACGGGGGTGTTCCATGTCTTGGACATCCACCCCCATTATAACATATTGCTGGGAAGGACCTGGATACACAGCTTTTGCGCTGTGCCATCCACCTTCCACATGTGTGTCAAGATCCCTTTTAGGGACCAGGTCGTAGTGATCCTAGGTGAGAGTCACCCATAGCTTCAGGGGATCATAAACTCCCCTTGTTTATCAAGCTCCCAAGCCCATGAGGCTAACCTGGGGCAAATTGTGATTGAGCAACCTCGACTCATGTTAAACAACCCTAGGAAGGTTGTATGTGTGAAGGGGCCGCCCAAAGCAGGCCCCCTCCCGATCTTAACCGTTCTAGGATGATCCAAGTGTTCCCTATTTCCAAAGCCCCTGGACAAGAGGCCATATGAGCACAATATGGACGATAGCATGTTCCAGGACCACGACTTATACCAAACCTTTTCAAAAAACAAAAAGTCGTGGAACATGTTGTTGAACATGGGCTACACGCCCTACAAGAGTCTAGGGGCGCAGAATCAGGGTCTCCTAGAGCCCATCCTTTCTAGGGCCAATCCAAGCCGATATGGGATCGGCTATACTCCCCGAATACCGCCGGAGCCACCCCCTGTGACCACCTGGGTCAAGGGTGCCCCGGAACCTGTCTTAGAAGAGACCTACGATTTAGATCTCCTATTCCGAGTCTAACCCGTAGTGTTTTCCCTTTGTAGGTGTGACGGAAGATCCCTTTTCTAAAAATATAAAAAACATTTGAAAAGCTTAAAATCAAAAAAATCGAAAAACAAGAAAAACCAAAAACAATGGAAAAACAAAAACTCGAAAAAAGAGTGCTCTGTATAGTTCCCAAGCTTCTTGTTTTACAAAAACCCAAAAAAATCGAAAATTTGGAAAATACCAAAAAGATTTTGTACATAGCTGCTCCTGGTAGGACTTTGGCAAAAGAAAAGGATTTCGAGAGAAACATCGTCTGCATAGCTAGACCAAAATTTTCGAAATAACTTGAAAATCCAAGTACAAAACCAGGTCATTTTAAAAACCACCAATCAAATTCCCTCGGGTTTATAGCCCACGAGAATGATCAAAGCCCAGAAGTGGATCCCCTGGAGGAAGATCCCACTTCTGAGCTCCCAGAATTTCATAAAATTCTCGATTTTGAAAGACCTTCCCAATCAGTAGAAGGAGATTTCATAGAAGTAAACCTAGGGGATGATTCAAATCCCAAATCCATCAAAATAGGCGCATGCTTGCATGAAATTGAAAGATTAGCATTCATTGCATTTCTACGAACCTATTTAGATTTGTTTGCATGGACGTATGAAGACATGCCGGGCATAGACCCCAGCATTGTCGAGCATCATCTTCCCTTAGATGCTGGTGTAAAACCCATAAAGCAGAAGCTTAGGAAAATACACCCGAATGTACACACGCAAGTCAAAGAGGGTTTAGAAGATCTGCTAAAAGCCGAATTTATAAAACCCATTGCGTATTCTGATTGGTTATCAAATATCGTTGTAGTTCGAAAAGCCAATGGGAAAATTCGAATATGCATCGATTTCAGAAACCTGAATAAAGCCACTCCAAAGGATAATTATCCTTTACCAAACATAGATTTGATAGTCGATAGTACTGCAAATCATGAAATGTTTTCATTTATGGATGGCTATTTAGGCTATAATCAAATCAAACTAAGTCCACGAGATCAGGGTAAGACCGCCTTCACAGCCCCATGGGGCACGTACTGCTATACAGTCATGCCCTTTGGTTTGAAAAATGCCGGCGCAACATACCAACGAGCCATGACCACGATCTTCCATGATCAGATTCATGAGCTCGTAGAAGTGTATGTAGATGATCTCTTGGCAAAATCCAAAACCCGATGCACTCATATCGAATGTTTACAAAAGATTTTCGAAAGGCTTAGGCTTTACATAGTAAAGCTAAACCTCAAAAATGCGTATTCGGGGTAGAATCAGGGAAGCTTCTGGGCTTTATGGTGAGCCAAAGGGGAATAGAAGTCGACCCCTCTAAGTGTCGAGCCATCATAGATGATGGCTCCACCCTCCAATCTCACCCAAATCCGTAGCCTCCAGGGTCGTTTACAATCCGTTCGCCGATTCATATCGAATCTGGCAACTAGATGCGAACCCTTAAACAAACTGTTGAGGAAGGGCACAAAATTCTTATGGGATGACGAATGCCAGAAGTCCTTCGAGAGACTGAAGGCATACTTGGTTAATCCCCCCGTTTTGAACCCTCCAAAGCAAGGAAAACCGCTTTTATTATACATCTCCGTGCATACGAATGCTTTAGGAGCCCTGTTGGCTCAATACGAGGATGACACCCATAAGGAGTATGCCATCTACTACATTTCGAAAACTCTCTTGGCTTATGAACGAAATTATCAAGCCATGGAGAAGACGTGCTTGGCCCTTGTTTGGGCCTGCCAGAAATTCATACACTATTTCCTGGATCATGAGATCTGGATAGTGTCCAAGCTTGATCCAATCAAGCACTTGTTCGAAAAGCCCATTCTCACGGGTAGATTGGGCAAATGGCAACTCCTTCTAATGGAGTATGATCTGAAATACCATCACCAAATCTCCATTAAGGGGCAAGCCCTCGCAGATTACGTGGCTGAGTTCCCCTTGGAGGACGCATATCCCACACTTGTTGAAATGCCTGATGAAGGCATATTGCAAAACCATTTTCAAAACCACATTTTGGCAAATTCTTTCGAAAACCAAGTGTGGAAGATGCACTTCGATGGGGCACGAAACCAACGAGGGCCTGGTGCTGGGGTTGTCCTAATCTCCCCTGAAAAGGGCGAGATTCCCATAGCAGTCCGCTTAGATTTCGAATGTTCCAACAATGTAGCTGAGTATGAAGCACTCATACAAGGCTTAAAAATTTTGAAAACTCTAGGGGCATCATGCATCGAGGTCTTTGGAGATTCGCTCCTTGTCATAAACCAGGTTTTAAAAATTTGGCAAGTACGTAATGAAAAACTACTTCAATATCACGAGTTGGCCACTCGATTGATCCAATCCTTCCAGTCATGTAAACTCACACACGTAGGAAGAGAGGACAATGGCATCGCCGATGCCCTCTCCTCCTTGGGTTCAGCTCTAAAGGTCGACCCATTTCAGGGACCAGATCTTTGGAAATATGGCATGCGCCCCACCCATCCACACACGACTTGGATATTTGCCAAAATAACCCAGAGTCTATTGAAAAACCCTGGTTTTATGACATCAAACAGTTTTTAGAAAATGGGGGATTCGTCGAGGATGCCACATCCAAAGATAAGGCATTCATTCGTAAGATTTCGACCCAATACACCATTCTGGGTGGGGTTTTATACAAAAAAAAGTTTTACTGGCATTCTGCTTAGGTGTATCGACCTAGAGGAGGCTAGGATAGTGATGCATGAATTCCACGATGGAGAATGTGGAGGTCATATTAATGCCAACATGATGGCAATGAAAATACTTAGAGGGGGCCATTTTTGGTCCACCCTGAAAAAGGATTGTCATGATCATGTTAGGAAGTGTCATCCATGTCAAGTGCATGGGCACGCCATTCATATCCCTTCATCGGCATTGCATTCCGTGGTCAGCCCCTGGCCATTTACCATGTGGGCGTTTGACATCGTAGGCCCAATATTTCCAAAGGCCTCGAATGGGCATCGATTTATTTTAGCAGCCACGGAGTATTTCTCCAAGTGGGTGGAAGCCATTTCCCTAACCAACGTAATGGGGCAACATGTGGTGGCTTTCATCCGGAGGAATATCTTGGCTCGATTTGGGGTTCCACGAGACCTTGTGTTCGATAATGGCACCCCATTCAAGAACGAGCGGATGGTTAAGTTGTGCAACACGTATGGCATAACTCACCACTTCGCCCTACTACCCTCAAGGCAACGGCCAAGCCAAAGCCACAAACAAGACTCTCATTAGCATAATTGAGAAAACCTTAGAGAAAAGTAGGACGTGGCACGAGAAGCTAAATGAAGCCTTATGGGCTTATAGGACTTCCATCCGGACTCTCACGAATGCCACACCATTCGAATTGGTCTATGGCACAAACGCCATTCTTCCCATTCATACCCAACTGCATTCATTCCATACATCCATAGCACTCGACCTCCCCCTAGAGACGCTTCAGCATGCTAGGATGGCCGAACTAGATTTGCTAGATGAGAGGCGACTCCTTGCTATGGATCATGCTCGTGCATACCGACAAAGGATAGCCCAACACTATGGCAAACACATGAGACCTCGCCACTTTGAAGTGGGGGATCTGGTTTTAAAAATCACCCACTATCGTGGCCCACATCCACTTGGAAAGTGACGCCCCAAGTGGGAGGGACCCTATGTTGTACGTGCAACCACCACGAACAACTCATATTGGTTGATCGATGTAGAAGGTAGGAATTTAGCAGATCCTATCAATATTCAATACTTAAAGAAGTATCATGTGTAGGATTTGGATTAAATTCCAGTTTTGGAAAAATTTTAGGGATAGCTGTGCTGAGACATGTGAATAAGGTGCAAAGGCAAACTCGTGTGACCTTGAGTGAGAGAATTCACACTTGTGAAAGAGCGGAGTCTTCAAAATCGTGGTTACATTTCAAAATCCTTCTTCTTACAAAGAAAGGCCTAGTTCAATATAGCAAGATACTTGCAAGTAGTACGTGCTATTTCTAAAAAGGCTGATCTAGAATGGATCGAGTGTAGGCTTGGGATAAGTCCTCCCCTCTTCTCTTCTCCTTCCAAAAGGAAAACAAAAGCCCAAACAAAGGGAATTTCCCATTCAAAGTCTCTTTCCAAAAGAAAGAAACCAGAATTCAAAAGAAAAATCGATTCTCTTGTGAAAAAGAGGGATTAAAGAAAAAATACTCCCAAAGGGAGACCCTCGTTGAAAAAAAGGAAAAAGAGGCCAAAAAGCTCAAAAAGAGCAGTTTTCCGCCTTCTGTGCCTCAAACCACGGGACGCTTCAGAAGGGACCGTGGTATCTCTTTCCCATCCCTGGCTTATCCCAAGCTAAAGCATGGTTCATTTCGAGGAATCCAAAAGTAAAAATAGGATTTACTTACTTGAATGTCATCTTGTTTGAGAATTCGACGTTTCGAGTAAGGCGTAGGAATTTGAAATATAGCTGGTTTTCTTATAAAACCTCCGCTAGATAAGCGAGTGTTAAGACTCAAACAAGGGCAAGCACAGAGAGCTCGAGATCCTTAGGATCGAGACTCAAGACAGTTGTCCCTTTTGTAAATAGTTTTGTAAATAAGTTTTGAAAATCGAACATCGAACAACATAGGATCTGCTCACTTGGAGCAACAGGCCTTGTAAGTCTCTAGAGTTCGACCACATCTGGTCTTTGGGAGGTCGCCACTCTTGGCACCACACCCATGTCATGCATCTGCGTTCCACGCATAAACATGATCCCATTTTGGACAAAATTCCATGTAAACCCTTTGGCGTGATATCTCCTCCTACCAGAGTTTGTAAATTAAGATTTTGCTAAAAATTAGGACGATCCCATATTCTTCGTGGATAGATCTAGGGAGACATTGAAAGGGGTGTTTGTCATCTTTGCCCTTATCCAAATCAATTTGGACAAGGCCAAAGAGGGGCATCTATAAACACCCCAAAATCCCACGAATTTCTCAAATCCATCTGGTTTCATAAAAGCAGCCCCAAAGGGCCATTTTGAGTCTGGAAACCTAGGAGCCTTCCAAACAACCCTGTATATATGTTTTAAACTTTTATATTTCAAAAATACATGATATGGCTTTTAAAAAAAACCTTTTTAAAACATGTTTTGAAACCCCAAAGCAGCTTGGCCTAATCCAGATAGGACCAGGAGAGCTAAGGAGAGCCCAGAACTGGAGCACATGTCGAGCCTGCCACAGCAACTCTCGTATCAAATCCACACCCCCACGATCTCGAACGTCCAAGACCCTGTTATCATCGAAACATTGTTTGAAGTCATCTCCGAAAGGCGAAAACAGAGGCGGACGATCATGTTGGCGAAGACCCAACGCAGACGGAGTACTGATGCTGTCAGGCCCCGCACAAACCGTTCGTTTCAAACACAGCTCGAAGGAGTCAGAGTTCAGTTTGGATCGGATCTGGACCATATATATCCAAATCCCAATCCAAACCCATGTATGGACTTGGATTTGGATTTGGATTCAAAAATCCAATCCAATATCCATATCCATGGCCCACATCACCTTCTCATAAATGGAGGTGGGGCCCACTTGAATTTCACGTGGGATTATGGGCATGAGAGAGAGTGGGGGTGGATAAGATCAAGTGTGTGTTGTAATTAAGCTTGACTTGTGTGTCAAGTTTGGGGTTAATCATGTGGGTTAGCCTAGTTAAGTTGGTTTAAGCTTGTAATTAGCGAAAACCTAACCTAGGGCTGCACCAACATGATATGATTAGGGTCTATGGGCCATGCAAAGGGAGCTCCTTCACCTAAACCTAACCAAAAATACCTAATCCTAGCCTTCCACCCTAATTCGGCCCTAATCTGAGCCTAATCACCTAACCCACTTCCCTAATCCCGGCCTAATCCCAACCTAATCACCTAACCCACTTCCCTAATCCTTCCCTAAACCTAGGTTAATTTCCCTAAACCTAGCCTAATCCTAGCCTAATCACCTAACCTACCTCACTAAACCTCACCCTAGAACCAACCCACCTAGCTAAACCCTAAACCTCTAAACCACCCCTAGCCCACAACCTACCCAAACCACTTGTATCTAAAATATCTAGCCCTACCCTTTCCAGCCCACCTTATCACCACACCACCCTACCTAAACCACCTAACCACTACCCCAAAACCAGCCCTAACCGACCTAGCCCAGCCCTATATAATCCCCCCCCCCTTGGGGGCGGGCTTTCCCATCTAGGAGCCCTCTTCCACCAGCCGGGTCCTCCCCTTTCCAGCCCAGCCGACTCCCATCTTGTTCCACCTGCACCACCACCTGCGCCACTACCTCCCAGCCGAGCACCACCACCGCCACCACCATTCCAGCCGAAGTCCCCCTCGCCATCCTCTTCACCCGACCGAACCAGCCGAGCCCCCACATCTGGCTGCTCCTCAACCACCCGCCGCCTTCCACCATCCGGTTAGTACCCTACACTCCACCTTACTCCTTCACTCCCTCTCCACTCTTAGCCACCTAACCCCCTACCATATCACCCTAACACCAGCCATTCCACTTGCTGCCACCATTCCCCCTCGGCCAGGCCCATAATCACCCTAACTACCCACCACCACCTAGACACCTTAGCTCCATTCGGCCACCCTATCCGACTCCCTAAGACCTGCCCATATCACCCCACTACACCCACTACACCCGCTACCACCTGGCCCCATCTCCTAGCTAGTTCCCTTCCCTTACACCACTCCTAGCCACCCTAACAACCCGCCACAACTGAACTCCTCCAGTCGGCCACTCCAACCGACTGTCATCCTCTTCATTCGGCCAGCCATCCGCCAGCCATAACCTTCTCCTAGATTGTTCCTTTCCCTTAGTGCCATACTCCCTTAGTGACCCTACTTAGGTCCTTTAACCCAACACACCAAAAACAGCCCCTCCTTAGCAACCGACCATCTTCAAGGCGCCCTTCCCGCGCGCCCAAGGCATCCGGCCAGCACCTCCCCTTGCCGTTCAACCTCGCGGAGCTCCCTTTTGCAGCCCAAGGCGAAGGCCAAGCCCACGCTCAAGCAAGGCATCTTCGGACTAGCTATTACTAAGTGCCTAACTCGGTCTTTAGTTGTATACTTGCTTGAGATTCAATTCGATAGGGGTTGTAATAACGGAGCATAGTCTCCCCCCGCTTGTAAGAACGTGGCTTGGCACACCCACACACGTGCACTCTCTTAGTTGTGCACGATTTTGAACACACACGGGCCTAATCAGCCCCTAATACATAAATATATACATTTACTTTAATTTTTGTAGGGTTTTGCTTAAGTTGGGTGTGTAGTCTTTTAATTCAAGCACTCACACACATTGAGCCTTCGCTCTTATTTGAAAGACCCAAGTAAGGGCCGACCTATACTATTTGGGTTTTCATTTCATGTCGTGTGTGTAAGTCTTTCAATTCAAGCACTCACACACATTGAGCCTTCGCTCTTATTTGAAAGACCCAAGTAAGGGCCGTGTTATACTATTTGGGTTTAATTTCATGTTGTGTGCGTAGTACTTCAATTCAAGCACTCACACACATTGAGCTTTCGCTCTTATTCCCAAGACCTTAGTGTAAACACCCCGACATCCCACGAATTTCTTAAACGAGTCTGGTTTTATACAAGCAGCCCCAAAGGGCCATTTTGAGTTTGGAAACCCAGGAGCCTTCCAAACAACCCTGTATATATGTTTTAAACTTTATCTTTCAAAAACATATGATATAGCTTTTGAAAACCCTTTTAAAACATGTTTTGAAACCCCAAAGTGGCTTGGCCCGATCAAGACAGGACCAGGAGAGCCAAGAAGAGCCCGGAACCGGAGCACCTGTCGAGCCTGGCGCAACAACTCTTGTATCTGATTCACATCCCAGGATCTCGAACGTCCAAGACCCTGTTCTTATCAAAATAGCATTTGAAGTCATCTCCGGAAGGCAGAAACGGAGGCGGACGACTATGTTGGCGAAGACCCAACGCAGACGGAGTACTGATGCTGTCAGGCCCCGCACAAATCGTCTGTCTCGAACCCAGCTCGAAGGAGTCAGAGTTCAGTTTGGATTGGATCTGGACCATATATATCCAGATTCCAATCCAAACCCATATGTGGACTTGGATTTGGATTTGGATCCAGAGATCCAATCCAATATCCATATCCATGGCCCACATCACCTTCTCATAAATGGAGGTGGGGCCCACTTGAAATTCACGTGTGATATTGGGCATGAGAGAGAGTGGGGGTGAAAAATATCAAGAGTGTTGTATTAAGCTTGACTTGTGTGTCAAGTTTGGGTTAATTATGTGGGTTAGCCTAATTGAGTGGGTTTAAGCTTGTAATTAGCAAAAACCTAACCTAGGGCTGCACCAACATGGGGTGATCAAGGTCTATGGGCCATGCTAAGGGAGCTCCTTCACCTAAACCAAGCCAAAAATGCCTAAACCTAGCCTAAACCCCTAATCCACCCCTAATTTGAACCTAATCACCTAACCCACTTCCCTAATCCCGGCCTAATCCCAGCCTAATCACCTAACCCACTTCCCTAATCCTTCCCTAAACCTAGATTAATTTCCCTAATCCTAGCCTAAACCTAGCCTAATCACCTAACCTAGCTCACTAAACCTCACCCTAAAACCCAACCACCTAACCTAGCCCTAAACCCCTAAACCACCCTTAGCCCACGATTTATCCAAACACCTAGTTTTAAAATATCTGGCCCAACCCCATCCAGCCCACCTTATCTACATACCACCCTACCTAAACCACCTAACCACTACCCACAGCCCAGCCCTAACCGACCTACCCAACCCCTATTTAAACCCCCCTCATTGTGGGCGGGTTTTCTAAGTGGGAACCACTCTACCTCACCCAGCCGGGCCCTCTCCTTCTCCCTTCTCTCACCCAGCCGGGACAACTCCCCACCTTGGCCTGCTCCAGCTGCTCCACCAGCCGCCACCTGCTCCGCCACCTTCCCTCTTCCGTCCACCACCACTATCCCTCAGCCGGACGCCATCATCTTCCCCCAACTGAACCAGCCGACAGCCACCTGCCCGCCACTTTCCCACTCCATCCGCCACTTCTCCCCATTCGGTAAGTACCTTGCACCTTACCTAGCCCCCTTCTCTACCACCTCTCCACTCTTAGCCACCCATCCTCCCTTCAGCTCAGCCCCTTTGCCGCCACCACCTAAACCTAGCCGAACCTAGGATAACCCAAGTTGCTGGCCACTACTTAGCCACCATCTCCCATTCGGCCAACCCCCCTAGGTGTCCTATTTGGCCTTCCCACTAGCTCACCTTTTAGGTCCAGTTTCCCTAAGTACCCAACTTCCCTAGTGATCCTAATACCCACTTGTTCAGCCACTCTAAACTCCCTACTTGGAGGCGCCACCTACTTGCCACCGGCCCCCTTCGAGGCGTCTATCCCGCGCCCCATTTGCAGCCGGCCAGCACCCTTGATCACCTACCTTCGCGGAGCTCCCGTTTGCAGCCCAAAGCCAAGGCCACGCTCAAGCAAGACCTCTACGGACCAGCTACCCGTAAGTGTCTAAACTCGGTTTTTAGTCGTACACTTGCTTGAAATTCAATTTGATACGGGGTTGTAATAACGGAGCATAGTCTCCCCCCGCTTGTAATAACGTGGCTTGGCACAACCACACACGTGCACTCTCTTAGTCGTGCACAATTTTGAACACACACGGGCCTAATCAGCCCCTAATATATAAATGTACATATATATTCCATTCTCGAAGGGTTTTGTTTATGTTGGGTGCATTGTCTTTCAATTCAAGCACTCTCACACACATTGAGCTTTCGCTCTTATTTGAAAGACCCAAGTAAGGGCCGACCTATACTATTTGGGTTTCATTTCTTGCCATGTGAGTAAGTCTTTCAATTCAAGCACTCTCACACACATTGAGCTTTCGCTCTTATTTGAAAGACCCAAGTAAGGGCCGACCTATACTATTTGGGTTTCATTTCATGTCGTGTGAGTAAGTCTTTCAATTCAAGCACTTTCACACACATTGAGCCTTCGCTCTTACTCCCAAGACCTTAGTAAAGGCCTTATTACAGTTATATTTGGGTTTCATTTATGTCGTGTGTGTAGTACTTCAATTCAAGCACTCTCACACACATTGAGCCTTCGCTCTTACTCCCAAGACCTTAGTCAAGGCCATACTGCAATTTATATTTGGGTTTAATTTCATGTCGTGTGAGTAAGTCTTTCAATTCAAGCACGCACCCACATTGAGCCTTCGCTCTTATTTGCAAGACCCGAGTAAGGGCTCATATACATAAGATATATACATATCTCCCTTCGGTTATTTCCCTTCGGTTATTTCCCTTCTGTTATTTCCCTTCAGTATTGTCTTTACATTTCGGGTTTTCCCTTTGGAGTAGCGTGAGTTTGCATTGCATCTACGCCATACCACGAGGTAGGACGCATATTGCATCAAAGCAAGCCCCGCTCGAATTCGCCCATGTAGTGGAGTGTTCATAACACACAAACTAGGCGACCCAAAAAGGGATAAAAGAAAAGACTTAGGCACGTGCAAATCCACGTGATCTAAAATATGCAATTGCATCTTAAAGACCCGAAATAGACACCTCGAATCGCTTCGTGGACTTTCTCCCCAAAACTCGATTTTTGCAAAAGCGTACAGACTGACCCTTGCGCATCGGTGCAAGAAGGTCTGCGACGACAAGAGCTTACTTGCTCACAGTCGCCACGTTTAGAAGTCAGTGTTAAATATATCTTCGCTAGCTTGAGTAAGCTAGCTGGCACGCCCTATTTATATACATAGGCCTTAGACGCACGATAAGATCCACTCCAAGCCCCGAAAGAGGCAAAGAGGCGGGGATTTTCGCGCGTCTACAGAGATTGGCACGCCCGGTGGGACGTGAGCCTTTTCAAAAATCGAGTTTACTTGTAGAAGTCTTGCGAAAATTTTATAAAGGTGTCGTTTTTAACTTGTTTTCTTTGCTTTTACTTAGGAAATTTTGAAAAAGCTTGAAAAGCATGTCAAAATCCAATCCAAGTGAAGTGTCGAGCCAAGGCTCATGCGCATCAAGTTCTCACTCTAGGAGGATTTTCAAAAACAAAATAAAACTAGATGAAATCGAGGACTTGAGAAGGGAATTTGAGGCCAAAATCGATGCTCTCAGCCAAGAGGCTGAAGTAGGCGATTCATGTTCATCAAACAGTGAACAAAGGCCTAAAAAGAAAATTGAAAAACCTCGCAAGCAAAAAGAGGCCTCCGTAATGGAAGGCAACCAATACCACGAGTCCTTCACACAAAAGGACCGTAAAGCCCAACAGCAGCTGCTGAAAGGGCAAAATAAAGAGAAAAGAAGCTACGCCCTGTCTGATTTCCTTCCTATGGATTACGAAACAGACAGTGACGATGAAATACCGAACTTCCATCGGTATGATGGCATGGGAGACCCTAGGTCTCACTTGCAGCTTTTCTCACGTCGAGCCCATAAGAAGAAAAAGGACTCGATGAAATGGGTGTATTGGTTCCCCCTATCCCTTAAAGGCACAGCTGCCAAATGGCTGGCTTCCTACGACTTAAGCCAGTTCACTACTTTTGAAGAGTTAGCGAACTGCTTCATGCAAAGATTTGCACACAACGTGGAAGTCACGCCAACCCTGAATACCTTAAGGGATACAAAGCAAGGCATGAACGAAGACGTGCATACCTTCATTATAAGATGGAGGTCTCTTTTGGGCCAAGTGCGAGAGCCTATATCCGAAGGATGCGCAGTAATGCTCATCCTGGATAATTTCAAAAGCGAGTTAAAAACCCTTCTCTCGCTCCATGAGATTTCAACTTTCCATAAGTTGATCAAAAAGGCCTCCCTTTTCGAAACCAACTTGCGAAAAGGGACATACGACCACCTATGGAAAGGAAGTGCCGTTCCTAAAACACGTGTGGAAAAGCCCATCGCATATGGGCTGCCCACAACGGACAAAGGGGCAAAGCCCCATAAAATCGCCAATGTCCGGGTGGATCTAGGCATGGCAGGCACTTCTAAAAATTTTGAAAAAATAGAAAATAAGAGAGAACGCAATTTTTCAAAACCAATTGAAAAACGGGAGTACACTCCGCTGGGGCAACCTGTGTCGGAGGTCCTAGACCTCTTACTTGCCCAGGGCATGATCGAACTCCCTGAAATCCCCGAAGGAGTCACGTCCAAAGGGGGATATTTAAACCGATTTTGCAAGTATCATCGGCTCAAAGGCCATGATACCAAACGGTGCTTCTCTCTTCTAAATAAAATTGAGAACTTGATAGCGGAGGGCCGGCTCCAGGTCACTGCGGAACCTGAGCCACCTCAAGCTATCTTCAAGGAACCCTTTCCCAAACACGCCAGTGGTAGTGGGAAAGGAAAGGAGGTATGTACCCTCACCATTTCCAAGGAACTAGCACAAAAACCAGAGCCTGGTCGACCTGCTTGTGCGCCCATCCTTGTACTATACAAGAGGCCCGCCCAAGTCGTCATTCGGGGACCATCAAAAGTGGAAACCCCGGCAAAGCCAGTTTTTAAAATCCAAGGTTCTCCTCAGCTCATCCTTAGAGCCAAGTTTAGCGCGAACCCTAGGCTGGTCGTGGGGGAAGTCACTAGATCCGGGAGGATCTACCAACCCCCGCACCTTCAAGGTGCTCAAAGGTGGTCAGTGTGCCTGGCCCCTCAAAAGCATGTATCCCTAGTGGTCTGCCAAAAGCAGATAAGGACAAAATCATCCTAAATCCTTATGATTTCGAAAACCACCTTTCAAAGATTCCTATTCACATGTCTATCCTAGAGCTTATCAAAACCTCGCCTAGGCATAGACTTGTCTTAGAGAAAATTCTAGAAAGGGCCAAGGTTGATTCGAACATAAGTCCGGAATCCTTGTCTGCCCAAGTGGCTTTATTAGGAGCAAAATCGCCCATCACCTTTTCGGAAGATGATGTAGATAGACCCTACGAAACCCATAACCAGGCCCTGCACATCGAGGTGGTTCTAAACAACCACTCTCTGGACAGGTGCCTAGTCGATGGTGGAGGAGGGCTCAACATCCTTCCACTTCACGTGGCGTACAAAATCGGAGTCACCTTGACTTCAGTGAACCCAAGCCCCATCGTTATCACTGGATACGATGGGAATGCGTCTAGGCCTTTAGGATCCATCGAACTCCCAATGGAAACGGGAGGGATCGAACACACGGGGGTGTTCCATGTCTTGGACATCCACCCCCATTATAACCTGTTGCTGGGAAGACCCTGGATACACAGTTTGGGCGCTGTGCCATCCACCTTCCACAGGTGTGTTAAGATCCCTTTTAGGGACCAGGTCGTAGTGATCCTAGGTGAGAGTCACCCACAGCTTCAGGGGATCATAAACTCCCCTTGTTTATCGAGCTCCCAGGCCCACGAGGCTAACCTGGGGCAAATTATGGTGGAGCCACCTCGGCTCGTGTTGAACAACCCTAGGAAGGTTGTATGTGTGAAGGGGCCGCCCAAAGCAGGCCCCCTCCCGACTCTAATCCTCCTAGGAAAACCCAAACGTTCCCTATTTCCAAAACCCCTGGACAAAAGGCCATACGAGCCTAATATGGACGATAGCATGTTCCAGGACCACGACTTATATCCCATCTTTTCAAAAAACAAAAGGTCGTGGAACATGTTATTAAACATGGGCTACACGCCCTACAAAAGTCTAGGGGCACAAAACCAGGGTCTCCTAGAGCCCATCCTTCCTAGGGCCAACCCAAGCCGATATGGGATCGGCTATACTCCCCAAATACCGCCGGAACCACCCCCTGTGACCACCTGGGTCAAGGGTGCCCCGGAGCCTGTCTTAGAAGAGACCTATGGTTTAGACCTCCTATTCCGAGTCTAACCCATAGTGTTTTCCCTTTGTAGGTATGACGGAAGATCCCTTTTTCTAAAAAAATACCAAAAACATTTGAAAACTTAAAATCAAAAAAATCGAAAAACAAGAAAAACCAAAACAATGGAAAAACAAAAACTCGAAAAAAGTGTGCTTTGTATAGTTCCCAAAGTTCTTGTTTTACAAAAACCCAAAAAAATCGAAAATTTGGAAAATACCAAAAAGATTTTGTACATAGCTGCTCCTGGTATGACTTTGGCGAAAGAAAAGGACTTCGAAAGAAACGTCGTCTGCATAGCCAGACCAAAAATTTCGAAATCGCTTGAAAATCCAAGTACAAAACCAGGTTATTTTGAAAACCACGCATCAAGTTCCCTCGGGTCTAAAGCCCACGAGAATGATCAAAGCCCAGAAGTGGATCCCCTTGAGGAAGATCCCACTTCTGAGCTCCCAGAATTTCATAGAATTCTCGATTTTGAAAGACCTTCCCAATCAGTAGGAGGAGATTTCGTAGAGGTGAACCTAGGGGATGATTCCAATCCCAAAACCATCAAAATAGGCGCATGCTTGCATGAAACTGAAAAGTTAGCATTCATTGCATTTCTACGAACCTATTTAGATGTGTTTGCATGGACGTATGAAGACATGCCGGGCATAGATCCCAGCATAGTCGAGCATCGTCTTCCCTTAGATATAGGTGTAAAACCAATAAAGCAGAAGCTTAGGAAAATACACCCGAATGTACACACGCAAGTCAAAGAGGGTTTAGAAGATCTGCTAAAAGCTGGATTTATAAAACCCATTGCGTATTCTGATTGGTTGTCAAATATCGTTGTAGTTCGAAAAACCAATGGGAAAATTCGAATATGCATCGATTTAAGAAACCTGAATAAAGCCACTCCAAAGGATAATTATCCTTTACCAAACATAGATTTGATAGTCGATAGTACTGCAAATCATGAAATGTTTTCATTTATGGATGGCTATTCAGGCTATAATCAAATCAAACTAAGTCCACGAGATCAGGGTAAGACCGCCTTCACAACCCCATGGGGCACGTACTGCTATACAGTCATGCCCTTTGGTTTGAAAAATGCCGGCGCAACATACCAACGAGCCATGAACACGATCTTCCATGATCAAATTCACGAGCTTGTAGAAGTGTATGTAGATGATCTCTTGGCGAAATCCAAAACCCGATGCACCCATATCGAATGTTTACAAAAGATTTTCGAAAGGCTTAGGCTTTACAAAGTAAAGCTAAACCCTCAAAAATGTGTGTTCGGGGTAGAATCAGGAAAGCTTCTAGGCTTTATGGTGAGCCAAAGGGGAATAGAAGTCGACCCCTCTAAGTGTCGAGCCATCATAGACAAGGCTCCACCCTCCAATCTCACCCAAGTCCGTAGCCTCCAGGGTCGATTACAATCTATGCGCCGATTCATATCAAATCTGGCAACTAGATGCGAACCCTTCAACAAACTGTTGAGGAAGGGTACGAAATTCTTATGGGATGACGAATGCCAAAAGTCCTTCGAGAGACTAAAGGCATACTTGGTTAATCCCCCCGTTTTGAATCCTCCAAAACAAGGAAAACCGCTTTTATTATACATCTCCGTGCATGTAAACGCTTTAGGAGCCCTATTGGCTCAATACGAGGATGACACCCATAAGGAGTATGCCATCTACTATATTTCAAAAACTCTCTTGGCTTATGAACGAAATTATCAAGCCATGGAGAAGACGTGCTTGGCCCTAGTTTGGGCCTGCCAGAAATTCAGACACTACTTCCTAGATCATGAGATCTGGATAGTGTCCAAGCTTGACCCAATCAAGCACTTGTTCGAAAAACCCATTCTCACGGGTAGATTGGGCAAATGGCAACTCCTTCTAATGGAGTATGATCTAAAATACCATCACCAGATCTCCGTTAAGGGGCAAGCCCTAGCAGATTACATGGCTGACTTCCCCTTGGAGGACGCATATCCCACTCTTGTCGAAATGCCTGATGAAGGCATATTGCAAAACCATTTTCAAAACCACATTTTGGCAAATTCTTTCGAAAACCAAGTGTGGAAGATGCACTTCGATGGGGCACGAAACCAACGAGGGGCTGGTGCCGGGATCATCCTAATCTCCCCTGAAAAGGGCGAGATTCCCATAGCAGTCCGCTTAGATTTTGAATGTTCCAACAACGTAGCTGAGTATGAAGCACTCATACAAGGCTTGAGGATTTCGAAAACTCTTGGGGCATCATGCATCGAGGTCTTTGGAGATTCGCTCCTTGTCATAAACCAGGTTTTAAAAATTTGGCAAGTACGTAATGAGAAACTACTTCCATATCACGAGTTGGCCACTCGATTGGTCCAATCCTTCCAATCGTGTAAGCTCACACACGTAGGAAGAGAGGACAATGGCATTGCCGATGCCCTCTCCTCCTTGGGTTCAGCCCTGAAGGTCGATCCCATTTCAGGGACCAGATCTTTGGAAATATGGCATGCGCCCCATCCATCCACACACGACTTGGATATTTGCCAAAACAACCCAGAGTCTATTGAAAAACCCTGGTTCTATGACATAAAACATTTTTTAGAAAATGGGGGATTCACCGAGGATGCCACATCCAAAGATAGGGCATTCATTCGTAAGATTTCGACCCAATACACCATTCTGGGTGGGGTCTTATACAAAAAGAGTTTTACCGGCATTCTGCTTAGGTGTATCGACCTAGAGGAGGCTAGGATAGTAATGCATGAATTCCACGATGGAGAATGTGGAGGTCATGTTAATGCCAACATGATGGCAATGAAAATACTTAGAGGGGGTTATTTTTGGTCCACCCTGAAAAAGGATTGTCACGATCATGTTAGGAAGTGTCATCCATGTCAAGTGCATGGGCACGCCATTCATATCCCTTCATCTGCATTGCATTCCGTGGTCAGCCCCTGGCCATTTACCATGTGGGCGTTTGACATTGTAGGCCCCATATTTCCAAAGGCCTCGAATGGGCATCGTTTTATTTTAGCAGCCACGGAGTATTTCTCCAAGTGGGTGGAAGCCATTTCCCTAACGAATGTAATGGGGCAACATGTGGTGGCTTTCATCCGGAGGAATATCTTGGCTCGATTTGGGGTTCCACGAGACCTTGTGTCTGATAATGGTACCACATTCAAGAACGAGCGGATGGTTAAGTTGTGCAACACGTATGGCATAACTCACCACTT
The DNA here is from genome assembly GCA_036023115.1 of Brasenia schreberi. Taxonomy (NCBI): domain Eukaryota; kingdom Viridiplantae; phylum Streptophyta; class Magnoliopsida; order Nymphaeales; family Cabombaceae; genus Brasenia; species Brasenia schreberi. The sequence goes on from JAYKKT010000079.1 coordinate 4,416,973, forward strand.
CTCCTCGCCCTACTACCCTCAAGGCAACGGCCAAGCCGAAGCCACAAACAAGACTCTCATTGGTATCATTGAGAAGACCTTAGAGAAGGGTAGGAGGTGGCATGAGAAGCTGGATGAAGCCTTATGGGCTTATAGGACTTCCATCCGGACTCCCACAAATGCCACACCATTCGAATTGGTCTATGGCACAAACGCCATTCTTCCCATTCATACCCAACTGCATTCATTCCATACATCCATTGCACTCGACCTCCCCCTAGAGACGCTCCAGCATGCTAGGATGGCCGAGCTAGATTTGCTAGATGAGAGGCGACTCCTTGCCATGGATCATGCTCGTGCATACCGGCAAAGGATAGCCCGACAATATAGCAAACACATGAGACCTCGCCACTTTGAAGTGGGAGATCTGGTCTTGAAAACCATCCACCATCGTGGCCCACACCCCCTAGGCAAGTGGCGCCCCAACTGGGATGGACCCTATGTTGTACGAGCAACCACTACGAACAATTCGTATTGGTTGATCGATGTAGAAGGTAGGAATTTAGCAGATCCTATCAATATTCAATACTTAAAGAAGTATCATGTGTAGGATCTGGATTAAATTCCAGTTTTCGAAAATTTAAGAGGGATAGCTGCCCTGAGACGTGTGAATAAGGTGCAAAAGCAATTCATGTGACCCTAAGTAAGAGAATTCGCACTTGTGAAAGAGTGGAGTTTTCAAAATCGTGGTTGCATTTCAAAATCCTTCATCTTACAAAGAAGGGCCTAGTTCAACATAGCAAGATACTTGCAAGTAGTACGTGCTATTTCTAAATAGGCTGATCTGGAATGGATCGAGTGTAGGCTTGGGATAAGTCCTCCCCTCTTCTCTTCTCCTTCCAAAAGGAAAACAAAGGCCCAAATCAAAAGGGAATTTTCCATTTAAAATCTCTTTCCAAAAGAAAGAAACCAGACTTCAAAGAGAAAAATCGATTCTCTTATAAAAAAGAGGGATTAAAGAAAAAATACTCCCAAAGGGAGACCCTCTATATATAAAAAAAAAAAAAAAAAAGAAGAAGGAAAAAGAGGCCAAAAAGCTCAAAAAGAGCAGTTTTCCGCCTTCTGTGCCTCAAACCACGGACGCTTCAGAAGGGACCGTGGTATCTCTTTCCCATCCCTGGCTTATCCCAAGCTAAAGCATGGTTCATTTCGAGGAATCCTAAAGTAAAAATAGGATTTACTTACTTGAATTTCATCTTGTTTGAGAATTCGACGTTTCGAGTAAGGCGTAGGGATTTGAAATGAAGCTTGTTTTCTTATAAAACCTCCGCTAGATAAGTGAGTGTTAAGACTCAAACAAGGGCAAGCACGAAGAGCTCGAGATCCTTAGGATCGAGACTCAAGACAGTTGTCCCTTTTGTAAATAGCTTTTGTAAATAAAAACCGAACATCGAACAGCATAGGGTTTTTGCTCACTTGGAGCAGTAGGCCTTGTAAGTCTCTAGAGTTCGACCACACCTGGTCTCTGGGAGGTCGCCACTCTTGGCACCACACCCATGTCATCTGCATTCCACGCATGGTACTTGAATGAACATGATCCCATTTAGGACCAGATTCCATAAGTGAACCCTTTGGCGTGATATCTCCTCCTACCAGAGTTTGTAAAATTGAGATTTTGCTAAAATGGGACGATCCCATATTCTTCGTGGCTAGATCTAGGGAGACATTAAAAGGGGTGTTTGTCATCTTTGCCCTTATCCAAATCTATTTGGACAAGGCCAAAGAGAGGCATCTGTAAACACCCCGACATCCCACGAATTTCTTAAACGAGTCTGGTTTTATACAAGCAGCCCCAAAGGGCCATTTTGAGTTTGGAAACCCAGGAGCCTTCCAAACAACCCTGTATATATGTTTTAAACTTTATCTTTCAAAAACATATGATATAGCTTTTGAAAACCCTTTTAAAACATGTTTTGAAACCCCAAAGTGGCTTGGCCCGATCAAGACAGGACCAGGAGAGCCAAGAAGAGCCCGGAACCGGAGCACCTGTCGAGCCCGGCGCAGCAACTCTTGTATCTGATTCACATCCCAGGATCTCGAACGTCCAAGACCCTGTTCTTATCAAAATAGCATTTGAAGTCATCTCCGGAAGGCAGAAACGGAGGCGGACGACTATGTTGGCGAAGACCCAACGCAGACGGAGTACTGATGCTGTCAGGCCCCGCACAAATCGTCCGTCTCGAACCCAGCTCGAAGGAGTCAGAGTTCAGTTTGGATTGGATCTGGACCATATATATCCAGATTCCAATCCAAACCCATATGTGGACTTGGATTTGGATTTGGATCCAGAGATCCAATCCAATATCCATATCCATGGCCCACATCACCTTCTCATAAATGGAGGTGGGGCCCACTTGAAATTCACGTGGGATATTGGGCATGAGAGAGAGTGGGGGTGAAAAATATCAAGAGTGTTGTATTAAGCTTGACTTGTGTGTCAAGTTTGGGTTAATCATGTGGGTTAGCCTAATTGAGTGGGTTTAAGCTTGTAATTAGCAAAAACCTAACCTAGGGCTGCACCAACATGGGGTGATCAAGGTCTATGGGCCATGCTAAGGGAGCTCCTTCACCTAAACCTAGCCAAAAATGCCTAAACCTAGCCTAAACCCCTAATCCACCCCTAATCTGAACCTAATCACCTAACCCACTTCCCTAATCCCGGCCTAATCCCAGCCTAATCACCTAACCCACTTCCCTAATCCTTCCCTAAACCTAGATTAATTTCCCTAATCCTAGCCTAAACCTAGCCTAATCACCTAACCTAGCTCACTAAACCTCACCCTAAAACCCAACCACCTAACCTAGCCCTAAACCCCTAAACCACCCTTAGCCCACGATTTATCCAAACACCTAGTTTTAAAATATCTGGCCCAACCCCATCCAGCCCACCTTATCTACATACCACCCTACCTAAACCACCTAACCACTACCCACAGCCCAGCCCTAACCGACCTACCCATCCCCTATTTAAACCCCCCTCATTGTGGGCGGGTTTTCTAAGTGGGAACCACTCTACCTCACCCAGCCGGGCCCTCTCCTTCTCCCTTCTCTCACCCAGCCGGGACAACTCCCCACCTTGGCCTGCTCCAGCTGCTCCACCAGCCGCCACCTGCTCCGCCACCTTCCCTCTTCCGTCCACCACCACTACCCCTCAGTCGGACGCCATCATCTTCCCCCAACTGAACCAGCCGACAGCCACCTGCCCGCCACTTTCCCACTCCATCCGCCACTTCTCCCCATTCGGTAAGTACCTTGCACCTTACCTAGCCCCCTTCTCTACCACCTCTCCACTCTTAGCCACCCATCCTCCCTTCAGCTCAGCCCCTTTGCCGCCACCACCTAAACCTAGCCGAACCTAGGATAACCCAAGTTGCTGGCCACTACTTAGCCACCATCTCCCATTCGGCCAACCCCCCTAGGTGTCCTATTTGGCCTTCCCACTAGCTCACCTTTTAGGTCCAGTTTCCCTAAGTACCCAACTTCCCTAGTGATCCTAATACCCACTTGTTCAGCCACTCTAAACTCCCTACTTGGAGGCACCACCTACTTGCCACCGGCCCCCTTCGAGGCGTCTATCCCGCGCCCCATTTGCAGCCGGCCAGCACCCTTGATCACCTACCTTCGCGGAGCTCCCGTTTGCAGCCCAAAGCCAAGGCCACGCTCAAGCAAGACCTCTACGGACCAGCTACCCGTAAGTGTCTAAACTCGGTTTTTAGTCGTACACTTGCTTGAAATTCAATTTGATACGGGGTTGTAATAACGGAGCATAGTCTCCCCCCGCTTGTAATAACGTGGCTTGGCACAACCACACACGTGCACTCTCTTAGTCGTGCACAATTTTGAACACACACGGGCCTAATCAGCCCCTAATATATAAATGTACATATATATTCCATTCTCGAAGGGTTTTGTTTATGTTGGGTGCGTTGTCTTTCAATTCAAGCACTCTCACACACATTGAGCTTTCGCTCTTATTTGAAAGACCCAAGTAAGGGCCGACCTATACTATTTGGGTTTCATTTCTTGCCATGTGAGTAAGTCTTTCAATTCAAGCACTCTCACACACATTGAGCTTTCGCTCTTATTTGAAAGACCCAAGTAAGGGCCGACCTATACTATTTGGGTTTCATTTCATGTCGTGTGAGTAAGTCTTTCAATTCAAGCACTTTCACCCACATTGAGCCTTCGCTCTTACTCCCAAGACCTTAGTAAAGGCCTTATTGCAGTTATATTTGGGTTTCATTTATGTCGTGTGTGTAGTACTTCAATTCAAGCACTCTCACACACTGAGCCTTCGCTCTTACTCCCAAGACCTTAGTCAAGGCCATACTGCAATTTATATTTGGGTTTAATTTCATGTCGTGTGAGTAAGTCTTTCAATTCAAGCACGCACCCACATTGAGCCTTCGCTCTTATTTGCAAGACCCGAGTAAGGGCTCATATACATAAGATATATACATATCTCCCTTCGGTTATTTCCCTTCGGTTATTTCCCTTCGGTTATTTCCCTTCTGTTATTTCCCTTCAGTATTGTCTTTACATTTCGGGTTTTCCCTTTGGAGTAGCGTGAGTTTGCATTGCATCTACGCCATACCACGAGGTAGGACGCATATTGCATCAAAGCAAGCCCCGCTCGAATTCGCCCATGTAGTGGAGTGTTCATAACACACAAACTAGGCGACCCAAAAAGGGATAAAAGAAAAGACTTAGGCACGTGCAAATCCACGTGATCTAAAATATGCAATCGCATCTTAAAGACCCGAAATAGACACCTCGAACCGCTTCGTGGACTTTCTCCCCAAAACTCGATTTTTGCAAAAGCGTACAGACTGACCCTTGCACATCGGTGCAAGAAGGTCTGCGACGACAAGAGCTTACTTGCTCACAGTCACCACGTTTAGAAGTCAGTGTTAAATATATCTTCGCTAGCTTGAGTAAGCTAGCTGGCATGCCCTATTTATATACATAGGCCTTAGACGCACGATAAGATCCACTCCAAGTCCCGAAAGAGGCAAAGAGGCGGGGATTTTCGCGCGTCTACACTTAGTCAAGGCCATACTGCAAGTTATATTTGGGTTTAATTTCATGTTGTGTGCGTAGTACTTCAATTCAAGCACTCACACACATTGAGCTTTCGCTCTTATTCCCAAGACCTTAGTGAAGGCCATACTGCAAGTTATATTTGGGTTTAATTTCATGTAGTGTGTGTAAGTCTTTCAATTCAAGCACGCACCCACATTGAGTCTTCGCTCTTATTTGCAAGACCCGAGTAAGAGCCCATATACATACTCTATATACATATTTCCCTTCGGCATTTACATTACAAGTCATTTCCCTTCGGTTATTTCCCTTTGGTTATTTCCCTTCGGCATTGTCTTTACATTCGGGTTTTCCCTTTGGAGTAGCGTGAGTTTGCATTGCATCTACGCCATACCATGAGGTAGGATGCATATTGCATCAAAGCAAGCCCCACTCAAATTCGCCCATGTAGTGGAGTGTTCATAACACACAAACTAGGTGGCCCATAAAGGGATAAAAGGAAAGACTTAGGCACGTGCAAATCCACGTGATCTAAAATCTGCAATCGTATCTAAAAGACCCGAATTAAACACCTCGAACCGCTTCGTAGTCTTTCTATCCCAAAAACTTGATTTTTGCAAAGCGTACTGACCCTTGCGCATCGGTGCAAGAAGGTCTGCGACAACAAGAGCTCACTTGCTCACAGTCGCCACGATTAGAAGTCAGTTTAATATCTTCGCTAGCTTAGGTAAGCTAGCTGGCACGCCCTGTTTATATAAATAGGCCTTAGACGCACGAGAGGATCCACTCCAAGCCTAGAAAAGGCGAAGAGGCGTGGGGATTTTCGCGCGTCTACATATAGATCTGGATATTTTGGTCTAGATTCGATCCAATCCAAACACTATTTGGATCCAATCCAAATCCAAACACTATTTGGATCAACCCAAATCCAAACACTATTCACTATTTGGATTTGGATCTAGATATTTATGGTCCAGATCCAATCCAAATTTTCTCTGGATGGTCCTTCTTGGCTTTTCGAGGTGGATGATCTGTGCGGGCCCTAGCTTCATCAGCGCTCCGTCTGGTGTTGGGTTTTCCCAATCTTTGTCGTTCGAACTCCTTTTCGCCTTTTCGGACTCCGTTTCTATTCATTTGTGATTTTTCTGGTTCAAATTCTTGATGCTTGGATGAAGATGGTCAATCTGGTTGCTTGGTACTCCTAGCTTGCAACCTGCTTTGGGCCTGGGGTTTCAAAACACTATTTACAAGTTTCAAAACAATATTTACAGGGTTTTGTTAAAGCTCCTGGGTTTTTAGAACTCAAAGTGCCTTTTTGGATTTGATTTTGTAAACCAAGTATGTTTTATAAAATCGTGGGATTTTGGGGTGTTTACAGATGCCCCTCTTTGGCATTATCCAAATTGATTTGGATAATGGCAAAGATGACAACACCCCTGTTTAATATCTCCCTGGATCTATCCTTGAGAATATGGGATCGTCCCAACTTTTTAGAAAACATTTTCTTTTAAGCCCGATAGGAGGAGATTTTTGCCAAAAGGGACTTACCTACATGGTTCTAGTCCTAATTGGGATTGATGCAAGCTTCCATGCGTGAATATGAATGAGAGGCATGGGATGATATGCTAGGAAGTATGGTCTCCTAGAGACTTATTGTAATGGTCGAACTAGGGAGTCTTATGAAGACCTGCTACGCCAAGTGAGCTGGTCTTATGTTGCTTGATGTTTGAGTTTTTGAAACTTTATTTCAAAAAGGGAAACTCCTTTTTAGCCTCGATCCTAAGGACCTCTAGCTTCTCGTGTTTGCTTTTACTTGAGTCTTAGCACTCGCTAATCTAGCAGAGGTTTGATAAGAAAACAAGCTAAGTTTCAAAATTCCTACGCCTTACTTGAAACGTCGAATTCTCAAACAAAATGAAATGCAAGTAAGTAAATCCTATTTTTACTTTAGGATTCCTTGAAATGAACCTTGTTTACTTAGAATAAGTCGCAGGAATGGGAAAAGAGATACCACGGTCCCTTCTGAAGTGTCCCCTGGTTTGAGGCAAAGAGGCAGAAAATTGCTCTTTTTGAGCTTTTTGGCATTTTCTTTCTTTTTTTTCAAAGAGGGTCTCCCTTCGGGAGTATTTTTTCTTTATTCATCCTTTTCCATAGAAGAGTCGAATTTTTGGGAAAGAGATTTTCTTTTGGTAGGGATTTCCCTTTGTTTTTTGCCAAATTTTCCTTTTGGAAGGAGAAGAGAAGGGGGGAAGACTTATCCCAAGGTCATACTCGATCCATTCTAGATTAGCCTATTTAGAAATAGCACGTACTACTTGCAAGTATTTTGCTATATTGAACTAGGCCTTTCTTTGTACGAAGAAGCATTTTGAAAAGGTAACCACGTATTTTGGAAAGCTCCACTTTTTCGCAAGTGTTGATTCTCTCACTCAGGGTCACACAATTCACCTTTGATCCTTTCTTTCGAAGTTTCAAAGTAAATCTCCCTAAAACATTTTCGAAAATGGGAATTTAACTTAGACCCTACACATGATACTTCTTTAAGTATTGAATATTGATAGGATCTGCTAAATTCCTACCTTCTACATTGATCAACCAATAAGAGTTGCTTGTGGTGGTTCCACGTACAACATAAGGGCCATCCCACTTGGGCCGACACTTTCCAAGTGGATGTGGGCCACGATAGTGGATGATTTTCAGAATGAGATCTCCCACTTCAAAGTGGCGAGGTTTCATATGTTTCTCATAGTGTTGGGCTATCCTTTGCCGGTATGCAGGAGCATGATCCATAGCAAGGAGTCGCCTCTCATCTAACAAATCTAGTTCGGCCATCCTAGCATGCTGAAGCGTCTCTAGGGGGAGGTCGAGTGCAATAGATGTATGGAATGAATGCAACCATGTATGAATGGGAAGAATGGAATTTGTGCCATAGACCAACTCAAATGGCATGGCATTTGTGGGAGTTCGGATGGAAGTCCTATAAGCCCATAAGGCTTCATCCAGCTTCTCATGCCACGTCCTACCCTTCTCTAAAGTCTTCTTGTAAACACCCAAAATTTTCTTTTAAAATTTTTACTTTTTTAGGAAAGTAGCTATTTTTGGTAATTTTGGGTTTTCGAAAGAAAAATGCACTAAACGAGTTATTTCGGTACCAAAATTTTATGGAAGCTTTAAAATGATGAAAGAATGCTTTTCATTCTGAAATTTTTGAGTTTTGACAAAATTGGAAAAAATGATGATTTTGCCCTCGGCATGGAAAAGCTGGATTTCGTTTTCTTAAAAGATTTATGACAAAAAAATATGTTGAAAGCTTGCCTTTTGAAAAGATACAGGCATTGACAATTTGACACCTGTAAAGGCAAGTGGGTGCCCAAAAAGGAGAGCGGGCATCAAAAAGGGGAAAGTGAGCTTCCCAAAAAGAAAAGTTCATATTCGGAAAGAAATCTGTTGCCCGAGGGAAAAGTTGATGTTATCAAAGGAAAGGAAAGATGGAAACAAGAACAATAGCTTCCGAAAAGAAAGCAAACATGCAGTTTTATCCAGTTCGATTGCTAAACTAGCTGGGCTGTACAAAGGTGTTTCTGTTAGCTTGTCAAAGTGCATCTTGAAATACAATACAACAAGTCATATCTAGACTCGCGGCACCCAGCTAAAGGCTGCTCATGCAGAAGTTGCACGCTGGTAAAAAGAAGCAGAACACAACTGGAGTTGTTCGAAGGGAAACATGTTGAAGCGGCCCTGGGTCGTCACATGAAGAATCCACTGATGCCAGAACTTCGAGCATTCCTGCAAAATCAAGAGGAGACGTTAGATCCAGTGTGACATTGGTAGTGGAAGACCAGAACATTACGGTGGATGGAACTGATGATTCCAGAAAAACTCCAACATGGCATGTTATGGATGAACTAGGATCCGTTTTGATGGCATAGTGGTGAACCCAAAGATGCTGACATCCTTTGGACGAGTTTCCAAATAGATGAAGAAGTAAAGAGTACTATCAGAATCTTCAGGAATTCATTCTCATGTTTCACTAAGTGAAGCTATTCCAGATAAGGGGAAATTGACAGGAGTGGCTGGTACGATGATGGCTCATTTCACATAGTAGAAAATCCTGTACCAGACATGCAGTATTGTTCAGGACATACAGAACCTGGAGGCAGTAATACAGATTCAAGCTCTAACAAGTTTTCTTCAGTCAAGGGATAGTTGAAGAGGAAAGGACGGATTATTCTTGACAATATGAATGCTACATGGGCAATGTTTGGAGGATGTGTTTGGTCCAGTTCTGAGAGCAACAGTTCACATGCTTCAAAGACAGGTGGACGTGACTTGACTAAATGTTTGGAACTGTCACTCCTTGGGGCAAGCATTCAATGTGACATTTTTCCTGATGGAGAACTCCACGTTTCAGAACTCTTGGTATCCATCTAGGAGCTTCATGTATATGATAACAGCAAAGATGCCCCATGGAAAATGGTGCTGGGCTATTACCATTCTAAACAACACCCAAGAGAAAGCCATGCAGCAGCAGTGAATTTGAGTTTGGAATCCATTAAGCCAGATCCTTGTATTCCACTTGAAGAATACAGGTTGAGAGTCTCTTCTTCCCTTGCGGTTGCATCTGCATCAGAGTCAAACTAGATTTCAAGCATTGAAACATGAAAGTGGGATCGAAGAGAAGGCAAACTATCCTCTGTATCTTGATATACTGGACTTTTATGAAGGTTTAAATATGAAAGTGGAGCAGCAAGTTCCACTGTTATTAGTTAAGAGGCAAGCACTGAACGATGCCTTGGAAGAGAGATGCCCACATCCGAGATGTATTTATGACTTGCAAGGATAAACAGGAGAGTGAAGTTGTAACTGCTTTTCTTAAACTCGTATCACCACGCACAAGTCCTGGGCTACCATGTGATCTGAAGGATTCAGCCGATAACAACCTCATCGATTGGAATGATGGGAATCACGAAAATGGAGCGATAAATCTAAGAAGGAAGTTGAGACCATTTACCAAAAGGTTGTTCTTCCTACAAATGAATGCAGAGTCGATCAAGGCAAGGAAAACAGCAAGTGGATAGCTCCAAACAATTACCGAATTCAGCACCTTGCCTGTCAAAGCAGTCAGCTGTATTGAGTTTGGCAAGTTTTCAACCTCTTGCCGAAGTTGCAGCATACCTCCATTTGGAAATTCCTTGCCAGCTCCAAACGATTTCTGCAACTATAGCTGAACCTGGCTACTGCCCCGATTTCAGCCAAGGTCAGTCCCATATTCTTCTAAATAACGTATATCAAACTCAGCAAGAAATCGTAAGGGATGCAACAGGTCTACCTATCTTCATAATTGGAACCAAGTGCAGCCAAGTAAAGTAGCCATCCAAAGGGAGCCGATCAAGGCAAAAAGGAGCAGCAGCTACACTTGCCAATCACGTCTTCCCACAGACAGTGCCCTGTACAGCAAGTCTTACCGTATTTCACCAAGAATATGTAAGGCGGGTTGCCTTATGAGTGACAGTACCAAAGAGGCATCCTTTGGCCTATAAAAGGAGCCTCAAAGGTGTTGCAAGAGGAGGAACCACTGACTGCAAACTATCAATCCGAGGAATCAACTGGCCATTGCAAATAACTAGTCCAAAAATCCTCCAGTCACCACAAAGCATCAATCCGGGAAAACCAAGAACACAGGAACATTCAGTCCGAAAATTCAGAGAAATAGAGAGAGAGAGAGAGAGAGAGAGGGAAAGGAAGAGAAGAAGGAGAAGAAGGAAGTCTGGCCTGGTTCCGACGTCCGACGATCGTCCGGTGAAGTGCTCCTACGTCCCCTCTCACTCACACAGGTTGGAATTCTTGCGCAAATTGGTTTTAATTCCTGAGAATCTGAAAAAGCACAGATTCTGGAAATTTGTACATGAATCAAGGCTTTGAGCCCATGTTTTTCATTTATATCGATACAAACATGCATGATTCCTTCATAAACGAAATTAAAATCCATGTTTAGATGATTTTCATGATTTATTAGGACTGATACAGGTTGAACTTCGTTCTAGAATCACGTTAGGAACCTTCTGAAATTTTCTGTAAAACTGGTTTCTGAAACTGTCTGTGCACACATGTCTGATCACGGAATTTTTATAGACAAACAGATAAACCAATTGCTTCCAAATTTTGCATGAATAATCTAGACATATCGGACGTTCTTAGATAAAATTTTGAGAAATTGTTATGAAAGGTTGCCTAGCCAATTAGATCCGTGAAGTTTATACAAAATCCAGATTGCGTTTTACAGAAACAGAATGTTCAGTAACAGACCTCTGTTCTTTTACCTATATCTCTGCAACCACTAAATGAAATTGGATGAAATTTGATTCTTTGAAAACCTAACATCCGTATCTTTCTAACACAACAAATTTCATCGAAATTGGATGACTAAGAACTGAGATATTTCTGTTTTTCTGAGCTTCTGATCCACAGAAACAAGGCTGTTCTGAATTTTATAACAGTTTCTGATTCTGTATTTAATTCTCAGAAAATAAAGAACTAAATTATAAAATAAAACTATATTCTGATTCTACACATACGTGTCTCTATTCTCTAAAAGTTTTAGAATTTTTGGAGAATCAGAAATATTTTTAAAAATTCAGAGAACAGGCCTCTGAAACTGAACAGGTTCTGCAAATCTAAGAATCTGAAAATTTTCAGAAATCAAGAACTTAAACACAAATCTGAAACTTTGGAAAATCTGGTTTTTCCTTTCTCGAATTAATGGATTCAAACAAATTTCAAGCGTCTAGGCTGACCCTTGAGCATCAGTTCAAGAAGGCCTAAGTTGAAAAGATCTCACTTGTCCATAATCGTTCTAAGAAGTCAGAAAAACATAATTTGTTAGTTTTAGCAAACTAACTGGCATGCTCGCGCAACCCGACGTAGTTCGAGGGTTTGATTTTGAATCCCATGATTTGAAATAAAATCACGTCTACACTTCTCAATAATGCTAATGAGAGTCTTGTTTGTGGCTTCGGCTTGGCCGTTGCCTCGAGGGTAGTAGGGCGATGAGAAGTGGTGAATTATGCCATAGGTGTTGCACAACTTGACCATCCGCTCGTTTTTGAATGGGGTGCCATTATTGGACACTAGGTCTCTTGGAACTCCAAATCGAGTAAAGATATTTTTCCTAATGAAAGCCACCACATGTTGCCCCTAGACATTGGTCAGGGAGGTGGCTTCGACCCACTTGGAAAAGTATTCAGTGGCTGCTAAAATGAACCTATGCCCATTCGATGCCTTTGGAAATATTGGCCCTATAATATCAAATGCCCACAATGTTGTAGACGCAGAAAGTTTCCGCTCCTGGTTCTTAGGCCTGAAGCGAACCTTTTCGTGTGTCTAAGTCCTAATTAAGCAAAAGGGCATGCTAGCTAGCTTACTCAAGCTAGCGAAGAGATATTTTTAAATCTGACTCCTAACGTGGCGACTGTGAGCAAGCAAGCTCTTTTCTATGCAGACCTTCTTGCATCGATGCGCAAGGGTCAGTCTGTATGCTTTTAAAATTGAGTTTTGGGATATAAGAACCTACGAAAAATGTGTTTGAGGTGTTTGATTCGGGTTGTTTTTGTATGATTTTCAGATTTTATTTCACGTGGATTTGCACGTGCCTATGTCTTTTTTTTTATCCCTTTTCGGGCCAACTAGGTGTGTGTTATGAACACGTAACCTAAGTGGGGCGACTTTGAGCGGGAGTATGGGGTTTGCTTTGATGCAATATGCGTCCTAACTCGTGGTATGGCGTATATGCAATGCAAACTCACGCAACTCCAAAGGAAAAACCCGAAATTGAAAGATAATGCCGAAGGGAAATGACTTGTAATGTAAATTAGCGAAGGGAAATTGCGGAAGGGAAATTGCAAAAGGGAAATATGGCTATATCTTAAGAGCGGAAAGGCTCAATAGTGCAAGTGTGTGCCGTGTATATATGTAAAGACTACGCACACTGCTGAACCTTAAAACCCAAATCGTAAAGACATAGCCAAAAGGGAAATACTTATACTATATATGGGCCCGAAGGTCGCCAACGTGTTGCGTGGGTGTTGTGTATATATTGAAAGACAACTCACATGACTTAAATGAAACCCAAATATAAATTGCAATATGGCCTTAACTAAGGTCTTGGGAGTAAGAGCGAAAGCTCAATGTGTGTGAGTGCGAGAATTGAAGTACTACACACACGACATGAAATTAAACCCAAATATAAATTGCAATATGGCCTTAACTAAGGTCTTGGGAGTAAGAGCGAAAGCTCAATGTGTGTGAGTGCGAGAATTGAAAGGCAACACACACGACATGAAATTAAACCCAAGCGAAATTTATCACGGCCCTTACTTGGGTCTTGCAAATAAGAGCGAAAGCTCAACGTGTATGAGTGCGAGAATTGAAAGACAACACACACAACTTAAGCAAAACCCCATGCAACTTAAACTATATAAATAAATTTATATCTTTGGGGCTGATTAGGCCCGTGTGTGCCAAGCCACGTTATTACAAGCGGGGGGAGACAATGCTTCGTTATTACAACCCCGTATCAAATTTAATTTAACTTAAGCAAGTCTACAAATGAGGACCGAGTTAGGCACTTACGTATAGCTGGTCCGGAGGTGACTTGCTTGAGCTTGGGCTTGGGCGTCGCCTTGGGCTACAAGAGGGATCTCCTTGGAATGGCACGGCGAGGGAGTGTCTGGCCGGGTGACAAGGGAGCACGGGTATGGCGCCTTGGGGCTTGCCAGCTGCTAGGAGGGTGCTGCCGTGGTGTCTTGGTGTTGAAGTAGTTAGGGAGTGTCACTAAGGCGTAGGGCAGGTTCTATGGAAGGTGGAGCTAAGGGGTGACTAAGGGAGATGTCTAAGGAAGAGGGTGTAAGGCCGCGGGTGATTGGGTGCAGTCGGCTGTGGCTGGCCAACTAGGGTAGGTTGAGTGGTGGCCGGCTGGGGTAGCTAGGGTGTTTAGGAATGGCGAGGGAGCCAGCTAGGGTGTTGTCTAAGGGATGGTTAAAGGGGAGGAAGGGCAGGTCCTAGGGAAAGAGGTAAGGTGGCTGGGGTACCTAGGGGGTGTCACGAGTGGGAAGGTAGGGCAGCGGGTGGTGTAATAGGTTGTGTCTGGCCAAATGGGGAAGGGTGGCAGGAAGGTTGTGGTGGTATGGGTGGCTGAGAGTGGAGGGGGAGAGAAGATAGGGTGGAGTTAGGATAGGGTACTAACCGGATAGGAGAGGGAGGTTGGTGTCCAAGGAGGGCAGTCGGGTGAAAGGAGTGGAGCTGGCCGGGTGACTGTGGTGGCGTGGAATGATGCAGGCCGGGAGGTAGGGGTGGCGTGGAGTGGTGCAGGCCGGGAGGTAGTGGTGGAGCAGGTGAGAGAAGAGAGCAAGGTGAGAGAGGGCTCGGCTGGCCCAAGGTGCTGGAAAAAGATGAAAAACCCGCCCACTAGGGGGGGTTTTTATAGGTTTTGAAAAGGTCGGTTGGGGCTGGTTTTGAGAGGGTGGTTTAGTGGTTAGGTGGTGGTGGTGTGGTGATAAGGTGGGTTGGTTTTTAGGGAGGGCCAGATATTTTGTTTTAGGTGGTTTTAGGGATATGGTGTGCTAGGGTTTAGGTGGGGTGGTTTAGTGGTTTAGGGCTTAGCTAGGTGGGTTGGTTTTGGGTGAGGTTTAGTGAGGTGGGTTAGGTGTTTAGGCTAGGATTAGGTTAGGATTAGGGGAATTAGGCTAGGTTTAGGGAAGGATTAGGGATGTCGGTTAGGTGATTAGGTCGGGATTAGGGAAGTGGATTAGGTGATTAGGCTAGGATTAGGCCGGTGATTAGGGTAAATAGCTAGGATTAGGAGTTTTGGTTTAGGATTGGGTTAGGAGGCTCCCTTTGCATAACCCATGGACTTCATTGCATCATGTTGGTGCAGCCCTAGGTTAGGTGTAGGCTCATATAAGCTTAAACCCACACTAATTAGGCTAACCCACATGATTAACCCCAAACTTGACACACAAGTCAAGCTTAATACATTTCCCTCATGCTTATACTCCCCATTCTCTCTCATGCCCATAATCCCACGTGAATTTCAAGAGGGCCCCACCTCCATTTATGAGAAGGTGATGTGGGCCATGGATGTGGATATTGGATTGGATCTTTGGATCCAAATCCAAATCCACACATACTTTTGGATTGGGATCTGGATATATATGGTCCAGATCCAATCCAAACTGAATTCTAACTCCTTCAGGGTATGTTCGAAACGACCGGTTTGTGCGGGGTCTGACAGCATCAGTACTCCGTCTTGAATTGGGTCTTCGCCAACATAGTCGTTCGCTTCTATTTTCACCTTCCAGAGATGATTTTATATGATTTTTGCTGATAACAGGGACTTGGACATTCGAGATCCTGGGGATGGATCTAACACGAGAGTTGTTGTGCCGGGCTCGACATGTGCTCCGGTTCCGGGGTCTTTAGCTCTTCTGGTCCTGCTTGCATCAAGCCAAGCCACTTCATGGGGTTTCAAAACGTATTTTAAGAGGTTTTAAAACTATATTATATATATTTTAAAACATACACAGTTTAAACACATGTGCAGGGTTGCCTGGAAGGCTCCTGGGTTTCCAAACTCAAAATAGCCCTTTGGGCCTGCTTTTACAAAACCAGGTTTATTTGAGAAGTTAGTGGGATTTTGGGGTGTTTACAGATGCCCCTCTTTGGCATTGTCCAAATCGATTTGGATAATGGCAAAGATGACAAACACCCCTTTTAATGTCTCCCTAGATCTAACCACAAAAATATGGGATCGTCCCAATCTTTAGCAAAATCTCTCTTTTAAAAACCCTGGTAGGAGGAGATATCACGCCAAAGGGATCCGTATGGAATCTGGTCCTAAAATGGGATCATGTTTATGCAAGTGTGTAAACACCCCGAAATCCCACGAATCTCTAAAATCCATCTGGTTTTGTAAAAGCAGCCCCAAAGGGCTATTGTGAGTCTGGAAACCCAGGAGCCTTCCAGACAACCCTGTATATATGTTTTAAACTTTATATTTCAAAAACATGTGATATGGTTTTTGAAAACCTTTTTAAACATGTTTTGGAACCCCGAAGCAGCTTGGCCTAATCCAGACAGGACCAGGAAAGCTAAGAAGAGCCCAGAACCGGAGCACATGTCAAGCCCGGCACAACAACAACTGTCGAGCCTGGCACAACAACTCTCGTATCAAATCCACCCCCAGGATCTCGAACGTCCAAGACCCTGTTATCATCAAAATGTCATTTGAAGTCATCTCCGGAAGGCGAAAATAGAGGCGGACGATCATGTTGGCGAAGACCCAACACAGACGGAGTATTGATGCTGTCAGACCCCGCACAAACCGTTCGTTTCGAACACAGCTCGAAGGAGTCAGAGTTCAGTTTGGATAAGATCTGGACCATATATATCCAGATCCCAATCCAAACCCATGTATGGACTTAGATTTGGATTTTGATTCAAAAATCTAATCCAATATCCATATCCATGGCCCACATCACCTTCACATAAATGGAGGTGGGGCCCACTTGAATTTCACGTGGGATTATGGGCATGAGAGAGAGTGGGGGAGGATAAGATCAAGTGTGTGTTGTAATTAAGCTTGACTTGTGTGTCAAGTTTGGGGTTAATCATGTGGGTTAGCCTGATTAAGTGGGTTTAAGCTTGTAATTAGCTAAAACCTAACCTAGGGCTGCACCAACATGATGTGGTTAAGGTCCATGGGTCATGCAAAGGGAGCTCCTTCACCTAATCTTAACTATAAACACCTAATCCTAGCCTTTCACCCTAATCTGGCCCTAATCTGAGCCTAATCACCTAACCCACTTCCCTAATCCTAGCCTAATCCCAACCTAATCACCTAACCCACTTCTTGAATCCTTCCCTAAACCTAGGTTAATTTCCCTAAACCTAACCTAATCCTAGCCTAATCACCTAACCTACCTCACTAAACCTCACCCTAAAACCAACCCACCTAGCTAAACCCTAAACCTCTAAACCACCCCTAGCACAGAACCTACCCAAACCCCTTGTATTTAAAATATCTGGCCCTACCCTTTCCAGCCCACCTTATCACCACACCACCCTACCTAAACCACCTAACCACTACCCCAAAACCAGCCCCCAACCGCCTCTTGCAGCCCTATATAAACCCCCCCCCCCCTTTGGGACAGGTTTTTCCCATCTTCAAGCCCCCACCCTATCTCGGGTCCTCCACTCTCCAGCCCAGCCGACTCCCATCTTGCTCCACCTGCCCCACAACCAGCCACCACCTGTGCCACTACCTCCCAGCCGAGCATCACCACCTCCACCACTCCAGCCGAGGTCCACATCGCCACCCTTCCTCCCGGCCGAACCCCATCCTGCACATCCTCTTCACCCGGCTACTCCCCTTTCATCCGCCACCACCTCCCATCATCCGGTTAGTATCCTCCACCTTACTCCTTCTCCACTCCCTCTCCACTCTCAGCCACCTAACCCACTACCATATCACCCTAATACCAGCCACTTGCCGCCACCATTCCCACTCGGCCAGGCCATAACCATCCTAACTACCCACCACTACCTAACCACCCTAGCTACACCCGGCCACCCCATCCAACTCCCTAAGATCTGCCCCTATCATCTCACCACAACCACCACTACCTTACCCCATATCCTAGTTAGTTCCCCTCCTGTCCACCATAGCCTAGACACCCTAGCAGCCCGCCACCACCAAGCTCCCCTAGTCGGCCACTCCAACCGACTGTCACCTCTTCATTCGGCCAGCCACCCGCCAACCTTAGGTGCTCCATTAGACCTTCCCTTAGGTTCCCCCTTTGCACAACCTACCTTAACACTAACCCCTACCCTAGTGACCTTCCTTAGCCACATTAGCCCAATACATTAAGGCGGCACCCTTGCTAGCAGCCGGCCACCTTCAAGGCGCCCTTCCCGCGTGCCCAAGGCACCCGGTCAGCCACCCCTTGCCGTTCAATTTCGAGGAGCTCTCGCTTGTAGCCCAAGGCGAAGGCCAAGCCCACGCTCAAGCAAGAGATCTTCGGACCAGCTATTAGTAAGTGCCTAACTCGGTCCTTAGTTGTATACTTGCTTAAGATTCAATTTGATACGGGGTTGTAATAACGGAGCATAGTCTCCCCCCGCTTGTAATAACGTGGCTTGGCACACCCACACATGTGCACTCTCTTAGTTGTGCACGATTTTGAACACACACAGGCCTAATCAACCCCTAATACATAAATATATATATACTTTAATTTTCGTAGGGTTTTGCTTAAGTTGGGTGTGTAGTCTTTCAATTCAAGCACTCACACACATTGAGCCTTCGCTCTTATTTGAAAGACCCAAGTAAGGGCCGTGTTATACTATTTGGGCTTTCATTTCATGTCGTGTGTGTAGTCTTTCAATTCAAGCACTCACACATATTGAGCCTTCGCTCTTATTTGAAAGACCCAAGTAAGGGCCGAGCTATACTATTTGGGTTTTCATTTCATGTCGTGTGTGTAAGTCTTTCAATTCAAGCACTCACACACATTGAGCCTTCGCTCTTATTTGAAAGACCCAAGTAAGGGCCGAGCTATACTATTTGGGTTTAATTTCATGTTGTGTGCGTAGTACTTCAATTCAAGCACTCACACACATTGAACTTTCGCTCTTACTCCCAAGACCTTATTTAAGGCCTGTAGACGCGCGAAAATCCCCGCCTCTTCGCCTCTTTCGTGGCTTGGAGTGGATCTTATAATGCGTCTAAGGCCTATGTATACAAACAGGGCGTGCCAGCTAGCTTACTTAAGCTAGCGAAGATATATTAACACTGACTTCTAAACGTGGCGACTGTGAGCAAGTGAGCTCTTGTCGTCGCAGACCTTCTTGCACCGATGCGCAAGGGTCAGTCTGTACGCTTTTGCAAAAAATCGAGTTTTGGGGAGAAAGTTTACGAAACGGTTCGAGGTGTCTATTTCGGGTCTTTAAGATGCGATTGCATGTTTTAGATCACGTGGATTTGTACGTGCCTAAGTCTTTTCTTTTATCCCTTTTTGGGTCGCCTAGTTTGTGTGTTATGAACACTCCACTATATGGGCGAATTCGAGCGGGGGTTGCTTCGATGCAATATGCGTCCTACCTTGTGGTATGGCGTAGATGCAATGCACACTCACGCTACTCCAAAGGGAAAACCCGAAATGTAAAGACAATACTGAAGGGAAATAACAGAAGGGAAATAACCGAAGGGAAATAACCGAAGGGAAATAACCGAAGGGAAATAACCGAAGGGAAATACGTATATATCTTATGTATATGAGCCCTTACTCGGGTCTTGCAAATAAGAGCGAAGGCTCAATGTGGGTGCGTGCTTGAATCGAAAGACTTACACACACGACATGAAATTAAACCCAAATATAAATTGCAGTAGGGCCTTGACTAAGGTCTTGGGAGTAAGAGCGAAGGCTCAATGTGTGTGAGAGTGCTTGAATTGAAATACTGCACACACGACATAAATGAAACCCAAATATAACTGCAATAAGGCCTTTACTAAGGTCTTGGGAGTAAGAGTGAAGGCTCAATGTGTGTGAAAGTGCTCGAATTGAAAGACTTACTCACACGACAAGAAATGAAACCCAAATAGTATAGGTCGGCCCTTACTTGGGTCTTTCAAATAAGAGCGAAAGCTCAATGTGTGTGAGAGTGTTTAAATTGAAAGACTTACTCACACGACATGAAATGAAACCCAAATAATATAGGTCGGCCCTTACTTGGGTCTTTCAAATAAGAGCGAAAGCTCAATGTGTGTGAGAGTGTTCGAATTGAAAGACAACGCACCCAACTTAAACAAAACCCTTCGGAAATGAAATATATACGTACACTTATATATTAGGGGCTGATTAGGCCCGTGTGTGTTCAAAATTGTGCACGACTAAGAGAGTGCACGTGTGTGGTTATGCCAAGCCACGTTATTACAAGCGGGGGGAGACTATGCTCCGTTATTACAACCCCGTATCAAATTGAATTTCAAGCAAGTGTACTACTAAAGACCGAGTTTAGACACTTACGAGTAGCTGGTCCGTAGAGGTCTTGCTTGAGCGTGGCCTTGGCTTTGGGCTGCAAGTGGGAGCTCCGCGAAGGTAGGTGATCAAGGGTGCTGGCCGGCTGCAAGTGGGGCGCGGGATAGACGCCTCGAAGGGGGCCGGTGGCAAGTAGGCGGTGCCTCCGAGTAGGGAGTTTAGAGTGGCTGAATAAGTGGGTCTTAGAGTCACTAGGGAAGTTAGGTACTTAGGGAAACTGGACCTAAAAGGTGAGCTAGTGGGAAGGCCAAAGAGGACACCTAGGGGGGGGAGTAGTGGCCGGCGGTTTGGATTGTGCTAGGTTCGGCTAAGTTAAAATGGTAGTGGCGGGCTGCTAGGGTGACTAAGGCTGGAGTATGGGAAGGTGGCCAGTTAGGGGATGGGACTAGGTAATAGTGGGAATAGTGGGTTTAAGGTAGTGCCACGGTTAAGTCTTAGGAAATCTGATAGGGTGGCCGGGTATAGTTAATGTGAGTTAGGTAGGAAGCAAACGGTTGAGGCGGCTAAGGTTTGGCCGAGTGGGAGTGGTGGCGGTGAGGGGCTGTTGGGTGAGTAAGGTGATGGTGTGGTGGGTGGCTGGGAGTGGAGAGGTGGTAGAGAAGGGTTTAAGTAGGGTTAAAGAAGGCTTACCGGATGGGGAGAAGTGGCGAGTGGATGAAGAGGGAAGCCGAGTGTTGATGGGAGTTCGGCTGAGTGAGGTGGTGGTGTCCGGCTGGGGGGGCAGTGATGGTGGACGGAAGAGGGAAGGTGGCGGAGCAGGTGGCGGCTGGTGGAGCAGGTGGAGTTGCTGGGGAGTGGTCACGGCTGGATGGAAGATGGAAGAAGGAGAGGGCCCGGCTGGGAGTGGAGAGTGGTTCCCACTTGGAAAACCCGCCCACAATGAGGGGGGTTTAAATAGGGGATGGGTAGGTCGGTTAGGGCTGGGTTGTGGGTAGTGGTTAGGTGGTTTAGGTAGGGTAGTATGTAGATAAGGTGGGCTGGATGGGGTTGGGCCAGATATTTTAAAACTAGGTGTTTTGATAAATCGTGGGCTAAGGGTGGTTTAGGGGTTTAGGGCTAGGTTAGGTGGTTGGGTTTTAGGGTGAGGTTTAGTGAGCTAGGTTAGGTGATTAGGCTAGGTTTAGGCTAGGATTAGGGGAATTAATCTAGGTTTAGGGAAGGATTAGGGGAGTGGGTTAGGTGATTAGGTTGGGATTAGGCCAGGATTAGGGAAGTGGGTTAGGTGGTTAGGTTCAGATTAGGGGTGGATTAGGGGTTTAGGCTAGGTTTAGGCATTTTGGGTTAGGTTTAGGTGAAGGAGCTCCCTTAGCATGGCCCATAGACCTTGATCACCCCATGTTGGTGCAGCCCTAGGTTAGGTTTTAGCTAATTACAAGCTTAAACCCACTCAATTAGGCTAACCCACAAGATTAAACCCAAACTTGACACACAAGTCAAGCTTAATACAACACTCTTGATATTTTTCACCCCCACTCTCTCTCATGCCCAATATCCCACGTGAATTTCAAGTGGGCCCCACCTCCCTTTATGAGAAGGTGATGTGGGCCATGGATATGGATATTGGATTGGATCTCTGGATCCAAATCCAAATCCAAGTCCATATATGGGTTTGGATTGGAATCTGGATATATATGGTCCAGATCCAATCCAAACTGAACTCTGACTCCTTCGAGCTGGGTTCGAGACGGACGATTTGTGCGGGGCCTGACAGCATCAGTACTCCGTCTGCGTTGGGTCTTCGCCAACATAGTCGTCCGCCTCCGTTTCTGCCTTCCGGAGATGACTTCAAATGCTATTTTGATAAGAACAGGGTCTTGGACGTTCGAGATCCTGGGGTGTGAATCAGATACAAGAGTTGCTGCGCCGGGCTCGACAGGTGCTCCGGTTCTGGGCTCTTCTTGGCTCTCCTGGTCCTGTCTTGATCGGGCCAAGCCACTTCGGGGTTTCAAAACATGTTTTAAAAGTTTTAAAAAGCTATATCATATGTTTTTGAAAGATATAGTTTAAAGCATATATACAGGGTTTGTTTGGAAGGCTCCTGGGTTTCCAAACTCAAAAATGGCCCTTTGGGGCTGCTTGTATAAAACCAGATTCGTTTAAGAAATTCGTGGGATTTCGGGGTGTTTACAGATGCCCCTCTTTGGCCTTGTCCAAATAGATTTGGATAAGGGCAAAGATGACAAACACCCCTTTAATGTCTCCCTAGATCTAGCCACGAAGAATATGGGATCGTCCCATTTTAGCAAAAATCTCAATTTTACAAACTCTGGTAGGAGGAGATATCATGCCAAAGGGTTTATTTATGGAATCTGGTCCTAAAATGGGATCATGTTCATGCAAGTATCATGCGTGAAATGCAGATGACATGGGTGTGGTGCCAAGAGTGGCGACCTCCCAGAGACCAAATGTGGTCGAACTCTAGAGACTTACAAGGTCTATTGCTCCAAGTGAGCAAATCCTATGCTGTTCGATGTTCGGTTTTCAAAACTTATTTACAAAAGCTATTTATAAAAGGGACAACTGTCTTGAGCCTCGATCCTAAGGATCTCGAGCTCTTCATGCTTGCCCTTGTTTAAGTCTTAACACTCGCTTATCTAGCGGAGATTTTATAAGAAGACAAGTTTCATTTCAAATTCCTACGCCTTACTCGAAACGTCGAATTCTCAAACAAGATGAAATTCAAGTAAGTAAATCCTATTTTTACTTTAGGATTCCTCGAAATGAACCATGCTTTAGCTTGGGATAAGCCAGGGATGGGAAAGAGATACCACGGTCCCTTCTGAAGCGTCCCGTGGTTTAAGGCATAGAAGGCGGAAAACTGCTCTTTTTGAGCTTTTTGGCCTCTTTTTCCTTTTTTCCATAGAGGGTCTCCCTTTGGGAGTATTTTTTTCTTTAATCCCTCTTTTTTTATAAGAGAATCGATTTTTCTTTTAAACTCTGGTTTCTTTCTTTTGGAAAGAGACTTTAAATGGGAAATTCCCTTTTGATTTGGGCCTTTGTTTTCCTTTTGGAAATAGAAGAGAAGAGGGGAGGACTTATCCCAAGCCTACACTCGATCCATTCCAGATCAGCCTATTTAGAAATAGCACGTACCACTTGCAAGTATCTTGCTATGTTGAACTAGGCCTTTCTTTGTAAGAAGAAGGATTTTGAAATGCAACCACGATTTTGAAAACTCCACTCTTTCACAAGTGTGAATTCTCTCACTTAGGGTCACACGAGTTCGCCTTTGCACCTTATTCACACGTCTCAGGGCAGCTATCCCTATAAAATTTTCGAAAACTGGAATTTAATCCAGATCCTACACATGATACTTCTTTAAGTATTGAATATTGATAGGATCTGCTAAATTCCTACCTTCTACATCGATCAACCAATACGAATTGTTCGTAGTGGTTGCTCGCACAACATAGGGTCCATCCCAGTTGGGGCGCCACTTGCCTAAGGGGTGTGGGCCACGATGGTGGATGGTTTTCAAGACCAGATCTCCCACTTCAAAGTGGCGAGGTCTCATGTGTTTGCTATAATGTCGGGCTATCCTTTGCCGGTATGCACGAGCATGATCCATGGCAAGGAGTCACCTCTCATCTAGCAAATCTAGTTCGGCCATCCTAGTATGCTGAAGCGTCTCTAGGGGGAGGTCGAGTGCAATGGATGTATGGAATGAATGCAGTTGGGTATGAATGGGAAGAATGGCGTTTGTGCCATAGACCAATTCGAATGGTGTGGCATTCGTGGGAGCCCGGATGGAAGTCCTATAAGCCCATAAGGCTTCATCCAGCTTCTCATGCCACCTCCTACCCTTCTCTAAGGTCTTCTCAATGATACCAATGAGAGTCTTGTTTGTGGCTTCGGCTTGGCCATTGCCTTGAGGGTAGTAGGGCGAGGAGAAGTGGTGAGTTATGCCATACGTGTTGCACAACTTAACCATCCGCTCGTTCTTGAATGGGGTACCATTATCAGACACAAGGTCTCGTGGAACCCCAAATCGAGCCAAGATATTCCTCCGGATGAAAGCCACCACATGTTGCCCCATTACATTCGTTAGGGAAATGGCTTCCACCCATTTGGAGAAATACTCCGTGGCTGCTAAAATAAAACGATGCCCATTCGAGGCCTTTGGGAATATGGGGCCTACAATGTCAAACGCCCACATGGTAAATGGCCAGGGGCTGACCACGGAATGCAATGCAGATGAAGGGATATGAATGGCGTGCCCATGCACTTGACATGGATGACACTTTCTAACATGATCGTGACAATCCTTTTTCAGGGTGGACCAAAAATAACTCCCTCTAAGTATTTTCATCGCCATCATGTTGGCATTAACATGACCTCCACATTCTCCGTCGTGGAACTCGTGCATCACTATCCTAGCCTCCTCTAGGTCGATACACCTAAGCAGAATGCCGGTAAAACTCTTTTTGTATAAGACCCCACCCAGAATGGTGTATCGGGTCGAAATCTTACGAATGAATGCCTTATCTTTGGATGTGGCATCCTCGGTGAATCCCCCATTTTCTAAAAATTGTTTTATGTCATAGAACCAGGGTTTTTCAATAGACTCTGGGTTGTGTTGGCAAATATCCAAGTCGTGTGTGGATGGCTGGGGCGCATGCCATATTTCCAAAGATCTGGTCCCTGAAATGGGATCGACCTTCAGGGCTGAACCCAAGGAGGAGAGGGCATCGGCAATGCCATTGTCCTCTCTTCCTACGTGTGTGAGCTTACACGATTGGAAGGATTGGACCAATCGAGTGACCAACTCGTGATATGGAAGTAGTTTCTCATTACGTACTTGCCAAATTTTTAAAACCTAGTTTATGACAAGGAGTGAATCTCCAAAGACCTCGATGCATGATGCCCCTAGAGTTTTCGAAATCCTTAAGCCTTGTATGAGTGCTTCATACTCAGCTACGTTGTTGGAACATTCAAAATCTAAGCGGACTGCTATGGGAATCTTGCCCTTTTCAGGGGAGATTAGGATGATCCCGGCACCAGCCCCTCGTTGGTTTCGTGCCCCGTCGAAGTGCATCTTCCACACTTGGTTTTCGAAAGAATTTGCCAAGATGTGGTTTTGAAAATGGTTTTGCAATATGCCTTCATCAGGCATTTCGACAAGAGTGGGATATGCGTCCTCCAAGGGGAAGTCAGCCACGTAATCTTCTAGGGCTTGCCCTTTAACGGAGATCTGGTGATGGTATTTCAGGTCATACTCCATTAGAAGGAGTTGCCATTTGCCCAATCTACCCGTGAGAATGGGTTTTTCGAATAAGTGCTTGATTGGATCAAGCTTGGACACTATCCAGATCTCATGATCTAGGAAGTAGTGTCTGAATTTCTGGCAGGCCCAGACTAGGGCCAAGCACGTCTTCTCCATGGCTTGATAATTTCGTTCATAAGCCAAGAGAGTTTTCGAAATATAGTAGATGGCATACTCCTTATGGGTGTCATCCTCGTATTGAGCCAACAGGGCTCCTAAAGCGTTTACATGCACGGAGATGTATAATAAAAGCGGTTTTCCTTGTTTTGGAGGATTCAAAACGGGGGGATTAACCAAGTATGCCTTTAGTCTCTCGAAGGACTTTTGGCATTCGTCATCCCATAAGAATTTCGTGCCCTTCCTCAACAGTTTGTTGAAGGGTTCGCATCTAGTTGCCAGATTCGATATGAATCGGCGCACAGATTGTAATCGACCTTGAAGGCTACGGACTTGGGTGAGATTGGAGGGTGGAGCCATGTCTATGATGGCTCGACACTTAGAGGGGTCGACTTCTATTCCCCTTTGGCTCACCATAAAGCCTAGAAGCTTTCCTGATTCTACCCCGAACACACATTTCTGAGGGTTTAGCTTTACTTTGTAAAGCCTAAGCCTTTCGAAAATCTTTTGTAAACATTCGATATGGGTGCATCGGGTTTTGCATTTGGCCAAGAGATCATCTACATACACTTCTACAAGCTCGTGAATTTGATCATGGAAGATCGTGTTCATGGCTCGTTGGTATGTTGCGCCGGCATTTTTCAAACCAAAGGGCATGACTGTATAGCAGTACGTGCCCCATGGGGTTGTGAAGGCGGTCTTACCCTGATCTCGTGGACTTAGTTTGATTTGATTATAGCCTGAATAGCCATCCATAAATGAAAACATTTCATGATTTGCAGTACTATCGACTATCAAATCTATGTTTGGTAAAGGATAATTATCCTTTGGAGTGGCTTTATTCAAGTTTCTGAAATTGATGCATATTCGAATTTTCCCATTGGTTTTTCGAACTACAACGATATTTGACAACCAATCAGAATACGCAATGGGTTTTATAAATCCGGCTTTTAGCAGATCTTCTAAACCCTCTTTGACTTGCGTGTGTACATTCGGGTGTATTTTCCTAAGCTTCTGCTTTATTGGTTTTACACCTACATCTAAGGGAAGACGATGCTCGACTATGCTGGGATCTATGCCCGGCATGTCTTCATACGTCCATGCAAACACATCTAAATAGGTCCGTAGAAATGCAATGAATGCTAACTTTTCAGTTTCATGCAAGCATGTGCCTATTTTGATGGTTTTAGGATTGGAATCATCCCCTAGGTTCACCTCTACGAAATCTCCTCCTACTGATTGGGAAGGTCTTTCAAAATCGAGAATTCTATGAAATTCTAGGAGCTCAGAAGTGGGATCTTCCTCAAGGGGATCCACTTCTGGGCTTCGATCATTCTCGTGGGCTATAGACCCGAGGGAACTTGATGCGTGATTTTCAAAATAACCTGGTTTTGTACTTGGATTTTTAAGTGATTTCGAAATTTTTGGTCTGGCTATGCAGACGACGTTTCTTTCGAAATCCTTTTCTTTCGCCAAAGTCCTACCAGGAGCGGCTATGTACAAAATCTTTTTGGTATTTTCCAAATTTTCGATTTTTTTGGGTTTTTGTAAAACAAGAACTTTGGGAACTATACAAAGCACACTTTTTTCGAGTTTTTGTTTTTCCATTGTTTTGGTTTTCTTGTTTTTCGATTTTTTTTTATTTTAAGTTTTCAAATGTTTTTGGTATTTTTTTAGAAAAAGGGATCTTCCGTCATACCTACAAAGGGAAAACACTATGGGTTAGACTCGGAATAGGAGGTCTAAACCATAGGTCTCTTCTAAGACAGGCTCCGGGGCACCCTTGACCCAGGTGGTCACAGGGGGTGGCTCCGGCGGTATTCGGGGAGTATAGCCGATCCCATATCGGCTTGGGTTGGCCCTAGGAAGGATGGGCTCTAGGAGACCCTGGTTTTGTGCCCCTAGACTCTTGTAGGGCGTGTAGCCTATGTTCAATAACATGTTCCACGACCTTTTGTTTTTTGAAAAGATGGGATACAAGTCGTGGTCCTGGAACATGCTATCGTCCATATTAGGCTCGTATGGCCTTTTGTCCAGGGGTTTTGGAAATAGGGAACGCTTGGGTTTTCCTAGGAGGATTAGAGTCGGGAGGGGGCCTGCTTTGGGCGGCCCCTTCACACATACAACCTTCCTAGGGTTGTTCAACACGAGCCGAGGTGGCTCAACCATAATTTGCCCCAGGTTAGCCTCATGGGCCTGGGAGCTCGATAAACAAGGGGAGTTTATGATCCCCTGAAGCTGTGGGTGACTCTCACCTAGGATCACTACGACTTGGTCCCTAAAAGGGATCTTGACACACTTGTGGAAGGTGGATGGCACAACGCACAAACTGTGTATCCAGGGTCTTCCCAGTAACAGGTTATAATGGGGGTGGATGTCCAAGACATGGAACACCCCCGTGTGTTCGATCCCTCCCGTTTCCATTGGGAGTTCGATGGATCCTAAAGGCCTAGACGCATTCCCATCGTATCCAGTGATAACGATGGGGCTTGGGTTCACTGAAGTCAAGGTGACTCCGATTTTGTACGCCACGTGAAGTGGAAGGATGTTGAGCCCTCCTCCACCATCGACTAGGCACCTGTCCAGGGAGTGGTTGTTTAGAACCACCTCGATATGCAGGGCCTGGTTATGGGTTTCGTAGGGTCTATCTACATCATCTTCCGAAAAGGTGATGGGCGATTTTGCTCCTAATAAAGCCACTTGGGCAGACAAGGATTCCGGACTTATGTTCGAATCAACCTTGGCTCTTTCTAGAATTTTCTCTAAGACAAGTCTATGCCTAGGCGAGGTTTTGATAAGCTCTAGGATAGACATGTGAATAGGAATCTTTGAAAGGTGGTTTTCGAAATCATAAGGATTTAGGATGATTTTGTCCTTATCTGCTTTTTGCAGACCACTAGGGATACATGCTTTTGAGGGGCCAGGCACACTGACCACCTTTTGAGCACCTTGAAGGTGCGGGGGTTGGTAGATCCTCCCGGATCTAGTGACTTCCCCCACGACCAGCCTAGGGTTCGCGCTAAACTTGGCTCTAAGGATGAGCTGAGGAGAACCTTGGATTTTCAAAACTGGTCTTGTCGGGGTTTCCACTTTTGGTGGTCCCCGGATGACGACTTGGGCGGGCCTCTTGTATAATACAAGGATGGGCGCACAAGCAGGTCGACCAGGTTCGGGCTTTTGCGCTAGTTCCTTGGAAATGGTGAGGGTACATACCTCCTTTCCTTTCCCACTGCCACTGGCGTGTTTGGGAAAGGGTTCCTTGAAGATAGCTTGAGGTGGCTCAGGTTCCGTAGTGACCTGGAGCCGGCCCTCCGCTATCAAGTTCTCAATTTTATTTAGAAGAGAGAAGCACCGTTTGGTATCATGGCCTTTGAGCCGATGATACTTGCAAAATCGGTTTAAATACCCCCCTTTGGACGTGACTCCTTCGGGGATTTCAGGGAGTTCGATCATGCCCTGGGCAAGTAGGAGGTCTAGGACCTCCGACACAGGTTGCCCCAACGGAGTGTACTCCCGTTTTTCAATTGGTTTTAAAAAATTGCGTTCTCTCTTATTTTCTATTTTTTCAAAATTTTTAGAAGTGCCCGCCATGCCTGGATCCACCCGAACATTGGCGATTTTATGGGGTTTTGCCCCTTTGTCCGTCGTGGGCGGCCCATATGCGATGGGCTTTTCCACACGTGTTTTGGGAACGGCACTTCCTTTCCATAAGTGGTCGTATGTCCCTTTTCGCAAGTTGGTTTTGAAAAGGGAGGCCTTTTTGATCAACTTATGGAAAGTTGAAATCTCATGGAGCGAGAGAAGGGTTTTTAACTCGCTTTTGAAATTATCCAGGATGAGCATTACTGCGCATCCTTCGGATATAGGCTCTCGCACTTGGCCCAAAAGAGACCTCCATCTTATAATGAAGGCATGCACGTCTTCGTTCATGCCTTGCTTTGTATCCCTTAAGGTATTCAGGGTTGGCGTGACTTCCACGTTGTGTGCAAATCTTTGCATGAAGCAGTTCGCTAACTCTTCAAAAGTAGCGAACTGGCTTAAGTCGTAGGAAGCCAGCCATTTGGCAGCTGTGCCTTTAAGGGATAGAGGGAACCAATACACCCATTTCATCGAGTCCTTTTTCTTCTTATGGGCTCGACGTGAGAAAAGCTGTAAGTGAGACCTAGGGTCTCCCATGCCATCATACCGATGGAAGTTTGGTATTTCATCGTCACTGTCTGTTTCGTAATCCATAGGAAGGAAATCAGACAGGGCGTAGCTTCTTTTCTCTTTATTTTGCCCTTTCAGCAGCTGCTGTAGGGCTTTACGGTCCTTTTGTGTGAAGGACTCGTGGTATTGGTTGCCTTCTATTACGGAGGCCTCTTTTTGCTTGCGAGGTTTTTCAATTTTCTTTTTAGGCCTTTGTTCACCGTTTGATGAACACGAATCGCCTACTTCAGCCTCTTGGCTGAGAGCATCGATTTTGGCCTCAAATTCCCTTCTCAAGTCCTCGATTTCATCTAGTTTTATTTTGTTTTTGAAAATCCTCCTAGAGTGAGAACTTGATGCGCATGAGCCTTGGCTCGACACTTCACTTGGATTGGATTTTGACATGCTTTTCAAGCTTTTTCAAAATTTCCTAAGTAAAAGCAAAGAAAACAAGTTAAAACGACACTTTTATAAAATTTTCGCAAGACTTCTACAAGTAAACTCGATTTTTGAAAAGGCTCACGTCCCACCAGGCGTGCCAATCTCTGTAGACGCGCGAAAATCCCTGTCTCTTCGCCTCTTTCGTGGCTTGGAGTGGATCTTATCGTGCGTCTAAGGCCTATGTATACAAACAGGGCGTGCCAGCTAGCTTACTTAAGCTAGCGAAGATATATTAACACTGACTTCTAAACGTGGCGACTGTGAGCAAGTGAGCTCTTGTCGTCGCAGACCTTCTTGCACCGATGCGCAAGGGTCAGTCTGTACGCTTTTGCAAAAAATCGAGTTTTGGGGAGAAAGTTTACGAAACGGTTCGAGGTGTCTATTTCGGGTCTTTAAGATGCGATTGCATGTTTTAGATCACGTGGATTTGTATGTGCCTAAGTCTTTTCTTTTATCCCTTTTTGGGTCGCCTAGTTTGTGTGTTATGAACACTCCACTATATGGGCGAATTCGAGCGGGGGTTGCTTCGATGCAATATGCGTCCTACCTCGTGGTATGGCGTAGATGCAATGCACACTCACGCTACTCCAAAGGGAAAACCCGAAATGTAAAGACAATACTGAAGGGAAATAACAGAAGGGAAATAACCGAAGGGAAATAACCGAAGGGAAATAATCGAAGGGAAATAACCGAAGGGAAATACGTATATATCTTATGTATATGAGCCCTTACTCGGGTCTTGCAAATAAGAGCGAAGGCTCAATGTGGGTGCGTGCTTGAATCGAAAGACTACACACACGACATAAATGAAACCCAAATATAACTGCAATAAGGCCTTTACTAAGGTCTTGGGAGTAAGAGCGAAGGCTCAATGTGTGTGAAAGTGCTCGAATTGAAAGACTTACTCACACGACAAGAAATGAAACCCAAATAGTATAGGTCGGCCCTTACTTGGGTCTTTCAAATAAGAGCGAAAGCTCAATGTGTGTGAGAGTGTTTAAATTGAAAGACTTACTCACATGACATGAAATGAAACCCAAATAATATAGGTCGGCCCTTACTTGGGTCTTTCAAATAAGAGCGAAAGCTCAATGTGTGTGAGAGTGTTCGAATTGAAAGACAACGCACCCAACTTAAACAAAACCCTTCGGAAATGAAATATATACGTACACTTATATATTAGGGGCTGATTAGGCCCGTGTGTGTTCAAAATTGTGCACGACTAAGAGAGTGCACGTGTGTGGTTATGCCAAGCCACGTTATTACAAGAGGGGGGAGACTATGCTCCGTTATTACAACCCCGTATCAAATTGAATTTCAAGCAAGTGTACGACTAAAGACCGAGTTTAGACACTTACGAGTAGCTGGTCCGTAGAGGTCTTGCTTGAGCGTGGCCTTGGCTTTGGGCTGCAAGTGGGAGCTCCGCGAAGGTAGGTGATCAAGGGTGCTGGCCGGCTGCAAGTGGGGCGCGGGATAGACGCCTCGAAGGGGGCCGGTGGCAAGTAGGCGGCGCCTCCGAGTAGGGAGTTTAGAGTGGCTGAATAAGTGGGTCTTAGGGTCACTAGGGAAGTTAGGTACTTAGGGAAACTGGACCTAAAAGGTGAGCTAGTGGGAAGGCCAAAGAGGACACCTAGGGGGGGGAGTAGTGGCCGGCGGTTTGGATTGTGCTAGGTTCGGCTAAGTTAAAATGGTAGTGGCGGGCTGCTAGGGTGACTAAGGCTGGAGTATGGGAAGGTGGCCAGTTAGGGGATGGGACTAGGTAATAGTGGGAATAGTGGGTTTAAGGTAGTGCCACGGGCAAGTCTTAGGAAATCTGATAGGGTGGCCGGGTATAGTTAATGTGAGTTAGGTAGGAAGCAAACGGTTGAGGCGGCTAAGGTTTGGCCGAGTGGGAGTGGTGGCGGTGAGGGGCTGTTGGGTGAGTAAGGTGATGGTGTGGTGGGTGGCTGGGAGTGGAGAGGTGGTAGAGAAGGGTTTAAGTAGGGTTAAAGAAGGCTTACCGGATGGGGAGAAGTGGCGAGTGGATGAAGAGGGAAGCCGAGTGTTGATGGGAGTTCGGCTGAGTGAGGTGGTGGTGTCCGGCTGGGGGGGCAGTGATGGTGGACGGAAGAGGGAAGGTGGCGGAGCAGGTGGCGGCTGGTGGAGCAGGTGGAGTTGCTGGGGAGTGGTCACGGCTGGATGGAAGATGGAAGAAGGAGAGGGCCCGGCTGGGAGTGGAGAGTGGTTCCCACTTGGAAAACCCGCCCACAATGAGGGGGGTTTAAATAGGGGATGGGTAGGTCGGTTAGGGCTGGGTTGTGGGTAGTGGTTAGGTGGTTTAGGTAGGGTAGTATGTAGATAAGGTGGGCTAGATGGGGTTGGGCCAGATATTTTAAAACTAGGTGTTTTGATAAATCGTGGGCTAAGGGTGGTTTAGGGGTTTAGGGCTAGGTTAGGTGGTTGGGTTTTAGGGTGAGGTTTAGTGAGCTAGGTTAGGTGATTAGGCTAGGTTTAGGCTAGGATTAGGGGAATTAATCTAGGTTTAGGGAAGGATTAGGGGAGTGGGTTAGGTGATTAGGTTGGGATTAGGCCAGGATTAGGGAAGTGGGTTAGGTGGTTAGGTTCAGATTAGGGGTGGATTAGGGGTTTAGGCTAGGTTTAGGCATTTTGGGTTAGGTTTAGGTGAAGGAGCTCCCTTAGCATGGCCCATAGACCTTGATCACCCCATGTTGGTGCAGCCCTAGGTTAGGTTTTAGCTAATTACAAGCTTAAACCCACTCAATTAGGCTAACCCACAAGATTAAACCCAAACTTGACACACAAGTCAAGCTTAATACAACACTCTTGATATTTTTCACCCCCACTCTCTCTCATGCCCAATATCCCACGTGAATTTCAAGTGGGCCCCACCTCCCTTTATGAGAAGGTGATGTGGGCCATGGATATGGATATTGGATTGGATCTCTGGATCCAAATCCAAATCCAAGTCCACATATGGGTTTGGATTGGAATCTGGATATATATGGTCCAGATCCAATCCAAACTGAACTCTGACTCCTTCGAGCTGGGTTCGAGACGGACGATTTGTGCGGGGCCTGACAGCATCAGTACTCCGTCTGCGTTGGGTCTTCGCCAACATAGTCGTCCGCCTCCGTTTCTGCCTTCCGGAGATGACTTCAAATGCTATTTTGATAAGAACAGGGTCTTGGACGTTCGAGATCCTGGGGTGTGAATCAGATACAAGAGTTGCTGCGCCGGGCTCGACAGGTGCTCCGGTTCTGGGCTCTTCTTGGCTCTCCTGGTCCTGTCTTGATCGGGCCAAGCCACTTCGGGGTTTCAAAACATGTTTTAAAAGTTTTAAAAAGCTATATCATATGTTTTTGAAAGATATAGTTTAAAGCATATATACAGGGTTTGTTTGGAAGGCTCCTGGGTTTCCAAACTCAAAAATGGCCCTTTGGGGCTGCTTGTATAAAACCAGATTCGTTTAAGAAATTCGTGGGATTTCGGGGTGTTTACAGATGCCCCTCTTTGGCCTTGTCCAAATAGATTTGGATAAGGGCAAAGATGACAAACACCCCTTTTAATGTCTCCCTAGATCTAGCCACGAAGAATATGGGATTGTCCCATTTTAGCAAAAATCTCAATTTTACAAACTCTGGTAGGAGGAGATATCATGCCAAAGGGTTTATTTATGGAATCTGGTCCTAAAATGGGATCATGTTCATGCAAGTATCATGCGTGAAATGCAGATGACATGGGTGTGGTGCCAAGAGTGGCGACCTCCCAGAGACCAAATGTGGTCGAACTCTAGAGACTTACAAGGTCTATTGCTCCAAGTGAGCAAATCCTATGCTGTTCGATGTTCGGTTTTCAAAACTTATTTACAAAAGCTATTTACAAAAGGGACAACTGTCTTGAGCCTCGATCCTAAGGATCTCGAGCTCTTCATGCTTGCCCTTGTTTAAGTCTTAACACTCGCTTATCTAGCGGAGATTTTATAAGAAGACAAGTTTCATTTCAAATTCCTACGCCTTACTCGAAACGTCGAATTCTCAAACAAGATGAAATTCAAGTAAGTAAATCCTATTTTTACTTTAGGATTCCTCGAAATGAACCATGCTTTAGCTTGGGATAAGCCAGGGATGGGAAAGAGATACCACGGTCCCTTCTGAAGCGTCCCGTGGTTTAAGGCATAGAAGGCGGAAAACTGCTCTTTTTGAGCCTTTTGGCCTCTTTTTCCTTTTTTAGAGAGGGTCTCCCTTTGGGAGTATTTTTTTCTTTAATCCCTCTTTTTTTATAAGAGAATCGATTTTTCTTTTAAACTCTGGTTTCTTTCTTTTGGAAAGAGACTTTAAATGGGAAATTCCCTTTTGATTTGGGCCTTTGTTTTCCTTTTGGAAATAGAAGAGAAGAGGGGAGGACTTATCCCAAGCCTACACTCGATCCATTCCAGATCAGCCTATTTAGAAATAGCACGTACCACTTGCAAGTATCTTGCTATGTTGAACTAGGCCTTTCTTTGTAAGAAGAAGGATTTTGAAATGCAACCACGATTTTGATCACCCCATGTTGGTGCAGCCCTAGGTTAGGTTTTAGCTAATTACAAGCTTAAACCCACTCAATTAGGCTAACCCACAAGATTAAACCCAAACTTGACACACAAGTCAAGCTTAATACAACACTCTTGATATTTTTCACCCCCACTCTCTCTCATGCCCAATATCCCACGTGAATTTCAAGTGGGCCCCACCTCCCTTTATGAGAAGGTGATGTGGGCCATGGATATGGATATTGGATTGGATCTCTGGATCCAAATCCAAATCCAAGTCCACATATGGGTTTGGATTGGAATCTGGATATATATGGTCCAGATCCAATCCAAACTGAACTCTGACTCCTTCGAGCTGGGTTCGAGACGGACGATTTGTGTGGGGCCTGACAGCATCAGTACTCCGTCTGCGTTGGGTCTTCGCCAACATAGTCGTCCGCCTCCGTTTCTGCCTTCCGGAGATGACTTCAAATGCTATTTTGATAAGAACAGGGTCTTGGACGTTCGAGATCCTGGGGTGTGAATCAGATACAAGAGTTGCTGCGCCGGGCTCGACAGGTGCTCCGGTTCCGGGCTCTTCTTGGCTCTCCTGGTCCTGTCTTGATCGGGCCAAGCCACTTCGGGGTTTCAAAACATGTTTTAAAAGTTTTAAAAAGCTATATCATATGTTTTTGAAAGATATAGTTTAAAGCATATATACAGGGTTTGTTTGGAAGGCTCCTGGGTTTCCAAACTCAAAAATGGCCCTTTGGGGCTGCTTGTATAAAACCAGATTCGTTTAAGAAATTCGTGGGATTTCGGGGTGTTTACAAGGCCATACTGCAATTTATATTTGGGTTTTATTTCATGTCGTGTGTGTAAGTCTTTCAATTAAAGCACACACCCACATTGAGCCTTCGCTCTTATTTGCAAGACCCAAGTAAGGGCACGTATATACCCTATATACATATCTCCCTTCGGCATTTACATTACAAGTCATTTCCCTTCGGTTATTTCCCTTCGGTATTGTCTTTACATTTGGGTTTTCCCTTTGGGGTAGCGTGAGTTTGCATTGCATCTACGCCATACCACGAGGTAGGACGCATATTGTATCGAAGCAAGCCCCGTATTCCCGCTCAAATTTGCCCATGTAGTGGAGTGTTCATAACACACAAACTAGGTGGCCCCTAAAGGGATAAAAGGAAAGACTTAGGCACGTGCAAATCCACGTGATCTAAAATCTGTAATCGTATCTAAAAGACCCAAATTAAACACCTCGAACCGCTTCGTAGGCTTTCTATCCCAAAAACTCGATTTTTCAAAGCGTACAGACTGACCCTTGCGCATCGGTGCAAGAAGATCTACGACGACAAGAGCTCACTTGCTCACAGTCGCCACGATTAGAAGTCAGTTTAAAATATATCTTCGCTAGCTTAGGTAAGCTAGCTGGCATGCCCTGTTTATATAAATAGGCCTTAGACACACGAGAGGATCAGCTCCAAGCCCTGAAAAGTCAGTTTTTAAAACATATTATACATATTTAAACATATGAAAGTTTAAAACATCTGTACAGGGTTGCCTGGAAGGCTCCTGGGTTTCCAGACTCAAAATAGCCCTTTGGGGCTGCTTTTACAAAACCAGGTTTATTTGAGAAGTTAGTGGGATTTTAGGGTGTTTACAGATGCCCCTCTTTGGCATTGTCCAAATCGATTTGGATAATGGCAAAGATGACAAACACCCCTTTTAATGTCTCCCTAGATCTAACCACAAAAATATGGGATCGTCCCAATCTTTAGCAAAATCTCTCTTTTAAAAACCCTGGTAGGAGGAGATATCACGCCAAAGGGATCCGTATGGAATCTGGTCCTAAAATGGGATCATGTTTATGCAAGTGTCATGCGTGCAAATGTATATGCATGACATGGGTGTGGTGCCAAGAGTAGCGACCTCCCAAAGACCAGATATGGTCGAACTCTTGAGACTTACAAGGCCTACGGCTCCAAGTGAGCAGATCCTATGCTGTTCGATGTTTGATTTTTCAAAATCTATTTACAAAAGTATATTTACAAAAGGGACAACTATCTTGAGTCTCAATCCTAAGGATCTCGAGCTCTTCGTGTTTGCCTTTGCTTGAGTCTTGACACTCGCTTATCTAGCGGAGGTTTTATAAGAAAACAAGCTATATTTCAAATTCCTACGTCTTACTCGAAACGTCGAATTCTCAAGCAAAATGAAATTCAAGTAAGTAAATCCTATTTTTACTTTAGGATTCCTCGAAATGAACCATGTTTTACTTGGGATAAGTTAGGGATGGGAAAGAGATACCACGGTCCCTTCTGAAGCGTCCCGTGGTTTAAGGCATTGAAGGTAGAAAACTGCTCTTTTTGAGCTTTTTGGCCTCTTTTTCCTTTTTTTCATAGAGGGTCTCCCTTTGGGAGTATTTTTTCTTTAATCCCTCTTTTTCACAAGAGAATCGATATTTCTTTTGAATTTTGGTTTCTTTCTTTTGGAAAGAGACCTTGAATGGGAAATTCCCTTTGTTTGGGCCGTGTTTTTCTTTTGGAAGGAGAAGAGAAGAGGGGAGGACTTATCCCAAGCTCACACTCGATCCATTCCAGATCAGCCTATTTAGAAATAGCACGTACTACTTGCAAGTATCTTGCTATGTTGAACTAGGCCTTTCTTTGTAAGAAGAAGGATTTTGAAATGTAACCACGATTTTGAAGACTCCGCTCTTTCACACGTGCGAATTCTCTCACTTAGGGTCACACGATTTTGCCTTTGCACCTTATTTTCAGGTCTCAGGGCAACTATCCCTAAAATTTTTGCAAATGGGGAATTTAATCCAAATCCTACACATAATACTTCTTTAAGTACTGAATATTGATAGGATCTGCTAAATTCCTACCTTCTACATCGATCAACCAATACGAGTTGTTCGTAGTGGTTGCCCGTACAACATAGGGTCCATCCCACTTGGGGCGCCACTTTCCAAGGGGATGTGGGTCACGATAGTGGATGATTTTCAAGACTAGATCCCCCACCTCCAAGTGGCGAGGTCTCATGTGTTTGCCATAGTGTCAGGCTATCCTTTGCCGTTATGCATGAGCATGATCCATAGCAAGGAGTCGCCTCTCATCTAGCAAATCTAGTTTGGCCATCCTAGCATGCTGAAGCGTCTCTAGGGGGAGGTCGAATGCAATGGATGTATGGAATGAATGCAGTTGAGTATGAATGGGAAGAATGGCGTTTGTGCCATAGACCAATTCGAATGGTGTGGCATTCGTGGGAGTTCGGATGGAAGTCCTATAAGCCCATAAGGCTTCATCCAACTTCTCGTGCCACGTCCTACCCTTCTCTAAGGTTTTCTCAATTATACTAATGAGAGTCTTGTTTGTGGCTTCGGCTTGGCCGTTGCCTTGAGGGTAGTAGGGCGAAGAGAAGTGGTGAGTTATGCCATATGTGTTGCACAACTTAAGCATCCGCTCGTTCTTGAATGGGGTGCCATTATCAGACACAAGGTCTCGTGGAACTCCAAATCGAGCCAGGATATTCTTCCGAATGAAAGCCACCACATGTTGCCCCAGCACGTTGGTTAGGGAAATGGCTTCCACCCACTTGGAGAAATACTCCGTGGCTGCTAAAATGAATCGATGCCCATTCGAGGCTTTTGGAAATATTGGGCCTACGATGTCAAACGCCCACATGGTAAATGGCCAGGGGCTGACCACGAAATGCAATGCAGATGATGGGATATGAATGGCGTGCCCATGCACTTGACATGGATGACACTTCCTAACATGATCGTGACAATCCTTTTTCAGGGTGGACCAAAAATAGCCCCCTCTAAGTATTTTCATTGCCATCATGTTGGCATTAACTGACCTCCACATTCTCCATCGTGGAATTCATGCATCACTATCCTGGCCTCCTCTAGATCGATACACCTAAGCAGGATGCCGGTAAAACTCTTTTTGTATAGAACCCCACCCAGAATGGTGTATCGGGTCGAAATCTTACGGATGAATGCCTTATCTTTGGATGTGGCATCCTCGGTGAATCCCCCATTTTCTAGAAATTGTTTTATGTCGTAAAACCATGGTTTTTCAATAGAATCGGGGTTATTTTGGTAAATATCCAAGTCGTGTGTGGATGGGTTGGGCGCATGCCATATGCATCTTCCAAGGGGAACTCAGCCACGTAATCTACCAGGGCTTGCCCCTTAATGGAGATCTGGTGATGGTATTTCAGGTCATACTCCATTAAAAGGAGTTGCCATTTGCCCAATCTACCTGTGAGAATGGGTTTTTTGAATAAGTGCTTGATTGGATCAAGCTTGGACACTATCCAGATCTCATGATCTAGAAAATAGTGTTTGAATTTCTGGCAATCCCAGACTAGGGCCAAGCATGTCTTCTCCATGACTTGATAATTTCGTTCATAAGTCAAGAGAGTTTTTGAAATATAGTAGATGGCATACTCGTTATGGGTGTCATCCTCGTATTGAGCCAATAGGGCTCCCAAAGCATTCGCATGCACGGAGATGTAGAGTAAAAGCAGTTTTCCTTGCTTCGGAGGTGTAGACGCAGGAAAATCCCCGCCTCTGGCTTCTAAGGGCCTGGAGCGGATCCTCTCGTGTGTCTAAGGCCTATTTATATAAACAGGGCATGCCAGCTAGCTTACCTAAGCTAGCGAAGATATATTTGAATCCGACTTCTAACGTGGCGACTGTGAGCAAGTGAGCTCTTGTCGTCGCAGACCTTCTTGCACCGATGCGCAAGGGTCAGTCTGTACGCTTTTAAAGATCAAGTTTTGGGATAGAAAAGCTTACGAAAGCGGTTCGAAGTGTTTGATTCGGGTCTTTTAATGCGATTGCATATTTTAGATCACGTGGATTTGCACGTGCCTAAGTCTTTCTTTTTATCCCTTTATGGGCCACCTATGTGTGTGTTATGAACACTCCACTACATGGGGTGAATTTGAGCGGGAGTACGGGGCTTGCTTCAATGCAATATGCGTCCTACCTCATGGTATGGCATAGATGCAATGCAAACTCACGCTACTCCAAAGGGAAAACCCGAATGTAAAGACAATGCCGAAGGGAAATAACCGAAGGGAAATGATTTGTAATGTAAATGCCGAAGGGAGATATGTATATAAGGTATATATATGGGCCTTTACTCGGGTCTTGCAAATAAGAGCGAAGGCTCAATGTGGGTGCGTGCTTGAATTGAAAGACTTACACACGAGACATGAAATGAAACCCAAATAGTATAACACGGCCCTTACTTGGGTCTTACAAATAAGAGCGAAGGCTCAATGTGTGTGAGTGCTTGAATTGAAAGACTACACACACGACATGAAATAAAACCCAAATATAACTTGCAATATGGCCTTGATTAAGGTCTTGGGAATAAGAGCGAAAGCTCAATGTGTGTGAGTGCTTGAATTGAAGTACTACACACACAACATGAAATTAAACCCAAATAGTATAACACGGCCCTTACTTGGGTCTTACAAATAAGACCGAAGGCTCAATGTGGGTGCGTGCTTGAATTGAAAGACTTACACCCACGACATGAAATGAAACCCAAATAGTATAGCACAACCCTTACTTGGGTCTTACAAATAAGAGCAAAGGCTCAATGTGTGTGAGTGCTTGAATTGAAAGACAACACACCCAACTTAAGCAAAACCCTACGTAAGTTAAAGTATATATATATATATATGTATGTCTTAGGGGCTGATTAGGCCCGTGTGTGTTCAAAATCGTGCACGACTAAGAGAGTGCACGTGTGTGGGTGTGCCAAGCCACGTTATTACAAGCGGGGGGAGACTATGCTCCGTTATTACAACCCCGTATCGAATTAAATTATAAGCAAGTATACAACTAAGGACCGAGTTAGGCACTTACTAATAGCTGGTCCGAAGATGCCTTGCTTGAGCGTGGGCTTGGCCTTCGCCTTGGGCTGCAAGAGGGAGCTCCGTGGAGTTGAACAGCAAAGGGAGAAGTGCTGGCCGGGTGCCTTGGGTGCACGAGAAGGGGAGCCTTGACGGTGGCCGGCTGCTATGGATGGGGCTGTCTTGAGGTGTGGGGCTAATGTGACTATGTAGGGTCACTAAGGGAAATTAAGGTTAGGGAGTATGGCACTAAGGGAAGTATGGGACAGTCGGTTGGAGTGGCCGACTAGGGGAGGCTCGGTGGTGGTTTGCTAGGGTGGCTATGGGTGGAGGATGGGAAGGAAGCTAGCTAGGGTATGGGGTAAGGTGGTGGTGGGTGTGGTGAGGTGATATGGGTAGGTCTTAGGGAGTTGGGTGGAGTGGCCGGGTGTAGCTAGGGTGTCTAGGCAATGGCGGGTAGTTAGAGTAGTTGAGGCTTGGCCGAACGGGAGTGGGGGTGATTAGTGGCTGGTGTTAGGGGAAGATGGTGGTGGTGCAGGTGGCTGAGAGTGGAGGGGGAGTGGAGAAGAGGTAAGGTGAGGGATGGGGTACTAACCGGTGATGATGGGAGGCGGTAGTTGGTTGAGGAGCAGCCGGGTGTGGTGGAGTGACTGGTTCGGCCAGATGTGAAGGATGGCGACAGGTGGCTGGTGGTTGGGGTGTGGTGCAGGTGGAGCATGGTGGTGGCTGGTGGTGGTGTAGGTGGAAGAGCCGACTGGGAGTGGTGCAGGTGGCTGGGCTCGGTTGGGCTGGAAAGGGGGTGAGAGATGATGATGGGGGAAGATGGGAAAGCCCGCCCCTTAGGGGGGGGTTTATATAGGGTTGGGCTAGGTCGATTGGGGCTGGTATTAGGGTAGTGGTTAGGTGGTTTAGGTAGGGTGGTGTGGTGATAAGGTGGGCTGGTATTAGGGTAGGGCCAGATATTTTAAATACAAGGGGTTTTGGGTAGGTTGTGTGCTAGGTTTAGGTGGGGTGGTTTAGAGGTTTAGGGTTTAGCTAGGGGGGGTTGGTTTTGTGGTGAGGTTTAGTGAGGTGGGTTAGGTGATTAGGCTAGGATTAGGTTAGGTTTAGGGAAATTAACCTAGGTTTAGGGAAGGATTAGGGAAGTGGGTTAGGTGATTAGGTTGGGATTAGGTCGGGATTAAGGAAGTGGGTTAGGTGATTAGGCTAGGAATAGGACCGGATTAGGGTAAAAGGCTAGGATTAGGTGTTTTTGGTTAGGATTAGATTAAGGATCTCCCTTTGCATGACCCATGGACCTTAATCACATCATGTTGGTGCAGCCCTAGGTTAGGTTTTGGCTAATCACAAGCTTAAACCCACTTTAATTAGGCTAAACCACATGATTAACCCCAAACTTGACACACAAGTCAAGCTTAATTACAACACACTTTAATCTTATCCTCCCCCACTCTCTCTCATGCCCATAATCCCACGTGAAATTCAAGTGGGCCCCACCTCCATTTATGAGAAGGTGATGTGGGCCATGGATATGGATATTGGATTGGATCTCTAGATCCAAATCCAAATCCAAGTCCACACATGGGTTTGGATTGGGATCTGGATATATATGGTCCAGATCCAATCCAAACTGAATTCTGACTCCTTCAGGCTGTGTTCGAAATGAACGGTTTGTGCAGGGTCTGACAACATCAGTACTCCGTCTACGTTGGGTCTTCGCCAACATGATCGTCCGCCTCTATTTTCGCCTTCTGGAGATGACTTCAAATGATGTTTTGATGATAACAGGGTCTTGGACGTTCGAGATTTTGGGAGTGGACTCAATACAAGAGTTGTTGTGCCGGGCTCGATATGTGCTCCGGTTTCGGGCTCTCTTTGGCTCTTCTGGACCTGTCTTGATCAGGCCAAGCTGCTTCGTGGTTAAAAAAACGTGTTTTAAAAGGTTTTTAAAGCCATATTATACATTTTTGAAATATGTAAAGTTTAAAACATATGTACAGGGTTGCTTGGAACGCTCCTGGGTTTCCAGAGTCAAAATAGCCCTTTGGGGCTGCTTTTACAAAACCAGGTTTGTTTGAGAAATTCGTCGGATTTTGGGGTGTTTACAGGAGGAATCAAAACGGGGGGATTAACCAAGTATGCCTTTAGTCTCTCGAAGGACTTCTGGCATTCGTCATCCCATAAGAATTTCGTGCCCTTCCTCAACAGTTTGTTGAAGGGTTCACATCTAGTCGCCAGATTTGATATGAATCGGTGAACGGACTGTAATCGACTCTGGAGGCTACGGATTTGGGTGAGATTGGAGGGTGGAGCCATGTCTATGATGGCTCGACACTTAGAGGGGTCGACTTCTATACCCCTTTGGCTCACTATAAAGCCTAGAAGCTTCCCTGATTCTACCCCGAATACACATTTTTGAGGGTTTAGCTTTACTTTGTAAAGCCTAAGCCTTTCGAAAATCTTTTGCAAACATTCGATATGAGTGCATCGGGTTTTGGATTTTGCCAAGAGATCATCTACATACACTTTTACGAGCTCATGAATTTGATCATGGAATATTGTGGTCATGGCTCGTTGGTATGTCGCGCCGACATTTTTCAAACCAAAGGGCATGACTGTATAGCAGTACGTGCCCCATGGGGTTGTGAAGGCAGTCTTACCCTGATCTCGTGGATTTAGTTTGATTTGATTATAGCCTGAATACCCATCCATAAACGAAAACATTTAATGATTTGCAGTACTATCGACTATCAAATCTATGTTTGGTAAAGGGAAAACACTACGGGTTAGACTCGGAATAGGAGGTCTAAATCGTACGTCTCTTCTAGGGTAGGCTCCAGGGCACCCTTGACCCAGGTGGTCACAGGGGGTGGCTCTGGCAGTATTCTGGGAGTATAGCCGATCCCATATCGGCTTGGGTTGGCCCTAGGAAGGATAGGCTCTTGGAGACCCTAGTTTTGTGCCCCTAGACTTTTGTAGGGTGTGTAGCCCATATTCAA
Organism: Brasenia schreberi; assembly: GCA_036023115.1. Taxonomy (NCBI): domain Eukaryota; kingdom Viridiplantae; phylum Streptophyta; class Magnoliopsida; order Nymphaeales; family Cabombaceae; genus Brasenia; species Brasenia schreberi. The sequence goes on from JAYKKT010000079.1 coordinate 4,460,563, forward strand.
CAACATGTTCCACGATTTCTTATTTTTTGAAAAGTTTTGATAAAGATCGTGGTCCTAGAACTTGTTGTCGTCCATATTGTGCTCGTATGGCTTTTTGTCCAGGGGCTTTGGAAATAGGGAACGCTTGGGTCTTCCTAGAAGGGTTAAGATCGGGAGGGGGCCTGCTTTGGGCGGCCCCTTCACATATACAACCTTTCTAGGGTTGTTTAACACGAGCCTAGGTGGCTCAATCACAATTTGCCCCAGGTTAGCCTCATGGGCCTGGGAGCTTGATAAACAAGGGGAGTTTATGATCCCTTGAAGCTTTGGGTGACTCTCACCTAGGATCACCACGACTTGGTCCCTGAAAGGGATCTTGACACACTTGTGGAAGGTGGATGGCACAACGCACAAATTGTGTATCCAGGGCCTTCCCAGCAATAGGTTATAATGGGGGTGGATGTCCAAGACATGGAACACCCCCGTGTGCATGATCCCTCTCGTTTCCATTGGGAGTTCGATCGATCCTAATGGCCTAGACGCATTCTCATCGTATCCAGTGATAACGATGGGGCTTGGGTTCACAGAAGTCAAGGTGACTCCGATTTGGTATGCCACATGAAGTGGAAGGATGTTGAGCCCTCCTCCACCATCGACTAGGCACCTATCCAGAGAGTGGTTATTCAGAACCACCTTGATATGCAGGGCTTGGTTATGGGACTCGTAGGGTCTATCTACATCATCTTCCGAGAAAGTGATGGGCGATTTTGCTCCTATTAAAGCCACTTGGGCAGACAGGGATTCCGGACTTATGTTTGAATCAACCTTGGCTCTTTCTAGAATTTTCTCTAGCACGAGTCTATGCCTAGGCGAGGTTTGTATAAGCTCTAGGATAGACATGTGGATAGGAATCTTTGAAAGGTGGTTTTCGAAGTCATAAGGATTTAGGATGACTTTATCCTTGTCTGCTTTTGGCAGAACTCCAAGAATACATGCTTTTGAGGGGCTAGGCACACTGACCACCTTTTTAGCACTTTGTAGGTTCGGGGGTTGATAGATCCTCCCGGATCTAGTCACTTCTCCCACGACCAGCCTAGGGTTCGCACTAAATTTGGCTCTAAGTATGAGTTGAGGAGCACCTTAAAGTTTCAAAACTGGTTTAGCCGGGGATTCAGCTCTTGGTGGTCCCCGGATGACGACTTGGGCGGGCTTCTTGTTCAGTACAAGAGTGGGCGCACAAGTAGGTCGACCAGACTCAGTTTTTTGCGCTAGTTCCTTTGAAAAGGTGAGGGTACATACCTCCTTTCCTTTCCCACTGCTACTGGCGTGCTTGGGAAAGGGTTCTTTGAAGATAGCTTGAGGTGGCTCAGGTTCCGCAGTGACCTGGAGCCGGCCCTCCGCTATCAAGTTCTCGATTTTATTTAAAAGGGAGAAACAACGTTTGGTATCATGGCCTTTGAGCCAATGATATTTACAAAATTGATTTAAATACCCCCCTTTGGAAGTGACTCCTTCGGGGATTTCGGGAAGTTCGATCATGCTTTGGGCAAGTAGGAGGTCTAGGACCTCCGACACAGGTTGCCCCAGCGGTGTGTATTCCCATTTTTCAATCGGTTTTTGAAAGGTTCGCTCCCTTTTGTTTTCTAGCTTTTCAAAATTTTTGGAAGTGCCTGCCACGCCTGGATTCACCCGAACATTGGCGATTTTATGGGGCTTTGCCCCTTTGTCCATCGTGGGTAGCCCATAAGTGATCGGCTTTTCCAAGCGGGTTTTAGAAACGGCACTTCCTTTCCATAAGTGATCGTATGTCCCTTTTCTCAAGTTTGTTTCGAAAAGGGATGCTTTTTTGATCAACTTATGGAAAGTTGAGATCTCATGGAGTGAGAGAAGGGTTTTTAACTCGCTTTTAAAGTTATCCAGGATGAGCATGACTGCGCATCCTTCGGATATGGGCTCTCGCACTTGGCCCAAAACTGACCTCCATCTTATAATGAAGGCATGTACGTCTTCATTCATGCCTTGCTTTGTATCCCTTACGGTATTCAGGATTGGCGTGACTTCTACGTTGTGTGCAAATCTTTGCATGAAGCAGTTCGCTAACTCTTCAAAAGTAGCGAACTGGCTTAAGTCGTAGGAAGCCAGCCATTTGGCAGCTGTGCCTTTAAGGGATAAAGGGAACCAATACACCCATTTCATCGAGTCCTTTTTCTTCATATGGGCTCGACGCGAGAAAAGCTGCAAGTGAGACCTAGGGTCTCCCATGCCATCATACCGATGGAAGTTCGGTATTTCATCGTCACTGTCTGTTTTGTAATCCATAGGAAGGAAATCAGACAGGGCGTAGCTTCTTTTCTCTTTATTTTGCCCTTTCAGCAACTGCTGTAGGGCTTTACGGTCCTTTTGTGTGAAGGACTCGTGGTATTGGTTGCCTTCCATTACGGAGGCCTCTTTGTGCTTGCGAGGTTTTTCAGATTTTTTCTTAGGCCTTTGTTCACCATTTGATGAACATGAATCGCCTACTTTAGCCTCTTGGCTGAGAGCATCGATTTTGGCCTCAAACTTCCTTCTCAGGTCCTCGATCTCATCTAGTTTTATTTTGTTTTTGAAAATCCTCCTAGAGTGAGAACTTGATGCGCATGAGCCTTGGCTCGACACTTCACTTGGGTTGGATTTTGACATGCTTTCAAGCCTTTTTCAAAATTCCTAAGTACAAGTAAAGAAAAGAAAGTTAAAACAACACCTCTTTGGAAATCTTTTCGCAAGTTTCCTAGAGTAACTCGATTTCTGAAAGACTCACGTCCCACCAGGCGTGCCAATCTTCTGTAGACACAGAAAATCTCGGCCTCCCGGTTCTTAGGCCTGGAGCGAACCTTTTCGTGTGTCTAAGTCCTATTTGAATAAACAGGGCGTGCCAGCTAGCTTACCTAAGCTAGCGAAGATATATTCTAGAACCTGACTTCTAACGTGGCGATTGTGAGCAAGCAAGCTCTTGTCGTCGCAGACCTTCTTGCACCGATGCGCAAGGGTCAGTTTGTACGCTTTTAAAGATCGAGTTTTGGATATAAGGACCTACGAAAGCGGTTCGAGGTGTTTGATTCGGGTTTTTTTTTGTACGATTTTCAGATTTTAGATCACGTGGATTTGCACGTGCCTAAGTCTTTCTTTTTATCCCTTTACGGGCCACCTAGGTGTGTGTTATGAACACTCCACTAAATGTGGCGATTTTGAGCGGGAGTATGGGGTTTGCTTTGATGCGATATGCGTCCTAACTCGTAGTATGGCATATATGCAATGCAAACTCACGCTACTCCAAAGGGAAAACCCAAATTTAAAAGACAATACTGAAGGGAAATGACTTGAAATGTAAATGCCGAAGGGAAATTGTAAACACCCCGAAATCCCACGAATTTCTTAAACAAATCTGGTTTTGTACAAGCAGCCCCAAAGGGCCATTTTGAGTCTGGAAACCCAGGAGCCTTCCAGACAACCCTGTATATATGTTTTAAACTATATCTTTCAAAAACATATGATATAGCTTTTAAAAACTTTTTAAAACATGTTTTGAAACCCCGAAGTGGCTTGGCCCGATCAAGACAGGACCAGGAGAGCTAAGAAGAGCCCGGAACTGGAGCACATGTCGAGCCCGGCGCAGCAACTCTTGTATCTGATTCACACCCCAGGATCTCGAACGTCCAAGACCCTGTTCTTATCAAAATAGCATTTGAAGTCATCTCCGGAAGGCAGAAACGGAGGCGGACGACTATGTTGGCGAAGACCCAATGCAGATGGAGTACTGATGCTGTCAGGCCCCGCACGAATCGTCCGTTTCGAACCCAGCTCGAAGGAGTCAGAGTTCAGTTTGGATTGGATCTGGACCATATATATCCAGATTCCAATCCAAACCCATATCTGGACTTGGATTTGGATTTGGATCCAGAGATCCAATCCAATATCCATATCCATGGCCCACATCACCTTCTCACAAATGGAGGTGGGGCCCACTTGAAATTCACGTGGGATATTGGGCATGAGAGAGAGTGGGGGTGAAAAATATCAAGAGTGTTGTATTAAGCTTGACTTGTGTGTCAAGTTTGGGTTTAATCATGTGGGTTAGCCTAATTGAGTGGGTTTAAGCTTGTAATTAGCTAAAACCTAACCTAGGGCTGCACCAACATGAGGTGATCAAGGTCTATGGGCCATGCTAAGGGAGCTCCTTCACCTAAACCTAACCCAAAATGCCTAATCCTAGCCTAAACCCCTAATCCACCCCTAATCTGAACCTAATCACCTAACCCACTTCCCTAATCCCGTCCTAATCCCAACCTAATCACCTAACCCACTTCCCTAATCCTTCCCTAAACCTAGATTAATTTCCCTAATCCTAGCCTAAACCTAGCCTAATCACCTAACCTAGCTCACTAAACCTCACCCTAAAACCCAACCACCTAACCTAGCCCTAAACCCCTAAACCACCCTTAGCCCACAATCTACCCAAACCCCTAGTTTTAAAATATCTGGCCCAACCCTTTCCAGCCCACCTTATCTACATACCACCCTACCTAAACCACCTAACCACTACCCTCAACCCAACCCTAACCGACCTACCCATCCCCTATTTAAACCCCTCCCCTTTGGGGGCGGGTTTTGAAGGAAGGGAGCCCTCACTTCAGCCCAGCCGACTCCACTCCCCACCGGTCCGCCTGCTCCACTCCCCAACTGCTCCACTCTCCACCTGCTCCACCGGCACCACCTGCACCGCCACCTTCCCTCTTCCACTCTCCATCACCTCAGCCCAGCCGGACGCCACCACCTTCATCCAACCGAACCAGCCAAGAGCCCACCTGCCCGCCTGCTTCTCCTTGCCTTCCACCGCCTCTCCCCATTCGGTAAGTACCCAAAACTCCATCAAAGCCCTTCTCTTCCACCTCTCCACTCTTAGCCACCCACCCTATCATCATCTCAACCCCTTTTCCACCACCCTTTTCACTTAGCCGAACCTAGCAAAACCCAAACTGCCGTCCACTACCTAGCCATCATACTCCATTCGGCCTTCCCCTAGGTGTCCCATTCGGCCTTCCCACAAACCCTCCTTTAGGTCCAGCTTCCCTAAACTCTCAACTCCCCTAGTGACCCTAAAAACTCACTTATTTAGCCCCTTTAAACCCCCTACCTTGAGGCGACATCTACTTGCCACCGGCCACCTTCGAGGCGCCTATCCCGCGCCTCACTTGCAGCCGGCCAACACCTTTGGTCACCTATCTTCGCGGAGCTCCCGTTTGCAGCCCAAGGCCAAGCCCACGCTCAAGCAAGACCTCTACAGACCAGCTACTCGTAAGTGTCTAAACTCGGTCTTTAGTTGTACACTTGCTTGAGATTCAATTTGATACGGGGTTGTAATAACGGAGCATAGTCTCCCCCCGCTTGTAATAACGTGGCTTGGCACAACCACACACGTGCACTCTCTTAGTCGTGCACGATTTGGAACACACACGGGCCTGATCAGCCCCTAATACATAAGTGTATATATATACTTTCATTTTCGAAGGGTTTTGTTTAAGTTGGGTGCGTTGTCTTTTAATTCAAGCACTCACACACATTGAGCCTTCGCTCTTAGTTAAAAGACCCAAGTAAGGGCCGACCTATACTATTTGGGTTTCACTTCATGTCGTGTGAGTAAGTCTTTCAATTCAAGCACTCTCACACACATTGAGCTTTCGCTCTTAGTTGAAAGACCCAAGTAAGGGCCGACCTATACTATTTGGGTTTCATTTCATGTCGTGTGAGTAAGTCTTTCAATTCAAGCACTCTCACACACATTGAGCCTTCGCTCTTACTCCCAAGACCTTAGTAAAGGCCTTATTGCAGTTATATTTGGGTTTCATTTATGTCGTGTGGGTAGTCTTTCAATTCAAGCACTCTCACACACATTGAGCCTTCGCTCTTATTCCCAAGACCTTAGTGTAAACACCCCGAAATCCCACGAATTTCTTAAACGAATCTGGTTTTATACAAGCAGCCCCAAAGGGCCATTTTGAGTTTGGAAACCCAGGAGCCTTCCAAACAACCCTGTACATATGTTTTAAACTTTATCTTTCTAAAACATATAATATGGCTTTTGAAAACCCTTTTAAAACATGTTTTGAAACCCCGAAGTGGCTTGGCCCAATCAAGACAGGACCAGGAGAGCCAAGAAGAGCCCGGAACCGGAGCACCTGTCGAGCCCGGCGCAGCAACTCTTGTATCTGATTCACATCCCAGGATCTCGAACGTCCAAGACCCTGTTCTTATCAAAATAGCATTTGAAGTCATCTCCGGAAGGCAGAAATGGAGGCGAACGACTATGTTGGCGAAGACCCAACGCAGACGGAGTATTGATGCTGTCAGGCCCCGCACAAATCGTCCGTTTCGAACCCAGCTCGAAGGAGTCAGAGTTCAGTTTGGATTGGATCTGGACCATATATATCCAGATTCCAATCCAAACCCATATCTGGACTTGGATTTGGATTTGGATCCAGAGATCCAATCCAATATCCATATCCATGGCCCACATCACCTTCTCATAAATGGAGGTGGGGCCCACTTGAAATTCACGTGGGATATTGGGCATGAGAGAGAGTGGGGATGAAAAATATCATGAGTGTTGTATTAAGCTTGACTTGTGTGTCAAGTTTGGGTTAATCATGTGGGTTAGCCTAATTGAGTGGGTTTAAGCTTGTAACTAGCTAAAACCTAACCTAGGGCTGCACCAACATGGGGTGATCAAGGTCTATGGGCCATGCTAAGGGAGCTCCTTCACCTAAACCTAGCCCAAAATGCCTAAACCTAGCCTAAACCCCTAATCCACCCCTAATCTGAACCTAAACACCTAACCCACTTCCCTAATCCCGTCCTAATCCCAACCTAATCACCTAACCCACTTCCCTAATCCTTCCCTAAACCTAGATTAATTTCCCTAATCCTAGCCTAAACCTAGCCTAATCACCTAACCTAGCTCACTAAACCTCACCCTAAAACCCAACCACCTAACCTAGCCCTAAACCCCTAAACCACCCTTAGCCCACGATTTACCCAAACCCCTAGTTTTAAAATATCTGGCCCAACCCCTTCCAGCCCACCTTATCTACATACCACCCTACCTAAACCACCTAACCACTACCCACAGCCCAGCCCTAACCGACCTACCCATCCCCTATTTAAGCCCCCTCCTTGTGGGCGGGTTTTCCAAGTGGGAACCACTACCTCACCCAGCCGGGCCCTCTCCTTCTCCCTTCTCTCACCCAGCCGGGACGACTCCCCACCTTGGCCTCCTCCAGCTGCTCCACCAGCCGCCACCTGCTCCGCCACCTTCCCTCTTCCATCCACCACCACCACCCCTCAGCCGGACACCATCATCTTCACCCAACCGAACCAGCCGACAACCGCCTGCCCGCCACCTTCCCACTTCATCCGCCACCTCTCCCCATTCGGTAAGTACCCTGCACCTTACCTAGCCCCCCTCTCTACCACCTCTCCACTCTTAGCCACCCATCCTACCTTCATCTCAGCCCTTTTGCCGCCACCACCTAAACCCAGCCGAACCTAGTATAACCCAAGCTGCCGGCCACTACCTAGCTATCATGTCCCATTCGGCTTTCCCCTAGGTGTCCTACTCGGCCCTCCCACCAGCTCACCTCTTAGGTCCAGTTTCCCTAAACTCCCAACTCCCCTAGTGACCCTAAGAACCCACTCATTCAGCCATTTAAACCCCTTACCTTGAGGCGCCATCTACTTGCCACCGGCCACCTCCGAGGCGCCTATCCCGCGCCCCACTTGCAGCCGGCCAGCACCCTTGATCACCTACCTTCGCGGAGCTCCCGTTTGCAGCCCAAGGCCAAGCCCACGCTCAAGCAAGACCTCTACGGACCAGCTACTCGTAAGTGTCTAAACTCGGTCTTTAGTCGTACACTTGCTTGAAATTCAATTTGATACGGGGTTGTAATAACGGAGCATAGTCTCCACCCGCTTGTAATAACGTGGCTTGGCACAACCACACACGTGCACTCTCTTAGTCGTGCACAATTTTGAACACGCACGGGCCTAATCAGCCCCTAATATATAAGTGTATATATACTTTCATTTTCGAAGGGTTTTGTTTAAGTTGGGTGCGTTGTCTTTCAATTCAAGCACTCTCACACACATTGAGCTTTCGCTCTTATTTGAAAGACCCAAGTAAGGGCCGACCTATACTATTTGGGTTTCATTTCATGTCGTGTGAGTAAGTCTTTCAATTCAAGCACTTTCACACACATTGAGCCTTCGCTCTTACTCCCAAGACCTTAGTAAAGGCCTTATTGCAGTTATATTTGGGTTTCATTTATGTCGTGTGGGTAGTCTTTTAATTCAAGCACTCTCACACACATTGAGCCTTCGCTCTTATTCCCAAGACCTTAGTCAAGGCCATACTGCAATTTATATTTGGGTTTAAATTCATGTCGTGTTGGTAGTCTTTTAATTCAAGCACTCTCACACACATTGAGCCTTCGCTCTTATTCCCAAGACCTTAGTCAAGGCCATACTGCAATTTATATTTGGGTTTAAATTCATGTCGTGTGTGTAAGTCTTTCAATTCAAGCACGCACCCACATTGAGCCTTCGCTCTTATTTGCAAGACCCGAGTAAGGGCTCATATACATAAGATATATACATATTTCCCTTCGGTTATTTCCCTTCTGTTATTTCCCTTCAGTATTGTCTTTACATTTCGGGTTTTCCCTTTGGAGTAGCGTGAGTTTGCATTGCATCTACGCCATACCACGAGGTAGGACGCATATTGCATCGAAGCAAGCCCCGCTCGAATTCGCCCATGTAGTGGAGTGTTCATAACACACAAACTAGGCGACCCAAAAAGGGATAAAAGAAAAGACTTAGGCACGTGCAAATCCACGTGATCTAAAACATGCAATCGCATCTTAAAGACCCGAAATAGATACCTCGAACCGTTTCGTAGACTTTCTCCCCAAAACTCGATTTTTGCAAAAGCGTACAGACTGACCCTTGCGCATCGGTGCAAGAAGGTCTGCGACGACAAGAGCTTACTTGCTCACAGTCGCAACGTTTAGAAGTCAGTGTTAAATATATCTTCGCTAGCTTAAGTAAGCTAGCTGGCACGCCCTATTTGTATACATAGGCCTTGGACACACGATAAGATCCACTCCAAGCCCCGAAAGAGGCGAAGAGGCAGGGATTTTCGCGCGTCTACACTTAGTCAAGGCCATACTGCAATTTATATTTGGGTTTAATTTCATGTCGTGTGTGTAAGTCTTTCAATTCAAGCACGCACCCACATTGAGCCTTCGCTCTTATTTGCAAGACCCGAGTAAGGGCTCATATACATAAGCTATACAAGAGCTTACTTGCTCACAGTCGCCACGTTTAGAAGTCAGTGTTAAAAATATCTTCGCTAGCTTAAGTAAGCTAGCTGGCACGCCCTATTTGCATACATAGGCCTTAGACACACGAGAAGATCCACTCCAAGCCCCCGAAAGAGGCGAAGAGGAGGGGATTTTCGCGCGTCTATAGAGATTGGCATGCCCGGTGGGACGTGAGCCTTTTCAAAAATCGAGTTTGCTTGTAGAAGTCTTGCGAAAATTTTGTAAAAAGGTGTCGTTTTAACTTATTTTATTTGCTTGTACTTAGGAAATTTTGAAAAAGCTTGAAAAGCATGTCAAAATCCAATCCAAGTGAAGTGTCGAGCCAAGGCTCATGCGCATCAAGTTCTCACTCTAGGAGGATTTTCAAAAACAAAATAAAACTAGATGAAATCGAGGACTTGAGAAGGGAGTTTGAGGCCAAAATCGATGCTCTCAGCCAAGAGACTGAAGTAGGCGATTCATGTTCATCGAACGGTGAACAGAGGCCTAAAAAGAAATCTGAAAAACCTCGCAAGCAAAAAGAGGCCTCCGTAATGGAAGGCAACCAATACCACGAGTCCTTCACACAAAAGGACCGTAAAGCCCTACAGCAGCTGCTGAAAGGGCAGAATAAAGAGAAAAGAAGCTATGCCCTGTCTGATTTCCTTCCTATGGATTACGAAACAGACAGTGACGATGAAATACCGAACTTCCATCGGTATGATGGCATGGGAGACCCTAGGTCTCACTTGCAGCTTTTCTCGCATCGAGCCCATAAGAAGAAAAAGGACTCGATGAAATGGGTGTATTGGTTCCCTCTATCCCTTAAGGGCACAACTGCCAAATGGTTGGCTTCCTACGACTTAAGCCAGTTCGCTACTTTTGAAGAGTTAGCTAACTGCTTCATGCAAAGATTTGCACACAACGTGGAAGTCACGCCAACCTTGAATACCTTAAGGGATACAAAGCAAGGCATGAACGAAGACGTGCATGCCTTCATTATAAGATGGAGGTCGCTTTTGGGCCAAGTGCGAGAGTCCATATCCGAAGGATGCGCAGTAATGCTCATCCTGGATAATTTCAAAAGCGAGTTAAAAACCCTTCTCTCGCTCCATGAGATTTCAACTTTCCATAAGTTGATCAAAAAGGCCTCCCTTTTCGAAACCAACTTACGAAAAGGGACATACGACCACTTATGGAAAGGAAGTGCCATTTCAAAAACCCGTTTGGAAAAGCCCATCGCATATGGGCTGCCCACGACGGACAAAGGGGCAAAGCCCCATAAAATCGCCAATGTCCGGGTGGATCCAGGCATGGCGGGCACTTCTAAAAATTTTGAAAAATTAGAAAATAAGAGAGAACGTAATTTTCAAAAACCGGTTGAAAAACGGGAGTATACTCCACTGGGGCAACCTGTGTCGGAGGTCCTAGACCTCTTACTTGTCCAGGGCATGATCGAACTCCCTGAAATCCCTGAAGGAGTCACGTCCAACGGGGGGTATTTAAACCAATTTTGTAAGTATCATCGGCTCAAAGGCCATGATACCAAACGCTGCTTCTCTCTTTTAAATAAAATTGAGAACTTGATAGCAGAAGGCCGGCTCCAGGTCACTGCGGAACCTTAGCCACCTCAAGCTATCTTCAAGGAACCCTTTCCCAAACACGCCAGTGGCAGTGGGAAAGGAAAGGAGGTATGTACCCTCACCATTTCCAAGGAACTAACGCAAAAGCCAGAACCTGGTCGACCTACTTGTGCGCCCATCCATGTATTATACAAGAGGCCCGCCCAAGTCGTCATTCGGGGACCACCAAAAGTGGAAACCCCGGTAAAACCAGTTTTGAAAATCCAAGGTTCTCCTCAGCTCATCCTTAGAGCCAAGTTTAGCGCGAACCCTAGGCTGGTCGTGGGGGAAGTCACTAGATCCGGGAGGATCTATCAACCACCGCACCTTCAAGGTGCTCAAAAGGTGGTCAGTGTGCCTGGCCCCTCAAAAGCATGTATCCCTAGTGGTCTGCCAAAAGCAGATAAGGACAAAGTCATCCTAAATCCTTATGATTTCGAAAACCACCTTTCAAAGATTCCTATTCACATGTCTATCGTAGAGCTTATCAAAACCTCGCCTAGGCATAGACTTGTCTTAGAGAAAATTCTAGAAAGGGCCAAAGTTGATTCGAACATAAGTCCGGAATCCTTGTCTGCCCAAGTGGCTTTATTAGGAGCAAAATCGCCCATCACCTTTTCGGAAGATGATGTAGATAGACCCTACGAAACCCATAACCAAGCCTTACATATCGAGGTGGTTCTAAACAACCACTCTCTAGACAAGTGCCTAGTCGATGGTGGAGGAGGGCTCAACATCCTTCCACTTCATGTGGCGTACAAAATCGGTGTCACCTTGACTTCAGTGAACCCAAGCCCCATCATTATCACTGGATACGATGGGAATGCGTCTAGACCTTTAGGATCCATCGAACTCCCAATAGAAACGGGAGGGATCGAACACACGGGGGTGTTCCATGTCTTGGACATCCACCCCCATTATAACCTGTTGCTGGGAAGACCCTGGATACACAGTTTGTGCACTGTGCCATCCACCTTCCACAGGTGTGTCAAGATCCCTTTTAGGGACCAGGTCGTAGTGATCCTAGGTGAGGGTCACCCACAGCTTCAGGGGATCATAAACTCCCCTTGTTTATCAAGCTCCCAGGCCCATGAGGCTAACCTGGGGCAAATTATGGTTGAGCCACCTCGGCTCGTGTTGAACAACCCTAGGAAGGTTGTATGTGTGAAGGGGCCGCCCAAAGCAGGCCCCCTCCCGACTCTAATCCTCCTAGGAAAACCCAAGCGTTCCCTATTTCCAAAACCCCTGGACAAAAGGCCATACGAGCCTAATATGGACGATAGCATGTTCCAGGACCACGACTTGTATCCCATCTTTTCAAAAAACAAAAGGTCGTGGAACATGTTATTGAACATGGGCTACACGCCCTACAAGAGTCTAGGGGCACAAAACCAGGGTCTCCTAGAGCCCATCCTTCCTAGGGCCAACCCAAGCCGATATGGGATCGGCTATACTCCCTGAATACCACCGGAGCCACCCCCTGTGACCACCTGGGTCAAGGGTGCCCCGGAGCCTATCTTAGAAGAAACCTATGGTTTAGACCTCCTATTCCGAGTCTAACCCGTAGTGTTTTCCCTTTGTGGGTATGACGAAAGATCCCTTTGTCTAAAAAAATACCAAAAACATTTGAAAACTTAAAATCGAAAAAAATCGAAAAACAAGAAAAACCAAAAACAATGGAAAAACAGAAACTCGAAAAAAGAGTGCTTTGTATAGTTCCCAAAGTTCTTGTTTTACAAAAGCCCAAAAAAATCGAAAATTTGGAAAATACCAAAAAGATTTTGTACATAGCTGCTCCTGGTAAGACTTTGGCAAAAGAAAAGGATTTCGAAAGAAGCGTCGTCTGCATAGCCAGACCAAAAATTTCGAAATCACTTGAAAATCTAAGTACAAAACCAGGTTATTTTGAAAACCACGCATCAAGTTCCCTCAGGTCTATAGCCCACGAGAATGATCAAAGCCCAGAAGTGGATCCCCTCAAGGAAGATCCCACTTATGAGCTCCCAGAATTTCATAGAATTCTCGATTTTGAAAGACCTTCCCAATCAGTAGGAGGAGATTTCGTAGAGGTGAACCTAGGGGATGATTCCAATCCCAAAACCATCAAAATAGGTGCATGCTTGCATGAAACTGAAAAGTTAGCATTCATTGCATTTCTACAAACCTATTTAGATGTGTTTGCATGGACGTATGAAGACATGCCGGGCATAGATCCCAGCATAGTCGAGCATCGTCTTCCCTTAGATATAGGTGTAAAACCAATAAAGCAGAAGCTTAGGAAAATACACCCAAATGTACACCCGCAAGTCAAAGAGGGTTTAGAAGATCTGCTAAAAGCCGGATTTATAAAACCCATTGCGTATTCTGATTGGTTGTCAAATATCATTGTGGTTCGAAAAACCAATGGGAAAATTCGAATATGCATCGATTTTAGAAACCTGAATAAAGCCACTCCAAAGGATAATTATCCTTTACCAAACATAGATTTGATAGTCGATAGTACTGCAAATCATGAAATGTTTTCATTCATGGATGGCTATTCAGGCTATAATCAAATCAAACTAAGTCCACGAGATCAGGGTAAGACCGCCTTCACAACCCCATGGGGCACATACTGCTATACAGTCATGCCCTTTGGTTTGAAAAATGCCGGCGCAACATACCAGGGAAGCTTCTAGGCTTTATGGTGAGCCAAAGGGGAATAAAAGTCGACCCCTCTAAGTGTCGAGCCATCATAGACATGGCTCCACCCTCCAATCTCACCCAAATCCGTAGCCTCCAGGGTCGATTACAATCTGTGCGCCGATTCATATCGAATCTGGCAACTAGATGCGAACCCTTCAACAAACTATTGAGGAAGGGTACGAAATTCTTATGGGATGACGAATGCCAAAAGTCCTTCTAGAGACTGAAGGCATACTTGGTTAATCCCCCCGTTTTGAATCCTCCAAAACAAGGAAAACCGCTTTTATTATACATCTCCGTGCATGTAAACGCTTTAGGAGCCCTGTTGGCTCAATACGAGGATGACACCCATAAGGAGTATGCCATCTACTATATTTCGAAAACTCTCTTGGCTTATGAACGAAATTATCAAGCCATGGAGAAGACGTGCTTGGCCCTAGTCTGGGCCTGCCAGAAGTTCAGACACTATTTCCTAGATCATGAGATCTGGATAGTGTCCAAGCTTGATCCAATCAAGCACTTGTTCGAAAAACCCATTCTCATGGGTAGATTGGGCAAATGGCAACTCCTTCTAATGGAGTATGATCTGAAATACCATCACCAGATCTCCATTAAGGGGCAAGCCCTAGCAGATTACGTGGCTGAATTCCCCTTAGAGGACGCATATCCCACTCTTGTCGAAATGCCTGATGAAGGCATATTGCAAAACCATTTTCAAAACCACATTTTGGCAAACTCTTTCGAAAACCAAGTGTGGAAGATGCACTTCGATGGGGCACGAAACCAACGAGGGGCTGGTGCCGGGATCATCCTAATCTCCCCTTAAAAGGATGAGATTCCCATAGCAGTCCGCTTAGATTTCGAATGTTCCAACAACGTAGCTGAGTATGAAGCACTCATACAAGGCTTAAGGATTTTGAAAACTCTAGGGGCATCATGCATCGAGGTCTTTGGAGATTCACTCCTTGTCATAAACCAGGTTTTAAAAATTTGGCAAGTACGTAATGAGAAACTACTTCCATATCACGAGTTGGCCACTCGATTGGTCCAATCCTTCCAGTCGTGTAAGCTCACACACGTAGGAAGAGAGGACAATGGCATCGCCGATGCCCTCTCCTCCTTGGGTTCAGCCCTGAAGGTCGATCCCATTTCAGGGACCAGATCTTTGGAAATATGGCATGCGCCCCATCCATCCACACACGACTTGGATATTTGCCAAAACAACCCAGAGCCTATTGAAAACCCCTGGTTCTATGACATAAAACAATTTTTAGAAAATGGGGGATTTACCGAGGATGCCACATCCAAAGATAAGGCATTCATTCGTAAGATTTCGACCCGATACACCATTCTGGGTGGGGTCTTATACAAAAAGAGTTTTACCGGCATTCTGCTTAGATGTATCGACCTAAAGGAGGCTAGGATAGTGATGCACGAGTTCCACGATGGAGAATGTGGAGGTCATGTTAATGCCAACATGATGGTGATGAAAATACTTAGAGGGGGCTATTTTTGGTCCACCCTGAAAAAGGATTGTCACGATCATGTTAGGAAGTGTCATCCGTGTCAAGTGCATGGGCACGCCATTCATATCCCTTCATCTGCATTGCATTCCGTGGTCAGCCCCTGGCCATTTACCATGTGGGCGTTTGACATTGTAGGCCCAATATTTCCAAAGGCCTCAAATGGGCATCGTTTTATTTTAGCAGCCACGGAGTATTTCTCCAAGTGGGTGGAAGCCATTTCCCTAACGAATGTAATGGGGCAACATGTGGTGGCTTTCATCCGGAGGAATATCTTGGCTCGATTTGGGGTTCCACGAGACCTAGTGTCTGATAATGGTACCCCATTCAAGAATGAGCGGATGGTTAAGTTGTGCAACATGTATGGCATAACTCACCACTTCTCCTCGCCCTACTACCCTCAAGGCAACGGCCAAGCCGAAGCCACAAACAAGACTCTCATTAGTATTATTGAGAAAACCTTAGAGAAGGGTAGGACGTGGCACGAGAAGCTGGATGAAGCCTTATGGGCTTATAGGACTTCCATCCGGACTCCCACGAATGCCACACCATTCGAGTTGGTCTATGGCACAAACGCCATTCTTCCCATTCATACTCAATTGCATTCATTTCATACATCCATAGCACTCGACCTCCCCCTAGAGATGCTTCAGCATGCTAGGATGGTCGAACTAGATTTGCTAGATGAGAGGCGACTCCTTGCCATGGATCATGCTCGTGCATACCGGCAAAGGATAGCCCGACATTATAGTAAACACATGAGACCTCGCCACTTTGAAGTAGGAGATCTGGTCTTGAAAACCATCCACCATCGTGGCCCACACCCCCTAGGCAAGTGGCGCCCCAACTGGGAGGGACCCTATGTTGTACGAGCAACCACTACGAACAATTCGTATTGGTTGATCGATGTAGAAGGTAGGAATTTAGCAGATCCTATCAATATTCAATACTTAAAGAAGTATCATGTGTAGGATCTGGATTAAATTCCAGTTTTTGAAAATTTATAGGGATAGCTGCCCTGAGACATGTGAATAAGTTGCAAAGGCGAACTCGTGTGACCCTAAGTAAGAGAATTCGCACTTGTGAAAGAGTGGAGTTTTCAAAATCGTGGTTACATTTCAAAATCCTTCTTCTTACAAAGAAAGGCCTAGTTCAACATAGCATGATACTTGCAAGTAGTACGTGCTATTTCTAAATAGGCTGATCTAGAATGGATCGAGTGTATGCTTGGGATAAGTCCTCCCCTCTTCTCTTCTCCTTCCAAAAGGAAAACAAAGGCCCAAAACAAAAGGGAATTCCTCGTTCAAAGTCTTTTTCCAAAAGAAAGAAACCAGACTTCAAAAAGAAAAATTGATTCTCTTATGGAAAAGAGGGATTAAAGAAAAAAATACTCCCAAAGGGAGACCCTCTATGAAAAAAAAGGAAAAAGAGGCCAAAAAGCTCAAAAAGAGCAGTTTTCCGCCTTCTGTGCCTCAAACCACGGGACGCTTCAGAAGGGACCGTGGTATCTCTTTCCCATCCCTGACTTATCCCAAGCTAAAGCATGGTTCATTTCGAGGAATCCTAAAGTAAAAATAGGATTTACTTACTTGAATTTCATCTTGTTTGAGAATTCGACGTTTCGAGTAAGGCGTAGGAATTTGAAATGAAGCTTGTTTTCTTATAAAACCTCCGCTAGATAAGCGAGTGTTAAGACTCAAACAAGGGCAAGCACGAAGAGCTCGAGATCCTTAGGATCGAGGCTCAAGACAGTTGTCCCTTTTGTAAATAGCTTTTGTAAATAAGTTTTGAAAACCGAACATCGAACAGCATAGGATTTGCTCACTTGGAGCAATAGACCTTGTAAGTCTCTAGAGTTCGACCACATCTGGTCTCTGGGAGGTCGCTACTCTTGGCACCACACCCATGTCATCTGCATTCCACGCATAGTACTTGCATGAACATGATCTCATTTAGGACCAAATTCCATAAGTAAACCCTTTGGCGTGATATCTCCTCCTACCAGAGTTTGTAAATTGAGATTTTGCTAAAAATGGGATGATCCCATATTCTTCGTGGCTAGATCTAGGGAGACATTAAAAGGGGTGTTTGTCATCTTTGCCCTTGTCCAAGTCAAAGAGGGGCATCTGTAAACACCCCGAAATCCCACGAATTTCTTAAACAAATCTGGTTTTGTACAAGCAGCCCCAAAGGGCCATTTTGATTCTGGAAACCCAGGAGCCTTCCAAACAACCCTGTATATATGTTTTAAACTATATCTTTCAAAAACATATGATATAGCTTTTTAAAACATGTTTTGAAACCTCGAAGTGGCTTGGCCCGATCAAGACAAGACCAGGAGAGCTAAGAAGAGCCCGGAACCAGAGCACATGTCGAGCCCGGCGCAGCAACTCTTGTATCTGATTCACACCCCAGGATCTCGAACGTCCAAGACCCTGTTCTTATCAAAATAGCATTTGAAGTCATCTTCGGAAGGCAGAAACGGAGGCGGACGACTATGTTGGTGAAGACCCAACGCAAACGGAGTACTGATGCTGTCAGGCCCCGCACGAATCGTCCGTTTCGAACTCAGCTCGAAGGAGTCAGAGTTCAGTTTGGATTGGATCTGGACCATATATATCCAGATTCCAATCCAAACCCATATCTGGACTTGGATTTGGATTTGGATCAAGAGATCCAATCCAATATCCATATCCATGGCCCACATCACCTTCTCATAAATGGAGGTGGGGCCCACTTGAAATTCACGTGGGATATTGGGCATGAGAGAGAGTGGGGGTGAAAAATATCAAGAGTGTTGTATTAAGCTTGACTTGTGTGTCAAGTTTGGGTTTAATCATGTGGGTTAGCCTAATTGAGTGGGTTTAAGCTTGTTTAGCTAAAACCTAACCTAGGGCTGCACCAACATGAGGTGATCAAGGTCTATGGGCCATGCTAAGGGAGCTCCTTCACCTAAACCTAACCCAAAATGCCTAATCCTAGCCTAAACCCCTAATCCACCCCTAATATGAACCTAATCACCTAACCCACTTCCCTAATCCCGTCCTAATCCCAACCTAATCACCTAACCCACTTCCCTAATCCTTCCCTAAACCTAGATTAATTTCCCTAATCCTAGCCTAAACCTAGCCTAATCACCTAACCTAGCTCACTAAACCTCACCCTAAAACCCAACCACCTAACCTAGCCCTAAACCCCTAAACCACCCTTAGCCCACAATCTACCCAAACCCCTAGTTTTAAAATATCTGGCCCAACCCTTTCCAGCCCACCTTATCTACATACCACCCTACCTAAACCACCTAACCACTACCCTCAGCCCAACCCTAACTGACCTACCCATCCCCTATTTAAACCCCTCCCCTTTGGGGGCGGGTTTTGAAGGAAGGGAGCCCTCACTTCAGCCCAGCCGACTCCACTCCCCACCGGTCCGCCTGCTCCACTCCCCAACTGCTCCACTCTCCACCTGCTCCACCGGCACCACCTGCACCGCCACCTTCCCTCTTCCACTCTCCATCACCTCAGCCCAGCCGGACGCCACCACCTTCATCCAACTGAACCAGCCAAGAGCCCACCTGCCCGCCTGCTTCTCCTTGCCTTCCACCGCCTCTCCCCATTCGGTAAGTACCCAAAACTCCATCAAAGCCCATCTCTTCCACCTCTCCACTCTTAGCCACCCACCCTATCATCATCTCAGCCCCTTTTCCACCACCCTTTTCACTTAGCCGAACCTAGCAAAACCCAAACTGCCGTCCACTACCTAGCCATCATACTCCATTCGGCCTTCCCCTAGGTGTCCCATTCGGCCTTCCCACAAACCCTCCTTTAGGTCCAGCTTCCCTAAACTCTCAACTCCCCTAGTGACCCTAAAAACCCACTTATTTAGCCCCTTTACACCCCCTACCTTGAGGCGACATCTACTTGCCACCGGCCACCTTCGAGGCGCCTATCCCGCGCCCCACTTGCAGCCGGCCAACACCTTTGGTCACCTATCTTCGCGGAGCTCCCGTTTGCAGCCCAAGGCCAAGCCCACGCTCAAGCAAGACCTCTACGGACTAGCTACTCGTAAGTGTCTAAACTCGGTCTTTAGTTGTACACTTGCTTGAGATTCAATTTGATACGGGGTTGTAATAACGGAGCATAGTCTCCCCCCGCTTGTAATAACGTGGCTTGGCACAACCACACACGTGCACTCTCTTAGTCGTGCACGATTTGGAACACACACGGGCCTGATCAGCCCCTAATACATAAGTGTATATATATACTTTCATTTTCGAAGGGTTTTGTTTAAGTTGGGTGCGTTGTCTTTCAATTCAAGCACTCACACACATTGAGCCTTCGCTCTTAGTTAAAAGACCCAAGTAAGGGCCGACCTATACTATTTGGGTTTCACTTCATGTCGTGTGAGTAAGACTTTCAATTCAAGCACTCTCACACACATTGAGCTTTCGCTCTTAGTTGAAAGACCCAAGTAAGGGCCGACCTATACTATTTGGGTTTCATTTCATGTCGTGTGAGTAAGTCTTTCAATTCAAGCACTCTCACACACATTGAGCCTTCGCTCTTACTCCCAAGACCTTAGTAAAGGCCTTATTGCAGTTATATTTGGGTTTCATTTATGTCGTGTGGGTAGTCTTTCAATTCAAGCACTCTCACACACATTGAGCCTTTGCTCTTATTCCCAAGACCTTAGTCAAGGCCATACTGCAATTTATATTTGGGTTTAATTTCATGTCGTGTGTGTAAGTCTTTCAATTCAAGCACGCACCCACATTGAGCCTTCGCTCTTATTTGCAAGACCCGAGTAAGGGCTCATATACATAAGCTATATACATATCTCCCTTCGGTTATTTCCCTTCGGTTATTTCCCTTCTGTTATTTCCCCTTCAGTATTGTCTTTACATTTCAGGTTTTCCCTTTGGAGTAGCGTGAGTTTGCATTGCATCTATGCCATACCACGAGGTAGGATGCATATTGCATCAAAGCAAGCCCCGCTCGAATTCGCCCATGTAGTGGAGTGTTCATAACACACAAACTAGGTGGCCCGAAAAGGGATAAAAGAAAAGACTTAGGCACGTGCAAATCTACGTGATCTAAAACATGCAACCGCATCTTAAAGACCCGAAATAGACACCTCGAACCGCTTCGTAGACTTTCTCTCCAAAACTCGATTTTTGCAAAGCGTACAGACTGACCCTTGCGCATCGGTGCAAGAAGGTCTGCGACGACAAGAGCTTACTTGCTCACAGTCGCCACGTTTAGAAGTCAGTGTTAAAAATATCTTCGCTAGCTTAAGTAAGCTAGCTGGCACGCCCTATTTGCATACATAGGCCTTAGACACACGAGAAGATCCACTCCAAGCCCCCGAAAGAGGCGAAGTGGCGGGGATTTTCGCGCGTCTACAGAAATGACTTGTAATGTAAATGCCAAAGGGAAATATGTATATAATGTATATATGGGCCCTTACTTGGGTCTTGCAAATAAGAGCGAAGGCTCAATGTGGGTGCGTGCTTGAATTGAAGTACTACACACACAACATGAAATGAAACCCAAATATAACTTGCAATATGGCCTTAACTAAGGTCTTGGGAATAAGAGCGAAGGCTCAATGTGTGTGAGTGCTTGAATTGAAGTACTACGCACACAACATGAAATTAAACCCAAATATAAATTGCAGTATGGCCTTAACTAAGGTCTTGGGAATAAGAGCGAAAGCTCAATGTGTGTGAGTGCTTGAATTGAAGTACTACGCACACAACATGAAATTAAACCCAAATATAAATTGCAGTGTGGCCTTAACTAAGGTCTTGGGAATAAGAGCAAAAGCTCAATGTGTGTGAGTGCTTGAATTGAAGTACTACGCACACAACATGAAATTAAACCCAAATATAAATTGTAGTATGGCCTTAACTAAGGTCTTGGGAATAAGAGCGAAAGCTCAATGTGTGTGAGTGCTTGAATTGAAGTACTACGCACACAACATGAAATTAAACCCAAGGATAGTATCACACGGCCCTTACTTGGGTCTTACAAATAAGAGCGAAGGCTCAATGTGTGTGAGTGCGAGAATTGAAAGACAACACATGCAACTCAAGCAAAACCTTACGTAATTTAAAGTATATACATAAATTTATATCCTAGGGGCTGATTAGGCCCGTGTGTGTTCAAAATCATGCACAACTAAGAGAGTGCACGTGTGTGTGGATGTGCCAAGCCACGTTATTACAAGCGGGGGGAGACTATGCTCCGTTATTACAACCCCATATCAAATTTAATTTAAGCAAGTCTACAACTAAGGACCGAGTTAGGCACTTACTTATAGCTGGTCCGGAGGTGACTTGCTTGAGCGTAGGCTTGGCTTCGCCTTGGGCTGCAAGAGGGAGCTCCTCGGAGTTGAACGGCAAGGGGGGATGCTGGCCGGGTGACTTGGGTGCACGGGAAGGGTGCCTTGAAGCTGGCCGGCTGCTAGAAAGGGGCTGCCTGGGTGTTTTGGGCTAAGGTGACTAAGGAAGGTCACTAAAGGATGGGCTGGTATTAAGGAAGGTAGTGTTAAAGGGGAGCCTAAGGGAGTGCCTAAGGGAAAGCTATGGCTGGCCGAATGGATTTGGTATAGTCGATTGGAGTGGTCGACTAAGGGGAGCTTGGTGGTGACCGGCTGCTAGGGTGGCTAGGGATGTTGTGGATGGGAAGGGAGCTAGCTAGGGTGTGGTGTAAGGTAGGGCTAAGGGCTGGTGGAGAGTGAAAGGGGCAGGTCCTAGGGAGCCAAGGAGGGTGGCCGGGTGTTACTAGGCGAAGTGGTTCAAGGCAGGTGATGTGAGGTGGAGGTCTGGCCGAATGGGTAGGGATGATGGATAGGTGGTGTTGGCGGGAAGTTGTGGTGGTGTGGGTGGTTGAGAGTGGAGGGGGAGTGAAGAAGAGGTGGAGCTAAGGGTAGGGTACTAACCAAAAGGGGAAGAAGCTGGCGGATGGAAGGGGAGCAGCCGGGTGCTTCGGGTGGATGGGATTCAGCCGGGAGATGAAGGTGGCGCGAGGTGGAGCTTGGTGGAAGTAGTGGTGGTGGAGGTGGAGCTTGGTTGGGAGGCAATGGCGCAGGTGGAGCAAGGTGGAAGGCTTGGTTGGAAGGGGATTGGCCAAGGTCGGCTGGGCCAAGGTGGACCGGAGTGAATGAAAAACCCACCCACTAGGGGGGGGTTTATATAGGGTTGGAGATGGCGGTTGGGGCTGGTTTTGAGAAGGTGGTAAGGTGGTTTAGGTGGTGGTGGTGTGGTGATAAGGTGGGCTGATTTTGAGGAGGGGCCAGATATTTTAATACAAGGGGTTTTGGGTAGATGGTGTGCTAGGTTTAGGTGGGGTGGTTTAGGGGTTTAGGGTTTAGCTAGGTGGGTTGGTTTTGGGGTGAGGTTTAGTGAGGTGGGTTAGGTGATTAGGCTAGGATTAGGTTAGGTTTAGGGAAATTATGCTAGGTTTAGGGGAGGATTAGGGAAGTGGGTTAGGTGATTAGGTTGGGATTAGGCCAGGATTAGAGAAGTGGGCTAGGTGATTAGGCTAGGTTTAGGACGGGATTAGGGTAAAAGGCTAGGATTAGGGGTTTTTGATTAGGATTGGGTTAGGAAGCTCCCTTTGCATAACCCATAGACCTTGTTGCATCATGTTGGTGCAGTCCTAGGTTAGGTTTTTGGCTAATACAAGCTTAAACCCATGCTAATTAGGCTAACCCACATGATTAACCCCAAACTTGACACACAAGTCAAGCTTAATTACAATCACTCTCCAAATCTTATCCTCCCCCACTCTCTCTCATGCCCATAATCCCATGTGAATTTCAATTGGGCCCCACCTCCATTTATGAGAAGGTGATGTGGGCCATGGATGTGGATATTGGATTGGATCTCTGGATCCAAATTCAAATCCAAATCCACACATAGGTTTGGATTGGGATCTGGATATATATGGTCCAGATCCGATCCAAACTGAATTCTGACTCCTTCAGGCGGTGTTCGAAACGAACGGTTTGTGTAGGGTCTGACAGCATCAATACTCCATCTACATTGGGTCTTCGCCAACATGATCGTCCGCTTCTGTTTTCACCTTCCGGAGATGACTTCAAGTGATGTTTGATGATAACAGGGTCTTGGACGTTCGAGATCCTGGGGGTGGATTCAATACGAGAGTTGCTGTGCCAGGCTCGACATGTGCTCCGGTTCTGAGCTCTCTTTAGCTCTTCTGGTCCTGTCTTGATCAGGCCAAGCTTGCTTTGTGGGGTTTCAAAACATATTTTAACAGTTTTTAAAACATATTATACATATTTAAACATATGAAAGTTTAAAACATCTGTACAGGGTTGCCTGGAAGGCTCCTGGGTTTCCAGACTCAAAATAGCCCTTTGGGGCTACTTTTACAAAACCAGGTTGATTTGAGAAATTCGTGGGATTTCGGGGTGTTTACACCAGTATGCATGAGCATGATCCATAGCAAGGAGTCGCCTCTCATCTAGCAAATCTAGTTCGGCCATCCTAGCATGCTGAAGCGTCTCTAGGGGGAGGTCGAGTGCAATGGATGTATGGAATGAATGCAATTGTGTATGAATGGGAAGAATGGCGTTTGTGCCATAGACCAATTCGAATGGTGTGGCATTCGTGGGAGTCCCGATGGAAGTCCTATAAGCCCATAAGGCTTCATCCAGCTTCTCGTGCCACGTCCTACCCTTCTCTAAAGTCTTTTCAATTATACTAATGAGAGTTCTTATTCGTGACTTCGGCTTGGTTGTTGCCTTGAGGGTAGTAGGGCGAGGAGAAGTGGTGAGTTATGCCATACGTGTTGCACAACTTAACCATCCGCTCGTTTTTGAATGGGGTGCCATTATCGGACACAAGGTCTTGTGGAACCCCAAATCGAGCCAAGATATTCCTCCTAATGAAAGGCACCACATTTTGCCCCTGTACGTTGGTCAGGGAGATGGCTTCCACCCACTTGGAGAAATACTCAGTGGCTGCTAAAATGAATCTATGCCCATTCGATGCCTATGGAAAGATCGGGCCTACGATATCAAATGCCCACATGGTAAATGGACAGGGGCTAACCACGGAATGCAATGCAGATGATGGGATATGAATGGCGTGCCCATGCACTTGACATGGATGACACTTACTAACATGATTGTGACAATCCTTTTTCAGGGTGGACCAAAAATAGCCCGCTCTAAGTATTTTCATTGCCATCATGTTGGCATTAACATGACCTCCACATTCTCCATCATGGAACTCATGCATAACAGTCCTAGCCTACTCTAGATCGACACATCTTAGTAGGATGCCGGTAAAACTTTTCTTATACAGAACCCCACCCAGAATGGTGTATCGGGTTGAAAT
Source organism: Brasenia schreberi (assembly GCA_036023115.1). Taxonomy (NCBI): domain Eukaryota; kingdom Viridiplantae; phylum Streptophyta; class Magnoliopsida; order Nymphaeales; family Cabombaceae; genus Brasenia; species Brasenia schreberi. Next base: position 4,485,128 of record JAYKKT010000079.1, read on the forward strand.
TTTATGGATGAATGCCTTATCTTTGGATGTGGCATCCTCGGCGAATCCCCCATTTTCTAGAAAGCATTTGATGTCGTAAAACCAAGGTTTTTCAACAGAAACTGGGTTATTTTGGCAAATATCCAAATCGTGTATGGATAGGTTGGGCGCATGCCATATTTCTAAAGATCGGGTCCCTGAAATGGGATCGACCTTTAGGGCTAAACCCAAGGAGGAGAGGGCATTGGCAATGCCATTATCCTCTCTTTCTACGTGTGTGAGTTTACATGATTGGAATGACTCAACCAATCGAGCGGCCAACTCATGATATGGAAGTAGTTTTTCATTTCGCACTTGCCAAATTTTCAAAACTTGGTTTATAACAAGGAGCGAATCTCCAAAGACCTCGATGCATGATGCCCCTAGACTTTTCGAAACCTTTAAGCCTTGTATGAGTGCTTCATACTCAGCTACGTTGTTGGAACATTCGAAATCTAGGCAGATTGCTATGGGAATCTCACCATTTTCAGGGGAAATGAGGATGACCCTAGCACCAGCCCCTCGTTGGTTTCGTTCCCCATCGAAGTACATTTTCCACACTTGGTTTTCGAAAGAGTTTGCCAAAATGTGGTTTTGAAAGTGATTTTGCAATATGCATTCATCAGGCATTTCATCAAATGTGGGATATGCGTCCTCCAAGGGGAACTCAGCCACGTAATCAGCTAGGGCTTGCCCCTTAACGAAGATCTGGTGATGGTATTTTAGGTCATACTCCATTAGAAGGAGTTGCCATTTGCCCAATCTACCAGTGAGAATGGGTTTTTTGAATAAGTGCTTGATTGGATCAAGCTTGGACACTATCCAGATCTCATTATCTAGGAAATAGTGTCTAAATTTCTGGCAAGCCCAGACTAGGGCCAAGCACGTCTTCTCCATGGCTTGATAATTCCTTTCGTAAGCCAAGAGAGTTTTCGAAATATAATAGATGGCATACTCCTTATGGGTGTCATCCCCGTATTGAGCTAATAGAGCTCCCAAAGCATTCGCATGCACGGAAATGTAAAGCAAAAGAGGTTTTCCTTGCTTTGGTGGATTCAAAACAGGGGGATTAACCAAGTATGCCTTTAGTCTCTCGAAGGACTTTTGGCAGTCGTCATCCCATGAAAATTTTGTTCCCTTCCTCAACAGTTTGTTGAAGGGTTCGCATCTAGTCACCAGGTTTGATATAAACCTGCGAATGGATTGTAATCGACCTTGGAAGCTACGAATTTGTGTGAGATTGGAGGGTGGATTCATGTCTATGATGGCTCGACACTTAGAGGGGTCGACTTCTATACTCCTTTGGCTTACCATAAAGCCTAAAAGCTTTCCGGACTCTACCCCGAATACACATTTTTGAGGGTTTAGCTTTACTTTGTAAAGTCTAAGCCTTCCGAAAATCTTTTGCAAACATTCGATATGAGTGCATCAGGTTTTGGATTTTGCCAAGAGATCATCTACGTACACTTCTACGAGCTCATGAATCTGATCATGGAAGATCGTGGTCATGGCTCTCTGGTATGTCGCGCCGGCATTTTTCAAACCAAAGGGCATGACTGTATAGTAGTACGTGCCCCATGGGGTTGTGAATGCGGTCTTACCCTGATCCCGTGGACTTAATTTAATTTGGTTATACCCTGAATAGCCATACATAAACGAAAACATCTCGTGATTTGAAATACTATCGACTATCAAATGTATGTCTGGTAAAAGATAATTATCCTTTGGAGTGGCTTTATTCAGGTTTCTGAAATCGATGCATATTCGAATTTTCCCATTGGTTTTTCAAACCACAACGATGTTTGATAACCAATCAGAATACGCAATGGGTTTTATAAATACGGCTTTTAACACATCTTCTAAACCCTCTTTGACTTGTGCGTGTGTATTCGGATGTATTTTCCTAAGCTTCTGTTTTATGGGTTTCACATCCGCATCTAATGGAAGATGATGTTCAACAATGCTGGGGTCTATGCCCGGCATGTCTTCATATGTCCATGCAAACACATCTAAGTAGGTTCGTAGAAATACAATGAATGTTAATCTTTCATGCTCATGCAAACATGCGCCTACCTTAATGAGTTTGGGATTGGAATCACTCCCTAGGTTCACCTCTATGAAATCTCCTCCTACTAAATTGGAAGGTCTTTCAAAATCGAGAATTTTATGAAATTCTGGGAGCTCAGAAGTGGGATCTTCCTCAAGGGGATCCACTTCTGGGTTTCGATCATTCTCATGGGTTATAGACCCGAGGGAATTTGATGCATGGATTTTCAAAAGAACTGCTTTTACACTTGGAATTTCAATTGATTTCGAAATTTTTGGTCTGGTTATGCAGACAATGTTCCTTTCGAAATCTTTTTCTTTTTCCAAAGCTTTACTAGGAGCAGCTATGTACAAAAGCTTTTTGGTATTTTGTAGATTTTTGATTTTTTTGTATTTTTGCAAAACAAGAACTTTAGGAACTATACAAACTACTCTATTTTCGAGTTTTTGGTTTTCCAATGTTTTTGGTTTTTGCAATTTTTCCATTTTTTCGATTTTGAATTTTTCAAATGTTTTTGTATTTTTGTAAAAGGGGTCTTCCATCATACCTACAAAGGGAAAACACTACGGGTTAGACTCGGAATAAGAGGTTCAAATCGTAGGTTTCTTCTAGGGTAGGCTCCAAGGCACCCTTGACCCAGGTTGTCACAGGGGGTGGCTCTGGTGGTATTTTGGGAGTATAGCCGATCCCATATCGACTTGGATTGGCCCTAGGAAGGATGGGTTCTAGGAGACCCTGATTCTGCACCCCTAGACTGGTATATGGCATGTAGCCCATGTTTAACAGCATGGTCCATGACTTTTTGTTTTTAGAAAAGTTTGAATATAGGTCGTGGTCCTGGAACTTGCTGTCGTCTATGTCATAGACATAGGGCTTTCTGTCCACGGGTTTTGGAAATAAGGGATGCTTGGGTCTTCCTAGAAGGGTCAGAACTTTGAGGGGGCCAGGCTTGGGTGGCCCCTTCACATATACGACCTTCCTAGGATTTTTCAATGTGAGCCTTGGCGGCTCGACCATGGTCTACCCCAGGTTAGCCTCATGGGCCTGGGAACTCGACAAACAAGTGGAGTTTATGATCCCCTGAAGCTGAGGGTGACTCTCACCTAGGATCACCACGACTTGGTCTCTGAAAGGGATTTTAACACACCTGTGGAAGGTGGATGGCACAGCGCACAAGCTGTGTATCCAGGGCCTTCCCAACAACAGGTTATAATGGGAGTGGATGTCCAAGACATGGAACACCCCCATGTGTGTGATCCCTCCCATTTCCATAGGGAGTGCGATTGATCCTAAGGGTCTAGATGCATTCCTATCGTATCCACTGATAACGATGGGACTTGGGTTTACAGAAGTCAAGGTGACTCCGATTTGATACGCCACATGAAGTGGAAGGATGTTAAGCCCTCCTCCCCCATCGGCTAGTTACCTATCCAAAGAGTGGTTATTCAGAACCACCTCGATATGTAGGGCCTGGTTATGGGATTCGTAGGGTCTATCTACATCATCTTCCGAGAAGGTGATGGGCGATTTTGCTCCTATTGACGCGACTTGGCCAAACAGAGATTCAGGGGTTATGTTCGAACTAACCTTAGCTCTTTCTAGAATTTTCTCTAGCACGAGTCTATGCCTAGGCGAAGTTTGTATTAGATCTAGGATGGACATGTGGATAGGAATCTTTGAAAGATGGTTTTCGAAATCATAAGGGTTTAAAATGATTTTCCCATTGTCTGCTTTTGGCAGAACTCTAGGAATACATGCTTTTGAGGGGCCAGGCACACTGACCACCTTTTTAGCACTTTGTAGGTGCAGGGGTTGATAGATCCTTCCGGATCTTGTTACTTCCCCCATGACCAACCTAGGGTTCGTACCTAATATGGCTCTAACCGTGAATTTTGGAGCACCTGGAATCTTTAAAACTGGTTTAGCAGGGGATTCAGCTCTTGGTGGTCCCCGGATGATTACTTGGAAGGGTTTCTTGTAAAGTACAAGAGTAGATGCACAAGTGGATCGACCAGACTCAGATGGATGCGCTAGAACTTTTGAAAAGGTGAGGATACATACCTCTTTTCCTTTCCCACTGCTACTAGCGTGCTTGGGAAAGGGTTCTTTAAAGATAGCTTGGGCGGGCTCGGGTTCCTCAGTGACCTGAAGCCGACCCTCCGCTATCAAGTTCTCAATTTTATTTAAAAGGGAGAAGCATCGCTTTGTATCATGGCCTTTGAGCCGATGATACTTGCAAAAGCAATTTGAAAATCCCCCTTTGGAAGTGACTCCCTCGGGAATTTCGAGGAGTTCAATCATGCCCTGGGCAAGGAGGAGGTCTAGGACCTCCGACACAAGTTGCCCTAGCGGAGTGTACTCCCATTTTTCAAAGGGTTTTTGGAAGTTTTTCTCCCTTTTGTTTTCTATTTTTTCAAAATTTTTTGAAGTTGTAAACACCCCAAAATCCCACGATTTTCCCAAAACACCTGGTTTTGCAAAAGCTGCCCCAAAGGGCTATTTTGAGTTTGGAAACCCAGGAGCCTTCCAGGCAACCCTGTACATATGTTTAAACAATACATGTTTTAAAATATGTATAATATAGTTTTAAAAGATGTTTTGAAACCCCACAAAGCGACTTGGCCTGATGAAAGTAGGACCAGAAGAACGAAAGAGAGCCCGGAACCGGAGCACATGTCGAGCCCAGCACATCAACTCTCTTATCAGATTCATCCCCAGAATCTCGGACATCCAAGCCCCTGTTATCAACAAATCTATTCAAAATGATCTCCGAAAGGTGAAAAGGAGCGGACGACAATGTTGGCGAAGACCCAACGCAAGACGGAGTACTGATGCTATCTGGCCCCGCACAAATCGTTCATTTCGAACATACCATGAAGGAGTCAGAAATCAGATTTGGATCGGATCTGGACCATATATATCCAAATCCAAATCCAAACATGTATATGGATTTGGATTTAGATTTAGATCCAAAGATCCAATCCAATATCCACATCCATGGCCCACATCACCTTCTCATAAATGGTGGTGGGGCCCACAAGAAAATCACGTGGAAAGCTTGGGCATGAGAGAGCATGGGGGGATTAAATATGAGTGAACATGTCTTAAGCTTGACTTTTGTGTCAAGTTTTGGGTTAATCATGTGGGTTAGCCTAATGAGTGTAGGGTTTAAGCTTGTATGCACCTACACCTAACCTAGGGCTGCATCAATTTGCTGCAACTAGGTCCATGGGCCATGCAAAGGGATGCTCCTAACCCTAACCCTAAGCTAGCCCCCTACCTAGCCATTTTCCCCTAATCCCGACCTAATCCTAGCCTAACCACCTAACCCACTTCCCTAATCCTTCCCTAATCCTAGCCTAATCACCTAACCCACTTCCTTAACCCTTCCCTAAACCTAGCCTAATCCCCCTAACCTCACCCTAATCCTAGCCTAAACACCTAACCCACTCCACTAAACCTCACCCTAAGCCCAACACACCTAGCTAAGCCCCAAACCACTAAACCAACCCACCTAAATCCCTAGCACACCATATCCCCAAACCACCCAAGACAAATATCTGGCCCACCTAAATACCTAGCCCACCATATCCCTAAACCACCACCACCAAACCAGCCCAACCGACCCCCCAATACCAGCCCAAACCGACCCCACTAAAGCCTATAAAACCCCCCCTTTTTGGGCGGGTTTTGCATGAATTCTTGGGCAATTCAGCCCTTCCTTTCCTCTCTCATCCCTTCCTCTCCTCTCTCACCTGCTCCCCTCTTGGAACCTGGCCAGCAACATCACTCCACTCCACTCCACTTCGGTAGCATCACTCTCCACCTTCCCCACTTTAGTCGGCGCCACCTTCCACCATTCAGCCATCTTCTTCCACTTCATCACCCGCCACCTCCACCCTTCGGCCAGCCCTCATCCCGGTTAGTACCCCATCTCAACACCACCTCTTCTCCACTCCCCTCCATTCTTAGCCACACACCCGCCACCTTTCCTTAGCCCAGCTAACCTCCCATCCTCCCAGCTGCACCACCTGCCACCTTCCATCAACCGGCCATACCACCTGTCCCTCTTCCCTTAGACAGCCCCTAGCTAACATCCTAACCTTACGTCTCGCTAAGACCCACCCCAAGCCTTAGTGGCAGCCCCAAACTAACATCCTTACCTTCCCTAAGCACCCGAACCCCAGCCAAGTTAGCACCCCATCCACTCGGCTAGCACCAAGGCGCCACCCGCCTGCACCTTCATCCTTCGGCCATCACCTTCCCTTGCCGCGCCCATCCAAGGAAATCCCTCTTGCAGCCCAAGGCGACTCCCTAGGCCAAGTGCAAGCAAGTCACACACAGACCAGCTATACGTAAGTGCCTAACTCGGTCCTTTTTATAGACTTGCTTATGCTTAATTAAATTTGATACGGGGTTGTAATAATGGAGCGTTGTCTCCCCCCGCTTGTAATAATGTGGTTTGGCACACCCACACACACGTGCACTTGAGCCTATTCCGCTCTTAGCTGCACACGATTTTGACACACACATGGGCCTAATCAGCCCTTAACATATAGCTATATTTATATAATTTAAGTTGCGTGGGTTTCCATTAAGTTGTGTGTGTTGTCTTTCAATTTCCACACTCACACACATTGAGCTTTCGCTCTTATTTCCAAGACCCTAGTAAGGGCCTATTGCAATTTTGTTTTGGGGTGTTTTACTTCAAGTTGTGTGCGTAGTATTTCAATTCTACACTCACACACATTGAGCTTTCGCTCTTACTCCCAAGACCTTAGTCAAGGCCTATTGCAACTATATTTGGGTTTAAATTCATGTCGTGTGCATAGTATTTCAATTCTACACTCACACACATTGATCTTTCGCTCTTACTCCCAAGACCTTAGTCAAGGCCATATTGCAATTATATTTGGGTTTCATTTACAAGTCATGTGAGTTGTCTTTCAATATACACACAACACCCACGCACACGTTGGCGACCTTCGGGCCCATATATATTATAAGTATTTCCCTTCGGCTATGTCTTTAAGATTTGGGTTTTAAGGTTCAGCAGTGTGCGTACTCTTTACATATATACACGGCACACACTTGCACAATTGAGCCTTTCCGCTCTTAAGATATAGCCATATTTCCCTTTTGCAATTTCCCTTTTGCAAATTTACATTAAGTCATTTCCCTTCCGCATTGTCTTTCAATTCGGGTTTTTCCCTTTGGAGTTGCATGAGTTTGCATTGCATATATGCCATACCACAAGTTAGGACGCATATTGCATCAAAGCAAACCCCACACTCCCGCTCAAAATTGCCCCACTTAGGTCACGTGTGCATACACACACCTAGTTGGCCCGAAAAGGGATAAAAAGAAAGACATAGGCACGTGCAAATCTACGTGAAAATAATATTGGAAAACCATAGAAATCAACCCAATCAAACACCTCAAACATTTTCCTAGGTTATCATATTTAAAACTTAATTTTCTAAGCGTACAGACCGACCCTTGCGCATCGGTGCAAGAAGGTCTGTGACGAAAAGAGCTTGCTTGCTCATAGTCATCCCAATAGAAGTCAGATTTCAAAACATTTCTTCGCTAGCTTAAGCAAGCTAGCTGGCACGCCCTTTTGCTTAAATACGACTTAGATACACGAAAAGATTCGCTTCCGGCCTAAGAACCAGAGGCAGGGATTTTTCAAGCATCTACAAATTTTGGTACACCCGGTGGGACGTGAGTCTTTTGAAAATCGAGTCATATTAGCAACCTTACGAAATTTTTTCCAAAGGTGTCATTTTAACTCTTTGTTGTACTTCATACGTAGGATTTTGAAAGCTTGAAAGCATGTCAAAATCCAATCCAAGTGAAGTGTCGAGCTAGGGCTCATGCACATCAAGTTCTCACTCTAGGAGGGTTTTGAAAAATAAAAACAAACTATAAGAGATAGAAGATTTGAGAAGGGAATTCGAGGCCAAAATCGATGTTGTTAGGGTCTCCCAATTTTTGAGATGGAAGGCAACCAATACCACGAGTCCATCACACAAAAGGACTGTAAAGCCCTACAATAGCTGCTAAAAGGGTAAAATAAAGAGAAAAGGAGTTACGCCCTGTCTGATTTCATACCTATGGATTATGAAACAGACAGTGACGATGAAATACTGAACTTCCATCGGTATGATGGCATGGGAGACCCTAGGTCTCACCTGTAACTTTTCTCATATCGAGCCCATAAGAAGAAAAAGGACTCGATGAAATGGGTGTATTGGTTCCCTCTATCCCTTAAAGGCACAGCTGCCAAATGGCTGGCTTCCTATGATCTAAGCTAGTTCGCTACTTTTGAAGAGTTAGCGAATTGCTTTATGCAAAGATTTATACATAACGTAGAAGTCACGCCAACTTTAAACACTTTAAGGGATACAAAGCAGGGCATGAACGAAGATGTGCATGCCTTCATTATTCGATGGAGGTCCCTTTTAGGGCAAGTGCGAGAGCCAATATCCGAAGGATGCGCAATCATGCTCATCTTGGATAATTTTAAAAATGAGTTGAAAACCCTTCTCTCTCTTCACGAAATCTCAACTTTCCATAAGTTGATAAAAGAAGCATCCCTTTTCGAAACCAATTTGAAGAAAGGGATATACGATCACTTATGGAAAAGAAGTGTCATTTCGAAAACCTGCTTGGAGAAGCCAATCACTTATGGGCTACCCACGATGGACAAAGGGGCAAAACCCCACAAAATTGCCAATGTCCGGGTGGATCCAAGCCCGACAAACACTTCAAAAAATTTTGAAAAAATAGAAAATAAAAGGGAGAAAAACTTCCAAAAACCCTTTGAAAAATGGGAGTACACTCCGCTGGGGCAACTTGTGTCGAAGGTCCTAGACCTCCTACTTGCCCAGGGCATGGTTGAACTCCCCGAAATTCCTGAGGGAGTCACTTCCAAAGGTGGATTTTTAAACCACTTTTGCAAGTATCATCGGCTTAAAGGCCATGATACAAAGCGATGTTTCTCCCTTTTAAATAAAATCGAAAACTTGATAGCGGAGGGCCAGCTTCAGGTCACTGAGGAACCCGAGCCAGCCCAAGCTATCTTTAAAGAACCCTTTCTCAAGCATGCCAGTAGCAGTGTAAAAGGAAAAGAGGTATGTACCCTCACCTTTTCAAAGGATCTAGCGCATCCATCTGAGTCTGGTCGATCCACTTGTGCGTCTACTCTTGTACTTTACAAGAAACCCGCCCAAGTAATCATCCGGGGACCATCAAGAGCTGAATCCCCGACTAAACCAATTTTAAAGATTCAAGGTGCTCTAAAACTCACGGTTAGAGCCATATTAGCTGCGAACCCTAGGTTGGTCATGGGGGAAGTAACAAGATCCGAAAGGATCTATCAACCCCCGTATCTACAAAGTGCTAAAAAGGTGGTTAGTGTGCCTGGCCCCTCAAAAGCATGTATTCCTAGAGTTCTGCCAAAAGCAGACAATGGGAAAATCATTTTAAACTCTTATGATTTCAAAAACCATCTTTCAAAGATTCCTATCCACTTGTCCATCCTAGAGCTAATACAAACTTCGCCTAGGCATAGACTCGTGCTAGAGAAAATTCTAGAAAGAGCTAAAGTTAGTTCGAACATAACCCCTGAATCCCTGTTTGACCAAGTGGCATCAATAGGAGCAAAATCGCCCATCACCTTCTCGGAAGATGATGTAGATAGACACTACGAAGCCCATAACCAGGCCCTGCATATCGAGGTGGTTCTAAATAACCACTCTCTAGACAGGTGCCTTATCGATGGGGGAGGAGGGCTCAACATCCTTCCACTTCATGTGGCATATCAAATCGGAGTTGTAAACACCCCGAAATGCCACAAATTCCTCGAAACAAAATTTGGTTTTGTAAAAATAGCCCCAAAGGGCTATTTTGAGTCTGGAAACCCAGGAGCCTTCCAGGCAACCTTGTACATATGTTTTGAACTTTATATTTCAAAAACATATAATATGGCTTTAAAAACCTTTTTAAACACTTTTGAAACCCTAAAGCAGCTTGGCCTGATTGAGACAGGACTAGAAAAGCCAGAGAGAGCCCGAAACCGGAGCACATGTCGAGCCCGGCACAGCAACTCTCGTATTGAATCCACCCCTAGGATCTCGAACGTCCAAGACCCTGTTATCATCAAAACATCATTTGAAGTCATCTTCGGAAGGCGAAAACAGAGGCAGACGATCATGTTGGCGAAGACCCAACGCAGACGAAGTACTGATGCTGTCAAACCCCGCACAAACCATTTGTTTCGAACACAGCCTGAAGGAGTCAGAATTCAGTTTGGATTGGATCTGGACCATATATATCCAGATCCCAATCCAAACCCATGTATGGACTTAGATATTGGATTTGGATTCAAAAATCCAATCCAATATCCACATCCATGGCCCACATCACCTTCTTATAAATGGAGGTGGGGCCCACTTGAATTTCAGGTGGGATTATGAGCATGAGAGAGAGTGGGGGAGGATAAGATCAAAGTGTGTTGTAATTAAGCTTGACTTGTGTGTCAAGTTTGGGGTTAATCATGTGGGTTAGCCTAGTTAACATGGGTTTAAGCTTGTAATTAGCCAAAAACCTAACCTAGGGCTGCACCAAGATGATGTGGTTAAGGTCCATGGGTCTTGCAAAGGGAGCTCCTTAATCTAATCCTAACCAAAAACACCTAATCGAAGCCTTTTACCCTAATCCGGTCTTAATCCTAGCCTAATCACCTAACCCACTTCCCTAATCCTTCCCTAAACCTAGGTTAATTTCCCTAAACCTAACCTAATCCTAGCCTAATCACCTAACCCACCTCACTAAACCTCACCCCAAAACCAACCCACCTAGCTAAACCCTAAACCTCTAAACCACCCTACCTAAACCTAGCACACAATCTACCCAAAACCCCTTGTATTTAAAATATCTGGCCCTACCCTAATGCCAGCCCACCTTACTACCTTACCACCACCCCTAGACCACCTAACCACTACCCTAATACCAGCCCCAACCGACCTAACCCAGCCCTATATAAACCCCCCCCCTAAGGGGCGGGTTTTCCCATCTTCCACCATCTCTCTCTTACCCCCTTTCCAGCCCAACCGAGCCCAGCCACCTGCACCACTCCCAGCCGGCTCTTCCACTTGCACCACCACCAGCCACCACCGTGCTCCACCTGCTCCACCACACCCCAACCGACCAACCACCCGTCGCCATCCTTCTCATCCGGCTGAACCAGTCACTCCACCACACCCCGCTGCTCCTCAACCACCCGCCGCCTCCCATCATTCGGTTAGTACCCCACACTCCCCTCTACTTCTTCTTCGCTCCCCCTCCACTCTCAGCCACCTACACCACCACCATCCTACCCTAAACCAGCCACTTATCACCACCACTCCCATTCGGCCAGGCCTCAACCACTCTAACTACCCGCCACTACCTAGACACCTTAGCCACACCCGGCCACTCCACCCAACTCCCTAAGACCTGCCCATATTACCTCACCACATCCACCACTACCTTACCCCATATCCTAGCTAGCTCCCTTCCCCTCCACCATTGCCTAGCCACCCTAGCAACCCGCCACCACCAAGTCTCCCTAGCAGTCGGCCACTTCAACCGACTGTCACCTATCCCTTCGACCAGCCACCCGCCAGCCATATCCTTCCCTTAGGTACTTCCTTAGACACTCCCTTAGGCTCCCCCTTAGTGCCATACTCCCTAACACTATACCCTCCCTTAGTGACCCTACTTAGGCACTTTAGCCCAACACACAAAACCAGCCCCTCTCAAGCAGCCGGCCATCTTCAAGGCGCCTCTCTCGCACCCCATTTCCAGCCAGCCAGTAGTCCCTCTTGCCATTCAACTCCGCGGAGCTCCCTCTTGCTGCCCAAGGCGAAGGCCAAGCCCACGCTCAAGCAAGGCATCTTCGGACCCGCTATTAGTAAGTGCCTAACTCGGTCCTTAGTTGTATACTTGCTTAAAATTTAATTTGATACGGGGTTGTAATAACGGAGTATAGTCTCCCCCCGCTTGTAATAACGTGGCTTGGCACACCCACACACACGTGCACTCTCTTAGTTGTGCACGATTTTGAACACACACGGGCCTAATCAGCCCCTAATACATAATTATATATATATATTTTAACTTACGTAGGGTTTTGCTTGAGTTGGGTATGTTGTCTTTCAATTCAAGCACTCACACACAATGAGCCTTCGCTCTTATTTGAAAGACCCAAGTAAGGGCCATGCTATACTATTTGGGTTTCATTTCATGTCGTGTGTGTAAGTCTTTCAATTCAAGCACTCACACACATTGAGCCTTCGCTCTTATTTGAAAGACCCAAGTAAGGGCCGTGCTGTACTATTTGGGTTTCATTTCATGTCGTGTGTGTAAGTCTTTCAATTCAAGCACTCACACACATTGAGCCTTCGCTCTTATTTGTAAGACCCAAGTAAGGGTCTTGTTATACTATTTGGGTTTAATTTCATGTTGTGTGCATAGTACTTCAATTCAAGCACTCACACATATTGAGCTTTCGCTCTTATTCCCAAGACCATAATCAAGGCCATACTGCAAGTTATATTTGGGTTTTATTTCATGTCGTGTGTGTAAGTCTTTCAATTCAAGCACGCACCCACATTGAGCCTTCGCTCTTATTTGCAAGACCCGAATAAGGGCCCATATACATACCATATTTACATATCTCCCTTCGGCATTTACATTATAAGTCATTTCCCTTCGGTTATTTCCCTTCGGCATTGTCTTTACATTCAGGTTTTCCCTTTGGAGTAGCGTGAGTTTGCATTGCATCTACGCCATACCACGAGGTAGGACGCATATTGCATCGAAGCAAGCCCCGTACTCCCGCTCAAAATTTGCCCCATGTAGTGGAGTGTTCATAACACACACCTAGGTGGCCCATAAAGGGATAAAAAGAAAGACTTAGGCACGTGCAAATCCACGTGATCTAAAAATCTACAATCGCATTCTAAAGACCCGAATTAAACACCTCGAACCGCTTTTGTAAGCTTTTTCTATCTCAAAACTCGGCTTTTAAAGAGTACAGACTGACCCTTGTGCATCGGTGCAAGAAAGTCTGCGACGACAAGAGCTCACTTGCTCACAGTCGCCACGTTAGAAGTCAGGTTCAAATATATCTTCGCTAGCTTAGGTAAGTGTAGATGCGCAAAAATCCCCGCCTCTCACCTTTTCAAGGCTCGGAGCGGATCCTCTCGTGCGTCTAAGGCCTTATTTATGCAAACAGGGCGTGCCTGCTAGCTTACCTAAGCTAGCGAAGATATATTTAACACTGACTTCTAATCGTGGCGATTGTGAGCAAGTGAGCTCTTGTCGTCGCAGACCTTCTTGCACCGATGCACAAGGGTCAGTCTGTACGCTTTGCAAAAATCGAGTTTTGGGAGAGAAAGTCTACGAAGCGGTTCGAGGTGTCTAATTCGGGTCTTTTAGATGCGATTGCATGTTTTAGATCACGTGGATTTGCACGTGCCTAAGTCTTTCCTTTTATCCCTTTTTGGGCCACCTAGTTTGTGTGTTATGAACACTCCACTACATGGGCGAATTCGAGCGGGGCTTGCTTTGATGCAATATGCGTCCTACCTCGTGGTATGGCGTAGATGCAATGCAAACTCACGCTACTCCAAAGGGAAAACCCGAATGTAAAGACAATACTGAAGGGAAATAACCGAAGGGAAATGACTTGAAATATAAATGCCGAAGGGAGATATGTATATAGATTATGTATATGAGCCCTTACTCGGGTCTTGCAAATAAGAGCGAAGGCTCAATGTGGGTGCGTGCTTGAATGGAAAGACTTACACACATGACATGAAATTAAACCCAAATATAATTGCAGTATGGCCTTAACTAAGGTCTTGGGAATAAGAGCGAAAGCTCAATGTGTGTGAGTGCTTGAATTGAAGTACTACGCACACGACATGAAATTAAACCCAAATATAACTGCAATAGGCCTTGACTAAGGTCTTGGGAGTAAGAGCGAAAGCTCAATGTGTGTGAGAGTGCTTGAATTGAAAGACTTACACACACGACATGAAATGAAACCCAAATAGTATAGGTCGGCCCTTACTTGGGTCTTTCAAATAAGAGCGAAGGCTCAATGTGTGTGAGAGTGCTTGAATTGAAAGACTTACACACACGACATGAAATGAAACCCAAATAGTATAGGTCGGCCCTTACTTGGGTCTTTCAAATAAGAGCGAAGGCTCAATGTGTGTGAGTGCTTGAATTGAAAGACAACGCACCCAACTTAAGCAAAACCCTTCAAAAATGAAAGTATATGTATATACTTATGTATTAAGGGCTGATTAGGCCCGTGTGTGTTCAAAATCGTGCACAACTAGGAGAGTGCACGTGTGTGGGTGTGCCAAGCCACGTTATTACAAGCGGGGGGAGACTATGCTCCATTATTACAACCCCGTATCGAATTGAATCTCAAGCAAGTATACAACTAAAGACTGAGTTAGGCACTTACTAGTAGCTGGTCCGTAGAGGCCTTGCTTGAGCGTGGGCTTGGCCTTCGCCTTGGGTTGCAAAAGGGAGCTCCGCGAGGTTGAGCGACAAGGGGTGCTGGCCGGGTGCCTTGAAGGTGGCCGGCTGCTAGTAAGGGTGTCGCCTTGACGTGTGAGATTAAAGGGGCTGGGTAAGGTCACTAGGGGGAGTGTAGTGTTGGGGGAGTATGGCACTAAGGGAAGTTCAAGGGAAGATCGAATGGGAGCACCTAGGGGAAAGGAGATGGCTAGCCGAATGGAAGGGACAGTCGGTTGGAGTGGCCGACTAGGGGAATTTGGTGGTGGCGGGCTGCTAGGATGGCTATGGGTGGAGTATGGGAAGGAAGCTAGCTAGGTGATGGGGCTAGGTGGTAGTGGGTGTAGTGGGTGTAAGGGAGTGCTATGGGCAGGTCTTAGGAAGTCGGATAGGGTGGCCGGGTGTAGCTAGGGTGGTTAGGTAGTGGCGGGTAGTTAGGGTGACTAAGGCTTGGCCGAGTGGGAGTGGTGGCGGCAAGTGGCTGATATTAGGGTAAGGTGGCTGGGAGTGGAGAGGGAGTGGAGAAGGAGCTAGGTGGAGTGTGGGGGACTTACCGGGTGAAGAAGAGGGTGAAGCTCGGCTGGAAGGGAGTTGGGCAGGCGGTGGTGTTCGACTGGGAGGTGGTGGTGTAGGTGGCGGTGTAGATGGTGGTGGGATGGAGAGCAGGTGGTGGTGTAGGCAGAGCAGGTGGTGGTGGGTGGGACTCGGCTGGACTTGGGGAAGGAGAGGACCCGATTGGGATGGGTGAGGGCTGCCACTTGATGGAACCTAACCCCAAGGGGGGGGGTTTATATAGGGATGGGTAGGTCGGTTAGGGCTGGGTTTGGGGTAGTGGTTAGGTGGTTTAGGTAGGGCGGTATGATGATAAGGTGGGCTGGAAAGGGTAGGGCCAGATATTTTAGATACTAGTGGTTTGGGTAGGTTGTGGGCTAGGGGTGGTTTAGGGGTTTAGGGTTTGGTTAGGTGGTTGGGTTCTAGGGTGAGGTTTAGTGAGCTAGGTTAGGTGATTAGGCTAGGATTAGGCTAGGTTTAGGGAAATTAGCCTAGGTTTAGGGATGGATTAGGGAAGTGGGTTAGGTGATTAGGTTGGGATTAGGCCGGTATTAGGGAAGTAGGTTAGGTGATTAGGCTCAGATTAGGGGCGGATTAGGGTGGAAGGCTAGGATTAGGTGTTTTGGGTTAGTTTTAGGTGAAGGAGCTCCCTTTGCATGGCCCATGGACCTTAACCACATCATGTTGGTGCAACCCTAGGTTAGGTTTTGGCTAATTATAAGCTTAAACCCACTCAATTAGGCTAACCCACATGATTAACCCCAAACTTGACACACAAGTCAAGCTTAATTACAACCACACTTGATCTTATCCATCCCCACTCTCTCTCATGCCCATAATCCCACGTGAATTTCAAGTGGGCCCCACCTCCATTTATGAGAAGGTGATGTGGGCCATGGATATGGATATTGGATTGGATTTTTGAATCCAAATCCAAATCCAAGTCCATACATGGGTTTGGATTGGGATCTGGATATATATGGTCCAGATCCAATCCAAACTGAACTCTGACTCCTTCGAGCTGGGTTCGAAACGGACGGTTTGTGCAGGGCCTGACAGCATCAATGCTCCGTCTGCGTTGGATCTTCGCCAACATGATCGTTCGCCTCCATTTCTGCCTTCCGGAGATGACTTCAAATGACATTTTGATAATAACAGGGTCTTGGACGTTCGAGATCTTGGGGCTATGGATTTGATACGAGAGTTGCTGTGCCGGGCTCGACATGTGCTCTGGTTCCAAGCTCTCTTTGACTTCGCTGGTCCTGTCTTGATTAGTTCAAGCTGCTTTGGGGTTTCAAAACGTGTTTTAAAAGGTTTTCAAAAGCCATATTATATATTTTTGAAATATGAAGTTTAAAACATATATACAGGGTTGTCTGGAAGGCTCCTAGGTTTTCAGACTCAAAATGGCCCTTTGGGGCTGCTTTTGCAAAACCAGGTTGTTTTGAGGAATTCGTGGGATTTCGGGGTGTTTACAATAAGCTAGTTGGCACGCCCTGTTTATACAAATAGGCCTTAGACGCATGAGAGGATCCGCTCCAGGCCCATGAGAAGCCAGACGAGCGGGGATTTTTCTGCGTCTACAGAGATTGGCATGCCCGGTGGGACATGGGCCTTTCAAAAATCGAGTTTTAAGTTAGAAGCTTGCGAAAATTTTTGTTAAAAAGGTGTCGTTTTTAACCTGTTTTCTTTGCTTGTTCTTAGGAAATTTTGAAAAAGCTTGAAAAGCATGTCAAAATCCAATCCAAGTGAAGTATCGAGCCAAGGCTCATGCGCATCAAGTTCTCACTCTAGGAGGATTTTCAAAAACAAAATAAAACTAGATGAAATCGAGGACTTGAGAAGGGAGTTTGAGGCCAAAATCGATGCTCTCAGCCAAGAGGTTGAAGTAGGCGATTCCTGTTCATCAAACGGTGAACAAAGGCCTAAGAAAAAATCTGAAAAACCTCGCAAGCACAAAGAGGCCTCCGTAATGGAAGGCAACCAATACCACGAGTCCTTCACACAAAAGGACCGTAAAGCCCTACAACAGTTGCTGAAAGGGCAGAATAAAGAGAAAAGAAGCTACGCCTTGTCTGATTTCCTTCTTATAGATTACGAAACAGACAGTGACGATGAAATACCGAACTTCCATCGGTATGATGGCATGGGAGACCCTAGGTCTCACTTGCAGCTTTTCTCGCGTCGAGCCCACAAAAAGAAAAAGGACTCGATGAAATGGGTGTATTGGTTCCCTTTATCCCTTAAAGGCACAGCTGCCAAATGGCTGGCTTCCTACGACTTAAGCCAGTTCGCTACTTTTGAAGAGTTAGTGAACTGCTTCATGCAAAGATTTGCACACAACGTAGAAGTCACGCCGACTCTGAATACCTTAAGGGATACTGTAAACACCCCAAATCTTCTATTTTTCAAAAACTCTCAAAACACCAAAAAGCTCGTTTGAGCCAAAACGACGACCTGTTTTGAAATGTGAAAACAGGTACAGAAGGCAAAAGAAGACCCTAGGCCCGAAGAGGATTCAAGCCCAGAGCTTCAGAAGCCACTCCCTGATAAAAAAACAAAAGAAAGCAGAGCCCATTTGATGAAAAGCTCAACGAAGTCCAGAACGGCGAGACGGAGTCCGGACGACAAAGTTGGGGAAAACCCAGCACCAGACGGAGCGCTGATGAAGCCAGTGCCCGCACAGATCGTTCGCCTCGAGAAGCCAAGAAGGACTGTCCGAAGAAATTTTGATTTGGATCTGGACCATATATATCCAGATCCAAATCCATGTAATGAATAGTGTTTGGATTTGGGCCAATCCAAATAGTGTTTGGGTCGATCCAAATAGTGTTTGGATTTGGATTGGATCCAAATAGTGTTTGGATTGGATCGGATCTGGATCAAAATATCCAGATCCGTATCCATAAAAATATTGGGTTTGGATCGGATACAGATCTCAAAATATCTAAGATCCAATATCCAAATCCAAATAGTGTTTGGATTTGGGTATGGATCCAAACCCCAAACCCAAACCCAAATCCAAGACCCACCTCAAATCTCTATAAATAGAGGTGAGGGGGTCCATGTAAAGGGTTCATGCAAATATTTGGGAAGGAGAGAGAGGGAGTGATAGACCTAGCCATGTGGGCTCATTGGGTGAGGTGGGTTCAAGCCATGTGGGCTAAGTGGGTCTAGACCAAGGGGCTGCAACCAAGGTGGGCTGGACCAAGTGGCTGCAACCGTGGAGACGTGGGCTCAAGCCAAGAAGGACCGGCTCCAAGAGGTAAGCCTAACCTAACCTAGCCATTCTCTCTACACCCCTCTAAACCTAACCCCAACCTAGCCTAGGTTCGAACCTACCTAACCCCAACTGAACCTAACCCTAACTAAACCTAGCCCTAACCCAACCTAGGTTCGACCAAACCTAACCCTAGACTTGAACCAACCTAAACCTAACCGGACCGCGCTTGCCGTGCGCACCCTGACGCTGTCCGCGCGACCTGACGCTATCCCGCGCCCTGACGCCATCCTGCTTCCTGCCGCGCGCCCCCTCTGTCGCCTGCACGCCCCGTGCCGTAGCCGTCCCGCCCTACTGCGCGCCCTGCGCCCCAGCGCGCCCAGCGCCAGGCGCCAGACGCCTCCCTGCCGACCCGACTGCCTCCCTGCCGCCCTGTCCACCTTCCTGCCGACCCAACCTGCACCCTGGCCGTGACCTGTACCCTAGGACAGACCCTAGGACATACCCTACACAGCCCCCGTCTTGGCCGAACCTTAGTTCCCCTAAGACCCTAACTGTGCCTCATAGAACCTCTCTCAAAGCCACCTAGGATAACCCCCTCTTGGCTGCCCAAGGTGAACCGTGAGCCCATGTGCAAGCAAGTTGAACATGGACCGGCTATTTGTAAGTGTCTAAACTTGGTCTATTACATTAACTTGCTTTATATTCAATTAAATTTTGATACGGGGTTGTAGTAAAGGAGCTTCGTCTCCCCCCGATTGTAATAACGTGGTTTGACACACCCACACACACGTGCACTTGAGCCTTTCCGCTCTTAGTCGTACACTTCTTGCACACACACGGGCCTAACAAGCCCTTAATATATCGTTATATTTATATATTTTAAGTCAAGGGGGTTTTTATTTAAGTCGTGTCTGTTGTCTTTCCATTTTCCACACGCACACACATTGAGCCTTCGCTCTTACTCCCAAGACCTTAGTAAAGGCCTTATTGCAGTTATATTTGGGTTTCATTTATGTCGTGTGCGTAGTACTTCAATTCTACACTCACACACATTGAGCTTTCGCTCTTACTCCCAAGACCTTAGTCAAGGCATACTGTAATTTATATTTGGGTTTCATTTCATGTCGTGTGTGTAAGTCTTTCAATTCAAGCACGCACACACATTGAGCCTTCGCTCTTATTTACAAGACCCAAGTAAGGGCCCCTACATATACTCTATATAAAGTATTTCTTTCGGCTACGTCTTTAAGATTCGGGTTTTATGGTTCAAGTCGTGTGCGTTGTCTTTCAATATATACACGACACACACTTACACAATTGAGCCTTTCCGCTCTTAAGATATAGCCATATTTCCCCTTCCGCTATTTACTTTACAAGTCATTTCCCTTCGGCTATTTACTTTACAAGTCATTTCCCTTCGGCAATTTCCCTTCGGCATTGTCTTTTAATTTCGGGTTTTCCCTTTGGAGTAGCGTGAGTTTGCATTGCATCTACGCCATACCACGAGGTAGGACGCATATTGCATCGAAGCAAGCCCCGTACTCCCGCTCAAATTCGCCCCATGTAGTGGAGTGTTCATAACACACACCTAGGTGGCCCATAAAGGGATAAAAAGAAAGACTTAGGCACGTGCAAATCCACGTGATCTAAAATCTGAGAATCGTACAAACCCGAATCAAATCGTGCAAGACTTAGGGTCGTCCAACCCTTACAAAGTCAAAATCGCCCAAATGCATGGTTTTTCAAAAGGTTTTAAAACACTTCTTCATTCAAAATATATTTTGAGTTAAACTTGTTTCAAAACGAAGTCTCTAAGCGTACAGACTGACCCTTGCGCATCGGTGCAAGAAGGTCTGCGACGTAAAAATCCCGCTTGCCTACAATCGCCTTTCAAAAGTCAGATTGTTTTCAAAACATACTTTGCTAGTTAAAGTAAACTAGCTGGCACGCCCATAAAGCGAAGTAGATTGCGAAAAGGTTCACTTCAGGCCTAAGAACCCGTAAGTGAAAATTTTCGGTGTCTACAGATACAAAGCAAGGCATGAACGAAGACGTACATGCCTTCATTATAAGATGGAGGTCACTTTTGGGCCAAGTGCGAGAGCCCATATCCGAAGGATGCGCAGTAATGCTCATCCTGGATAACTTTAAAAGCGAGCTAAAAACCCTTCTCTTGCTCCATGAGATTTCAACTTTCCATAAGTTTATCAAAAAGGCATCCCTTTTCGAAACCAACTTGAGAAAAGGGACATACGATCACTTGTGGAAAGGAAGTGCCATTTCTAAAACCCGTTTGGAAAAACCCATCACTTATGGGCTACCCACGATGGACAAAGGGGCAAAGCCCCATAAAATCACCAATGTCCGGGTGGATCCAGGCGTGGCAGGCACTTCCAAAAATTTTGAAAAATTAGAAAATAAGAGGGAGCGAACCTTTCAAAAACGGGAGTATACTCCGCTGGGGCAACCTGTGTCGGAGGTCCTAGACCTCCTACTTGCCCAGGGCATGATAGAACTTCTCGAAATCCCCGAAGGAGTCACTTCCAAAGGGGGGTATTTAAACCGATTTTGTAAGTATCATCGGCTTAAAGGCCATGATACCAAACACTGTTTCTCCCTTTTAAATAAAATTGAGAACTTGATAGTAGAGGGCCGGCTCCAGGTCACTGCGGAACCTGAGCCACCTCAAGCTATCTTCAAAGAACCCTTTCCCAAACACGCCAGTGGTAGTGGGAAAGAAAAGGAGGTATGTACCCTCACCTTTTCTAAGGAACTAGCGCAAAAACCAGAGTCTGGTCGACCCATTTGTGCGCCCATTCTTGTACTATACAAGAAGCCCGCCCAAGTCGTCATTCGGGGACCACCAAAAGTAGAATCCCCGACAAAACCAGTGTTGAAAATCCAAGGTGCTCCTCAACTCATCCTTAGAGCCAAATTTAGCGCGAACCCTAGGATGGTCGTGGGGGACGTGACTAGATTCGGGAGGATCTATCAACCCCCACACCTTCAAGGTGCTAAAAAGGTGGTCTGTGTTTCTGGCCCCTCAAAAGCATGTATCCCTGGTGTTCTGCCAAAAGCAGACAAGGATAAAGTCATCCTAAATCCTTATGACTTCGAAAACCACCTTTCAAAGATTACTATCCACATGTCTATCCTAGAGCTTATACAAACCTCGCCTAGGCATAGACTCGTGCTAGAAAAAATTCTAGAAAGGGCCAAGGTTGATTCGAACATAAGTTCGGAATCCCTGTCTGCCTAAGTGGCTTTATTAGGAGCAAAATCGCCCATCACTTTCTCAGAAGATGATGTAGATAGACCCTACGAGTCCCACAACCAGGCCCTGCATATCCAGGTGGTTCTGAACAGCCACTCTCTGGACAGGTGCCCAGTCGATGGTGAAGGAGGGCTCAACATCCTTCCACTTCTTGTGGCGTATCAAATCGGAGTCACCTTGACTTTTGTGAACCCAAGCCCCATCGTTATCACTGGATACGATGGGAATGCGTTTAGGCCGTTAGGATCAATTGAACTCCCAATGTAAAAGGGAGGGATTGTACACACGGGGGTGTTCCATGTCTTGGACATCCACCCCCATTATAACCTGTTGCTGGGAAGTCCCTGGATACACAGCTTGTGCGCTGTGTCATCCACCTTCCACAGGTGTGTTAAGATCCCTTTTAGGGACCAGGTCGTAGTGATCCTAGGTGAGAGTCACCCACAGCTTCAGGGGATCATAAACTCCCCTTGTTTATCAAGCTCCCAGGCCCATGAGGCTAACCTGGGGCAAATTGTGATCGAGCCATCAAGGCTCGTGTTAAACAACCCTAGGAAGGTTGTATGTGTGAAGGGGCCGCCTCTAGACGCGCGACACAGGTTGCCCCAGCGGAGTATACTCTCGTTTTTCAACCGGTTTTTGAAAATTGCGTTCCCTCTTATTTTCTAATTTTTCAAAATTTTTGGAAGTGCCCGCCATGCCTGGATCCACCCGGACATTGGCGATTTTATGGGGCTTTGCCCCTTTGTCCGTCGTGGGCAGCCCATATGCGATGGGCTTTTCCAAACGGGTTTTTGGAGCGGCACTTCCTTTCCATAAGTGATCGTATGTCCCTTTTCGCAAGTTGGTTTCGAAAAGGGAGGCCTTTTTTATCAACTTATGGAAAGTTGAAATCTCATGGAGCGAGAGAAGGGTTTTTAACTCGCTTTTGAAATTATCCAGGATGAGCATTACTGCGCATCCTTCGGATATGGGCTCTCGCACTTGGCCCAAAAGTGACATCCATCTTATAATGAAGGCATGTACGTCTTCGTTCATGCCTTGCTTTGTATCCCTTAAGGTATTCAGAGTCGGCGTGACTTCTACGTTGTGTGCAAATCTTTGCATGAAGCAGTTCGCTAACTCTTCAAAAGTAGCGAACTGGCTTAAGTCGTAGGAAGCCAGCCATTTGGCAGCTGTGCCCTTAAGGGATAGAGGGAACCAATACACCCATTTCACCGAGTCCTTTTTCTTCTTATGGGCTCGACGTGAGAAAAGCTGCAAGTGAGACCTAGGGTCTCCCATGCCGTCATACCGATGGAAGTTCGGTATTTCATCGTCACTGTCTGTTTCGTAGTCCATAGGAAGGAAATCAGACAGGGCGTAGCTTCTTTTCTCTTTATTCTGCCCTTTTAGCAACTGCTGTAGGGCTTTACGGTCCTTTTGTGTGAAGGACTCGTGGTATTGGTTGCCTTCCATTACGAAGGCCTCTTTTTGCTTGCGAGGTTTTTCAGATTTCTTTTTAGGCCTTTGTTCACCGTTCGATGAACATGAATCGCCTACTTCAGCCTCTTGGCTGAGAGCATCGATTTTGGCCTCAAACTCCCTTCTCAAGTCCTCGATTTCATCTAGTTTTATTTTGTTTTTGAAAATCCTCCTAGAGTGAGAACTTGATGCGCATGAGCCTTGGCTCGACACTTCACTTGGATTGGATTTTGACATGCTTTTCAAGCTTTTTTCAAAATATCCTAAGTACAAGCAAAGAAAATAAGTTAAAAAACGACACCTTTTTACAAAATTTTTGCAAGACTTCTACTTAAAAACTCGATTTTTGAAAGGCTCACGTCCCACCGGTCGTGCCAATCACTGTAGACGCGCGAAAATCCCCGCCTCTTTGCCTTTTTCAGGGCTCGGAGCGAATCCTCTCGTGTGTCTAAGGCCTATGTATGCAAACAGGGCGTGCCAGCTAGCTTACCTAAGCTAGCGAAGATATTTTTAACACTGACTTCTAAACGTGGCGACTGTGAGCAAGTAAGCTCTTGTCGTCGCAGACCTTCTTGCACCGATGCACAAGGGTCAGTCCGTACACTTTGCAAAAATCGAGTTTTTGGAGAGAAAGTCTACGAAGCGGTTCGAGGTGTCTATTTCGGGTCTTTAAAATGCGATTGCATGTTTTAGATCGCGTGGATTTGCACGTGCCTAAGTCTTTTTCTTTTATCCCTTTTCGGGCCACCTAGTTTGTGTGTTATGAACACTCCACTACGTGGGCGAATTCGAGCGGGGCTTGCTTTGATGCAATATGCGTCCTACCTCGTGGTATGGCGTAGATGCAATGCAAACTCACGCTACTCCAAAGGGAAAACCCGAAATGTAAAGACAATGCTGAAGGGAAATAACCGAAGGGAGATATGTATATAGATTATGTATATGAGCCCTTACTCGGGTCTTGCAAATAAGAGTGAAGGCTCAATGTGGGTGCGTGCTTGAATGGAAAGACTTACACACACGACATGAAATTAAGCCCAAATATAAATTGCACTATGGCCTTGACTAAGGTCTTGGGAGTAAGAGCGAAGGCTCAATGTGTGTGAGAGTGCTTGAATTGAAGTACTACACACACGACATAAATGAAAGCCAAATATAACTGCAATAAGGCCTTTACTAAGGTCTTGGGAGTAAGAGCGAAGGCTCAATGTGTGTGAAAGTGCTTGAATTGAAAGACTTACTCACACGACATGAAATGAAACCCAAATAGTATAGGTCGGCCCTTACTTGGGTCTTTCAAATAAGAGCGAAAGCTCAATGTGTGTGAGAGTGCTTGAATTGAAAGACTTACTCACACGACATGAAATGAAACCCAAATAGTATAGGTCGGCCCTTACTTGGGTCTTTCAAATAAGAGCGAAAGCTCAATGTGTGTGAGTGCTTGAATTGAAAGACAACGCACCCAACTTAAGCAAAACCCTTCGAAAATGAAAATATATATACTTATGTATTAGGGGCTGATTAGGCCCGTGTGTGTTCAAAATCGTGCACGACTAAGAGAGTGCACGTGTGTGGGTGTGCCAAGCCACGTTATTACAAGCGAGGGGAGACTATGCTCCGTTATTACAACCCCGTATCAAATTGAATCTCAAGCAAGTATACAACTAAAGATCGAGTTTAGGCACTTACTAGTAGCTGGTCCGTAGAGGCCTTGCTTGAGTGTGGGCTTGGCCTTCGCCTTGGGCTGCAAACGGGAGCTCCGCGAGGGGGAATGACAAAGGGTGCTGGCCGGCTGCAAGTGGGGCGCGGGACAAGCGCCTTGAAGGTGGCCGGCTGCAAGTGGGTGTCGCCTTGATGTGGGGGATTTAAGGGACTGGGCCAAGTGAGTGTGTAGGGTCACTAGGAGAGTCTAGAGTGTTAGGGAGTATGGAACTAAAGGGAGTTTAAGGGAAGGCCGGATGGGAGTCTAAGGGGAAAAGAGATGGCTGGCCGGGTGTAGTTAGGGTAGTTAGGTAGTGGCCGGTGGTTTAGGTTGTGATAAGTTCGGCTAAGTGAGGATGGTGGCAGCAAAGGGCTGATGTGTAGGTAAGGTGGTGGTATGGTGGGTGGCTAGGAGTGGAGAGGGAGTAGAGAAGGAGTTAGGTAGAGTTGGGGGGGTACTTACCGAATGGGGAGAAGGTGGTACCCGGCTGGGAGGAAGATGGGCAGGCTGTGAAGCTCGGCCGGGAGGTGGTGGAGATGGCGGTGCAAGCTGTGGTGGGATGGAGGGATGGTGGTGGTGCAGGCGGCGCAGGTGGAGCAGCTGGGCAGGTTCGGTTGAGCTGGGAAGTGGGGGAAAGAGAGGGCCCGGCTGGGATTGGTGAGGGGTTCCAGCTAGGAAAACCCGCCTCCAAGGGGGGGGGTTTAAATAGGGATGGGTAGGTCGGTTAGGGCTGGGCTTGGGGTAGTGGTTAGGTGGTTTAGGTAGGGTGGTATGTAGATAAGGTGGGCTGGAAAGGGTTGGGCCAGATATTTTGAAAACTAGGGGTTTGGGTAGATTGTGGGCTAGGGGTGGTTTAGGGGTTTAGGGCTAGGTTAGGTGGTTGGGTTTTAGGGTGAGGTTTAGTGAGCTAGGTTAGGTGATTAGGCTAGGTTTAGGCTAGGATTAGGGAAATTAACCTAGGTTTAGGGAAGGATTAGGGAAGTGGGTTAGGTGATTAGGTTGGGATTAGGCCAGGATTAGGGAAGTGGGTTTGGTGATTAGGCTCAGATTAGGGGTGGATTAGGGGGGTAGGCTTGGATTAGGTGTTTTGGGTTTGGTTTAGGTGAAGGAGCTCCCTTTGCATGGCCCATAGACCTTAACCACCTCATGTTGGTGCAGCCCTAAGTTAGGTTTTGGCTAATTACAAGCTTAAACCCACTCAATTAGGCTAACCCACATGATTAACCCCAAACTTGACACATAAGTCAAGCTTAATTACAACCCTCTTGATATTTTCCATCCCCACTCTCTCTCATGCCCATGATCCCACGTGAATTTCAAGTGGGCCCCACCTCCATTTATGAGAAGGTGATGTGGGCCATGGATATGGATATTGGATTGGATCTTTGGATCCAAATCCAAATCCAAGTCCACATATGGGTTTGGATTGGGATCTGGATATATATGGTCCAGATCCAATCCAAACTGAACTCTGACTCCTTCGAGCTGGGTTCGAAACGGATGATTCGTGCGGGGCCTGACAGCATCAGTACTCCGTCTGCATTGGGTCTTCGCCAACATGGTCGTCCGTCTCCGTTTCTGCCTTCCGGAGATGACTTCAAATGATATTTTGATAAGAACAGGGTCTTGGACGTTCGAGATCCTGGGGGTGTGAATCAGATACAAGAGTTGCTGTGCCGGGCTTGACATGTGCTTCGGTTCCGGGCTCTTCTTAGCTCTCCTGGTCCTGTCTTGATCGGGCCAAGCCGCTTTGGGGTTTCAAAACATGTTTAAAAAGGTTTTCAAAAGCTATATTATATATTTTTGAAATACAGAGTTTAAAACATATATACAGGGTTGTTTGGAAGGCTCCTGGGTTTCCAGACTCAAAAATGGCCCTTTGGGGCTGCTTTTACAAAACCAGATGGATTGGAGAAATTCGTGGGATTTTGGGGTGTTTACAACGCCCAAAGCAGGCCCCCTCCCGGTTCTAACCCTTCTAGGAAAATCCAAGCGTTCCCTATTTCCAAAAACCCTGGACAAGAGGCCGTATGAGCACAATATGGACGACAGCATGTTCCAGGACCACGATTTATACTCTACCTTTTCAAAAAATAGAAAATTGTGGAACATGTTGTTGAACATGGGCTACACGCCCTACAAGAGTCTAGGGGCACAGAACCAGGGTCTCCAAGAGCCCATCCTTCCTAGGGCCAATCCAAGCCGATATGGGATCGGCTATACTCCCCGAATACCGCTAGAGCCACCCCCTATGACCACCTGGGTCAAGGGTGCCTTGGAACCTGCCTTAGAAGAAACCTACGATTTAGATCTCCTATTCCGAGTCTAACCCGTAGTGTTTTCCCTTTGTAGGTATGACGGAAGATCCCTTTTATAAAAACACAAAAACATTTGGAAAACTTAAAATCAAAAAAATCGAAAAGGAAGAAAAGCCAAAAACAATGGAAAAACAAAAACTCGAAAAAAGAGTGCTTTGTATAGTTCCCAAAGTTCTTGTTTTATAAAAACCCAAAAAAATGTAAAATTTGGAAAATACCAAAAAGATTTTGTATATAGCTGCTCCTGGTAGGACTTTTTCAAAAGAAAAGGATTTCGAAAGAAACGTCGTTTGCATAGCCAGACCACAAATTTCGAAATCACTTGAAAATCCAAGTACAAAACCAGGTCTTTTTGAAAACCACGCATCAAATTCCCTCGGGTCTATAGCCCACGAGAATGATCAAAGCCCAGAAGTGGATCCCCTTGAGGAAGATCCCACTTTTGAGCTCCCAGAATTTCATAAAATTCTCGATTTTGAAAGACCTTCCCAATCAGTAGGAGGAGATTTCATAGAGGTGAACCTAGGGGATGATTCCAATCCCAAAACCATCAAAATAGGCGCATGCTTGCATGAAACTAAAAAGTTAGCATTCATTGCATTTCTACGAATCTATTTAGATGTGTTTGCATGGACGTATGAAGACATGCCGGGCATAGATCCCAGCATTGTCGAGCATCGTCTTCCCTTAGATGCAGGTGTAAAACCCATAAAGCAGAAGCTTAGGAAAATACACCCGAATGTACACACACAAGTCAAAGAGGGTTTAGAAGATCTACTAAAAGCCGGATTTATAAAACCTAGGGGATGATTCCAATCCCAAATCCATCAAAATAGGTGCATGTCTGCATAAAACTGAAAGATTAGCATTCATTGCATTTCTACGAACCTATTTAGATGTATTTGCATGGACGTATGAAGACATGCCGGGCATAGACCCCAGCATTGTCGAGCATCGTCTTCCTTTAGATGTAGGTGTAAAACCCATAAAGCAGAAGCTTAGGAAAATACACCTGAATGTACACACGCAAGTCAAAGAGGGTTTAGAAGATCTGTTAAAAGCCGGATTTATAATTGCATATTCTGATTGGTTGTCAAATATCGTTGTAGTTTGAAAAACCAATGGGAAAATTCGAATATGCATCGATTTCAGAAACCTGAATAAAGCCACTCCAAAGGATAATTATCCTTTACCAAACATAGATTTGGTAGTCGATAGTACTGCAAATCATGAAATGTTTTCGTTTAAGGATGGCTATTCAGGCTATAATCAAATTAAACTACGTCCACGAGATCAGGGTAAGACCGCCTTCACAACCCCATGGGGCACGTACTGCTATACAATCATGCCCTTTGGTTTGAAAAATGCCGGCGCAACATACCAACGAGCCATGACCATGATCTTCCATGATCAGATTCATGAGCTCGTAGAAGTGTATATAGATGATCTCTTGGCGAAATCCAAAACCTGATGCACTCATATCGAATGTTTGCAAAAGATTTTCGAAAGGCTTAGGCTTTACAAAGTAAAGCTAAACCCTAAAAAATGTGTATTCGGGGTAGAATCAGGGAAGTTTCTGGGCTTTATGGTGAGCCAAAGGGGTATAGAAGTCGACCCCTCTAAGTGTCGAGCCATCATAGACATGGCTCCACCCTCCAATCTCACCCAAATCCGTAGCCTCCAAGGTCGTTTACAATCCGTTCGCCGATTCATATCGAATCTTGCCACTAGATGCGAACCCTTCAACAAATTGTTGAGGAAGGGCACGAAATTCTTATGGGATGACGAATGCCAGAAGTCCTTCGAGAGACTGAAGGCATACTTGGTTAATTCCCCATTTTGAACCCTCCAAAGCAAGGAAAACCGCTTCTACTTTACATCTCCGTGCATGCGAACGCTTTAGGAGCCCTGTTGGCTCAATACGAGGATGACACCCATAAGGAGTATGCCATCTACTACATTTCGAAAACTCTCTTAGCTTATGAATGAAATTATCAAGCCATGGAGAAGACGTGCTTGGCCCTAGTCTGGGCCTGCCAGAAATTCAGACACTATTTCCTAGATCATGAGATCTGGATAGTGTCCAAGCTTGATCCAATCAAGCACTTGTTCGAAAAACCCACTCTCACGGGTAGATTGGGAAAATAGCAACTCCTTCTAATGGAGTATGATCTGAAATACCATCACCAGATCTCCATTAAGGGGCAAGCCCTAGCAGATTACGTGGCTGAATTCCCCTTAGAGGACACATATCCCATGCTTGTTGAAATGCTTGATGAAGGCATATTACAAAACCATTTTCAAAACCACATTTTGGCAAACAATTTCGAAAACCAAGTGTGGAAGATGCACTTCGATGGGGCACGAAACCAACGAGGGGCTGGTGTTGGGGTCATCCTCATCTCCCCTGAAAAGGGCGAGATTCCTATAGCAGTCCGCTTAGATTTCGAATGTTCCAACAACATAGCTGAGTATGAAGCACTCATACAAGGCTTAAGAATTTCGAAAACTCTAGGGGCATCATGCATTGAGGTCTTTGGAGATTCGCTCCTCGTCATAAACCAGGTTTTGAAAATTTGGCAAGTACGTAATGAAAAACTACTTCCATATCACGAGTTGGCCACTCGATTGGTCCAGTCCTTCCAATCATGTAAACTCACACACATGGGAAGAGAGGACAATGGCATCGCCGATGCCCTCTCCTCCTTGGGTTCAGCCCTAAAGGTCGATCCATTTCAGGGATCCGATCTTTAGAAATATGGCATGCGCCCAACCCATTCACACACGATCTGGATATTTGCCAAAATAACCCAGACTCTATTGAAAAACCCTGGTTTTATGACATCAAACAATTTCTAGAAAATGGGGGATTCGCCAAGGATGCCACATCCAAAGATAAGGCATTCATTCGTAAGATTTCGACCTGATACACCATTCTGGGTGGGGTTTTATACAAAAAGAGTTTTACTGGCATTCTGCTTAGGTGTATCGACCTAGAGGAGGGTAGGATAGTGATGCACGAATTCCACGATGGAGAATGTGGAGGTCATGTTAATGCCAACATGATGGCAATGAAAATACTTAGAGGGGGCTATTTTTGGTCCACCCTGAAAAAGGATTGTCACGATCATGTTAGAAAGTGTCATCCATGTCAAGTGCATGGGCATGCCATTCATATCCCTTCATCTGCATTGCATTCCGTGGTCAGCCCCTAGCCATTCACCATGTGGGCGTTTGACATCGTAGGCCCAATATTTCCAAAAGCCTCGAATGGGCATCGATTTATTTTGGCAGACACGGAGTATTTCTCCAAGTGGGTGGAAGCCATTTCCCTAACCAGTGTGATGGGGCAACATCTGGTGGCTTTCATTCGGAGGAATATCTAGGCTCGATTTGGGGTTCCACGAGACCTTGTGTCTGATAATGGTACCCCATTCAAGAACGAGCGGATGGTTAAGTTGTGCAACACGTATGGCATAACTCACCACTTCTCTTTGCCCTACTACCCTCAAGGCAACGGCTAAGCCGAAGCCACAAACAAGACTCTCATTAGCATAATTGAGAAAACTTTAGAGAAGGGTAGGACGTGGCATGAGAAGCTGGATGAAGCCTTATGGGCTTATAGGACTTCCATCCGGACTCCCACGAATGCCACACCATTCGAATTGGTCTATGGCACAAACGCCATTCTCCCCGTTCATACTCAGCTGCATTCATTCCATACATCCATTGCACTCGACCTCCCCCTAGAGACGCTTCAACATGCTAGGATGGCCGAACTAGATTTGCTAGATGAGAGGCGACTCCTTGCCATGGATCATGCTCGTGCATACCGGTAAAGGATAGCCCGACATTATGGCAAACACATGAGACCTTGCCACTTTGAAGTGGGAGATCTAGTCTTGAAAATCATCCATTATCGTGGCCCACATCCACTCGAAAAGTGGCGCCTCAAGTGGGATGGACCCTATGTTGTACGAGCAACCACCACGAACAATTCGTATTGGTTGATCGATGTAGAAGGTAGGAATTTAGCAGATCCTATCAATATTCAATACTTAAAAAAGTATCATGTGTAGGATTTGGATTAAATTCCAGTTTTCGAAAATTTTAGGGATAGGTGCCTGAGACATTGTAAACACCCCAAATCTTCTATTTTTCAAAAACTCTCGAAACACCAAAAAGCTCATTTGAGCCAAAACGATGACCTGTTTTGAAATGTGAAAACAGGTACAGAAGGCAAAAGAAGACCCTAGGCCCGAAGAGGATTCAAGCCCAAAGCTTCAGAAGCCACTCCCTGATAAAAAAACAAAAGAAAGCAGAGCCCATTTGATGAAAAGCTCAACGGAGTCCAGAACGGCGAGACGAAGTCCGAACGACAAAGTTGGGGAAAACCCAGCACCAGACGGAGCGCTGATGAAGCCAGTGCCCGCACATATCGTTCGCCTCGAGAAGCCAAGAAGGACTGTCCGAAGAAATTTTGATTTGGATCTGGACCATATATATCCAGATCCAAATCCATGTAATGAATAGTGTTTGGATTTGGGCCAATCCAAATAGTGTTTGGGTCGATCCAAATAGTGTTTGGATTTGGATTGGATCCAAATAGTGTTTGGATTGGATCGGATCTGGATCAAAATATCCAGATCCGTATCCATAAAAATATTGGGTTTGGATCGGATACAGATCTCAAAATATCCGAGATCCAATATCCAGATCCAAATAGTGTTTGGATTTGGGTATGGATCCAAACCCCAAACCCAAACCCAAATCCAAGACCCACCTCAAATCTCTATAAATAGAGGTGAGGGGGTCCATGTAAAGGGTTCATGCAAATACTTGGGAGGAGAGAGAGGGAGTGATAAACCTAGCCATGTGGGCTCATGAGTGAAGTGGGCTTGAGCCATGTTGGCCAAGGCTAGATCAAGGGGGCTGCACCAACTCGAGCCTAGCTGCACCAAGAGGTGGACCGCGGGCGTGGAAGTGGGCTGGACCGATTGGAGGTGGCTGAACCTAGTGGGCTGCACCTAAGGTAAGCCTCAAACTAAACCTAGCCCTTCTCTTTACCCTTCTAAACCTAACCCATATGAACCCACCTACACCTAACTGACCCTAAACCACCCCAAGTAAGTCCAGCCAAGTGCTGGCCGAACTTCACAAAACCCCTTTTCCAACCGACCTGCCCTAGCTGGCCGAACCCCACCTCGCCACCAACCAACATCCCTTAGTCGCCGCCCCCACCACCGGCCGCAGCCTGGCCGAACCTACCTATCACCGCCTCAACCAAAACCCACCCTGACCTGCACTACCTAAGCCTACCACCACCTGCCCTTAACCACCCAACTCCACCTGCACCTCACCTACCCCGACTAGCCTACCACCACCTACAAACCGCCGCCCCTAAACTGCCTTTAACCGAAACCCACTTCGCCACCATCCCTTGCCCCAAACCAAACCCAATGGCCTGCTCCTTGGCAGGCCATTCCCTTTAATAAACCCACGGCCTGCTGGTGCAGGCCGTGCCTCATCTAAACCCAGCCAGGGCCTGCCACTCGGCAGGTCACTTCTTACCAAAAACCCGCAAAGGCCTGCCACTCGGCAGGCCCTCTCCCTACAAGCCCACGGCCTGCTAGTGCAGGCCGGGCTTCCCCTCCTTTACCAAGGGCAGGGCCTGCCACTCGGCAGACCACATCTCCTTAGAAACCCCACGGCCTGCTAGTGCAGGCCGTGTCCCTTCCTTCACCCCCAAGCCCACGGCCTGCTGGTGCAGGCCGTGTATCATCCACATCACTAAAGCCCCGGCCTGCCACAAGGCAGGCCGTTTCCTTGAACCGACCTGCCTTGGCCTTGACTGACTGAACCTAACCTAGTTAGGGTTTCCCCTAAAAACCTAACTCGAACCACCTTGGCTCGAGTCATCCTAAGGCACTCCCTTGCAAGGTAAAACCCCGGGCTGCACCAAGACAGCCCGAGTTGCCCCAAGCTCCCCTAGAACCCAACTCGAGTCATCCCAAACCAGGCCCATACAAAGCCCAAAACCAGGCCCATACCAAGCCTACTCAAACACCTCTCCCAAGTCCTCAAAGGTTCTCAAACACCTCCAAGCTAGCCGGTTCCACTTCCATGTGATCCGGGCTCCACACGCAAGGCGTACGCGTCCTAGACACACCCCACATAGCGGGCTAGGTAAGTTGTACGTCCTTACATTTGGTGTTTTATTAAATTTTGATACGGGGTTGTAGTAAAGGAGCTTCGTCTCCCCCCGATTGTAATAACTTGGATTGCCACACAAACACCCACGTGCACTTGAGCCTTTCCGCTCTTAGCTGCACACCTTTTACACACACACGGGCCTAACCAGCCCCTAAGATATAGTTGTATTTATATATTTTTAGTTGCGGGGTTTTTAATTAAGTCGTGTGTGTTGTTTTTCCATTCTCTACACTCACACACATTGAGCTTTCGCTCTTACTCCCAAGACCTTAGTTAAGGCCATATTGCAGTTATATTTGGGTTTCATTTATGTCGTTGTAGACGCGCGAAAAATCCCCGCCTCTTCGCCTCTTTCGGGGCTTGGAGTGGATCTTATCGTGCGTCTAAGGCCTATGTATATAAATAGGGCGTGCCAGCTAGCTTACTTAAGCTAGCGAAGATATATTTAACACAGACTTCTAAACGTGGCGACTGTGAGCAAGTAAGCTCTTGTCGTCGCAGACCTTCTTGCACCGATGCGCAAGGGTCAGTCTGTACGCTTTTGCAAAAAATCGAGTTTTGGGGAGAAAGTCCACGAAGCGGTTCGAGGTGTCTATTTCGGGTCTTTAAGATGCGATTGCATATTTTAGATCACGTGGATTTGCACGTGCCTAAGTCTTTTCTTTTATCCCTTTTTGGGTCGCCTAGTTTGTGTGTTATGAACACTCCACTACATGGGCGAATTCGAGCGGGGCTTGCTTTGATGCAATATGCGTCCTACCTCGTGGTATGGCGTAGATGCAATGCAAACTCACGCTACTCCAAAGGGAAAACCCGAAATGTAAAGACAATACTGAAGGGAAATAACAGAAGGGAAATAACCGAAGGGAAATAACCGAAGGGAGATATGTATATATCTTATGTATATGAGCCCTTACTCGGGTCTTGCAAATAAGAGCGAAGGCTCAATGTGGGTGCGTGCTTGAATTGAAAGACTTACACACACGACATGAAATTAAACCCAAATATAAATTGCAGTATGGCCTTGACTAAGGTCTTGGGAGTAAGAGCGAAGGCTCAATGTGTGTGAGAGTGCTTGAATTGAAAGACTTACTCACACGACAAGAAATGAAACCCAAATAGTATAGGTCGGCCCTTACTTGGGTCTTTTAAATAAGAGCGAAAGCTCAATGTGTGTGAGAGTGCTTGAATTGAAAGACTTACTCACACGACATGAAATGAAACCCAAATAGTATAGGTCGGCCCTTACTTGGGTCTTTCAAATAAGAGCGAAAGCTCAATGTGTGTGAGAGTGCTTGAATTGAAAGACTTACTCACACGACATGAAATGAAACCCAAATAGTATAGGTCGGCCCTTACTTGGGCCTTTCAAATAAGAGCGAAAGCT
Organism: Brasenia schreberi; assembly: GCA_036023115.1. NCBI lineage: Eukaryota > Viridiplantae > Streptophyta > Magnoliopsida > Nymphaeales > Cabombaceae > Brasenia > Brasenia schreberi. The sequence continues at coordinate 4,519,908 of JAYKKT010000079.1, forward strand.
CAATGTGTGTGAGAGTGCTTGAATTGAAAGACTTACTCACACGACATGAAATGAAACCCAAATAGTATAGGTCGGCCCTTACTTGGGTCTTTCAAATAAGAGCGAAAGCTCAATGTGTGTGAGAGTGCTTGAATTGAAAGACAACGCACCCGACTTAAACAAAACCCTTCGAAAATGAAATATATATGTACACTTATATATTAAGGGCTAATTAGGCCCGTGTGTGTTCAAAATTGTGCACGACTAAGAGAGTGCACGTGTGTGGTTGTGCCAAGCCACGTTATTACAAGCGGGGGGAGACTATGCTCCGTTATTACAACCCCGTATCAAATTGAATTTCAAGCAAGTGTACGACTAAAGACCGAGTTTAGACACTTACGAGTAGCTGGTTCGTAGAGGTCTTGCTTGAGCGTGGCCTTGGCCTTGGGCTGCAAACGGGAGCTCCGCGAAGGTATGTGATCAAGGGTGCTGGCCGGCTGCAAATGGAGCGCGGGATAGACGCCTCGAAGGGGGCCGGTGGCAAGTAGGTGGCGCCTCCAAGTAGGGAGTTTAGAGTGGCTGAACGAGTGGGTATTAGGATCACTAGGGAAGTTGGGTACTTAGGGAAACTGGACCTAAAAGGTGAGCTAGTGGGAAGGCCAAATAGGACACCTAGGGGGGGGTTGGCCGAATGGGAGATGGTGGCTAAGTAGTGGCCAGCAACTTGGGTTATCCTAGGTTCGGCTAGGCTTAGGTGGTGGCGGCAAAGGGGCTGAGCTGAAGGGTGGATGGGTGGCTAAGAGTGGAGAGGTGGTAGAGAAGGGGGCTAGGTAAGGTGCAAGGTACTTACCGAATGGGGAGAAGTGGCGGATGGAGTGGGAAAGTGGCGGGCAGGTGGCTGTCGGCTGGTTCAGTTGGGGGAAGATGATGGCGTCCGGCTGGGGGTAGTGGTGGTGGACGGAAGAGGGAAGGTGGCGGAGCAGGTGGCGGCTGGTGGAGCAGGTGGAGCTGCTGGGGAGTGGTCACGGCTGGATGAGAGATGGGAGAAGGAGAGGGCCCGACTGGATGGAAGGGTGGTTCCCACTTAGAAAACCCGCCCACAATGAGGGGGGTTTAAATAGGGGATGGGTAGGTCGGTTAGGGCTGGGCTGTGGGTAGTGGTTAGGTGGTTTAGGTAGGGTGGTATGTAGATAAGGTGGGCTGGATGGGGTTGGGCCAGATATTTTAAAACTAGGTGTTTGGATAAATCGTGGGCTAAGGGTGGTTTAGGGGTTTAGGGCTAGGTTAGGTGGTTGGGTTTTAGGGTGAGGTTTAGTGAGCTAGGTTAGGTGATTAGGCTAGGTTTAGGCTAGGATTAGGGAAATTAATCTAGGTTTAGGGAAGGATTAGGGAAGTGGGTTAGGTGATTAGGTTGGGATTAGGCCGGGATTAGGGAAGTGGGTTAGGTGATTAGGTTCAGATTAGGGGTGGATTAGGGGTTTAGGCTAGGTTTAGGCTTTTTGGGTTAGGTTTAGGTGAAGGAGCTCCCTTAGCATGGCCCATAGACCTTGATCACCCCATGTTGGCGCAGCCCTAGGTTAGGTTTTAGCTAATTACAAGCTTAAACCCACTCAATTAGGCTAACCCACATGATTAACCCAAACTTGACACACAAGTCAAGCTTAATACAACACTCTTGATATTTTTCACCCCCACTCTCTCTCATGCCCAATATCCCACGTGAATTTCAAGTGGGCCCCACCTCCCTTTATGAGAAGGTGATGTGGGCCATGGATATGGATATTGGATTGGATCTCTGGATCCAAATCCAAATCCAAGTCCACATATGGGTTTGGATTGGAATCTGGATATATATGGTCCAGATCCAATCCAAACTGAACTCTGACTCCTTCGAGCTGGGTTCGAGACGGACGATTTGTGCGGGGCCTGACAGCATCAGTACTCCGTCTGCGTTGGGTCTTCGTCAACATAGTCGTCCGCCTCCGTTTCTGCCTTCCGGAGATGACTTCAAATGCTATTTTGATAAGAACAGGGTCTTGGACGTTCGAGATCCTGAGGTGTGAATCAGATACAAGAGTTGCTGTGCCGGGCTTGACAGGTGCTCCGGTTCCGGGCTCTTCTTGGCTCTCCTGGTCCTGTCTTGATCGGGCCAAGCCACTTCGGGGTTTCAAAACATGTTTTAAGAGGGTTTTCAAAAGCTATATCATATGTTTTTGAAAGATAAAGTTTAAAACATATATACAGGGTTGTTTGGAAGGCTCCTCGGTTTCCAAACTCAAAATGGCCCTTTGGGGGCTGCTTGTATAAAACCAGATTCGTTTAAGAAATTCGTGGGATTTCGGGGTGTTTACAGATGCCCCTCTTTGGCCTTGTCCAAATAGATTTGGATAAGGGCAAAGATGACAAACACCCCTTTTAATGTTTCCCTAGATCTAGCCACGAAGAATATGGGATCGTCCCATTTTAACAAAATCTCAATTTTACGAACTCTGGTAGGAGGAGATATCACGCGAAAGGGTTCACTTATAGAATCTGGTCCTAAATGGGATCATGTTCATGCAAGCACCATGCGTGGAATGCAGATGACATGGGTGTGGTGCCAAGAGTGGCGACCTCCCAGAGACCAGGTGTGGTCGAACTCTAGAGACTTACAAGGCCTACTGCTCTAAGTGAGCAAAAACCCTATGCTGTTCGATGTTCGGTTTTTAAAACTTATTTACAAAAGCTATTTACAAAAGGGACAACTGTCTTGAGCCTCGATCCTAAGGATCTCGAGCTCTTCGTGCTTGCCCTTGTTTGAGTCTTAACACTCGCTTATTTAGCGGAGGTTTTATAAGAAAACAAGCTTCATTTCAAATTCCTACGCCTTACTCGAAACGTCGAATTCTCAAACAAGATGAAATTCAAGTAAGTAAATCCTATTTTTACTTTAGGATTCTTCGAAATGAACCATGCTTTAGCTTGGGATAAGCTAGGGATGGGAAAGAGATACCACGGTCCCTTCTGAAGCGTCCCGTGGTTTGAGGCACAGAAGGAGGAAAACTGCTCTTTTTGAGCTTTTTGGCCTCTTTTTCCTTTTTTTCATAGAGGGTCTCCCTTTGGGAGTATTTTTTCTTTAATCCCTCTTTTTCATAAGCGAATCGATTTTTCTTTTAAATTCTGGTTTCTTTCTTTCGGAAAGAGACTTTGAATGGGAAATTCCCTTTTGTTTTGGGCCTATGTTTTCCTTTTGGAAGGAGAAGAGAAGAGGGGAGGACTTATCCCAAGCATACACTTGATTCATTCCAGATCAGCCTATTTAGAAATAGTACGTACTACTTGCAAGTATCTTGCTATGTTGAACTAGGCCTTTCTTTGTAAGAAGAAGGATTTTGAAATGTAACCACGATTTTGAAAACTCCACTCTTTCACAAGTGCGAATTCTCTCACTTAGGGTCACACGAGTTCGCCTTTGCACCTTATTCACATGTCTCAGGGCAGCTATCCCTATAAAATTTTCGAAAACTGAAATTTAATCCAGATCCTACACATGATACTTCTTTAAGTATTGAATATTGATAGGATCTGCTAAATTCCTACCTTCTATATCGATCAACCAATACGAATTGTTCGTAGTGGTTGCTCGTACAACATAGGGTCCATCCCAGTTGGGGCGCCACTTGCCTAGGGGGTGTGGGCCACGATGGTGGATGGTTTTCAAGACCAGATCTCCCACTTCAAAGTGGCGAGGTCTTATGTGTTTGCTATAATGTCGGGCTATCCTTTGCCGGTATGCACGAGCATGATCCATGGCAAGGAGTCGCCTCTCATCTAGCAAATCTAGTTCGGCCATCCTAGCATGCTGAAGCGTCTCTAGGGGGAGGTCGAGTGCAATGGATGTATGGAATGAATGCAGTTGGGTATGAATGGGAAGAATGGCGTTTGTGCCATAGACTAATTCGAATGGTGTGGCATTCGTGGGAGTCCGGATGGAAGTCCTATAAGCCCATAAGGCTTCATCCAGCTTCTCATGCCACCTCCTACCCTTCTCTAAGGTTTTCTCAATGATACCAATGAGATTCTTGTTTGTGGCTTCGGCTTGGCCGTTGCCTTGAGGGTAGTAGGGCGAGGAGAAGTGGTGAGTTATGCCATACGTGTTGCACAACTTAACCATCCGCTCGTTCTTGAATGGGGTACCATTATCAGACACAAGGTCTCATGGAACCCCAAATCGAGCCAAGATATTCCTTCGGATGAAAGCCACCACATGTTGCCCCATTACATTCGTTAGGGAAATGGCTTCCACCCACTTGGAGAAATACTCCGTGGCTGCTAAAATAAAACGATGCCCATTCGAGGCCTTTGGAAATATGGGGCCTACAATGTCAAACGCCCACATGGTAAATGGCCAGGGGCTGACCACGGAATGCAATGCAGATGAAGGGATATGAATGGCGTGCCCATGCACTTGACATGGATGACACTTCCTAACGTGATCGTGACAATCCTTTTTCAGGGTGGACCAAAAATAACCCCCTCTAAGTATTTTCATCGCCATCATGTTGGCATTAACATGACCTCCACATTCTCCGTCGTGGAACTCGTGCATCACTATCCTAGCCTCCTCTAGGTCGATACACCTAAGCAGAATGCCGGTAAAACTCTTTTTGCATAAGACCCCACCCAGAATGGTGTATCGGGTCGAAATCTTATGAATGAATGCCCTATCTTTGGATGTGGCATCCTCGGTGAATCCCCCATTTTCTAAAAATTGTTTTATGTCATAGAACCAGGGTTTTTCAATAGACTCTGGGTTGTTTTGGCAAATATCCAAGTCGTGTGTGGATGGATGGGGCGCATGCCATATTTCCAAAGATCTGGTCCCTGAAATGGGATCGACCTTCAGGGCTGAACCCAGGGAGGAGAGGGCATCGGCAATGCCATTGTCCTCTCTTCCTACGTGTGTGAGCTTACACGATTGGAAGGATTGGACCAATCGAGTGGCCAACTCGTGATATGGAAGTAGTTTCTCATTACGTACTTGCCAAATTTTTAAAACCTGGTTTATGACAAGGAGCGAATCTCCAAAGACCTCGATGCATGATGCCCCTAGAGTTTTCGAAATCCTCAAGCCTTGTATGAGTGCTTCATACTCAGCTACGTTGTTGGAACATTCGAAATCTAAGCGGACTGCTATGGGAATGTCGCCCTTTTCAGGGGAGATTAGGATGATCCCGGCACCAGCCCCCGTTGGTTTTGTGCCCCGTCGAAGTGCATCTTCCACACTTGGTTTTCGAAAGAATTTGCCAAAATGTGGTTTTGAAAATGGTTTTGCAATATGCCTTCATGAGGCATTTCGACAAGAGTGGGATATGCGTCCTCCAAGGGGAAGTCAGCCACGTAATCTGCTAGGGCTTGCCCTTTAACGGAGATCTGGTGATGGTATTTCAGATCATACTCCATTAGAAGGAGTTGCCATTTGCCCAATCTACCCGTGAGAATGGGTTTTTCGAACAAGTGCTTGATTGGATCAAGCTTGGACACTATCCAGATCTCATGATCTAGGAAGTAGTGTCTGAATTTCTGGCAGGCCCAAACTAGGGCCAAGCACGTCTTCTCCATGGCTTGATAATTTCGTTCATAAGCCAAGAGAGTTTTTGAAATATAGTAGATGGCATACTCCTTATGGGTGTCATCCTCGTATTGAGCCAACAGGGCTCCTAAAGCGTTTACATGCACGGAGATGTATAATAAAAGCGGTTTTCCTTGTTTTGGAGGATTCAAAACAGGGGGATTAACCAAGTAGGCCCTTAGTCTCTCGAAGGACTTTTGGCATTCGTCATCCCATAAGAATATCGTACCCTTCCTCAACAGTTTGTTGAAGGGTTCGCATCTAGTTGCCAGATTCGATATGAATCGGCGCACAGATTGTAATCGACCTTGGAGGCTACGGACTTGGGTGAGATTGGAGGGTGGAGCCATGTCTATGATGGCTCGACACTTAGAGGGGTCGACTTCTATTCCCCTTTGGCTCACCATAAAGCCTAGAAGCTTTCCTGATTCTACCCCGAACACACATTTTTGAGGGTTTAGCTTTACTTTGTAAAGCCTAAGCCTTTCGAAAATCTTTTGTAAACATTCGATATGGGTGCATCGGGTTTTGGATTTCGCCAAGAGATCATCTACATACACTTCTACAAGCTCGTGAATTTGATCATGGAAGATCGTGTTCATGGCTCGTTGGTATGTTGCGCCGGCATTTTTCAAACCAAAGGGCATGACTGTATAGCAGTACGTGCCCCATGGGGTTGTGAAGGCGGTCTTACCCTGATCTCGTGGGCTTAGTTTGATTTGATTATAGCCTGAATAACCATCCATGAATGAAAACATTTCATGATTTGCAGTACTATCGACTATCAAATCTATGTTTGGTAAAGGATAATTATCCTTTGGAGTGGCTTTATTCAGGTTTCTGAAATCGATGCATATTCGAATTTTCCCATTGGTTTTTTGAACTACAACGATATTTGACAACCAATCAGAATACGCAATGGGTTTTATAAATCCGGCTTTTAGCAGATCTTCTAAACCCTCTTTGACTTGCGTGTGTACATTCGGGTGTATTTTCCTAAGCTTCTGCTTTATTGGTTTTACACCTATATCTAAGGGAAGACGATGCTCGACTATGCTGGGATCTATGCCCGGCATGTCTTCATACGTCCATGCAAACACATCTAAATAGGTTCGTAGAAATGCAATGAATGCTAACTTTTCAGTTTCATGCAAGCATGCACCTATTTTGATGGTTTTGGGATTGGAATCATCCCCTAGGTTCACCTCTACGAAATCTCCTCCTACTGATTGGGAAGGTCTTTCAAAATCGAGAATTCTATGAAATTCTGGGAGCTCAGAAGTGGGATCTTCCTCAAGGGGATCCACTTCTGGGCTTTGATCATTCTCGTGGGCTTTAGACCCGAGGGAACTTGATGCATGGTTTTCAAAATAACCTGGTTTTGTACTTGGATTTTCAAGCGATTTCGAAATTTTTGGTCTGGCTATGCAGACAACGTTTCTTTCGAAGTCCTTTTCTTTCGCCAAAGTCATACCAGGAGCAGCTATGTACAAAATCTTTTTGGTATTTTCCAAATTTTCGATTTTTTTGGGTTTTTGTAAAACAAGAACTTTGGGAACTATACAAAGCACACTTTTTTCGAGTTTTTGTTTTTCCATTGTTTTGGTTTTTCTTGTTTTTCGATTTTTTTGATTTTAAGTTTTCAAATGTTTTTGGTATTTTTTTAGAAAAAGGGATCTTCCGTCATACCTACAAAGGGAAAACACTATGGGTTAGACTCGGAATAGGAGGTCTAAACCATAGGTCTCTTCTAAGACAGGCTCCGGGGCACCCTTGACCCAGGTGGTCACAGGGGGTGGTTCCGGCGGTATTTGGGGAGTATAGCCGATCCCATATCGGCTTGGGTTGGCCCTAGGAAGGATGGGCTCTAGGAGACCCTGGTTTTGTGCCCCTAGACTTTTGTAGGGCGTGTAGCCCATGTTTAATAACATGTTCCACGACCTTTTGTTTTTTGAAAAGATGGGATATAAGTCGTGGTCCTGGAACATGCTATCGTCCATATTAGGCTCGTATGGCCTTTTGTCCAGGGGTTTTGGAAATAGGGAACGTTTGGGTTTTCCTAGGAGGATTAGAGTCGGGAGGGGGCCTGCTTTGGGCGGCCCCTTCACACATACAACCTTCCTAGGGTTGTTCAACACGAGCCGAGGTGGCTCAACCATAATTTGCCCCAGGTTAGCCTCGTGGGCCTGGGAGCTCGATAAACAAGGGGAGTTTATGATCCCCTGAAGCTGTGGGTGACTCTCACCTAGGATCACTACGACCTGGTCCCTAAAAGGGATCTTGACACACTTGTGGAAGGTGGATGGCACAGCGCACAAACTGTGTATCCAGGGTCTTCCCAGCAACAGGTTATAATGGGGGTGAATGTCCAAGACATGGGACACCCCCGTGTGTTCAATCCCTCCCGTTTCCATTGGGAGTTCGATGGATCCTAAAGGTCTAGACGCATTCCCATCGTATCCAGTGATGACGATGGGGCTTGGGTTCACTGAAGTCAAGGTGACTCCGATTTTGTACGCCACGTGAAGTGGAAGGATGTTGAGCCCTCCTCCACCATCAACTAGGCACCTGTCTAGAGAGTGGTTGTTTAGAACCACCTCGATGTGCAGGGCCTGGTTATGGGTTTCGTAGGGTCTATCTACATCATCTTCCGAAAAGGTGATGAGCGATTTTGCTCCTAATAAAGCCACTTGGGCAGACAAGGATTCCGGACTTATGTTCGAATCAACCTTGGCCCTTTCTAGAATTTTCTCTAAGACAAGTCTATGCCTAGGCGAGGTTTTGATAAGCTCTAGGATAGACATGTGAATAGGAATCTTTGAAAGGTGGTTTTCGAAATCATAAGTATTTAGGATGATTTTGTCCTTATCTGCTTTTGGCAGACCACTAGGGATACATGCTTTTGAGGGGCCAGGCACACTGACCACCTTTTGAGCACCTTGAAGGTGCGGGGGTTGGTAGATCCTCCCGGATCTAGTGACTTCCCCCACGACCAGCCTAGGGTTCGCGCTAAACTTGGCTCTAAGGATGAGCTGAGGAGAACCTTGGATTTTCAAAACTGGTTTTGTCGGGGTTTCCACTTTTGGTGGTCCCCGAATGATGACTTGGGCGGGCCTCTTGTATAATACAAGGATGGGCGCACAAGCAGGTTGACCAGGTTCGGGCTTTTGCGCTAGTTCCTTGGAAATGGTGAGGGTACATACCTCCTTTCCTTTCCCACTGCCACTGGCGTGTTTGGGAAAGGGTTCCTTGAAGATAGCTTGAGGTGGCTCAGGTTCCGCAGTGACCTGGAGCCGGCCCTCTGCTATCAAGTTCTCAATTTTATTTAGAAGAGAGAAGCACCGTTTGGTATCATGGCCTTTGAGCCGATGATACTTGCAAAATCGGTTTAAATACCCCCCTTTGGACGTGACTTCTTCGGGGATTTCAGGGAGTTCGATCATGCCCTGGGCAAGTAAGAGGTCTAGGACCTCCGACACAGGTTGCCCCAGCGGAGTGTACTCCCGTTTTTCAATTGGTTTTGAAAAATTGCGTTCTCTCTTATTTTCTATTTTTTCAAAATTTTTAGAAGTGCCCGCCATGCCTGGATCCACCCGGACATTGGCGATTTTATGGGGCTTTGCCCCTTTGTCCGTTGTGGGCAGCCCATATGCGATGGGCTTTTCCACACGTGTTTTGGGAACGGCACTTCCTTTCCATAAGTGATCGTATGTCCCTTTTCGCAAGTTGGTTTCGAAAAGGGAGGCCTTTTTTATCAACTTATGGAAAGTTGAAATCTCATGGAGCGAGAGAAGGGTTTTTAACTCGCTTTTGAAATTATCCAGGATGAGCATTACTGCGCATCCTTCGGATATAGGCTCTCGCACTTGGCCCAAAAGAGACCTCCATCTTATAATGAAGGCATGCACGTCTTCGTTCATGCCTTGCTTTGTATCCCTTAAGGTATTCAGGGTTGGCGTGACTTCCACGTTGTGTGCAAACCTTTGCATGAAGCAGTTCGCTAACTCTTCAAAAGTAGCGAACTGGCTTAAGTCGTAGGAAGCCAGCCATTTGGCAGCTGTGCCTTTAAGGGATAGGGGGAACCAATACACCCATTTCATCGAGTCCTTTTTCTTCTTATGGGCTCGACGTGAGAAAAGCTGCAAGTGAGACCTAGGGTCTCCCATGCCATCATACCGATGGAAGTTCGGTATTTCATCGTCACTGTCTGTTTCGTAATCCATAGGAAGGAAATCAGACAGGGCATAGCTTCTTTTCTCTTTATTTTGCCCTTTCAGCAGTTGTTGTAGGGCTTTACGGTCCTTTTGTGTGAAGGACTCGTGGTATTGGTTGCCTTCCATTACGGAGGCCTCTTTTTGCTTGCGAGGTTTTTCAATTTTCTTTTTAGGCCTTTGTTCACCGTTTGATGAACATGAATCGCCTACTTCAGCCTCTTGGCTGAGAGCATCGATTTTGGCCTCAAATTCCCTTCTCAAGTCCTCGATTTCATCTAGTTTTATTTTTTTTTTGAAAATCCTCCTAGAGTGAGAACTTGATGCGCATGAGCCTTGGCTCGACACTTCACTTGGATTGGATTTTGACATGCTTTTCAAGCTTTTTCAAAATTTCCTAAGTAAAAGCAAAGAAAACAAGTTAAAAACGACACCTTTATAAAATTTTCGCAAGACTTCTACAAGTAAACTCGATTTTTGAAAAGGCTCACGTCCCACCGGGCGTGCCAATCTTTTCGCGCGTCTACAGGCCTATGTATATAAATAGGGCGTGCCAGCTAGCTTACTTAAGCTAGCGAAGATATATTTAACACTGACTTCTAAACGTTGCGACTGTGAGCAAGTAAGCTCTTGTCGTCGCAGACCTTCTTGCACCGATGCGCAAGGGTCAGTCTGTACGCTTTTGCAAAAAATCGAGTTTTGGGGAGAAAGTCCACGAAGCGGTTCGAGGTGTCTATTTCGGGTCTTTAAGATGCGATTGCATATTTTAGATCACGTGGATTTGCACGTGCCTAAGTCTTTTCTTTTATCCCTTTTTGGGTCGCCTAGTTTGTGTGTTATGAACACTCCACTACATGGGCGAATTCGAGCGGGGCTTGCTTTGATGCAATATGCGTCCTACCTCGTGGTATGGCGTAGATGCAATGCAAACTCACGCTACTCCAAAGGGAAAACCCGAAATGTAAAGACAATACTGAAGGGAAATAACAGAAGGGAAATAACCGAAGGGAAATAACCGAAGGGAGATATGTATATATCTTATGTATATGAGCCCTTACTCGGGTCTTGCAAATAAGAGCGAAGGCTCAATGTGGGTGCGTGCTTGAATTGAAAGACTTACACACACGACATGAAATTAAACCCAAATATAAATTGCAGTATGGCCTTGACTAAGGTCTTGGGAGTAAGAGCGAAGGCTCAATGTGTGTGAGAGTGCTTGAATTGAAAGACTTACTCACACGACAAGAAATGAAACCCAAATAGTATAGGTCGGCCCTTACTTGGGTCTTTTAAATAAGAGCGAAAGCTCAATGTGTGTGAGAGTGCTTGAATTGAAAGACTTACTCACACGACATGAAATGAAACCCAAATAGTATAGGTCGGCCCTTACTTGGGTCTTTCAAATAAGAGCGAAAGCTCAATGTGTGTGAGAGTGCTTGAATTGAAAGACTTACTCACACGACATGAAATGAAACCCAAATAGTATAGGTCGGCCCTTACTTGGGCCTTTCAAATAAGAGCGAAAGCTCAATGTGTGTGAGAGTGCTTGAATTGAAAGACTTACTCACACGACATGAAATGAAACCCAAATAGTATAGGTCGGCCCTTACTTGGGTCTTTCAAATAAGAGCGAAAGCTCAATGTGTGTGAGAGTGCTTGAATTGAAAGACAACGCACCCGACTTAAACAAAACCCTTCGAAAATGAAATATATATGTACACTTATATATTAAGGGCTGATTAGGCCCGTGTGTGTTCAAAATTGTGCACGACTAAGAGAGTGCACGTGTGTGGTTGTGCCAAGCCACGTTATTACAAGCGGGGGGAGACTATGCTCCGTTATTACAACCCTGTATCAAATTGAATTTCAAGCAAGTGTACGACTAAAGACCGAGTTTAGACACTTACGAGTAGCTGGTCCGTAGAGGTCTTGCTTGAGCGTGGCCTTGGCCTTGGGCTGCAAACGGGAGCTCCGCGAAGGTATGTGATCAAGGGTGCTGGCCGGCTGCAAATGGGGCGCGGGATAGACGCCTCGAAGGGGGCCGGTGGCAAGTAGGTGGCGCCTCCAAGTAGGGAGTTTAGAGTGGCTGAACGAGTGGGTATTAGGATCACTAGGGAAGTTGGGTACTTAGGGAAACTGGACCTAAAAGGTGAGCTAGTGGGAAGGCCAAATAGGACACCTAGGGGGGGGGTTGGCCGAATGGGAGATGGTGGCTAAGTAGTGGCCAGCAACTTGGGTTATCCTAGGTTCGGCTAGGCTTAGGTGGTGGCGGCAAAGGGGCTGAGCTGAAGGGAGGATGGGTGGCTAAGAGTGGAGAGGTGGTAGAGAAGGGGGCTAGGTAAGGTGCAAGGTACTTACCGAATGGGGAGAAGTGGCGGATGGAGTGGGAAAGTGGCGGGCAGGTGGCTGTCGGCTGGTTCAGTTGGGGGAAGATGATGGCGTCCGGCTGGGGGTAGTGGTGGTGGACGGAAGAGGGAAGGTGGCGGAGCAGGTGGCGGCTGGTGGAGCAGGTGGAGCTGCTGGGGAGTGGTCACGGCTGGATGAGAGATGGGAGAAGGAGAGGGCCCGGCTGGATGGAAGGGTGGTTCCCACTTAGAAAACCCGCCCACAATGAGGGGGGTTTAAATAGGGGATGGGTAGGTCGGTTAGGGCTGGGCTGTGGGTAGTGGTTAGGTGGTTTAGGTAGGGTGGTATGTAGATAAGGTGGGCTGGATGGGGTTGGGCCAGATATTTTAAAACTAGGTGTTTGGATAAATCGTGGGCTAAGGGTGGTTTAGGGGTTTAGGGCTAGGTTAGGTGGTTGGGTTTTAGGGTGAGGTTTAGTGAGCTAGGTTAGGTGATTAGGCTAGGTTTAGGCTAGGATTAGGGAAATTAATCTAGGTTTAGGGAAGGATTAGGGAAGTGGGTTAGGTGATTAGGTTGGGATTAGGCCGGGATTAGGGAAGTGGGTTAGGTGATTAGGTTCAGATTAGGGGTGGATTAGGGGTTTAGGCTAGGTTTAGGCATTTTGGGTTAGGTTTAGGTGAAGGAGCTCCCTTAGCATGGCCCATAGACCTTGATCACCCCATGTTGGCGCAGCCCTAGGTTAGGTTTTAGCTAATTACAAGCTTAAACCCACTCAATTAGGCTAACCCACATGATTAACCCAAACTTGACACACAAGTCAAGCTTAATACAACACTCTTGATATTTTTCACCCCCACTCTCTCTCATGCCCAATATCCCACGTGAATTTCAAGTGGGCCCCACCTCCCTTTATGAGAAGGTGATGTAGGCCATGGATATGGATATTGGATTGGATCTCTGGATCCAAATCCAAATCCAAGTCCACATATGGGTTTGGATTGGAATCTGGATATATATGGTCCAGATCCAATCCAAACTGAACTCTGACTCCTTCGAGCTGGGTTCGAGACGGACGATTTGTGCGGGGCCTGACAGCATCAGTACTCCGTCTGCGTTGGGTCTTCGCCAACATAGTCGTCCGCCTCCGTTTCTGCCTTCCGGAGATGACTTCAAATGCTATTTTGATAAGAACAGGGTCTTGGACGTTCAAGATCCTGAGGTGTGAATCAGATACAAGAGTTGCTGTGCCGGGCTTGACAGGTGCTCCGGTTCCGGGCTCTTCTTGGCTCTCCTGGTCCTGTCTTGATCGGGCCAAGCCACTTCGGGGTTTCAAAACATGTTTTAAGAGGGTTTTCAAAAGCTATATCATATGTTTTTGAAAGATAAAGTTTAAAACATATATACAGGGTTGTTTGGAAGGCTCCTGGGTTTCCAAACTCAAAATGGCCCTTTGGGGGCTGCTTGTATAAAACCAGATTCGTTTAAGAAATTCATGGGATTTCGGGGTGTTTACAGTCGTGTGAGTTGTCTTTACATTCCCACACGCACACACATTGAGCCTTCGCTCTTACTCCCAAGGCCTTAGTCAAGGCATACTGCAATTTATATTTGGGTTTCATTTCATGTCGTGTGTGTAAGTCTTTCAATTCAAGCACGCACACACATTGAGCCTTCGCTCTTATTTACAAGACCCAAGTAAGGGCCCCTACATATACTCTATATAAAGTATTTCTTTCGGCTATTTACTTTACAAGTCATTTCCCTTCGGCTATTTACTTTACAAGTCATTTCCCTTCGGCAATTTCCCTTCGGCATTGTCTTTTAATTTCGGGTTTTCCCTTTGGAGTAGCGTGAGTTTGCATTGCATCTACGCCATACCACGAGGTAGGACGCATATTGCATCGAAGCAAGCCCCGTACTCCCGCTCAAATTCGCCCCATGTAGTGGAGTGTTCATAACACACACCTAGGTGGCCCATAAAGGGATAAAAAGAAAGACTTAGGCACGTGCAAATCCACGTGATCTAAAATCTGATAATCGTACAAACCCGAATCAAATCGTGCAAGACTTAGGGTCATCCAACCCTTATAAAGTCAAAATCGCCCAAATGCATGGTTTTCAAAAGGTTTTAAAACACTTCTTCATTCAAAATATATTTTGAGTTAAACTTGTTTCAAAACGAAGTCTCTAAGCGTACAGACTGACCCTTGCGCATCGGTGCAAGAAGGTCTGCGACGTAAAAATCCCGCTTGCCTACAATCGCCTTTCAAAAGTCAGATTATTTTCAAAACATACTTTGCTAGTTAAAGTAAACTAGCTGGCACGCCCATAAAGCGAAGTAGATTGCGAAAAGGTTCACTTCAGGCCTAAGAACCCGCAAGTGAAAATTTTCGGTGTCTACAGACATGAAAATAAGGTGCAAAGGCAAAGTCGTGTGACCCTGAGTGAGGGAATTCGCACTTGTGAAAGAGTGGAGTCTCCAAAATCGTGGTTACATTTCAAAATCCTTCTTCTTACAAAGAAAGGCCTAGTTCAATATAGCAAGATACTTGCAAGTGGTACGTGCTATTTCTAAATAGGCTGATCTGGAATGGATCGAGTGTAGGCTTGGGATAAGTCCTCCCCTCTTCTCTTCTCCTTCCAAAAGGAAAACAAAGGCCCAAACAAAGGGAATTTCCCATTAAAAGGCTCTTTCCAAAAGAAAGAAACCAGAATTCAAAAGAAAAATCGATTCTCTTATGAAAAAGAGGGATTAAAGAAAAAATACTCCCAAAGGGAGACCCTCTACGAAAAAAAAGAAAAAGAGCAGTTTCCGCCTTCTATGCCTTAAACCACGGGATGCTTCAGAAGGGACCGTGGTATCTCTTTCCCATCCCTGGCTTATCCCGAGCTAAAGCATGGTTCATTTCGAGAAATCCTAAAGTAAAAATAGGATTTACTTACTTGAATTTCATCTTGTTTGAGAATTCGACGTTTCGAGTAAGACGTAGGATTTTGAAATATAGCTTGTTTTCTTATAAAACCTCTGCTAGATAAGCGAGTGTTAAAACTCAAACAAGGGCAAACACGAAGAGCTCGAGATCCTTAGGATCGAGACTCAAGACAGTTGTCCCATTTGTAAATAGTTTTTATAAATAAGTTTTGAAAATCGAACATCGAACAGCATGGGATTTGCTCACTTGGAGCAATAGGCCTTGTAAGTCTCTAGAGTTCGACCACATGTGGTCTCTAGGAGGTCGCCACTCTTGGCACCACACCCATGTCATGCATCTGCATTCATCGCATGGTACTTGCATAAACATGATCCCATTTAGGACCAGATTCCATAACGAATCCCTTTGGCGTGATATCTCCTCCAACCAGAGTTTGTAAATTGAGATTTTGCTAAAAATTGGGACGATCCCATATTCTTCATGGCTAGATCTAGGGAGATATTAAAAGGGGTGTTTGTCATCTTTGCCCTTATCCAAATCGATTTGGACAAGGCCAAAGAGGGGCATTTGTAAACACCCCGAAATCCCATAAATTCCTCGAAACAAAATCTGGTTTTGTAAAAGCAGCCCCAAAGGGCTATTTTGAGTTTGGAAACCCAGGAGCCTTCCAGGCAACCCTGTACATATGTTTTGAACTTTATATTTTCAAAAACATATAATATGGCTTTAAAAACCTTTTTAAACACTTTTGAAACCCCGAAGCAGCTTGGCCTGATCGAGACAGGACCAGAAAAGCCAGAGAGAGCCCAGAACCAGAGCACATGTCGAGCCCGGCATAGCAACTCTCGTATTGAATCCACCCCTAGGATCTCGAACGTCCAAGACCCTGTTATCATCAAAACATCATTTGAAGTCATCTCTAGAAGGCGAAAACAGAGGCGGACGATCATGTTGGCGATGACCCAACGCAGACGGAGTACTGATGCTATCAGACCCTGCACAAACCGTTCGTTTCGAACACAGCCCGAAGGAGTCAGAATTCAGTTTGGATTGGATCTGGACCATATATATCTAGATCCCAATCCAAACCCATGTATGGACTTAGATATTGGATTTGGATTCAAAAATCCAATCCAATATCCACATCCATGGCCCACATCACCTTCTTATAAATAGAGGTGGGGCCCACTTGAATTTCATGTGGGATTATGGGCATGAGAGAGAGTGGGGTAGGATAAGATCAAAGTGTGTTGTAATTAAGCTTGACTTGTGTGTCAAGTTTGGGGTTAATCATGTGGGTTAGCCTAGTTAACATGGGTTTAAGCTTGTAATTAGCCAAGAACCTAACCTAGGGCTGCACCAACATGATGTGGTTAAGGTCCGTGGGTCATGCAAAGGGATCTCTTTAATCTAATCCTAACCAAAAACACCTAATCCTAGCCTTTTACCCTAATCCGGTCCTAATCCTAGCCTACCTAACCCACTTCCCTAATCCCGACCTAATCCTAGCCTAATCACCTAACCCACCTCACTAAACCTCACCCCAAAACCAACCCACCTAGCTAAACCCTAAACCTCTAAACCACCCTACCTAAACCTAGCACACAATCTACCCAAAACCCCTTGTATTTAAAATATCTGGCCCTACCCTAATACCAGCCCACCTTACTACCTTACCACCACCCCTAGACCACCTAACCACTACCCTAATACCAGCCCCAACCGACCTAACCCTGCCCTATATAAACCCCCCCCTAAGGGGCGGGTTTTCCCATCTTCCACCATCTCTCTCTTACCCCCTTTCCAGCCCAACCGAGCCCAGCCACCTGCACCACTCCCAGCCGGCTCTTCCACCTGCACCACCACCAGCCACCACCGTGCTCCACCTGCTCCACCACACCCCAGCTGACCAACCACTCGTCGCCATCCTTCTCATCCGGCCGAACCAGTCACTCCACCACACCCGGCTGCTCCTCAACCACCCGCCGCCTCCCATCATTCGGTTAGTACCCCATACTCCCCTCTACTTCTTCTTCGCTCCCCCTCCACTCTCAGCCACCTACACCACCACCATCCTACCCTAAACCAGCCACTTATCACCACCACTCCCATTCGGCCGGGCCTCAACCACTCTAACTACCCGCCACTACCTAGACACCCTAGCCACACCCGACCACTCCACCCAACTCCCTAAGACCTGCCCATATTACCTCACCACATCCACCACTACCTTACCCCATATCCTAGCTAGCTCCCTTCCCCTCCACCATTGCCTAGCCACCCTAGCAGCACGCCACCACCAAGTCTCCCTAGTAGTCTGCCACTCCAACCGACTGTCACCTATCCCTTCGACCAGTCACCCGCCAGCCATATCCTTCCCTTAGGTACTTCCTTAGACACTCCCTTAGGCTCCCCCTTAGTGCCATACTCCCTAACACTATACCCTCCCTTAGTGACCCTACTTAGGCACTTTAGCCCAACACACAAAACCATCCCCTCTCAAGCAGCCGACCATCTTCAAGGCGCCTCTCTCGCGCCCCATTTCTAGCCGGCCAGCAGTCCCTCTTGCCGTTCAACTCCGCGGAGCTCCCTCTTGCAGCCCAAGGCAAAGGCCAAGCCCACGCTCAAGCAAGGCATCTTCGGACCAGCTATTAGTAAGTGCCTAACTCGGTCCTTAGTTGTATACTTGCTTAAAATTTAATTCGATATGGGGTTGTAATAACGGAGCATAGTCTCCCCCCGCTTGTAATAATGTGGCTTGGCACACCCACACACACGTGCACTCTCTTAGTTGTGCACGATTTTGAACACACACGGGCCTAATCAGCCCCTAATACATAATTATATATATATATTTTAACTTACGTAGGGTTTTGCTTGAGTTGGGTGTGTTGTCTTTCAATTCAAGCACTCACACACAAGTCATTTCTCTTCGGTTATTTCCCTTTGGTTATTTCCCTTCGGCATTGTCTTTACATTCGGGTTTTCCCTTTGGAGTAGCATGAGTTTGCATTGCATCTACGCCATACCACGAGGTAGGACGCATATTGCATCGAAGCAAGCCCCGTACTCCCTCTCAAAATTCGCCCCATGTAGTGGAGTGTTCATAACACACACCTAGGTGGCCCATAAAGGGATAAAAAGAAAGACTTAGGCACGTGCAATTCCACGGGATCTAAAAATCTGCAATCGCATTCTAAAGACCCGAATTAAACACCTCGAACCGCTTTCGTAAGCTTTTTCTATCCCAAAACTCGGTTTTTAAAGTGTACAGACTAACCCTTGCGCATCGGTGCAAGAAAGTCTACGACGACAAGAGCTCACTTGCTCACAGTCGCCACGTTAGAAGTCAGGTTCAAATATATCTTCGCTAGCTTAGGTAAGCTATTTGGCACGCCCTGTTTATACAAATAGGCCTTAGACGCACGAGAGGATCTACTCCAGGCCCATGAGAAGCTAGACGAGCGGGGATTTTTTTGCGTCTACAGGAGTCACCTTAACTTCTGTAAACCCAAGTCCCATCGTTATCACCGGATACGATGGGAATGCGTCTAGACCCTTAGGATCGATCGAACTCCTGATGGAAATGGGAGGGATCACACGGGGGTGTTCCATGTCTTGGAAATCAACCCCCATTATAACCTGTTATTGGGAAGGCCTTGGATACACAACTTGTGGGCTGTGCCATCCACCTTCCACAGGTGTGTCAAGATCCCTTTCAGGGACCAAGTCGTGGTGATCCTAGGTGAGAGTCACCCTCAGCTTCAGGGGATCATAAACTCCCCTTGTTTGTCGAGTTCTTAGGCCCATGAGGCTAACCTGGGGCAGACCATGGTCGAGTCGCCAAGGCCCATGTTAAAAAACCCTAGGAAGGTCGTGTATGTGAAGGGGCCACCCAAGCCTAGCCCCCTCAAAGTTCTGACCCTTCTAGGAAGACCCAAACATCCCTTATTTCCAAAACCTGGACAAGAAGCCATACGTGCATGATATGGACGACAACAAGTTCCAGGACCATGATTTGTATTCAAATTTTTCAAAAAACAAAAAATCGTGGAACATGCTGTTGAACATGGGCTATACACCCTATAAAAGTCTAGGGGCACAAAACCAGGGTCTCCTGGAACCCATCCTTCCTAGGGCCAACCCAAGCCGATATGGGATCGGCTATACTCCCAAAATACCACCAGAGCCAGTCCCTGTGACCACCTGGGTCAAGGGTGCCCTGGAGCTGACCTTAGAAGAAACCTACGATTTGGACCTCTTATTCTGAGTCTAACCCGTAGTGTTTTCCCTTTGTAAATACAAAAACATTTGAAAAACTCAAAATCAAAAAAATAGAAAAATTGTAAAAACCAAAACATTAGAAAATCAAAAACTCGAAAATAGAGTAGTTTGTATAGTTCCTAAAGTTCTTGTTTTGCAAAAACACAAAAAAATAAAAAATTCACAAAATACCAAAAAGATTTTGTACATAGTTGCTCCTGGTAAGACTTTGAAAAAAGAAAAGGATTTCGAAAGAAACGTCGTCTGCAGAACCAGACCAAAAATTTTGAAATCAATTGAAATTCCAAGTGTAAAACCTGGTCTTTTGAAAATCCACACATCAAATTCCCTCGGGTCTATAACCCACGAGAATGATCAAAACCCAGAAGTGGATCCCCTTGAGGAAGATCCCACTTCTGAGCTCCCTGAATTTCATAAAATTCTCGATTTTGAAAGACCTTCCAGTTTAGTAGGAGGAGATTTCATAGAGGTGAACCTAGGGAGTGATTCCAATCCCAAACTCATTAAAGTAGGTGCATGTTTGCATGAGCATGAAAGATCAGCATTCATTGGTTTAAAAAATGCCGGCGTGACATATCAGAGAGCCATAACCACGATCTTCCATGATCAGATTCATGAGTTCGTAGAAGTGTATGTGGATGATCTCTTGGCAAAATCCAAAACCCGATGCACTCATATCGAATGTTTGCAAAAGATTTTCAAAAGGCTTAGACTTTACAAAGTAAAGCTAAACCCTCAAAAATGTGTATTCGGAGTAGAGTCCGGAAAGCTTCTAGGCTTTATGGTGAGCCAAAGGGGTATAGAAGTCGACCCCTCTAAGTGTCGAGCCATCATAGACATGGCTCCACCCTCCAATCTCACACAAATCCGTAGCCTCCAGGGTATTACAGTCCATTCGCAGGTTTATATCAAACCTAGTGACTAGATGCGAACCCTTCAACAAACTGTTGAGGAAGGGCACGAAATTTTCATGGGATGACGACTGCCAAAAGTCCTTCGAGAGATTAAAGGCATACCTAGTTAATCCCCCTGTTTTGAATAAGCAAGGAAAACCTCTTTTGCTTTACATTTCCGTGCATGTGAATGCTTTGGGAGCTCTATTAGCTCAATACGAGGATGACACCCATAAGGAGTATGCCATCTATTATATTTCGAAAACTCTCTTGGCTTACGAAAGGAATTATCAAGCCATGGAGAAGACGTGCTTGGCCCTAGTCTGGGCCTGCCAGAAGTTTAGACACTATTTCCTAGATCATGAGATCTGGATAGTGTCCAAGCTTGATCCAATCAAGCACTTATTCGAAAAACCCATTCTCACTGGTAGATTGGGCAAATGGCAACTCCTTCTAATGGAGTATGACCTAAAATACCATCACCAGATCTCCATTAAGGGGCAAGCCCTAGCTGACTACGTGGCTGAGTTCCCCCTGGAGGATGCATATCCCACACTTGATGAACTGCCGGATGAAGGCATATTGCAAAACCATTTTCAAAACCACATTTTGGCAAACTCTTTCGAAAACCAGGTGTGGAAAATGCACTTCGATGGGGCACAAAACCAACGAGGGGCTGGTGCTGGGGTCATCCTCATATCCCCTAAAAAGGACGAGATTCCCATAGCAATCCACCTAGATTTTGAGTGTTCCAACAACATAGCTGAGTATGAAGTACTTATACAAGGCTTAAGGGTTTCGAAAACTCTAGGGGCATCATGCATCGAGGTCTTTGGATATTCGCTCCTTGTTATAAATCAAGTTTTGAAAATTTGGCAAGTGCGAAATGAAAAACTACTTTCATATCACGAGTTGGCCACTCGATTGGTTGAGTCATTCCAATTGTGTAAACTCACACACATAGGAAGAGAGGATAATGGCATTGCCGATGCCCTCTCCTCCTTGGGTTCAGCCCTAAAGGTCGATCCCATTTCAGGGACCCGATCTTTAGAAATATGGCATGCACCCAACCCATCTAGACATTATTTGGATATTTACCAAAATAATCCAGATTCTGTTGAAAAACCTTGGTTTTACGACTTCAAATGCTTTCTAGCAAATGGGGGATTCACCGAGGATGCCACATCCAAAGATAAGGCATTCATCCATAAAATTTCAACCCGATACGCCATTCTGGGTGGGGTTATGTATAAGAAAAGTTTTACCGGCATCCTACTAAGATGTGTCGATCTAGAGTAGGCTAGGACTGTTATGCATGAGTTCCACGATGGAGAATGTGGAGGTCATGTTAATGCCAACATGATGGCAATGAAAATACTTTGAGCGGGCTATTTTTGGTCCACCCTAAAAAAAGATTGCTACGATCATGTTAGGAAGTGTCATCCATGTCAAGTGCATGGGCACGCCATTCATATCCCATCATCTGCATTGCATTCCGTGGTCAGCCCCTAGCCATTTACCATGTGGGCATTTGATATCGTAGGCCCAATCTTTCTAAAAGCATCGAATGGGCATAGATTCATTTTAGCAGCTACTGAGTATTTCTCCAAGTGGGTGGAAGCCATCTCCCTGACCAACGTACAGGTGCAACATGTGGTGGCTTTCATTAGGAGGAATATCTTGGCTTGATTTGGGGTTCCACGAGACCTTGTGTTCGATAATGGCAACCCATTAAAAAACGAGCGGATGGTTAAGTTGTGCAACACGTATGGCATTACTCACCACTTCTCCTCGCCCTACTACTCTCAAGGCAACGGCCAAGCCAGACCAAAAAATTTCGAAAGAAGCGTCGTCTGCATAGCCAGACCAAAAATTTCGAAGTCACTTGAAAATCCAAGTACAAAACCAGGTTATTTTGAAAACCACGCATCAAGTTCCCTCGGGTCTATAGCCCACGAGAATGATCAAAGCCCAGAAGTGGATCCCCTTGAGGAAGATCCCACTTCTGAGCTCCCAGAATTTCATAGAATTCTCGATTTTGAAAGACCTTCCCAATCAGTAGGAGGAGATTTCGTAGAGGTGAACCTAGGGGATGATTCCAATCCCAAAACCATCAAAATAGGCGCATGCTTGCATGAAACTGAAAAGTTAGCATTCATTGCATTTCTACAAACCTATTTAGATGTGTTTGCATGGACGTATGAAGACATGCCGGGCATAGATCCTAGCATAGTCGAGCATCGTCTTCCCTTAGATGTAGGTGTAAAACCAATAAAGCAGAAGCTTAGGAAAATACACCCGAATGTACACACACAGGTCAAAGAGGGTTTAGAAGATCTGCTAAAAGCCGGATTTATAAAACCCATTGCGTATTCTGATTGGTTGTCAAATATCGTTGTAGTTCGAAAAACCAATGGGAAAATTCGAATATGCATCGATTTCAGAAACCTGAATAAAGCCACTCCAAAGGATAATTATCCTTTACCAAACATAGATTTGATAGTCGATAGTACTGCAAATCATGAAATGTTTTCATTCATGGATGGTTATTCAGGCTATAATCAAATCAAACTAAGCCCACGAGATCAGGGTAAGACCGCCTTCACAACCCCATGGGGCACGTACTGCTATACAGTCATGCCCTTTGGTTTGAAAAATGCCGGCGCAACATACCAACGAGCCATGAACACGATCTTCCATGATCAAATTCACGAGCTTGTAGAAGTGTATGTAGATGATCTCTTGGCGAAATCCAAAACCCGATGCACCCATATCGAATGTTTACAAAAGATTTTCGAAAGGCTTAGGCTTTACAAAGTAAAGCTAAACCCTCAAAAATGTGTGTTCGGGGTAGAATCAGGGAAGCTTCTAGGCTTTATGGTGAGCCAAAGGGGAATAGAAGTCGACCCCTCTAAATGTCGAGCCATCATAGACATGGCTCCACCCTCTAATCTCACCCAAGTCCGTAGCCTCCAGGGTCGATTACAATCTGTGCGCCGATTCATATCAAATCTGGCAACTAGATGCGAACCCTTCAACAAACTGTTGAGGAAGGGTACGAAATTCTTATGGGATGACGAATGCCAAAAATCCTTCGAGAGACTGAAGGTATACTTGGTTAATCCCCCCGTTTTAAATCCTCCAAAACAAGGAAAACCGCTTTTATTATACATCTCCGTGCATATGAATGCTTTAGGAGCCCTGTTGGCTCAATACGAGGATGACACCCATAAGGAGTATGCCATCTACTATATTTCGAAAACTCTCTTGGCTTATGAACGAAATTATCAAGCCATGGAGAAGACGTGCTTGGCCCTAGTCTGGGCCTGCCAGAAATTCAGACACTATTTCCTAGATCATGAGATCTGGATAGTGTCCAAGCTTGATCCAATCAAGCACTTGTTCGAAAAACCCATTCTCACGGGTAGATTGGGCAAATGGCAACTCCTTCTAATGGAGTATGATTTGAAATACCATCACCAGATCTCCATTAAAGGGCAAGCCCTCGCAGATTACGTGGCTGAATTCCCCTTAGAGGACGCATATCCCACTCTTGTCGAAATGCCTGATGAAGGCATATTGCAAAACCATTTTCAAAACCACATTTTGGCAAATTCTTTCGAAAACCAAGTGTGGAAGATGCACTTCGACGGGGCACGAAACCAACGAGGGGCTGGTGCCGGGATCATCCTAATCTCCCCTGAAAAGGGCGAGATTCCCATAGCAGTCCGCTTAGACTTCGAATGTTCCAACAACGTAGCTGAGTATGAAGCACTCATACAAGGCTTAAGGATTTCGAAAACTCTAGGGGCATCATGCATCGAGGTCTTTGGAGATTCACTCCTTGTCATAAACCAGGTTTTAAAAATTTGGCAAGTACGTAATGAGAAACTACTTCCATATCACGAGTTGGCCACTCGATTGGTCCAATCCTTCCAATCGTGTAAGCTCACACACGTAGGAAGAGAGGACAATGGCATCGCCGATGCCCTCTCCTCCTTGGGTTCAGCCCTGAAGGTCGATCCCATTTCAGGGACCAGATCTTTGGAAATATGGCATGCGCCCCATCCATCCACACACGACTTGGATATTTGCCAAAACAACCCAGAGTCTATTGAAAAACCCTGGTTCTATGACATAAAACAATTTTTAGAAAATGGGGGATTCACCGAGGATGCCACATCCAAAGATAAGGCATTCATTCGTAAGATTTCGACCCGATACACCATTCTGGGTGGGGTCTTATACAAAAAGAGTTTTACCAGCATTCTGCTTAGGTGTATCGACCTAGAGGAGGCTAGGATAGTGATGCACGAGTTCCACGATGGAGAATGTGGAGGCCATGTTAATGCCAACATGATGGCAATGAAAATACTTAGAGGGGGTTATTTTTGGTCCACCCTGAAAAAGGATTGTCACGATCATGTTAGGAAGTGTCATCCATGTCAAGTACATGGGCACGCCATTCATATCCCTTCATCTACATTGCATTCCGTGGTCAGCCCCTGGCCATTTACCATGTGGGCGTTTGACATAGTAGGCCCAATATTTCCAAAAGCCTCGAATGGGCATCGTTTTATTTTAGCCGCCACGGAGTATTTCTCCAAGTGGGTGGAAGCCATTTCCCTAACGAATGTAATGGGGCAACATGTGGTGGCTTTCATCCGGAGGAATATCTTGGCTCGATTTGGGGTTCCACGAGACCTTGTGTCTGATAATGGTACCCCATTCAAGAATGAGCGGATGGTCAAGTTGTGCAACACGTATGGCATAACTCACCACTTCTCCTCGCCCTACTACCCTCAAGGCAACGGCCAAGCCGAAGCCACAAACAAGTCTCTCATTGGTATCATTGAGAAAACCTTGGAGAAGGGTAGGATGTGGCACGAGAAGCTCGATGAAGCCTTATGGGCTTATAGGACTTCCATCCGGACTCCCACGAATGCCACACCATTCGAATTGGTCTATGGCACAAACGCCATTCTTCCCATTCATACCCAACTGCATTCATTCCATACATCCATTGCACTCGACCTCCCCCTAGAGACGCTTCAGCATGCTAGGATGGCCGAACTAGATTTGCTAGATGAGAGGCGACTCCTTGCCATGGATCATGCTCGTGCATACCGGCAAAGGATAGCCCGACATTATAGCAAACACATGAGACCTCGCCACTTTGAAGTGGGAGATCTGGTCTTGAAAACCATCCACCATCGTGGCCCACACCCCCTAGGCAAGTGGCGCCCCAACTGGGATGGACCCTATGTTGTACGAGCAACCACTACGAACAATTCGTATTGGTTGATCGATGTAGAAGGTAGGAATTTAGCAGATCCTATCAATATTCAATACTTAAAGAAGTATCATGTGTAGGATCTGGATTAAATTCCAAGTTTTTTTTGAAAATTTTAAAAGGGGATAGCTGCCCTGAGACATGTGAATAAGGTGCAAAGGCAACTCGTGTGACCCTAAGTAAGAGAATTCGCACTTGTGAAAGAGTGGAGTTTTCAAAATCGTGGTTGCATTTCAAAATCCTTCATCTTACAAAGAAAGGCCTAGTTCAACATAGCAAGATACTTGCAAGTAGTACGTGCTATTTCTAAATAGGCTGATCTGGAATGGATCGAGTGTAGGCTTGGGATAAGTCCTCCCCTCTTCTCTTCTCCTTCCAAAAGGAAAACAAAGGCCCAAATCAAAAGGGAATTTCCCATTTAAAGTCTCTTTCCAAAAGAAAGAAACCAGACTTCAAAAAGAAAAATCGATTCTCTTATGAAAAAGAGGGATTAAAGAAAAAATACTCCCAAAGGGAGACCCTCTATGAAAAAAAGGAAAAAGAGGCCAAAAAGCTCAAAAAGAGCAGTTTTCCGCCTTCTATGCCTTAAACCACGGGACACTTCAGAAGGGACCGTGGTATCTCTTTCCCATCCCGGGCTTATCCCAAGCTAAAAGCATGGCTCATTTCGAGGAAGCCTAAAGTAAAAATAGGATTTACTTACTTGAATTTCATCTTGTTTGAGAATTCGACGTTTCGAGTAAGGCGTAGGAATTTGAAATGAAGCTTGTCTTCTTATAAAACCTCCGCTAGATAAGCGAGTGTTAAGACTCAAACAAGGGCAAGCACGAAGAGCTCGAGATCCTTAGGATCGAGGCTCAAGACAGTTGTCCCTTGTGTAAATAGCTTTTGTAAATAAGTTTTGAAAACCGAACATCGAACAGCATAGGATTTTTGCTCACTTGGAGCAGTAGGCCTTGTAAGTCTCTAGAGTTCGACCACACCTGGTCTCTGGGAGGTCGCCACTCTTGGCACCACACCCATGTCATTTGCATTCCACGCATGGTACTTGCATAAACATGATCCCATTTAGGACCAGATTCCATAAGTAAACCCTTTGGCGTGATATCTCCTCCTACCAGAGTTTGTAAAATTGAGACTTTGCTAAAATGGGACGATCCCATATTCTTCGTGGCTAGATCTAGGGAGACATTAAAAAGGGTGTTTGTCATCTTTGCCCTTATCCAAATCTATTTGGACAAGGCCAAAGAGGGGCATCTGTAAACACCCCAAAATCCCACGAATTTCTCAAAATCCATCTGGTTTTATACAAGCAGCCCCAAAGGGCCATTTTGAGTTTGGAAACCCAGGAGCCTTCCAAACAACCCTGTACATATGTTTTAAACTTTATCTTTTTAAAACATATAATATAGCTTTTGAAAACCCTTTTTAAAACACGTTTTGAAACCCCGAAGTGGCTTGGCCCGATCAAGACAGGACCAGGAGGACCAAGAAGAGCCCGGAACCGGAGCACCTGTCGAGCCCGGCGCAGCAACTCTTGTATCTGATTCACACCCCAGGATCTCGAACGTCCAAGACCCTGTTCTTATCAAAATAGCATTTGAAGTCATCTCCGGAAGGCAGAAACGGAGGCGGACGACCATGTTGGCGAAGACCCAACGCAGACGGAGTACTGATGCTGTCAGGCCCCGCACGAATCGTCCATTTCGAACCCAGCTCAAAGGAGTCAGAGTTCAGTTTGGATGGAATCTGGACCATATATATCCAGATTCCAATCCAAACCCATATGTGGACTTGGATTTGGATTTGGATCCAGAGATCCAATCCAATATCCATATCCATGGCCCACATCACCTTCTCATAAATGGAGGTGGGGCCCACTTGAGTTTCACGTGGGATATTGGGCATGAGAGAGAGTGGGGTTGAAAAATATCAAGTGTTGTATTAAGCTTGACTTGTGTGTCAAGTTTGGGTTAATCATGTGGGTTAGCCTAATTGAGTGGGTTTAAGCTTGTAATTAGCTAGAACCTAACCTAGGGCTGCACCAACATGGGGTGATCAAGGTCTATGGGCCATGCTAAGGGAGCTCCTTCACCAAAACCTAGCCAAAAATGCCTAAACCTAGCCTAAACCCCTAATCCACCCCTAATCTGAACCTAATCACCTAACCCACTTCCCTAATCCCGTCCTAATCCCAACCTAATCACCTAACCCACCTCCCTAATCCTTCCCTAAACCTAGATTAATTTCCCTAATCCTAGCCTAATCACCTAACCTAGCTCACTAAACCTCACCCTAAAACCCAACCACCTAACCTAGCCCTAAACCCCTAAACCACCCTTAGCCCACGATTTACCCAAACCCCTAGTTTTAAAATATCTGGCCCAACCCCTCCAGCCCACCTTATCTACATACCACCCTACCTAAACCACCTAACCACTACCCACAGCCCAGCCCTAACCGACCTACCCATCCCCTATTTAAACCCCCCTCCTTGTGGGCGGGTTTTCCAAGTGGGAACCACCCTTCCACCCAGCCGGGCCCTCTCCTTCTCCCATCTCTCACCCAGCCGGGACCACTCCCCAACAGCTCCACCTGCTCCACCAGCCACCACCTGCACCGCCACCTTCCCTCTTCCCTCCATCACCACCATCCCTCAGCCGGACGCCACCACCTCCACCCAACCGAACCAGCCGACAGCCACCTGCCCGCCACCTTCCCACTTCATCCGCCACCTCTCCCCATTCGGTAAGTACCCCAAACTCCCTCAAAGCCCCTCTCTACCACCTCTCCACTCTTAGCCACCCATCCTACCTTCATCTCAGCCCTTTTGCCGCCACCACCTAAACCTAGCCGAACCTAGCATAACCCAAGTTGCTGGCCACCACCTAGCCATCATCTCCTATTCGGCCAACTCCCCTAGGTGTCCTATTCGGCCTTCCCACTAGCTCACCTGTTAGGTCCAGTTTCCCTAAACTCTCAACTCCCCTAGTGACCCTAAGAGTCCACTCGTTCGGCCCATTTAAACCCCTTACCTTGAGGCGCCATATACTTGCCACCGGCCACCTCCGAGGCGCCTATCCCGCGCCCCACTTGCAGCCGGCCAGCACCCTTGATCACCTACCTTCGCGGAGCTCCCACTTGCAGCCCAAGGCCAAGTCCACGCTCAAGCAAGACCTCTACGGACCAGCTACTCGTAAGTGTCTAAACTCGGTCTTTAGTTATACACTTGCTTGAGATTCAATTTGATACGGGGTTGTAATAACGGAGCATAGTCTCCCCCCGCTTGTAATAACGTGGCTTGGCACAACCACACACGTGCACTCTCTTAGTCGTGCACAATTTTGAACACACACGGGCCTAATCAGCCCCTAATATATAAGTGTATATATACTTTCATTTTCGAAGGGTTTTTGTTCAAGTTGGGTGCGTTGTCTTTCAATTCAAGCACTCTCACACACATTGAGCTTTCGCTCTTATTTGAAAGACCCAAGTAAGGGTTGACCTATACTATTTGGGTTTCATTTCTTGTCGTGTGAGTAAGTCTTTCAATTCAAGCACTCTCACACACATTGAGCTTTCGCTCTTATTTGAAAGACCCAAGTAAGGGCCGACCTATACTATTTGGGTTTCATTTCTTGTCGTGTGAGTTAGTCTTTCAATTCAAGCACTCTCACACATATTGAGCCTTCGCTCTTACTCCCAAGACCTTAGTAAAGGCCTTATTGCAGTTATATTTGGGTTTCATTTATGTCGTGTGGGTAGTCTTTCAATTCAAGCACTCTCACACACATTGAGCCTTCGCTCTTACTCCCAAGACCTTAGTAAAGGCCTTATTGCAGTTATATTTGGGTTTCATTTATGTCGTGTGGGTAGTCTTTCAATTCAAGCACTCTCACACACATTGAGCCTTCGCTCTTACTCCCAAGACCTTAGTCAAGGCCATACTGCAATTTATATTTGGGTTTAATTTCATGTCGTGTGTGTAAGTCTTTCAATTCAAGCACGCACCCACATTGAGCCTTCGCTCTTATTTGCAAGACCCGAGTAAGGGCTCATATACATAAGATATATACCTATCTCCCTTCGGTTATTTCCCTTCGGTTATTTCCCTTCGGTTATTTCCCTTCTGTTATTTCCCTTCAGTATTGTCTTTACATTTCGGGTTTTCCCTTTGGAGTAGCGTGAATTTGCATTGCATCTACGCCATACCACGAGGTAGGACGCATATTGCATCGAAACAAGCCCCGCTCGAATTCGCCCATGTAGTGGAGTGTTCATAACACACAAACTAGGTGGCCCGAAAAGGGATAAAAGAAAAGACTTAGGCACGTGCAAATCCACGTGATCTAAAACATGCAATCGCATCTTAAAGACCCGAAATAGACACCTCGAACCGCTTCGTAGACTTTCTCTCCAAAACTCGATTTTTGCAAAAGCGTACAGACTGACCCTTGCGCATCGGTGCAAGAAGGTCTGCGACGACAAGAGCTTACTTGCTCATAGTCGCCACGTTTAGAAGTCAGTATTAAATATATCTTCGCTAGCTTAAGTAAGCTAGCTGGCACGCCCTATTTGTATACATAGGCCTTAGACACACGAGAAGATCCACTCAAAGCCCCGGAAGAGGCGAAGAGGCGGGGATTTTCGTGCGTCTACAAGAAGACCTTAGAAAAGGGTAGGACGTGGCACGAGAAGCTAGATGAAACCTTATGGGCTTATAGGACTTCCATCCAGACTCCCACAAATGCCACACCATTCGAATTGGTCTATGGCACAAACGCCATTCTTCCCATTCATACACAATTGCATTCATTCCATACATCCATCGCACTCGACCTCCCCCTAGAGACGCTTCAGCATGCTAGGATGGCCGAACTAGATTTGCTAGATGAGAGGCTACTCTTTGCTATGGATCATGCTCATGCATACCGGCAAAGTTTAGCCCGACATTATGGCAAACACATGAGACCTCGCCACTTTGAAGTGGGAGATCTGGTTTTGAAAATCATCCACAATCGTGGCCCACATCCCCTTGGAAAGTGGTGCCCCAAGTGGGATGGACCCTATGTTGTACGTGCAACCACCACGAACGACTCGTATTGGTTGATCGATGTAGAAGGTAGGAATTTAGCAGATCCTATCAATATTCAATACGTAAAGAAGTATTATGTATAGGATTTGGGTTAAATTCCCATTTTCGAAAACCCTTAGGGATAGCTGCTTTGAAACTTCGAAAGTAAGGTTGAAAGGCGAATTGTGTGACCCTGAGTGAGAGAATTCACACCTATGAAAGAGTGGAGTCTTCCAAACACGTGGTTACATTTCAAAATCCTTCTTCTTACAAAGAAAGGCCTAGTTCAATATAGCAAGATACTTGCAAGTAGTACGTGATATTTCTAAATAGGCTGATCTGGAATGGATCGAGTGTGACCTTGGGATAAGTCCTCCCCTCTTCTCTTCTCCTTCCAAAAGGAAAACGTAGCTAAAATAAAGGGAATTTCCCATCCAAAGTCTCTTTGCAAAAGAAAGAAACCAGAATCAAAAAGAAAATTTGATTCTCTTGTAAAAAAGAGGGATTAAAGAAAAAATACTCCCAAAGGGAGACCCTCTATGAAAAAAAAGGAAAAGAGGCCAAAAAGCTCAAAAAGAGCAGTTTTCCGCCTTCTATGCCTTAAACCACGGGACGCTTTAGAAGGAACCGTGGTATCTCTTTCCCATCCCTGGCTTATCCCAAGTAAAACATGGTTCATTCTGAGGAATCCTAAAGTAACAATAGGATTTACTTACTTGAATTTCATTTTGTTTGAGAATTCGACGTTTCAAGTAAGACGTAGGAATCTTGAAATGCAGCTTGTTTTCTTATAAAACCTCCACTAGATTAGCGTGTGTCAAGACTCAAGCAAAGGCAAACACGAAGAGCTTGAGATCCTTAGGATTGAGGCTCAAAGCAGTTTTCCCTTTTGTAAATAGATTTTGAAAAATCAAACATCGAACAGCATAGGGTCTGCTCACTTGGAGCAACAGGCCTTTGTAAGTCTCAAGAGTTCAACCATGTCATCTGGTCTCTGGGAGGTCACCATTCTTGGCATCCCATCCATGTCATGCATCTGCATATCCACGCATGGACACTTGCATAACATGATCCCATTTTAGGACCAGATTCCATACATATCCCTTTGGCGTGATATCTCCTCCTACCAGGGTTTTAAAAGTGAGATTTTGCTAAAGATGGGGACGATCCCATATTTTTGTGGATAGATCTAGGGAGACACTGAAAGGGGTGTTGTCGTCTTTGCCATTATCCAAATCAATTTGGATAATGACAAAGAGGGGCATTTGTAAACACCCCAAAATCCCACGATTTTCCCAAAACACCTGGTTTTGCAAAAGCTGCCCCAAAGGGCTATTTTGAGTCTGGAAACCCAAGAGCCTTCCAGGCAACCCTGTACATATGTTTAAATTATATATATTTTAAAATATGTATAATATAGTTTTAAAACCTTTTAAAAGATGTTTTGAAACCCCACAAAGCGACTTGGCCTGATGAAAGCAGGACCAGAAGAACGAAAGAGAGACCGGAACCGGAGCACATGTCGAGCCCGGCACATCAACTCTCTTATCAGATTCATCTCCAGAATCTCGGACATCCAAGCCCCTGTTATCAACAAATCTATTCAACATGATCTCCGGAAGGTGAAAAGGAGCGGACGACAATGTTGGCGAAGACCCAACGCAAGATGGAGTATTGATGCTATCAGGCCCCGAACAAACCGTTCATTTTGAGCATACCATGAAGGAGTCAGAAATCAGATTTGGATCGGATCTGGACCATATATATCCAGATCAAAATCCAAACATGTATATGGATTTGGATTTAGATTTGGATCCAAAGATCCAATCCAATATCCACATCCATGGCCTTCTCATAAATGGAGGTGGGGCCCACAAGAAAATCACGTGGAAAGCTTGGGCATGAGAGAGCATGGGGGGATTAAATATGAGCGAACATGTGTTAAGATTGACTTTTCTGTCAAGTTTTGGGTTAATCATGTGGGTTAGCCTAATAAGTGTAGGGTTTAAGCTTGTATGCACCTACACCTAACCTAGGGTTGCACTAATTTCCTGCAACTAGGTCCATGGGCCATGCAAAGGGATGCTCCTAACCCTAACCCTAAGCTAACCCCCTACCTAGCCATTTTCCCCTAATCTCGACCTAATCCTAGCCTAATCACCTAACCCACTTCCCTAATCCTAGCCTAATACCCTAACCCACTTCCTTAACCCTTCCCTAAACCTAGCCTAATCCCCCTAACCTCACCCTAATCCTAGCCTAAACACCTAACCCACTCCACTAAACCTCACCCTAAGCCCAACCCACCTAGCTAAGCCCTAAACCACTAAACCAGCCCACCTAAATCCCTAGCACACCATATCCCCAAACCACCCAAGACAAATATCTGGCCCACCTAAATACCTAGCCCACCATATCCCCAAACCACCACCACCAAACCATCCCAACCGACCCCCCAATACCAGCCCAAACCGACCCCACTAAAGCCTATAAAAACCCCCCTTTTTGGGCGGGTTTTGCATGAATTCTTGGGCAGTTCAGCCCTTCCTCTCCTCTCTCATCCCTTCCTCTCCTCTCTCACCTGCTCCCCTCTTGGAACCCGGCCAGCAATATCACTCCACTCCACTCCACTTCGGCAGCATCACTCTCCACCTTCCCCACTTCAGTCGGCGCCACCTTCCACCGTTCGGCCATCATCTTCCACTTCATCACCCACCACCTCCACCCTTCGGCCAGCCTTCATCCCGGTTAGTACCCCATCTCAACACCACCTCTTCTCCACTCCCCTCCATTCTTAGCCACACACCCGCCACCTTTCCTTAGCCTATCTAACCTCCCATCTACCCGGCTACACCACCTGCCACCTTCCATCTACCCGGCTGCACCACCTGCCACCTTCCATCAACTGGCCATACCACCTGCCCCTCTTCCCTTAGACAGCCCCTAGCTAACACCCTAACCTTACCTCTCCCTAAGACCTACCCCAAGCCTTAGTGGCAGCCCTTAACTAACATCCTTACCTTCCCTAAGCACCCGAACCCCAGCCAAGGCAGCACCCCATCCACTCGGTTAGCGCCAAGGCGCCACCCGCCTGCACCTTCATCCTTCAGCCATCACCTTCCCTTGCCACGCCCATCCAAGGAAATCCGTCTTGCAGCCCAAGGCGACTCTCTAGGCCAAGTGCAAGCAAGTCACACCCGGACCAGCTATACGTAAGTGCTTAACTCGGTCCTTGTTATAGACTTGCTTATGCTTAATTAAATTTGATACGGGGTTGTAATAATGGAGCATTGTCTTCCCCCGCTTGTAATAATGTGGTTTGGCACACCCACACACACATGCACTTGAGCCTATTCCGCTCTTAGCTGCACATGATTTTGACACACACATGGGCCTAATCAACCCTTAAGATATAGCTATATTTATATAATTTAAGTTGCGTGGGTTTCCATTAAGTTGTGTGTGTTGTCTTTCAATTTCCACACTCACACACATTGAGCTTTCGCTCTTATTTCCAAGACCCTAGTAAGGGCCTATTGCAATTTCATTTTGGGGTGTTTTACTTCAAGTTGTGTGCATAGTATTTCAATTCTACACTCACACACATTGAGCTTTCGCTCTTACTCCCAAGACCTTAGTCAAGGCCTATTGCAATTATATTTGGGTTTAAATTCATGTCGTGTGCGTAGTATTTCAATTCTACACTCACACACATTGATCTTTCGCTCTTACTCCCAAGACCTTAGTCAAGGCCATATTGCAATTATATTTGGGTTTCATTTACAAGTCGTGTGAGTTGTCTTTCAATATACACACAACACCCATGCACACGTTGGCGACCTTCAGGCCCATATATATTATAAGTATTTCCCTTCGGCTATGTCTTTAAGATTTGGGTTTTAAGGTTCAGCAGTGTGCATAGTCTTTACATATATACACGGCACACACTTGCACAATTGAGCCTTTCCGCTCTTAAGATATAGCCATATTTCCCTTTTGCAAATTTACATTAAGTCATTTCCCTTCCGCATTGTCTTTCAATTCGGGTTTTTCCCTTTGGAGTTGCATGAGTTTGCATTGCATATACGCCATACCACAAGTTAGGACGCATATTGCATCAAAGCAAACCCCACACTCCCGCTCAAAAGGGATAAAAAGAACGACATAGGCACATGCAAATCCACGTGAAAATAAAATTGGAAAACCATACAAATCAGCTCAATCGAACACCTCAAACATTTTCCTAGGTTATCATGTTTAAAACTTGATTTTCTAATCGTACAGACTCACCCTTGCACATCGGTGCAAGAAGGTCTGCGACGGAAAGAGCTTGCTTGCTCATAGTCGCCTCGATAGAAGTCAGATTTCAAAACATTTCTTCGCTAGCTTAAGCAAGCTAGCTGGCATGCCCTTTTGCTTAAATACGACTTAGACACACGAAAAGATTCGCATAAGGCCTAAGAACCAGAGGCGGGGATTTTTCAAGTGTCTACAAAAGTGTTCGCCGGGCTTGGATCCACCTAGACATTGGCAACTTTGTGGGGTTTTGCCCCTTTGTCCATCGTGGGTAGCCCATAAGTGATAGGCTTCTCCAAGCGGGTTTTCGAAATGACACTTCCTTTCCATAAGTGATCGTATATCCCTTTCTTCAAATTGGTTTCGAAAAGGGATGCTTTTTTGATCAACTTATGGAAAGTTGAGATTTCGTGAAGAGAGAGAAGGGTTTTTAACTCATTTTTAAAATTATCCAGGATGAGCATGACTGTGCATCCTTCGGATATTGGCTCTCGCACTTACCCTAAAAGGGACCACCATCGAATAATGAAGGCATGCACGTCTTCATTCATGCCTTGCTCTGTATCCCTTAAAGTGTTTAAAGTCGGCGTGACTTCTACATTATGTGCAAATCTATGCATAAAGCAGTTCGCTAACTCTTCAAAAGTAGCGAACTGGCTTAGATCGTAGGAAGCCAGCCATTTGGTAGTTGTGCCTTTAAGGGATAGAGGGAACCAATACACCCATTTCATCGAGTCCTTTTTCTTCTTATGGGCTCGACATGAGAAAAGTTGCAGGTGCGACCTAGGGTCTCCCATGCCATCATACCGATAGAAGTTCGGTATTTCATCATCACTATCTGTTTCATAATCCATAGGTAGGAAATCAGACAGGGCGTAACTCCTTTTCTCTTTACTTTGCCCTTTTAGCAGCTGCTGTAGGGCTTTACGGTCCTTTTGTGTGAAGGACTCGTGGTATTGGTTGCCTTCCATTACGGAGGCCTCTTTATGTTTGCGAGGTTTTTTAGGTCTTTTCTTGGCCTTTTGTTCACCATTCGATGAACATGAATCGCCTGCTTCAGCCTCTTGGCTAAGAGCATCGATTTTGGCCTCGAATTCCCTTCTCAAATCTTCTATCTCTTCTAGTTTGTTTTTGTTTTTCAAAATCCTCCTAGAGTGAGAACTTGATGCGCATGAGCCCTGGCTCGACACTTCACTTGGATTTGATTTCGACATGCTTTCAAGCTTTTAAAATCCTACATATGAAGTACAAAAAGAGTTAAAATGACACCTTTGGAAAATTTTTCGCAAGGTTTCTAGTATGACTCGATTTTTCAAAAGACTCACGTCCCACCGGGCGTGCCAAATCTGTAGACGCTTGTAGACGTAGAAAATTCCCGCTCCTGGTTCTTAGGCCTGAAGCGAACCTTTTCGTGTGCCTAAGTCCTAATTAAGCAAAAGGGCATGCCAGCTAGCTTACTTAAGCTAGCGAAGATATATTTTAGACCTGACTCCTAATGTGGCGACTGTGAGCAAGCAAGCTCTTGTCGTCGCAGACCTTCTTGCACCGATGCGCAAGGGTCAGTCTGTACGCTTTTATAGACGCGCGAAAATCCCCGCCTCTTCGCCTCTTCCGGGGCTTGGAGTGGATCTTCTCGTGTGTCTAAGGCCTATGTATACAAATAGGGCGTGCCAGCTAGCTTACTTAAGCAAGCGAAGATATATTTAACACTGACTTCTAAACGTGGCGACTATGAGCAAGTAAGCTCTTGTCGTCGCAGACCTTCTTGCACCGATGCGCAAGGGTCAGTCTGTACGCTTTTGCAAAAATCGAGTTTTGGAGAGAAAGTCTACGAAGCGGTTTGAGGTGTCTATTTCGGGTCTTTAAGATGCGATTGCATATTTTAGATCACGTGGATTTGCACGTGCCTAAGTCTTTTCTTTTATCCCTTTTCGGGCCACCTAGTTTGTGTGTTATGAACACTCCACTACATGGGCGAATTCGAGCGGGGCTTGCTTTGATGCAATATGCGTCCTACCTCGTGGTATGGCATAGATGCAATGCAAACTCACGCTACTCCAAAGGGAAAACCCGAAATGTAAAGACAATACTGAAGGGAAATAACCGAAGGGAAATAACCGAAGGGAAATATGTATATATCTTATGTATATGAGCCCTTACTCGGGTCTTGCAAATAAGAGCGAAGGCTCAATGTGGGTGCGTGCTTGAATTGAAAGACTTACACACACGACATGAATTTAAACCCAAATATAAATTGCAGTATGGCCTTGACTAAGGTCTTGGGAATAAGAGTGAAGGCTCAATGTGTGTGAGAGTGCTTGAATTAAAAGACTACCCACACGACATAAATAAAACCCAAATATAACTGCAATAAGGCCTTTACTAAGGTCTTGGGAGTAAGAGCGAAGGCTCAATGTGTGTGAAAGTGCTTGAATTGAAAGACTTACTCACACGACATGAAATGAAACCCAAATAGTATAGGTCGGCCCTTACTTGGGTCTTTCAAGTAAGAGCGAAAGCTCAATGTGTGTGAGAGTGCTTGAATTGAAAGACTTACTCACACGACAAGAAATGAAACCCAAATAGTATAGGTCGGCCCTTACTTGGGTCTTTCAAATAAGAGCGAAAGCTCAATGTGTGTGAGAGTGCTTGAATTGAAAGACAACGCACCCAACTTAAACAAAACCCTTCGAAAATGAAATATATATGTACACTTATATATTAGGGGCTGATTAGGCCCGTGTGTGTTCAAAATCGTGCACGACTAAGAGAGTGCACGTGTGTGGTTGTGCCAAGCCACGTTATTACAAGCGGGGGGAGACTATGCTCCGTTATTACAACCCCGTATCAAATTGAATCTCAAGCAAGTGTACGACTAAAGACCGAGTTTAGACACTTACGAGTAGCTGGTCCGTAGAGGTCTTGCTTGAGCGTGGGCTTGGCCTTGGGCTGCAAGTGGGAGCTCCGCGAAGGTAGGTGATCAAGGGTGCTGGCCGGCTGCAAGTGGGGCGCGGGATAGACGCCTCGAAGGGGGCCGGTGGCAGGTAGAGGGCGCCTCCAAGTAGGGGGTTTAAAGTGGCTGAAGAAGTGGGTATTAGGATCACTAAGGGAGTTGGGTACTTAGGGAAACTGGACCCAACAGGTGAGCTAGTGGGAAGGCCGAATAGGACACCTAGGGGAGTTGGCCGAATGGGAGATGATGGCTAGGTAGCGGCCAGCAACTTGGGTTATACTAGGTTTGGCTAGGTTTAGGTGGTGGTGGCAAAAGGGCTGAGATGAAGGTAGGATGGGTGGCTAAGAGTGGAGAGGTGGTAGAGAGGGGCTTTGAGGGAGTTTGGGGTACTTACCGAATGGGGAGAGGTGGCGGATGAAGTGGGAAGGTGGCGGGCAGGTGGCTGTCGGCTGGTTCGGTTGGGTGGAGGTGGTGGCGTCCGGCTGAGGGATGGTGGTGATGGAGGGAAGAGGGAAGGTGGCGGTGCAGGTGGTGGCTAGTGGAGCAGGTGGAGCTGTTGGGGAGTGGTCCCGGCTGGGTGAGAGATGGGAGAAGGAGAGGGCCCGGCTGGGTGGAAGGGTGGTCCCCACTTGGAAAACCCG
The DNA here is from genome assembly GCA_036023115.1 of Brasenia schreberi. Classification (NCBI taxonomy): domain Eukaryota; kingdom Viridiplantae; phylum Streptophyta; class Magnoliopsida; order Nymphaeales; family Cabombaceae; genus Brasenia; species Brasenia schreberi. The sequence goes on from JAYKKT010000079.1 coordinate 4,558,422, forward strand.
CCCACAAGGAGGGGGGGTTTAAATAGGGGATGGGTAGGTCGGTTAGGGCTGGGCTGTGGGTAGTGGTTAGGTGGTTTAGGTAGGGTGGTATGTAGATAAGGTGGGCTGGATGGGGTTGGGCCAGATATTTTAAAACTAGGGGTTTGGGTAAATCATGGGCTAAGGGTGGTTTAGGGGTTTAGGGCTAGGTTAGGTGGTTGGGTTTTAGGGTGAGGTTTAGTGAGCCAGGTTAGGTGATTAGGCTAGGTTTAGGCTAGGATTAGGGAAATTAATCTAGGTTTAGGGAAGGATTAGGGAAGTGGGTTAGGTGATTAGGTTGGGATTAGGCCGGGATTAGGGAAGTGGGTTAGGTGATTAGGTTCAGATTAGGGGTGGATTAGGGGTTTAGGCTAGGTTTAGGCATTTTGGGTTAGGTTTAGGTGAAGGAGCTCCCTTAGCATGGCCCATAGACCTTGATCACCCCATGTTGGTGCAGCCCTAGGTTAGGTTTTAGCTAATTACAAGCTTAAACCCACTCAATTAGGCTAACCCACATGATTAACCCAAACTTGACACACAAGTCAAGCTTAATACAACACTCTTGATATTTTTCACCCCCACTCTCTCTCATGCCCAATATCCCACGTGAAACTCAAGTGGGCCCCACCTCCATTTATGAGAAGGTGATGTGGGCCATGGATATGGATATTGGATTGGATCTCTGGATTCAAATCCAAATCCAAGTCCACATATGGGTTTGGATTGGAATCTGGATATATATGGTCCAGATCCAGTCCAAACTGAACTCTGACTCCTTCGAGCTGGGTTCGAAACGGACGATTCGTGCGGGGCCTGACAGCATCAGTACTCCGTCTGCGTTGGGTCTTCGCCAACATAGTCGTCCGCCTCCGTTTCTGCCTTCCGGAGATGACTTCAAATGCTATTTTGATAAGAACAGGGTCTTGGACGTTCGAGATCCTGGGGTGTGAATCAGATACAAGAGTTGTTGCGTCGGGCTCGACAGGTGCTCCGGTTCCGGGCTCTTCTTGGCTCTCCTGGTCCTGTCTTGATCGGGCCAAGCCACTTCGGGGTTTCAAAACATGTTTTAAAAGGGTTTTCAAAAGCCATATCGTATGTTTTTGAAAGATATAGTTTAAAACATATATACAGGGTTGTTTGGAAGGCTCCTGGGTTTCCAAACTCAAAATGGCCCTTTGGGGCTGCTTGTATAAAACCAGATTCGTTTAAGAAATTCGTGGGATTTCGGGGTGTTTACAGATGCCCCTCTTTGGCCTTGTCCAAATCGATTTGGATAAGGGCAAAGATAACAAACACCCCTTTTAATGTCTCCCTAGATCTAGCCACGAAGAATATGGGATCGTATCATTTTAGCAAAATCTCAATTTTACAAACTCTGGTAGGAGGAGATATCACGCCAAAGGGTTATACTATGGAATCTGGTCCTAAATGGGATCATGTTCATGCAAGTACCATGCGTGGAATGCAAATGACATGGGTGTGGTGCCAAGAGTGGCGACCTCCCAGAGACCAGGTGTGGTCGAACTCTAGAGACTTACAAGGCCTACTGCTCCAAGTGAGCAAAATCCTATGCTGTTCGATGTTCGGTTTTCAAAACTTATTTACAAAACTATTTACAAATGGGACAACTGTCTTGAGTCTCGATCCTAAGGATCTCGAGCTCTTCGTGCTTGCCCTTGTTTGAGTCTTAACACTCGCTAATCTAGCGGAGGTTTTATAAGAAAACAAGCTTCATTTCAAACTCCTACGCCTTACTCGAAACGTCGAATTCTCAAACAAGATGAAATTCAAGTAAGTAAATCCTATTTTTACTTTAGGATTCCTCGAAATGAACCATGCTTTAGCTTGGGATAAGCCAAGGATGGGAAAGAGATACCACGGTCCCTTCTGAAGCGTCCCGTGGTTTAAGGCATAGAAGGCGGAAAACTGCTCTTTTTGAGCTTTTTGGCCTCTTTTTCCTTTTTTTCATAGAAGGTCTCCCTTTGGGAGTATTTTTTCTTTAATCCCTCTTTTTCATAAGAGAACCGATTTTTCTTTTTGAAGTCTGGTTTCTTTCTTTTGGAAAGAGATTTTAAATGGGAAATTCCCTTTTGATTTGGGCCTTTGTTTTCCTTTTGGAAGGAGAAGAAAAGAGGGGAGGACTTATCCCAAGCCTACACTCGATCCATTCCAGATCAGCCTATTTAGAAATAGCACGTACTACTTGCAAGTATCTTGCTATGTTGAACTAGGCCCATCTTTGTAAGATGAAGGATTTTGAAATGCAACCATGATTTTGAAAACTCCACTCTTTCACAAGTGTGAATTCTCTTACTTAGGGTCACACGAGTTGCTTTTGCACCTTATTCACACATCTCAGGGCAGCTATCCCTTTAAAATTTTCGAAAACTGGAATTTAATCCAGATCCTACACATGATACTTCTTTAAGTATTGAATATTGATAGGATCTGCTAAATTCCTACCTTCTACATCGTTCAACCAATACGAATTGTTCGTAGTGGTTGCTCGTACAACATAGGGTCCATCCCAGTTGGGGCGCCACTTGCCTAGGGGGTGTGGGCCACGATGGTGGATGGTTTTCAAGACCAGATCTCCCACTTCAAAGTGGCGAGGTCTCATGTGTTTGCTATAATGTCGGGCTATCCTTTGCCGGTATGCACGAGCATGATCCATGGCAAGGAGTCGCCTCTCATCTAGCAAATCTAGTTCGGCCATCCTAGCATGCTGAAGCGTCTCTAGGGGGAGGTCGAGTGCAATGGATGTATGGAATGAATGCAGTTGGGTATGAATGGGAAGAATGGCGTTTGTGCCATAGACCAATTCGAATGGTGTGGCATTCGTGGGAGTCCGGATGGAAGTCCTATAAGCCCATAAGGCTTCATCCAGCTTCTCATGCCACCTCCTACCCTTCTCTAAGGTTTTCTCAATGATACCAATGAGAGTCTTGTTTGTGGCTTCGGCTTGGCCGTTGCCTTGAGGGTAGTAGGGCGAGGAGAAGTGGTGAGTTATGCCATACGTGTTGCACAACTTAACCATCTGCTCATTCTTGAATGGGGTACCATTATCAGACACAAGGTCTCGTGGAACCCCAAATCGAGCCAAGATATTCCTCCGGATGAAAGCCACCACATGTTGCCCCATTACATTCGTTAGGGAAATGGCTTCCACCCACTTGGAGAAATACTCCGTGGCTGCTAAAATAAAACGATGCCCATTCGAGGCCTTTGGAAATATTGGGCCTACTATGTCAAACGCCCACGTGGTAAATGGCCAGGGGCTGACCACGGAATGCAATGTAGATGAAGGGATATGAATGGCGTGCCCATGTACTTGACACGGATGACACTTCCTAACATGATCGTGACAATCCTTTTTCAGGGTGGACCAAAAATAGCCCCCTCTAAGTATTTTCATCGCCATCATGTTGGCATTAACATGACCTCCACATTCTCCATCGTGGAACTCGTGCATCACTATCCTAGCCTCCTCTAGGTCGATACACCTAAGCAGAATGCCGGTAAAACTCTTTTTGTATAAGACCCCACCTAGAATGGTGTATCGGGTCGAAATCTTACGAATGAATGCCTTATCTTTGGATGTGGCATCCTCGGTGAATCCCCCATTTTCTAAAAATTGTTTTATGTCATAGAACCAGGGTTTTTCAACAGACTTTGGGTTGTTTTGGCAAATATCCAAGTCGTGTGTGGATGGATGGGGCGCATGCCATATTTCCAAAGATCTGGTCCCTGAAATGGGATCGACCTTCAGGGCTGAACCCAAGGAGGAGAGGGCATCGGCAATGCCATTGTCCTCTCTTCCTACGTGTGTGAGCTTACACGATTGGAAGGATTGGACCAATCGAGTGGCCAACTCGTGATATGGAAGTAGTTTCTCATTACGTACTTGCCAAATTTTTAAAACCTGGTTTATGACAAGGAGTGAATCTCCAAAGACCTCGATGCATGATGCCCCTAGAGTTTTCGAAATCCTTAAGCCTTGTATGAGTGCTTCATACTCAGCTACGTTGTTGGAACATTCGAAGTCTAAGCGGACTGCTATGGGAATCTCGCCCTTTTCAGGGTAGATTAGGATGATCCCGGCACCAGCCCCTCGTTGGTTTCGTGCCCCGTCGAAGTGCATCTTCCACACTTGGTTTTCGAAAGAATTTGCCAAAATGTGGTTTTGAAAATGGTTTTGCAATATGCCTTCATCAGGCATTTCGACAAGAGTGGGATATGCGTCCTCTAAGGGGAATTCAGCCACGTAATCTGCTAGGGCTTGCCCTTTAATGGAGATCTGGTGATGGTATTTCAAATCATACTCCATTAGAAGGAGTTGCCATTTGCCCAATCTACCTGTGAGAATGGGTTTTTCGAACAAGTGCTTGATTGGATCAAGCTTGGACACTATCCAGATCTCATGATCTAGGAAATAGTGTCTGAATTTCTGGCAGGCCCAAACTAGGGCCAAGCACGTCTTCTCCATGGCTTGATAATTTCGTTCATAAGCCAAGAGAGTTTTCGAAATATAGTAGATGGCATACTCCTTATGGGTGTCATCCTCGTATTGAGCCAACAGGGCTCCTAAAGCGTTTACATGCACGGAGATGTATAATAAAAGCGGTTTTCCTTGTTTTGGAGGATTCAAAACGGGGGGATTAACCAAGTATGCCTTCAGTCTCTCGAAGGACTTTTGGCATTCGTCATCCCATAAGAATTTCGTACCCTTCCTCAACAGTTTGTTGAAGGGTTCGCATCTAGTTGCCAGATTCGATATGAATCGGCGCACAGATTGTAATCGACCCTGAAGGCTACGGACTTGGGTGAGATTGGAGGGTGGAGCCATGTCTATAATGGCTCGACACTTAGAGGGGTCGACATCTATTCCCCTTTGGCTCACCATAAAGCCTAGAAGCTTCCCTGATTCTACCCCGAACACATATTTTTGAGGGTTTAGCTTTACTTTGTAAAGTCTAAGCCTTTCGAAAATCTTTTGTAAACATTCGATATGGGTGCATCGGGTTTTGGATTTTGCCAAGAGATCATCTACATACACTTCTACAAGCTCATGAATTTGATCATGGAAGATCGTGTTCATGGCTCGTTGGTATGTTGCGCCGGCATTTTTCAAACCAAAGGGCATGACTGTATAGCAGTACGTGCCCCATAGGGTTGTGAAGGCGGTCTTACCCTGATCTCGTTGGCTTAGTTTGATTTGATTATAGCCTGAATAGCCATCCATGAATGAAAACATTTCATGATTTGCAGTACTATCGACTATCAAATCTATGTTTGGTAAAGGATAATTATCCTTTGGAGTGGCTTTATTCAGGTTTCTGAAATCGATGCATATTCGAATTTTCCCATTGGTTTTTCGAACCACAACGATATTTGACAACCAATCAGAATACGCAATGGGTTTTATAAATCCAGCTTTTAGCAGATCTTCTAAACCCTCTTTGACTTGCGTGTGTACATTCGGGTGTATTTTCCTAAGCTTCTGCTTTATTGGTTTTATACCTACATCTAAGGGAAGACGATGCTCGACAATGCTGGGATCTATGCCCGGCATGTCTTCATACGTCCATGCAAACACATCTAAATAGGTTTGTAGAAATGCAATGAATGCTAACTTTTCAGTTTCATGCAAGCATGCGCCTATTTTGATGTTTTTGGGATTGGAATCATCCCCTAGGTTCACCTCTATGAAATCTCCTCCTACTGATTGGGAAGGTCTTTCAAAATCGAGAATTCTATGAAATTCTGGGAGCTCAGAAGTGGGATCTTCCTCAAGGGGATCCACTTCTGGGCTTTGATCATTCTCGTGGGCTATAGACCCGAGGGAACTTGATGCGTGGTTTTCAAAATAACCTGGTTTTGTACTTGGATTTTCAAGTGACTTCGAAATTTTTGGTCTGGCTATGCAGACGACACTTCTTTCAAAATCCTTTTCTTTTGCCAAAGTCCTACCAGGAGCAGCTATGTACAAAATCTTTTTGGTATTTTCCAAATTTTCGATTTTTTTGGGTTTTTGTAAAACAAGAACTTTGGGAACTATACAAAGCACTCTTTTTTCGAGTTTTTGTTTTTCCATTGTTTTTGGTTTTTCTTGTTTTTCGATTTTTTTGATTTTAAGTTTTAAATGTTTTTGGTATTTTTTTAAAAAAAGGGATCTTCCGTCATACCTACAAAGGGAAAACACTATGGGTTAGACTCAGAATAGGAGGTCTAAACCATAGGTCTCTTAAAAGACAGGCTCCGGGGCACCCTTGACCCAGGTGGTCACAGGGGGTGGCTCCGGCGGTATTCGGGGAGTATAGCCGATCCCATATCGGCTTGGGTTGGCCCTAGGAAGGATGGGCTCTAGGAGACCCTGGTTTTGTGCCCCTAGACTTTTGTAGGGCGTGTAGCCCATGTTCAATAACATGTTCCACGACCTTTTGTTTTTTGAAAAGATGGGATATAAGTCGTGGTCCTGGAACATGCTATCGTCCATATTAGGCTCGTATGGCCTCTTGTCCAGGGGTTTTGGAAATAGGAAACGCTTAGGTTTTCCTAGGAGGATTAGAGTCGGGAGGGGGCCTGCTTTGGGCGGCCCCTTCACACATACAACCTTCCTAGGGTTGTTCAACACGAGCCGAGGTGGCTCAACCATAATTTGCCCCAAGTTAGCCTCGTGGGCCTGGGAGCTCGATAAACAAGGGGAGTTTATGATCCCCTGAAGCTGTGGGTGAGTCTCACCTAGGATCACTACGACCTTGTCCCTAAAAGGGATCTTGACACACCTGTGGAAGGTGGATGGCACAGCGCACAAACTGTGTATCCAGGGTCTTCCCAGCAACAGGTTATAATGGGGGTGGATGTCCAAGACATGGAACACCCCCGTGTGTTCGATCCCTCCCGTTTCCATTGGGAGTTCGATGGATCCTAAAGGCCTAGACGCATTCCCATCATATCCAGTGATAACGATGGGGCTTGGGTTCACTGAAGTCAAGGTGACTCCGATTTTGTACGCCACGTGAAGTGGAAGGATCTTGAGCCCTCCTCCACCATCGACTAGGCACCTGTCTAGAGAGTGGTTGTTTAGAACCACCTCGATATGCAGGGCCTGGTTATGGGTTTCGTAGGGTCTATCTACATCATCTTCCGAAAAGGTGATGGGCGATTTCGCTCCTAATAAAGCCACTTGGGCAGACAAGGATTCCGGACTTATGTTCGAATCAACCTTGGCCCTTTCTAGAATTTTCTCTAAGACAAGTCTATGCCTAGGCGAGGTTTTGATAAGCTCTAAAATAGACATGTGAATAGGAATCTTTGAAAGGTGGTTTTCGAAATCATAAGGATTTAGGATGATTTTGTCCTTATCTGCTTTTGGCAGACCACTAGGGATACATGCTTTTGAGGGGCCAGGTACACTGACCACCTTTTGAGCACCTTGAAGGTGCGGGGGTTGGTAGATCCTCCCGGATCTAGTGACTTCCCCCACGACCAGCCTAGGGTTTGTGCTAGACTTGGCTCTAAGGATGAGCTGAGGAGAACCTTGGATTTTAAAAACTGGTTTTACCGGGGTTTCCACTTTTGATGGTCCCCGAATGACGACTTGGGCGGGCCTCTTGTATAATACAAGGATGGGCGCACAAGCAGGTCGACCAGGTTCGGGCTTTTGCGCTAGTTCCTTGGAAATGGTGAGGGTACATACCTCCTTTCCTTTCCCACTGCCACTGGCGTGTTTGGGAAAGGGTTCTTTGAAGATAGCTTGAGGTGGCTCAGGTTCCGCAGTGACCTGGAGCCGGCCTTCCGCTATCAAGTTCTCAATTTTATTTAGAAGAGAGAAGCAACGTTTGGTATCATGGCCTTTGAGCCGATGATACTTGCAAAATCGGTTTAAATACCCCCCTTTGGACGTGACTCCTTCGGGGATTTCAGGGAGTTCAATCATGCCCTGGGCAAGTAAGAGGTCTAGGACCTCCGACACGGGTTGCCCCAGCGGAGTGTACTCCCGTTTTTCAATCGGTTTTGAAAAATTGCGTTCTCTCTTATTTTCTATTTTTTCAAAATTTTTAGAAGTGCCTGCCAGGCCTGGATCCACCCGGACATTGGCGATTTTGTGGGGCTTTGCCCCTTTGTCCGTCGTGGGCAGCCCATATGCGATGGGCTTTTCCAAACGGGTCATAAGTGGTCGTATGTCCCTTTTCGCAAGTTGGTTTCGAAAAGGGAGGCCTTTTTGATCAACTTATGGAAAGTTGAAATCTCATGGAGCGAGAGAAGGGTTTTTAACTCGCTTTTAAAATTATCCAGGATGAGCATTACTGCGCATCCTTCGGATATGGGCTCTCACACTTGGCCTAAAAGCGACCTCCACCTTATAATGAAGGCATGCACGTCTTCGTTCATGCCTTGCTTTGTATCCCTTAAGGTATTCAGGGTTGGCGTGACTTCCACGTTGTGTGCAAATCTTTGCATGAAGCAGTTCGCTAACTCTTCAAAAGTAGCGAACTGGCTTAAGTCGTAGGAAGCCAGCCATTTGGCAGCTGTGCCCTTAAGGGATAGAGGGAACCAATACACCCATTTCATCGAGTCCTTTTTCTTCTTATGGGCTCGACGTGAGAAAAGCTGCAAGTGAGACCTAGGGTCTCCCATGCCATCATACCGATGGAAGTTCAGTATTTCATCGTCACTGTCTGTTTCATAATCCATAGGAAGGAAATCAGACAGGGCGTAGCTTCTTTTCTCTTTATTTTGCCCTTTCAGCAGCTGCTGTAGGGCTTTACAGTCCTTTTGTGTGAAGGACTCGTGGTATTGGTTGCCTTCCATTACGGAGGCCTCTTTTTGCTTGCGAGTTTTTTCAAATTTCTTTTTAGGCCTTTGTTCACCGTTCGATGAACATGAATCGCCTACTTCAGCCTCTTGGTTGAGAGCATCGATTTTGGACTCAAACTCCCTTCTCAAGTCCTTGATTTCATCTAGTTTTATTTTGTTTTTGAAAATCCTCCTATAGTGAGAACTTGATGCGCATGAGCCTTGGCTTGACACTTCACTTGGATTGGATTTTGACATGCTTTTCAAGCTTTTTCAAAATTTCCTAAGTACAAGCAAAGAAAACAAGTTAAAATGACACCTTTTTACAAAATTTTCGCAAGACTTCTACAAGTAAACTCGATTTCTGAAAAGGCTCACGTCCCACCGGGCGTGCAAATCTCTGTAGACGCGCGAAAATCCCCGCCTCTTCGCCTCTTCCGGGGCTTGGAGTGGATCTTCTCGTGTGTCTAAGGCCTATGTATACAAATAGGGCGTGCCAGCTAGCTTACTTAAGCAAGCGAAGATATATTTAACACTGACTTCTAAACGTGGCGACTATGAGCAAGTAAGCTCTTGTCGTCGCAGACCTTCTTGCACCGATGCGCAAGGGTCAGTCTGTACGCTTTTGCAAAAATCGAGTTTTGGAGAGAAAGTCTACGAAGCGGTTTGAGGTGTCTATTTCGGGTCTTTAAGATGCGATTGCATATTTTAGATCACGTGGATTTGCACGTGCCTAAGTCTTTTCTTTTATCCCTTTTCGGGCCACCTAGTTTGTGTGTTATGAACACTCCACTACATGGGCGAATTCGAGCGGGGCTTGCTTTGATGCAATATGCGTCCTACCTCGTGGTATGGCATAGATGCAATGCAAACTCACGCTACTCCAAAGGGAAAACCCGAAATGTAAAGACAATACTGAAGGGAAATAACCGAAGGGAAATAACCGAAGGGAAATATGTATATATCTTATGTATATGAGCCCTTACTCGGGTCTTGCAAATAAGAGCGAAGGCTCAATGTGGGTGCGTGCTTGAATTGAAAGACTTACACACACGACATGAATTTAAACCCAAATATAAATTGCAGTATGGCCTTGACTAAGGTCTTGGGAATAAGAGCGAAGGCTCAATGTGTGTGAGAGTGCTTGAATTAAAAGACTACCCACACGACATAAATAAAACCCAAATATAACTGCAATAAGGCCTTTACTAAGGTCTTGGGAGTAAGAGCGAAGGCTCAATGTGTGTGAAAGTGCTTGAATTGAAAGACTTACTCACACGACATGAAATGAAACCCAAATAGTATAGGTCGGCCCTTACTTGGGTCTTTCAAGTAAGAGCGAAAGCTCAATGTGTGTGAGAGTGCTTGAATTGAAAGACTTACTCACACGACAAGAAATGAAACCCAAATAGTATAGGTCGGCCCTTACTTGGGTCTTTCAAATAAGAGCGAAAGCTCAATGTGTGTGAGAGTGCTTGAATTGAAAGACAACGCACCCAACTTAAACAAAACCCTTCGAAAATGAAATATATATGTACACTTATATATTAGGGGCTGATTAGGCCCGTGTGTGTTCAAAATCGTGCACGACTAAGAGAGTGCACGTGTGTGGTTGTGCCAAGCCACGTTATTACAAGCGGGGGGAGACTATGCTCCGTTATTACAACCCCGTATCAAATTGAATCTCAAGCAAGTGTACGACTAAAGACCGAGTTTAGACACTTACGAGTAGCTGGTCCGTAGAGGTCTTGCTTGAGCGTGGGCTTGGCCTTGGGCTGCAAGTGGGAGCTCCGCGAAGGTAGGTGATCAAGGGTGCTGGCCGGCTGCAAGTGGGGCGCGGGATAGACGCCTCGAAGGGGGCCGGTGGCAGGTAGAGGGCGCCTCCAAGTAGGGGGTTTAAAGTGGCTGAAGAAGTGGGTATTAGGATCACTAAGGGAGTTGGGTACTTAGGGAAACTGGACCCAACAGGTGAGCTAGTGGGAAGGCCGAATAGGACACCTAGGGGAGTTGGCCGAATGGGAGATGATGGCTAGGTAGCGGCCAGCAACTTGGGTTATACTAGGTTTGGCTAGGTTTAGGTGGTGGTGGCAAAAGGGCTGAGATGAAGGTAGGATGGGTGGCTAAGAGTGGAGAGGTGGTAGAGAGGGGCTTTGAGGGAGTTTGGGGTACTTACCGAATGGGGAGAGGTGGCAGATGAAGTGGGAAGGTGGCGGGCAGGTGGCTGTCGGCTGGTTCGGTTGGGTGGAGGTGGTGGCGTCCGGCTGAGGGATGGTGGTGATGGAGGGAAGAGGGAAGGTGGCGGTGCAGGTGGTGGCTAGTGGAGCAGGTGGAGCTGTTGGGGAGTGGTCCCGGCTGGGTGAGAGATGGGAGAAGGAGAGGGCCCGGCTGGGTGGAAGGGTGGTTCCCACTTGGAAAACCCGCCCACAAGGAGGGGGGGTTTAAATAGGGGATGGGTAGGTCGGTTAGGGCTGGGCTGTGGGTAGTGGTTAGGTGGTTTAGGTAGGGTGGTATGTAGATAAGGTGGGCTGGATGGGGTTGGGCCAGATATTTTAAAACTAGGGGTTTGGGTAAATCATGGGCTAAGGGTGGTTTAGGGGTTTAGGGCTAGGTTAGGTGGTTGGGTTTTAGGGTGAGGTTTAGTGAGCCAGGTTAGGTGATTAGGCTAGGTTTAGGCTAGGATTAGGGAAATTAATCTAGGTTTAGGGAAGGATTAGGGAAGTGGGTTAGGTGATTAGGTTGGGATTAGGCCGGGATTAGGGAAGTGGGTTAGGTGATTAGGTTCAGATTAGGGGTGGATTAGGGGTTTAGGCTAGGTTTAGGCATTTTGGGTTAGGTTTAGGTGAAGGAGCTCCCTTAGCATGGCCCATAGACCTTGATCACCCCATGTTGGTGCAGCCCTAGGTTAGGTTTTAGCTAATTACAAGCTTAAACCCACTCAATTAGGCTAACCCACATGATTAACCCAAACTTGACACACAAGTCAAGCTTAATACAACACTCTTGATATTTTTCACCCCCACTCTCTCTCATGCCCAATATCCCACGTGAAACTCAAGTGGGCCCCACCTCCATTTATGAGAAGGTGATGTGGGCCATGGATATGGATATTGGATTGGATCTCTGGATTCAAATCCAAATCCAAGTCCACATATGGGTTTGGATTGGAATCTGGATATATATGGTCCAGATCCAGTCCAAACTGAACTCTGACTCCTTCGAGCTGGGTTCGAAACGGACGATTCGTGCGGGGCCTGACAGCATCAGTACTCCGTCTGCGTTGGGTCTTCGCCAACATAGTCGTCCGCCTCCGTTTCTGCCTTCCGGAGATGACTTCAAATGCTATTTTGATAAGAACAGGGTCTTGGACGTTCGAGATCCTGGGGTGTGAATCAGATACAAGAGTTGTTGCGTCGGGCTCGACAGGTGCTCCAGTTCCGGGCTCTTCTTGGCTCTCCTGGTCCTGTCTTGATCGGGCCAAGCCACTTCGGGGTTTCAAAACATGTTTTAAAAGGGTTTTCAAAAGCCATATCGTATGTTTTTGAAAGATATAGTTTAAAACATATATACAGGGTTGTTTGGAAGGCTCCTGGGTTTCCAAACTCAAAATGGCCCTTTGGGGCTGCTTGTATAAAACCAGATTCGTTTAAGAAATTCGTGGGATTTCGGGGTGTTTACAGATGCCCCTCTTTGGCCTTGTCCAAATCGATTTGAATAAGGGCAAAGATAACAAACACCCCTTTTAATGTCTCCCTAGATCTAGCCACGAAGAATATAGGATCGTATCATTTTAGCAAAATCTCAATTTTACAAACTCTGGTAGGAGGAGATATCACGCCAAAGGGTTATACTATGGAATCTGGTCCTAAATGGGATCATGTTCATGCAAGTACCATGCGTGGAATGCAAATGACATGGGTGTGGTGCCAAGAGTGGCGACCTCCCAGAGACCAGGTGTGGTCGAACTCTAGAGACTTACAAGGCCTACTGCTCCAAGTGAGCAAAATCCTATGCTGTTCGATGTTCGGTTTTCAAAACTTATTTACAAAACTATTTACAAATGGGACAACTGTCTTGAGTCTCGATCCTAAGGATCTCGAGCTCTTCGTGCTTGCCCTTGTTTGAGTCTTAACACTCGCTAATCTAGCGGAGGTTTTATAAGAAAACAAGCTTCATTTCAAACTCCTACGCCTTACTCGAAACGTCGAATTCTCAAACAAGATGAAATTCAAGTAAGTAAATCCTATTTTTACTTTAGGATTCCTCGAAATGAACCATGCTTTAGCTTGGGATAAGCCAAGGATGGGAAAGAGATACCACGGTCCCTTCTGAAGCGTCCCGTGGTTTAAGGCATAGAAGGCGGAAAACTGCTCTTTTTGAGCTTTTTGGCCTCTTTTTCCTTTTTTTCATAGAAGGTCTCCCTTTGGGAGTATTTTTTCTTTAATCCCTCTTTTTCATAAGAGAACCGATTTTTCTTTTTGAAGTCTGGTTTCTTTCTTTTGGAAAGAGATTTTAAATGGGAAATTCCCTTTTGATTTGGGCCTTTGTTTTCCTTTTGGAAGGAGAAGAAAAGAGGGGAGGACTTATCCCAAGCCTACACTCGATCCATTCCAGATCAGCCTATTTAGAAATAGCACGTACTACTTGCAAGTATCTTGCTATGTTGAACTAGGCCCTTCTTTGTAAGATGAAGGATTTTGAAATGCAACCATGATTTTGAAAACTCCACTCTTTCACAAGTGTGAATTCTCTTACTTAGGGTCACACGAGTTGCTTTTGCACCTTATTCACACGTCTCAGGGCAGCTATCCCTTTAAAATTTTCAAAAACTGGAATTTAATCCAGATCCTACACATGATACTTCTTTAAGTATTGAATATTGATAGGATCTGCTAAATTCCTACCTTCTACATCGATCAACCAATACGAATTGTTCGTAGTGGTTGCTCGTACAACATAGGGTCCATCCCAGTTGGGGCGCCACTTGCCTAGGGGGTGTGGGCCACGATGGTGGATGGTTTTCAAGACCAGATCTCCCACTTCAAAGTGGCGAGGTCTCATGTGTTTGCTATAATGTCGGGCTATCCTTTGCCGGTATGCATGAGCATGATCCATGGCAAGGAGTCGCCTCTCATCTAGCAAATCTAGTTCGGCCATCCTAGCATGCTGAAGCGTCTCTAGGGGGAGGTCGAGTGCAATGGATGTATGGAATGAATGCAGTTGGGTATGAATGGGAAGAATGGCGTTTGTGCCATAGACCAATTCGAATGGTGTGGCATTCGTGGGAGTCCGGATGGAAGTCCTATAAGCCCATAAGGCTTCATCCAGCTTCTCATGCCACCTCCTACCCTTCTCTAAGGTTTTCTCAATGATACCAATGAGAGTCTTGTTTGTGGCTTCGGCTTGGCCGTTGCCTTGAGGGTAGTAGGGCGAGGAGAAGTGGTGAGTTATGCCATACGTGTTGCACAACTTAACCATCCGCTCATTCTTGAATGGGGTACCATTATCAGACACAAGGTCTCGTGGAACCCCAAATCGAGCCAAGATATTCCTCCGGATGAAAGCCACCACATGTTGCCCCATTACATTCGTTAGGGAAATGGCTTCCACCCACTTGGAGAAATACTCCGTGGCTGCTAAAATAAAACGATGCCCATTCGAGGCCTTTGGAAATATTGGGCCTACTATGTCAAACGCCCACGTGGTAAATGGCCAGGGGCTGACCACGGAATGCAATGTAGATGAAGGGATATGAATGGCGTGCCCATGTACTTGACACGGATGACACTTCCTAACATGATCGTGACAATCCTTTTTCAGGGTGGACCAAAAATAGCCCCCTCTAAGTATTTTCATCGCCATCATGTTGGCATTAACATGACCTCCACATTCTCCATCGTGGAACTCGTGCATCACTATCCTAGCCTCCTCTAGGTCGATACACCTAAGCAGAATGCCGGTAAAACTCTTTTTGTATAAGACCCCACCCAGAATGGTGTATCGGGTCGAAATCTTACGAATGAATGCCTTATCTTTGGATGTGGCATCCTCGGTGAATCCCCCATTTTCTAAAAATTGTTTTATGTCATAGAACCAGGGTTTTTCAACAGACTCTAGGTTGTTTTGGCAAATATCCAAGTCGTGTGTGGATGGATGGGGCGCATGCCATATTTCCAAAGATCTGGTCCCTGAAATGGGATCGACCTTCAGGGCTGAACCCAAGGAGGAGAGGGCATCGGCAATGCCATTGTCCTCTCTTCCTACGTGTGTGAGCTTACACGATTGGAAGGATTGGACCAATCGAGTGGCCAACTCGTGATATGGAAGTAGTTTCTCATTACGTACTTGCCAAATTTTTAAAACCTGGTTTATGACAAGGAGTGAATCTCCAAAGACCTCGATGCATGATGCCCCTAGAGTTTTCGAAATCCTTAAGCCTTGTATGAGTGCTTCATACTCAGCTACGTTGTTGGAACATTCGAAGTCTAAGCGGACTGCTATGGGAATCTCGCCCTTTTCAGGGGAGATTAGGATGATCCCGGCACCAGCCCCTCGTTGGTTTCGTGCCCCGTCGAAGTGCATCTTCCACACTTGGTTTTCAAAAGAATTTGCCAAAATGTGGTTTTGAAAATGGTTTTGCAATATGCCTTCATCAGGCATTTCGACAAGAGTGGGATATGCGTCCTCTAAGGGGAATTCAGCCACGTAATCTGCTAGGGCTTGCCCTTTAATGGAGATCTGGTGATGGTATTTCAAATCATACTCCATTAGAAGGAGTTGCCATTTGCCCAATCTACCTGTGAGAATGGGTTTTTCGAACAAGTGCTTGATTGGATCAAGCTTGGACACTATCCAGATCTCATGATCTAGGAAATAGTGTCTGAATTTCTGGCAGGCCCAAACTAGGGCCAAGCACGTCTTCTCCATGGCTTGATAATTTCGTTCATAAGCCAAGAGAGTTTTCGAAATATAGTAGATGGCATACTCCTTATGGGTGTCATCCTCGTATTGAGCCAACAGGGCTCCTAAAGCGTTTACATGCACGGAGATGTATAATAAAAGCGGTTTTCCTTGTTTTGGAGGATTCAAAACGGGGGATTAACCAAGTATGCCTTCAGTCTCTCGAAGGACTTTTGGCATTCGTCATCCCATAAGAATTTCGTACCCTTCCTCAACAGTTTGTTGAAGGGTTCGCATCTAGTTGCCAGATTCGATATGAATCGGCGCACAGATTGTAATCGACGCTGAAGGCTACGGACTTGGGTGAGATTGGAGGGTGGAGCCATGTCTATAATGGCTCGACACTTAGAGGGGTCGACTTCTATTCCCCTTTGGCTCACCATAAAGCCTAGAAGCTTCCCTGATTCTACCCCGAACACATATTTTTGAGGGTTTAGCTTTACTTTGTAAAGTCTAAGCCTTTCGAAAATCTTTTGTAAACATTCGATATGGGTGCATCGGGTTTTGGATTTTGCCAAGAGATCATCTACATACACTTCTACAAGCTCATGAATTTGATCATGGAAGATCGTGTTCATGGCTCGTTGGTATGTTGCGCCGGCATTTTTCAAACCAAAGGGCATGACTGTATAGCAGTACGTGCCCCATGGGGTTGTGAAGGCGGTCTTACCCTGATCTCGTTGGCTTAGTTTGATTTGATTATAGCCTGAATAGCCATCCATGAATGAAAACATTTCATGATTTGCAGTACTATCGACTATCAAATCTATGTTTGGTAAAGGATAATTATCCTTTGGAGTGGCTTTATTCAGGTTTCTGAAATCGATGCATATTCGAATTTTCCCATTGGTTTTTCGAACCACAACGATATTTGACAACCAATCAGAATACGCAATAGGTTTTATATATCTAGCTTTTAGCAGATCTTCTAAACCCTCTTTGACTTGCGTGTGTACATTCGGGTGTATTTTCCTAAGCTTCTGCTTTATTGGTTTTATACCTACATCTAAGGGAAGACGATGCTCGACAATGCTGGGATCTATACCCGGCATGTCTTCATACGTCCATGCAAACACATCTAAATAGGTTCGTAGAAATGCAATGAATGCTAACTTTTCAGTTTCATGCAAGCATGCGCCTATTTTGATGTTTTTGGGATTGGAATCATCCCCTAGGTTCACCTCTATGAAATCTCCTCCTACTGATTGGGAAGGTCTTTCAAAATCGAGAATTCTATGAAATTCTGGGAGCTCAGAAGTGGGATCTTCCTCAAGGGGATCCACTTCTGGGCTTTGATCATTCTCGTGGGCTATAGATCCGAGGGAACTTGATGCGTGGTTTTCAAAATAACCTGGTTTTGTACTTGGATTTTCAAGTGACTTCGAAATTTTTGGTCTGGCTATGCAGACGACACTTCTTTCAAAATCCTTTTCTTTTGCCAAATTCCTACCAGGAGCAGCTATGTACAAAATCTTTTTGGTATTTTCCAAATTTTCGATTTTTTTGGGTTTTTGTAAAACAAGAACTTTGGGAACTATACAAAGCACTCTTTTTTCGAGTTTTTGTTTTTCCATTGTTTTTGGTTTTTCTTGTTTTTCGATTTTTTTGATTTTAAGTTTTAAATGTTTTTGGTATTTTTTTAAAAAAAGGGATCTTCCGTCATACCTACAAAGGGAAAACACTACGGGTTAGACTCGGAATAGGAGGTCTAAACCATAGGTCTCTTCTAAGACAGGCTCCGGGGCACCCTTGACCCAGGTGGTCACAGGGGGTGGCTCCGG
Organism: Brasenia schreberi; assembly: GCA_036023115.1. Taxonomy (NCBI): domain Eukaryota; kingdom Viridiplantae; phylum Streptophyta; class Magnoliopsida; order Nymphaeales; family Cabombaceae; genus Brasenia; species Brasenia schreberi. The sequence continues at coordinate 4,575,977 of JAYKKT010000079.1, forward strand.
CGGTATTCGGGGAGTATAGCCGATCCCATATCGGCTTGGGTTGGCCCTAGGAAGGATGGGCTCTAGGAGACCCTGGTTTTGTGCCCCTAGACTTTTGTAGGGCGTGTAGCCCATGTTCAATAACATGTTCCACGACCTTTTGTTTTTTGAAAAGATGGGATATAAGTCGTGGTCCTGGAACATGCTATCGTCCATATTAGGCTCGTATGGCCTCTTGTCCAGGGGTTTTGGAAATAAGAAACGCTTAGGTTTTCCAAGGAGGATTAGAGTCGGGAGGGGGCCTGCTTTGGGCGGCCCCTTCACACATACAACCTTCCTAGGGTTGTTCAACACGAGCCGAGGCGGCTCAACCATAATTTGCCCCAAGTTAGCCTCGTGGGCCTGGGAGCTCGATAAACAAGGGGAGTTTATGATCCCCTGAAGCTGTGGGTGACTCTCACCTAGGATCACTACGACCTTGTCCCTAAAAGGGATCTTGACACACCTGTGGAAGGTGGATGGCACAGCGCACAAACTGTGTATCCAGGGTCTTCCCAGCAACAGGTTATAATGGGGGTGGATGTCCAAGACATGGAACACCCCCGTGTGTTCGATCCCTCCCGTTTCCATTGGGAGTTCGATGGATCCTAAAGGCCTAGACGCATTCCCATCATACCCAGTGATAACGATGGGGCTTGGGTTCACTGAAGTCAAGGTGACTCCGATTTTGTACGCCATGTGAAGTGGAAGGATCTTGAGCCCTCCTCCACCATCGACTAGGCACCTGTCCAGAGAGTGGTTGTTTAGAACCACCTCGATATGCAGGGCCTGGTTATGGGTTTCGTAGGGTCTATCTACATCATCTTCCGAAAAGGTGATGGGCGATTTCGCTCCTAATAAAGCCACTTGGGCAGACAAGGATTCCGGACTTATGTTCGAATCAACCTTGGCCCTTTCTAGAATTTTCTCTAAGACAAGTCTATGCCTAGGCGAGGTTTTGATAAGCTCTAAAATAGACATGTGAATAGGAATCTTTGAAAGGTGGTTTTCGAAATCATAAGGATTTAGGATGATTTTGTCCTTATCTGCTTTTGGCAGACCACTAGGGATACATGCTTTTGAGGGGCCAGGTACACTGACCACCTTTTGAGCACCTTGAAGGTGCGGGGGTTGGTAGATCCTCTCGGATCTAGTGACTTCCCCCACGACCAGCCTAGGGTTTGTGCTAGACTTGGCTCTAAGGATGAGCTGAGGAGAACCTTGGATTTTAAAAACTGGTTTTACCGGGGTTTCCACTTTTGATGGTCCCCGAATGACGACTTGGGCGGGCCTCTTGTATAATACAAGGATGGGCGCACAAGCAGGTCGACCAGGTTCGGGCTTTTGCGCTAGTTCCTTGGAAATGGTGAGGGTACATACCTCCTTTCCTTTCCCACTGCCACTGGCGTGTTCGGGAAAGGGTTCTTTGAAGATAGCTTGAGGTGGCTCAGGTTCCGCAGTGACCTGGAGCCGGCCTTCCGCTATCAAGTTCTCAATTTTATTTAGAAGAGAGAAGCAACGTTTGGTATCATGGCCTTTGAGCCGATGATACTTGCAAAATCGGTTTAAATACCCCCCTTTGGACGTGACTCCTTCGGGGATTTCAGGGAGTTCAATCATGCCCTGGGCAAGTAAGAGGTCTAGGACCTCCGACACGGGTTGCCCCAGCGGAGTGTACTCCCGTTTTTCAATCGGTTTTGAAAAATTGCGTTCTCTCTTATTTTCTATTTTTTCAAAATTTTTAGAAGTGCCTGCCAGGCCTGGATCCACCCGGACATTGGCGATTTTGTGGGGCTTTGCCCCTTTGTCCGTCGTGGGCAGCCCATATGCGATGGGCTTTTCCAAACGGGTCATAAGTGGTCGTATGTCCCTTTTCGCAAGTTGGTTTCGAAAAGGGAGGCCTTTTTGATCAACTTATGGAAAGTTGAAATCTCATGGAGCGAGAGAAGGGTTTTTAACTCGCTTTTAAAATTATCCAGGATGAGCATTACTGCGCATCCTTCGGATATGGGCTCTCACACTTGGCCTAAAAGCGACCTCCACCTTATAATGAAGGCATGCACGTCTTCGTTCATGCCTTGCTTTGTATCCCTTAAGGTATTCAGGGTTGGCGTGACTTCCACGTTGTGTGCAAATCTTTGCATGAAGCAGTTCGCTAACTCTTCAAAAGTAGCGAACTGGCTTAAGTCGTAGGAAGCCAGCCATTTGGCAGCTGTGCCCTTAAGGGATAGAGGGAACCAATACACCCATTTCATCGAGTCCTTTTTCTTCTTATGGGCTCGACGTGAGAAAAGCTGCAAGTGAGACCTAGGGTCTCCCATGCCATCATACCGATGGAAGTTCGGTATTTCATCGTCACTGTCTGTTTCATAATCCATAGGAAGGAAATCAGACAGGGCGTAGCTTCTTTTCTCTTTATTTTGCCCTTTCAGCAGCTGCTGTAGGGCTTTACGGTCCTTTTGTGTGAAGGACTCGTGGTATTGGTTGCCTTCCATTACGGAGGCCTCTTTTTGCTTGCGAGTTTTTTCAAATTTCTTTTTAGGCCTTTGTTCACCGTTCGATGAACATGAATCGCCTACTTCAGCCTCTTGGTTGAGAGCATCGATTTTGGCCTCAAACTCCCTTCTCAAGTCCTTGATTTCATCTAGTTTTATTTTGTTTTTGAAAATCCTCATAGAGTGAGAACTTGATGCGCATGAGCCTTGGCTCGACACTTCACTTGGATTGGATTTTGACATGCTTTTCAAGCTTTTTCAAAATTTCCTAAGTACAAGCAAAGAAAACAAGTTAAAATGACACCTTTTTACAAAATTTTCGCAGGACTTCTACAAGTAAACTCGATTTCTGAAAAGGCTCACGTCCCACCGGGCGTGCCAATCTCTGTAGACGCGCGAAAATCCCCGCCTCTTCGCCTCTTCCGGGGCTTGGAGTGGATCTTCTCGTGTGTCTAAGGCCTATGTATACAAATAGGGCGTGCCAGCTAGCTTACTTAAGCTAGCGAAGATATATTTAACACTGACTTCTAAACGTGGCGACTGTGAGCAAGTAAGCTCTTGTCGTCGCAGACCTTCTTGCACCGATGCGCAAGGGTCAGTCTGTACGCTTTTGCAAAAATCGAGTTTTGGAGAGAAAGTCTACGAAGCGGTTTGAGGTGTCTATTTCGGGTCTTTAAGATGCGATTGCATATTTTAGATCACGTGGATTTGCACGTGCCTAAGTCTTTTCTTTTATCCCTTTTCGGGCCACCTAGTTTGTGTGTTATGAACACTCCACTACATGGGCGAATTCGAGCGGGGCTTGCTTTGATGCAATATGCGTCCTACCTCGTGGTATGGCGTAGATGCAATGCAAACTCACGCTACTCCAAAGGGAAAACCCGAAATGTAAAGACAATACTGAAGGGAAATAACCGAAGGGAAATAACCGAAGGGAAATATGTATATATCTTATGTATATGAGCCCTTACTCGGGTCTTGCAAATAAGAGCGAAGGCTCAATGTGGGTGCGTGCTTGAATTGAGGTCCGTAGAGGTCTTGCTTGAGCGTGGGCTTGGCCTTGGGCTGCAAGTGGGAGCTCCGCGAAGGTAGGTGATCAAGGGTGCTGGCCGGCTGCAAGTGGGGCGCGGGATAGACGCCTCGAAGGGGGCCGGTGGCAGGTAGAGGGCGCCTCCAAGTAGGGGGTTTAAAGTGGCTGAAGAAGTGGGTATTAGGATCACTAAGGGAGTTGGGTACTTAGGGAAACTGGACCCAACAGGTGAGCTAGTGGGAAGGCCGAATAGGACACCTAGGGGAGTTGGCCGAATGGGAGATGATGGCTAGGTAGCGGCCAGCAACTTGGGTTATACTAGGTTCGGCTAGGTTTAGGTGGTGGCGGCAAAAGGGCTGAGATGAAGGTAGGATGGGTGGCTAAGAGTGGAGAGGTGGTAGAGAGGGGCTTTGAGGGAGTTTGGGGTACTTACCGAATGGGGAGAGGTGGCGGATGAAGTGGGAAGGTGGCGGGCAGGTGGCTGTCGGCTGGTTCGGTTGGGTGGAGGTGGTTGCGTCCGGCTGAGGGATGGTGGTGATGGAGGGAAGAGGGAAGGTGGCGGTGCAGGTGGTGGCTGGTGGAGCAGGTGGAGTTGTTGGGGAGTGGTCCCGGCTGGGTGAGAGATGGGAGAAGGAGAGGGCCCGGCTGGGTGGAAGGGTGGTTCCCACTTGGAAAACCCGCCCACAAGGAGGGGGGGTTTAAATAGGGGATGGGTAGGTCGGTTAGGGCTGGGCTGTGGGTAGTGGTTAGGTGGTTTAGGTAGGGTGGTATGTAGATAAGGTGGGCTGGATGGGGTTGGGCCAGATATTTTAAAACTAGGGGTTTGGGTAATCGTGGGCTAAGGGTGGTTTAGGGGTTTAGGGCTAGGTTAGGTGGTTGGGTTTTAGGGTGAGGTTTAGTGAGCCAGGTTAGGTGATTAGGCTAGGTTTAGGCTAGGATTAGGGAAATTAATCTAGGTTTAGGGAAGGATTAGGGAAGTGGGTTAGGTGATTAGGTTGGGATTAGGCCGGGATTAGGGAAGTGGGTTAGGTGATTAGGTTCAGATTAGGGGTGGATTAGGGGTTTAGGCTAGGTTTAGGCATTTTGGGTTAGGTTTAGGTGAAGGAGCTCCCTTAGCATGGCCCATAGACCTTGATCACCCCATGTTGGTGCAGCCCTAGGTTAGGTTTTAGCTAATTACAAGCTTAAACCCACTCAATTAGGCTAACCAACATGATTAACCCAAACTTGACACACAAGTCAAGCTTAATACAACACTCTTGATATTTTTCACCCCCACTCTCTCTCATGCCCAATATCCCACGTGAAACTCAAGTGGGCCCCACCTCCATTTATGAGAAGGTGATGTGGGCCATGGATATGGATATTGGATTGGATCTCTGGATTCAAATCCAAATCCAAGTCCACATATGGGTTTGGATTGGAATCTGGATATATATGGTCCAGATCCAGTCCAAACTGAACTCTGACTCCTTCGAGCTGGGTTCGAAACGGACGATTCGTGCGGGGCCTGACAGCATCAGTACTCCGTCTGCGTTGGGTCTTCGCCAACATAGTCGTCCGCCTCCGTTTCTACCTTCCGGAGATGACTTCAAATGCTATTTTGATAAGAACAGGGTCTTGGACGTTCGAGATCCTGGGGTGTGAATCAGATACAAGAGTTGCTGCGCCGGGCTCGACAGGTGCTCCGGTTCCGGGCTCTTCTTGGCTCTCCTGGTCTTGTCTTGATCGGGCCAAGCCACTTCGGGGTTTCAAAACATGTTTTAAAAGGGTTTTCAAAAGCCATATCGTATGTTTTTGAAAGATATAGTTTAAAACATATATACAGGGTTGTTTGGAAGGCTCCTGGGTTTCCAAACTCAAAATGGCCCTTTGGGGCTGCTTGTATAAAACCAGATTCGTTTAAGAAATTCGTGGGATTTCGGGGTGTTTACAGCTTTTAAAATCGAGTTTTTGAGTTTAAGAACCTACGAAAGCGGTTTGAGGTGTTTGATTCGGGTTGTTTTGTATGACTTTCAAATTTTATTTCACATGGATTTGCACGTGCCTAAGTCTTTCTTTTTATCCCTTTTTGGGCCAACTAGGTGTGTGTTATGAACACTCAACTAAAATGTGGCGACTTTGAGCGGAGTATGGGGTTTGCTTTGATGCAATATGCGTCCTAACTCGTGGTATGGCGTATATACAATGCAAACTCACGCAACTCCAAAGGGAAAACCCGAATTTAAAAGACAATGCCGAAGGGAAATGACTTGTAATGGAAATTGCCGAAGGGAAATGACTTGTAAATGTAAATTACCGAAGGGAAATTGCGAAAGGGAAATATGGCTATATCTTAAGAGCGGAAAGGCTCAATAGTGCAAGTGTGTGCCATGTATATATGTAAAGACTACGCACACTGCTGAACCTTAAAACCCAAATCTTAAAGACATAGCCGAAAGGGAAATACGTATATAATATATATGGGCCCTTACTTGGGTCTTGCAAATAAGAGCGAAGGCTCAATGTGGGTGCGTGTGAAAATGTAAAGACAACACACACGACTTTAAGTGAAACCCAAATATAAATTGCAATATGGCCTTAACTAAGGTCTTGGGAATAAGAGCGAAAGCTCAATGTGTGTGAGTGCAAGAATGGAAGTACTACACACACGACATGAAATTAAACCCAAATATAAATTGCAATATGGCCTTAACTAAGGTCTTGGGAGTAAGAGCGAAAGCTCAATGTGTGTGAGTGTATAATTGAAATACTACACACACGACATGAAATTAAACCCAAGGAAAGTATAACACGGCCCTTACTTGGGTCTCACAAATAAGAGCGAAAGCTCAATGTGTGTGAGTGCGAGAATTGAAAGACAACACACGCAACTCAAGCAAAAACCCTATGCAACTTAAAGTATATAAATAAACTTAGATCTTAAGGGCTGATTAGGCCCGTGTGTGTTCAAAATCGTGCACAACTAAGAGCGAGGTAGGCTCAAGTGCACGTGTGTGTGGGTGTGCCAAGCCACGTTATTACAAGCGGGGGGAGACAATGCTCCGTTATTACAACCCCATATCAAATTTAATTTAACTTAAGCAAGTCTACAACTAAGGACCGAGTTAGGCACTTACTTATAGCCGGTCCGGAGGTGACTTGCTTGAGCGTGGGCTTGGGCTTCGCCTTGGGCTGCAAGAGGGAGCTCCTCGGAATGGCACGGCAAAGGGGTGTGCTGGCCGAGTGACAAGGGAGCGCGGTTGTGGCGCCTTGGAGCTTGCCGGCTGCTAGGGGGTGTTTTAAGTGGTGGTCGGCTGGGATAGTTAGGCGATGTTTGGGGAATGGCGAGGGAACTAGCTAGGGTTCTAGGGAAGGTGGCGCTAATGGGTGACTAAGAGTGGAGGGGGCAGGTCCTAGGGAGCGAGGTAAGGTGGTTGGGTTGTTACTAAGGGGTAGAAGTAGAGAATCGGGTGGTGTAAGGGGTTAGGTCTGGCCGAATGGGGAAGGGTGGCGGGGTGTTGTGGTGGTATGGGTGGTTGAGAGTGGAGGGGGAGTGAAGAGGAGGTGGAGTTGGGTTGAGGTACTAACCGGATGGGTGAAGGAGGTCGGTGTGTGGAAGAAGGGCAGCCTGGTGGTGAAGGTGGATGGAGCTCGGCCGGGCAGTTGGTGGCAGCGTGGAGTGGAGCAAGCCGGATGGAAGTTGTGGCGAGAGGTGGAGCTGGTCGGGGGTAGTGGTGGTGGAGGTGGAAGAAGGGAGCAAGGTGAGAGGGCTTGGCTGGCCCAAGGGCTGGATGGGAGAAGATGAAAAACCCGCCCACTAGGGGGGGGTTTATATAGATTTTTAAAGGGCGGTTGGGGCTGGTTTTTAGAGGGTGGTAAGGTGGTTTAGGTGGTGGTGGTGTGGTGATAAGGTGGGCTGGTTTTGAGGAGGGGCCAGATATTTTGCTTTAAGGGGTTTTAGGGATATGGTGTGCTAGGTTTAGGTGGGGTGGTTTAGGGGTTTAGGGCTTAGCTAGGTGGGTTGGTTTTGGGGTGAGGTTTAGTGAGGTGGGTTAGGTGATTAGGCTAGGATTAGGTTAGGTTTAGGGAAATTAATCCTAGGTTTGGGGAAGGATTAGGGAAGTGGGTTAGGTGATTAGGTTGGGATTAGGCCGGGATTAGGGAAGTGGGTTAGGTGATTAGGCTAGGATTAGGACAGGATTAGGGTAAAAGGCTAGGATTAGGGGTTTTTGGTTAGGGTGGGGTTAAGGAGCTCCCTTTGCATGACCCATAGACCTTAATTACATCATGATGGTGCAGCCCTAGGTTAGGTTTTGGCTAATACAAGCTTAAACCCATACTAATTAGGCTAACCCACATGATTAACCCCAAACTTGACACACAAGTCAAGCTTAATACAATCCCCTCATGCTTATCCTCCCCATTCTCTCTCATGCCCATAATCCCACGTGAATTTCAAGTGGGCCCCACCTCCATTTATGAGAAGGTGATGTGGGCCATGGATGTGGATATTGGATTGGATCTCTGGATCCAAATCCACACATACGTTTGGATTGAGATCTGGATATATATGGTCCAGATCCAATCCAAACTGAATTCTGACTCCTTTAGGGTATGTTCGAAACGAACGGTTTGTGTGGGGTCTGACAGCATCAGTACTTCGTCTGTGTTGGGTCTTCGCCAACATGGTCGTCCGCTTCTGTTTTCACCTTCCGGAGATGATTTCAAAGGATTTTTGATGATAACAGGGTCTTGGACATTCAAGATCCTGGGGGTGGATTCAACACGAGAGTTGCTGTGCCGGGCTCGACATGTGCTCTGGTTCCGGGCTCTCTTTGGCTCTTCTGGTCCTGCTTGTATCAGGTCAAGCCGCTTCGTGGGGTTTCAAAATGTGTTTTAAAAGCCTATTATACATATGTTAGAACATATACAGTTTTAAACATATGTACAGGGTTGCCTGGAAGGCTCCTAGGTTTCTAGACTCAAAATAGCCCTTTGGGGCAGCTTTTACAAAACCAGGTTTTATTTGAGAAATTCGTGGGATTTCGGGGTTGTAAACACCTCGAAATCCCACGAATTTCTTAAACAAACCTGGTTTTGTAAAAGCAGCCCCAAAGGGCCATTTTTGAGTCTAGAAACCCAGGAGCCTTCTAGACAACCCTGTATATACATTTCAAACTTCATATTTCAAAAATATGTAATATAGCTTTTGAAAACCTGTTAAAACACGTTTTTGAAACCCCGAAGCGGCTTGGCCCGATCAAGACAGGACCAAGAGAGCTAAGAAGAGCCCGGAACCGGAGCACATGTCGAGCCCGGCGCAGCAACTCTTGTATCACATCCATACCCCCAGGATCTCGAACGTCCAAGACCATGTTCTTATCAAAATGTCATTTGAAGTCATCTCCGGAAGGCAGAAACGGAGGCGGACGACCATGTTGGCGAAGACCCAACGCAGACGGAGTACTGATGCTGTCAGGCCCTGCACAAATCGTCCGTTTCGAACCCAGCTCGAAGGAGTCAGAGTTCAGTTTGTATTGGATCTGGACCATATATATCCAGATCCCAAGACCTTAATCAAGGCCATATTGCAAGTTATATTTGGGTTTAATTTCATGTCATGTGTGTAAGTCTTTCAATTCAAGCACGCACCCACATTGAGCCTTCGCTCTTATTTGCAAGACCTGAGTAAGGGCCCATATACATACTCTATATACATATCTCCCTTCGGCATTTACATTTCAAGTCATTTCCCTTCGGTTATTTCCCTTCGGCATTGTCTCTACATTTCGGGTTTTCCCTTTGGAGTAGCGTGAGTTTGCATTACATCTACACCATACCATGAGGTAGGACGCATATTGCATCAAAGCAAGTCCCACTCAAATTCGCCCATGTAGTGGAGTGTTCATAACACACAAACTAGGTGGCCCGAAAAGGGATAAAAGGAAAGACTTAGGCACGTACAAATTCACGTGATCTAAAATATGCAATCGCATCTAAAAGACCTAAATTAGACACCTCGAACCGCTTCGTAGGCTTTCTATCCCAAAACTCAATTTTTGCAAAGCATACAGACTGACCCTTGTGCATCGGTGCAAGAAGGTCTGCGACGACAAGAGCTCACTTGCTCACAGTCGCCACGATTAGAAGTCAATTTAAAATACATCTTGGCTAGCTTAGATAAGCTAGCTGGCACGCCCTGTTTACGTAAATAGGACTTAGACGCACGAGAGGATCCACTCCAAGCCCAGGAAAGGTGGGGAGGCATGGGGATTTTCGCGGGTCTACAGAGATTGGCACGCCCGGTGGGACGTGAGCCTTTCAAAAATCGAGTTTTAAGGTAGAAGTTTTGCGAAAATTTTGTAAAAAGGTGTCATTTTAACTTATTTTCTTTGCTTGTACTTAGGACATTTTGGAAAATCTTGAAAAGCATGTCAAAATCCAATCCAAGTGAAGTGTCGAGCCAAGGCTCATGCGCATCAAGTTCTCACTCTAGGAGGATTTTCAAAAACAAAATAAAACTAGATGAAATCGAGGACTTGAGAAGGGAGTTTGAAGCCAAAATTGACGCTCTCAGCCAAGAGGCTGAAGTAGGCGATTCGTGTTCATCAAACGGTGAACAAAGGCCTAAGAAAAAATCAGAAAAACCTCGCAAGCACAAAGAGGCCTCCGTAATGGAAGGCGACCAATACCACGAGTCCTTCACACAAAAGGACCGTAAAGCCCTACAGCAGTTGCTGAAAGGGCAGAATAAAGATAAAAGAAACTATGCCCTGTCTGATTTCCTTCCTATGGATTACAAAAGTGACAGTGATGATGAAATACCGAACTTCCATTGGTATGATGGCTTGGGAGACCCTAGGTCTCACTTGCAGCTTTTCTCACGTCGAGCCCATAAGAAGAAAAAGGACTCGATGAAATGGGTGTATTGGTTCCCTTTATCCCTTAAAGGCACAGCTGCCAAATGGCTGGCTTCCTACGACTTAAGCCAGTTCGCTACTTTTGAAGAATTAGCGAACTGCTTCATGCAAAGATTTGCAGACAACGTAGAAGTCACGCCGAAAAGGGACATACAATCACTTGTGGAAAGGAAGTGCCGTTTCCAAAACCCGCTTGGAAAAGCCCATCACATACGGGCTACCCACGATGGACAAAGGGGCAAAGCCCCATAAAATCGCCAATGTTTGGGTGGATCCAGGCATAGCAGGCACTTCCAAAAATTTTGAAAAGTTAGAAAATAAGAGGGAGCGAAATTTTCAAAAACCGGTTGAAAAATGGGAGTATACTCCGCTGGGGCAACCTGTGTCGGAGGTGCTAGACCTCCTACTTGCCCAGGACATGATAGAACTCCCTAAAATCCCCGAAGGAGTCACTTCCAAAGGGGGGTATTTAAACCGATTTTGTAAGTATCATCGGCTCAAAGGCCATGATACCAAACGCTGCTTCTCCCTCTTAAATAAAATTGAGAACTTGATAGCAGAAGGCCGGCTCCAGGTCACTGCGGAACCTGAGCCACCTCAAGCTATCTTCAAAGAACCCTTTCCCAAACACGCCAGTGGCAGTGGGAAAGGAAAGGAGGTATGTACCCTCACCATTTCTAAGGAACTAGCACAAAAATGAAAACCTGGTCGACCCACTTGTGCGCCCATTCTTGTACTGTACAAGAAGCCCGCCCAAGTTGTCATTCGGGGACCACCAAAAGTGGAACCCCCGGCAAAACCAGTTTTAAAAATCCAAGGTTCTCCTCAGCTCATCCTTAGAGACAAAGTTAGCGCAAACCCTAGGCTGGTCGTGGGGGAAGTCACTAGATCCGGAAGGATCTACCAACCCCCGTACCTTCAAGGTGCTCAAAAGGTGGTCAATGTACCTGGCCCCTCAAAAGCATGTATCCCTAGTGTTCTGCCGAAAGCAAATAAGGACAAAGTCATCCTAAATCCTTATGACTTCTGTAGACGCGCGAAAATCCCCGCCTCTTCGCCTCTTTCGGGGCTTGGAGTGGATCTTTATCGTGCGTCTAAGGCCTATGTATACAAATAGGGCGTGCCAGCTAGCTTACTTAAGCTAGCGAAGATATATTTAACACTGACTTCTAAACGTGGCGACTGTGAGCAAGTAAGCTCTTGTCGTCGCAGACCTTCTTGCACCGATGCGCAAGGGTCAGTCTGTACGCTTTTGCAAAAAATCAAGTTTTGGGGAGAAAGTCTACGAAACGGTTCGAGGTGTCTATTTCGGGTCTTTAAGATGCGATTGCATGTTTTAGATCACGTGGATTTGCACGTGCCTAAGTCTTTTCTTTTATCCCTTTTTGGGTCGCCTAGTTTGTGTGTTATGAACACTCCACTACATGGGCGAATTCGAGCGGGGCTTGCTTCGATGCAATATGCGTCCTACCTCATGGTATGGCGTAGATGCAATGCAAACTCACGCTACTCCAAAGGGAAAACCCGAAATGTAAAGACAATACTAAAGGGAAATAACAGAAGGGAAATAACCGAAGGGAAATAACCGAAGGGAAATAACCGAAGGGAAATATGTATATATCTTACGTATATGAGCCCTTACTCGGGTCTTGCAAATAAGAGTGAAGGCTCAATGTGGGTGCGTGCTTGAATTGAAAGACTTACACACACGACATGAATTTAAACCCAAATATAAATTGCAGTATGGCCTTGACTAAGGTCTTGGGAGTAAGAGCGAAGGCTCAATGTGTGTGAGAGTGCTTGAATTAAAAGACTACCCACACGACATAAATGAAACCCAAATATAACTGCAATAAGGCCTTTACTAAGGTCTTGGGAGTAAGAGCGAAGGCTCAATGTGTGTGAAAGTGCTTGAATCGAAAGACTTACTCACACGACATGAAATGAAACCCAAATAGTATAGGTCGGCCCTTACTTGGGTCTTTCAAATAAGAGCGAAAGCTCAATGTGTGTGAGAGTGCTTGAATTGAAAGACTTACTCACACGACAAGAAATGAAACCCAAATAGTATAGGTCGGCCCTTACTTGGGTCTTTCAAATAAGAGCGAAAGCTCAATGTGTGTGAGAGTGCTTGAATTGAAAGACAACGCACCCAACTTAAACAAAACCCTTCGAAAATGAAATATATATGTACACTTACATATTAGGGGCTGATTAGGCCCATGGGTGTTCAAAATCGTGCACAACTAAGAGAGTGCACGTGTGTGGTTGTGCCAAGCCACGTTATTACAAGCGGGGGGAGACTATGCTCCGTTATTACAACCCCGTATCAAATTGAATTTCAAGCAAGTGTACGACTAAAGACCGATTTTAGACACTTACGAGTAGCTGGTCCGTAGAGGTCTTGCTTGAGCGTGGGCTTGGCCTTGGGCTGCAAACGGGAGCTCCGCGAAGGTAGGTGATCAAGAGTGCTGGCCGGCTGCAAGTGGGGCGTGGGATAGGCGCCTCGGAGGTGGCCGGCGGCAAGTAGATGGCGCCTCAAGGTAAGGGGTTTAAATGGCTGAATGAGTGGGTTCTTAGGGTCACTAGGGGAGTTGGGAGTTTAGGGAAATTGGACCTAAGAGGTGAGCTGGTGGGAGGGCCGAGTAGGACACCTAGGGGAAAGTCGAATGGGACTTGATAGCTAGGTAGTGGCCGGCAGCTTGGGTTATACTAGGTTCGGCTAGGTTTAGGTGGTGGCGGCAAAAGGGCTGAGATGAAGGTAGGATGGGTGGCTAAGAGTGGAGAGGTGGTAGAGAAGGGCCTTGAGGGAGTTTGGGGTACTTACCGAATGGGGAGAGGTGGCGGATGAAGTGGGAAGGTGGTGGGCAGGTGGCTGTCGGCTGGTTCGGTTGGGTGGAGGTGGTGGCGTCCGGCTGAGGGGTGGTGGTGGTGGATGGAAGAGGGAAGGTGGCGGAGCAGGTGGCGGCTGGTGGAGCAGCTGGAGCAGGCCAAGGTGGGGAGTCGTCCCGGCTGGGTGAGAGAAGGGAGAAGGAGAGGGCCCGACTGGGTGAGGTAGTGGTTCCCACTTGGAGAACCCGCCCACAAGGAGGGGGGTTTAAATAGGGGATGGGTAGGTCGGTTAGGGCTGGGCTGTGGGTAGTGGTTAGGTGGTTTAGGTAGGGTGGTATGTAGATAAGGTGGGCTGGAAAAGGTTGGGCCAGATATTTTAAAACTAGGGGTTTGGGTAAATCGTGGGCTAAGGGTGGTTTAGGGGTTTAGGGCTAGGTTAGGTGGTTGGGTTTTAGGGTGAGGTTTAGTGAGCTAGGTTAGGTGATTAGGCTAGGTTTAGGCTAGGATTAGGGAAATTAATCTAGGTTTAGGGAAGGATTAGGGAAGTGGGTTAGGTGATTAGGTTGGGATTAGGACGGGATTAGGGAATTGGGTTAGGTGATTAGGCTCAGATTAGGGGTGGATTAGGGGTTTGGGTTAGGTTTAGGCATTTTGGGCTAGGTTTAGGTGAAGGAGCTCCCTTAGAATGGCCCATAGACCTTGATCACCCCATGTTGGTGCAACCCTAGGTTAGGTTTTAGCTAATTACAAGCTTAAACCCACTCAATTGGGCTAACCCACATGATTAAACCCAAACTTGACACACAAGTCAAGCTTAATACAACACTCTTGATATTTTTCACCCCACTCTCTCTCATGCCCAATATCCCACGTGAATCTCAAGTGGGCCACACCTCCATTTATGAGAAGGTGATGTGGGCCATGGATATGGATATTGGATTGGATCTCTGGATCCAAATCCAAATCCAAGTCCACATATGGGTTTGGATTGGAATCTGGATATATATGGTCCAGATCCAATCCAAACTGAACTCTGACTCCTTCGAGCTGGATTCGAAACGGATGATTCGTGCGGGGTCTGACAGCATCAGTACTCCGTCTGTGTTGGGTCTTCGCCAACATAGTCGTCCGCCTCCGTTTCTGCCTTCCGGAGATGACTTCAAATGCTATTTTGATAAGAACAGGGTCTTGGACGTTCGAGATCCTGGGATGTGAATCAGATACAAGAGTTGCTGCGCCGAGCTCGACAGGTGCTCCAGTTCCGGGCTCTTCTTGGCTCTCCTGGTCCTATCTTGATTGGGCCAAGCCACTTCGGGGTTTCAAAACATGTTTTAAAAGGGTTTTCAAAAGCCATATTATATGTTTTAGAAAGATAAAGTTTAAAACATATATACAGGGTTGTCTGGAAGGCTCCTGGGTTTCCAGACTCAAAATGGCCCTTTGGGGCTGCTTGTATAAAACCAGATGGATTTTGAGAAATTCGTGGGATTTCGGGGTGTTTACAACTTCGAAAACCACGGGGGTGTTCCATGTCTTGGACATCCACCCCCATTATAACCTGTTGCTGGGAAGGCCCTGGATACACAGTTTGTGCGTTGTGCCATCCACCTTCCACAAGTGTGTCAAGATCCCTTTTAGGGACTAGGTCGTAGTGATCCTAGGTGAGAGTCACCCACAGCTTCAGGGGATCATAAACTCCCCTTGTTTATCAAGCTCCCAGGCCCATGAGGCTAACTTGGGGCAAATTATGGTTGAGCCACCTCGGCTCGTGTTAAACAACCCTAAGAAGGTTGTATGTGTGAAGGGGCTGCCCAAAGCAGGCCCCCTCCCGATTCTAACCCTTCTAGGATGATCCAAGCATTCCCTATTTCCAAAGCCCCTGGACAAGAGGCCATATAAGCACAATATGGACAATAGCATGTTCCAGGACCACGACTTGTATCAAACTTTTTCGAAAAACACAAAGTCATGGAACATATTGTTGAACATGGGCTACATGCCCTACAAGAGTCTGGGGGTACAGAACCAGGGTCTCCTAGAACCCATCCCTCCTAGGGCCAATCCAAGCCGATATGGGATCGGCTATACTCCCCGAATACCGCCGGAGCCACCCCTTGTGACCACTTGGGTCAAGGGTGCCCCGGAACCTGCCTTAGAAGAAACCTACGATTTAGATCTCCTATTCCGAGTCTAACCCGTAGTGTTTTCTCTTTTGTAGGTATGACGGAAGATCCCTTTTTCTAAAAATACAAAAACATTTGAAAAGCTTAAAATCAAAAAAATCGAAAAACAAGAAAAACCAAAAACAATGGAAAAGCAAAAACTCGAAAATAGAGTGATTTGTATAGTCCCCAAGGTTCTTGTTTTACAAAAAACCCAAAAAATCGAAAATTTGGAAAATACCAAAAAGATTTTGTACATAGCTACTCCTGGTAGGACTTTGACAAAAGAAAAGGATTTCGAAAGAAACGTCGTCTGCATAGCCAGACCAAAAATTTCGAAATCACTTGAAAATCCAAGAACAAAACCAGGTCATTTTGAAAACCACGCATCAAATTCCCTCGGGTCTATAGCCCACGAGAATGATCAAATCCTAGAAGTGGATCCCCTTGAGGAAGATCCCACTTCTGAGCTCCCAGAATTTCATAAAATTCTCGATTTTGAAAGACCTTCCAATTCAGTAGGAGGAGATTTCATAGAGGTAAACCTAGGGGATGATTCCAATCCGAAACCCATCAAAATAGGTGCATGCTTGCATGAAACTGAAAGGTTAGCATTCATTGCATTTCTACGAACCTATTTAGATGTGTTTGCATGGACGTATGAAGACATGCCGGGCATAGACCCCAGCATTGTCGAGCATCGTCTTCCCTTAGATGCAGGTGTAAAACCCATAAAGCAGAAGCTTAGGAAAATACACCCGAATGTACACACGCAAGTCAAAGAGGGTTTAGAAGATCTGCTAAAAGCCGGATTTATAAAACCCATTGCATATTCTGATTGGTTGTCAAATATCGTTGTAGTTCGAAAAACCAATGGGAAAATTCGAATATGCATCGATTTTAGAAACCTGAATAAAGCCACTCCAAAGGATAATTATCCTTTACCAAACATAGATTTGATAGTCGATAGTACTGCAAATCATGAAATGTTTTCGTTTATGGATGGCTATTCAGGCTATAATCAAATCAAACTAAGTCCACGAGATCAGGGTAAGACCGCCTTCACAACCCCCTGGGGCACGTACTGCTATACAGTCATGCCCTTTGGTTTGAAAAATGCCGGCACAACATACCAACGAGCCATGACCACGGTCTTCCATGATCAGATTCATGAGCTCGTAGAAGTGTATGTAGATGATCTCTTGGCAAAATCCAAAACCCGATGCACCCATATCGAATGTTTACAAAAGATTTTCGAAAGGCTTAGGCTTTACAAAGTAAAGCTAAACACTCAAAAATGTGTATTTGGGGTAGAATCAGGGAAGCTTCTGGGTTTTATGGTGAGCCAAAGGGGTATAGAAGTCGACCCCTCTAAGTGTCGAGCCATCATAGACATGGCTCCACCCTCCAATCTCACCCAAATCCGTAGCCTCCAGGGTCGTTTACAATCCGTTCGCCGGTTCATATCGAATCTGGCCACTAGATGCGAACCCTTCAACAAACTGTTGAGGAAGGGCACGAAATTCTTATGGGATGACGAATGCCAGAAGTCCTTCGAAAGTCTGAGGCATACTTGGTTAATCCCCCCGTTTTGAACCCTCCAAAGCAAGGAAAACCGCTTTTATTGTACATCTCCGTGCATGCAAATGCTTTAAGAGCCCTGTTGGCTCAATACGAGGATGACACCCATAAGGAGTATGCCATCTACTACATTTCGAAAACTCTCTTGGCTTATGAACAAAATTATCAAGCCATGGAGAAGACGTGCTTGGCCCTAGTCTGGGCCTGCCAGAAATTCAGACACTATTTCCTAGATCATGAGATCTGGATAGTGTCCAAGCTTGATCCAATCAAGCACTTGTTCGAAAAACCCATTCTCACGGGTAGATTGGGCAAATGGCAACTCCTTCTAATGGAGTATGATTTGAAATACCATCACCAGATCTCCATTAAGGGGCAAGCCCTAGCAGATTACGTGGCTGAATTCCCCTTAGAGGACGCATATCCGACTCTTGTTGAAATGCTTGATGAAGGCATATTGCAAAACCATTTTCAAAACCACATTTTGGCAAATTCTTTCAAAAACCAAATGTGGAAGATGCACTTCGATGGGGCGCGAAACCAACGAGGGGCTGGTGCTGGGGTCATCCTAATCTCCCCTGAAAAGGGCGAGATTCCCATAGCAGTCCGTTTAGATTTCGAATGTTCCAACTACTTCCATATCACGAGTTGGCCACTCGATTGGTCCAGTCCTTCCAATCGTGTAAACTCACACACGTAGGAAGAGAGGACAATGGCATCGCCGATGCCCTCTCCTCCTTGGGGTCAGCCCTGAAGGTCGATCCCATTTCAGGGACCAGATCTTTGGAAATATGGCATACGCCCCACCCATCCACACACGACTTGGATATTTGCCAAAATAACCCAGAGTCTATTGAAAAACCTTGGTTTTATGACATCAAACAGTTTCTAGAAAATGGGGGATTCACCGAGGATGCCACATCCAAGGATAAAGCATTCATCCGCAAGATTTCAACCCGATACACCATTCTGGGTGGGGTCTTATACAAAAAAAATTTTACCGGCATTCTGCTTAGGTGTATCGACCTAGAGGAGGCTAGGATAGTGATGCATGAGTTCCACGATGGAGAATGTGGAGATCATGTTAATGCCAACATGATGGCAATGAAAATACTTAGAGGGGGCTATTTTTGGTCCACCCTGAAAAAGGATTGCCACGATCATGTTAGGAAGTGTCATCCATGTCAAATGCATGGGCACGCCATTCATATCCCTTCATCTGCATTGCATTCCGTGGTCAGCCCCTGGCCATTTACCATGTGGGCGTTTGACATCGTAGGCCCAATATTTCCAAAGGCCTCGAATGGGCATCGATTTATTTTAGCAGCCACGGAATATTTCTCCAAGTGGGTGGAAGCCATTTCCCTAACCAACGTAATGGGGCAACATGTGGTAGCTTTCATCCGGAGGAATATCTTTGCTCGATTTGGGGTTCCACGAGACCTTGTGTCT
This sequence comes from Brasenia schreberi, assembly GCA_036023115.1. Taxonomy (NCBI): domain Eukaryota; kingdom Viridiplantae; phylum Streptophyta; class Magnoliopsida; order Nymphaeales; family Cabombaceae; genus Brasenia; species Brasenia schreberi. Next base: position 4,594,449 of record JAYKKT010000079.1, read on the forward strand.
GATAATGGCACCCCATTCAAGAATGAGCGGATGGTTAAGTTGTGCAACACGTATGGCATAACTCACCACTTCAACTCGCCCTACTACCCTCAAGGCAACGGTCAAGCCGAAGCCACAAACAAGACTCTCATTAGCATAATTGAGAAAACCTTAGAGAAGGGTAGGACGTGGCACGAGAAGCGGGATGAAGCCTTATGGGCTTATAGGACTTCCATCTGGACTCCCACGAATGCCACACTATTCGAATTGGTCTATGGCACCAACGTCATTCTTCCCATTCATACTCAACTGCATTCATTCCATACATCCATAGCACTCGACCTCCCCATAGAGACGCTTCAGCATGCTAGGATGGCCGAACTAGACTTGCTAGATGAGAGGCGACTCCTTGCCATGGATCATGCTCATGCATACCGGCAAAGAATAGCCCGACATTATAGCAAACACATGAGACCTCGCCACTTTGAAGTGGGGGATCTGGTCTTAAAAACCATCCATCATTGTGGCCCACACCCCCTAGGAAAGTGGCGCCCCAACTGCGATGGACCCTATGTTGTATGAGCAACCACTACGAACAACTCGTATTGGTTGATCGATGTAGAAGGTAGGAATTTAGCAGATCCTATCAATATTCAATACTTAAAGAAGTATCATGTGTAGGATTTGGATTAAATTCCAATTTTTGAAAATTTTAGGGATAGCTGCCCTGAGACATGTGAATAAGGTGCAAAGGCAAAGTCGTGTGACCCTGAGTGAGAGAATTCGCACTTGTGAAAGAGTGGACTCTTCAAAATCGTGGTTACATTTCAAAATCCTTCTTCTTACAAAGAAAGGCCTAGCTCAATATAGCAAGATACTTGCAAGTAGTACGTGCTATTTCTAAATAGGCTGATCTGGAATGGATCAAGTGTAGGCTTGGGATAAGTCCTCCCCTCTTCTCTTCTCCTTCCAAAAGGAAAACAAAGGCCCAAACAAAAGGGAATTTTCCATTCAGAGTATCTTTCCAAAAGAAAGAAACCAGAATTCAAAAGAAAAATCGATTCTCTTATGGAAAAGAGGGATTAAAGAAAAAATACTCCCAAAGGGAGACCCTCGATGAGAAAAAAAGGAAAAAGAGGCCAAAAAGCTCAAAAAGAGCAGTTTTCTGCCTTCTATGCCTTAAACCACGGGACGCTTCAGAAGGGACCGTGGTATCTCTTTCCCATCCCTGGCTTATCCCAAGCTAAAACATGGTTCATTTCGAGGAATCCTAAAGTAAAAATAGGATTTACTTACTTGAATTTCATTTTGTTTGAGAATTCGACGTTTCGAGTAAGGCGTAGGAATTTGAAATACAGCTTGTTTTCTTATAAAACCTCCGCTAGATAAGCGAGTGTTAAGACTCAAACAAGGGCAAACACGTAGAGCTCGAGATCCTTAGGATCGAGACTCAAGACAGTTGTCCCTTTTGTAAATAGTTTTTGTAAATAAGTTTTGAAAACCGAACATTGAACAGCATAGGATTTTGCTCACTTGGAGCAGTAGGCCTTATAAATCTCCAGAGTTCAACCACATCTGGTCTCGGGGAGGTCGCCACTCTTGGCACCACACCCATGTCATCTGTATTCCACGCATGGCACTCACATAAACATGATCCCATTTTAGGACCAGATTCCATAAGTAAGACCCTTTGGCGTGATATCTCCTCCTACCAGAGTTTTAAATTGAGATTTTTGTTAAAAGATTGGGGCGATCCCATATTCTTCGTGAATAGATCTAGGGAGACATTGAAAGGGTTGTTTGTCATCTTTGCCCTTATCCAAATCGATTTGAACAAGGCCAAAGAGGGGCATCTGTAAACACCCCGAAATCCCACGAATTTCTCAAATTCATCTAGTTTCATAAAAGCAGCCCCAAAGGGCCATTTTGAGTCTGGAAACCCAGGAGCCTTCCAGACAACCCTGTACATATGTTTTGAACTCTGTATTTCAAAAATATACAATAGGGCTTTTAAAATCTTTTTAAAACATGTTTTGAAACCCCGAAGCAGCTTCGGCCTAATCCAGACAGGACCAGGAGAGCTAAGGAGAGCCCGGAACCGGAGCACATGTCGAGCCCGGCACAGCAACTCTCGTTCAAATCCACACCCCCAGGATCTCGAACGTCCAAGACCCTATTATCATCGAAACATTGTTTGAAGTCATCTCCGGAAGGCAAAAACAGAGACGGACAATCATGTTGGCGAAGACCCAACGCAGATGGAGCACTGATGCTGTCAGGCCCCGCACAAACCGTTCGTTTCGAACACAGCTCGAAGGAGTCAGAATTCAGTTTGGATCGGATCTGGACCATATATATCCAGATCCCAATCCAAACCCATGTATGGACTTAGATTTGGATTTGGATTCAAAAATCCAATCCAATATCCATATCCATGGCCCACATCACCTTCTCATAAATGGAGGTGTGGCCCACTTGAATTTCACGTGGGATTATGGGCATGAGAGAGAGTGGGGGTGGATATGATCAAGTGTGTGTTGTAATTAAGCTTGACTTGTGTGTCAAGTTTGGGGTTAATCATGTGGGTTAGCCTAATTAAGTGGGTTTAAGCTTGTAATTAGCCAAAACCTAACCTAGGGCAGCACCAACATGATGTAGTTATGGTCCATGGGCCATGCAAAGGGAGCTCCTTCACCTAAACCTAACCCAAAGCACCTAATCCTAGCCTTCCACCCTAATCCACCCCTAATCTGAGCCTAATCACCTAACCTACTTCCCTAATCCCGACCTAATCCCAACCTAATCACCTAACCCACTTCCCTAATCCTTCCCTAAACCTAGGTTAATTACCCTAAACCTAGCCTAATACTAGCCTAAATCACCTAACCTAGCTCACTAAACCTCACCCTAGAACCAACCCACCTAGCTAAACCCTAAACCTCTAAACCACCCCTAGCCCACAACCTACCCAAACCACTTGTATCTAAAATATCTGGCCCTACCCTTTCCAGCCCACCTTATCATCATACCACCCTACCTAAACCACCTAACCACTACCCCAAACCCAGCCCTAACCGACCAAACCCAGCCCTATATAACCCCCCCACCCTTGGGGGCGGGTTTCATCACCTAGCAGCCCACCCATTCCCAGCCGGGTCCTCTACTTCCCCAAGTCCAGCCGAATCCCACCTGCTCCACCTGCTCCACATCCCACCACCGCCTGCTCCACTTCCCGCCACCACCTACACCACTGCCTTTCAGTCGAACGCCACCACCATCGCCATCATCATCCGGCTGATTCCCTTCCACCCGCCACCACTTCTTCACTCGGTAAGTACCCTACATCTTGCCTTACTCCTTCTTCACTCCCTCTCCACTCTCAACCACCAAATCCACTCCCCTATCACCCTAACATCAGCCCTTCCACTCGCTGCCACCCTTCTCACTCAGCCGGACCCATAGCTCCCTAACTACCCGTCACCACCTAGCCCTTTTAGTCCCATTCGGCCACCCTATCCGACTCCTTAAAACCTGCCCACATCACCCCAAGACACCTACCATACCCACTACCACCTGGTCCCATCTCCTAGCTAGCTCCCTTCCCTTACACCACTCCTAGCCACCCTTCTCACTCAGCCGAACGCCACCACCAAACTCCCCTAGTCGGCCACTCCAACCGACTGTTGCTCCTTCGCTCGGCCAGCAACCCGCCAACCTTAGTTGCCCCATTAGGTCTTCCTTTGAGCTTCACTTAGTGCCATACTCCCTTAGTGACCCTACTTAGGTCCTTTAACCCAACACACCAAAAAAAAAACAGCCCATCTCTAGTAGTCGGCCACCTTCAAGGCGCCTCTTCCGCGCACCAAGGACCTCCGGCCAGCACCTCCTCTTGCCGTTCAACCTCGCGGAGCTCCCTTTTGCAGCCCAAGGCGAAGGCCAAGCCCATGCTCAAGCAAGGCATCTTCGGACCAGCAATTAGTAAGTGCCTAACTCGGTCTTTAGTTGTATACTTGCTTGAGATTCAATTCGATACGGGGTTGTAATAAAGGAGCATAGTCTCCCCTCGCTTGTAATAATGTGGCTTGGCACACCCACACACGTGCACTCTCTTAGTTGTGCACGATTTTGAACACACACCGGCCTAATCAGCCCCTAATACATAAGTATATACATATACTTTCATTTTGTAGGGTTTTGCTTAAGTTGGGTGTGTTGTCTTTCAATTCAAGCACTCACACACATTGAGCCTTCGCTCTTATTTGAAAGACCCAAGTAAGGGCCGACCTATACTATTTGGGTTTCATTTCATGTCGTGTGTGTAAGTCTTTCAATTCAAGCACGCACCCACATTGAGCCTTCGCTCTTATTTGAAAGACCCAAGTAAGGGCCGTGTTATACTATTTGGGTTTAATTTCATGTTGTGTGCGTAGTACTTGAATTCAAGCACTCACACACATTGAGCTTTCGCTCTTATTCCCAAGACCTTAATCAAGGCCATACTGCAAGTTATATTTGGGTTTAATTTCATGTTGTGTGCGTAGTACTTCAATTCAAGCACTCACACACATTGAGCTTTCGCTCTTATTCCCAAGACCTTAATCAAGGCCATACTGCAAGTTATATTTGGGTTTAATTTCATGTCATGTGTGTAAGTCTTTCAATTCAAGCACACACCCACATTGAGCCTTCGCTCTTATTTGCAAGACCCGAGTAAGGGCCCATATACATACTCTATATACATATCTCCCTTCGGCATTTACATTTCAAGTCATTTCCCTTCGGTTATTTCCCTTCGGCATTGACTTTACATTTCGGGTTTTTCCTTTGGAGTAGCGTGAGTTTGCATTGCATCTACACCATACCACGAGGTAGGACGCATATTGCATCAAAGCAAGCCCCGCTCAAATTCGCCCATGTAGTGGAGTGTTCATAACACACAAACTAGGTGGCCCGAAAAGGGATAAAAGGAAAGACTTAGGCACGTACAAATCCACGTGATCTAAAATATGCAATCACATCTAAAAGACCCGAATTAGACACCTCGAACTGCTTCGTAGGCTTTCTATCCCAAAACTCGATTTTTGCAAAGCGTACAGACTGACTCTTGCGCATCGGTGCAAGAAGGTCTGCGACGACAAGAGCTCACTTGCTCACAGTCGCCACGATTAGAAGTCAGTTTAAAATACATCTTCGCTAGCTTAGGTAAGCTAGCTGGCACGCCCTGTTTGCGTAAATAGGCCTTAGACGCACGAGAGGATCCACTCCAAGCCCAGGAAAGGCGGGGAGGCGTGGGGATTTTCGCGCGTCTACATCTCCCCCCGCTTGTAATAATGTGGTTTGGCACTCCCACACACACGTGCACTTGAGCCTATTTCGCTCTTAGCTGCACACGATTTTGACACACACATGGGCCTAATCAGCCCTTAAGATATAGCTATACGTATATAATTTAAGTTGCATGGGTTTTTATTTAAGTTGTGTGTGTTGTCTTTCAATTTTCACACACACACATTGAGCTTTCGCTCTTATTTCCAAAACCCTAGTAAGGGCCTATTGCAATTTCATTTTGGGGTGTTTTACTTTAAGTTGTGTGTGTAGTATTTCAATTCTACACTCACACACATTGAGCTTTCGCTCTTACTCCCAAGACCTTAGTCAAGGCCTATTGCAATTATATTTGGGTTTAAATTCATGCCGTGTGCGTAGTATTTCAATTCTACACTCACACACATTGACCTTTCGCTCTTACTCCCAAGACCTTAGTGAAGGCCATATTGCAATTATATTTGGGTTTCATTTACAAGTCGTGTGAGTTGTCTTTCAATATACACACAACAACCACGCACATGTTGGCGACCTTCGGGCCCATATATATTATAAGTATTTCCCTTCAGCTATGTCTTTAAGATTTGGGTTGTAAAGGTTCAGCAGTGTGCATAGTCTTTACATATATACACGGCACACACTTGCACAATTGAGCCTTTCCGCTCTTAAGATATAGCCATATTTCCCTTTTGCAATTTCCCTTTTGCAAATTTACATTAAGTCATTTCCCTTCCGCATTGTCTTTCAATTCGGGTTTTCCCTTTGGAGTTGCGTGAGTTTGCATTGCATATACGCCATACCACGAGTTAGGACGCATATTGCATCAAAGCGAACCCCACACTCCCGCTCAAAATCGCCCAACTTAGGTCACTTGTGCACACACACACCTAGTTGGCCCGAAAAGGGATAAAAAGAAAGACATAGGCACGTGCAAATCCACGTGAAAATAAAACTTGAAACCATACAAATCAGCTCAATCGAACACCTCAAACATTCTTCCTAGGTTATCATGTTTAAAACTCGATTTTTCTAAGCGTACAGACTGACCCTTGCGCATCGGTGTAAGAAGGTCTACGACGAAAAGAGCTTGCTTGCTCACAGTCACCACGATAGAAGTCAGATTTTAAAACATTTCTTTGCTAGCTTAAGCAAGCTAGCTCGCACGCCCTTTTGCTTAAACACGACTTAGACACACGAAAAGATTTGCTTCAGGCCTAAGAACCAGAGAAGAGGATTTCTCGGTGTCTACATCCACCCATCCCCCCCTTGGCCCTTTTTATAGGCCAAGGGGCTGGCTTCTAGCCCTCTATTTGGGGCGGGATGGATCGACTTCCAATATGGTATCCACCCCTCTTTAGGTGGTCCCCTTTGTGGTGGATGGAACCAACCCCATGTGGGCTGGTTTTACTTGGATCGGCCTTGGGTCTGGTCCACCAAGTGCCTTGCTTCAACTGGCTAGAGTGCCATGGACTTGATCAAGGTAGATGCACCTTAGCTTGATCATTTGAGGCTACTTTACTTACTTGATGAAACCTGGTTCCTTCCAGCTGAAATTTTGATTTTGGATTGGCCTTGGATTTGATCAATAGGAATGCATCTCTTTTGGGCTTGACCGGATATACCATGACTATATGACTTGATCATTTGCAATCTTTCCAACTTGATACATCATATTGGCTATGTGTGTGTGCTTGCAAGGCTTCTTGATTGGATAAGCTCAACCCCATATTTGAAATTTGAACTTGATCTCATCTTGATTTGATAAGCTTGATCCCACATTTGAATTTGAACTTGATCTTCATCGTCATTCTGATAGGCGTCAATTTTATCTTCGATCCGGATAGGCTTGGCCCACCCTTTGCTTTTTGACTTGGTCTCGATCTGGATTTGGATCGGGTTTTACCTGTTTATCTGCTTTGTTTCAAAATTCATGAGTTGTTTAACTTGAATTTAAAACCTTCATTTTGAAATATTCCCTAAAAGACTTGAACTTTAAAATTTGGGGTTTTTGAATTTAAAGGTTCATAAAGGCTTTAAATTGACTTTCAAAATTTAGGAGTTTTGAAAAATATTTTAAAATTTTGGGTGTTTACAAATACGTATCCCATACTTGATGAGATGCCTGATGAAGGCATATTTGCAAACGAATTTCAAAACCATGTTTTAGCAAATTTTTTAATGAAGATCAAGTATGAAAAAAGTATTTTGATGGGGCAAAGAATCAATAAGGGGCAGGTGTGGGAATCATCCTTATATCCCCTGAAAAGGGAGAAATCCCAATTACCATTCTACTAGATTTTGCATGTTCAAATAATGTGGCCGAGTATGAAGCACTCATACAAGGCTGTAAACACCCCGAAATCCCATGAACTTCTCAAATCAACCTGGTTTTGTAAAAGCAGCCCCAAAGGGATATTTTGAGTCTGGAAACCTAGGAGCCTTCCAGGCAACTCTGTACATATGTTTAAACTATATATGTTTTAAAATATGTATAATATTATTTTAAAACCTTTAAAAGATATTTTGAAACCCCATAAAGCGGCTTGGCCTGATGAAAGGAGGACCAGAAGAGCAAAAGAGAGCTTGGAACCGGAGCACATGTCGAGCCCGGCACAACAACTCTCGTGTTAGATTCACTCCCAGGATCTCGAACATCCAAGTCCTTGTTATCAGCAAAAATCCTTTGAAATCATCTTCGGAAGGTGAAAACAGAAGCGGACGACCATGTTGGCGAAGACCCAACGCAAGACAGAGTACTGATGCTGTCATACCCCACACAAACCATTCGTTTCGAACATACCCTGAAGGAGTCAGAATTCAGTTTGGATTGGATCTAGACCATATATATCCAGATCCCAATCCAAATGTATGTGTGGATTTGGATTTGGATTTGGATTTGGATCCAAAGATCCAATTCAATATCCACATCCAGGGCCCACATCACCTTCTCATAAATGGAGGTGGGGCCCACTTGAAATTCACGTGGGATTATGGGCATGAGAGAGAATGGGGAGGATAAGCATGAGGGAAATGTATTAAGCTTGACTTGTGTGTCAAGTTTGGGGTTAATCAAGTGGGTTAGCCTAATTAATGAGGGTTTAAGCTTGTATGAGCCTACACCTAACCTAGGGCTGAACCAACATGATGCAATTAGGTCTATGGGCTATGCAAAGGGAGCCTCCTAACACAATCCTAAGCCAAAACCCCTAATCCTAGCCATTTACCCTAATCTTGGCCTAATCCTGGCCTAATCACCTAACCCACTTCCCTAATCCCAACCTAATCACCTAACCCACCTCCCTAATCCTTCCCTAAACCTAGCCTAATTCCCCTAATCCTAACCTAATCCTAGCCTAAACACCTAACGCACCTCACTAAACCTCACCCCAAAACCAACCCACCTAGCTAAGCCCTAAACCACTAAACCACCCCACCTAAAACCTAGCACACCATATCCCTAAAACAACCTAAAACAAAATATCTGGCCCCCTTTCAAAACCAGCCCACCTTATCACCACACCACCACCACCTAACCACTAAACCACCCTCTAAAAACCAGCCCAAACCGACCTTTTAAAACCTATAAACCCCCCCCTAATGGGCGGGTTTTTCAACTTTTCCCAGCCGAGCCCTCTCTCACCTGCTCCACCACTACCCCCGGCCTGCACCACTCCACGCCACCACTACCTCCCGGCTTGCACCACTCCACGTCGCCACCACAGTCGCCCGGCCAGCTCCCCTCCTTCCACTCGGCTGCCTTCCTTGGACACCCGCCTACCTTCCTTGCTTATTCCGTTAGTACCTTATCCCACTTCACCCTAGCTTCTCTCCCCCTCCACTCTCAGCCACCCATACCACCACAACACTACACCACCACAACCTTCCTGCCACCCTTCCCCATTCAGCCCGACACAACCCATTATATCACCCGCTGCCCTACCTTCCCACTCGTGACAACCCCTAGGTACCCCAGCCACCTTACCTCTTTCCCTAGGACCTGCCCTTCCTCCCCTTTAACCATCCCTTAGCCAACACCCTAGCTAGTTCCCTCGCCATTCCCAAACCCACTAACTATCCCAGCCGGCCACCACCTAACCTGCCCCTAGTCGGCCAGCCACAACCGGCTGCATCCAACCACCCGCGGCCTTACACCCTCTTCCTTAGGCATCCCCCTTAGTCAACCCTTAACTCCACCTTCCCAAGAACCTGCTGTAGACGCAGAAAATTCCCGCTCCTGGTTTTTAGGCCTAAAGCGAACCTTTTCGTGTGTCTAAGTCCTATTTAAACAAACAGGGCATGTGTAAACACCCCGAAATCCCAAGAATTCCTCAAAACAACCTAGTTTTGTAAAAGCAGCCCCAAAGGGCCATTTTGAGTCTGGAAACCCAGGAGCCTTCCAGGCAACCCTGTACATATGTTTTGAACTTTGTATTTCAAAAATGTATAATGTGGCTTTAAAAACCTTTTAAAACACGTTTTTGAAACCCCGAAGCAGCTTGGCCTGATCAAGATAGGACCAGAAAAGCTAAAGAGAGCTCGGAATCGGAGCACAAGTCGAGCCCAACACAGCAACTCTCATATTGTATCCACCCCCAAGATCTCGAACATCCAAGACCCTGTTAAACATTACTTGAAATCAGCTTCGGAAGGCGAAAACAGAGGCGGATGATCATGTTGGTGTAAACACCCCGAAATCCCACGAATTTCTCACAACCCTGTATATATGTTTTAAACTTTATATTTCAAAAACATATAATATGGCTTTTGAAAACCTTTTAAAACACGTTTTTGAAACCCCGAAGTGGCTTGGCCCGATCAAGATAGGACCAGGAGAGCTAAGAAGAGCCCGGAACCGGAGCACATGTCGAGCCCGGCACAACAACTCTTGTATCTGATTCACATCCCAGGATCTCGAACGTCCAAGACCCTGTTCTTATCAAAATAGCATTTGAAGTCATCTCCAGAAGGCAGAAACGGAGGCGGACGACTATGTTGGCGAAGACCCAACGCAGACGGAGTACTGATGCTGTCAGGCCCCGCACGAATCGTCCGTTTCGAACCCAGCTCGAAGGAGTCAGAGTTCAGTTTGGATTGGATCTGGACCATATATATCCAGATTCCAATCCAAACCCATATGTGGACTTGGATTTGGATTTGGATCCAGAGATCCAATCCAATATCCATATCCATGGCCCACATCACCTTCTCATAAATGGAGGTGGGGCCCACTTGAAATTCACGTGGGATATTGGGCATGAGAGAGAGTGGGGGTGAAAAATATCAAGAGTGTTGTATTAAGCTTGACTTGTGTGTCAAGTTTGGGTTTAATCATGTGGGTTAGCCTAATTGAGTGGGTTTAAGCTTGTAATTAGCTAAAACCTAACCTAGGGCTGCACCAACATGGGGTGATCAAGGTCTATGGGCCATGCTAAGGGAGCTCCTTCACCTAAACCTAGCCCAAAATGCCTAAACCTAGCCTAAACCCCTAATCCACCCCTAATCTGAACCTAATCACCTAACCCACTTCCCTAATCCCATCCTAATCCCAACCTAATCACCTAACCCACTTCCCTAATCCTTCCCTAAACCTAGATTAATTTCCCTAATCCTAACCTAAACCCAACCTAATCACCTAACCTAGCTCACTAAACCTCACCCTAAAACCCAACCACCTAACCTAGCCCTAAACCCCTAAACCACCCTTAGCCCACGATTTACCCAAACCCCTAGTTTTAAAATATCTGGCCCAACCCCTTCCAGCCCACCTTATCTACATACCACCCTACCTAAACCACCTAACCACTACCCTCAGCCCAGCCCTAACCGACCTACCCATCCCCTATTTAAACCCCCCTCCTTGTGGGCGGGTTTTCCAAGTGGGAACCACCATCTCACCTAGCCGGGCCCTCTCCTTCTCCCATCTCTCACCCAGCCGGGACCACTCCCCACCTCCGCCTGCTCCATCTGCTCCACCAGCCACCACCTGCTCCGCCACCTTCCCTCTTCCATCCACCACCACCATCCCTCAGCCGGACACCATCACCTCCACCCAACCGAACCAGCCAACAGCCACCTGCCCGCCTGCTTCCCACTGCATCCGCCACCTCTCCCCATTCGGTAAGTACCCCAAACTCCCTCAAAGCCCCTCTCTACCACCTCTCCACTCTTAGCCACCCATCCTACCTTCATCTCAGCCCTTTTGCCACCACCACTTTAACCTAGCCGAACCCAGCATAGCCCAAACTGCCGGCCACTACCTAGCCATCCTTTCCCATTCGGCCTTCCCCTAGGTTTCCTATTCGGCCTTCCCACTAGCTCACCTTTTAGGTCCAGTTTCCCTAAACTCAAAACTCCCTAGTGACCCTAAGAACCCACTCATTCAGCCCCTTTAAACCCCCTACTTTGAGGCGCCATCTACTTGCCACCGGCCACCTTCGAGGCGCCTATCCCGCGTCCCACTTGCAGCCGGCCAGCACCTTTGATCACCTACCTTTGCGGAGCTCCCGTTTGCAGCCCAAAGCCAAGTCCACGCCCAAGCAAGACCTCTACGGACCAGCTACTCGTAAGTGTCTAAACTCGGTCCTTAGTTGTATACTTGCTTGAGATTCAATTTGATACGGGGTTGTAATAACGGAGCATAGTCTCCCCCCGCTTGTAATAACGTGGCTTGGCACAACCACACACGTGCACTCTCTTAGTCGTGCACGATTTTGAACACACACGGGCCTAATCAGCCCCTAATATATAAGTGTACATATACTTTCATTTTCGAAGGGTTTTTGTTTAAGTTGGGTGCGTTGTCTTTCAATTCAAACACTCACACACATTGAGCCTTCGCTCTTAGTTGAAAGACCCAAGTAAGGGCCGACCTATACTATTTGGGTTTCATTTCATGTCGTGTGAGTAAGTCTTTCAATTCAAGCACTCTCACACACATTGAGCTTTCGCTCTTAGTTGAAAGACCCAAGTAAGGGCCAACCTATACTATTTGGGTTTTATTTCATGTCGTGTGAGTAAGTCTTTCAATTCAAGCACTTTCACACACATTGAGCCTTCGCTCTTACTCCCAAGACCTTAGTAAAGGCCTTATTGCAGTTATATTTGGGTTTCATTTATGTCGTGTGGGTAGTCTTTTAATTCAAGCACTCTCACACACATTGAGCCTTCGCTCTTACTCCCAAGACCTTAGTCAAGGCCATACTGCAATTTATATTTGGGTTTCATTTTTGTCGTGTGTGTAAGTCTTTCAATTCAAGCTCGCACCCACATTGAGCCTTCGCTCTTATTTGCAAGACCCGAGTAAGGGCTCATATACATAAGCTATATACATATCTCCCTTCGGTTATTTCCCTTCGGTTATTTCCCTTCGGTTATTTCCCTTCTGTTATTTCCCCTTCAGTATTGTCTTTACATTTCGGGTTTTCCCTTTGGAGTAGCGTGAGTTTGCATTGCATCTACGCCATACCACGAGGTACGACGCATATTGCATCAAAGCAAGCCCCGCTCGAATTCACCCATGTAGTGGAGTGTTCATAATACACAAACTAGGTGGCCCGAAGAGGGATAAAAGAAAAGACTTAGGCACGTGCAAATCCACGTGATCTAAAATATGCAAATCGCATCTTAAAGACCCAAAATAGACACCTCGAATCGCTTCGTAGACTTTCTCCCCAAAACTCGATTTTTGCAAAGCGTACAGACTGACCCTTGCGCATCGGTGCAAGAAGGTCTGCGACGACAAGAGCTCACTTGCTCACAGTCGCCACATTTAGAAGTCAGTGTTAAAAATATCTTCGCTAGCTTAAGTAAGCTAGCTGGCACGCCCTATTTGTATACATAGGCCTTAGACGCACGAGAAGATCCACTCCAAGCCCCCGAAAGAGGCGAAGAGGCGGGGATTTTCGCGCGTCTACAGTTGGCGAAGACCCAACGCAGACGGAGTACTGATGCTGTCAGACCCCACACAAACCGTTCGTTTCGAACACAGCCCGAAGGAGTCATAATTCAGTTTGTATCGAATCTGGACCATATATATCCAGATCCCAATCCAAACCCATGTGTGGAATTGGATTTGGATTTGGATCCAGAGATCCAATCCAATATCCACATCCATGGCCCACATCACCTTCTCATAAATGGAGGTGGGGCCCACTTGAATTTCACGTGGGATTATGGGCATGAGAGAGAGTGGGGGAAGATAAGATTAGAGTGTGTTGTAATTAAGCTTGACTTGTGTGTCAAGTTTGGCGTTAATCATGTGGGTTAGCCTAATTAAAGTGGATTTAAGCTTGTAATTAGCCAAAACCTAGCCTAGGGCTGCACCAACATGATGTGATTAAGGTCTATGGGACATGCAAAGGAAGCTCCTTAATCCAATCCTAACAAAAAACACCTAATCCTAGCCGTTTACCCTAATCTTGTCCTAATCCTAGCCTAATCACCTAACCCACTTCCCTAATCCCGGCCTAATCCCAACCTAATCACCTAACCCACTTCCCTAATCCTTCCCTAAACCTAGGTTAATTTCCCTAAACCTAACCTAATCCTAGCCTAATCACCTAACCCACCTCACTAAACCTCACCCCAAAACCAACCCACCTAGCTAAACCCTAAGCCTCTAAACCACCCCACCTAAACCTAGCACACCATCTACCCAAAACCCCTTGTATGAAAATATCTGACCCTACCCCAAAACTAGCCCACCTTATCACCACACCACCACCCCTAGACCACCTTACCACCTTCCTAATACCACCCCCAACCGACCTCTTCAGCCCTATATACCCCCCCCCCCCCCCAAGGGGCGGGTTTTCCAAGCTCTCCTATCCCCAGCCAGCCCAGCTGACTCCATCCCCCATTGCCAACCGAGCCCAGCCACTCCCAGCCAGGTCTTCCACCTGCACCACAGCCGGCCACCACCTTGCTCCACCTGCTCCACCGCTCCCTAGCCGGCCAACCACCTGTCGCCACCACTTCCTTCGGCCGAACCATCCACCTCACCTGCCCGGCTGCTCCTCTTCCATCCGCCGCCTTCCATCACCATCGGTTAGTACCGCATCCTTCACCCCACCTTTTCTTTGCTCCCCCTCCACTCTCAACCACCTCCACTACCACCACATCACCCTAACACCAGCCACCCTCCATCCTACCCATTCGGCCAAACCTCAGCCACTCCAACCACGCGCCATTACCTAGACACCCTAGCTACACCCGGCCACTCCACTTAACCCCCTAAGACCTACCCATATCACCTCACCACAGCCGACCACCACCTTACCCATACCCTAGCTAGCTCCCTTCCCATCTACAATAGCCCTAGCTACCTTAGCAACCACCACCACCGAGTCTCCCTTAGTCGGCCACTCCAACCGACTGTCACATACCCATTCGGCCAGCCACATACCTCCCCTAGGCACTCCCTTAGACACTCCCTTAGGCTCCCATTTAGTGCCACATTTCCTAACACTACACCCTCCTTTAGTGACCCTACTTAGTCACCTTAGCCCAACACACAAAGCCAGCCCCTTTGCTAAGCAGCCGGCCATCTTCAAGGCGCCCCTCCCGTGCACCATTTCCATCCGACCAGCAGCCCCTTTGCCGTTCAACTCCGCGGAGCTCCCTCTTGCAGCCCAAGGTGAAGGCCAAGCCCACGCTCAAGCAAGGCATCTTCGAACCAGCTATAAGTAAGTACCTAACTCGGTCCTTAGTTGTATACTTGCTTAAAATTTAATTCGATATGGGGTTGTAATAACGGAGCATAGTCTCCCCCCGCTTGTAATAACGTGGCTTGGCACACCCACACACACGTGCACTCTCTTAGTCGTGCACGATTTTGAGCACACACGGGCCTAATCAGCCCCTAAGATATAAATATATATATATACTTTCACTTATGTACAGTTTTGCTTGAGTTGAGTGTGTTGTCTTTCCATTCAAGCACTCACACACATTGAGCCTTCGCTCTTATTTGTAAGACCCAAGTAAGGGCCGTGCTATACTATTTGGGTTTCATTTCATGTCATGTGTGTAAATCTTTCAATTCAAGCACTCACACACATTGAGCCTTCGCTCTTATTTGTAAGACCCAAGTAAGGGCCGTGCTATACTATTTGGGTTTCATTTCATGTCGTGTGTGTAAGTCTTTCAATTCAAGCACTCACACACATTGAGCCTTCGCTCTTATTTGTAAGACCCAAGTAAGGGCCGTGTTATACTATTTGGGTTTAATTTCATGTTGTGTGCGTAGTACCTCAATTCCAGCACTCACACACATTGAGCTTTCGCTCTTATTCCCAAGACCTTAGTTAAGGCCATATTGCAAGTTATATTTGGGTTTTATTTCATGTCGTGTGTGTAAGTCTTTCAATTCAAGCACGCACCCACATTGAGCCTTTGCTCTTATTTGCAAGACCCGAGTAAGGGCCCATATATACCTTATATACATATCTCCCTTCGAAATTTACATTACAAGTCATTTCCCTTCGGTTATTTCCCTTCGGCATTGTCTTTACATTTGGGTTTTCCCTTTGGAGTAGCGTGAGTTTCCATTGCATCTATGCCATACCATGAGGTAGGACGCATATTGCATCGAAGCAAACCCCGTACTCTCGCTCAAAATTCGCCCCATGTAGTGGAGTGTTCATAACACACACCTAGGTGGCCCATAAAGGGATGAAAAGAAAGAATTAGGCACGTGCAAATCCACGTGATCTAAAATCTGCAATCGCATTAAAAAGACCCGAATCAAACACCTCGAACCGCTTTCGTAGGCTTTTTTCTACCCTAAACTCGATTTTTAAAGCGTACAGACTGACCCTTGCGCGTCGGTGCAAGAAGGTCTGCGACGACAAGAGCTCACTTGCTCACAGTCGCCACGTTAGAAGTCAGATTTAAAATATATCTTCGCTAGCTTAAGTAAGCTTGCTGGCACACCCTGTTTATACAAATAGGCCTTAGACACACGAGAGGATCCGCTCCAGGCCCTGAGAAGCCAAGGGAGGCGGGGATTTTCCTGCGTCTACAGACATTGGCACGCCCGGTGGGACGTGAGTCTTTCAAAAATCGAGTTAAGTTAGAAGCTTGCGAAAAATTTTCAAAGAGGTGTTGTTTTTAACTTTGTTTTCTTTGCTTGTACTTAGGAAATTTTGAAAAAGCTTGAAAAGCATGTCAAAATCCAATCCAAGTGAAATGTCGAGCCAAGGCTCATGTGCATCA
This sequence comes from Brasenia schreberi, assembly GCA_036023115.1. NCBI lineage: Eukaryota > Viridiplantae > Streptophyta > Magnoliopsida > Nymphaeales > Cabombaceae > Brasenia > Brasenia schreberi. The sequence goes on from JAYKKT010000079.1 coordinate 4,610,967, forward strand.
AGTTCTCACTCTAGGAGGATTTTCAAAAACAAGATCAAACTAGATGAAATCGAGGACCTGAGAAGGGAATTTGAGGCTAAAATCGATGCTCTCAGCCAAGAGGCTGAAGTAGGCGATTCGTGTTCATCAAACGGTGAACAAAGGACTCGATGAAATGGGTGTATTGGTTTCCTTTATCCCTTAAAGGCATAGCTGCCAAATGGCTAGCTTCCTACGACTTAAGCCAGTTCGCTACTTTTGAAGAGTTAGCGAACTGCTTCATGCAAAGATTTGCACACAACGAAGAAGTCACGCCGACTCTGAATACCTTAAGGGATACAAAGGAGGGCATGACTTATCCCAGTGGAGAAAGGTTTTGTCTGGGAAAATCTTATAGTAGGAATAGGATTTATTTATTTGAATCTTATTTTGTTTTAGAATTAGACTTTGTTGTGTAAGTAGGAGAGTCTTGTAATGTTTCCTAGTTTTCCTATAAAACCTCTACCAAGTAGTAGGTTTTATGACTCGAGTAAAAGGAAACACAAGAAGCTGGAAATCCTTGTGATTGAAGCTAAAAGGATTTCCCCTTTCTTTTGAAAACTTTGAAAACCCTGAACATCAAGCAACCTAATACCATACTCACTTGGGGCAACCGGCCTTCATGAGCCTCCCAAGTTCGATCATGATATGTTTAGGGTCTCTAAAAAAAATCATATGTATATCACTCATATCATTCACATGCCCATACATGCATATAAGGCTGTTGAGTGCATGATCTCATTTAGGACCAGGGCCATGACAAGTTAAGTCCCCTTTTGGCTCTAAATCCCCTCTTACTTATCCTAAAGGAAAAGGGTTTAGGAACTTGGATGATCCATGCTCTCGAGAAAGGTTCGGGAAGAAAAGTAAAAGGGTGTTTTCTTCTTTGACATTATCCAAACATAGTTGGATTAATGCCAAAGAGGGGTATCTGTAAACACCCAAAAATAAAATTTTGAAATACTTAAATAAAAGGTTTTTCGGCAAGCTTTGAGTTCAATTCTTAAATATCGTTTTGAAGTTGAAAACGTGAGATTCAAACTGGTTAGAAACTTACAAGTTTAAACCAATTCAAAACCTGCGTTTCGAACCAAAGTCTAGTTCTGAAACCATCAAGCCTAGACTCCATCATATGAAGGAGTTCAAATGCAACAAGTACCACTCAACTTGGAACAAGGTTCAAATCCCATACCTAGCCTGGAGGAAGCACATGCTATAATGGACATGATATTGAGGCTTGCAAGTTCAAGTCAAGGACCGGATAAAACCAATGTTCACTTCAAAGCATAGGGACGACTTCATCAAATGCAAATTCAAGCCAAGGACGACTTGATCATGTTAAACATCAAGTAACAAAGTCAAGCCTTGGCCGATTAGTGTAAACTCAATGGAAGGGCCGATTATAGTGAATTGAAATGGCCACCTTCAAAGTTCAGCCATGGCCCAAGGCACTACGGAAGGAGCCACAGTTCAATTAAGGCTGCATCAAGGTTCAATTAAAGTTGTACCAAGACTAAAAGTTGAATGCACCCGAGTGGCTAAAGTTGGCTGCACCTAGGTTCGAGAAGGCCTCCCCTAAAGAGCCCACATGGGCTGGCCTATGTTGACTCAAGGGGGACTACAAAGGCTGGATTGGAGTGGATCAAACACACCAAAAATCTACTCCAACCCGCCCCATTAGAAGGGTGTGGAACAACCCCCCTTGGCCTATAAAAAGGGGCCATGGGGCGGCGTGAGATCCACCTTGGAAAGAGTGGAGAGAGAGGCTGCCACAAAGGGTGTGTGTGCTAGGCTAGGAGCAGAAATTTCCAGTAAGGAGGGACGTCCATTAGAGGATGAAGAAGAAGAGGGAAGCTAGGGGAGAGAATGAGGGAGTTTGAAGGAAGACGATCAAGCATTGGCCGACTTCATTCTTGAAGTTTGGTTTTTCACATTCCAAAAACCATGTAAGACTCCTTTTGCTCAATCTAAAGTTTGATTCTCTTCATTTGATTCATTAAATGGGATTGTATTAATGGAGTTTCATCTCCCCCCAAGTTGTAATAATCTAGAGTTGTTGCAAGTTTTATTTGATGGATGAAACACCATACACACACGCACGCTAGATGTTTGTTTATATGCTTCTTTCTTCCTATATACTATAGACCCTCTATACTTCTAATCATTTCTATGCACATGCTATAAAATAATTTCTATTCCTTTACATTTTAATAATTTAAATTCAGAGTTAAGTGTTGTTGCAATTTGCTTTGGTGTTAGTTTTGCATTTCCACGTATTCTCTATAAAAACTGAAACTCGTTTTCCGCATTTGCATCTCCCATTGCTGTATTTTAATTCTTTACTCTGTGATCCAAACAAGCTGAAATTTTAGGATCACTCTATGCACACACCAGGGTCTTAGAGATAAAATGTTCAAGAATTTTAGGACCATGCATCCACGTAATAAAATTGGATACCGACTCATTTTCTGAACTTCTATTGCACAGTCGGATTTTTTGGAATAGAGGTTGGGTAAAAGTCCCATATCTCTGTCCACAGGAATCCAATTCATTTGATTTTTGATGCATTGGAAAGTTACATCTATAGCTTTCGAACAACATCAAAATCATTAAAATTAGAGTTGTGGTTAGGGAGATACAGGCTCATCTTTGAGTCTCCGTATTTCTAAAACCGAACTGTTGCAAATCAGTGAGTCAGTCTATTTCAAATATTAAATTCTAATTCAGTACTACTCCAAATTCGGATTTGTAAAAGTCTACAGTCTCTTCAAACTGCCAGATTGGTCTGGTAAAAATTTTAAGATTTTTAGAGACCTGTAGCATATTTAAATCGATTTTATAAACAAGCTCTGAAAACAGGATCCTCTATTTTTCAGAAGCTTAGGCTTTTCAAGTATTGAATAAAAGTGCACAACTCAAAACTCTTTCAAAAATACTTGTTCACATGGAATGGAGTTGCATTTGCTACAAAATTAAAATTTCTGAGTGCTCAATACCGACCCTTTAGCATCGGTTTAAGAAGGTTTGAGTGAAAAGATCCCGCTTGCCTAAAGTCACCCAAGAAGTCTAAAACCTTTCAAAACTTTTGCTAGTTTTATAAACTAGCTAACACGCTCGCGCAAGCGTAGATGCAAAAAGTTTCATTTCAAGTTTTCATAAACTTGAGAGTGAAAATTTTCATGTCTACAGAAATGTCACCCATGTCAAGTGCATGGACATGCCATTCATATCCCATCATCAACCTTGCATTCCATTGTCAGCCCATGGCCTTTCACCATGTGGGCGTTTGACATTGTAGGACCAATCTCCCCAAATGCATCAAATGAACATAGGTTCATCCTAGCAGCCACCGAATAATTTTCTAAATGGGTTGAAGCTACCTCCTTGGCTAATGTCCAAGGGCAACATATAGTGGCATTCATTAAGAAGAATATCTTGGCTCGATTTGGAGTTCCAATAGACCTAGTGTCCGATAATGGCACCCCTTTCAAGAATGAGAAGATGGAAAAGTTATGTAATACCTATGGCATAACTCAATAGTTCTCGTCGCCCTACTACCCTGAAGGCAATGGCCAAGACGAAGCCACAAACAAGACTCTCATAAGTATCATTGAGAAAACCTTAGAGAAGGGTAGGACATGGCATGAGAAGCTTGATGAAGCCTTATGGGCTTATAGGACTTCCATCCGAACACCCACCAATGCCATGCCATTTGAGTTGATCTATGGTAGAAATGTTATTCTGCCCATTCATACCAAATGACATTCATTTCATACATCACTCGCACTCGACCTACCCCTAGAGACTTTTCAACATGTTAGGATGGCTGAGCTTGATTTGTTAGATGAAAAAAGGCTTCTTGCTATGGATCATGCACATGCATACTGGCAAAGGATAGCTCGACATTATGAAAAGCATATGAAGACTCGCCACTTCAAAGTGGGAGACCTTGTATTGAAAATCATCCACCATCGTGGCCCGCATCCACTTGGAAAGTGGCGGCCCAAGTGGGATGGTCCCTATGTTGTAAGGGGAACAACCACCAATAATGCATATTGGTTGATTGATGTTGAGGGCAAAAATTTAGTAGACCCTATAAATGCCCAATATTTGAAAAAATACCATGTGTAGGGTCTAAGCTAAATCTGTTGGAAAATGTTTTAAAATGGGATCTCCTTTGAACTTCTTGAAAGAAGGATCAAGGTGGATCGTGTGACCCTGAATAAGGGAATCAATGCTTTTGAAAAGTAGAGTTTTCAAAATGAATGGGTTACATTTCAAAAATCTTCATCTTACAAAAGAGGGCCTTTTTCAACATTGCAAAATATTTTCAAATAGTACTTGCTATTTTGAAATAGGGTGATCTTCTTTTAGAAATTTTCTTGGTTTATACCTTTTCATTTATAAAAATCTATCAACTCATTTCTAACATTAGGACAACTCCAAAGAAAATTAAGTGCATCTCTAGGTCTTCACATTTTCAGTATGGATGGATGCAAGGGTAACGAAGCTAGTCCTAGAAAATAAGATTCGTATTGGTTCTTGGAATATCGGAATATTATTCGGTAAGCTAATGAAGGTGGTAGATATTATGATTCGCACAAAGATTCATATCCTATGTTTAAAAGAGACAAAGTGGGTTGGAGAAAAAGCAAAGGATATAGAGGATACATGTTTTAAGTTATGGTACTCAGGTAAGGAAAAAGCTCGAAAAGTTGGTATTATCATAAATAAAGATTTAAAGGATAGAGTAGTAGACATACAACGATATGGTGACCGAATCATGACGTTGAAATTAGTATTAGGAGCAAAGGTTTTGAATATAGTTTGTGCTTACGCACTCCAAGTAGGACTAGAAGGTAGTATAAAGATGACTTTTTGAGAGGAGTTAGATAAGATGATTCAAAGAATTCCACATGATTTGTATAGGAGGAGACCTAAATGGACATGTCGGTAAAAAGGCATTAGGATATCAAGGTATTCATGGAAACTTTGGTTTTGAGATATAAATGAGGAAGGTAGGGAGATTTTAAATTTTGCTATGGCATTTGATCTCTTTATAAATGAGTCTCTTAAATATATGAAGGGTGGTAAATCGGTAGGACCAGATAATATTCCTATAGAAGTTTGGAAAATACTAGGAGAAATAGGAATCACTTGGCTCACAAGACTATTTAATGAAATATGGAAAAAGCAAAAGATGCTCGAGAAATGGAGAGCAAGTACACTTATACCCATATATAAGAACAAGGGAGACATTCAAAATTGTGCGAATTATCGAGGTATCAAGTTAATGAGTCATACTATGAAATTATGGGAAAGAATTATCGAACGTAGGTTAAGACAAGTATCAAGTACAATAGAGAACCAATTTGAATTCATGTCAGGCAGATCTACTATTGAAGCAATTCACCTTTTGAGACGTCTTATGGAACATTTTAGAGCAAAAAAGAAAGACCTTCACATGATATTTATTGATCTAGAAAAAGCTTATGATAGGGTACCGAGGGAGGTTCTTTGGAGAACTTTGGAAAAAAGAGGTATCTCATTGACATATATTAACCTTATAAGAGACATGTATGATGGTGCAAAAACATGTGTGAGGACTCATGAAGGAACGACAGACTTCTTTGAAGTTAATATTGGGTTACATCAAGGATCAACTTTAAGTCCATACTTATTTATAATGGTGATGGATGAGTTAACAAAACATATTCAAGATGAAGTACCTTGGTGTATGTTATTTGCAGATGACATTGTATTAGTGGAGGAGTCTAAGGAAAAAGTTAATAGAAAATTGGAACTATGGAGAGAAACATTAGAAAGCAAAGGCCTCCGACTTAGTAGAACAAAGACAGAATATATGGAATGTAAGTTTGATCATTTGGTTACTTCAGAGGACATGAAAATTAAAATTGGCACACATTACATTCCCCAAAAGGAAAGTTTTAAATACCTAGGGTCAATTTTTCAGAGTGATGGAAGAATTGATGGAGATATTACACATAGAATTAATGCTGGTTGGTTAAAATAGATAGGAGCATCAGGTATTCTTTGTGATAAGAAGATACCATTAAAGTTAAAAGGTAAATATTATAGAGCAGCAATTAGGCCTGCCATGTTTTATGGTTATGAGTGTTGGGCAGTTAATCATCAACATGTACAACCATTGGGATAAGTCTCTCCCCTCTTCACCTCTCTTCTCCAAAAAGGAAAATTTGGCAAAAGCAGAAAAAGAGGATATGAAAATCCCTCTAAAAGTTCCCTTCCAAAAGAAGGCAAAATGGGGAAAAGAAAGAAAATAGTTCTTTGATTGAAAAAGAAAAGAGGGAAAAATAAAAGAAAAATCCTCCAAAATAGGAGGCCCTTTATGAAAGAAAAAGAAAAAAATTACCAAAAAGCTCAAAAGAGCAAATTTTCCGCCTCTTTGCCTTAAACCACGGGACGCTTCAGAAGGGACCATGGTAAAATCTTTCCCATATCCCTACGATTTATCCTAATGGAAAAAGGTTCATTTCAGAGAGTCCTAGAGTAAGAATAGGATCTTGTTATTTAAATCTCATTTTGTTTGAGAAGTAGACATTGTTGGGTAAGGGGTAGAAATTTTGCAATGATTCCTGGTTTTCTTATAAAACCTCTACTAAGTAGTAGGTATTAAGACTCAAGTGAAGTGAAACACAAGAAGCTAGAAATCTTTGTGATTGAAGCTAAAAGGGTTTTTCCTCTTTCGAAATCAAATTTGGAAAAACCTCGAACATCAAGCAACATGAGACCAACTCACTTGGGGTAGCCAGCCTTCACGAGCCTCCCAAGTTCAATCATTGAATGTTTAGGGTCTCTAGAAAATCGTATTCTCTGACATATCATCCATGTCACTCACTCATGCCCATGCATGCACACAAGGTCATCGAGCACATGATCCCAATTAGGACTATAACCACAACAGGCCAAGTCCCCTTTGGCGCAAATTCCCTCTTACCTATCCTAAGAAAAATAGTTTTTAGAAAGCTGGAATGATCCATATTCTCGAGGAAAGATCTAGGAAGAAAAACAAAAGAGTGTTTGCTTCTTTGACGTTATCCAAATACATTTGGATCAATGCCAAAGAGGGGCATCTGTAAAGACCCAAAATCCAGCTCGAGATAAGATCAAAAAGTGAAGGAGATGGCAGCCTATCAGAATAAAAGCGAGATGGAGGATCGAACCCGGTGTCCATTTGAAAAGTCAAATTCAGCTCCAAAAATGCAAAATGAAACCAAGACCCTGATGAAGCCGTAAAAAATCAAAGATCGGGCCTATTAAAATGGAAATGAGTGTCCGCTTCAAAATCGGAGATCAACCTCATCAAATGAAAAGCTGAAGACGGGGCCAGACAAATCAAAACCAAACATCAAAAAGTTCGAAAAGCGAGAAATTGGCCGGTCAAAAGGATTGGGAAAAACCTAATCTAAAATCGGGTCACCGAGGAACCGGAGCCCGCTAAAAAACTGTTCATTTCATGCACCAAAGGACTCAAAATAAAATTTTTGGATTGGATCTAGACCAAAGGATCCAGATCAATGCCCCAAAAAAGAACCCTTTGGATCGGGTTGGACCCAAAGATCCAAACCCGATCCAATGATCCACTCGCTTGGGCTATAAATAAGGCCAAGGGGGGGTGGGCTTGAGAGGGGGTTGGAGAAAGTTGGAAGTGAGGAGAGAGGAGAGAGGTTGGAGTAAGGTGGTTCACGTGAAGGAGTGTGGGTGGCACCAAGGGAGGCTTGGGTCTTGGCAAGAAGTGGAGGTCACGGCTTGGAGCAAAAGGGGAACTCAAGCAAGGTAAGCCTTCTTGACTTTGGCTTGGACCGAAAGAAGAGCTTGGAACCAACCAAGGTGTTGCACCTTGGAGCCGACTGCAACATTGGAGCCGAGTGCAACCTTGGAATGAAGGCTTGAAGCTGGCCTAGTGATCAAGGTGGAAGGCTTGAAGTTGGTCGGTTGAAGAAGGAGTGGAGCTTGAGGCTAACCCTTGGCCGAGTGCAAAAGGCATGGAGCTGGCTTGGCCGAACTGAACCTTGGGGCCAAATTGCACCAACTGAACCGTGGGCTGCCTTGGAGCACAAAACCGACTGCACCAAAACCAAAAGATCAAGTGCTGGCCGGACTTGAACAAGGTGGAACCGTGGGCTTGAACAAGGTGGAGGACCCTGCTGTACCAAGGAAGACTTGGTGGTTGACCAAGTGGAGGACCCGGCTGCACCAAGGAGGGCCTCGGCAAGAGGGCTGCATCGAACCGAACCAAAGGTTTCGTGTGAACCAAACGAATTGAAACAAGAGCTCGATTGAAGGGAAAAACTTGTAAGTTCTTAAAACTTTGATTTCATATCGTTTTCTTCATTAAATTCAATTTGGAACGGGGTTGTATTAATGGAGCGAAGCCTCCCCCTATGTTGTAATATTGGTGCATGAACACGATCGCACCCACGAGCACTTGAGCCTTTTCGCTCTTAACTGGTGGATGAACACGATCGCACCCACGAGCACTTGAGCCTTTTCACTCTTTACACTCACATGCACTCGAGCCTTTCCGCTCTTTGCCTCAATATACGTTATAAGCATTCTATACTTCGAACCCCCTCTTTTCTTAAGCAAGTATACGTATTTCAATTCGTGTACTCCGATCCCCCTCTTTTACTTTTGTGAAAGTAGAGTGGCTGCATTTTCAATTCGCCTGAGTTTTACTTTCGTAAACATAGAGTGAATGCACTTTCAATTCGCTTGAGTTTTACTTTCATTAACGTAGAGTGAATGCACTTTCAATTCACATGAGTTTTACTTTCGTGAACGTAGAGTGAATGCACTTTCAATTCACGTGAGTTTTACTTTCGTGAAAATAGAGTGACTGCACTTTCAATTCGTGTGAGTTTTACTTTTATGAACGTAGAGTGAATGCACTTTCAATTTGCGTGAGTTTTATTTTCGTGAAAGAAGAGTGTGTGTAATTTCAATTCGGGTGAGTTCGCATCATCGTTCTAAAAAACCCAAAACAAGATTTATAGCATCTCTACATCCGCTCATTGTGGCAAATCACTCGAACACTCGCTCAAATATACTGAAACTAGGCCACACATTCCACACACACATCAGGCCTAAATAAATAAAACTTTCAAGAAACTTAGGGTCGTCCAACCCCATAATAAAATGGGCCAAGAGTGCACGAACCAAATTCATCAAAACACTTGTCGTTTGAAGAAAAACTTGTTTGAAAATCGAAGTTCCTAAGCACTTAAATCGACCCTTGAGCATCGATTAAAGAAGGTTTAAAGAGAAAAGAGTCCGCTTGCCTACAATCACCAAAGCCAGAAAAATATTTAAAAACATTCGCCAGTTTGAGTAAGCTAGCTAGCACATCGTGCAAGTGTAGGCAGAAAAGGTTCACTTCGAGTTTTATAACTTGGGAGTGTAAATTTTCATGTTTACAAAAAGAATTTAACATAGACCCTATACATAACATTTTTTCAAGTATTGGGCATTTATAGGGTCTACTAAATTTCTACCCTCAACATCAATCAATATGCATTATCGATTTTTTTTGTTGCCCCTTTTATGACATGGGAACATTCCTACTTGGGCTGCCATCTTTTTGGGCCTCTTTGGGTGAATGATGTGCATGTGATGCATGACCTATAAAAATGTATTCCATGTGATATGATGGAGATACATGCTTTATGAGATGATGAATATATTCAGTCTCCATGAAAATATTTTTAGGGAATACATTCTAAATGCCCCTAGTTTGGTGGAGATGAGTCTTATGATGTCAAATGTCCACATGGTGAAGGGCCATGGGCTTACAATAGAATGCAAAGTTGAAAATGGGATATGAATGGCATGCCCATGTGTAAACACCCCAAAATCCCACGATTTTCCCAAAACACTTGGTTTTACAAAAAAGCTGCCCCAAAGGGCTATTTTGAGTCTGGAAACCCAGGAGCCTTCCAGGCAACCCTATACATATGTTTAAATTATACATGTTTTAAAATATGTGTTATACAGTTTTAAAACCTTTAAAAAGGTATTTTGAAACCCCAAAAAGCAACTTGGCCTAATGAAAGCAGGACCGAAGAAGCGAAAGAGAGCCCGGAACTGGAGCACATGTCAAGCCCGGCACATCAACTCTCGTATCAGAATTATCCCTCAAAGCTCAGACATCCAAGCCCCTGTTATCAAGAAATTATTCGTAATGATCTCCGGAAGGTGAAAGAGGAGCGGACGACAATGTTGGCGAAGACCCAACGCAAGACGGAGTATTGATGCTGTCAGGCCTCGCACAAACCGTTTGTTTCGAACATACTATGAAGGAGTCAGAAATTCAGATTTGGATCGGATCTGGACCATATATATCTAGATCCAAATCGAAACATATATGTGGAGTTGGATTTGGAGTTGGATTTGGATCCAAAGATCCAATCCAATATCCACATCCATGGCCCACATCACCTTCTCATAAATGGAGGTGGGGCCCAGAAGAAATTCACGTGAAAAGCTTGGGCATGAGAGAGAATGGGGGATAAAATATGAGTGAAAATGTGGTAGACTTGACTTTTGTGTCAAGTTTTGGGTTAATCATGTGGGTTAGCCTAATGAGTGTGGGTTTAAGCTTGTATGCACCTACACCTAACCTAGGGCTGCACCAATTTGCTGCAACTAAGTCCATGGGTCTTGCAAAGGGATGCTCTTAACCCTAACCCTAAGCTAACCCACCTTACCTAGCCATTTCCCCCTAAACCCTACCTAATCCTAGCCTAATCACCTAACCCACTTCCTTAATCCTTCCCTAATCCTAGCCTAATCACCTAACCCACTTCCCTAATCCTTCTCTAAACCTAGCCTAATCCCCCTAACCTCACCCTAATCCTAGCCTAGACACCTAACCTATTTCACTAAACCTCACCCTAAGCCCAACCCACCTAGCTAAGCCCTAAACCACTAAACCAACCCACCTAAACACCTAGCACACCATATCCCCAAACCACCCAAAACAAATATCTGGACCACCTAAATATCTAGCACACCATACCCCCCCAAACCACCACCACCATACCCTTAAACCACCACCCCCAATACCAGCCCAACCGACCCCACTAAGCCTATAAAACCCCCCCTTTTTTGGGCGGGTTTTGCATGAAATTTTTGGGCAGCTCATGCCCTTCCTCTCCTCTCTCACCTGCTCCCCTCTTGGAACCCGACCAGCAACACCACTCTACTCCACTCCACTTCGGCAGCATCACTCTCCACCTTCCCCACTTCAGTCGGCGCCACCTTCCACCATTCGGCCAAGATCTCTTCCACCCGCCACCTCCATCCTTCGACCAGCCCTTCCATCTCGGTTAGTACCCCATCTCAACACCATCTCTTCTCCACTCCCCTCTATTCTTAGCCACACACCCACCACCTTTCCTTAGCCTAGCTAACATCCCATCTACCCGGCCCGAACCTGCCACCTTCCACCATTCGGCCAACATCACCTGGCTGCACCACCTGCCCCTCTTCTCTTAACCAGTCGTGCCTTACACCCACCTTACCTCTCCCTAAGACCTGCCCCACGCCTTAGTGACACACCCTAGTTCCACCTACCTCCCCTAAGTACTTCAAGCCCAGCCAAAGCAGCACCCCATCCACTCGGCCAGGACCAGCGCCAAGGCGCCACCCGCCTGCACCTTCATCCTTCAGCCAGCACCTTCCCATGCCGCGCCCATCCAAGGAGCTCCCTCTTGCAGTCCAAGGTGACTCTCTAGGCCAAGCGCAAGCAAGTCACACCCGGACCAGCTATACGTAAGTGCCTAACTCGGTCCTTGTTATAGACTTGCTTATGCTTAATTAAATTTGATACAAGGTTGTAATAATGGAGCATTGTCTCCCCCCACTTGTAATAATGTGGTTTGGCACACCCACACACACGTGCACTTGAGCCTATTCTGCTCTTAGCTGCACACGATTTTGACACACACATGGGCCTAATCAACCCTTAAGATATAGCTATACCTATATAATTTAAGTTGCGTGGGTTTTATTTAAGTTGTGTGTGTTGTCTTTCAATTTTCACACTCACACACATTGAGCTTTCGCTAATATTTCCAAGACCCTAGTAAGGGCCTATTGCAATTTCGTTTTGGGGTGTTTTCATTACATGTCGTGTGCGTAGTATTTCAATTCTACACTCACACACATTGAGCTTTCGCTCTTACTCCCAAGACCTTAGTCAAGGCCTATTGCAATTATATTTGGGTTTCATTTAAGTTGTGTGCGTAGTATTTCAATTCTACACTCACACACATTGAGCTTTCGCTCTTACTCCCAAGACCTTAGTCAAGGCCATATTGCAATTATACTTGGGTTTCATGTACAAGTCGTATGAGTTGTCTTTCAATATACACACAACACCCACGCACACGTTGGCGACTGTAAACACCCCAAAATCCCACGAACTTCTCAAATAAAACCTGGTTTTGTAAAAGCAGCCCCAAAGGGCTATTTTGAGTTTGGAAACCCAAGAGCCTTCCAGACAACCCTGTACATATGTTTAAAACTGTATATGTTCTAAAATATGTATAATAGGCTTTTAAAACCCTTTTAAAACACATTTTGAAACCCCATGAAGCTGCTTGGCCTGATACAAGCAGGACTAGAAGAGCCAAAGAGAGCCCGGAACCGGAGCACATGTCGAGCCCGGCACAACAACTCTCGTGTTGAATCCACCCCCAGGATCTCGAACGTCCAAGACCTTGTTATCATAAAAAATCCTTTGAAATCATCTCCGGAAGGTGAAAACAGAAGCGGACGACCATGTTGGCGAAGACCCAACGCAGACGGAGTATTGATGCTGTCTGACCCCGCACAAACCGTTCGTTTCGAACATACCCTGAAGGAGTCAGAATTCAGTTTGGATTGGATTTGGACCATATATATCCTGATCCCAATCCAAACGTATGTGTGGATTTGGATTTGGATCTAGAGATCCAATCCAATATCCACATCCATGGCCACATCACCTTCTCATAAATGGAGGTGGGGCCCACTTGAAATTCATGTGGGATTATGGGCATGAGGGAGAATGGGGAGGATAAGCATGAGGGGAATTGTAATTAAGCTTGACTTGTGTGTCAAGTTTGGGGCTAATCATGTGGGTTAGCCTAATTAGTGTGGGTTTAAGCTTGTATTAGCCAAAACCTAACCTAGGGCTGCACCAACATGATGCAATGAAGTCTATGGGTTATGCAAAGGGAGCTCCCTAAACCAATCCTAAGCCAAAACCCCTAATCCTAGCCTTTTACCCTAATCCCGGCCTAATCCTAGCCTAATCACCTAACCCACTTCCCTAATCCCGACCTAATCCTAGGCTAATCACCTAACCCACCTCCCTAATCCTTCCCTAAACCTAGCCTAATTCCCTTAATCCTAACCTAATCCTAGCCTAATCACCTAACCCACCTCACTAAACCTCACCCCAAAACCAACCCACCTAGCTAAGCCCTAAACCCCTAAACCACCCCACCTAAACCTAGCACACCATAGTTGAATCCTCCAAAGCAAGGAAAATTCATTTTAAACCCTTATGATTTCGAAAACCATCTTTCAAAGATTCCTAACTACATGTCCATCCTAGAGCTAATACAAACTTCGCCTAGGCATAAACTCGTGCTAGAGAAAATTCTAGAAAGAGCTAAGGTTAGTTTGAACATAACTCCTGAATCCCTGTCTGACCAAGTGACGTTAATAGGAGCAAAATTGCCCATCACCTTCTCGAAAGATGATGTAGAAAGACCCTACGAGTCCCATAACCAGGCCCTGCATATCGAGGTGGTTCTGAATAACCACTCTCTGGATAGGTGCCTAGTCAATGGGGGAAGAGGGCTCAACATCCTCCCACTTCATGTGGCGTATCAAATCGGAGCACCTTGACTTCTGTAAACCCAAGTCCCATCGTTATCACTGGATACGATGGGAATGCGTATAGACCCTTAGGATCAATCGAACTCCCCATGGAAACGGGAGGGATGGCACACACGGGGGTGTTCCATGTCCTAGACATCCACCCCCACTATAACTTGTTGTTAGGAAGGCCTTGGATACACAGCTTGTGCGCTGTGCCATCCACCTTCCATAGGTGTGTTAAAATCCCTTTCAGGGACCAAATCGTGGTGATCCTAGGTGAGAGTCACCCTCAGCTTCAGGGGATCATAAGCTCCCCTTGTTTGTCAAGTTTCCAGGCCCATGAGGCTAACCTGGGGCAGACCATGGTCGAGCCGCCAAAGCTCACATTGAAAAACCCTAGGAAGGTCGTGTATGTGAAGGGGCTACCCAAAGCTAGCCCCTCAAGGTTCTGACCCTTCTAGGAAGACCCAAACATCCCTTATTTCCAAAACCCCTGGACAGAAAGCCCTATGTCTATGACATAGATGACAACAAGTTTCAGGACCACGACCTATATTCAAACTTTTCTAAAAACAAAAAGTCGTGGACCATGCTGTTAAACATGGGTTACATGCCATATACCAGTCTAGGGGAGCAGAATCAGGGTCTCCTAGAACACATCCTTCCTTGGGCCAATCTAAGCCGATATAGGATCAGCTATACTCCTAAAATACCACCAGAGCCACCCCTTGTGACCACCTAGGTCAGGGGTGCCCTGTAGCCTACCCTAGAAGAAACCTACGATTTGGACCTCTTATTCCGAGTCTAACCCGTAGTGTTTTCCCTTTGTAGGTATGAAGGAAGATCCCTTTTACAAAAATACAAAAACATTTGAAAAACTCAAAATCGAAAAAATGGAAAAATTGCAAAAACCAAAAATATTGGAAAATCAAAAACTCGAAAATAGAGTAGTTTGTATAGTTCCTAAAGTTTTTGTTTTGCAAAAACACAAAAAAATCGAAAATCTACAAAATACCAAAAAGATTTTGTACATAGCTGCTCCTGGTAACGCTTTGGAAAAAGAAAAGGATTTCGAAAGGAACGTTGTCTGCATAACCAGACCAAACATTTCGAAATCAATTGAAATTCCAAGTGTAAAACTAGGTCTTTTGAAAATCCATGCATCAAATTCCCTCGATTCTATAACCCACGAGAATGATCGAAGCCCAGAAGTGGATCCCCTTGAGGAAGATCCCACTTCTGAACTCCCAGAATTTCATAAAATTCTCAATTTCTAAAGACCTTCCAAATCAGTAGGAGGAGATTTCATAGAGGTGAACCTAGGGAGTGATTCCAATCCCAGAATCATTAAAGTAGGCGCATGTTTGCATGAGCATGAAAGATCAGCATTCATGGCATTTCTACGAACCTACTTAGTTGTGTTTGCATGGACGTATGAAGACATGCCGGGCATAGATCCCAGCATTGTCGAACATCGTCTTCTCTTAGATGCGGATGTAAAACCCATAAACCAGAAGCTTAGGAAAATACATCCGAATATACACGCACAGGTCAAAGAGGGTTTAGAAGATCTGTTAAAAGCCGGATTTATAAAACCCATTGCGTATTCTGATTGGTTATCAAACATCGTTGTGGTTCGAAAAGCCAATGGGAAGATTCGAATATTCATCGAAAATACATCCGAATATACATGCACAGGTCAAAGAGGGTTTAGAAGATCTGTTAAAAGCCGGATTTATAAAACCCATTGCGTATTCTGATTGGTTATCAAACATCGTTGTGGTTCGAAAAGCCAATGGGAAGATTCAAATATTCATCGATTTCAGAAACCTGAATAAAGCCACTCTAAAGGATAATTATCCTTTACCAAACATAGATTTGATAGTCGATAGTACTGCAAATCACGAGATGTTTTCGTTTATGGATGGCTATTCAGGGTATAATCAAATTAAATTAAGTCCACGAGATCAGGGTAAGACCGCATTCACAACCCCGTGGGGCACGTACTGCTATACAGTCATGCCCTTTGGTTTGAAAAATGCTGGCACAACATACCAGAGAGCCATGACCACGATCTTCCATGATCAGATTCATGAGCTCGTAGAAGTGTATGTAGATGATCTCTTGGCAAAATCCAAAACCCGATGCACTCATATCGAATGTTTGCAAAAGATTTTTGAAAGGCTTAGACTTTACAAAGTAAAGCTAAACCCTCAAAAATGTGTATTCGGAGTAGAGTCCGAAAAGCTTCTAGGCTTTATGGTGAGCCAAAGGGGTATAGAGGTCGACCCCTCTAAGTGTCGAGCCATCATAGACATGACTCCACCCTCCAATCTCACACAAATTCGTAGCCTCCATGGTCGATTACAGTCCATTCGCAGGTTTATATTAAACCTAGCGACTAGATGCGAACCCTTCAACAAACTGTTGAGGAAGGGCACGAAATTTTTATGGGATGATGACTGCCAAAAGTCCTTCGAGAGACTAAAGGCATACCTGGTTAATCCCCCTGTTTTGAATCCTCCAGAGCAAGGAAAACCTCTTTTGCTTTACATTTCCGTGCATGCAAATGCTTTGGGAGCTCTATTAGCTCATTACGACGATGACACCCATACGGAGTATGCCATCTATTATATTTCGAAAACTCTCTTGGTTTACGAAAGGAATTATCAAGCCATGGAGAAGACGTGCTTAGCCCTAGTTTGGGCCTGCCAAAAATTTCGACATTATTTCCTAGATCATGAGATCTGGATAGTGTCCAAGCTTGATCCAATCAAGCACTTATTTGAAAAACCCATTCTCATTGGTAGATTGGGCAAATGGCAACTCCTTCTAATGGAGTATGACCTAAAATACCATCACCAGATCTCTGTTAAAGGACAAGCCCTAGCTGACTACGTGGCTGATATCCCCCTGGGGGACGCATATCCCACATTTGATGAAATGTCGGATGAAGGCATATTGCAAAACCATTTCTAAAACCACATTTTGGCAAACTCTTTCGAAAACCAAGTGTGGAAGATGCACTTCAATGGGGCACGAAACCAACGAGGGGCTGGTGCTGAGGTCATCCTCATATCCCCTGAAAAGGGTGAGATTCCCAAAGCAATCCGCCTGGATTTCGAATGTTCCAACAACATAGCCGAGTATGAAGAACTCATACAAGGTTTAAGGGTTTCGAAAACTCTAGGGGCATCATGCATCGAGGTCTTTGGAGATTCGCTCCTTGTTATAAACTGTAGACACAGAAAATCCTCGACTCCGGGTTTCTTAGGCTTGGAGTGAATCTTTTCGCAATCTACATTCGCTTTTAGGGTGTGCCAGCTAGCTTACTCAAACTAGCGAAGTAGTTTTTGAAATATCTGACTTTTGAAAGGTAATTGTAGGCAAATGGGATCTTTTCGTCGTAGACCTTCTTGCACCAACGCGCAAGGGTCAGTCTGTATGCTTAGAGACTTCGTTTGAACGAGTTAAACTCAAATTCGATTTTTGAATAAGGAAGTGTTTTGAAAATCCTTTTGAAATCATGCACTTGGCGAGTTTTTGATTTGGGCGACCCTAAGTCTTTCAGTTTCAATCACTTAGGCGTGTTTGCATATTTTGTTCGGGTTTGTTCGATGCAGGCATGCACTCTAGCTCGAGTATGGCGAGTATGCAATGCAACTCACACAACTTGAATGTAATACCCGAAATTTAAAGACTTAGCAGAAGGGAAAACCCAAATTGAATGCAACTCACACGACTTTAATGTAAATTGCAAAAATTGCTAAAGGGAATTTGGCCAAAGGTGGCCGAGCTGGGCAGCTTGGGATTTAGTTTAGGTTGGGATTTGGGGACCCAATAGGACAGACCTAGGGTGAGCTCGGCCAGCTATTGGCCGAGCTTGGTATGGGGATGGTTTTGGGTAGAGTCTAGGTGCAATTTTTGCAAAGTTCGGCCAGCATAGGTTTGGTTAAACTTGCTGGATTTTCTCAAGAAGGCTAGGTGGTTTAGAAGGTTTGGCTTTAGGTGCTTAATGGGGCAGATCTAGGGTGAACTCGGCCAGCCAATGGCCGAGCTTGGGATAGTCTTTGGTGGGGACGGACTTGGGTGAAACTAGATTAGTTTTTAGTGAAGTTCGGCCAGCTCCTTGGCTGGACTTTGATGGGTTTTCAAAAGGTGGTATTGGGTGGTTTAGAGAGGCAAAGGGGAGAGCGGTTTAGGTGGGTTCTAGGGACTCACCTAGGCCATGGTTTTAGTGCTTTCCACGCATCCTTTCTTCACAACGAGTAGACCATCCATGGCTGCCGGATTCACTTGAGCAGCAAACAATACTTGGCGTGAAATGGAGAAGCTTCTTGGCTTACAAAACTAGCCCACCTATTACAAAAGGCAAAGGGGGAAACCAGCCCCCTTTGTTGACTTTTCCCTCTCTCTCTCTCTCTCTCCTACCCAAGCAAAGAGGCGTGAAAAAAATTTGCAGCCCTCGTGAACCAGCCCCTCACGTCCTTTTATAGACTTCTTGTTTGGATATGGATCCTGGATTGATTCTGAAATCTGGATCCAATCCAAGTCTTGTTTGGATCTGGATCTTGGATCTGGATATTTGGATCCAGATTCGATCCAAATTTTCTTCTTCTTCCGTTCTTCTTGGCGTTTCGAGTCGAACGCTTCGTGCGAGCCTTGAGTTCATCAACGCTTTGTCTTAAGCTGGGTTTTTCCCAATTTCGTCGTCCGAGCTCCTTTTCACCTTTCTGAACTCTGTTTCAACTGATTTTTGTTGTTTTTGACTTGGATTGTTTGTGATTTCATGGGCACTGTTGGCTTGGCCTCCGATGCTTCCAGCTTGCAGTCCATTTGCGGCCTGGGCTCCTCTTTTGTCTTTGAATTTGGCTTTTTATCGGGCTGGGCTTGCTCTTTGAATTCTTCGAATCTCTGTTGCAACTGCTTTGGGCCAGGTTTTACCTGTTCGTCTGGGATTTTGCAAAAATAGGACTTTCGTCCATTTTCAAGAATGTATGTTCCGATAGGGTTGGAAAACGGAGGTTTGAAGTATTTGAGTTCCTAGGTTTTCGAAAATTTCCAATTTGGCTTTCTGAGCTTATTTTCGAACCAGGCATTTGGTTTTTGCAAAATTTTCGAATTTTGGGGTGTTTACAGATGCCCCTCTTTGTCATTATCCAAATTGATTTGGATAATGGCGAAGAAGATAACACCCCTATTTGTTTTCTCCCCGGATTTGATCTTGAGAACATGGGATCATCTCGATTTTTGAGAGAAATGTTTTCTTTTAAGCCCGATAGGAGGGAATTTTTCGCCAAAGGGAACTTTCTATGGATCTAGCCCTAAATGGAGATCATGTATGAGGTGTTCATGCATGGAAATGCAACGTGCATGACATGGATGTGGTGCCAAAAAGGGCGACCTCCTAGAGATCAGGTGGTATGATCGAACTTTTGAGACTTTATGAAGACTTGCTGCTCCAAGTGAGCGGGCCTTACTGTAGACACGAAAAATCCTCGACTCTGGGTTTCTTAGGCCTAGAGTGAATCTTTTCGCAATCTACATTCGCTTTTAGGGCGTGCCAGCTAGCTTACTCAAACTAGCGAAGTAGTTTTGAAATATCTGACTTTTGAAAGGCGATTGTAGGCAAACGGGATCTTTTCGTCGTAGACCTTCTTACACTGACGTGCAAGGGTCAGTCTGTACGCTTAGAGACTTTGTTTGAAACAAGTTAAACTCAAATTCGATTTTTGAATAAGGAAGTGTTTTTGAAATCGTGCACTTGGCAAGTTTTTGATTTGGGCAACCCTAAGTCTTTCAATTTTATCCACTTAGGCGTGTTTGCATGTTTTGTTTGGGTTTGTTCAATGCAGGTATGTACTCTAGCTCGAGTATGGCGAGTATGCAATGCAACTCACACAACTTGAATGTAAAACCCGAAATTTAAAGACTTAGCAGAAGGGAAAACCCAAATTGAATGCAACTCACACGACTTGAATGTAAATTGCAAAAATTTAAATATATCTATATCTTAAGAGCGGAAAGGCTCAATGTGTGCGTGGGTGTTGTGTATAAATTGAAATGCAACACATGCAACTGAACCGTAAAACGCAGCAGAAGGGAGATATAGATATATATAAGAGCGAGAAGGCTCAATGTGAGTGAGTGCTTTGAGTGTATAAATTGAAAGGCAACTCACGCAACTTGAATTTAAAACCCAGCTGAAAGGGAAATACGTATATATATGTAAGAGCGGAAAGGCCCAATGTGAATGAGTGCTTTGAGTGTATAAAATGAAAGACAACTCACACGACTTGAACCTTAAAACCCAGCTGAATGTATATAAATAGAGCTATATCCTATGGGCTGTTGAGGCCCGTTTGTGTGCAAAAGTGTGTAGATAAGAGCGGAAAGGCTCGTGTGTACATGTGTGTTTTTGCATCAAGCACATATATTACATCCGGGGGGAGACAAGCTCCGTTATTACAACCCCGTATCACGAATTTAATTGAATGGGAAAGAAACTTGATATATATCAAACGACTTACACTTTTCCAGGTTCTTAATTTGGGATTGTACAAGGGGCGAATCCGCCTTCTTCTTATGGAGTCCAGGGCACGTGGGAGAGAAGCCGGAGAGCTTGAGAGCTTGGAGAGACTTGGAGTTCCGGGAGCTGCATGCTACAATGGGTTTGGGGCTACTTGGGGCCGATTTGGGCAAGGTATGACTCGAGTCACCTTGGCTCGAGTGATTGGGTTTTTGTATGGGATTTGGCCAACACTTGGCCTTGGTTTAGGTATAGTTTAGGCTTGGTATTAGGCCAGCATTTGGCCTTGGTTTAGGTATAGGATAGAGTTGGCTGGTCCTAGGTTAGGTGTTGGCTAAAGTTTTGAGATTTTGGCCAAGGTTCATGACCTTTGTTTGGTCTTGTGAGACTCGAGCCAAGGTGGCTCGAGTGGCATGGTTTTAGTATGGAATACGGCCAGCACTTTGGCCTTGGGTTTGGCTTGTGTGACTCGAGCCAAAGATAGCTCGAGTGAACTTGGTTTAAAGGGACCTTGGGGGTGGTCCTAGCTAGGTTTTGTCTAGGCTAGGTTGGCTCTAGAGGGTGTGACTTTAGGGTGTGGGTGGGGCTGATCCTAGGCAAACCATGACTAGGTTAAGGGCTGGCTAACTAAGATGGGCCAAGGTGAGTTTAGGTAAGGGACCACGGCCAGTATGGCCGAGTGGTTTCAAGGTGAATGGCCTGCCATTATGGCAGGCCTGGTATGGGTTCAAAGAGGATAGCACACGGCCTGGCTTGGCCGTGTGTTAGGTTTAGGTGGCCTGCCGAATGGCAGGCCAAGGCTTGGTGAAAAAGTAAGGACGCCCGGCCAACTTTGGTCGGGCTATTTTGGGCATGTGGGAAAGGGAAACCAGCCAACGGTTGGGCTGGTTTTTAGGTAGTTGGCCTGCCTTTAGGGCAGGCCACTTTGGGTAGGAAATGAGACACGGCCTGCTGGTGCAGGCCGTGGGATTTTAGGGAAGGAGCTCGAGTCACCTTGGCTCGAGTTAAGGCCGTTTTGAATGGGAAGTTCGGCCAAAGTTGGCCGAACTTGGTTGGGTTCAAGGTAGAGTTCGGCCAGGTGGTGGCCGAACTTGGCTTGTGTCTTAGGGTAGCTTAGTTAGGTGGTGTTCTAGGGTAGGAACCTTGGTGAAAAAAGGCCAGCACTTGGCTGGTTTGGTGGTGGTTTTAGGGGACGTTTGGGTAGGATGGGTGGTCTAGAGTGGTTAGGGAAGAAGGTGTCTAGTTTAGGTCTTAGGGGCTTACCTAGTTGCAGCACCGCTCCAAGCCGCCGCTCAAGCTGCCAAGCTCCACCATGCAACGCTCCCAGCTAGCTTGTAGGGGACGTTCCCTGGTTGGTGCAACCCTTGGCTTCACGAGCCAACCCAAACTCTCAAAAAAAAGAATTTGGCCTATGGGCCTCTTTCTCTCTCTTCCCCCCCCCCCCCCCCTTTTATTCACGTGAGGAGCTTCCTTCGTGCCTTTTTTCAAGCCCAGCACCTCAATTTATAGAGGTTTTAAGTGGGTCTTGGATCTTGGGTCTTGGATTTGGGTCTGGCTATCCGGATCCAATCCAAACTCTATGTGGATCTAGATCATGGATCTCGGATATTTTGAGATCCAGATCCAGTCCAAATATTTATTTGGGTTTGGATCTCGGATCTTGGATTTTTGAGATCCAAATCCAATCCAAACACAATTTGGATCTAGATCTGGATATTTTTGGGTCCAGACCCAATCCAGACTTTTCTTCTACTCCTTGGTTTTCTGGTCCTTTCTGGTGCTTTTCACCGTCGGTTTCGAGCGGGCTTCGATTCATCGGACGCCCAACTCTGGCCTGGGTCTTCCCCAAGTCTTTCTTCCAATCGGTGTTCTGCTTTTCAGGACTTTTTCGGCGTTCGTTTCGGTCCACCGTTTTCATTTCGGCATTCGTTTCTGTCGACCTCCTCAGGTACTGGGCTTCTCTCTGCATTTTGGAGCTGCTTTGTGCTTTTTCTTTGACCCAAATTATATTTTTACCCTTTTGTCGGGCTTTTCTCCAAACGGGCTCTTTTTTCTTCCATTTTTGAATAGGGTGTCTTTTGAGACTCTAGGCTCGATTTGCTCCTCTTGCCGGGGCTCTCCTTTTTTCTTTTGTACCTGTTTTCACATTTTAAAACAGGTTGTCGTTTTGGCTCAAACGAGCTTTTTGTGTTTTTGAGAGTTTTTGATTTTTGAAAAATTCGGGGTGTTTACACTTACGTATGCTCGATGTTCAAGTTTTTTGAAATTCGTTTTAAGAGGGAAAACTTTTCTGAACCATCGATCGTAAGGACCTTTAGCTCCTTGTGTTTGCCTTTACTTGAGTCTCGACACTCGCTAATCTAGCGGAGGTTTTATGAGAAAACAAGCTATATTTCAGCATTCCTACGCCTTACTCAAAATGTCGAATTCTCAAACAAGATGAAATTCAAGTAAGTAAATCCTATTGTTACTTTAGGATTCCCTGAAATGAACCATGTTTCGCTTGGGATAAGTCGTAGGGACGGGAAAGAAGTACCACGGTCCCTTCTGAAGTGTCCCGTGGTTTGAGGCAAAGAAGGCGGAAAATTGCTTTTTTTGAGCTTTTGGCCTTTTTCTTTCTTTTTTCCATAGAGGGTCTCCCTTTGGGAGTATTTTTTCTTTAATCCCTCTTTTTCATAGAAGAATCGAATTTTCTTTTTGATTCATGTTTCTTTCTTTGGGAAAGAGATTTTGGCAGGAGTTTCCCTTTGTTTTGGCCAAGTTTTCCTTTTGGAAGTAGAAGAGAAGAGGGGAGGACTTATCCCAAGGTCATACTCTATCCATTCCAGATAAGCCTATTTAGAAATAGCACGTACTACTTGCAAGTATCTTGCTATATTGAACTAGGTCTTTCTTTGTAAGAACAAGGATTTTGAAATGTAACCACGCATTTGGAAATCTCCACTTTTTCACCAAATGCCGATTCTCTCATTCAGGATCACACAACTCACCTTTAATCCTTGGTTTCGAAGTTTCAAAGCAGATTTCCCTAAAATATTTTTGCAAAACGGGAATTTAACTTGGACCCTATACGTGGTACTTTTTCAAATACTGAATATTGATAGGATCTGCTAAATTCCTACCTTCAACATCGGTTAACCAATAAGAATTGTTCGTGGTGGTTCCACGCACGACGTAAGGGCCATCCCACTTGGGCTGCAACTTTCCAAGTGGATGTGGGCCACGATGGTGGATGATTTTCAAAACGAGCTCTCCCACTTCAAAGTGACGAGGTTTCATATGTTTCTCATAATGTCGGGCGATCCTTTGCCGATATGCGTGAGCATGATCCATAGCAAGGAGTCGCCTCTCATCTAATAGATCTAGTTCGGCCATCCTAGCATGCTGAAGTGTCTCTAGGGGGAGGTCGAGTGCAATGGATGTATGAAATGAATGCAGACGTGTATGGATGGGGAGAACGGCGTTTGTGCCGTAGACCAACTCAAAGGGCGTGGCATTTGTGGGAGTGCAGATGGAAGTCCTATAAGCCCATAAGGCTTCATCCAGTTTCTCGTGCCATGTTCTACCCTTCTCTAAGGTTTTCTCAACAATGCTGATGAGAGTCTTGTTGGTGGCTTCGGTTTGGCCGTTGCCTTGAGGGTAGTAAGGCGATGAGAAGTAATGATTTATGCCATACTTGTTGCACAGCTTGACTATTCGCTCGTTTTTAAATGGGGTGCCATTATCGGACACGAGATCTCTTGGAACTCCAAGTCGAGCCAAGATGTTTTTCCTAATGAAAGCCACCACATGTTGCCCCTGGACATTGGTCAGGGAGGCGACTTCGACCCACTTGGAAAAATACTCAGTGGCTGCTAAAATGAACTTGTGTCCATTCGAGGCCTTTGGAAAAATTGGTCCTACGATATCAAACGCCCACATGGTGAATGGCCAGGGGCTGACCACGGAATGCAGTGATGATGAGGGGATATGAATGGCGTGACCATGTACTTGACATGGGTGACACTTCCTAACATGATCGTGGCAATCTTTTCTCAGGGTGGACCATAAATAACCCGCTCTAAATATTTTCATCGCGATCATGTTGGCATTGACATGACCTCCACATTCTCCATCATGGAATTCATGCATAACAGTCCTAGCCTCCTCTAGGTCGACGCATCTTAGTAAGATGCTGTAGACGCAGAAAATCTCTGCCTCCTTGGTTTCTTAGGCCTGGGGCGAACCTTTTCGTGTGTCTAAGTCCTATTTGAATAAACAGGGCGTGCCAGCTAGCTTACCTAAGCTAGCGAAGATATATGTTAAAACTGTCTTCTAACGTGGCGACTGTGAACAAGCAAGCTCTTGTCGTCGCAGACCTTCTTGCACCGATGTGCAAGGGTCAGTCTATACGCTTTTAAAAATCGAGTTTTTGGATATAAGATCTTCCGAAAGCGGTTCGAGGTGTTTGATTCGGGTCTTTGTACAATTTTCAGACTTTAGATCACGTGGATTTGCACGTGCCTAAGTCTTTCTTTTTATCCCTTTATGGGCCACCTAGGTGTGTGTTATGAACACTCCACTAAATGTGGCGAGTTTTGAGCGGGAGTATGGGGTTTGCTTTGATGCAATATGCGTCCTAACTCGTGGTATGGCGTATATGCAATGCAAACTCACGCTACTCCAAAGGGAAAACCCAAATGTAAAGACAATAACAAAGGGAAATGACTTGTAATGGAAATTGCCGAAGGGAAATGACTTGTAATGTAAATGCCGAAGGGAAATACGTATATAATGTATATATGGGCCCTTACTTGGGTCTTGCAAATAAGAGCGAAGGCTCAATGTGGGTGCGTGCTTGAATTGAAAGACTACACACACGACATGAAATAAAACCCAAATATAACTTGCAATATGGCCTTAACTAAGGTCTTGGGAATAAGAGCAAAAGCTCAATGTGTGTGAGTGCTTGAATTGAAGTACTACGCACACGACATGAAACTAAACCCAAATATAAATTGCAATATGGCCTTAACTAAGGTCTTGGGAATAAGAGCGAAAGCTCAATGTGTGTGAGTGCTTGAATTGAAGTACTACACACACGACATGAAATAAAACCCAAATATAACTTGCAATATGGCCTTAACTAAGGTCTTGGGAATAAGAGCGAAAGCTCAATGTGTGTGAGTGCTTGAATTGAAGTACTACACACATGACATGAAATAAACCCAAGGATAGTATAACACGGCCCTTACTTGGGTCTTGCAAATAAGAGCGAAGGCTCAATGTGTGTGCGTGCTTGAATTGAAAGACAACACGCCCAACTTAAGCAAAACCCTACGTAATTTAAAGTATATACATAAATTTATATCTTAGGGGCTGATTAGGCCTGTGTGTGTTCAAAATCGTGCATGCCTAAGAGAGTGCACGTGTGTGTGGGTGTGCCAAGCCACGTTATTACAAGCGGGGGGAGGCTATGCTCCATTATTACAACCCACACATGGAACACCCACACAAGCTGTGTCTCCAGGGCCTCCCCAGCAACAGGTTATAATGGGGGTGGATGTCCAAGATATGGAACACCCCCGTGTGCGTGATCCCTCCCGTTTCTATTGGGAGTTCGATTGATCCTAAAGGTCTAGACGCATTCCCATCGTATCCAGTGATAACGATGAGGCTTGGGTTCATAGAAGTCAAGGTGACTCCGATTTGATACGCCACATGAAGTGGAAGGATGTTGAGCCCTCCTCCCCCATCGACTAGGCACCTATCCAGAGAGTGGTTATTCAGAACCACCTCGATATGCAGGGCCTGGTTATGGGACTCATAGGGTCTATCTACATCATCTTCTGAGAAAGTGATGGGAGATTTTGCTCCTATTAAAGCCACTTGGGCAGACATGGATTCCAGACTTATGTTCGAATCAACCTTGGCTCTTTCTAGAAATTTTTCTAGCACGAGTCTATGTCTAGGCGATGTTTGTATAAGCTCTAGGATAGACATGTGGATAGGAATCTTTGAAAGGTGGTTTTCAAAGTCATAAGGATTTAGGATGACTTTATCCTTGTCTGCTTTTGGCAGAACTCCAGAAATACATGCTTTTGAGGGGCCAGGCACACTGACCACCTTTTTAGCACTTTGTAGGTGCGGGGGTTGATAGATCCTCCAGGATCTAGTCACTTTTCCCATGACCAGCCTAGGGTTCGCGCTAAATTTGGCTCTAAGTATGAGTTGAGGAGCACCTTGAAGTTTTAAAACTGGTTTAGCCGGAGATTCTGCTCTTGGTGGTCCTCGGATGACGACTTGGGCAGGCTTCTTGTATAGTACAAGAGTGGGCTCACAAGTGGGTCGAACAGACTCAGGTTTTTGCGCTAGTTCCTTTGAAAAGGTGAGGGTACATACCTCCTTTCCTTTCCCACTGCCACTGGCGTGCTTGGGAAAGGGTTCTTTGAAGATAGCTTGAGGTGGCTCAGGTTCCATAGTGACCTGGAGCCGACCTTCTGCTATCAAGTTCTCGATTTTATTTAAAAGGGAGAAACAGTGTTTGGTATCATGGCCCTTGAGCTGATGATACTTACGAAATCGATTTCAATACCCCCCTTTAGAAGTGACTCCTTCGGGGATTTCGGGAAGCTCTATCATGCCTTGGGCAAGTAGGAGGTCTAGGACCTCCGACACAGGTTGCCCCAGCGGTGTGTACTCCCGTTTTTCAATCGGTTTTTGAAAGGTTCTCTCCCTTTTGTTTTCTAGTTTTTCAAAAATTTTGGAAGTGCCTGCCATGCCTGGATCCACCCGGACATTGGCGATTTTATGGGGTTTTGCCCCTTTGTCCATCGTGGGTAGCCCATAAGTGATGGGCTTCTCCAAGCGGGTTTTAGAAATGGCACTTCCTTTCCATAAGTAATCGTATGTCCCTTTTCTCAAGTTTGTTTCGAAAAGGGATGCCTTTTTGATCAACTTATGGAAAGTTGAGATCTCATGGAGCGAGAGAAGGGTTTTTAACTCGCTTTTAAAATTATCCAGGATGAGCATGACTGCGCATCCTTCGGATATGGGCTCTCGCACTTGGCCCAAAAGTGACCTCCATCGTATAATGAAGGCATGTACGTCTTTGTTCGTGCCTTGCTTTGTATCCCTTAAAGTGTTTAGAGTCGGCGTGACTTCTACGTTGTGTGCAAATCTTTGCATGAAGCAGTTCGCTAACTCTTCAAAAGTAGCAAACTAGCTTAAGTCGTAGGAAGCCAGCCATTTGGCAGCTATGCCTTTAAGGGATAAAGGGAACCAATACACCCATTTCATCGAGTCCTTTTTCTTCTTATGGGCTCGACGCGAGAAAAGTTGCAAGTGAGACCTAGGGTCTCCCATGCCATCATACCGATGAAAGTTCGGTATTTCGTCGTCAATGTCTGTTTCGTAATCCATAGGAAGGAAATCAGACAGGGCATAACTTCTTTTCTCTTTATTTTGCCCTTTCAGCAGCTGCTATAGGGCTTTACGGTCCTTTTGTGTGAAGGTCTCGTGGTATTGGTTGCCTTCTATTATAGAGGCCTCTTTGTGCTTGCGAGGTTTTTCAGATTTTTTATTGGGCCTTTGTTCACCGTTTGATGAATAGGAATCGCCTACTTCAGCCTCTTGGCTGAGAGCAACGATTTTGGCCTCGAATTCCCTTCTCAGGTCCTCTATCTCGTCTAGTTTGGTCTTGTTTTTGAAAATCCTCCTAGAGTGAGAACTTGATGCGCATGAGCCTTGGCTCGACATTTCACTTGGGTTTGATTTTGACATGCTTTTCAAGCTTTTTCAAAATTTCCTAAGTATAAGTAAAGAAAACAAAGTTAAAAAGAACACCTCTTTAAAAATCTTTTCGCAAGTTTCTAGACTAACTCGATTTTTGAAAGACTCACGTCCCACCGGGCGTGCCAATCTACTGTAGACGCAGAAAATCTCCGCCTCCCTGGTTTCTTAGGCCTGGGGTGAACCTTTTCGTGTGTCTAAGTCCTATTTGAATAAACAGGGCGTGCCAGCTAGCTTACCTAAGCTAGCGAAGATATATGTTAAAACTGACTTCTAACGTGGCGACTATGAGGAAGCAAGCTCTTGTCTTCGCAGACCTTCTTGCACCGATGCGCAAGGGACAGTCTATACGCTTTTAAAAATTGAGTTTTTGGATATAAGATCTTACGAAAGCGGTTCGAGGTGTTTGATTTTGGTCTTTGTATAATTTTCAGATTTTAGATCACGTGGATTTGCACGTGCCTAAGTCTTTCTTTTTATCCCTTTATGGGCCACCTAGGTGTGTGTTATGAACACTCCACTAAATGTGGCGAGTTTTGAGTGGGAGTATGGAGTTTGCTTTGATGCAATATGCGTCCTAACTCGTGGTATGGCGTATATGCAATGCAAACTCACACTACTCCAAAGGGAAAACCCAAATGTAAAGACAATACCGAAGGGAAATGACTTGTAATTGAAATTTCCGAAGGGAAATGACCGAAGGGAAATGACTTGTAATGTAAATGCCGAAGGGAAATACGTATATAATGTATATATGGGCCCTTACTTGGGTCTTGCAAATAAGAGCGAAGGCTCAATGTGGGTGCGTGCTTGAATTGAAAGACTACACACACGACATGAAATAAAACCCAAATATAACTTGCAATATGGCCTTAACTAAGGTCTTGGGAATAAGAGCAAAAGCTCAATGTGTGTGAGTGCTTGAATTGAAGTACTACACACACGACATGAAATTAAACCCAAATATAAATTGTAATATGGCCTTAACTAAGGTCTTGGAATAAGAGCGAAAGCTCAATGTGTGTGAGTGTTGTAAACACCCCGAAATCCTACAAATTCCTCGAAACAAAATCTGATTTTGTAAAAGCACCCCCAAAGGGCTATTTTGAGTCTGGAAACCCAAGAGCCTTCTTGGTAACCCTATACATATGTTTTGAACTTTATATTTCAAAAACATATAATATGGCTTTAAAAACCTTTTTAAACACTTTTGAAACCCCGAAGCAGCTTGGCCTGATCGAGACAGGACCAGAAAAGCCAGAGAGAGCCCAGAACCGGAGCACATGTTGAGCCCGGCATAGCAACTCTCGTATTGAATCCACCCCCAGGATCTCGAACGTCCAAGACCCTGTTATCATCAAAACATCATTTGAAGTCATCTCCGGAAGGCGAAAACAGAGGTGGACAATCATGTTGGCAAAAACCCAACGCAGACGGAGTACTGATGCTGTCAGACCCCGCACAAACCGTTCATTTCGAACACAGCCCGAAGGAGTCAGAATTCAGTTTGGGTTGGATCTGGACCATATATATCCAGATCCCAATCCAAACCCATGTGTGGACTTGGATTGGGATTTGGATCTAGAGATCCAATCCAATATCCATATCCATGGCCCACATCACCTTCTCATAAATGGAGGTGGGGCCCACTTGAATTTCACATGGGATTATGGGCATGAGAGAGAGTGGGGGAGGATAAGATCAAAGTGTGTTGTAATTAAGCTTGACTTGTGTGTCATGTTTGGGGTTAATCATGTGGGTTAGCCTAGTTAACATGGGTTTAAGCTTGTAATTAGCCAAAACCTAACCTAGGGCTGCACCAACATGATGTGGTTAAGGTCCATGGGTCATGCTCCACCTGCTCCACGACACCCCAGCCGACCAACCACCCGTCGCCATCCTTCTCATCCGGCCGAACCACTCGCTCCACCACACCCGGTTGCTCGTCAACCACCCGCCGCCTCCCATCATTCGGTTAGTACCCCATACTCCCCTCTACTTCTTCTTCGCTCCCCCTCCACTCTCAGCCACCTACACCACCACCACTCCCATTCAGCCAGGCCTCAACCACTCTAACTACCCGCCACTACCTAGACACCCTAGCCACACCCGGCCACTCCACCCAACTCCCTAAGACCTGCCCATATTACCTCACCACATCCACCACTACCTTACCCCATATCCTAGCTAGTTTCCTTCCCCTCCACCATTGCCTAGCCACCATAGCAGCCCGCCACCACCAAGTCTCCCTAGCAGTCGGCCACTCCAACCGACTGTCACCTATCCCTTCGGCCAGCCACCCGCCAGCCATATCCTTCCCTTAGGTACTTCCTTAGACACTCCCTTAGGCTCCCCCTTAGTGCCATACTCCCTGACCTTACAACCTCCCTTAGTGACCCCACATAGTCACCTTAGCCCCACACACAAAACCAACCCTTCACTAAACAGCCGGCCATCTTCAAGGCGCCTCTCCCGCACCCCATTTGCAGCCGGCCAGCAGCCCCTCTTGCCGATCAAACTCCGCGGAGCTCCCTTTTGCAGCCCAAGGTGAAGGCCAAGCCCACGCTCAAGCAAGGCATCTTCGGACCAGCTATTAGTAAGTGCCTAACTCGGTCCTTAGTTGTATACTTGCTTAAAATTTAATTCGATACGAGGTTGTAAAAACGGAGCATAGTCTCCCCCCGCTTGTAATAACGTGGCTTGCACACCCACACACACGTGCACTCTCTTAGTTGTGCACGATTTTGAACACACACGGGCCTAATCAGCCCCTAATACATAATTATATATATATATTTTTTTTTTAACTTACGTAGGGTTTTGCTTGAGTTGGGTGTGTTGTCTTTCAATTCAAGCACTCACACACATTGAGCCTTCGCTCTTATTTGAAAGACCCAAGTAAGGGCCATGCTATACTATTTGGGTTTCATTTCATGTCGTGTGTGTAAGTCTTTCAATTCAAGCACTCACACACATTGAGCCTTCGCTCTTATTTGAAAGACCCAAGTAAGGGGCCGTGCTATACTATTTGGGTTTCATTTCATGTCGTGTGTGTAAGTCTTTCAATTCAAGCACTCACACACATTGAGCCTTCGCTCTTATTTGAAAGACCCAAGTAAGGGCCGTGCAATACTATTTGGGTTTCATTTCATGTCGTGTGTGTAAGTCTTTCAATTCAAGCACTCACACACATTGAGCCTTCGCTCTTATTTGAAAGACCCAAGTAAGGGGCCGTGCTATACTATTTGGGTTTCATTTCATGTCGTGTGTGTAAGTCTTTCAATTCAAGCACTCACACACATTGAGCCTTCGCTCTTATTTGAAAGACCCAAGTAAGGGCCGTGCAATACTATTTGGGTTTCATTTCATGTCGTGTGTGTAAGTCTTTCAATTCAAGCACTCACACACATTGAGCCTTCGCTCTTATTTGAAAGACCCAAGTAAGGGCCGTGCTATACTATTTGGGTTTCATTTCATGTCGTGTGTGTAAGTCTTTCAATTCAAGCACTCACACACATTGAGCCTTAGCTCTTATTTGTAAGACCCAAGTAAGGGCCGTGTTATACTATTTGGGTTTAATTTCATGTTGTGTGCGTAGTACTTCAATTCAAGCACTCACACACATTGAGCTTTCGCTCTTATTCCCAAGACCTTAATCAAGGCCATACTGCAAGTTATATTTGGGTTTTATTTCATGTCATGTGTGTAAAGTCTTTCAATTCAAGCACGCACCCACATTGAGCCTTCGCTCTTATTTGTAAGACCCGAGTAAGGGCCCATATACATACCATATATACATATCTCCCTTCGGCATTTACATTACAAGTCATTTCCCTTCGGTTATTTCCCTTCGGTCATTTCCCTTTGGCATTGTCTTTACATTCGGGTTTTCCCTTTGGAGTAGCGTGAGTTTGCATTGCATCTATGCCATACCACGAGGTAGGACGCATATTGCATCAAAGCAAGCCCTGTACTCCCGCTCAAAATTTGCCCCATGTAGTGGAGTGTTCATAACACACACCTAGGTGGCCCATAAAGGGATAAAAAGAAAGACTTAGGCACGTGTAAATCCACGTGATCTAAAATCTGCAATCGCATTCTAAAGACCCGAATTAAACACCTCGAACCACTTTCGTAAGCTTTTTCTATCCCAAAACTCGGTTTTTTAAAGCGTACAGACTGACCCTTACGCATCGGTGCAAGAAGGTCTGCGACGACAAGAGCTCACTTGCTCACATTCGCCACGTTAGAAGTCAGGCTCACATTCGCCACGCATCGGTAAGCTAGCTGGCACGCCCTATTTATACAAATACGCCTTAGACGCACGAGAGGATCTGCTCCAAGCCCTGAGAAGCAACACGAGGCGGGGATTTTCCTGCGTCTACAGAGATTGGCACGCCCGGTGGGACGTGGGCCTTTCAAAAATCGAGTTTTAAGTTAGAAGCTTGCGAAAAATTTTGTTAAAAAGGTGTCGTTTTTAACTTGTTTTCTTTGCTTGTACTTAGGAAATTTTGAAAAAGCTTGAAAAGCATATCAAAATCCAATCCAAGTGAAGTGTCGAGCCAAGTCTCATGCGCATCAAGTTCTCACTCTAGGAGGATTTTCAAAAACAAAATAAAACTAGATGAAATCGAGGATTTGAGAAGGGAGTTTGAGGCCAAAATCGATGCTCTCAGCCAAGAGGCTGAAGTAGGCGATTCGTGTTCATCAAACGGTGAACAAAGGCCTAAGAAAAAATCTGAAAAACCTCGCAAGCACAAAGAGGCCTCCGTTAATGGAAGGCAACCAATACCACGAGTCCTTCACACAAGACCGTAAAGCCCTACAGTAGTTGCTGAAAGGGCAGAATAAAGAGAAAAGAAGCTACGCCCTGTCTGATTTCCTTCCTATGGATTACGAAACAGACAGTGACGATGAAATACCGAACTTCCATCGGTATGATGGCATGGGAGACCCTAGGTCTCACTTGCAGCTTTTCTCGCGTCGAGCCCACAAAAAGAAAAAGGACTCGATGAAATGGGTGTATTGGTTCCCTTTATCCCTTAAAGGCACAGCTGCCAAATGGCTGGCTTCCTACGACTTAAGCCAGTTCGCTACTTTTGAAGAGTTAGCGAACTGCTTCCTGCAAAGATTTGCACACAACGTAGAAGTCATGCCGACTCTGAATACCTTAAGGGATACAAAGCAAGGCATGAACGAAGACGTACATGCCTTCATTATAAGATGGAGGTCACTTTTGGGCCAAGTGCGAGAGCCCTTATCCGAAGGATGCGCAGTAATGCTCATCCTGGATAACTTTAAAAGTGAGCTAAAAACCCTTCTCTCGCTCCATGAGATTTCAACTTTCCATAATTTGATCAAAAAGGCATCCCTTTTCGAAACCAACTTGAGAAAAGGGACATACGATCACTTGTGAAAAGGAAGTGCCGTTTCTAAAACCCATTTGAAAAAACCCATCACTTATGGGCTACCCACGATGGACAAAGGGGCAAAGCCCCATAAAATCGCCAATGTCCGGGTGGATCCAGGCATGGCAGGCACTTCTAAAAATTTTGAAAAATTAGAAAATAAAAGGGAGCGAACCTTTCAAAAACCGGTTGAAAAATGGGAGTACACTCCGCTGGGGCAACCTGTGTCGGAGGTCCTAGACCTCCTACTTGCCCAAGGCATGATAGAACTCCCCGAAATCCCTGAAGGAGTCACTTCCAAGGAGGGGTATTTAAACCGATTTTGTAAGTATCATCGGCTCAAAGGCCATGATACCAAACGTTGTTTCTCCCTTTTAAATAAAATTGAGAACTTGATAGCGGAGGGCCGGCTCCAGGTCACTGCGGAACCTGAGTCACCTCAAGCTATCTTCAAAGAACCCTTTCCCAAACACGCCAGTGGCAGTGGGAAAGGAAAGGAGGTATGTACTCTCACCTTTTCTAAAGAGCTAGCACAAAAACCAGAGTCTGGTCGACCCACTTGTGCGCCCATTCTTGTACTATACAAGAAGCCCGCCCAAGTCGTCATTCGGGGACCACCAAAAGTGGAATCCCCAGCAAAACCAGTTTTGAAAATCCAAGGTTCTCCTCAACTCATCCTTAGAGCCAAATTTAGCGCGAACCCTAGGCTGGTCGTGGGGGAAGTAACTAGATCCGGGAGGATCTATCAACCCCCGCACCTTCAAGGTGCTAAAAAGGTGGTCAGTGTGCCTGGCCCCTCAAAAGCATGTATCCCTGGTGTTCTGCCAAAAGCAGACAAGGATAAAGTCATCCTAAATCCTTATGACTTCGAAAACCACCTTTCAAAGATTCCTATCCACATGTCTATCCTAGAGCTTATACAAACCTCGCCAAGGCATAGACTCGTCTTAGAGAAAATTCTAGAAAGGGCCAAGGTTGATTCGAACATAAGTCCGGAATCCTTGTCTGCCCATGTGGCTTTTTTAGGAGCAAAATTGCCCATCACTTTCTCGGAAGATGATGTAGATAGACCCTACGAATCCCACAACCAGGCCCTGCATATCGAGGTGGTTCTGAATGACCACTCTCTGGACAGGTGCCTAGTCGATGGTGGAGGAGGGCTCAACATCCTTCCACTTCATGTAGCGTATAAAATCGGAGTCACCTTGACTTCAGTAAACCCAAGCCCCATCGTTATCACTGGATACGATGGGAATGCGTCTACGCCGTTAGGATCAATCGAACTCTCAATGGAAACGGGAGGGATTATACACACGGGGGTGTTCCATGTCTTGGACATCCACCCCCATTATAACCTGTTGCTGGGAAGACCCTAGATACACAGCTTCTGCGCTGTGCCATCCACCTTCCACAAGTGTGTCAAGATCCCTTTTAGGGACCAGGTCGTAGTGATCCTAGGTGAGAGTCACCCACAGCTTCAGGGGATCATAAACTCCCCTTGTTTATCGAGCTCCCAGGCCCATGAGGCTAACCTGGGGCAAATTATGGTTGAGCCACCTCGGCTCGTGTTGAACAACCCTAGGAAGGTTGTATGTGTGAAGGGGCCGCCCAAAGCAGGCCCCCTCCCAACTTTAATCCTTCTAGGAAATCCCAAGCGTTCCCTATTTCCAAAGCCCTTGGACAAGAGGCCATACAAGCACAATATGGACGATAGCATGTTCCAGGACCACGACTTGTATCCAACTTTTTCAAAAAACAAAAAGTCGTGGAACATGTTGTTAAACATGGGCTACACGCCCTACAAGAGTCTAGGGGCACAGAACTAGGGTCTCCTAGAGCTCATCCTTCCTAGGGCCAATCCAAGCCGATATGGGATTGGCTATACTACCCAAATACCGCTAAAGCCACCCCTTGTGACCACCTGGGTCAAGGGTGCCCTGGAACTTGCCTTAGAAGAGACCTACGATTTAGATCTCCTATTCCGAGTCTAACCCGTAGTGTTTTCCCTTTGTAGGTATAACGGAAGATCCCTTTTATAAAAATACAAAAACATTTGAAAAGCTTAAAATAAAAAAAAATCGAAAAGGAAGAAAAGCCAAAAACAATGGAAAAACAAAAACTCGAAAAAAGAGTGCTTTGTATAGTTCCCAAAGTTCTTGTTTTACAAAAACCCAAAAAAAATCGAAAATTTGGAAAATACCAAAAAGATTTTGTATATAGCTGCTCCTGGTAGCACTTTGACAAAAGAAGAGGATTTCGAAAGAAACGTCGTCTGCATAGCCAGACCAAAAATTTCGAAATCACTTGAAAATCCAAATACAAAACCAGGTCTTTTTGAAAACCACGCATCAAATTCCCTCGGGTCTACAGCCCACGAGAATGATCAAAGCCAAGAAGTGGATCCCCTTGAGGAAGATCGCACTTTTGAGCTCCCAGAATTTCATAAAATTCTCGATTTTGAAAGACCTTCCCAATCAGTAGGAGGAGATTTCATAGAAGGGAACCTAGGGGATGATTCCAATCCCAAATCCATCAGAATAGGCGCATGTCTGCATGAAACTGAAAGATTAGCATTCATTGCATTTCTACGAACCTATTTAGATGTGTTTGCATGGACGTATGAAGACATGTCGGGCATAGACCCCAGCATTGTCGAGCATCGTCTTCCCTTAGATGTAGGTGTAAAACCCATAAAGCAGAAGCTTAGGAAAATACACCCGAATGTACACGCGCAAGTCAAAGAGGGTTTAGAAGATCTGCTAAAAGCCAAATTTATAAAACCCATTGCGTATTCCGATTGGTTGTCAAATATCGTTGTAGTTCGAAAAAGCAATGGGAAAATTCGAATATGCATCGATTTCAGAAACCTGAATAAAGCCACTCCAAAGGATAATTATCCTTTACCAAACATAGATTTGATAGTCGATAGTACTGCAAATCATGAAATGTTTTCGTTTATGGATGGCTATTCAGGCTATAATCAAATCAAACTAAGCCCACGAGATCAGGGTAAGACCGCCTTCACAACCCCATGGGCCACGTACTGTTATACAGTCATGCCCTTTGCTTTGAAAAATGCCGGCGCAACATACCAACGAGCCATGACCACGATCTTCCATGATCAGATTCATGAGCTCGTAGAAGTGTATGTAGATGATCTCTTGGCAAAATCCAAAACCCGATGCACTCATATCGAATGTTTGCAAAAGATTTTCGAAAGGCTTAGGCTTTACAAAGTAAAGCTAAACCCTAAAAAATGTGTATTCGGGGTAGAATCAAGGAAGCTTCTAGGCTTTATGGTGAGCCAAAGGGGTATAGAAGTCGACCCCTCTAAGTGTCGAGCCATCATAGACATGGCTCCACCCTCCAATCTCACCCAAATCCGTAGCCTCCAAGGTCGTTTACAATCCATTCGCCGATTCATATCAAATCTGGCCACTAGATGCGAACCCTTCAACAAATTGTTGAGGAAGGGCACGAAATTCTTATGGGATGACGAATGCCAGAAGTCCTTCGAGAGGCTGAAGGCATACTTGGTTAATCCCCCCATTTTGAATCCTCCAAAGCAAGGAAAACCACTTTTACTTTACGTCTCCGTGCATGCGAATGCTTTAGGAGCCTTGTTGGCTCAATACGAGGATGACACCCATAAGGAGTATGCCATCTACTACATTTCTAAAACTCTCTTGGCTTATGAACAAAATTATCAAGCCATGGAGAAGACGTGCTTGGCCCTAGTCTGGGCCTGCCAGAAATTCAGACACTATTTCCTAGATCACGAGATCTGGATCGTGTCCAAGCTTGATCCAATCAAGCACTTGTTCGAAAAACCCATTCTCACGGGTAGATTGGGAAAATGGCAACTCCTTCTAATGGAGTATGATCTGAAATACCATCACCAGATCTCCATTAAGGGGCAAGCCCTAGCAGATTACGTGGCTGAGTTCCCCTTAGA
This sequence comes from Brasenia schreberi, assembly GCA_036023115.1. Lineage (NCBI taxonomy): Eukaryota > Viridiplantae > Streptophyta > Magnoliopsida > Nymphaeales > Cabombaceae > Brasenia > Brasenia schreberi. The sequence goes on from JAYKKT010000079.1 coordinate 4,648,561, forward strand.
GGACGCATATCCCACACTTGTTGAAATGCCTGATGAAGGCATATTACAAAACCATTTTCAAAACCACATTTTGGCGAATTCTTTCGAAAACCAAGTGTGGAAGATGCACTTCGATGGGGCATGAAACCAACGAGGGGCTGGTGCTGGGGTCATCCTCATCTCCCCTGAAAAGGGCGAGATTCCCATAGCAGTCCGCCTAGATTTCGAATGTTCCAACAACATAGCTGAGTATGAAGCACTCATACAAGGCTTAAGAATTTCGAAAACTCTAGGGGCATCATGCATCGAGGTCTTTGGAGATTCACTCCTTGTCATAAACCAGGTTTTGAAAATTTGGCAAGTACGTAATGAAAAACTACTTCCATATCACGAGTTGGCCACTCGATTGGTCCAAACCTTCCAATCGTGTAAACTCACACACGTAGGAAGAGAGGACAATGGCATCGCCGATGCCCTCTCCTCCTTGGGTTCAGCCCTGAAGGTCGATCCCATTTCAGGGATCCGATCTTTAGAAATATGGCATGCGCCCAACCCATCCACACACGACTTGGATATTTGCCAAAATAACCCAGAGTCTATTGAAAAACCCTGGTTTTATGACATAAAACAATTTCTAGAAAATGGGGGATTCACCGAGGATGCCACATCCAAAGATAAGGCATTCATCCGTAAGATTTCGACCCGATACACCATTCTGGGTGGGGTTTTATACAAAAAAAGTTTTACCGGCATTCTGCTTAGGTGTATCGACCTAGAGGAGGCTAGGACAGTGATGCATGAATTCCACGATGGAGAATGTGGAGGTCATGTTAGTGCCAACATGATGGCAATGAAAATACTTAGAGGGGGCTATTTTTGGTCCACCCTGAAAAAGGATTGCCACGATCATGTTAGGAAGTGTCATCCGTGTCAAGTGCATGGGCATGCCATTCATATCCCTTCATCTGCATTGCATTCTGTGGTCAGCCCCTGGCCATTCACCATGTGGGCGTTTGACATTGTAGGCCCAATATTTCCAAAAGCCTCGAATGGGCATCGATTTATTTTAGCAGCCACGGAGTATTTCTCCAAGTGGGTGGAAGCCATTTCCCTAACCAACGTGTTGGGGCAACATGTGGTGGCTTTCATCCGGAGGAATATCTTGGCTCGATTTGGGGTTCCACGAGACCTTGTGTCTAATAATGGCACCCCATTCAAAAACGAGTGGATGGTTAAGTTGTGCAACACGTATGGCATAACTCACCACTTCTCTTCGCCCTACTACCCTCAAGGCAACGGCCAAGCCGAAGCCACAAACAAGACTCTCATTAGTATAATTGAGAAGACTTTAGAGAAGGGTAGGACGTGACACGAGAAGCTGGATGAAGCCTTATGGGCTTATAGGACTTCCATCCGGACTCCCACGAATGCCACATCATTCGAATTGGTCTATGGCACAAACGCTATTCTCCCCAATCATACTCAACTGCATTCATTTCATACATCCATCGCACTCGACCTCCCCCTAGAGACGCTTCAGCATGCTAGGATGGCCGAACTAGATTTGCTAGATGAGAGGCGACTCCTTTCCATGGATCATGCTCGTGCATACCGGCAAAGGATAGCCCGATATTATGGAAAACACATAAGACCTCGCCACTTTGAAGTGGGGGATCTAGTTTTGAAAATCATCCACTATCGTGGCCCACATCCACTCGAAAAGTGGCGCCCCAAGTGGGATGGACCCTATGTTGTACGGGCAACCACTACGAACAACTCGTATTGGTTGATCGATGTAGAAGGTAGGAATTTAGCAGATCCTATCAATATTCAATACTTAAAGAAGTATTATGTGTAGGATTTGGATTAAATTCCAGTTTTCGAAAATTTTAGGGATAGCTGCCCTGAGACATGAGAATAAGGTGCAAAGGCAAAGTCGTGTGACCCTGAGTGAGAGAATTCGCACTTGTAAAAGAGTTGAGTCTTCAAAATCGTGGTTGCATTTCAAAATCCTTCTTCTTACAAAGAAAGGCCTAGTTCAATATAGCAAAATACTTGCAAGTAGTACGTGCTATTTCTAAATAGGCTGATCTGGAATGGATCGACTGTGAGCTTGGGATAAGTCCTCCCCTCTTCTCTTCTCCTTCGAAAAGGAAAAATACGGCCCAAACAAAGGGAATTTCCCATTCAAAGTATCTTTCCAAAAGAAAGAAACCAGAATTCAAAAGAAAAAATCGATTCTCTTGTGAAAAAGAGGGATTAAAGAAAAAATACTCCCAAACGGAGACCCTCTATGAAAAAAAAGGAAAAAGAGGCCAAAAAGCTCAAAAAGAGCAGTTTTCCGCCTTCTATGCCTTAAACCACGGGACGCTTCAAAAGGGACCGTGGTATCTCTTTCCCATCCCTGGCTTATCCCAAGCTAAAAGCATGGTTCATTTCGAGGAATCCTAAAGTAAAAATAGGATTTACTTACTTGAATTTCATTTTGTTTGAGAATTCAGCATTTCGAGTAAGGCGTAGGAATTTGAAATATAGCTTGTTTTCTTATAAAACCTCCGCTAGATAAGCGAGTGTTAAAACTCAAGATCAAACAAGGGCAAACACGAAGAGCTCGAGATCCTTAGGATCGAGACTCAAGACAGTTGTCCCATTTGTAAATAGTTTTGTAAATAAGTTTTGAAAATCGAACATCGAACAGCATGGGATTTGCTCACTTGAAGCAGTAGGCCTTGTAAGTCTTTAGAGTTCGACCACATCTGGTCTCTGGGAGGTCACCACTCTTGGCACCACACCCATGTCATGCATCTACATTCCACGCATGGTACTTGCATAAACATGATCCCATTTAGGACCAGATTCCATAACGAATCCCTTTGGCGTGATATCTCCTCCTACCAAAGTTTGTAAATTGAGATTTTGCTAAAAATTGGGACGATCCCATATTCTTTGCGGCTAGATCTAGGGAGATATTAAAAGGGGTGTTTGTCATCTTTGCCCTTATCCAAATCGATTTGGACAAGGCCAAAGAGGGGCATCTGTAAACACCCCGAAATCCCACAAATTCCTCGAAACAAAATCTGGTTTTGTAAAAGCAGCCCCAAAGGGCTATTTTGAGTTTGGAAACCCAGGAGCCTTCCAGGCAACCCTGTACATATGTTTTGAACTTTATATTTCAAAAACATATAATATGGCTTTAAAAACCTTTTTAAACACTTTTGAAACCCCGAAGTAGCTTGGCCTGATCGAGACAGGACCAGAAAAGCCAGAGAGAGCCCGGAACCGGAGCACATGTCGAGCCCGGCACCGCAACTCTCGTATTGAATCCACACCTAGGATCTCGAACGTCCATGTAGACGCACGAAAATCCCCGCCTCTCACCTTTTTAGGGCTCAGAGCGGATCCTCTCGTGTGTCTAAGGCCTTTTTATGCAAACAGGGCGTGCCAGCTAGCTTACCTAAGCTAGCGAAGATATATTTAACACTGACTTCTAATCGTGGCGACTGTGAGCAAGTGAGCTCTTGTCGTCGCAAACCTTCTTGCACCGATGCACAAGGGTCAGTCTGTACGCTTTGCAAAAATCGAGTTTTGGGAGAGAAAGTCTACGAAGCGGTTCGAGGTGTCTAATTTGGGTCTTTTAGATGCGGTTGCATATTTTAGATCACGTGGATTTGCACGTGCCTAAGTCTTTCCTTTTATCCCTTTTCGGGCCACCTAGTTTGTGTGTTATGAACACTCCACTACATGGGCGAATTCGAGCGGAGCTTGCTTTGATGCAATATGCGTCCTACCGCATGGTATGGCGTAGATGCAATGCAAACTCACGCTACTCCAAAGGGAAAACCCGAATGTAAAGACAATACTGAAGGGAAATAACCGAAGGGAAATGACTTGTAAAGTAAGTGCCGAAGGGAGATATGTATATAGAGTAGGTATATGGGCCCTTACTCGGGTCTTGCAAATAAGAGCGAAGGCTCAATGTGGGTGCGTGCTTGAATTGAAAGACTTACACACACGACATGAAATTAAACCCAAATATAAATTGCAGTATGGCCTTAACTAAGGTCTTGGGAGTAAGAGCGAAGGCTCAATGTGTGTGAGAGTGCTTGAATTGAAAGACTTACACACACGACATGAAATGAAACCCAAATAGTATAGGTCGGCCCTTACTTGGGTCTTTCAAATAAGAGTGAAAGCTCAATGTGTGTGAGAGTGCTTGAATTGAAAGACTTACACACACGACATGAAATGAAACCCAAATAGTATAGGTCGGCCCTTACTTGGGTCTTTCAAATAAGAGCGAAGGCTCAATGTGTGTGAGTGTTTGAATTGAAAGACAACACACCCAACTTAAGCAAAACCCTACAAAAATGAGAGTATATGTATATACTTATGTATTAGGGCTGATTAGGCCCGTGTGTGTTCAAAATCGTGCACAACTAAGAGAGTGCACGTGTGTGGGTGTGCCAAGCCACGTTATTACAAGCGGGGGGAGACTATGCTCCGTTATTACAACCCCATATCGAATTGAATCTCAAGCAAGTATACAACTAAAGACCGAGTTAGGCACTTACTAGTAGCTGGTCCGTAGAGGCCTTGCTTGAGCGTGGGCTTGGCCTTCGCCTTGGGCTACAAAAGGGAGCTCCGCGAGGTTGAACGACAAGAGGAGGTGCTGGCCGGAGGTCCTTGGTGCGCGGAAGAGGCGCCTGGAAGGTGGCCGGGTGCTAGCAAGGGTGTCGCCTTGATGTGGGGATTAAAGGGGCTAGGTAAGGTCACTAGGGGGAGTGTAGTGTTGGGGGAGTATGACACTAAGGGAAGTCCAAGGGAAGATCGAATGGGACATTTAAGGTTGGCGGGTTGTTAGGGTGGCCGAGTGGAGCTAGAAGGTCTAGGTGGTGGCGGGATAGGTAGGATGCTATGGGTTCGGCTGAGTGGGGCTGGTGGCAGCAAGTGGAAGGTCTGGTGTTAGGGGGATATGGGAGTGGATTAGGTGGTTGAGAATGGAGAGGGAGTGAAGAGGGAGTAAGGCGGAAGGTAGGTCACTTACCGAGTGAAGAGAGGGTGGCGCTCGGCTGGAAGGGAGTTGGGCAGGCGGTGGTGTTCGGCTGGGAGGTGGTGGTGTAGGTGGAGGTGCAGGTGGTGGTGGGATGGAGAGCAGGTGGTGGTGTAGGCGGAGCAGGTGGGATTCGGCTGGACTTGGGGAAGGAGAGGACCCGGCTGGGATGGGTGAGGCGGTTCTAGATAGGAAAGCCCGCCCCCAAGGGGGGGGGTTTATATAGGGATGGGTAGGTCGGTTAGGGCTGGGTTTGGGGTAGTGGTTAGGTGGTTTAGGTAGGGTGGTATGATGATAGGGTGGGTTGGAAAGGGTAGGGCCAGATATTTTGTTTTAATGGTTTTGGGGGATATGGTGTGCTAGGTTTAGATGGGGTGGTTTAGTGATTTAGGGTTTAGTTAGGTGGGTTGGTTCTAGGGTGAGGTTTGGTGAGCTAGGTCAGGTGATTAGGCTAGGATTAGGCTAGGTTTAGGGAAATTAACCTAGGTTTAGGGAAGGATTAGGGAAGTGGGTTAGGTGATTAGGTTGGGATTAGGCCGGGATTAGGGAAGTGGGTTAGGTGATTAGGCTCAGATTAGGGGTGGATTGGGGTGGAAGGCTAGGATTAGGTGTTTTGGGTTAGGTTTAGGTGAAGGAGCTCCCTTTGCATGACCCATGGACCTTAACCACATCATGTTGGTGCAGCCCTAGGTTAGGTTTTGGCTAATTACAAGCTTAAACCCACTCAATTAGGCTAACCCACATGACTAACCCTAAACTTGACACACAAGTCAAGCTTAATTACAACCACACTTGATCTTATCCATCCCCACTCTCTCTCATTCCCATAATCCCACGTGAATTTCAAGTGGGCCCCACCTCCATTTATGAGAAGGTGATGTGGGTCATGGATATGGATATTGGATTGGATTTTTGAATCCAAATCCAAATCCAAGTCCATACATGGGTTTGGATTGGGATCTGGATATATATGGTCCAGATCCAATCCAAACTAAACTCTGACTCCTTCGAGCTGTGTTCGAAACGGACGATTTGTGCGGGGTCTGACAACATCAGCACTCCGTCTACGTTGGGTCTTCGCCAACATGATCGTCCGCCTCCGTTTCTGCCTTCCGGAGATGACTTCAAATGACATTTTGATAATAATAGGGTCTTGGACGTTCGAGATCTTGGGGGTATGGATTTGATACGAGAGTTGCTGTGCCGGGCTCGACATGTGCTCCGGTTCCGGGCTCTCTTCGACCTCACTGGTCCTATCTTGATTAGGCCAAGCTGCTTTGGGGTTTCAAAACGTGTTTTAAAAGGTTTTCAAAAGCCATATTATATATTTTTGAAATATGAAGTTTAAAACATATATACAGGGTTGTCTGGAAGGCTCCTGGGTTTCCAGACTCAAAATGGCCCTTTGGGGCTGCTTTTACAAAACCAGATGAATTTGAGAAATTCGTGGGATTTCGGGGTGTTTACAGATAACCCTCTTTGGATAAGGGCAAAGATGACAAATACCCCTTTCAATGTCTCCCTAGATCTAGCCACGAAGAATATGGGATTGTCCCAATTTTTAGCAAAATCTCAATTTACAAACCCTGGTAGGAGGAGATATCACGCCAAAGGGTTCCATGGAATCTGGTCCTAAAATAGGATCATGTTTATGCAAGTACCATGCGTGGAATGCAAATGACATGGGTGTGGTGCCAAGAGTGGCGACCTCCCAGAGACCAGATGTGGTCGAACTGTAGAGACTTACAAGGCCTGCTGCTCCAAGTGAGCAGATCCTATGCTGTTCGATATTCGATTTTCAAAACTTATTTACAAAAGCTATTTACAAAAGGGACAACTGTCTTGAGTCTCGATCCTAAGGATCTCAAGCTTTTCGTGCTTGCCCTTGTTTGAGTCTTAACACTCGCTTATCTAGCGGAGGTTTTATAAGAAAACAAGGCATATTTCAAATTCCTACGCCTTACTCAAAACGTCAAATTCTCAAACAAGATGAAATTCAAGTAAGTAAATCCTATTTTTACATTAGGATTCCTCGAAATGAACCATGCTTTAGCTTGGGATAAGCCAGGGATGGGAAAGAGATACCACGGTCCCTTCTGAAGCGTCCCGTGGTTTGAGGCACAGAAGGCGGAAAACTGCTCTTTTTGAGCTTTTTGGCCTCTTTTTCCTTTTTTTCATCGAGGGTCTCCCTTTGGGAGTATTTTTTCTTTAATTCCTCTTTTTTATAAGAGAATCGATTTTTCTTTTAAATTCTGGTTTCTTTCTTTTGGAAAGAGACTTTGAATGGGAAATTCCCTTTTGTTTTGGGCCTTTGTTTTCCTTTTGGAAGGAGAAGAGAAGAGGGGAGGACTTATCCCAAGCCTACACTCGATCCATTCCAGATCAACCTATTTAGAAATAGCACGTACCACTTGCAAACTAGGCCTTTCTTTGTAAGAAGAAGGATTTTGAAATGTAACCACGATTTTGAAGACTCCACTCTTTCACAAGTGCGAATTCTCTTACTCAAGGTCACACGACTTTGCCTTTGCACCTTATTTTCATGTCTCAGGGCAGCTATCCCTAAAAAAAATTCGAAAAATGGAATTTAATCCAAATCCTACACATGATACTTCTTTAAGTATTGAATATGATAGGATCTGCTAAATTCCTACCTTCTACACCGATCAACCAATACGAATTGTTCGTAGTGGTTGCTCGTACAACATAGGGTCCATCCCAGTTGGGGCGCCACTTGCCTAGGGGGTGTGGGCCACGATGGTGGATGGTTTTTAAGACCAGATCTCCCACTTCAAAGTGGCGAGGTCTCATGTGTTTGCTATAATGTCGGGCTATCCTTTGCCGGTATGCACGAGCATGATCCATGGCGAGGAGTCGCCTCTCATCTAGCAAATCTAGTTCGGCCATCCTAGCATGCTGAAGCATCTCTAGGGGGAGGTCGAGTGCTATGGATGTATGGAATGAATGCAGTTGAGTATGAATGGGAAGAATGGCGTTTGTGCCATAGACCAATTCGAATGGTGTGGCATTTGTGGGAGTCCGGATGAAAGTCCTATAAGCCCATAAGGCTTCATCCAGCTTCTCGTGCCACGTCCTACCCTTTTCTAAGGTTTTCTGAATAATACTAATGAGAGTCTTGTTTGTGGCTTCGGCTTGGCCGTTGCCTTGAGGGTAGTAGGGCGAGGAGAAGTGGTGAGTTATGCCATACGTGTTGCACAACTTAACCATCCGCTCGTTCTTGAATGGGGTGCCATTATCAGACACAAGGTCTCGTGGAACCCCAAATCGAGCCAAGATATTCCTCCGGATGAAAGCCACCACATGTTGCCCCATTACATTGGTTAGGGAAATGGCTTCCACCCACTTGGAGAAATACTCCGTGGCTGCTAAAATAAATCGATGCCCATTCGAGGCCTTTGGAAATATTGGGCCTACAATGTCAAACGCCAACATGGTAAATGGTCAGGGGCTGACCACGGAATGCAATGCAGATGATGGGATATGAATGGCGTGCCCATGCACTTGACATGGATGACACTTCCTAACATGATCGTGACAATCCTCTAAGTATTTTCATTGCCATCATGTTGGCACTAACATGACCTCCACATTCTCCATCGTGGAATTCATGCATCACTGTCCTAGCCTCCTCTAGGTCGATACACCTAAGCAGAATGCCGGTAAAACTTTTTTTGTATAAAACCCCACCCAGAATGGTGTATCGGGTCGAAATCTTACAGATGAATGCCTTATCTTTGGATGTGGCATCCTCGGTGAATCCCCCATTTTCTAGAAATTGTTTTATGTCATAAAACCAGGGTTTTTCAATAGACTCTGGGTTATTTTGGCAAATATCCAAGTCGTGTGTGGATGGGTTGGGCGCATGCCATATTTCTAAAGATCGGATCCCTGAAATGGGATCGACCTTCAGGGCTGAACCCAAGGAGGAGAGGGCATCGGCGATGCCATTGTCCTCTCTTTCTACGTGTGTGAGTTTACACGATTGGAAGGTTTGGACCAATCGAGTTGCCAACTCGTGATATGGAAGTATTTTCTCATTACGTACTTGCCAAATTTTCAAAACCTGGTTTATGACAAGGAGCGAATCTCCAAAGACCTCGATGCATGATGCCCCTAGAGTTTTCGAAATCCTCAAGCCTTGTATGAGTGCTTCATACTCAGCTACGTTGTTGGAACATTCGAAATCTAAGCGGACTGCTATGAGAATCTCGCCCTTTTCAGGGGAGATTAGGATGACCCCAGCACCGGCCCCTTGTTGGTTTCGTGCCCCATCGAAGTGCATTTTCCACACTTGGTTTTCGAAAGAATTTGCCAAAATGTGGTTTTGAAAATGGTTTTGCAATATGCCTTCATCAGGCATTTCAACAAGAGTGGGATATGCGTCCTCTAAGGGGAATTCAGCCACGTTATCTGCTAGGGCTTGCCCCTTAATGGAGATCTGGTGATGGTATTTAAGATCATACTCCATTAGAAGGAGTTGCCATTTGCCCAATCTACCCGTGAGAATGGGTTTTTCGAACAAGTGCTTGATTGGATCAAGCTTGGACACTATCCAGATCTCATGATCTAGGAAATAGTGTCTGAATTTCTGGCAAGCCCAGACTAGGGCCAAGCACGTCTTCTCCATGGCTTGATAATTTCGTTCATAAGCCAAGAGAGTTTTCGAAATATAGTAGATGGCATACTCCTTAGGGGTGTCATCCTCGTATTGAGCCAACAGGGCTCCTAAAGCATTTGCATGCACGGAGATGTATAATAAAAGCGGTTTTCCTTGCTTTGGGGGATTCAAAACGGGGGGATTAACCAAGTATGCCTTCAGTCTCACGAAGGACTTCTGGCATTCGTCATCCCATAAGAATTTCGTGCCCTTCCTCAATAGTTTGTTGAAGGGTTCGCATCTAGTGGCCAGATTCGATATGAATCGGCGAACGGATTGTAATCGACCCTGGAGGCTACGGATTTGGGTGAGATTGGAGGGTGGAGCCATGTCTATGATGGCTCGACACTTAGAGGGGTCGACTTCTATTCCCCTTTGGCTCACCATAAAACCTAGAAGCTTCCCTGATTCTACCCCGAACACACATTTTTGAGGGTTTAGCTTTACTTGGTAAAGCCTAAGCCTTTCAAAAATCTTTTGTAAACATTCGATATGAGTGCATCGGGTTTTGGATTTTGCCAAGAGATCATCTACATACACTTCTACAAGCTCATGAATTTGATCATGGAAGATCGTGGTCATGGCTCGTTGGTATGTTGCGCCGGCATTTTTCAAACCAAAGGGCATGACTGTATAGCAGTATGTGCCCCATGGGGTTGTGAAGGCGGTCTTACCCTGATCTCGTGGACTTAGTTTGATTTGATTATAGCCTGAATAACCATCCATAAATGAAAACATTTCATGATTTGCAGTACTATCGACTATCAAATCTATGTTTGGTAAAGGATAATTATCCTTAGGAGTGGCTTTATTCAGGTTTCTGAAATCGATGCATATTCGAATTTTTCCATTGGTTTTTCGAACTACAACGATATTTGATAACCAATCAGAATATGCAATGGGTTTTATAAATCCGGCTTTTAGCAGATCTTCTAAACCCTCTTTGACTTGCGTGTGTAGATTCGGGTGTATTTTCCTAAGCTTCTGCTTTATGGGTTTTACACCTGCATCTAAGGGAAGACGATGTTCGACAATGCTGGGATCTATGCCCGGCATGTCTTCATACGTCCATGCAAACACATCTAAATAGGTTCGTAGAAATGCAATGAATGCTAACCTTTCGGTTTCATGCAAGCATGCGCCTATTTTGATGGTTTTGGGATTAGAATCATCCCATAGGTTCACCTCTATGAAATCTCCTCCTACTGATTGGGAAGGTCTTTCAAAATCGAGAATTCTATGAAATTCTGGGAGCTCAGAAGTGGGATCTTCCTCAAGGGGATCCACTTTTGTGCTTTGATCATTCTCGTGGGCTATAGACCCGAGGGAATTTGATGCGTGGTTTTCAAAATGACCTTGTTTTGTAATGGGATTTTCAAGTGATTTCGAAATTTTTGGTCTGGCTATGTAGACGACGTTTCTTTCGAAATCCTTTTCTTTTGCCAAAGTCCTACCAGGAGCAGCTATGTACAAAATCTTTTTGGTATTTTCCAAATTTTCGATTTTTTTGGGTTTTTGTAAAACAAGAACTTTGGGAACTATACAAAGCACTCTATTTTCGAGTTTTTGTTTTTCCATTGTTTTTGGTTTTTCTTGTTTTTCGATTTTTTCGATTTTATGTTTTTCAAATGTTTTTGTATTTTTAGAAAAGGGATCTTCCGTCATACCTACAAAGGGAAAACACTATGGGTTAGACTCGGAATAGGAGATCTAAATCGTAGGTTTCTTCTAAGGCAGGCTCCGGGGCACCCTTGACCCAGGTGCTCACAGGGGGTGGCTCCGGCGGTATTCGGGGAGTATAGCCGATCCCATATCGGCTTGGGTTGGCCCTAGGAAGGATGGGCTCTAGGAGACCCTAGTTCTCTGCCCCTAGACTCTTGTAGGGCGTGTAGCCCATGTTTAACATGTTCCATGACTTTTTGTTTTTTGAAAAAGTTGGATACAAGTCGTGGTCCTGGAACATGCTATCGTCCATATTGTGCTCGTATGGCCTCTTGTCCAGGAGCTTTGGAAATAGGGAACGCTTGGGTTTTCCTAGAAGGATTAAAGTCGGGAGGGGAACTGCTTTGGGTGGCCCCTTCACACATGCAACCTTCCTAGGGTTGTTCAACACGAGCCGAGGTCGCTCAACCATAATTTGCCCCAGGTTAGCCTCATGGGCCTGGGAGCTTGATAAACAAGGGGAGTTTATGATCTCCTGAAGCTGTGGGTGACTCTCACCTAGGATCACTACGACCTGGTCCCTAAAAGGGATCTTGACACACCTGTGGAAGGTGGATGGCACAGCGCACAAACTGTGTATCCAGGGCCTTCCCAGCAACAGGTTATAATGGGGGTGGATGTCCAAGACATGGAACACCCCCGTGTGTTCGATCCCTCCCATTTCCATTGGGAGTTCGATGGATCCTAAAGGTCTAGACGCATTTCCATCGTATCCAGTGATAACGATGGGGCTTGGGTTCATTGAAGTCAATGTGACTCCGATTTTGTACGCCACATGAAGTGGAAGGATGTTGAGCCCTCCTCCACCATCGACTAGGCACCTATCCAGAGAGTGGTTGTTTAGAACCACCTCGATATGCAGGGCCTGGTTATGGGTTTCGTAGGGTCTATCTACATCATCTTTTGAGAAAGTGATGGGCGATTTTGCTCCTAATAAAGCCACTTGGGCAGACAAGGATTCTGGACTTATGTTCGAATCAACCTTGGCCCTTTCTAGAATTTTCTCTAAGACGAGTCTATGCCTTGGCGAGGTTTGTATAAGCTCTAGGATAGACATGTGGATAGGAATCTTTGAAAGGTGGTTTTCGAAGTCATAAGGATTTAGGATGACTTTATCCTTGTCTGCTTTTGGCATAACACTGGGGATACATGCTTTTGAGGGGCCAAGCACACTGACCACCTTTTGAGCACCTTGAAGGTGCGGGGGTTGATAGATCCTCCCGGATCTAGTGACTTCCCCCACGACCAGCCTAGGGTTCGCACTAAATTTGGCTCTAAGGATGAGCTGAGGAGAACCTTGGATTTTTAAAACTAGTTTTACCGGGGTTTCCACTTTTGGTGGTCCCCGAATGACAACTTGGGCGGGCTTCTTGTATAGTACAAGAATGGGCGCACAAGTAGGTTGACCAGGTTCGGGTTTTTGCGCTAGTTCCTTGGAAATGGTGAGGGTACATACCTCCTTTCCTTTCCCACTACCACTGGCGTGTTTGGGAAAGGGTTCCTTGAAGATAGCTTGAGGTGGCTCAGGTTCCGCAGTGACCTGGAGCCGGCCTTCTGCTATCAAGTTCTCAATTTTATTTAAGAGGGAGAAGCAGCGTTTGGTATCATGGCCTTTGAGCCGATGATACTTACAAAATTGATTTAAATACCCCCCTTTGGAAGTGACTCCTTCGGGGATTTCAGGGAGTTCTATCATGCCCTGGGCAAGTAGGAGGTCTAGGACCTCCGACACAGGCTGCCCCAGCGGAGTATACTCCCGTTTCTCAACCGGTTTTTGAAAATTTCGCTCCCTCTTATTTTCTATCTTTTCAAAATTTTTGGAAGTGCCCGCCACGCCTGGATCCACCCGGACATTGGCGATTTTATGGGGCTTTGCCCCTTTGTCTGTCGTGGGCGGGCCATATGCGGTGGGCTTTTCCAAGCGGGTTTTTGGAACGACACTTTCTTTCCACAAGTGATCGTATGTCCCTTTTCGCAAGTTGGTTTCGAAAAGGGAAGCCTTTTTGATCAACTTATGGAAAGTTGAAATCTCATGGAGTGAGAGAAGGTTTTTAACTCGCTTTTAAAATTATGCAGGATGAGCATTACTGCGCATCCTTCGGATATGGGCTCTCGCACTTGGCCCAAAAGCGACCTCCATCTTATAATGAAGGCATGCACATCTTCGTTCATGCCTTGCTTTGTATCCCTTAAGGTATTCAGAGTCGGCGTGACTTCTACGTTGTGTGCAAATCTTTGCATGAAGCAGTTCGTTAACTCTTCAAAAGTAGCGAACTGGCTTAAGTCTTTGGAAGCCAGCCATTTGGTAGCTATGCCTTTAAGGGATAAAGGAAACCAATACACCCATTTCATCGAGTCCTTTTTCTTCCTATGGGCTCGACGCGAGAAAAGTTGCAAGTGAGACCTAGGGTCTCCCATGTCATCATACCGATGGAAGTTCGGTATTTCATCGTCATTGTCTGTTTCGTAATCCATAGGAAGGAAATCAGACAAGGCGTAGTTTCTTTTCTCTTTATTCTGCCCTTTCAGCAACTGCTGTAGGGCTTTACGGTCCTTTTGTGTGAAGGACTCATGGTATTGGTTGCCTTCCATTACGGAGGCCTCTTTGTGCTTGCGAGGTTTTTCAGATTTCTTTTTAGGCCTTTGTTCACCATTTGATGAACATGAATCGCCTACTTCAGCCTCTTGGGTGAGAGCATCAATTTTGGCCTCAAACTCCCTTCTCAAGTCCTCGATTTCATTTAGTTTTATTTTGTTTTTGAAAATCCTCCTAGAGTGAGAACTTGATGCGCATGAGCCTTGGCTCGACACTTCACTTGGATTGGATTTTGACATACTTTTCAAGCTTTTTCAAAATGTCCTAAGTACAAGTATAGAAAAACAACTTAAAAAAACTCGATTTTTGAAAGGCTCACCTCCCACCGGGCGTGCCAATCTCTGTAGACACGCGAAAATCCCTGCCTCTCACCTTTTTAGGGCTCGGAGCGGATCCTCTCGTGTGTCTAAGGCCTTTTTATGAAAACAGGGCGTGCCAGCTGTAGACGCGCGAAAATCCCCGCCTCTTCGCCTCTTTCGGGGCTTGGAGTGGATCTTTATCGTGCGTCTAAGGCCTATGTATACAAATAGGGCGTGCCAGCTAGCTTACTTAAGCTAGCGAAGATATATTTAACACTGACTTCTAAACGTGGCGACTGTGAGCAAGTAAGCTCTTGTCGTCGCAGACCTTCTTGCACCGATGCGCAAGGGTCAGTCTGTACGCTTTTGCAAGAATCGAGTTTTGGGGAGAAAGTCTACGAAACGGTTCGAGGTGTCTATTTCGGGTCTTTAAGATGCGATTGCATGTTTTAGATCACGTGGATTTGCACGTGCCTAAGTCTTTTCTTTTATCCCTTTTTGGGTCGCCTAGTTTGTGTGTTATGAACACTCCACTACATGGGCGAATTCGAGCGGGGCTTGCTTCGATGCAATATGCGTCCTACCTCGTGGTATGGCGTAGATGCAATGCAAACTCACGCTACTCCAAAGGGAAAACCCGAAATGTAAAGACAATACTGAAGGGAAATAACAGAAGGGAAATAACCGAAGGGAAATAAGTATATATCTTATGTATATGAGCCCTTACTCGGGTCTTGCAAATAAGAGCGAAGGCTCAATGTGGGTGCGTGCTTGAATTGAAAGACTTACACACACGACATGAATTTAAACCCAAATATAAATTGCAGTATGGCCTTGACTAAGGTCTTGGGAATAAGAGCGAAGGCTCAATGTGTGTGAGAGTGCGTGAATTAAAAGACTACCCACACGACATAAATGAAACCCAAATATAACTGCAATAAGGCCTTTACTAAGGTCTTGGGAGTAAGAGCGAAGGCTCAATGTGTGTGAAAGTGCTTGAATCGAAAGACTTACTCACACGACATGAAATGAAACCCAAATAGTATAGGTCGGCCCTTACTTGGGTCTTTCAAATAAGAGCGAAAGCTCAATGTGTGTGAGAGTGCTTGAATTGAAAGACTTACTCACACGACAAGAAATGAAACCCAAATAGTATAGGTCGGCCCTTACTTGGGTCTTTCAAATAAGAGCGAAAGCTCAATGTGTGTGAGAGTGCTTGAATTGAAAGACTTACTCACACGACAAGAAATGAAACCCAAATAGTATAGGTCGGCCCTTACTTGGGTCTTTCAAATAAGAGCGAAATTTCAATGTGTGTGAGAGTGCTTGAATTGAAAGACAACGCACCCAACTTAAACAAAACCCTTCGAAAATGAAAGTATATATACACTTATATATTAGGGGCTGATTAGGCCCGTGTGTGTTCAAAATTGTGCACGACTAAGAGAGTGCACGTGTGTGGTTGTGCCAAGCCACGTTATTACAAGCGGGGGGAGACTATGCTCCGTTATTACAACCCCGTATCAAATTGAATTTCAAGCAAGTGTACGACTAAAGACCGAGTTTAGACACTTACGAGTAGCTGGTCCGTAGAGGTCTTGCTTGAGCGTGGGCTTGGCCTTGGGCTGCAAACGGGAGCTCCGCGAAGGTAGGTGATCAAGGGTGCTGGCCGGCTGCAAGTGGGGCGCGGGATAGGCGCCTCGGAGGTGGCCGGCGGCAAGTAGATGGCGCCTCAAGGTAAGGGGTTTAAATGGCTGAATGAGTGGGTTCTTAAGGTCACTAGGGGAGTTGGGAGTTTAGGGAAATTGGACCTAAGAGGTGAGCTGGTGGGAGGGCCGAGTAGGACACCTAGGGGAAAGCCGAATGGGACATGATAGCTAGGTAGTGGCCGGCAGCTTGGGTTATACTAGGTTCGGCTAGGTTTAGGTGGTGGCGGCAAAAGGGCTGAGATGAAGGTAGGATGGGTGGCTAAGAGTGGAGAGGTGGTAGAGAGGGGCCTTGAGGGAGTTTGGGGTACTTACCGAATGGGGAGAGGTGGCAGATGAAGTGGGCAGGTGGCGGGCAGGTGGCTGTCGGCTGGTTCGGTTGGGTGGAGGTGGTGGCGTCCGGCTGAGGGGTGGTGGTGGTGGATGGAAGAGGGAAGGTGGCGGAGCAGGTGGCGGCTGGTGGAGCAGCTGGAGCAGGCCAAGGTGGGGAGTCGTCCCGGCTGGGTGAGAGAAGGGAGAAGGAGAGGGCCCGGCTGGGTGAGGTAGTGGTTCCCACTTGGAGAACCCGCCCACAAGGAGGGGGGTTTAAATAGGGGATGGGTAGGTCGGTTAGGGCTGGGCTGGGGGTAGTGGTTAGGTGGTTTAGGTAGGGTGGTATGTAGATAAGGTGGGCTGGAAAAGGTTGGGCCAGATATTTTAAAACTAGGGGTTTGGGTAAATCGTGGGCTAAGGGTGGTTTAGGGGTTTAGGGCTAGGTTAGGTGGTTGGGTTTTAGGGTGAGGTTTAGTGAGCTAGGTTAGGTGATTAGGCTAGGTTTAGGCTAGGATTAGGGAAATTAATCTAGGTTTAGGGAAGGATTAGGGAAGTGGGTTAGGTGATTAGGTTGGGATTAGGACGGGATTAGGGAATTGGGTTAGGTGATTAGGCTCAGATTAGGGGTGGATTAGGGGTTTGGGTTAGGTTTAGGCATTTTGGGCTAGGTTTAGGTGAAGGAGCTCCCTTAGCATGGCCCATAGACCTTGATCACCCCATGTTGGTGCAGCCCTAGGTTAGGTTTTAGCTAATTACAAGCTTAAACCCACTCAATTAGGCTAACCCACATGATTAACCCAAACTTGACACACAAGTCAAGCTTAATACAACACTCTTGATATTTTTCACCCCACTCTCTCTCATGCCCAATATCCCACGTGAATCTCAAGTGGGCCCCACCTCCATTTATGAGAAGGTGATGTGGGCCATGGATATGGATATTGGATTGGATCTCTAGATCCAAATCCAAATCCAAGTCCACATATGGGTTTGGATTGGAATCTGGATATATATGGTCTAGATCCAATCCAAACTGAACTCTGACTCCTTCGAGCTAGATTCGAAACGGACGATTCGTGCGGGGTCTGACAGCATCAGTACTCCGTCTGCGTTGGGTCTTCGCCAACATAGTCGTCCGCCTCCGTTTCTGCCTTCCGGAGATGACTTCAAATGCTATTTTGATAAGAACAGGGTCTTGGACATTCGAGATCCTGGGATGTGAATCAGATACAAGAGTTGCTGCGCCGGGCTCGACAGGTGCTCCGGTTTCGGGCTCTTCTTGACTCTCCTGGTCCTGTCTTGATCGGGCCAAGCCACTTCGGGGTTTCAAAACATGTTTTAAAAGGGTTTTCAAAAGCCATATTATATGTTTTAGAAAGATAAAGTTTAAAACATATATACAGGGTTGTCTGGAAGGCTCCTGGGTTTCCAGACTCAAAATGGCCCTTTGGGGCTGCTTGTATAAAACCAGATGGATTTTGAGAAATTCGTGGGATTTCGGGGTGTTTACACCAGCTAGCTTACCTAAGCTAGCGAAGATATATTTAACACTGACTTCTAATCGTGGTGACTGTGAGCAAGTGAGCACTTGTTGTCGCAAACCTTCTTGCACCGATGCGCAAGGGTCAGTCTGTACGCTTTGCCAAAATCGAGTTTTGGGAGAGAAAGTGTATGAAGCGGTTCGAGGTGTCTAATTCGGGTCTTTTAGATGCGGTTGCATATTTTAGATCACGTGGATTTGCACATGCCTAAGTCTTTCCTTTTATCCCTTTTCGGGCCACCTAGTTTGTGTGTTATGAACACTCCACTACATGGGCGAATTCGAGTGGGGCTTGCTTTGATGCAATATGTGTCCTACCTCATGGTATGGCGTAGATGCAATGCAAACTCACGCTACTCCAAAGGGAAAACCCGAATGTAAAGACAATACAGAAGGGAAATAACCGAAGGGAAATAACCGAAGGGAAATGACTTGTAAAGTAAGTGCCGAAGGGAGATATGTATATAGAGTAGGTATATGGGCCCTTACTCGGGTCTTGCAAATAAGAGCGAAGGCTCAATGTGGGTGCGTGCTTGAATTGAAAGACTTACACACACGACATAAAATGAAACCCAAATAGTATAGGTCGGCCCTTACTTGGGTCTTTCAAATAAGAGCGAAAGCTCAATGTGTGTGAAAGTGCTTGAATTGAAAGACTTACACACACGACATGAAATGAAACCCAAATAGTATAGGTCGGCCCTTACTTGGGTCTTTCAAATAAGAGCGAAGGCTCAATGTGTGTGAGTGTTTGAATTGAAAGACAACACACCCAACTTAAGCAAAACCCTACAAAAATGAGAGTATATGTATATACTTATGTATTAGGGGCTGATTAGGCCCATGTGTGTTCAAAATTGTGCACAACTAAGAGAGTGCACATGTGTGGGTGTGCCAAGCCACGTTATTACAATCGGGGGGAGACTATGCTCCTTTATTACAACCCTGTATCGAATTGAATCTCAAGCAAGTATACAACTAAAGACCGAGTTAGGCACTTACTAGTAGCTGGTCCGTAGAGGCCTTGCTTGAGCGTGGGCTTGGCCTTCGCCTTGGGCTGCAAAAGGGAGCTCCGCGAGGTTGAACGGCAAGAGGAGGTGCTGGCCGGAGGTCCTTGGTGCGCGGAAGAGGCGCCTTGAAGGTGGCCGGGTGCTAGCAAGGGTGTCGCCTTGATGTGGGGGATTAAAGGGGCTAGGTAAGGTCACTAGGGGGAGTGTAGTGTTGGGGGAGTATGACACTAAGGGAAGTCCAAGGGAAGATCGAATGGGACACTTAAGGTTGGCGGGTTGTTAGGGTGGCCGAGTGGAGCTAGAAGGTCTAGGTGGTGGCGGGATAGGTAGGATGCTATGGGTTCGGCTGAGTGGGGCTGGTGGCAGCAAGTGGAAGGTCTGGTGTTAGGGGGATATGGGAGTGGATTAGGTGGTTGAGAATGGAGAGGGAGTGAAGAGGGAGTAAGGTGGAAGGTAGGGCACTTACCGAGTGAAGAGAGGGTGGCGCTCGGCTGGAAGGGAGTTGGGCAGGCGGTGGTGTTCGGCTGGGAGGTGGTGGTGTAGGTGGCGGTGCAGGTGGTGGTGGGATGGAGAGCAGGTGGTGGTGCAAGCGGAGCAGGTGGAGCAGGTGGGATTCGGCTGGACTTGGGGAAGGAGAGGACCCGGCTGGGATGGGTGAGGCGGTTCTAGATAGGAAAACCCGCCCCCAAGGGGGGGGGGTTTATATAGGGATGGGTAGGTCGGTTAGGGCTGGGTTTGGGGTAGTGGTTAGGTGGTTTAGGTAGGGTGGTATGATGATAAGGTGGGCTGGAAAGGGTAGGGCCAGATATTTTGTTTTAATGGTTTTGGGGGATATGGTGTGCTAGGTTTAGATGGGGTGGTTTAGTGGTTTAGGGTTTAGTTAGGTGGGTTGGTTCTAGGGTGAGGTTTGGTGAGCTAGGTTAGGTGATTAGGCTAGGATTAGGCTAGGTTTAGGGAAATTAACCTAGGTTTAGGGAAGGATTAGGGAAGTGGGTTAGGTGATTAGGTTGGGATTAGGCCGGGATTAGGGAAGTGGGTTAGGTGATTAGGCTCAGATTAGGGGTGGATTAGGGTGAAAGGCTAGGATTAGGTGTTTTGGGTTAGGTTTAGGTGAAGGAGCTCCCTTTGCATGACCCATGGACCTTAACCACATCATGTTGGTGCAGCCCTAGGTTAGGTTTTGGCTAATTACAAGCTTAAACCCACTCAATTAGGCTAACCCACATGATTAACCCTAAACTTGACACACAAGTCAAGCTTAATTACAACCACACTTGATCTTATCCATCCCCACTCTCTCTCATGCCCATAATCCCACGTGAATTTCAAGTGGGCCCCACCTCCATTTATGAGAAGGTGATGTGGGCCATGGATATGGATATTGGATTGGATTTTTGAATCCAAATCCAAATCCAAGTCCATACATGGGTTTGGATTGGGATCTGGATATATATGGTCCAGATCCAATCCAAATTAAACTCTGACTCCTTCGAGCTGTGTTCGAAATGGACGATTTGTGCGGGGTCTGACAACATCAGCACTCCGTCTGCGTTGGGTCTTCGCCAACATGATCGTCCGCCTCCATTTCTGCCTTCCAGAGATGACTTCAAATGACATTTTGATAATAATAGGGTCTTGGACGTTCGAGATCCTGGGGGTATGGATTTGATACGAGAGTTGCTGTGCCGGGCTCGACATGTGCTCCGGTTCCGGGCTCTCTTCGACCTCGCTGGTCTTGTCTTGATTAGGCCAAGCTGCTTTGGGGTTTCAAAACGTGTTTTAAAAGGTTTTCAAAAGCCATATTATATATTTTTGAAATATGAAGTTTAAAACATATATACAGGGTTGTCTGGAAGGCTCCTGGGTTTCCAAACTCAAAATGGCCCTTTGGGGTTGCTTTTACAAAACCAGATGAATTTGAGAAATTCGTGGGATTTCGGGGTGTTTACAGTCCAACACCCTATTATCATCAAAACATCATTTGAAGTCATCTTCGGAAGGTGAAAATAGAGGCGGACGATCATGTTCACGAAGACCTAACGTAGACAGAGTACTGATGCTGTCAGACCCCACACAAACCGTTCATTTCGAACACAGCCCGAAGGAGTCAGAATTCAGTTTGGGTTGGATCTGGACCATATATATCCAGATCCCAATCCAAACCCATGTGTGGACTTGGATTGGGATTTGGATCCAGAGATCCAATCCAATATCCATATCCATGGCCCACATCACCTTCTCATAAATGGAGGTGGGGCCCACTTGAATTTCGCGTGGGATTATGGGCATGAGAGAGAGTGGGGGAGGATAAGATCAAAGTGTGTTGTAATTAAGCTTGACTTGTGTATCAAGTTTGGGGTTAATCATGTGGGTTAGCCTAGTTAACATGGGTTTAAGCTTGTAATTAGCCAAAACCTAACCTAGGGCTGCACCAACATGATGTGGTTAAGGTCCATGGGTCATGCAAAGGGAGCTCCTTAATCTAATCCTAACCAAAAACACCTAATCCTAGCCTTTTACCCTAACCCGGTCCTAATCCTAGCCTAATCACCTAACCCGCTTCCCTAATCCCGGCCTAATCCTAGCCTAATCACCTAACCCACTTCCCTAATCCTTCCCTAAACCTATGTTAATTTCCCTAAACCTAACCTAATCCTAGCCTAATCACCTAACCCACCTCACTAAACCTCACCCCAAAACCAACCCACCTAGCTAAACCCTAAACCTTTAAACCACCCTACCTAAACCTAGCACACAATCTACCCAAAACCCCTTGTATTTAAAATATCTGGCCCTACCCTAATACCAGCCCACCTTACTACCTTACCACCACCCCTAGACCACCTAACCACTACCCTAATACCAGCCCCAACCGACCTAGCCCAGCCCTATATAACCCCCCCCCCTAAGGGGCGGTTTTTCCCATCTTCCACCATCTCTCTCTCACCCCCTTTCCAACCCAACCAAGCCAAGCCACCTGCACCACTCCTAGCCGGCTCTTCCACCTGCACCACCACCAGCCACCACCATGCTCCACCTGCTCCACCACACCCCAGCCGACCAACCACCCATCGCCATCCTTCTCATCCGGCTGAACCAGTCACTCCACCACACCCGGCTACTCGTCAACCACCCGCCGCCTCCGATAATTCGGTTAGTACCCCATACTCCCCTCTACTTCTTCTTCGCTCCCCCTCCACTCTCAGCCACCTACACCACCACTCCCATTCAGCCAGGCCTCAACCGCTCTAACTACCCGCCACTACCTAGACACCCTAGCCACACCCGGCCACTCCACCCAACTCCCTAAGACCTGCCCATATTACCTCACCACATCCACCACTACCTTACCCCATATCCTAGCTAGTTCCCTTCCCCTCCACCATTGCCTAGCCACCATAGCAGCCCGCCACCACCAAGTCTCCCTAGCAGTCGGCCACTCCAACCGACTGTCACCTATCCCTTCGGCCAGCCACCCGCCAGCCATATCCTTCCCTTAGGTACTTCCTTAGACACTCCCTTAGGCTCCCCCTTAGTGCCATACTCCCTGACCTTACAACCTCCCTTAGTGACCCCACATAGTCACCTTAGCCCCACACACAAAACCAGCCCTTCGCTAAACAGCCGGCCATCTTCAAGGCGCCTCTCCCGCACCCCATTTGCAGCCGGCAAGCAGCCCCTCTTGCCGATCAAACTCCGCGGAGCTCCCTTTTGCAGCCCAAGGCGAAGGCCAAGCCCACGCTCAAGCAAGGCATCTTCGGACCAGCTATTAGTAAGTGCCTAACTCAGTCCTTAGTTGTATACTTGCTTAAAATTTAATTCGATACGGGGTTGTAATAACGGAGCATAGTCTCCCCCCGCTTGTAATAACGTGGCTTGGCACACCCACACACACGTGCACTCTCTTAGTTGTGCACGATTTTGAACACACACGGGCCTAATCAACCCCTAATACATAATTATATATATATATATATATTTTTTTTAACTTACATAGGGTTTTGCTTGAGTTGGGTGTGTTGTCTTTCAATTCAAGCACTCACACACATTGAGCCTTCGCTCTTATTTGAAAGACCCAAGTAAGGGCCATGCTATACTATTTGGGTTTCATTTCATGTCGTGTCTGTAAGTCTTTCAATTCAAGCACTCACACATTGAGCCTTCGCTCTTATTTGAAAGACCCAAGTAAGGGTCGTGCTATACTATTTGGGTTTCATTTCATGTCGTGTGTGTAAGTCTTTCAATTCAAGCACTCACACACATTGAGCCTTCGCTCTTATTTGAAAGACCCAAGTAAGGGTCGTGCTATACTATTTGGGTTTCATTTCTGTAGACGTGATTTTATTTCAAATCATTTGGGATTCGAAATCAAACCCTCGAACTACATCGGGTTGCGCAAGCGTGCCAGTTAGTTTACCAAAACTAACAAATTATGTTTTTCTAACTTCTTAGAATGATTGTGGACAAGTGAGATCTTTTTCGACTTAGGCCTTCTTGAACCGGTGCTCAAGGGTCAGCCTAGACGCTTGAAACTTGTTTGAATCCGTTAATTCGAGAAAGGAAAAACCAGATTTTCCAAAGTTTCAGATTTGTGTTTAAGTTCTTGATTTCTGAAAAATTTCAGATTCTTAGATTTGCAGAACCTGTTCAGTTTCAGAGGCCTGTTCTCTGAATTTTTAAAAATATTTATAATTCTCCAAAAATTCTAAAACTTTTAGAGAATAGAGACACGTATGTGTAGAATCAAAATTATTTTTATTTTATAATTTAGTTCTTTATTTTCTGAGAATTAAATACAGAATCAGAAACTGTTATAAAATTCAGAACAGCCCTGTTTCTGTGGATCAGAAGCTCAGAAAAACAGCAATATCTCAGTGGTTAGTCATCCAATTTCGATGAAATTTGTTGTGTTAGAAATATACGGATGTTAGGTTTTCAAAGAATCAAATTTCATCCAATTTAACTCAGTGGTTGCAGAGATATGGGCAAAAGAACAGAGGTCTGTTACTGAACGTTCTGTTTCTGTAAAACACAATCTGGATTTTATATAAACTTCACGGATATAATTGGCTAGGCAACAGTTCATAACAATTCCTCAAAATTTTATCTAAGAACTTCTAATATGTCTAGATTATTCATACAAAATTTCGAAGCAATTAGCTTATCCATTTGTCTATAAAAATTCCATGATCAGATGCGTGTGCACAGACAGTTTCAGAAACCAGTTTTACAGAAAATTTCAGAAGGTTCCTAACGTAATTCTAGAATGAAGTTCAACCTGTATCAGTCCTAATAAATCATGGAAATCATCTAAACATGGATTTTAATTTTGTTCATGAAGGAATCATGCATGTTTGTATCGATATAAATGAAGAACATGGGCTCAAAGCCTTGATTCATGTACAAATTTCCAGAATCTGTGCTTTTTCAGATTCTCAGGAATTAAAACCATTTGTGCAAGAATTCCAACCTATGTGAGTGAGAGGGGACGTAGGAGCACTTCACCGGACGATCATCGGACGTCGGAACCAGGCCGGACTTCCTTCTTCTCCTTCTTCTCTTCCTTTCTCTCTCTCTCTCTCTCTATTTCTCTGAATTTTCGGACTGAATGTTCCTATTTTCTTGGTTTTCCCGGATTGGTGCTTTGTGGTGACTGGAGGATGCCTTTGCAGCATCCTTGAAGCTCCTTTTATAGGCCGAAGGGTGCCTCTTTGGTATGGGATTGGACAAGGCAAGTTGCCTTGCTGAATTTAACGTAAAAGGCAGGGGTGTGCATGTTGGAAACTTCCCAGAATCATCATCTGTTGTTGAAGGTAAGTGGGTGGCTTTGCTTCCAATTCTGCTCTAGTTGATTAGGATGGTGTTTCCTTTGTTGCTGTCTAATTATTCAAATCGATCATCGTGCTATTTTGTAAGTGGATCTGCTGTGGAATTCGTTTGGCTTGTTTTTGTCAAGAGGCTGGCTTTTGCAATTGTTTGAAGGATTTACCAAATCCAAACAATGAAAGACCAGTGTTGTAATGGACTGAAGTTAATTCTAGCTGAAAAAGATAAGTTGGTGCCGTTGTCCACCTTGCTGCTGTCGATGGGAGCTGGACTTGGTAAGTGGTGATCGTTGGCTGCCTGTATCCGTTCAATAAGGTAAGTAACGTTGGTCGTTCAGCCAATATGGTAGGTGGTTCTTGGTGTGGAAGCAAATTTCCAATCTAACGCTGGGATTTCCAACTTATGATATCGATCCACCATGGTGCTGTAACGAGAGCGCTTTTAATTCTTATGACAACTATGGTCTTTTGAAAATACTTTCCAATTCCATGTTCTGCACATTCACGTTTTGTATTTTCCAGCATCTTGAACCATCTTCTCAATCTCATGCGTATCTTTCTTGAGGAAGTGTTTAATTCCGTGAGGAACCCGGCCTTCAAGATGAGGCCTGGAACTGTGAACTTGGAGTAGCAGACAATGATCTCCTTCCACCAAAGTTTGCAACAGCATCATGAGATTTTGTAGGCTATTTATGGCATCAACATTGCTCTTCGTGGACTCATACCTCCTTAGCCCTCTGCCTTTAACAATCTTCTGTCGTCCTTCCATATAAAGGATTTTATTCCTCTTGAAAGAAACTAATATGGTTTTTCATCTGTGCAGATGGCTTATGGCAGAGACAGCTTTCCGTAGAGAAGGTTGCTGCATCTGTTGCAGTTGTTCAGCAACTGGCTGACGATCCGCTACAACGCCTTGAGTTGATGATCTATACAACGTGCTACTACATCCTGAGGAGCCAGTTCCGCTTGTTCCTTATATAATGGCATGAATCTTTCCATGGATTGGTTGTAGAGGATTCTGCATCACCTCGGACAGCTTCTGTATGATCGAGATGGATTTTCACGATTTGGTTTAGTAGGCAACCCTTCATCAGCCAAAGCTGTGAGATGGAATTGTATAAATTCCATGTTGGATATGACTGCATGAACCATTCTATGATGTGAATGACCTCCTTCTTGTGCTAGATGTATTTCTCATGACTTGCTCAGGTAGTCCTTCTTGTTCAGCATCGATACCAACCCATGTCATAAACGAACGTGCAACTTTCAGGCCACTACTGACATAATATGCCCCAATCAGTTCCTCTAAACAATCAGGAGTCGTTTTGGAAAACAATCACCTATGTCCCTGATCACCATCAGTAACATGTACTGCATTTACGTTTGCAGCATCAAATGTGTTGTGCTGCAGATTTTCCAGCAATTGTCCTTACTGCACGTTTGCCGTGAAAGTGGTTATGCAAACCCATGTTACATGCCTTACTACGAAAGTGTTCTAGTAAGCCCATGTTACGTTTTTTTTTTTTTTTTGAAGACCAATCATCATGGTCGCTAGATTTCTTCCATGAGTGTTGAAACATTAACATTATTCTTGACATAACAGTAACAGATAACAATGCAAAACTGATGCATATCAATACACTAATTACCTCAACAACCAACCATAACATAGACATGTTACGAAAGGTGTTTGATACCAAACCTTTGTTTTCGGAAGCGTTCGTTCTTGCTTCCATCTTTCCTTTCCTTTGATAACATCAACTTTTCCCTCGGGCAACTGATTTCTTTCCGAATATGAACTTTTCTTTTTGGGAAGCTCACTTTCCCTTTTTGATGCCCGCTCTCCTTTTTGGGCACCCACCTGCCTTTTCAGGTGTCAAATTATCTTATACATGCCTGTACCTTTTCAAAAGGCAAGCTTTCAACATATTTTTTTTTCATAAATCTTTTAAAAAAACAAAATCCAGCTTTTCCATGCCAGGGGCAAAATCGTCATTTTCTTCCAATTTTGTCAAAATTCGAATTTTTCAGAAAGGAAAGTATTCTTTCATCATTTTAAAGCTTTCATAAAATTTTGGTACCAAAACAAACTCGTTTAGTACCTTTTTCCTTCGAAAACCCAAAATTACCAAAAATGGACACTTTCCTAAAAGGGTAAGAATTAAAAGAAAATTTTGGGTGTCTACAGATGCCCCTCTTTGGCATCATCCAAATTTATTTGGATGATGGCAGAGAAGACAACACCCATTTGCTTTTCTTCCTTAGAGACATCTTGAGAAAATATGATCCCCTTTGTTCCCTAACATCTCTTTTCCTGAAATGACTACTATATGGAGACTTTCATTTGAGGGACTGAGACAAAACTGACTTTTATGTATCTATGGACGACCAGTACATGTATGCACATGTCAAATGTTATGGGATCTATGGACTACCAGTTTATGTATGCATGTTTCAAATGTTATGAGATTTCATGCCTATAAATGGTAGCTGCCTCAAATGGGATGACTCCTTAAGATTGCCTTTTTGATGCTTGGAGTTTTGGAAATTATCTTTTCAAAAAGGAAACTCCTGTCAGCTTCTAGAAAATGATACTTCCAATTTCTCACCTTTTCCTTCATTTAGATGTTGATGCTTACTACTCAGTAGAGGTTTTATGGAAAGTTTTGGATAGCATTTCAAAGCTCCCCTTCTTACTTTACAAAGACCTAATCTTGGGAACAGCATGAGATCCAAATTGAGCAGGTCCTATTCTTACTCTAGGACTTTCCTAACGAGCCTTTTCTCCATAAGGATGAGCTGTGAAGATTTTTGAGGAAGCATTACCCGCGGTCCCTGCTGAAGCGTCCCGGGGTTCCAAATAGATGGGATTTTAAAGGAAGCTGCTCTTTTGAGCTTTTTCTTTCCTTCTTTTTTTTTTTTTTTTTTTTTTTTAGGAAGGCCTCTATATTGGAGGTTTTTGTTTCCTTCCCTTTTTTTTTTCGACTTTTGACTTTTTCCTCTCCTCAAGGATGGGAAACAACTCATCCTTTTGGATTATTGACTCGAATAGGAACATCCTATTTCCTAATTGCACCTGTCATTTGAAAATATCCTGCTCTTTCAAAACTAGGTTTCGTATGGCAAGTCAAAGATCTTTGGAACATCACGAGGAAATGTTTTTGAAACTCTACCTTTTATATCACACCAGCCTCCTAACTTGGGATTGGGTAATCCATCTTCTGTATACTTTCCTAGAAATTTAGAGGAGATTCTCCAATCCTCCCTTTTTGTTTTTGGAAACATTTTTTTTTTTTTCAAATGGAAATAAGGGGGATTTTAGATGTAATACATTTTCAAATACTAGGCATTGATGGGATCTGCCAGATTCTTTCCTTCTGCATCAACCAACCAATAGGCATTATTAGAAGTTGCTCCTCTTATGACGTAAGGGCCATCCCATTTGGGTCGCCATTTTCCTAGTGGATGTGGGCCTCTATGATGGATGATTTTCAGGACTAGGTCTCCTACCTTGAAATCGCGAGCTTTCATGTGTTTTTCATAGTGCCTAGCTATCCTTTGCCTATATGCATATGCATGATTCATGGCAAGAAGTCTTTTTTCATCAATAAGGTCAAGCTCGGCCAACCTGGCTTCTTGTAGAGTTTCTATAGGTAGGTCCAATGCTAAAGCAGTATGGTATGAATGCAGTTTGGTATGGATGGGTAATATGGCACTTGTACCATAAACTAATTCAAATGGTGTAGTGTTTGTGGGTGTGCGAATGGATGTCCTATAAGCCCACAGAGCCTCATCTAATTTCTCATGCCATACCCTGCCCTTCTCTAAGGTCTTTTCTATTATGCTTATGAGGGTCTTATTGGTAGCTTCGGCTTGACCATTACCTTGGGGATAGTAGGGTGATGAAAAATGCTGGGTAATCCCATAGGTCCTACATAATTTCTCGACTTTTTCATTCTTAAAGGGAGTACCATTATCTGAAACCAAATCCCTTGGGATTCCAAATCTAGTAAGTATATTTTTCTTAATGAATGCCACTACCTGTTGCCCTTGGACGTTAGCCAAGGAAGTAGCTTCAACCCATTTAGAAAAATATTCTGTTGCTCCTAAAATGAATCTATGCCCATTTGAGGCAACGGGTGAGATGGGTCCTATGATGTCAAATGCCCACATGGTGAAGGGCCATGGACTCACGACTGAATGCAATGCTGATGATGGAATATGGATGGCGTTCCCATGTACCTGACATTGGTGACACTTCCTAACATGTTGGTGACAATCCTGCTTTAGTGTGGACCAGAAATACCCTGCTCTAAGTATTTTCATTGCCATCATATTAGCATTGACATGACCTCCACATTCCCCATCGTGGAATTCATGCATGATCACCTTAGCCTCTTCGTCATCTATACACCTCAACAAAATCCCAGTGAAACTTTTCTTATAAAGGACACCTCCCAAGATAACATATCGGGTTGAAACTTTCCTTATAAAAATCTTATCTTTAGGGGAAGCAAAATCAGGAAAACTTCCATTTTCTAAAAAGTTTCTAATATCATAAAACCAGGGTTTTTCATTGCTATTTTGGTCATTTTGGCAGGTTTCAAAACTGTGTGTGGATGGATTAGGCAGGTGGACGATTTCTAAAAACCTAGCTCCCGTAAAGGGGTCTATTTTTATGGAAGATCCTAGTGATGACAGGGCGTCTGCCACACTATTATCCTCCCTGCCTATGTGAGTGAGTGTGCATTCTTGGAAAGAGCTAACCAATTGGATAGCTAATTCAAAGTAGGGAGTCAACTTCTCATTCTTTACCTGCCAAATTTTTGAAACTTGATTTATAACAAGCATGGAATCTCCAAAAATTTCCACTCGTGATGCCCCTAGATTTTTCAAGACTTTTAGGCCTTGTATGAGTGCTTCATATTCAGCCACATTATTGGTACATGAAAAATCTAATCGGAAAGCCATTGGGATTTCTGCCTTTTCAGGGGATATGAGCAAGATTCCCACACCTGCTCCATGTTGATTTCTTGACCCATCAAAATACATTTTCCATACTTAGTTATTATTGAAATGATTTGATAAAATATGTTTTTGAAAGTCATGGGAAAAGATGCCTTCATCGGGCATTTTGTCATGTATGGAATACGTATCTTTCAAAGGTAAGTCAGCAACATGGTCGGCCAAGGCCTGCCCCTTGATAGAACTTTGGTGATGGAATTTTAAATCATATTCAATCAAAAGAAGCTGCCATTTACCGAGCCTACCTGTTAAGATAGGTTTTTCGAAAAGATGTTTGATAGGGTCTAGTTTAGATACTATCCAGATCTCATGATCTAGGAAATAGTGCCTAAACTTTTGGCAAGCCCATACCAAAGCTAAACACGTCTTCTCCATGGCTGGATATTTTCTTTCATATGCCAACAGAGTTTTTGAAATATAGTAAATAGCATATTCTTTAAGACTATCATTTTCATATTGAGCCAGCAAAGCTCCCAATGCATTCTCATGAATGGAAATGTAAAGTAACAAAGGTTTTCCTGGTTTTGGAGGTTTCAAAACGGGAGGGTTTGTCAAATATGATTTTAGTCTTTCAAAAGCGTTTTGACAATCACTATCCCAATCAAACCTAACCCCTTTCCTTAGGAGTTTGTTGAAAGGCTCACATCTCGTGGCTAAGTTGGAGATAAATCTCCGAATTGCTTGAAGTCATCCTTGGAGACTTCGAATCTGGGTCAGATTAGAAGGTGGAGGCATGTCTATGATGGCTCGACATTTAGAAGGGTCGACCTCTATACCTCTTTGGCTGACCATAAACCCTAGAAGTTTCCCTGATTCCACTCCAAAAACACATTTTTGAGGGTTCAATTTCACTTTATAAATCCTAAGTCTTTCAAAAACCTTTTGCAAAGTTTCCAAATGTAAATTTCGGGTTTTTGATTTTACTAAGAGATCATCTACGTATACTTCCAAAAGCTCATGAATTTGATCATGGAAAATCGTGGTCATGGCTCTTTGGTACGTGGCCCCTACATTTTTCAAACCAAAAGGCATAACAGTATAGCAATACGTACCCCAAGGAGTAGTGAAAGCCGTTTTGGCTTGGTCTTTTGGTGCTAGTTTAATTTGATTGTAACCTGAATAGCCATCCATAAAAGAAAACATTTCATGATTTGCAGTGCTATCTACTATCAAATCTATATTTGGAAGCGGAAAGTTATCTTTTGGAGTGGCTTTATTCAAATT
This sequence comes from Brasenia schreberi, assembly GCA_036023115.1. Taxonomy (NCBI): domain Eukaryota; kingdom Viridiplantae; phylum Streptophyta; class Magnoliopsida; order Nymphaeales; family Cabombaceae; genus Brasenia; species Brasenia schreberi. The sequence continues at coordinate 4,679,527 of JAYKKT010000079.1, forward strand.
TTGAAAATCTATGCAAATACGAATTTTTCCATTACTTTTTCTAACTATAACAATATTTGAAAGCCAATCAGAATATGCAATGGGTTTTATAAATCCAGCTTTTAAAAGATCTTCTAACCCTTCTTTTACTTGGGAGTGGATATCAGGATGAATTTTCCTAAGTTTTTGTTTTATGGGTTTGACTTGGGGGTCTAATGGCAACTGATGCTCTACCACACGAGGATCTAAACCAGGCATATCCTCATAAGTCCATGCAAACACGTCTATATAGTCTTTTAATAATGCAATGAAGGATGCTCTCTCATGCTCATGCAAACAAAGACCTATCTTGACTTTCTTTGGATTTGACTCACTCCCTAAGTTGACTTCCATAAAATCTCCCCCTACGGCACTAGAAGGTTTATCCAAGTCTAGGACTTTATGGAATTCAGGCAGGCTAGAGGCAAGATCATCCTCATGAATGAGGGGATCCTCCTTTTCACCTTGATCATTTTCAAGCATCTTTGTCTCTAGGAAAATATCAAAAGAAGACATTTTTGAATCTAAACCTTTCTGTTTTTGGGAAATAAATATTTTTTTTGAGTTTTCATAATTTTCTATTTTTTTGGATTTTTGAAAACAAGCAGAAGGGGAAACCAATATTTTTTTGGATTTTTGATAATTTTCACCATAAATAACAAAAGGGGAAACAACTAAATCTTTGGAAATCACACATTTTTTTGGGTTTTTGGGTTTTTCTAGATTTTTTTGGTTTTTGGAAATATATACTTTTTTTGTATTTTTCTCAAAAGAGGGATCTTCCATCAAACCTGCAAAGAAAACGCTATGAATTAGACTCCAAATAAGATGTCTAAACCATAGGTCTCAGTTTTAGCGGGTTCTAAGGCACCCTTAACCCAATTGGTTTCGGGTGGTGGCTCGGGTGGTATGGATAGGCTATATCCTAAACCATGGCGTCCTATATTTGGCATAGGTATAATAGGCTCTAGTTTTCCTTGGCCTTGAACCCTCAATCCTTGGTAAGGAGTATATCCCATATTTAGCAACATCTTCCAAGGTTTTTTGAATTATGAAAATTTTTGATATAGAGGATGATTTTGGAAAGATGAATCATCTATGGCAGGTTTACTTATCCTAATGGTTCTTTTGGGAAGATGGAGGGATTTGGAAGGTTTTGACTTGCCTAAAATACGGACTACTCTCATTTTGGAAGGTTTGGCTATTTCAGGGAGGTTTATTTTGGCAGTTTCCCGATTGGTCTTTACTTCCTGATTTGACTCCCATGATATACAAGGAAAGGTTTGTATTCCATTTAATTGGGGATGGTCTTCTCCAAAAACAACCACTACCCGATTTTTCCATGGGATTTTGAGACATCTGTGGAAGGTGGATGGGACGGCTCTAAGAGAGTGTATCCATGGTCTTCCCAATAATAGGTTGTAATGGGGATTTATATCCAAGACATGGAATAATCTCTCGTGAGGTATTTGTCCGACTTTCATGGGTAACTTTATGGAGCCTAAGGGGTTGAATGGGTTCCCATCATATCCTGTAATGGTTATGGGACTCGGTTCAAGCATAGAGGTAGAGATTCCTATTTGAAAAGCCACATGGAGGGGGAGGATATTAAGGCCTCCTCCTCCATCGACTAGGCATTTACTAATAGGGTAGCCGTTTAACACAACTTCTATATGGAGCGCTTGGTTATGGATCACATCATACTTTCCCAAATCATTCTCTGTGAATACAATGGAAGTTTTTGCAAAGACGGGAGAAACCAAGATAGATAGGGATTCAGGGGATATGGTAGTGTCGACTCTAGTCTTCTCTAAAATCTCCTCTAGGACTCGTCTATGCTTGGGAGAAATTTTTATCAATTCCAAGATAGACATGTTTATGGGGAGTTTAGAAAGATGCATTTCTAGGTCATAGGGGTTTGTTACCACACCCTTTTTATCGACACCCTGGGATGAGTTTGGTATGCATGCTTGTGGGGGGCCTGGTAGAACGACCACTCCCTTGCTTGTTTGTTTTGCTAAGTGTGGGGGTTGATAGATCCTCCCCGATCTAGTCACTTCCTCTACACTATCCCTAGGGCTCGTTCCTATTTTAGCTCTAACTTGGTGTCTCGGGACACCTCGAATCACTACCAAGGCTTTAGCCGGGGGCGGGTTTCTAAGCGCTCCCCGGATCACTATTGCTTGAGCATTTTTTATTTTGAGAAAGTGTGGTGTGTGAGGTGTGGGATGCACGATATGCACTGCATGATTGGAGTGTGATAGGGAGCATACCTCTTTTTCCTTCCCACTTGTACTGGCGTTGTTAGGGAAGGGTTCTTTAAAAATGGCCTGGGGTGACTCCGGCTCTTCAGACACGTGCAACTTACCTTGCTCGATCAAATCCTCTATCCTATTCTTCAGGGCGTAGCAGTGTTGGGTATCATGGCCCTTGAGCCTATGATATTTACAAAACTTGTTTAAAAACTTTCCTTGGGGTGGTGCCCCTTCGGGAATCTCTGGGAGTGTTGTGAGACCTTGTGCCAATAGGATGTCTAGGACCTCTGTGAGTGGTTGTCCTAGGTTAGTGTACTCCCTTCTTTCAAATCTCTTTTTATTTTTTTGGTTTTTTTCGAAATATTTTTGCCCTGAAGGTTTTGAGGGTCCTACTGAACCTTGCTCTACTCGAACATTAGCCACTTTTGGTACTTTTATCCCTCCCTCTGGTGCATGTGGCCCATATGCCCCAGGTTTTTCAAACTTTTTTGGAAAACTTTTTCCTTTCCATAAATCTTCATAAGTTCCCTTTTTCAAATTAGTCTCGAAGAGGGAAGCTTTCTTGATCAATTTTTGGAAAGTAGAAATCTCATGTAAGGAAAGGAGGATTTTCAAATCAGTTTTGAAATTGTCTAGGATGAGCATCACTGCACACCCTTCGGAGATAGGTTCTTTGACTTGCCCTAGGATTGATCTCCATCTAACGATGAACGCGTGGGCGTCTTCGTTAGGGCCTTGTTTGGTATCCCTCAATGTATTTAAAGTGGGAGTAACTTCAACATTGTGAGAAAATCTTTGCATAAAACAGTTGGCTAATTCTTCAAAATCGGTAAACTGGCTTAAGTCATAAGAGGCCAACCATTTTGCAGCACTTCCTTTTAGAGAATGAGGGAACCAATAGACCCACTTAGAGGAGTCTTTTTTATTTTTATAAGCACTTCGGGAGAAAAGTTAAAGATGAGACCTAGGGTCTCCATTTCCATCATAACGGTGGAAGCTGGGTATCTCATCATCACTATCGGTTTGGTAGTCGAAAGGTAGGAAATCCGATAAGGCATAGGACTTTTTTTCATGTTTTTGGTTTTTCAAAAGTTGATGTAGAGCCTTTCGATCTTTCATGGTAAAGGATTCGGGCTCAAGTTCTTCTCCAATTTTGGAAACGACCCTAGGCTTCCTAGAGTGGTTTGATTTCCTATTCGTTTTGGTTTTCCTATCATGGGAAGAGCAGGATTCGACTACTTCAGCTTCTTGGCTTAAAGCGTCGATTTCTTCTCTTAGTACCTTTATTCCCTCCCTTAGGGCAGCGAACCTGTCTCCTTTTGAAAAGCTTTTTGAAATTTTGTTCGAGCAGCGGCTGGTAGAGCGGGAGATCCGGTTGGATACCTCGCAAGATCCTTCTGCGCTCGACATGATCAACCTGTGAATAGAATCTTATCACAAACCTGAAAATTTAGTTAGTATCAAAGATTCAAACAAGTTTCTAAGACTTAAGTCCCACCGGGCGTGCCAATTCTGTAGACGTGATTTTATTTCAAATCGTTTGGGATTCGAAATCAAACCCTCGAACTACATCGGGTTGCGCGAGCGTGCCAGTTAGTTTACCAAAACTAACAAATTATGTTTTTCTGACTTCTTAGAACGATTGTGGACAAGTGAGATCTTTTCGACATAGGCCTTCTTGAACCGGCGCTCAAGGGTCAGCCTAGACGCTTGAAACTTGTTTGAATCCGTTAATTCGAGAAAGGAAAAACCAGATTTTCCAAAGTTTCAGATTTGTGTTTAAGTTCTTGATTTCTGAAAAATTTCAGATTCTTAGATTTGCAGAACTAGTTCAGTTTCAGAGGCCTGTTCTCTGAATTTTTAAAAATATTTCTAGTTCTCCAAAAATTCTAAAACTTTTACAAAATAGAGACACGTATGTGTAGAATCAGAATTATTTTTATTTTATAATTTAGTTTTTTATTTTCTGAGAATTAAATACAGAATCAGAAACTGTTATAAAATTCAAAACAGCCCTGTTTCTATGGATCAGACGCGTGTGCACAGACAGTTTCAGAAACCAGTTTTACAGAAAATTTCAGAAGGTTCCTAACGTGATTCTAGAACGAAGTTCAACCTGTATCAGTCCTAATAAATCATGGAAATCATCTAAACATGGATTTTAATTTCGTTCATGAAGGAATCATGCATGTTTGTATCGATATAAATGAAGAACATGGGCTCAAAGCCTTGATTCATGTACAAATTTCCAAAATCTGTGCTTTTTCAGATTCTCAGGAATTAAAACCAATTTGTGCAAGAATTCCAACCTATGTGAGTGACAGGGGACGTAGGAGCACTTTGCCGGACGATCGTCGGACGTCAGAACCAGGCCGGACTTCCTTCTTCTCCTTCTTCTCTTCCTTTCTCTCTCTCTCTCTCTCTATTTCTCTGAATTTTCGAACTGAATGTTCCTGTTTTCTTGGTTTTCCCGGATTGGTGCTTTGTGGTGACTGGAGGATGCCTTTGCAGCAGTCGTGGTCCTGGAACATACTATCGTCCATATTAGGCTCGTATAGCCTTTTGTCCAGGGGTTTTGGAAATAGGGAACGCTTGGGTTTTCCTACGAGGATTAGAGTCGGGAGGGGGCCTGCTTTGGGTGGCCCCTTCACATATACAACCTTCCTAGGGTTGTTCAATACGAGCCGAGGTGGCTCAACCATAATTTGCCCCAGGTTAGCCTCATGGGCCTGGGAGCTTGATAAACAAGGGGAGTTTATGATCCCCTGAAGCTGTGGGTGACTCTCACCTAGGATCACTACGACTTGGTCCCTAAAAGGGATCTTGACACACCTGTGGAAGGTAGATGGCACAGCGCACAAACTGTGTATCCAGGGTCTTCCCAGTAACAGGTTATAATGGGGGTGGATGTCCAAGACATGGAACACCCCCGTGTGTTCGATCCCTCCCGTTTCCATTGGGAGTTCGATGGATTCTAAAGGTCTAGACGCATTCCCATTGTATCCAGTGATAACGATGGGGCTTGGGTTCACTGAAGTCAAGGTGACTCCGATTTTGTACGCCACATGAAGTGGAAGGATGTTGAGCCCTCCTCCACCATCGACTAGGCACCTATCCAGAGAGTGGTTGTTTAAAACCACCTCGATATGCAGGGCCTGGTTATGGGTTTCGTAGGGTCTATCTACATCATCTTCCGAAAAGGTGATGGGCTATTTTGCTCCTAATAAAGCCACTTGGGCAGACAAGGATTCCGGACTTATGTTCGAATCAACCTTGGCCCTTTCTAGAATTTTCTCTAATACAAGTCTGTGCCTAGGCGAGGTTTTGATAAGCTCTAGGATAGACATGTGAATAGGAATCTTTGAAAGGTGGTTTTCGAAATCATAAGGATTTAGGATGACTTTGTCCTTATCTGCTTTTGGCAGACCACTAGGGATACATGCTTTTGAGGGGCCAGGCACACTGACCACCTTTTGAGCACCTTGAAGGTGCGGGGGTTGGTAGATCCTCCCGGATCTAGTGACTTCCCCCACGACCAGCCTAGGGTTTGCGCTAAACTTGGCTCTAAGGATGAGCTGAGGAGAACCTTGGATTTTCAAAACTGGTTTTACCGGGGTTTCGACTTTTGGTGGTCCCCGAATGACGACTTGGGCGGGTCTCTTGTATAATACAAGGATGGGCGCACAAGTAGGTCGACCAGGTTCTGGCTTTTGCGCTAGTTCCTTGGAAATGGTGAGGGTACATACCTCCTTTCCTTTCCCACTGCCACTGGCGTGTTTGGGAAAGGGTTCTTTGAAGATAGCTTGAGGTGGCTCAGGTTCCACAGTGACCTGGAGCCGGCCTTCTGCTATCAAGTTTTCAATTTTATTTAAAAGAGAGAAGCAGCGTTTGGTATCATGGCCTTTGAGCCGATGATACTTACAAAATCGGTTTAAATACCCCCCCTTGGACGTGACTCCTTCGGGGATTTCAGGGAGTTCGATCATGCCCTGGGCAAGTAAGAGGTCTAGGACCTCCGACACAGGTTGCCCCAGCAGAGTATACTCCCATTTTTCAATCGGTTTTTGAAAATTACGTTCTCTCTTATTTTCTAATTTTTCAAAATTTTTAGAAGTGCCCGCCATGCCTGGATCCACCCGGACATTGGCGATTTTATGGGGCTTTGCCCCTTTGTCCGTCGTGGGCAGCACATATGCGATGGGCTTTTCCAAACGGGTTTTTGGAATGGCACTTCCTTTCCATAAGTGGTCGTATGTCCCTTTTCGCAAGTTGGTTTCGAAAAGGGAGGCCTTTTTGATCAACTTATGGAAAGTTGAAATCTCATGGAGCGAGAGAAGGGTTTTTAACTCGCTTTTGAAATTATCCAGGATGAGCATTACTGCGCATCCTTCGGATATGGGCTCTCGCACTTGGCCCAAAAGCAACCTCCATCTTATAATGAAGGCATGCACGTCTTCGTTCATGCCTTGCTTTGTATCCCTTAAGGTATTCAGGGTTGGCGTGACTTCTACGTTGTGTGCAAATCTTTGCATAAAGCAGTTCGCTAACTCTTCAAAAGTAGCGAACTGGCTTAAGTCGTAGGAAGCCAGCCATTTGGCAGCTGTGCCTTTAAGGGATAAAGGGAACCAATACACCCATTTCATCGAGTCCTTTTTCTTCTTATGGGCTTGACGTGAGAAAAGCTGCAAGTGAGACCTAGGGTCTCCCATGCCATCATACCGATGGAAGTTCGGTATTTCATCGTCACTGTCTGTTTCGTAATCCATAGGAAGGAAATCAGACAGGGCGTAGCTTCTTTTCTCTTTATTCTGCACTTTCAGCAGCTGTTGTAGGGCTTTACGGTCCTTTTGTGTGAAGGACTCGTGGTATTGGTTGCCTTCCATTACGGAGGCCTCTTTTTGCTTGCGAGGTTTTTCAGATTTCTTTTTAGGCCTTTGTTCACCGTTCGATGAACATGAATCGCCTACTTCAGCCTCTTGGCTGAGAGTATCGATTTTGGCCTCAAACTCCCTTCTCAAGTCCTCGATTTCATCTAGTTTTATTTTGTTTTTGAAAATCCTCCTAGAGTGAGAACTTGATGCGCATGAGCCTTAGCTCGACACTTCACTTGGATTGGATTTTGATATGCTTTTCAAGCTTTTTCAAAATTTCCTAAGTACAAGCAAAGAAAACAAGTTAAAACGACACCTTTTTACAAAATTTTCGCAAGACTTCTATAAGTAAACTCGATTTTTGAAAAGGCTCACGTCCCACCGGGCGTGCCAATCTCTGTAGACGCACGAAAATCCCCGCCTCTTTGCCTCTTTCGGGGCTTGGAGTGGATCTTATCGTGTGTCTAAGGCCTATGTATACAAATAGGGCGTGCCAGCTAGCTTACTTAAGCTAGCGAAGATATTTTTAACACTAACTTCTAAATGTGGCGATTGTGAGCAAGTAAGCTCTTGTCGTCGCAGACCTTCTTGCACCGATGCGCAAGGGTCAGTCTGTACGCTTTGCAAAAATCGAGTTTTTGGAGGAAAGTCTACGAAGCGGTTTGAGGTGTCTATTTCGGGTTTTTAAGATGCGGTTGCATGTTTTAGATCACATGGATTTGCACGTGCCTAAGTCTTTTCTTTTATCCCTTTTCGGGCCACCTAGTTTGTGTGTTATGAACACTCCACTACATGGGCGAATTCGAGCGGGGCTTGCTTCGATGCAATATGCGTCCTACCTCGTGGTATGGCGTAGATGCAATGCGAACTCACGCTACTCCAAAGGGAAAACCCGAAATGTAAAGACAATATTGAAGGGAAATGACTGAAGGGAAATAACCGAAGGGAAATGACCGAAGGGAAATGACCGAAGGGAAATAACCAAAGGGAGATATGTATATAGCTTATGTATATGAGCCCTTACTCGGGTCTTGCAAATAAGAGCGAAGGCTCAATGTGGGTGCGTGCTTGAATTGAAAGACTTACACACACGACATGAAATTAAACCCAAATATAAATTGCAGTATGGCCTTGACTAAGGTCTTGGGAATAAGAGCGAAGGCTCAATGTGTGTGAGAGTGCTTGAATTGAAAGACTACCCACACGACATAAATGAAACCCAAATATAACTGCAATAAGGCCTTTACTAAGGTCTTGGGAGTAAGAGCGAAAGCTCAATGTGTGTGAGAGTGCTTGAATTGAAAGACTTACTCACACGACATGAAATGAAACCCAAATAGTATAGGTCGGCCCTTACTTGGGTCTTTCAAATAAGAGCGAAAGCTCAATGTGTGTGAGAGTGCTTGAATTGAAAGACTTACTCACACGACATGAAATGAAACCCAAATAGTATAGGTCGGCCCTTACTTGGGTCTTTCAACTAAGAGCGAAAGCTCAATGTGTGTGAGTGCTTGAATTGAAAGACAACGCACCCAACCTAAACAAAACCCTTCGAAAATGAAAGTATATATGTACACTTATGTATTAGGGGCAGATTAGGCCCGTGTGTGTTCAAAATCGTGCACGACTAAGAGAGTGCACGTGTGTGGTTGTGCCAAGCCACATTATTACAAGCGGGGGGAGACTATGCTCCGTTATTACAACCTCGTATCAAATTGAATCTCAAGCAAGTGTACAACTAAAGACTGAGTTTAGACACTTACGAGTAGCTGGTCCGTAGAGGTCTTGCTTGAGCGTGGGCTTGGCCTTGGGCTGCAAACGGGAGCTCCGCGAAGATAGGTGATCAAAGGTGCTGGCCGGCTGTAAGGGGGGCGCGGGATAGGCGCCTCGAAGGTGGTCGGTGGCAAGTAGATGTCGCCTCAAGATAGGGGGTTAAAGGGGCTGAACAAATGAGTTCTTAGGGTCACTAGGGAGTTGAGTGTTTAGGGAAAACTGGACCTAAAGGAGAGTTTGTGGGAAGGCCGAATGGGACACCTAGGGGAAGGCCGAATGGGATATGATGGCTATGTAGTGGCCGGCAGTTTGGGCTATGCTAGGTTCGGCTAAGTGAAAAGGGTGGTGGCAAAAGGGCTGAGATGAGGATGGGGTAGGTGGCTAGGAGTGGAGAGGTGGTAGAGAAGGGCTTTGATAGAGTTAGGGTGCTTACCGAATGGGGAAAGGTGGCGGATGAAGTGGGAAGCCGGGAGTGGATGGGAGCTCGGCTGGTTCGGTTGGATGAAGGTGGTGGCGTTCGGCTGGGTGAGGTGATGGAGAGTGGAAGAGGGAAGGTGGCGGTGCAGGTGGTGCTGGTGGAGCAGGTGGAGAGTGGAGCAGGCGGGCAGGTGGAGAGTGGAAAGTGGAGCCGGCTGGGCTGAGGTGAGGACCTCCTAGCTTGAAAACCCGCCCCCAAAGGGGAGGGGTTTAAATAGGGGATGAGTAGGTCGGTTAGGGCTGGGCTTGGGGTAGTGGTTAGGTGGTTTAGGTAGGGTGGTATGTAGATAAGGTGGGCTGGAAAGGGTTGGGCCAGATATTTTAAAACTAGGGGTTTGGGTAGATTGTGGGCTAAGGGTGGTTTAGGGGTTTAGGGCTAGGTTAGGTGGTTGGGTTTTAGGGTGAGGTTTAGTGAGCTAGGTTAGGTGATTAGGCTAGGTTTAGGCTAGGATTAGGGAAATTAGTCTAGGTTTAGGGAAGGATTAGGGAAGTGGGTTAGGTGATTAGGTTGGGATTAGGCCGGGATTAGGGAAGTGGGTTAGGTGATTAGGTTGGGATTAGGGGTGGATTAGGGGTTTAGGCTAGGATTAGTCATTTTGGGTTAGGTCTAGGTGAAGGAGCTCCCTTAGCATGGCCCATAGACCTTGATCACCCCATGTTGGTGCAGCCCTAGGTTAGGTTTTAGCTAATTACAAGCTTAAACCCACTCAATTTGGCTAACCCACATGATTAAACCCAAACTTGACACACAAGTCAAGCTTAATACAACACTCTTGATATTTTTCACCCCCTGTCTCTCTCATGCCCAATATCCCACGTGAATTTCAAGTGGGCCCCACCTCCATTTATGAGAAGGTGATGTGGGCCATGGATATGGATATTGGATTGGATCTCTGGATCCAAATCCAAATCCAAGTCCACATATGGGTTTAGATTGGAATCTGGATATATATGGTCCAGATCCAATCCAAACTGAACTCTAACTCCTTCGAGCTGGGTTCGAAACGGACGATTCGTGTGGGGCCTGACAGCATCAGCACTCTGTCTACGTTGGGTCTTCGCCAACATAGTCGTCCGCCTCCGTTTCTGCCTTCCGGAGATGACTTCAAATGCTATTTTGATAAGAACAGGGTCTTGGACGTTCGAGATCCTGAGGGTGTGAATCAGATACAAGAGTTGCTGTGCCAGGGTCGACATGTGCTCCGGTTCCGGGCTCTTCTTAGCTCTCCTGGTCTTGTCTTGATCGGGCCAAGCCACTTTGGGGTTTCAAAACATGTTTTAAAAAGGTTTTAAAGGTTATATTGTATGTTTTCGAAATATAGAGTTCAAAACGTATGTACAGGGTTGTCTGGAAGGCTCCTGGGTTTTCAGACTCAAAATGGCCCTTTGGGGCTGCTTTTACAAAACCAAGCTTGTTTTAAGGAATTCGTGGGATTTCGGGGTGTTTACAACAAGTCAAGCTTAATTACAACACACTCTAATCTTATCTTCCCCCACTCTCTCTCATGCCCATAATCTCACATGAAATTCAAGTGGGCCCCACCTCCATTTATGAGAAGGTGATGTGGGCCATGGATGTGGATATTGGATTGGATCTCTGGATCCAAATCCAAATCCAATTCCACACATGGGTTTGGATTGGGATCTGGATATATATGGTCTAGATTCGATCCAAACTGAATTCTGACTCCTTCGGGCTGTGTTCGAAACGAACGGTTTGTGCGGGGTCTGACAGCATCAGTACTCCGTCTGCGTTGGGTCTTCGCCAACATGATCGTCCGCCTCTGTTTTCGCCTTCCGAAGCTGATTTCAAGTAATGTTTTGATGATAACAGGGTCTTGGACGTTCGAGATCCTGGGGTTGGATTCAATATGAGAGTTGCTATGTTGGGCTCGACTTGTGCTCCGATTCCGGGCTTTCTTTAGCTTTTCTGGTCCTATCTTGATCAGGCCAAGCTGCTTCGGGGTTTCAAAAACATGTTTTAAAAGGTTTTTAAAGCCACATTATACATTTTTGAAATACAAAGTTCAAAACGTATGTACAGGGTTGCCTGGAAGGCTCCTGGGTTTCCAAACTCAAAATGGCCCGTTGGGATTCGTGGGATTTCGGGGTGTTTATAGATGCCCCTCTTTGGCCTTGTCCAAATCGATTTGGATAAGGGCAAAGATGAAAAACAGCCCTTTCAATGTCTCCCTAGATCTAACCACGAAGAATATGAGATTGTCTCAATTTTTAGCAAAATCTCAGTTTTAAAACCCTGGTAGGAGGAGATATCACGCCAAAGGGATATGTTATGGAATCTGGTCCTAAAAGGGGATCATGTTTATGCAAGTATCATGCGTGGAATGCAGATGCATGACATGGGTGTGGTGCCAAGAGTGGCGACCTCCTAGAGACCAGATGTGGTCGAACTCTAAAGACTTACAAGGCCTGTTGCTCCAAGTGAGCAGATCCTATGCTGTTCGATGTTCGACTTTTCAAAACTTATTTACAAAATTTATTTACAAAAGGGACAACTGTCTTGAGTCTCGATCCTAAGGATCTCGAGCTCTTCATGTTTGCCCTTGTTTGAGTCTTAACACTCACTTATCTAGCGGAGGTTTTATAAGAAAACATGTTATATTTCAAATTCCTACACCTTACTCGAAACGTCGAATTCTCAAACAAAATGAAATTCAAGTAAGTAAATCCTATTTTTACTTTAGGATTCCTCGAAATGAACCATGCTTTAGCTTGGGATAAGCCAGGGATGGGAAAGAGATACCACGGTCCCTTCTGAAGCATCCCATGGTTTAAGGCATAGAAGGCGGAAAACTGCTCCTTTTGAGCTTTTTGTCCTCTTTTTCCTTTTTTTCATAAAGGGTCTCTCTTTGGGAGTATTTTTTCTTTAATCCCTCTTTTTCATAAGAGAATCGATTTTTCTTTCGTATTCTGGTTTCTTTCTTTTGGGACAGAGCCTTCTTGAATGGGAAATTCCCTTTGTTTGGGCTTTTGTTTTCCTTTTGGAAGGAGAAGAGAAGTGGGGAGAACTTATCCCAAGCCTACACTCGATCCATTCCAGATCAGCCTATTTAGAAATAGCACGTACCACTTGCAAGTATCTTGCAATGTTCAACTAGGCCTTTCTTTGTAAGAAGAAGGATTTTGAAATGCAACCATGATTTTGAAGACTCCACTCTTTCACAAGTGTGAATTCTCTCGCTCAGGGTCACACGACTTTGCCTTTGCACCTTATTTTTATGTCTCAGGACAGCTATCCCTAAAATTTTCGAAAATTGGGATTTAATCCAAATCCTACACATAATACTTCTTTAAGTATTGAATATTGATAGGATCTGCTAAATTCCTACCTTCTACATCGATCAACCAATACGAATTGTTCGTAGTGGTTGCCCGTACAACATAGGGTCCATCCCACTTGGGGCGCCACTTTCCGAGCGGATGTGGGCGACGAGAGTGGATGATTTTTAAGACTAGATCTCCCACTTTAAAGTGGCGAGGTCTCATGTGTTTGCCATAATGTTGGGCTACCCTTTGCCGTTGGGCACGAGCATGATCCATGGCAAGGAGTCGCCTCTCATCGAGCAAATCTAGTTCGGCCATCCTAGCATGCTGAAGCGTCTCTAGGGGGAGGTCGAGTGCAATGGATGTATGAAATGAATGCAGTTGAGTATGAATGAGAAGAATAGCGTTTGTGTAATAGACCAATTCGAATGGCGTGGCATTCATGGGAGTCCGGATGGAAGTCCTATAAGCCCATAAGGCTTCATCCAGCTTCTCGTGCCACGTCATACCCTTCTCTAAGGTTTTCTCAATTATGCTAATGAGAGTCTTGTTTGTGGCTTCGGCTTGGCCGTTGCCTTGAGGGTAGTAGGGCGAGGAGAAGTGGTGAGTTATGCCATACGTGTTTGTAAACGCGCGAAAATCCCCGCCTCTTCGCCTCTTCCGGGGCTTGGAGTGGATCTTCTCGTGTGTCTAAGGCCTATGTATACAAATAGGGCGTGCCAGCTAGCTTACTTAAGCTAGCGAAGATATATTTAACACTGACTTCTAAACGTGGCGACTGTGAGCAAGTAAGCTCTTGTCGTCGCAGACCTTCTTGCAACGATGCGCAAGGGTCAGTCTGTACGCTTTTGCAAAAATCGAGTTTTGGAGAGAAAGTCTACGAAGCGGTTTGAGGTGTCTATTTCGGGTCTTTAAGATGCGATTGCATATTTTAGATCACGTGGATTTGCACGTGCCTAAGTCTTTTCTTTTATCCCTTTTCGGGCCACCTAGTTTGTGTGTTATGAACACTCCACTACATGGGCGAATTCGAGCGGGGCTTGCTTTGATGCAATATGCGTCCTACCTCGTGGTATGGCGTAGATGCAATGCAAACTCACGCTACTCCAAAGGGAAAACCCGAAATGTAAAGACAATACTGAAGGGAAATAACCGAAGGGAAATAACCGAAGGGAAATATGTATATATCTTATGTATATGAGCCCTTACTCGGGTCTTGCAAATAAGAGCGAAGGCTCAATGTGGGTGCGTGCTTGAATTGAAAGACTTACACACACGACATGAATTTAAACCCAAATATAAATTGCAGTATGGCCTTGACTAAGGTCTTGGGAATAAGAGCGAAGGCTCAATGTGTGTGAGAGTGCTTGAATTAAAAGACTACCCACACGACATAAATAAAACCCAAATATAACTGCAATAAGGCCTTTACTAAGGTCTTGGGAGTAAGAGCGAAGGCTCAATGTGTGTGAAAGTGCTTGAATTGAAAGACTTACTCACACGACATGAAATGAAACCCAAATAGTATAGGTCGGCCCTTACTTGGGTCTTTCAAATAAGAGCGAAAGCTCAATGTGTGTGAGAGTGCTTGAATTGAAAGACTTACTCACACGACAAGAAATGAAACCCAAATAGTATAGGTCGGCCCTTACTTGGGTCTTTCAAATAAGAGCGAAAGCTCAATGTGTGTGAGAGTGCTTGAATTGAAAGACAACGCACCCAACTTAAACAAAACCCTTCGAAAATGAAATATATATGTACACTTATATATTAGGGGCTGATTAGGCCCGTGTGTGTTCAAAATCGTGCACGACTAAGAGAGTGCACGTGTGTGGTTGTGCCAAGCCACGTTATTACAAGCGGGGGGAGACTATGCTCCGTTATTACAACCCCGTATCAAATTGAATCTCAAGCAAGTGTACGACTAAAGACCGAGTTTAGACACTTACGAGTAGCTGGTCCGTAGAGGTCTTGCTTGAGCGTGGGCTTGGCCTTGGGCTGCAAGTGGGAGCTCCGCGAAGGTAGGTGATCAAGGGTGCTGGCCGGCTGCAAGTGGGGCGCGGGATAGACGCCTCGAAGGGGGCCGGTGGCAGGTAGAGGGCGCCTCCAAGTAGGGGGTTTAAAGTGGCTGAAGAAGTGGGTATTAGGATCACTAAGGGAGTTGGGTACTTAGGGAAACTGGACCCAACAGGTGAGCTAGTGGGAAGGCCGAATAGGACACCTAGGGGAGTTGGCCGAATGGGAGATGATGGCTAGGTAGCGGCCAGCAACTTGGGTTATACTAGGTTCGGCTAGGTTTAGGTGGTGGCGGCAAAAGGGCTGAGATGAAGGTAGGATGGGTGGCTAAGAGTGGAGAGGTGGTAGAGAGGGGCTTTGAGGGAGTTTGGGGTACTTACCGAATGGGGAGAGGTGGTGGATGAAGTGGGAAGGTGGCGGGCAGGTGGCTGTCGGCTGGTTCGGTTGGGTGGAGGTGGTGGCGTCCGGCTGAGGGATGGTGGTGATGGAGGGAAGAGGGAAGGTGGCGGTGCAGGTGGTGGCTGGTGGAGCAGGTGGAGCTATTGGGGAGTGGTCCCGGCTGGGTGAGAGATGGGAGAAGGAGAGGGACCGGTTGGGTGGAAGGGTGGTTCCCACTTGGAAAACCCGCCCACAAGGAGGGGGGGTTTAAATAGGGGATGGGTAGGTCGGTTAGGGCTGGGCTGTGGGTAGTGGTTAGGTTGTTTAGGTAGGGTGGTATGTAGATAAGGTGGGCTGGATGGAGTTGGGCCAGATATTTTAAAACTAGGGGTTTGGGTAAATCGTGGGCTAAGGGTGGTTTAGGGGTTTAGGGCTAGGTTAGGTGGTTGGGTTTTAGGGTGAGGTTTAGTGAGCCAGGTTAGGTGATTAGGCTAGGTTTAGGATAGGATTAGGGAAATTAATCTAGGATTAGGGAAGTGGGTTAGGTGATTAGGTTGGGATTAGGCCGGGATTAGGGAAGTGGGTTAGGTGATTAGGTTCAGATTAGGGGTGGATTAGGGGTTTAGGCTAGGTTTAGGCATTTTGGGTTAGGTTTAGGTGAAGGAGCTCCCTTAGCATGGCCCATAGACCTTGATCACCCCATGTTGGTGCAGCCCTAGGTTAGGTTTTAGCTAATTACAAGCTTAAACCCACTCAATTAGGCTAACCCACATGATTAACCCAAACTTGACACACAAGTCAAGCTTAATACAACACTCTTGATATTTTTCACCCCCACTCTCTCTCATGCCCAATATCCCACGTGAAACTCAAGTGGGCCCCACCTCCATTTATGAGAAGGTGATGTGGGCCATGGATATGGATATTGGATTGGATCTCTGGATCCAAATCCAAATCCAAGTCCACATATGGGTTTGGATTGGAATCTGGATATATATGGTCCAGATCCAATCCAAACTGAACTCTGACTCCTTCGAGCTGGGTTCGAAACGGACGATTCGTGCGGGGCCTGACAGCATCAGTACTCCGTCTGCGTTGGGTCTTCGCCAACATAGTCGTCCGCCTCCGTTTCTGCCTTCCGGAGATGACTTCAAATGCTATTTTGATAAGAACAGGGTCTTGGACATTCAAGATCCTGGGGTGTGAATCAGATACAAGAGTTGCTGCGCCGGGCTCGACAGGTGCTCCGGTTCCGGGCTCTTCTTCGCTCTCCTGGTCCTGTCTTGATCGGGCCAAGCCACTTCGGGGTTTCAAAACATGTTTTAAAAGGGTTTTCAAAAGCCATATCGTATGTTTTTGAAAGATATAGTTTAAAACATATATACAGGGTTGTTTGGAAGGCTCCTGGGTTTCCAAACTCAAAATGGCCCTTTGGGGCTGCTTGTATAAAAAAAGATTCGTTTAAGAAATTCGTGGGATTTCGGGGTGTTTACAGTGTTGCACAACTTAACCATCCGCTCGTTCTTGAATGGGGTGCCATTATCAGACACAAGGTCTCGTGGAACCCCAAATTGAGCCAAGATATTCCTCCGAATGAAAGCCACCATATGTTGCCCCAGCACGTTGGCTAGGGAAATGGCTTCCACCCACTTTGGAGAAATACTCCGTGGCTGCTAAAATAAATCGATGCCCATTCGAGGCTTTTGGAAATATTGGGCCTACAATGTCAAACGCCCACATGGTGAATGGCCAGGGGCTGACCACGGAATGCAATGCAAATGAGGGGATATGGATGGCGTGCCCATGCACTTGACATGGATGACACTTCCTAACATGATCGTGACAATCCTTTTCAGGGTGGACCAAAAATAACCCCCTCTAAGTATTTTCATTGCCATCATATTGGCATTAACATGACCTCCACATTCTCCATCGTGGAATTCATGCATCACTATCCTAGCCTCCTCTAGGTCGATACACCTACGCAAAATGCCGGTAAAACTTTTTTTGTATAAAACCCCACCCAGAATGGTGTATCGGGTTGAAATCTTACGAATGAATGCCTTATCTTTGGATGTGGCATCCTCGGCGAATCCCCCATTTTCTAGAAATTGTTTGATGTCACAAAACCAGGGTTTTTCAATAGACTCTGGGTTATTTTGGCAAATATCCAAGTCGTGTGTGGATGGGTTGGGTGCATGCCAGATTTCCAAGGATCTGGTCCTTGAAATAGGATCGACCTTTAGGGCTGAACCCGAGGAGGAGAGGACATCGGCGATGCCATTGTCCTCTCTTCCTACGTATGTGAGTTTACATGATTGGAAGGACTGGACCAATCGAGTGGCCAACTCGTGATATGGAAGTAGTTTTTCATTACGTACTTGCCAAATTTTTAAAACCTGGTTTATGACAAGGAGCGAATCTCCAAAGACCTCGATGCATGATTCCCCTAGAGTTTTCGAAATTCTTAAGCCTTGTATGAGTGCTTCATACTCAGCTACGTTGTTGGAACATTCGAAATCTAGGTGAACTGCTATGGGAATCTCGCCCTTTTCAGGGGAGATGAGGATGACCCCGACACCAGCCCCTCGTTGGTTTCGTGCCCCATGGAAGTGCATTTTCCACACTTGGTTTTCGAATTTGTTTGCTAAAATGTGGTTTTGAAAATGATTTTGCAAGATGCCTTCATCAGGCATTTCAGCAAGTGTGGGATATGTGTCCTCCAGGGAGAACTCAACCATGTAATCTGCTAGGGCATTGCCCCTTAATGGAGATCTGGTGATGGTATTTCAGGTCATACTCCATTAGAAGGAGTTGCCATTTGCCCAATCTACCCGTGAGAATGGGTTTTTCGAACAAGTGCTTGATTGGATCAAGCTTGGACACTATCCAGATCTCGTGATCTAGGAAATAGTGTCTGAATTTCTGGCAGGCCCAGACTAGGGCCAAGCACGTCTTCTCCATGGCTTGATAATTTCGTTCATAAGCCAAGAGAGTTTTCGAAATGTAGTAGATGGCATACTCCTTATGGGTGTCATCCTCGTATTGAGCCAACAGGGCTCCTAAAGCATTCGCATGCACGGAGATGTAGAGTAAAAGCGGTTTTCCTTGCTTCGGAGGATTCAAAACGGGGGGATTAACCAAGTACACCTTTAGTCTCTCGAAGGACTTTTGGCATTCGTCATCCCAAAAGAATTTCGTGCTCTTCCTCAACAGTTTGTTGAAGGGTTCGCATCTAGTTGCCAGATTCGATATGAATTGGCGAACGGATTGTAAACGACCTTGGAGGCTATGGATTTGAGTGAGATTGGAGGGTAGAGCCATGTCTATGATGGCTCGACACTTAGAGGGGTCGACTTCTATACCCCTTTGGCTCACCATAAAGCCCAGAAGCTTCCCTGATTCTACCCCGAATACACATTTTTGAGGGTTTAGCTTTACTTTGTAAAGCCTAAGCCTTTCGAAAATCTTTTGCAAACATTTGATATGGGTGCATCGGGTTTTGGATTTCGCCAAGAGATCATCTACATACACTTCTACAAGCTCATGAATTTGATCATGGAAGATCGTGGTCATGGCTCATTGGTATGTTGTGCCGGCATTTTTCAAACCAAAGGGCATGACTGTATAGCAGTACGTGCCCCATGGGGTTGTGAAGGCGGTCTTACCCTGATCTCGTGGACTTAGTTTGATTTGATTATAGCCTGAATAGCCATCCATAAACGAAAACATTTCATGATTTGCAGTGCTATCGACTATCAAATCTATGTTTGGTAAAGGATAATTATCCTTTGGAGTGGCTTTATTCAGGTTTCTAAAATCGATGCATATTCAAATTTTCCCATTGGTTTTTCGAACTACAACAATGTTTGACAACCAATCAGAATACGCAATGGGTTTTATAAATCCGGCTTTTAACAGATCTTATAAACCCTCTTCGACTTGCGTGTGTACATTCGGGTGTATTTTCTTAAGCTTCTGCTTTATGGGTTTTACATCCGCATCTAAGGGAAGACGATGCTCGACAATACTGGGGTCTATGCCCGGCATGTCTTCATACGTCCATGCAAACACATCTAAATAGGTTAGTAGAAATGCAATGAATGCTGATCTTTCATGTTCATGCAAGCATGCGCCTATTTTGATGGTTTTGGGATTGGAATCATCCCCTAGGTTTACCTCTATGAAATCTCCTCTTACTTATTGGAAAGGTTTTTCAAAATCGAGAATTTTATGAAATTCTAGGAGCTCAGAAGTGGGATCTTCCTCAAGGGGATCCACTTCTGGGCTTCAATCATTCTCGTGGGCTATAGACCCGAGGGAATTTGATGCGTGGTTTTCAAAAAGACCTGGTTTTGTACTCGGATTTTCAAGTGATTTCGAAATTTTTGGTCTGGCTATGCAGACAACATTTCTTTCAAAATCCTTTTCTTTTGCCAAAGTCCTACCAGGAGCAACTATATACAAAATCTTTTTGGTATTTTCCAAATTTTCGATTTTTTTGGGTTTTTGTAAAACAAGAACTTTGGGAACTATACAAAGCACTCTTTTTTTGAGTTTTTGTTTTTCTGTTGTTTTTGGCTTTTCTTCTTTTTCGATTTTTTTGATTTTAAGTTTTCCAAATGTTTTTGTATTTTTATAAAAGGGATCTTCCGTCATACCTACAAAGCGAAAACACTACGGATTAGACTCGGAATAGGAGATCTAAATCGTAAGTTTCTTCTAAGGCAGGTTCTAGGGCACCCTTAACCCAGGTGGTCACAGGGGGTGGCTCTGAAGGTATTCTAGGAGTATAGCCGGTCCCATATCGGCTTGGATTGGCCCTAGGAAGGATGGGCTCTAGGAGACCCTGGTTCTGTGCCCCTAGACTCTTGTAGGGCATGTAGCCCATGTTCAACAACATGTTCCATGATTTTTTGTTTTTTGAAAAGGTTGAGTACAAATCGTGGTCCTAGAACATGCTGTCGTCCACATTGTGCTCATATGGCCTCTTGTCCAGGGGCTTTGGAAATAGGGAACGCTTGGGTTTTCCTAAAAGGGTTAAAATCAGGAGGGGGCCTGCTTTGGGCGGTCCCTTCACATATACAACCTTCCTAGGGTGGTTTAACACGAGCCTTGGCGGCTCAATCACAATTTGCCCCAGGTTAGCCTCATGGGCCTGGGAGCTCGATAGACAAGGGGAGATGATGATCCCCTAAAGCTGTGGGTAACTCTCACCTAGGATCACTACGACCTGGTCCCTAAAAGGGATTTTGACACACCTGTGGAAGGTGGATGGCACAGCGCACAAGTTATGTATCCAGGGCCTTCCCAACAACAGGTTATAATGGGGGTGGATGTCCAAGACATGAAACACCCCCGTGTGTGCGATCCCTCCCGTTTCCATTGGGAGTTCGATCGATCCTAACAGTCTAGATGCATTCCCATCGTATCCAGTGATAACGATGGGGCTTGGGTTTACTGAAGTCAAGGTGACTCCGATTTTATACGCCACATGAAGTGGAAGGATGTTGAGCCCTCCTCCCCCATCGACTAGGCACCTGTCCAGAGAGTGGTTATTCAGAACCACCTCGATATGCAGGGCCTGGTTGTGGAACTCGTAGGGCCTATCTACATCATCTTCTGAGAAAGTGATGGGCGATTTTGCTCCTAATAAAGCCACTTGGGCAGACAGGGATTCTGGACTTATGTTCGAATCAACCTTGGCCCCTTCTAGAATTTTCTCTAATATAAGTCTATGCCTAGGCGAGGTTTGTATAAGCTCTAAGATAGACATGTGAATAGGAATCTTTGAAAGGTGGTTTTCAAAGTCATAAGGATTTAGGATGACTTTGTCCTTGTCTGCTTTTGGCAGAACACCAGGGATACATGCTTTTGAGGGGCCAGGCACACTGACCACCTTTTGAGCACCTTGAAGGTGCGGGGGTTGATAGATCCTCCTGGATCTAGTCACTTCCCCCACGACCAGCCTAGGGTTCGCTCTAAATTTGGCTCTAAGGATGAGTTGAGGAGCACCTTGAATTTTCAAGACTGGTTTTGTCGGGGATTCCACTTTTGGTTTTCCCCGAATAATGACTTGGGCGGGCTTCTTGTATAGTACAAGAATGGGCGCACAAGTGGGTTGACCAGACTCTGGCTTTTGCGCTAGTTCCTTAGAAATGGTGAGGGTACATACCTCCTTTCCTTTCCCACTGCCACTGGCGTGTTTGGGAAAGGGTTCTTTGAAGATAGCTTGAGGTAGCTCAGGTTCCGCAGTGACCTGGAGCCGGCCCTCTGCTATTAAGTTCTCAATTTTATTTAAGAGGGAGAAACAGTGTTTGGTATCATGGCCTTTGAGCCGATGATACTTACAAAATCGGTTTAAATACCCCCCTTGGAAGTGACTCCTTCGGGGAGTTCGGGGAGTTCTATCATGCCTTGGGCAAGTAGGAGGTCTAGGACCTCCGATACAGGTTGCCCCAGCGGAGTGTACTCCTGTTTTTCAACCGGTTTTTGAAAGGTTTGCTCCCTTTTATTTTCTAGTTTTTCAAAATTTTTGGAAGTGCCTGCCACGCCTGGATCCACCCGGACATTGGCGATTTTATGGGGTTTTGCCCCTTTGTCTATCGTGGGCAGCCCATAAGTGATGGGCTTCTCCAAGCGGGTTTTAGAAACGGCACTTCCTTTCCATAAGTGATCGTATGTCCCTTTTCTCAAATTTGTTTCGAAAAGGGATTCCTTTTTTGATCAACTTATGGAAAGTTGAGATCTCATGGAGCGAGAGAAGGGTTTTTAACTCGCTTTTAAAGTTATCCAAGATGAGCATGACTGCGCATCCTTTGGATATGGGCTTTCGCACTTGGCCCAAAAGTGACCTCCATCGTATAATGAAGGCATTTACGTTTGTTTTGAAAACTCTACTTTTCATAAGGCCTTAATTCCCTTGTTTAGGGTCACACGATTCACCTTTATCCTTCTTCAGGAAGTTCAAAGGAGATCCTATTTAAAACATTTTCGAAAAGATTAGTCCCTACACATGATATTTTTTCAAATATTGAGCATTTATAGGGTCTACCAAGTTCCTACCCTCAACATCAATTAACCAATAAGCATTGTTAGTGGTGGTTCCACGTACAACATAAGGACCATCCCACTTAGGCCGCCGCTTTTCAAGGGGGTGGGGGCCTCGGTGGTGAATGGTTTTGAGCACTAGGTCCCCCACTTTGAAGTGGCGAGCCTTCATGTGCTTATCATAGTGTCAGGTTATCCTTTGCCTATATACATGTGCATGATCCATAGCCAGGAGTCTTTTTTCATCTAAAAAGTCAAGTTCGATCATTCTAGTATGCTACAGGTTTTTAATGGAATATCTAATGCAAGTGATGTATGGAATGAATGAAGCTTGGTATGAATGGGGAGTATCGCATTCGTGCCATAGACCAACTCGAATGAGTTGGCATTTGTAGGGGTTCAGATGGAAGTTCTCTAAGCCCACAAGGCTTCATCGAGCTTCTCATGCCATGTCTTAGCCTTTTCTATGGTTTTCTCAATGATGCTTATGAGGGTTTTGTTTGTGGCTTCAGCTTGGCTGTTGCCTTGAGGGTAGTATGGTGATGAGAAGTGTTGAGTCATGCCATATGTAACACACAACTTTTTCATCTTCTCATTCTTGAATGGGGTGCCATTATCGAACACTAGGTCTCTTGGAACTCCAAATCGGGCCAAGATATTTTTCTTAATGAATGACACTACATGTTGTCCTTGGACGTTAGCCAAGGATGTAGCTTCAACCCATTTAGAGAAATATTTGGTGGCTGTTATGATGAACCTATGTCCATTGGATGCTGTAAACACCCCGAAATCCCATGAATTTCTCGAATCCACCTCGTTTTGTAAAAGCAGTCCCAAAGGGCCATTTTGAGTCTGGAAACCCAGGAGCCTTCCAGGCAACCCTGTACATATATTTTAAACTTTATATGTTTTAAATATGTATAATATGGTTTTAAAAACCTTTTTTTTTAAAACATGTTTTGAAACCCCGAAGCAGCTTGGCCTAATCAAGACAGGACCAGAAAAGCTAAAGAGAGCCCGGAACCCGAGTACAAGTCGAACCCGGCACAGCAACTCTCACATTGAATTCACCCCCCAGGATCTCGAACGTCCAAGACCCTGTTATCATCAAAACATCACTTGAAGTTATCTCCGGAAGACGAAAACAGAAGCGGACGATCATGTTGGCGAAGACCCAACGCAGACGGAGTACTGATGCTGTCAGACCCCGCACAAACCGTTTGTTTCGAACACAACCCGAAGGAGTCAGAATTGATCTGGACCATATATATCCAGATCCCAATCCAAACCCATGTGTGGACTTAGATTTGGATTTGGATCCAGAGATCCAATCCAATATCCATATCCATGGCCCACATCACCTTCTCATAAATGGAGATGGGGCCCACTTGAATTTCACGTGGGATTATGGGCATGAGAGAGAGTGGGGGAGGATAAGATTAGAGTGTGTTTGTAATTAAGCTTGACTTGTGTGTCAAGTTTGGGGTTAATCATGTGGGTTAGCCTAATTGACATGGGTTTAAGCTTGTATTAGCCAAAACCTAACCTAGGGCTATACACCATCATGATGTAATTAAGGTCTATGGGTCATGCAAAGGGAGCTCCTTAACCCCACCCTAACCAAAAGCCCCTAATCCTAGCCTTTAACCCTAATCCTGTCCTAATCCTAGCTTAATCACCTAACCCACTTCCCCAATCCCGGCCTAATCTCAATCTAATCACCTAACTCATTTCCCTAATCCTTCCCTAAACCTAGGATTAATTTCCCTAAACCTAACCTAATCCTAGCCTAATCACCTAACCCACCTCACTAAACCTCACCCCAAAACCAACCCACCTAGCTAAACCCTAAACCCCTAAACCACCCCACCTAAACCTAGCACACCATATTCCTAATACCCCCTAAATCAAAATATCTGGCCCCTCCCCAAAACCAGCCCACCTTATCACCACACCACCACCCCTAGACCACCTTACCACCTTCCTAATACCACCCCCAACCGACCTCTTCAGCCCTATATAAACCCCCCCCCCCCAAGGGGCAGGTTTTCCAAGTTCTTCCAGCCCAGCCGACTCCAGCCACCATTGCCAACCGAACTTCCAGCCTTGCTCCACCTGCGCCACTACCTCCCAGTCAAGCACCACCACCTTGCTCCACCTGCACCACCACACCCCAACCGGCCAACCACCCGTCGCCACTCTTTTCATTCGGCTGAACCATCCACCTCAACTGTCCGACTGCCTCTCTTCCATCCATCATCTCTTTTCAACACCCGGTTAGTATCCCCACCTCACTCCACCTTTTCTTCACTCCCCCTCCACTCTCAGCCACCCACATCACCACCACATCACCCTAACACCAGCCACCCGCCATCCTACCCATTCGGCCAGACTTCAACCATCTCCACCATCAGCCTAGAACCACTCCCCTTAGCAGCCGGTCACTCCACCTAGCTCCCTAGGACCTGTCCCTTACGCTTCCCACCAGCCCCTAACTCCACCTTATCCCATACCCTAGCTAGCTCCCTTCCCATCTACGACATCCCTAGCTACCTTAGCAACCACCACCACCAAGTCTCCCTTAGTCGGCCACTCCAACCGACTGTCCCATATCCATTTGGCCAACCACCCGCCAGCCATATACCTCCCTTAGACACTCCCTTAGGCTCCCATTTAGTGCCACATTTCCTAACACTACACCCTCCCTTAGTGACCCTACTTAGTCACTTTAGCCCAACACACAAAGCCAACCCCTTCATAACAGCCGGCCACCTTCGAGGCGCCCTTCCCGCGCACCCAAGGCATCCGGCCAACAGCCCCCCTTGCCGTTCAACTCCGTGAAGCTCCCTCTTGCAGCCCAAGGAGAAGGCCAAGCCCACGCTCAAGCAAGGCATCTTCGGACCAGCTATAATTAAGTGCCTAACTCGGTCCTTAGTTGTATACTTGCTTAAATTAAATTCGATACGGGGTTGTAATAACGGAGCAAAGTCTCCCCCCGCTTGTAATAACGTGGCTTGGCACACCCACACACACGTGCACTCTCTTAGTTGTGCACGATTTTGAACACACACGGGCCTAATCAGCCCCTAAGATATAAATATATACATATACTTTAACTTACGTAGGGTTTTGTTAAGTTGTGTGCGTAGTACTTCAATTCAAGCACTCACACACATTGAGCCTTCGCTCTTATTTGTAAGACCCAAGTAAGGGCCGTGTTATACTATTTGGGTTTCATTTCATGTTGTGTGCGTAGTACTTCAATTCAAGCACTCACACACATTGAGCCTTCGCTCTTATTTGTAAGACCCAAGTAAGGGTCGTGTTATACTATTTGGGTTTAATTTCATGTTGTGTGCGTAGTACTTCAATTCAAGCACTCACACACATTGAGCTTTCGCTCTTATTCCCAAGACCTTAGTTAAGGCCATATTGCAAGTTATATTTGGGTTTTATTTCATGTCGTGTGTGTAGTCTTTCAATTCAAGCACGCACCCACATTGAGCTTCCGCTCTTATTTGTAAGACTCGAGGAAGGGCCCGTATATACCTTATATACATATCTCCCTTCGGCATTTACATTACAAGTCATTTCCCTTCGGTTATTTCCCTTCGGCATTGTCTTTACATTCGGGTTTTCCCTTTAGAGTAGTGTGAGTTTGCATTGCATCTACGCCATACCACGAGGTAGGACGCATATTGCATCAAAGCAAAACCCCGTACTCCCGCTCAAATTCGTCCCATGTAGTGGAGTGTTCATAACACACACCTAGGTGGCCCATAAAGGGATAAAAAGAAAGACTTAGGCACGTGCAAATCCACGTGATCTAAAATTTGTAATCGCATTAAAAAGACCCGAATCAAACACCTCAAACCGCTTTCGTAGGCTTTTTCTATCCTAAAACTCAATTTTTAAAGCGTACAGACTGACCCTTGTGCATCGGTGCAAGAAGGTCTGCGACGACAAGAGCTCACTTGCTCACAGTCGTCACGTTAGAAGTCAGGTTAAAATATATATCTTCGCTAGCTTAGGTAAGCTAGCTGGCACGCCCTGTTTATACAAATTGGACTTAGACACACGAAAAGGTTCGCCCCAGGCCTGAGAAACCAAGGGAGGCGGAGGTTTTCCGTGTCTACAGATGCATTGGGGGATATGGGTCCTACGATGTCAAATGCCCACATGGCAAAAGGCCATGGGCTTATGATAGAATGTAAAGTGGACGATGGGGTATGAATGATATGCCCATGTAATTGACATGGATGACATTTTCTAACATGATCATGGCAATCTTGTTTGAGGGTGGACCAAAAATACCCGGCCCTAAGTATCTTCATGGCCATCATATTTGCATTAACATGGCCTCCACACTCTCCATCGTGGAACTCATGTATTATGGTCCTAGCCTCTTCAAGGTCTACACATCGCAACAAGATGCCCGTGAAACTTTTCTTGTAAAGTACCCCCTCCCCCCCCCCCAAAATTACATACAGGGTTGAAATTTTTCTAATGAAAGCTTGATCTTTTGAAGAAACATATTCGAGAAATCCTTCATTTTTTAAAAAGTTTTTAATGTCATCAAACCAAGGTCTGTCATTTGAATTTGGGTCATTTTGGCAAATCTCTAAATCGTGTGTGGATAGAATGGGTGAGTGTCACATCTCTAAGGATCAGGTTCCCAAGGTGGGATCGACCCTTAAAGCAGATCCCAAGGAAGAGAGGGCATCTGCTATGGTGTTGTCCTCTCTCTCTATATGAGTGAGTGTACATGACTTGAACGAATCGACCAACTTGGTGGCTAATTCGTGGTATGGAATGAGTTTTCGTTTTTGACTTGCCAAATTTTTAAAACTTGGTTCACAACTAGTAAGGAGTCTCCAAAGACTTCAATGCATGATGCCCCTAGATTTTTCAAAACTTTTAGGCCTTGTATAAGAGCCTCATATTCAGCCACATTATTTGAACACTCAAAATCTAGACGAATTGCAATGGGGATCTCTCCCTTTTCGGGGGATATGAGAATGACTCCAACACCTGCCCCTTGTTGGTTACGTGCCCCATCAAAGTACATTTTTCATATTTAGTTTTCATTAAAACAGTTTGCTAAAACATGGTTTTGAAAATCGTTTGCAAATATGCCTTCATCGGCTTTCATCAAGTATGGGATATGTTTCTTCCAAGGGGAACTCGGCCACATGATCAGCTAGGGCTTGTCCCTTAATGGAGGTTTGGTGGTGATATTTCAAGTCATACTCCATTAAGAGGAGCTATCATTTACCAAGCCTACCCGTTAGGATAGGTTTTTCAAACAAGTGCTTGATCGGATCAAGCTTAGACACTATCCATATCTCGTGATCTAGGAAATAGTGTCTAAACTTTTGGCAAGCCCACACCAATGCCAAGCACGTTTTTTCCATGGCTTGATAATTCCTTTCATATGCCAATAGAGTTTTTGAAAGGTAATAAATGGCATGCTCTTTGTGGCTACCATCCTCATATTGAGCTAACAAAGCACCTAATGCATTCATATGTATGGAAATGTAAAGTAGTAAAGGTTTTCCTTGCTTTTGAGGATTCAAAATTGGAGGATTTACCAAATAAGTTTTTAATCTTTCAAAGCTTTTTGACACTCATCATCCCACAAAAATTTTATCTCTTTTCGCAAAAGCTTATTGAAAGGTTCGCATCTTGTTGCTAAGTTTGAAATGAACCTCCTAATGGCTTGGAGGTGACCTTGGAGACTTCAGATTTGGGTCAAGTTGGATGGCGGAGGCATATCTATGATGGCTCGACACTTAGAGGGGTCTACTTCAATGCCCCTTTGACTCACCATAAAGCCTAAAAGCTTACCTGATTCTACCCCTGTAGACACGCAAAAATTTTCACTCTGAGTTCTTAGGCCTGAAGTGAACTTTTTTTGTGTCTAAGTCGCTTTAGGGCGTGCCAGCTAGCTTACTCAAACTAGCGAAGTATTTTTGAAATATCTGACTTATGGGGCGACTGTGGACAAGTGAGATCTTTTCATTGTAAACCTTCTTTAACCGGTGCTCAAGGGTCGGTTTAAACGCTTAGAAAATATCAATTTTGAACAACCATGGACTTTTGAAAAGAACACGAAAGTATTTGAGCAATTGTATGCCTATTTGCAGATTTTTATTTACGTGGGGTTGCACGTATCTAAGTCTTTCGATTTTATCTACTTAGACGGGATATGTGTGCATCAAGTGACCTAAGATTGGCGTGTTTGCACAGGGTATTCGGGGCTTCTTTGAATGCAAGTATGCGCAATATCTCGAGTTTGGCGGATATGCTATGCAACTCACACAACTTGAATGTAAAACCCGAAATTGAAAGACATAGCTGAAGGGAAATTGCGGAAGGGAGATATAGCTATATCATAAGAGCGGAAAGGCTCAATGTGTGCGTGTGTGTTGTGTATATATTGAAAGACAACTCACACGACTTGAATTTAAAAGTCACCTGACTTAAATGTAAAGTGAGGCAATGGGAAATACGTATATATATATGAGCCCGAAGGTCGTCAACATGTGTGTGTGTTTGTGTGTAAATGGAAAGACAACTCACACACACGACTGAAATTTAACTTTGCAGAATGGGGAAATATAGATATAAGAGCGGAAAGGCTCAATGTGTGCGTGTGTGTTGTGTATAAATGTAAAGATAACTCACACAACTGAATTTTAACAACCCAAAATGTAAAGACGTACACAACTGAACTGGGAAAACTCACGCAGCTGAAAGTATATAGATAGGACTATATCTTAGTGGCTGTTGAGGACAAAAGGTGCGTGAGTGCTTGAGCAAGTGCTCGGGTGTCCCTTGGGTGCGAGCGTGGAATTGAAATGACAAACTCACACGACTTGTAAAGTAACAAAACCCGAATTAAATTGCAGGTTATATGGCTCTTACTAGAGTCTTTGGAGTAAGAGCGAAAGCTCAATAGTGTACATGGGTGCTTGGTGTATGAGATAAGAGCTAAAGCTCAAGTACACGTGTGTGTCTCGTGTACGAGATAAGAGCTAAAGCTCAAGTACACGTGTGTGTCTCGTGTACGAGATAAGAGCTAAGACTCAAGTGCATGTATGTGTCTCGTGTGTCAAGCATCAATATTACATCCCGGGGGGAGGCAACGCTCTATTAATACAACCCTGTATTCGAATTGAATTGAATGTAGAAGGAGTAATATAAATACTGAATTTGAAACACTTACAAGTGATTCGGGCGTTTGATTCACTCCAATCTACAAGGCCTTTGGTTCACTTTGCAGCCACAGACGTGTTCCCCTTGAAGCTTGAGGCGTGAAGTGGCTGGCCGAGCTTGACCTTGGTGGGGTTTTGGGCTTGAGAAATAAGGCTCACGGGTGCTAGGTGGGTTGCGAGGCTTTAGTGGGGCAAGCAAAGGAGTCGCGGATTTTAGTGGGGCTATGGAAAAGGTGGGTTGTGATGTGGGAGGTGCTAGGCTAGGATGGGTTCGGTTGGGGTAGGAAAAAGGAGTATGGCGTGGGGTTGGTGCTAGGTAGGGATGATGGTGGGTAGTGGAGGTGGCAGGTCGGTTAGGATGTGTGGTGGAGTCGGTTGGTGTGGTAGGGTAGAGTCGGCTAATTGTGCACAGACGCTGAGCGCTAGGCATGCTAAGGCGCACTAAGGCGGCGTTAGGATGATGGGCGCGCAAGGGGCACGCGTTTGGCACAGAAGCGCGCGGGTAGCACGCAGGCGGCCGGGAGGCGCTAGTGGCGCACGGGAGTGATGGGGGTGTATGGATGGTGATGGGAGTCGGTGGTGTAAAGGGGAGGGATGTCGGTTGGGATGTTAGGCTAGATTAGATGGGATTAGGGGTGTTGTGGGGGATTAGGTGGTGTGGATTTAGGGTAGGTTTAGAGGGTTAAGAATAGAAGGGCTTAGAGTGATTTAGGCTTACCAAAGCGGGATGTCTAGCTAGATGGTGCCAAAGGGTGGTCCAGCCACTTCAAGCCTTCCGTGCGCAGGTCGGTTCAGCCCCAATCATGGTGGTGCAGCCCACACTAATCCCACTTTAAGCCCACAATTAACCCACTAAGAAAATTAAGAAAGCACTAAGCACTCACCTTAATACCCTCCAAGCTCCTCCTTGTAATTCACATGAACTTTTGAGAACCCCCTCACTCCTATTTATAGGCAAATGAGGTAGGTCTTGGATATGGGTCTTGGATTTGGTTCTTGAAATTCAGATCCAATCCAAATACTATTTGAGTCTGGATCTCGAATATTTCGGATCCATATCCGACCCAAATCCAAACATTTATATGGTACGGATTTGGATATTTTGGTCTAGATCCAATCCAAACACTATTTGGATATGGATCTGGATATATATGGTCCAAATTCAATCCAATTTTTCTCTCGATGGTCGTTCTTGGCTTTTCGAGGTGGACGTTTTGTGTGGGCCCTTGCTTCATCAGCGCTCCGTCTTATTCTGGGTTTTTCTCAGTTTTGTTGTCTAAACTCCATCTCGCCTTTCTAGACTCTATTTCTGCTCAATTTCGCCATTTCTGGCTCGGGTTTATGTTGCTTGGGTAGATATATTTGATTTGGCCTTTGGGTGTACCGGGCTTGCATTCTGCATCGGGCCTGGGCCTTCCTTTTGCCTTTTGACCCTAGCTTTTATCAAGCCAGGATACTGCTTTTGGGGCTTCTACACCTGTTTCTAAGGGTGCTTCCTGTTCAGGCGTCGTCTTCCATGCTTCACTTGTTCGTCTTTGGTAAAATGGGACTTGGCCCAAGTTTAAGAAATCCATATTAGGTAAGGGGTTTCAAAATAGAATTTACAAAGCTTTCGGGAGCTCCTAGGTTTTCGAAAATCTCAAATTTGGCCTCTTAGATGGATTTTCAAAACCAAGTACATGTTTTTACTAAAATCATGGGATTTTTGGGTGTTTACAACCCTAAATACACATTTTTTAGGGTTTAGTTTCACTTTGTAAAGCCTAAGTCTTTCGAAAACTTTTTGCAAGGACTCAATGTGAGTAAATCGGGTTTTTGATTTCACCAAAAGATCATCCACATATACTTTCAAGAGCTCATGAATTTGATCATGAAATATGGCAGTCATGGCTCTTTGGTATGTGGCACCAGCATTTTTCAAACCAAATGGCATAACCGTGTAACAGTATGTGCCCCAAGATGTAGTAAAAGCAGTTTTTACCTAATCTTTTGGCACTAACTTAATTTGATTATAACCCAAATAGTCATCCATAAAAGAAAACATTTCATGATTTGCAGTGCTATCCACTATCAAATCAATGTTTGGTAAAGAAAAATTGTCTTTTGGAGTGGCTTTGTTCAAATTTCTAAAATCAATGCAAATCTGAATTTTCCCATTGGATTTTCGAACTACCACAATGTTTGAAAGCCATTCAGAGTACGCAATGGGTTTTATAAATCCGGCTTTTAAAAGATCTTCTAAACCCTCTTTCACTTGTGCGTGCACATCGGGGTGAATCTTTCTAAGCTTTTGCTTTATGGGTTTAGCATTTGTTTGTAGGGGAAGACGATGTTCTACTACCATTGGGTCTAAACCCGGCATGTCTTCGTAGGTCCATGCAAACACATCTACATATGACTTGAGGAATGCAATGAATGAAGTATTTTCATGCTCATGCAAACATGCACCTATTTTAACATGCTTGGGATTAGACTCACTTCCTAAATTTACTTCCACAAAATCCCCTCCTATGGAATTTGAAGGTTTTTCTAAGTCAAGGATTTTATGAAACTCGGGAAGCTCGGAGGCTTGATCTTCCTCATGGATGAGGGGATCTTCTTCCTTGCTTTGATTACTCTCGAGAATTTTGGGTTCTGTGGAAGTGCTAGGCAAAGCACACGGTTTTGGAATATTTAAAGTTTTCAAATGACTAGGGCTTTTCACCAAGACAACATTTTTGGGTTTTTTGAAATTTTCAATTTTTAAAGTTTTTCAAAATTGACCTTTGAAGATAGAATGCACAAAACTTTGTTTTTGGTATTTTCAGGCTTTTCAATTTTTCTGGTTTTTTGTAAACACAAGAAAGGAACAAAAACCACATTCTTTTTGGAATTTTCAACATTTATGATTTTTTTAGCTTTTTGCGAAGAAATGGGAGGAAAAATACAAATCACATTCTTTTTGGGATTTTTGAAATTTTCTATTGTTTTTGGGTTTTGGAGGTTTTCTAAATGTTTTTGGATTTTGAAATTTTTTAGTTTTTTTGGATTTTTGGATGTGGTGGGGTCTTCCATCAAACCTACAAAGAAAACACAATGAATTAGGCTCTAAATAAGAAGTCTAAGTCATAAGTTTTGGTGTTAGCAGGTTCTAGGGCACCCTTGACCCAAGTGGTCATGGGTGGAGGTTCGGGTGGTATGGATGGGGCGTAGCCTATCCTATACTGGTTTGGGTTTGGGTTTGACACTATGGGTTCTAGACGACCTTGGTTTTGGCTCCCTAGGCCTTGATAAGGCATGTAACCCATGTTTAACATCATCTTCCAAGGCTTCTTCGATTTTGAAAACGTTTTATAAAGGGGATGGCCTTGGAACTTGGTCTCGTCCATATCATGCTCAAACATTTTTATGGATTTGGGCAGGATTTTGTCTTTGGTTTTTCCTAGGTTTGAGATGGCCTTGGGTGGGCAAGCCTTGGGCTGCCCCCTTATGCATACGACACACTTAGGTTTTAGGATGAACTTGGGCAGGTCGACCAATGGTTTACCTAAGTTGGACTCATGGGTTTGGTGACTTGATAAGCACGAGAAGTTTTAAACTCCCCAAAGTTGAGGATGGTTTTCTCCTAGAATTACCACGACTTTATTCTCGAGAGAATTTTGACGCACCTATTGAAGGTGGATAGCACGGCCAAAAGGTTGTGTATCCAGGGCCTTCCTAGGAGCAGGTTGTAATGGGAGTGTATGTCTAAGACATGGAACACCCCTGAGTGGTTTATACCTCCTACTTCTATGAGTAACTCTATGGCTCCTAAAGGTTTGGATGCATTTTCATTATATCCCGTGATCACGATGGAACTTGGGTTTAGGGAAGTTAAGGTGACTCCAATTTTGTAGGCTATATGTAATGGAAGTATATTTAGACCTCCTCCCCCATCAATCAAATACTTATCTAGATGATGGTGATTCAATACCACCTCCTTATGCAAAGCTTGGTTGTAGGTTTGGTATGGTCGTTCTAGCTCGTCTTCCGAGAACACAATGGGGGACTTATCACAAATAGGTGAGACTAGGAAGGAGAGGGACTCAAGGGTTATAGTCGAAAAAAAGGAAGTCGGATAGGGCGTATGACCTCTTTTCTTTTGCTTGGCCTCTTAACAATTGTTGAAGGGCCTTGCGATCTTTCAAAGTGAAAGATTTGTATTCTTTATCCCCCTCTATAATGGAGGTCTCCTTGGGCCTCTTAGACTTACTCGTATTCCTTCGAGCCCTTGCTTGTTTTCCGTGAGACAAGCAAGACTCGACCACTTCGACCTTTTGGCTAAGTGCGGCGATTCTTGCTTTGAACTCTTTTCTCAAATCCTCTAACGATTCTTTCTTACTTTTAAAATTTGTTTTTGAAAGTCTTTTTGAAAATGGACTTGACGAGCATGAAGCCCGGCTCGACACCTCATAGGAATCATCTGAACTAGACATGATTTATGGGCTTTGAAATCCTACACGTGCACAATTTTACCAAAGTTAAAACATGTTGAAAATTTTCTTGGAGTTTCACTTGCTTGAAATGAAATTTCTCAAGACCTGGGTCCCACCAGCCGTTTCAATTCTGTAGACAAGAAAATTTTTACTCCGAAGTTTATGAAAACTTGAAATGAAACTTTTCGCATCTACGCTTGCGCGAGCGTGCCAGCTAGTTTATAAAACTAGCAAAGGTTTTGAAAAGTTTTAGACTTCTTGGGTGATTGTAGGTAAGCGGGATCTTTTAACTCAAACCTTCTTCAACCGATGCTCCAGGGTTGGTATTGAGCGCTTAGAAATTTCAATTTTGCAGCAAATGCAATTCCATTCCACATGAACAAGTGTTTTTGAAAGAGTTTTGAGTTGTGCATTTTGATTCAATACTTAAAATGCCTAAGCTTCTGAAAAACAGAGGATTATAGAAGTTGGCCATCAAAGTAGATGGTCAAACAAGACATGATAAGAAGGTTGTAGATGTCCCATTCAATCCAAAAATGATGCTTTTATTCTTGAACATAGTCCAACTCATCGATATAAAGTTGGTTAGTATATTGGGACATTGCAAACTCATTGTGAGTCATTGGTAAGGCATTAAGATCAAACTCAACAAGATCATTTGTTGATGTGGTAGTAGGATGAAGAGTAGTCTGATAAGAAGCTATAGATGCATAGAAGAGAAAAAGTCTTGCTAAAGGGCTCACAAGCAAGGTGTAGTAGATCTTGATCCTTATAAAGCCCCAAATGATACCTTAAAAGAGAAAGAATTATGAAAATCATGTAAATACAAATTCATCAGAAGATTTTTAATATTCATGGTCCATAAATTATGACTTACATCCTTAAGAACAACTCTAGACATAAAGACGGTTGAGGGCATGTGTTGATGTCGAAAATCAAGGGATATAATAAGCTCTTGATGGGCTTGAAATGGAACGTTTGTTTAAGTCCATAGTGTAGAAGAACTTCGATGCACTAGGTAATAATAGTGATAGTTAGAAAATCATTAGAGATGCACACCTAACATTATACCATAAAGGCAATGGAAATGAAGCAAACAAGAAGCTATTGAAAATCATGCACACAAGAATAGAGGAATGATTCAACTATTATCGCCTCGAGAAAGCCTATAAATAACAATTGAATTGATCAAGTGAAGGATCCAATCAATCATATTATCAACTCTTTTCGTTTCTAGTTTTCTTGTTTTGTATATAAATAGTGCTAACTTAGCTTTATATTGATTTTTCCTTCAACGTGACATTACTTTCTTTTGTCTATCTCTTCCCTCTATGCCCGAATACGTAGTACCAACTATGCCAGGATACTCACAATCATATTCCCAAGAACTCACATTCGTCACTTGAGTTTTATCCATTTTCTCTTTGAGAATGAGTATCTAGCTATACCAGCGGGTTCCCACAAGTGTCAATAGAATTGTGTTGCTACTTATGATGATAAGAGTTGATATATAACTATTTGGTATATATACACATTTGTTTTGATAATCTTTGATAGTCTTATATATACAGGGGGCATCTCACTTTAACCAATACATAATACCTTTTGGGCATTACTATGTGCACATCTCTTTTACTATCCACATGTCATATATTTTTAACATAATGTAGATGTGAATTTTATTTCAAGGTTTATGTGGAGATTCGAAACAAAATTCTCAAACTATGTCACATGCGCGAGCGTGCTAGTTAGTTTACTGAGACTAACAAAGTTAATTTTTGACTTCGTGTAGCGATTGTGGATAAGTGAGTTCTCGTTGATGTATGCCTTCTTGAACCGATACTCAAGGGTCAGCCCAGACACTTTGAAAATGGTTCAAGATCTGGTAAGTTTTCAAAACCAAATTGCAATTTCAAAATCTTGACAAAAATCGTGATTTCAAAACATTCCATGTCTTGAAAAAACACAAACTGGTTCAGCTTTCAGAGGCTTTTTTCTGATTTTTTTAAAACAGATCTCAATCTCCAAAATTTCTAAAAATTTTATAGAAAACAAAGTTTTCAGTAAGATTCAGAAACCATTTTTATTTTATATGTTGTAGATTTACTCAATTAAATCTAAAAGCATATCCCACTCAAACATTCGAGACAGACCTATGCCAGAAAGTCAGAGGTTTAGAAAAACTATTGTATTTTTATGCTCAAACCTCCAATTTCTATGAAATTATCTTATTGTAAAGCTATAGATTTCAGCTTTCTAATGAGACCATTTTCAATCAAATTGGTTCACTATGTACATAGATATTGGGTAATAACCCAACCTTTATGCAGGAACTTCTGGTTTTTCAGAATCTCTTTCGATTTCAGTAAAACTTCTCTGATTTTATTGGTAATTTTTATAAGCCTAAAATTCTTAAAAAATTTATTAAAAGTGTATTGCTATGTGTATATTAGACGTGCAAAGTTTCAGAATATTTAGAGCATGAAATCTTGAAGTAAAATTCGTTCATCGAACGTGTGTAGAGTATAAAAAAATAGGTTTTCAGATTTTCAAATTTGTGCATGTGTTTTTGTCTGAATTAAAATTTAATCTGCAGCTATTCAAAATAAAATCTTAATTACCACATGAACATAGGGGGATTAAGAGGTCTATAATCTTATATTATGTTATAGAGTAGAAAGAATTGAAATTATAATATATATTGAATAGCATATGAATGAAAGAGAGATGGGACAGCGTATGAACCTTGATTAATACATCATAATGGAGACATGAGCTCCTTAATTACAACCTCATAAAGCTTAATGAAAGAGGAGATATAATTATAAAAAAAATAAAAGAAGAATGAACCTGTGGTGAAAAGATTGGAGGATGGCCAGCGGTTAGTGGCGGCGCACTTTTTCTTCCTCTTTCTCTCCCTCTCTTTCTCTCCCTATTGTTGGCTTGTGAGATGCTGGATGGTTGGATGATTTGTGGATGGGATCATTGAACTTGGATTGATGCTTTGTAGCCCCCTTGAGGCCCCTTTTATAGGCCAAGAGATGCCTATTTGCTGCATATTTTTGTAAGGCAAGTTGTCTTATTAAAGGTGACTGAAATTGGTAAATAAATGTTGACCCTTCTTACCAAAAATCTACTCCATTGGATATGGTAAGTGGATGCTAGCCCTTCTTGCTAAAAATCTGCTCCATTTGATATAGAAAGTGCAATTGCTCATTTGATGAAGCGGCCAACGACTTACCATTCTAGTTTAGCTGACTGCAAGGGGTTTTTAGCAAGTG
Source organism: Brasenia schreberi (assembly GCA_036023115.1). Lineage (NCBI taxonomy): Eukaryota > Viridiplantae > Streptophyta > Magnoliopsida > Nymphaeales > Cabombaceae > Brasenia > Brasenia schreberi. The sequence goes on from JAYKKT010000079.1 coordinate 4,716,602, forward strand.
GACAGCAGCTTGAGCCGAATCCAACAAGCCCACTTACCCTTCCCAAGCTTGAGCCAAATTCAATAAGTGAAGGTTGTAAACACCCTAAATAAAAAATTTTCGAAAATACTCCCAACTTCAAAAACTGACTTGTTTTAAAAATCTTTTGGCTTTAAAATAAAAATTTCAAATCTTTAAAATAAAGATTTTAAAAGATTTCAAATTAAAGTTCAAAGGATAAGGCCGAGAAGATTGGAGTAAATCAAGCAGAAATTAATGTGATAGTTGGGGCCCGCTTCAAGCTAGGATCGAGTTCGTGAAGGACAAGTCGTGAAGCAAGAGAGTAGATCATGTCATAGCACGTCTTCATCCAAGATCAAATCAAGTGAAATGGCCTCACCAAACCTAACCCAGCCATATTCGACTAAGTCCTATACGTGATTTGCTTGAATTAAACATGAAGCCTAACCTAGCTTGAATCGAATGCCTTAACTTTACCAAACTGAATTTTCCTAGCTTTGTCCACCCCACATCATTAGGCTAAACATCAAAATAATACTCCTACCTAACCTTGATTGAAGGGGACGAGCCAACAAAGAAGGATGCACCAAGTTGAAGAGGCCAATTGCACTTGGAAGCATTAAAGACCTAGCTGGTCATGGTTAGGTGCACATGATTCAAGCCCACAACCAGCCCACATGGGGCTGGTCCATGTTTGACCAAGGGAGACCACTCCTCCATGTGAATTTGGTGAACCATCGGACTGGATATGGATCTTGAGCTACCCGCCCCAAAGAAGGGCATAAAAAGGCCCCCTTTAGCATATAAATAGAGGCCAAGGAGGGGCGGGTTCTTCATCTTAGAGATTGTGAAGAGTGATGCACCTTGGGGGTTGTAGGGCATCATAGGCTTCATCTTGGAAGTCATGGGGTTGCTGGGAAAGTGTTTAGAGAGGGAAGAGAGTGTAGGATTTAGGCCAAGTGCTAGTGAGAGTTTGAGTGAGAAAACAAGAGTTAAAAGAGGGAAGGTGAGGGTCGGGCACCACCATTGGAAGCCGGTTTCTTGGGGAATCCGTGTAAGTATCCCTTTTCTTTGATTCATCTCCATCTCTTATTCAATTCAAAAGAGGTCGTATTAATGAAGCTTTGTCTCCCCCCATGATGTAAAGAAGTAGATATGCTGAAATTTCTCTTTTCTTGCTTATCCACTCTATATGTTTGTGTTCTTGATTCTACCTCTCTATATGTTATAAATACTCTATATCTTCTAATCCTCTCTATGTTTAAGCTAATAGATATATTTCAATTCATTTCCCTTCAGCAATTTAATTTTGGATGTTGTGTTCTGCATTTTAATTTGGGTGAGTTTGGCATCACGTATGTTATAAAAACCAGAAATTTGATTTTTAGCATCACTATATATGCTGATTGTTTTCTTTTTAATTGTCAAACCCCTACTCCGATCACTCTAAAAATTTTCGCACTGTATCTACACATATAAGCACACTTGTAATAAAAATTTCAAGAATTTTAGCATCGTATAAAAAGGTATTAAAAGCTTTGAAATATCAAGAAAATTTCTATAAATTTTCTATCAACTCTATTTTTCTACAATAGAGCCTGTGTATTAATCCCATAACTCTATCTGCAGGTATCCAAAATTGGTGATTCTTGGTTCATTAGAAAGTTGACATCTATAGCTTTTCAACAAGATCAAGTGCACTAAATTTGGAGCTCTGAACACCGAGATATAGACCTATTTTTAGGTCTATATATTTCTATGATAGAACATTTCTTCATGTCTAAGTAGAAGCACTTTGTCTACAAAGGCTAGCATCCAACTATAGTTTCTGAATCTGGATATCAAACTATTTTTTGTAAAATATTGAGAATTTTTGGAGATTCAGAAGCTATCTAAAAAATCATAAATAAGTCTCTGAAGATAAAATCAATTTCTGTTTTTCAAGAATTGGAATGTTTTTGAGTTAAGAAGAAAATCATGATTTTTATCAAGCTTTTGGAATTGAAAATTGGTTTTGAAAATTCACCAGATCTCGAACGATTTTTAAAGCGTCTAGACTGACCCTTGAGTATCGGTTCAAGAAGGCCTAGACCGAAAAGAATTCACTTACCTACAATCTCTACATGAAGTCATAAAACAAATTTTGCTAGTTTAATTAAACTAGCTAGCATGCTCGCGCACACAACATAGTTTGTGAATTTAATTTTAAGTCTCTACATAGACATCGGAATAAAAATTTACATCCACATAAGTGTTTTACTTTTATTTTATAATATTCATAGTATCTAATGATTATATATACTTCATATTTTGTAAGTATAAGATGCATTTCCTTGACGTTGTTGGGTTCATATCAACTTTCAAAAACTTTCAAAAGAAGAGAATTATGTTTGGGTGTTGAGGTTTGTGAGAGAGTATGTACTACAAAAACATACTACATGTTATTTGCAGTGATTGTGATCTAACTTTGGTAAATGTTATTTAAATAATTTTTTGGATGCAACACACTTTTAAGTAGATGACATTGTAAACACCCAAAAATTTTCTCAAAATATTTGATTTTTAAAAAAAATTCCTTTCCAAGAAAAAAAATTACGATTTTGGGTCTTTTAAGGGTTTTCAAATAAAGACACCTTAAACAAACTTATTTCTGCACCAAAATTTTGTGTGAGCCTCAAAATAAGGGTAAATTTGGAACATCGAATCTTCACATACAAGCCCACGTATAATAAAATTTTCAAGAATTTTAGGGCCGTATAGCATCATAAATAAAATAGAGGAAGATCGGACAAATTAAGAGTCAAGTCTGTCTAGTTTGGGTTTCCCGCAATAAAGGTTGGATAATCTTCTCATAACTTTGTGTGCAGTAAGCCAAATATGTTGTCTCATTAGAAAGCTTACATCCATGTCTTTTATATTCATCCTTCTAGCATTTATTTGGAAAAATCCAAAAAAATTGAAAAACTTCAAAATCTCAAAATTTTTGGTTTTTAAACCGTGTACAAACTCCAAAAAATTGGTTTTGACAAAACCCATGTACATCTTCCACCCCTAGAGGCACATTGGGTTGCACCTAAGATTCATCCCAAAAGCATCAACCAATCTACACCCCGGGTGCGCATCATTAATGCACCCGAATCCCCGAACCCTCCTTGGACATAAAGCTAACTTTGGGTTTTGTTATTGTACAGGTTATTCCCAAAATCCAAAAAAATCTGAAAAAGAAAAAACCAAAAATACAAAAATTTTCAAAAGAAAAAAGAGAAAAATCAAAACCATTTTTCAAAAAATTTATCAATTCCCTTAGAGATGATTTGAGTGATGTCAATTTACATAAACTTCCTCAAAATCAACAAAATCTTGAACTTGGAAAAATATTCAAGTTCCTTGGAAGATGATCAACATAGGAAAGAAACCTAACCCAAAATGCATCAAAGGCTAGTATCATATCATGCATATTCCTAAGCCATGCCAAAAATTAAGACCGTGTATGTATGAATCATTCATTCATCACATGCCACAATAGGGTCGATCATAGTGTATGAATGCTCATGTCATCTCCACCAAACTAGGAGCATGTCTGCATTCCCTAAACACATTTCATGGAGACTTAATACATTCATCATTTCATAGAGCATTTATCTCCATCATCTCATATGGAATACATTTTTACATGTCATGCATCACATGTACATCATTCACCCAAAGAGGCATGTCCCCATGTCATAAAAAGGGACAAAACAGAAAAAAATCGACCATGCATATTGGCTAATTGATGCATATGGAAGAAACTTGGTAGACCCTATAAATGCCCAATATCAAAAAGATATGATGATTAGTGCCTACCAAAAATTCTTTTGAAATGATTTTTTGCAAAATGAATCTTCTTTAGTTTCTTGAAGAAGGGACCAAATTGAATGTAGACCTCTTAACTACGAATTGATGCTCTATGAAAAGTGGAGTGTTTTCAAAATCGATTAATGACATTTCAAAAATCCTTCTTTTACAAGATAGGGCCTAGTTTAAAATAATAAAATATTTTGAAATTGTATGTGCTATTATGAAATAGGACATACTTGATTAGAAAGAGTATCTAGAGGGACAAGTTGTTTCCGCACTTCATTCTCTCCAAAAAGGAAATTTGGCGAAAAGTCAAAATAGAAAGAAAAAAATAGATGAAAATAAACCTCCAATATAGAGGTCTTCCTAAAAAAAAAATGAAAAAAATGAAAACCTCTAATATAGAGGTTTCCTTTGAAAGAAAAGAAAAAGAAAAGCCAAAGCTAAAAAATAAGCAATTTTCCATCAAAATTTTCTTAACCTTACCACGGGATGCTTCAGAAGGGACCGTAGTAAATTCTTTGCCAAACCCTTATAACTTCTCTCAAAAGAAAAAGGTTTGTTAGTATGGTCCTAAAGTAGGAATAGAATCTACTAATTTGGATCTCATTTTGTTTGAGGATTAGGACTTGTAGTGTGAAAAATTGAGTTTTGAAATGTTGTTGAGTTTTTCCAACAATAAAAAACTCTACTAAATAATTTTCCATTAAAACCAAAGTGAAGGAAAATATAGGAGATGAAAGTCCTTTTTGATAGAAACAAAAAGAAAGTATCCCCTTCAAAATGATTTTTTACAAAATCCAAGGCAATAAGTAAATAAACATTGAGGTCATCCCACTTAGGGAAACCAACTTTCATGGGATCTCTCCTAAAAAATTCATGGAGATCATCAAACATTTATGATTATCCATTGCATACATCTCATGCTCATATGCATTCATAAATGGCCTTATGCATATATGATCCTTGCATTGGTCGACTACCATCTATGTTGAGTCACCCTTGCTAGAAATCCTCTTCCCCATTGGAATTAGGATAACCCAAGTCCAAGAAATGAATCTCTTAACAAAAATAAGAAAGTTCATAAAATCTTGATTTAACTGAAATCAACTCTACAATTCCAAAAAAATAAAAATTTGTATGGATGTTATTCTTTGCCATTAACCAAATAAATTTGGATTAATTCTAAAGAGAGGCATCTATAAACACCCAAAAATTTTCTTAAAACATTTGATTTTTAGAAATTTTGCTTTTTCAAAAAAAAAATTATGATTTTCGATCTTTTAAGGGTTTTCAAATAAAGACACCTTAAACGAACTTATTTCTGTACCAAAATTTTGTGACAACCTCAAAATAAGGGTAAATTGCACCTCTTTAAAAAAAATCCCATTTTGACAAATAGCCAAAAAAATAACTGCTTTGCCCTTAAGCCCAAATTGGCAGGATTCTACTTTTCAAATTATTTCCTTCAAAGAAATGATGGTTTAAAACAAATTTTTTTCAAAGAGATAAATGAGAATGAAACATTAGTAACCAAACCCACAAAATGTTTACAAAATATCAAAATTACGAAATTACAAAAACCTTTTGAAATCAAAACCAAACAAATTCAAATTAGGCCTCAAAAACTCGCCCGATTGAGGATAGTCATACTCCAGAACCTTATACCCATCAAAGGATTAAAGTGGTTTGAGACCCTATACCTAAGGGTTAAAGAGGTTTGAGACCCCACACCCATCGAAAGGGTTAAAGTGATCCGACATCCTACACCAAACAAAAGGTTAAAGTGATTTAAATGATAAAGACTAACTCATTGAGCGAAAGTAGGTCGCCCGTGCAAAATAACTCGATGTTTTCAAATATATTTCAAAATAAAATGGTTTTAAATAATCAAAAGAAATATTTGAAACCATGAATCTGAAATCAAGGGCAGGATTCAGTTTGCATTATTCCTAACTGCCCAAATAAGATCCATACATAGCAAGTTCAACACATAACAAGTTCAAAAAAATATTGTATGCATTCCTAACAAGTTCAACACTATGAATCATTTGATGTTAAGTTACAACCCTCGATCTCGATTTTTGATGTTCAGACTTGAGGGTAACTTCAAGTCTTAATTTTTGTCTAGCTGGTAGACAGAAATTCAAGTATTTGAATGCGTTCAACAGAGCATACTCAACATCACCCTCGTATATATCCATACAAACCTTGAGACTTGAAGTTACCCTCTCGTCAGTCTCTGTCTTGAGCAATTTAGATATACGAGAAAGTATAGAAGTAGCATTACAGATGTCTTGCCAACTGTGATGTTCGCCAAGCCCCTGAGGTCTGCTGTATAGCTATCTTTCTCGATCTGAAGTGTCGTCAAGCAGAAACCATAATCTTCTGTTTTGTTGCAGGTGGTCTGCAGGAATTCTATGCCTTGGCTCTCCCCTAGCCAAAAGCGACTGTGTTATGCATGCGAGAGAAAGAAGGAAGAAGGGAATAGATGCCATATTAAGCCTTTGCTTGTACAAGGTCTTGATTTATAACATGTAGCAGTCGCCATGGCCTACACATACGGGTAGGAAGAGGGGAAGAGGGGAACAAACCTGTAAGACGTACGGGTAGGAAGACGCAGATGCTCACCAGTCACCACTAAGAAGAATTGGAATTGAGTCGCCGGGAACCTGTAAATGAACGAGATTCGTCGCACAGGAGGGGGGTACAGTAGATGGTGGTGGCGGAGACGGAGGCCCTGTGGAGAGATTCACGAACGTTCGAACGAATTAGGGGCTTAGGGCTTTTTATTTTGTTATGAATTGGGTTGACCCATATCCAAATGGGTCAATCCGATCCAAGAAGTACCGGGTACAGGTACGTGGCGTACCCAAATCTGGTACGCGTATCCGTATTCATAAACATATACGGGCACCGAATGACTATGTACGAGACGTACCCATACCCGGTACGTACCGGATAGGTTACGACGCGAATATCAGCGTACCCGTGCAACATAATACCGAATCGACCTTTATCGGCCCTCTTCCATTATGACCGCCACGATGATCGTGGCTGTCCAAGCCGAATAGCCTCAGCAGCATCATGTCCGTCAACTTTTCAACCCACACCTAGCGGCCGGCAACTCCTCTCCTAGCCGTCGCCCGTTTCCCCCCACTGCCACTGTCAGGTCCTCTTTGTCACCCAAACCCATCAACTTCCCCCTTCTTCGTTACTCTGCAAGGCCCCAAATCCTTGCTAAAGGGACCTCCCCCTTTTTAGCTTCTTTTTCTAAGGATTTCAGTTCAGATCGGATCTTACATTGGTTCGACATTACTTCTACACAAATTCAATCCGAAGAAGCTTCTTTTCGTTCTCGTCTTGCTCGGTCTCTCAGTCCCCGGCCGGCATCGTCGGCAGCCACCAGGTATCCTCTTCTCCTTTCTATGTTCCTTTATGTTGTGAGGTGTGGTCCCCGGCGATAGCTAGTGGAAGGTCAGTTTGCCGGCATGCACGTCGGCGAGTGGAAGTGCTGGCCTGGCGGCACTCGGCGTACCAGTTGTTCTCTCTCATTTTTCTTTTCCAAATAGTCACCATCGTAAGGCGGCAGGAATTGCGCTACGCGCTAGCTAACCAGCTAGCTCGATTCTCTCTCTACTCCATTTCTTCTACTTTACTTATTTCTCAAATGGTGTTTCGTCCGCCTGCAACCAGCATGGCTGCGTGCCCCGAAGGATAGACGCTGCACGCCATCTCTCTCTCTCTCTGTGCTCCAGTTCTTTTATAGATAGGGAGATCATGGGTGTGCGCAGAGTCGCTGGCATGGTTGCGCACGAGGCATTCTCCTGTTTGTGGAGCTTTAACTTCTCCTCGCCTTCAAAGAATTTTTTCGTTGTCCACCGAATCCCCTCTAACCATATTCACTGTGTAATTTCTCTACTTTGCTAAAAGGCCAAATATGTATGACATTTTTAATTAATTTTTAACGACATAGATTGATATCTTCTGAACTTTAATCGCTTAACTTATGTTTATTTTTAGTGTTAATTTATTGGGTTACTAACTTACTACTGGATGACAACCATATCCCCAGTAAACATGTTACTGAAGAAAGATGATAGGAGAACTAGGCCAGAATACCTAAATTCACCAAGCAAATTTTGAACCTAGGTATATAAGCAAATAGCTTGACCATGAAAGACGAGGCTACTTCCTGTTGCAAGCAACATATAAATAGTTATGCATTTCGATGTAAACATGCAATTATGCTAGCCTGCATAATCTGGTTAATCAAAAACAGTAACGGATTGGAAATCAAGTCACATTCAACATAGTATATTTGTTCGATTGTGAAATCTTTAAGGGAATGTGAAACTGATTGCACTATTTACATATGAATTAAAGCTCAATTAGCTAAGCTGGTCGGATTGATGTTGACCTATAATCATAACGTGAATTTCAGTGTGAAAAAATCCAATTTGGTAGTCTTTCTAGAACCCAACCCCTCCAGACCCATTGACATCCCTTGAAAGGAAACTCCGGTGAGCATTTCGAAAGACTTGCCAGCTTGAATATGTTCAAAAGATTATCAAATGCACAAACTTCTAGTTCTATCCTAACTGGCATCTTGCTTGCATCCATCACCCCAAATATAACTACCCTGATGGATCTAGATTGCTTTTGTAGCAATTTATAGACCAATGTATGTTTTTTTATGTTAGGTGCAATCAAGGGGAACCCACTTCCAAATAATGGCTTTTTCTTCCTCTTCTATCTGCAAGTCAGTGATGAATAGAATAGCCATCCCGCTTAGAGCTACCTATGCTACAAAGCATTATTTCTCCACCGTGCCTGCTGAGATACTTGCAACAGAAGATAAAGAGGAGGAGAAGGGAGAGAGGAAGGAAGATGACAAGATCTATGTCCATGCACCAGTTTTTGGGGAATCTTCTGTGGCCATGCCCATGTCCTTCATGACTGGCTCCATCATTGGGAAGAGGTTTTATAAGGAGGTCACCACCAGATTGGCTGATGATGGGATTGGTTGGACTGTTATGCTTGATTACAGGACCCTCAAGACACCCTCCAAGCGGCCTCTCAAGCTTCCCACTTTGGCCTTAGCAAAGGCAATTGCTGCTGAATGGGAGTACCAGGTTCTTCCTTTTCCTTTTTCTCTTTAAAGGTTCAGTTTATATTTTTTTGTTGTATATATTGAACAGTGCTTCTCTTGTTGCTTCATTCTAAGATGTTTATTTACTTTCTTTTTGGAAAGGAGGGAAGTCAGTAATTGCTAGTTTATTACAAGTATAATCTCCTATTGTTTTTCTTGGTCCTTTGTGCCAGCAAGACTTTGGAAAATGGATCAGTTTATTTTGATGTCACTGACATATCTTAGTCTTTTTCTTTTTCTTTTCTTCTTTCTTCTTTTTTAGAACTATACTTAATTGATAGCAGTAGAAGTTAGCTTTTATGCTTTATCCTTGTGCTTTCAATTTTATTGGAAACTGAAATCAGATTGTGTTCTTTTTTTTGTCTTTTATGCTGTTGTACATGACATTAGTTTGACTTTGTCATTTTGGGAGAATATTTATGGAAAAAAGCACTTAATATTTACCTGTTGGCAGTCTTCTTTACTAATAGAAGAAGTGAATGGGACACATTTTCCTATTCTGTGGCACTAGTTTCCTCTTTACTGTTATCGATTTCAAGTTTTGGATGCTAGGAAACAGATGGGATCAGACCTTTTACCATGCCTCTAATGAGGCTTGCATGTACTGCACTGGAAAGAGTCCCAGTAACTCGACCTAAAATGATAGATCATTTGATGAAAAAGTTCCATCAAGATTTGGTGTTTTGCCGTGCTCCGGGTGACAATGACCTAACAAGTGGAGTTTTTGGTACGTGACTTTTAAAAATACTGTGTTTATTTGTAAAAGCTATGGTAATCTAGTTTACTTGCCTTTTGATGATGTTGATTGAAAATTCTTTTCAATGAATTCTTATATGCATGTAATCAATTGATATGTTGCCAACCTGTGCTAGTATTCAATTATAAAGATTAGCTTCAATATTTGTCTTTGTTTAGTTGTAACAATTCAACGAGTACTACAATAAATAGTTACAAAAGTTCTGATTGGGATGTCATGATGTTATCTCTAGTGTCTTTGTGATGTACTGTAGTAGTTCTCTGACTACAAACTTTTGGAGAAGGAACTCTTCGTAACTCATCATCAACTTAGGGTAGTTCATGTTAAAACCCCTATTTTAAGAGGCAATAATAAACTGAGAGACACTTTATCTCAGTATTTATTGCCCTTGCCTGTCTTGGCTTAGGTCGACGCCAAACCCTTGAAAGACTGGATTAAATGGTTGAAGCTTGTTGACAGATCAAGAGACCATGACAAATTTAGTCTGCTTGGCAGACCCATCACCTACTCATAAACCTTGTCTGGTTATATTGTTAGCTAAATGTAGTACTTACATGTGTCTGTCTTGGCTCTTTTTGCTCACTCATAATAAGCATCAGATATAACATGTGATTTCAAAGGTGGCTAAAACGTCAGAATGTGTAACAAGATGCTTTGGTTTGTAAAATAGTAATACATGACAGTCATTTTGATTTCCAGTTCTTGGTCATCCTCTCGTTTTGTTTGGGATGTTTTTGTCAATGCTTAAGCGGCAGCAATAACAGCACTTGATATGCAATGTACTTGATATTCACATTTTCACCTTTTTTATGACCATCCATTTACACGTGTTATTTTGCACATTATAAAGCTTGTGTGAGTATTTCGTGTATAATTTGGTGCAGCTTGAGTGTGGTGCAATTTTGACATATGGAAATTAAGCAAGGTGATGTGAGGAAAAAGTGAAACGTTACTGCTGCTAACCTTCACAAAGACCATATGCCAACTATTGGTGCACCCAGTAGTGAAGATTTATCAAAGATCGGGACAATGATAACATATATTGGTATAAGATCTTGTTTGGATCCAACTGCCAAATTATATATTTGAACATAATCAACGTGTTCTGCATTGTTTGTTTAGTATGCGATAGAGTTTTATGAACCTTTTCAGGAAAGAGGAACTCGAGAGATGTTGAAAATCTAAGGGTCAAAGGAAAGATTTTTGGATAAAGAGGAGCATAATAAAAAAAGTTAGGATGAACAAAAGTCTTGAAGGAAGGGGGCTTAATTAAGTGGGACATAGTTACCAATAACTAATCAATCTCATTAATCATCATTAAAGTTGGGACTTCATTCCTTATATATAAGTATAAGGTGTTCAGTGGGGTCCCATTGAGTTAAAGAGTTAAGAAACCAAACCGTACTCCCTAATAATTAAACTCACCTATTTGTTTGATCAATGTAGTTACCAAACTAAATGCAAATTTGAAATTTCCTTCTAAAATGGGCCACCAAAGGCATGAGGGACCCAAAGTTCATCATTAAATTATCTAGATCATGTGGTTGGGCTTTAGGATAGTGACATGTGGATGCCCGTTTGTTTTAGATAGGATATGGATTTTGTGGGTTGGCGAAACATATTAGTGACAAGTTGGACCAGGTATCGATCATGGACTTTGGCCTCCTGGTCAGCATAGTCTGGCATGTTTCCCCAGCTTGATTTACTAGGTCACATCATCTCCACCGTGCTTCTATGTTAGGTTGTCATTAAGCTAGTTCATCACAAAATCCTAATACATCTTAATTACATAAACAACAAATTTCGTAACTACCAAAGTAAAATTTAATTGTTCTGTTATGAAAAACAAAAGCAAAACTCTAATATATTGAATTCATAATAACAGGCTTCACTTGTTCATATGAAAATTCATGTCTTTGAGATTCAGTGAGCCTTTAAGCTACTGAAGCATTGTCATATATCTCCCAACTCCCAATGTATATCATTTGCTAGACACATACCAAGAACCATCCCTTAGTGCAATTAATGATGCCTCCATTAAGCTCACAGCCCTTTTTCTACCAGTATGCCACACAAATATTGGACACTGCAACACTCAACACGGTACTTTTCATTTGTCTGACTCTGCGCTATATGTTTGACATATTACCACATTATTAGGGAACTAACTGCTGAAAATAGTATCTTTCCTTTTAGTTTAATGAGATACTATCAATTATATTTAATATATATAAATTGTACATGCATACACAAACACGCACACACACATTATGTATATATGTATATAATTATAATAGTTTCATCCCCGCATCCATCAAACAACAACAACAACAACTAAGCCTTTTAGCATACTACATGGGGGTCGACTACATGGATTCTTTGTTTCCACATAGCCCTATCATGTGCCATGCTAGGAGTTAACTCAATATAAACTGAATCATTCTTTATTGGTTCTTTCCAACACTTTTGTGGTCGTCCTTTTTCTTTTTTAACATTTTAATAATCTAGTTTTTCATATCTTCTTATGGGAGCATCCTTGGGTCGTCTTTCTACATGTCCAAACTATCTTAAATGATACTCTCTCATTTTATCTTCTATTGGTGCCACACATAATTTATTTCTAATAACCTCATTATGTATACGGTCTTTTCTTGAATGACCACTCATCCATCTCAACATCTTCGTTTCCGTCACGGACATCTTTTGTACATGTTGATGATTAATTGCCCAACACTCACAACCATAAAACATGGCAGGTCTAATTGCTGCTCTATAATATTTACCTTTTAACTTTAATAATATCTTCTTATCACAAAGAATACTTTATGCTCCTCTCCATTTTAACTAACCAACATTAATTCTATGCATAACATCTCTATCAATTCTTCCATCACTTTGAAAAATTGACCCTAGATATTTAAAACTTTTCTTTTGGGGATGCAATGTGTGCCAATTTTAATTAAGTTGATTCATGATATAACCTAATCTTAACTTGAAAGGAGTCTGTCATTCCTTCATGAGTCGTCACGCATATTTTTTTATGATCGTACATGCCTCTTATAAGATTTATGTATGTCAATGGGATACCTCTCTTTTCTAAGGTTCTCCAGAGAACATCTCTTGACACTCTATCGTAAGCTTTTTCTATATCAATAAATATCATGTGAAGGTTCTTCTTTTTTGCTGTAAAATATTCCATAAGACGTGTCAATAGGTGAATCACTTCAATAATAGATCTATTGGGCATGAATCTGAGTTGTTTCTTTATTGTACTCGATACTTGTCTTAACCTCTGTTTGATAATTGTTTCCCATAATTTCATAGTATGACTCGATAATTTGCACAATTCTATATGTCTCTCTTATTCTTATATATGAATATAAGTGGTTCTTCATTCCTCGAGCATCTTTTGGGTTCTCCATATTTCATTAAATAGTCTTCTAAGCAAAGTGAGCCCCATCTCTCTTATAATTTTCCATACTCATATAGGAATTTTGTTTGGTCCTAAAGATTTACCAACATTTATATATTTAAGAGCCTCTTTGACTTCATATTTTGATTATGTCGATAAAAAATGTGGTTTATATACTTTTCTGATTTGGCTAACTTTCCTAAACTAATACTACCGTATGTATTTTCATTAAAAAGCTTATAGAAATAATTTTTTCATCTATTTTTGATATCATCATTTACTACTAGTATGTACTTGCATCCATGATTTTTGAAAATATTGTACCTGTACCTGCAACGGCACCATGTGACATGGCCCTACTTAAATTAGGAGAATACCTTAAAGGAGAATTTAGATAATAAGCTACAAAAGTAGATTGATAACTCAATACCAATATTATTTGTTTTAGGGCATGTTTTACAGAAATTCTACACCAATGAGAAGTCTATAGCAAAAGGAACTTGCCCTATAGATATGTTATATCAACTAGTATAGCTCTACATCATACTCAATAAAGCGAATGATTATTTAATAAATTTTGTGATATCTTGGCAACATTCAACTATTGCCTTTATAACATTTAACTCTATACTTAATCATTGTGTGTACTATGATTCAGAGATAGATTCATATCCTATGTTTATAAGAGATAAAGTGAGTTGGAGAAAAAACAAAGGAGATTGAAGATACAAGTTTTAAATTATGGTACTGAAATAAGGAAAAGGCTCGAAACAGAGTTGTTATTATCATAAATAAAGTTTTAAAGGATAGTGTAGTAGACATACAACGATACGGTGACCGAATCATGTCGTTGAAATTAGTATTAAGAGCAGAGGTTTTGAATATAGTTTGTGTTTACGCACCTCAAGTAGGACTAGAAGCTAGTATAAAGATGACTTTTTGAGAGGAGTTAGATAAGGTGGTTCAAAAAATTCCACAAAGGGAGATGATTTGTTTAGGAGGAGACTTAAATGGCTCTGTCGGTAAAGAGGCATTAAGATATCAAGGTATTCATGAAAACTTTGGTTTTGGGGTATAAACGAGGAAGGTAGGTAGATTTTAAATTTTGCTATGACATTTGATCTCTTTATAGTCAATACAATCTTCAAAAAAATGAGATGAACATTTAATTTCTTATAAGAGTGGCTTACCACAAACACAAATTGATTATTTTATTTATAAAAAAAAGATAGTACGTGTTGTAAAAATTGCAAGGTAATTCCAAGAGAAAGCTTAACTACCCAACATCGACTTTTAGTTATGGATTTAGAAGTAAAAAAGTGGACAAAGAAGAAAAGAGTACATCGAGCTATTCAAACTAAATGGTGGAACCTCAAAAGCGAGAAAGAAGGTATATTTACACAGAAAGTCCTTCAAGGAGATGTTTGTTAGATGAATCTAAGGGAAGTGTACCGGCAAAAAAGAAGCTTGGTGGTGGAGTGAAGTAGTGCAAAATAAAATCAAGGCAAAGAGGGCATGTTACAAATTACATTATGCTAAGAAAACTATGAAACTTTAGAGGCTTATAAGAAAGCAAAGAAAGAAGTGAAAAAAGTCGTCAATGAAGCAAAAGCTAAAATTTGAGAGGATTTATATAAAAAACTCAACTCAAAAAAGGATAAAAGAGATATTTTTAGGATAGCTAGGGTTAGAGATAAGAAAACTAAGGATCTTAATTTTGTTAGATGCATAAAAAACGAGGATGAGAAAATTCTGGTGACAAATGATGATATAAAAAATAGATGAAAAAACTATTTTTATAAGCTTTTTAATGAAAATAAAGATGTTAGTATTAACTTAGGAGAGTTAATCAAATCAGAAAAGTATATAAACCATAATTTTTATCGATGTATTCAAAAGAATAAAGTAAAAGAGACTCTTAAACATATGAAGTTGGTAAATCGGTAGGGCCACTTAGCTCACAAGACTATTTTATGAAATATGGAGAAACCAAAAGATGCCCAAGGAATGGAGAGCGAGTACACTTATACACAAGAACAAGAGAGACATTCAGAATGGTGCGAATTATTGGGGTATCAAGTTAATAAGCCATACTATGAAATTATGGGAAAGAATTATCAAACGTAGGTTAAGACAAGTATCGAGTACAACAGAGAACCAATTTGGATTCATGCCTGGCAGATCTACTGTTGAAGCGATTCACCTTTTGAGACGTCTTATGAAACATTTTAGAGCAAAAAAAAAGATCTTCACGTGATATTTATTGATCTAGGAAAAACTTACGATAGGATACTGAAGGAGGTTCTTTGGAGAACCTTGGAAAAAAGAAGCATCCCATTGACATACATAAACCTTATAAGAGACATGTGCGATGGTGCAAAAACATATGTGAGGACTCATAAAGGAATGACAAACTTCTTTGAAGTTAATATTGGGTTACATCAAGGATCAACTTTAAGTCCATACTCATTTGTAATGGTGATTGATGAGTTAACAAAATATATTCAAGATGAAGTACCTTGGTGTATGTTATTTGCAAATGACATTGTGTTAGTGGAGGAGTCTAAGGAAAAAGTTAGTAGAAAATTGGAGCTATGAAGAAAAACATTAGAAAGTAATGGCTTTCAACTTAGTAGAACAAAGGCATAATATATGGAATGTAAGTTTGATCGTTTCGTTACTTCAGAGGACATATAAATTAAAATTGGTTCACATTGCATCCCTGAAAAGGAAAGCCTTAAATACCTAGGGTCAATTTTTCAGAGTGATGAAAGAATTGATAGAGATGTTACACATAAAATTAATGCTGGTTGGTTAAAATGGAGAGGAGCATAAGGTATTCTTTGTGATAAGAAGATATCATTAAAGTTAAAAGGTAGATATTATAGAGCAACAATTAGACCTACTATGTGTTATGGTTCTGAGTGTTGGGCAGTTAATCATCAACATGTACAAAAGATGTCTGTGACAGAAATGAAGATGTTGAGATGAATGAGTGGTTATACAAGAAAAGATCCTATACATAATGAGGTTATTAGAAACAAATTAGGAGTGATATCAATAAAAGATAAAATGAGAGAATATCGTTTAAGATGGTTTGGACATATAAAAAGAAGATCAAAAGAAGAACCTCTAAGAAGGTATAAAAAACTAGATTTTGAAAGTATTAAAAGAGGTAGAGGATGACCACAAAAGTGTTGGAAAGAAACAATAAAGAATGATCTAGCTTATTGTGAGTTAACTGCTAACATGACACATGATAGGGCTTTGTGAAAACAAAGAATCCATGTAGCCGACCCTGTCTAGTATGGGAAAAGGCTTAGTTGTTGTTGTAGTTGTTGTTATACTTAATCATTGTGTATGTCTATACAATGGTTGCATAGGATATCTAATAAAATTATATAATGTCAAGCACATTTTTTGAGTTAATCTCTAATTAGTGGCATTTCTTGGAACAATTTGAACCTTATTTACAAGCCAACTTCTTGAACCACTTGCCAAATTCATCCCTCAATTTTTTTTGTCACTTCTTAGAAATGTCAATAGATGTATAAATATAAGAGCCTTAGGATAATAAACAAGTTTGGTAGTGTCCTATTTCATCTATCTATCCATCATCCACTATGATATTGTGTCTATTTCCCTTCCACTACTTCACTGTATCAACATAATACTCATGTACTTCTGTGATGGTTTTATCTATCTAATATTTCAATTTGTAGTAAAAGGGCATCTTCTAAAGCACCAAGAGTGTCAGCTCAAGTGGTAGGGATTTTGTAACTCTTGCTGTTGGTGGGGAGTTCAACTCGGTTGGGTGGGGTGGGTGGCTGCGACATGTGTGTGTGGTTAGGCCTGGGCCTCCTTTTGTAATGAAAAAAGGCATCTCCTATAAGACCAATATTGGTTGTAATATTCAGCAATTGCTTGTGACATTTGATTTTGCTTGAAATGGAATGAATTCACAATCATTAGGTGGAATGTATGCATCCACAATCTTATCTATTTCTTTTTAATCTGAAATAGATTGAATTCACAATCATTTGATTTTGCAGATTACATTGTGTTAGTGGAGGAGTCTAAGAAAAAAATTAATACAAAATTGGAACTACGGAGAGAAACATTAGAAAGTAAAGGTTTCTAATTTAGTAGAACAAAGACATAATATATGGAATGTAAGTTTGATCATTTTGTTACTTCAAAGGACATATAAATTAAAATTGACACACATTGCATCCCTTAAAAGAAAAGTTTTAAATATCTAGGGTCAAGTTTTCAAAGTGATGGAAGAATTGACGGAGATGTTGTGCATAGAATTAATGCTAGTTGGTTAAAATGGAGAGGAGCATCAATTATTCTTTGTGATAAGAAGATATCATTAAAGTTAAAAGGTAAATATTATAGTGCAACAATTAGACCTGCCATGTTTAATGGTTCTGAGTATTGGGCAATTAATGATCAACATGTACGAAAGATGTGTGTGACAGAAATGAAGATGTTGAGATAGATGAGTGGTCATATAAGAAAAGACTGAATACATAATGAGGTTATTAGAAATAAATTATGTGTAGCACCAATAGAGGATAAAATGAGAGAATATCGTTTAAGGTGGTTTGGACATATACAAAGAAGCTCAAAAGAAGAACCTATAAGAAGGTATGAAAAACTAGATTTTGAAAGTATTAAGAGGTAGAGGACGACCACAAAAGTGTTGGAAAGAAACAATAAAGAATGATCTAGCTTATTGTGAGTTAACTTGGCACATGATAGGGCTCTGTGGAAACAAAGAATCCATCCATGTAGCCGACCCCGTCTAGTATGGGAAAAGGCTTAGTTGTTATTTGTTGTTGTTGTTGTTGTTTTTGGGACTTGCTTTTGGATTTGGATTCTTATCCCGACTTGGATCATCATAACCAGGTTAGGCTGAGAACCATGGATGGTTTAGGAAGAAGAAAATGAATACCATAAGAAGATGCAGCCGTTCTTGTTGTCCCTTAAAGAGGTAGCATATATTCTTTCCTTGTGAGGTTCTTATCGGGCCTCTCCCTCTTTTACTTTCTCTCACATCTAACATCTTCTAATCTCTCTCTTGCTCCTCTCAAACTATGTAGTGTACCGTTTGCTAACATTGTCATCTAAAAAGCTTTAGAAAAAAGTTTGGGTTGTACAAGGGGCAATTTTGTAGATACCATCAGTAACTATTAGAAGGTGTTGAGGACTTATTTGCAACCCCACATCTTTATGTAAAAGCACCACCTAAATAGTTTAAATGAAGAAATCAGGATGATTTATTCTTCATAACTATGGTTAACTATTAAATGTAATATGTAGGTAACCGTTGGAGCCCCCAACGGCTACTAGCTGTTGGGAGCAGTGTTGTCTGACGCGTATCGTATCGTGTATCACTGGGTTCCACGATACGGGCGTATCGTATCGTATCGTACTTTAATATTAAAATAATATAAAAATTAATTAAAAATCAATAAAAATTAGTAAAAATCCGAAAAAAATCGAAAAAAATCAGGAAAAAATCAGTAATTGCTTTAAATTCATATACTGTAAGTTTAGTACAGATTGAGCATTCAACATTGAACAATTGCATCCAAATTTACATATTTTGAATCCAAAAAATTAAATACAGGTTACAGACACAATTACAATTTACAATTTGTAATCAGGATCATCAACTAAATAATCTTCATCTTCTCCTTGTTGCAGATCCTCATCATCATCATCAGCGACACCTTTTTCTTGGAAATCGAATTCTTCATCTCCTTGATGTTGTTGCGCTCCTTCCAAATTAATCCAAGCAACATCTTCTTCAGTTAGGAGGGCATTTTCTTCAGTGTCTTCCATAACCCAATCTTCTAATATATCAAAATTATCCAAACTTATTGGATCGAAGTGACTTTCTTCTCTATTTACTTTTTTTAATTGCCTACGACAAACAAAGATAAACAATTAGTAAATAATATTAACAATTGAAGATTGAAGTTAAACAATATTGAATTAAAAATTTGAAAGTAATACAATATTACCTTTCACGAAGGCACATGTTACAACGAATATAAACTAAATCATTTAGTTTTTTGTGTTTCAATCTGGTGCGCTTCTTTGTATGGATGTGTTCAAAAACACTCCAATTTCTTTTACAACTTGTTGCACTATAGGTTTGGCTTAAGACTCTCACTGCAAAATCTCTAAGGTTTGGACAATCACTTCCAAACCTGTTCCACCAAACATTTGTAAAAAAAATATAAACATTAGAGACATAATAATCCACAGTAATGTAAGATGCAACTTAAATATGAAAATAAACAATGTACCTGAATGCATCGTAGAGCGGTTGCGAATTTCAACAAGCAAACCCATCAAGTGAAGAGCATTATCATATATCTCCATCTCTCGATGTATCGCATCTACTATGCTCTCATCAGGGACTAATCTGTCGATACATTCAATGATTCCTCGATTAACCTCATCGTCCCTTTTGAAGGTTGCTAAGTACCTAAATGATGGGTTTAGATAGTAGGTTGTTGCATGAATAGGCTGATGCAATTGTTTATTCCATCTACTATCAATTATTTTCTACATGGGCACATAATCTCTCTTTTTTCCATTAAAGTTATTTCTGATCGCTTCTTTTGCCCTGTCCATGGCTTCATAAAGGTAGCCCATAGATGGTTTCTCCTAGCTGTCAGCCAATCTCAAAACTTTCACTAAAGGACAGGTAATTTTTAATAATCTAACACATGCATTCCAAAATGAACTTCTAAAAACTGTTTCTGCAATCTCATTCAACTTTCTATTCCAGTGTTGTCTGACGCGTATCGTATCGTGTATCGCTGGGCTCCACGATACGGGCGTATCGTATCATACTTTAATATTAAAATAATGCAAAAATTAATTAAAAATTAATAAAAAATAGGAAAAAATCAGGAAAAAATCAGGAAAAATCTGATAATTGCTTTAAATTCATATAATGTAAGTTTAGTACAGATTGAGCATTCAGCATTGAACAATTGCATCCAAATTTACATATTTTGAATCCAAAAAATAAAATACAGACATAGTTTACACTTTACAGTACACTACAGTTACATATAATGTTACATTTTACAAATTGTAATCAGGATCATCAACTAAATAATCTTCATCTTCTCCTTATTGCAGATCCTCATCATAATCAGCCATGCCCACACCTTCTTCTTCAAAATCAAATTCTTCATCTCCATAATATTGTTGCGCTCCTTCCAAATTAATCTAGGCAACGTTTTCTTCTGTTAGGAGGGCATTTTCTTTAGTGTCTTCCATAACCCAATCTTCTAATATATCAAAATTATCCAAACTTATTGAATCAAACTGACTTTCTTCTCTATTTACTTTTTTTAATTGCCTACGACACAAACAAAGATAAACAATTAGTAAGTAATATTAACAATTGAAAATTGAAGTTAAATAATATCGAATTGAAAATTTGAAAGTAATACAACATTACCTTTCACGAAGGCGCATGTTACAACGAATATAAACCAAATCATTAAGCCTTTTGTGTTCCAACCTGTTGCGCTTTTTTGTATGGATGTGTTAAAAAACACTCAAATTTCTTTCACAACCTGTTGCACTATAGGTTTGGCTTAAGACTCTAACTGCAAAATCTCTAAGGTTTGGACAATTACTTCCAAACCTGTTCCACCAAACATTTGTAAAAAAAATATAAACATTAGAGACATAATAATCCACAGTAATGTAAGATGCAACTTAAATATGAAAATAAACAATGTACCTGGACGTATCGTAGAGCGGTTGCGAATTTCAACAAGCAAACCCATCAAGTGAAGAGCATTATCATATATCTCCATCTCTCGATGTATCGCATCTACTATGCTCTCATCAGGGACTAATCTGTCGATGCATTCAATGATTCCTCGATTAACCTCACCGTCCCTTTTGAAGGTTGCTGAGTACCTCAATGATGGGTTTAGATAGTAGGCTGCTGCATGAATAGGCTGATGCAATTGTTTATTCCATCTACTATCAATTATTTTCCACACGGGCACATAATCTCTTTTTTTCCATTAAAGTTATTTCTGATCGCTTCTTTTGCCCTGTCCATGGCTTCATAAAGGTAGCCCATAGATGGTTTCTCCTCGCTGTCAGCCAATCTCAAAACTTTCACTAAAGGACAAGTAATTTTTAATAATCTGATACATGCATTCCAAAAGGAACTTCTAAAAACTGTTTCTGCAATCTCATTTAACTTTCTGTTATAATCATACGTCAACAAATATTTATATGGTATCACAATCTCGTTTTGAAGAATTTGAGCATATTGGGAAGCGTGCCAAGATTGAAAAGTTCATGATATCGCTTATTTGACACTCCAAACTTAGGTAACATTAAGATCTTTGTTTGTTCCTTGAAATGGACTTCCCCTTCGCCTTTACTCCTAACAAAATAGATCTGGACCATTCTAAGCAATGTTGTCTGACGCGTATCGTATTGCGTATCGCTGGGCTCCACGATACGGGTGTATCATATCGTGTCGCCCGTATCGTACTTTAATATTAAAAAAATATAAAAAATATAAATGATTTATAATAAGAATATCGTTATAAAATCAGATAACGTTAAAACTTTAAAAGTGGACTTCTGATTTGGCTTGTTTCATATTTAATCTTGCCTTTATTATTATGAATTTGGAACAAATAAAATAGATTATGTTTACTTATTAAAAAATTACAATGACTCCCAAAATAAAAAATAAAAAAAATAAAATACATTTACATTTTACAAATTATAATCAGGATCATCAACTAAATAATCTTCATCTTCTCTTTGCTAAAGATCCTCATCATCATCAGCAACACCTTCTGCTTGGAAATCAAAACGATGAGCTCCTTTTCTTTGATTATTGAGTCTATGACACCTCAGTGATGTGATATTGTTACTTGATGATATCTCCTTTTTCTCTTACTAGAGATTAGCTTTTTAACCTATGTCACATGGGTGCAGGTGCAGGATACGACAAATTTCAAAATTTTTGGGTGCGACGACACGACTAGGGTATATAATATTATATATAATATTTAAGCTAAATAAATCAATCATAATACAACTAGTATTTGCTAATTTTGGGTGCACGTAGGTATCAATTAGCAAGTTCCCTCATAATGATCTGAAACTTACAATGATTTTATGAGCTGCAAAATATCAAAGTTATGGATTCAAAGAGTTTCAAGATCTTTTGTAGGATATAACATATACTAGTATTTGTGCTAAGATCCACTAGTAATGTCATACTCTTCTGTTCTATTGGTCTTTAAATGTGTTTGGTGACAGAGATTATTTTGTGCAAAGGCATACAGTATGGAGTCCAATTGTTCGCACCCGAAATCATTAAGCAACTTTATATTGTATAAAGCTATAATAGTAAGTACACAACTTTAGATAGTATGGAGTCCAATTGTCCAATTGTCTAACAGTAGATCTGCCTGGCATGAATCTAAATTGGTTCTTTGTTGTACTCGATACTTGTCTTAACCTACGTTCAATAATTCTTTCCCACAATTTCATAGTATGGCTCATTAACTTGATACCCTGATAATTCACACAATTCTGAATGTCTCTCTTGTTCTTATATATGGGTATAAGTGTACTCGCTCTCCATTCCTTGGGCATCTTTTAGTTTTTCAATATTTCATTAAATAGTCTTGTGAGCCAAGTGATTCATGTTTCTCCTAGGATTTTTCAAACTCCTATAGTAATCTTGTCTGGTCCTACCGAATTACCACCAGTCTATGGAAAAGGCATTCTTCACTTTTACATGAATATGCCATTCTTGCTAAGAAATGCAAAACCAGAATTATTTATCAAAATATGGGCTACGACAGAATGGAAGATTGTCCAAGAACTGAAAGGCACTATCATTGTATCACCCTACAAACCACTGCAAAAAATCTCATACAACAACAACAACAACTAAGCCTTTTCCCATACTAGACGGGGTCAGTTACATGGATTCTTTGTTTCCACAAAACCCAATTGTGTGCCATGTTAGCAGTTAACTCACAATAAGCTAGATCATTCTTTATTGTTTCTTTTCAACACTTTTGTGGTCATCCTCTAGCTCTTGTTATACTTTCCAAATTTAGTTTTTCATACCTTCTTATAGGTTCTTCTTTTGATCTTCTTTCTATATGTCCAAACCATCTTAAACGATATTGTCTCATTTTATCCTCTATTAGTGCCACTCCTAATTTGTTTCTAATAACCTCATTATATATATGGTCTTTTCTTGTATGACCACTCATCCATCTCAACATCTTCATTTCTGTCACAGACATCTTTTGTACATGTTGATGATTAACTACCCAATACTCAGAACCATAAAACATGGCAGGCCTAATTACTGCTCTATAATATTTACCTTTTAACTTTAATGATATCTTCTTATCACAAAGAATACCTGATGCTCCTCTCCATTTTAACCAATCAGTATTAATTTTATGCATAACATCTCCATCAATTCTTCCATCACTATGAAAAATTGACCCCAGGTATTTAAAACTTTCCTTTTAGGGGATGCAATGTGTACCAATTTTAATTTTTATGTCCTCTGAGGTAACCAAATGATCAAACTTACATTCCATATATTCTGTCTTTGTCTCTTTGACTTCATTCTTTTAAATACATCGGTAGAAATTGTGGTTTATATACTTTTCTGATTTAGCTAACTCTCTTAAGCTAATACTAACATCTTTATTTTCATTAAAAAGCTTATAGAAATAGTTTTTCCATCTATTTCTTATATCATCATTTGCCACTAGAAGTTTTTCATCCTCATCTTTGATGCATCTAACATAATTAAGATCTTTAGTTTTTTTATCTCTAGCTCTAGCTATTTTAAAAATATCTTTCACCCTCTTTTGAGTTGAGTTTTTATATAAATCCTCTCAAATTTTAGCTTTTGCTTCACTGACGGTCTTTTTCGCTTCCTTCTTGGCTTTCTTATAAGCCTCTAAAGTTTCACTAGTTTTCTTAGCATAATGTAATTTGTAACATGCCCTCTTTGCCTTGATTTTATTTTGCACTACTTTACTCCACCACCAAGCTTCTTTTTGTGCCGGTACACCTCCCTTTGGTTCACCTAAAAGATCTTTCACCACTTTCCTAATATGTATAGCCATATTGTTTCACATATCACAAGGTATACCAACATAATTCCAAGCATCTCCTTGAAGGACTTTTGATTTAAATATATCTTCTTTCTTGCTTTTTCAGGTTCCATCATTTAGTCTGAATATCTTGATGCACTCTTTTTTTATCCATTTTTTAATTTGTAAATCCATAACTAAAAGTCGATGTTGGGTGGTTACGCTTTTCCCTGGAATTATCTTGCAATCTTTACAACACGCTCTATCTTTTTTTCTACAAATAAAGTAATCAATTTGTGTTTGTGATAAGCCACTCTTATAAGTAATTAAACGTTCATCTCATTTTTTGAAGATTGTATTGACTATAAAGAGATCAAATGCCATAACAAAATTTAAAATCTCCCTACCTTCCTCATTTATATCTCCAAAACCAAAGTTTCCATGAATACCTTAATCCCCCTTTACCGACATGTCCATTTAAGTCTCCTCTTAAACAAATCATCTCCCTACCTAGAATTCTTTGAATCAACTTACCTAACTCTTTCCAAAATGCCGTCTTTATACTATCTTCTAGTCCTACTTGGGGTGTGTAAGCACAAACTATATTCAAAACCTCTGCTCCTAACACTAATTTCAACATCATGCTTTAGTCACCATATCGTTGTATGTCTACTACACTATCCTTTAAATCTTTATTTATGATAATACCAACTCTGTTTCGAGCCTTTTCTTTACCTGAGTACTATAATTTAAAACTTGTATCCTCAATCTTCTTTGTTTTTTCTCTAACCTACTTTGTCTTTTGTAAATATAGAATATGAATCTTTCTTCGAATCATAGTATCTACCACCTCCTTTAGCTTACCGAAAAATGTTTCGATATTCCAAAAACCAATACGAATCTTATTATCTAGAACTAGCTTCCTTATCCCTACATCCATTCATATTAAAAATGTGAAGACCCTCTGTAATTTATTCACTACATTCGAGCGGCAATGTAGCGGGATTAACTTCTTTACCCACACATGTCCATGATGTGGGAACCCTCTCTGCAATTGATTCACTACATTCGAGCGAAAATGTAGTAGTTCTTGCTTACTTTTCATTGCATTTGGGCTCTGCAGTGTGTCGCTAGACGGGGACGCTCCAAAGCAATGCTCATAATTTGTATAATTCATGGTATAAAAATCTAACAAAGTTTTACGCTGGCTGTCGAAAGCCTAACACAACGCTCCTCCTTTATCGAGGCTTGGGACTGGCCATGCAAGGGTGATCCCTTACATGAGCAAAGTTAAGCTTCACACTGATTTAGAGAATAATATTCCAACTCCTCTATAGACCTCGTAGTTCATTGTAGTATTCGCTCATTGATCATTCTCCCTGTCTACATCTAATTTTATTGATAATTTCATATTTGTTGGCTATATTATTCTAACTAGAGTAAGCGTCTTCATTGACTTTCTAAATTTTGTGAGCAAAATAAAGACGCATAAAAGTATGGCTCATAGAAGGAATCATAGATTGAAGAATTCACGACGATACCAATGCATTCTCTCTTCGTCACTTTGAGAAAGAATTAGAAGTCTATACAGTTTTAGGACATTTCTAATTTTGTTATGCCCTTAAAAAGCTAACTCAATAGATATGATGCAATGTTCATAATTTTTTCTATTGAATAGGATGTTTGTGAGTTGAAAATGCTCTATCTTCTCTTGTTTCTCCTCAAGGATATCTCCTACAACCTTGTGCATGCCTTAGACCACAACGAACATGGCCTTGAAGGCAAGAGGCCAAGCAAGTATGGTAGAGAGTAGACAATAAGGTTCATGTTGAACCCAGCCAAGGTGGGGGCACATAACCCAAGGAGGAAGACCAAGAGTCGACAGAAAGCAGAGGAGAACAAGTTCACACCGTATCGAAACCCAGGGTTTCGATCTTTGAAAGGCTACCACCACGTGGGCCTGTCATCGAAGGACGAGCACCAGAAGGCCAGGAGAACGTAGAGTATACCAGGGATGCAAGGGAGATTCCCGCACCAAGCGTCATGCTGTTGGCCGACTGTTCACGAACTCCTCGGATGAGAAAACCCAGGGCAGACGCGGAAGTCGGTTGGTACTTCCTTGCCTTGTTTCTACACTTCTTGAATCTTAGAGTTCTAATACTCGAAAAACCCTAAAATTTCTTTTTATTTTAATCTTCAATAACTTACACACGGATTACAACCACATGCTCTGATACCATGTTGATTAGAATCAGCAATCTGCAATGGAGGAAAATGATGGAAGAGGTGTGTGGTTCATTTGTTGTAACTACACTCTCTCTCATCTTTTCTTATTTCCCCATGAAAGGTTTAATCCCTACTAGTTTATTATATATTTGACTCAACAGGACCAAATTACCCCTAATAAGTAACTTGAATATAAAGCTATCTTTAAATTCAACTACATAAACTAAACTACTCTAACTCTGATAATAACTAAGTACAAAAAACTCTTCACATTTCCTTCTAACAGTTGTGGTCTTTAGGGTTAAGTTTCGGCAGTCGTGTTAGAGTTTTGAGAATCATGCCTTCACTGGTAAAAGGAGTAGCACTCAAATATACAAACAACAACTAAGCCTTTTCTCATACTAGATGGGGTCGGCTAAAGTAGCACTCAAATATATCCAAACAAAAAACCGGGGCTCATGAAGAATGATAAATTTAAACCCAAGTTTCCTGCAAACACCAAAACTGGGATTGCACCTAAGTTTCAGATCTTTTTGAGCTTAGGGTGTTTTTTTGGTGAAATTTCAAATTCCATGTTTTCTCACTTTGCTTTTAGACATTGAACAGTATAATCCTGATGTTTGGATTGTATCTCCTCATCTACTTGTCCAAAAAATAAATTCTATGTCGGATTCTAGGTTGGATAAGCTCTCTATTGTCTGTGTTTTAGATATTTTGGAAATTGAGTTATTCTCTTGGACTCCAGAAAGATGGACTCTAATTCCATGATGCTTTGGTCCAATTTTCTTAAATCATCAACTCTGATATGTTGGTTCTGAAGGCTTGGAAAGCTGAAGTGGTTTCGGTTTTTTGCCGATTGGCTCAAGACCCAGGAAATTATTTGATCCAATTTACATTACCAACGTACTTTTGTTAAATTTCCACGTTGAGGTCAAACTTCAAGTTATTATCTGTTGATAGAATCTGTTTTGATCCTTTCAAGTCCATTGTATTTTGTTTTGCTCCCCACGCAATTAAAGGTCTTTTCTTTTTCACCGGATTGTACATTTTATTGGTCTAGCATTCCCCAGTTTTTCAAATGTTTTGGAATCTTTTTAGTTTTGCGGGGTCTAGAACATTGGAGTTTGCTTTTTTCTAGTTATGTATTGGGTCTTAACAGGTTCATCAATTCCTTTAGCTTAAGACGTAAACTTGGTATCTAGAACAGCACTACTGCTTTCATGGTACCCTTAAAGTCAAATCACGACAGAAACTAATTTCACTATGTTTTATCAGGTGGAGAAACTTGGGTAAAGACTATGCCACATCAGCATCCATTTCCCGTAACTTTGAATCCTAACATAAGCCACATCCAATACCAAATTATGTCTTTGCATAAGCAGTGGCCTCATTTCTATGAATCTTGAAAAAGGATTCAGTCTTGATAATGAAAAATCCAATCATGAATTATAATGACTTGTTCTTGGCGATAAAGAACATTGCAGAAGTGAATCTTGGATGGAAGATCAAATCTTGGTGTTTCGTAGCAATCTTTTTGGCAATTTTTCAACGAGAGGAGGAGGAATTTAGAAAGAAGGGGTTGAGAGCTTTAGGTGAAAAGGGGAAAAACAGAAGAAACGTAAGAAGGACCTTTAAAGAGGCTTAATTGAGTGGGGACTTGTAAGGAAGAACAGATTTCATTAGTCATCATGAAGTTGGGGAAAAAGTGGGGAGATTGACCTTTGTTAATCAATATGCAAAATGTCCAATGCCGGTCCACTGAACTAGAGTATTGAAAAATAAAACTTGCTTCCTCTAAAGTGACCTATTTAATCAAATATAGTTATCAAAATGTAAGGCATGCCACCACAAGTTATGGTTGTTCATAGATCTTAATCATGTATAATTGTACCTATACCAAAAGGATTACCGTATTTACAATGGAGTTTTACCGTGCAATTCCTCTATCTTGTCTTTCACAAGGAAAATAGACCTAAAAAATGTGAAGCTGACATAATTACCAAGACAGGTAAGCTGTGAAGAGAAACAAAATGATTGAAGTTCATAAAAAGCTAAAGCACAATCCACTTATGAGGAAGCATAAATGTGTAGGGTGTACAAGAATGAAATTGATAGTGTCCCAGACAAGTGAAATCTGAATGTCACAAAGTGTTTAGAAAAAATCTTTGCCATGGACAAAGAAGTCCTTAGTTTCCGATTGAAAATCCTTACATTCTCTTGGCACAAGTTCAGCTCTTTTGTTTAAGGCCACTGCAGAATGGCACAAGTTCTGTTATGACCACAATTTGCATTTTAGAGATAAAGTTGGTGTGAGCACAGAAGAAGATAAAACAAAAGAGACACATTAAGATTATTAAAAGTTAAAACATTTGGAGTGATGGTTAGATGGAGTTCTAGTGAAAACATGTGATAAATTAGATTGTGAACACTTCAAAAGTGGCCTAGAAAGGTTTCAGAAGTCTTGGAAAGAAAGATAAGACATTATTTTGTTTTTTTCAGGTTAAATTCTAATAGAACACAAAATTGCATGCAATGACAGACTGAAGATCCATATAGCCTACCTACACTTAGTGTCCACAAGACGGCTCCTCTTGGTTTTGGTTTAGGTAGCTGTATTATGTAAGCACGTAGATCTTACATAATGAATGTCTCCTGTTCCCTTTCTATCATAGACAAATGCAGATTGTGGACTTCTAAGTGCTATTTATGTATACATAAGTGAATGACACTTTTTAAGATTTCATGCTTTGCCATTCTCAAGTTATTACTCTTATGGCTTCACTCCTTGGGAAGCACATCACACTGAGTAGAAGAACCAAGGTAATTTCCTTCATTATTGTAAAAGGGGTTATTCAGTTGGACTTGGAATTCTTCCAGAACTTGATTTGTATTTGATTTCAAATATACATGATTGTGCTTCTGTTACTATTGCAATTCTGTTTTAAGAAAATTTATAGAACTGTAGAGAAAGTTCATGTGTTGATATTTATCCTCATAATGGAACACCTTTGCTAACATATGTATATTTTCCTTCATGTTGTTAAGCTTTGTACTATTTTTTATTATTCTCAAGAGTACATAATTGTTTTGCTCCTCCATTATGACTGGAACAATATAAGATGTCAACATGTTCACTTCAACAAGTATTTTTGATACTTGTTGCAGAAAGACAAGTGGAGATGATAGACCCTTTCTTTGATTGGGTGGAAATGGAGTTTGGTATTAGGCCTGTAGTGTACACTAGCATTTTTGGTGGGAAGCAAGATGATGCTCTTGTTACTGCTGTAGAAAACCTTCTAAAGAAAAGTAATAGTTGGGAGTTAGCTTCGATTGATGCCATGGCTGCTGCTGCTCACTCTTTGCTCATCTCATTGGGAATATTTCGAGGGAGGCTTCAAGTTGGGGAAGCAATAAAGTTGATTAGAGTTGAGGAAGATATCCAGGTCAGTTGCATATGAACAATGTGCACATACACAAGTCCACATCCTGAGACATGCATGTCCAAATTCCTCCCAGGCATGCATTTGCAAACACATGCTCGCCTCACACATGCATGCAAACTCACATACACATACATGCATACATTCAACAGAGGCATGTGCTTGCAAGGGCACACACACACACACACAAATATGCATGTCCACTTGCATATTGAGATATGGTGGTTTGTACATCCCATGTTAGCGTGAATGTTGTGCACTTGGTGAGCTGGACACGAATTACACTATCTTTCGCTTGTGTTGGACACTACTTAAGAAATCTTTTGAGTCCTTTTATGATGTTATTTCGCCTTACTTTTGACACTGAATTATTTTTTTTCTTGAATGTACTGTGTGACATAGGTTGACAAATGGGGTGTTGTTGAAGGTGGTCATGATGTCGACGTAGCAGATCTTCAGGTTCAAATGTCTTCTGCTGCTGCCGTTTTAGGACTATCACGACTCTAATAATTTAGATTTCTTTTCATTTTTGTGTAAGCTTTTGCTGCCTCATTTTACGGCTAGGCTATTTTGGAATAAGCTGTATGCCACCTTATTTTGTTGGTACAATAAGTTTCAGTGAAATTACACATTCAAACTATGGTTGCCAAGATTGTAGCACAGTGGTTGAAGGGGACATCTTTAAGGACGGGTGCTAAGATGATAGGGACACAGATGCTTCCTTACCGGTCACCCAATAGTATTTATGGCCCTTGCTCACTCACAAGGAATTCTGCGTTGCCCATGCTACTTGGGTGAGGGCGTGACTCGTTGATGCTTTGGGTTATTTCTTGAAGGTTATATTGCTAATTTGAATGGTTTTATGAAAGAATGTTTCTGTAATTGCTAATTGTTGACATGGAGATTGGCCTCCCAACTATATCAGACAGTGTCAGCTTGGGACAGTTGCAGCTCCTGCGTGGGTCGGTTACGTCATGGACAATGCGCTTGTGTGAGCGGTTACGATCCCATGGGGTGAGGGTTGGAAAGAAGAATTATTTGTGGTGTGAGATGGCCCTAGTCTCATGCTTGCCAATGCGGGGGCTGGCATGTGTTCGTCTAGGAAGTGCCTTAACTCATTATGGGCCTCTTGTCATTTCTAATTGTGCGACTCACATCTGCATTTGTTTATACAGCGTAATTGGTAAATGGCTTTTGTCGTTCTTTCGATTGGTATTGGCATTTTTAATTTACCAATTCTGTTGTGAAATTTCGTTCGTTAGCAATTGTTCTTCTGGGACCAGTAATTCATTGAAGTATGTAAGATATGCTTGGTCTAACTCTATAATACCTCGTGTGGACGTGCCATCAACATCTTCTCTGTTCCCTTTTGGAAACCTGGTTCATTTCCCTTGATGCTCCTCTTTTCTGAAATGGCTTTTGCCATCCCTTCTATTGGCAATTGGCATTTTTAATTTGCCGATCTTGCTGCAAAAATGCGGGAGTTAACAATTGGTCCCTTGGGACATTCAGCGATACGTTGAAGGGTCATATTGACCTTTTTTAAATTTCATGCCTTAAGCGTGTGCAGTCTACCATCTTCCCCTTGTTTCATTGCTGAAAACTTCAACATTGCTCCA
Source organism: Brasenia schreberi (assembly GCA_036023115.1). Classification (NCBI taxonomy): domain Eukaryota; kingdom Viridiplantae; phylum Streptophyta; class Magnoliopsida; order Nymphaeales; family Cabombaceae; genus Brasenia; species Brasenia schreberi. The sequence continues at coordinate 4,748,201 of JAYKKT010000079.1, forward strand.
TTCCCTCATAGCGATATGGCTCCCTATAAAACTTCAGCTTGATGCACCTTCAACATTGCTCCATTCCCTCATAGAAACCCGTGTTTCTTTTTCTCGATTCTTCCCTTTGTCGGCTTATTTTGTTATGTCTACTCTCCGCTCAGGCTTATCTTGTTCTGTCTACCCTCTTCTCCTCATCCCTCCTAATGACATTCTGAATGCACCCTGACCCAATTCGCTTGTTGTTCGTCCAACGCAACAGGACCCTTCCATATTGGCCTGAACAAGCGTCCTTTCAGGTGACACTGAAATTCCTATGCTTGAACCTTCGGCTGACCTGGTACATCTATGATTCTAATGTAATTCCAGATATACCTGCTGAGGATCAAACTCTGCCTTCGCCCAGTTCAAGGACCGTCTTTATGTTCCTGATGTCTAGTGACACCTTGACAATGCATTGTAGTTTTTTGAGATTTTTCTCGACCAGATGTTGAACGACGAACATGCTTTTAATGCCTTACACACCTCCTTGAACCTTCTCCGCAGGGCTCCTGCGAACTCTTGCTTTCCATCTACTCGTGACACTTGTTGTCGTTTGTTGGGTTTACTTCTATTGTTGGTGTTTAGGTTCCACACAACTGGCCATTGTTGGTGAACTATCACAACTCCATTCCTTGCGGTTGAAATTGATAGATTTTGATGCTTGGGACGTCTCTTTGGTTGGTATGCATGATGCAGTGGCATTCCACAGTACATAGTTGGATAGTGAGGCCGAGATTCTTTGCTCAGAACTTCCCAAGGTAGATGTCAACCTCATGTGCCTTCAAGTTTGTTACCATGAAGTTGCTGAGCAACTATCCCAAGTCGATGCTCGTAGAGCTGAAGAGAGTGACAAGCTTACTTCAATTGGCGAGGAATGTATATCCGTGTGGATAACTTGAGAGGTTTGCCTGATTTAGCAATATCAACACTGATGGATTTGCCAAATAATGTTTGATTCTCTAAGTTACTGTAAACACCCAAAATTTTAAAATCTTTTCAACAACTTAAGAATTTCGAAAACCAGTTTAAAGCCTTTATGAACCTTTAAATTCAAAAAACCTCAAATTTTAAAGTTTTTGGGAATTACTTTAAATGTTTTAAATTTGAGTTAAAAAAATCATGAGTTTTGAAGCAGGCAAAGACCAAATCCGAGCCCCGATCCCCAGAAAGAAGATAAAGTTGAAAGCATCAATCAAGATCAAGCTCAATCATATTCGAATCAAAACAAGACCAAATCCAATTCCATAGAAGAGAATCAAGCTTGCCAAAGACCCAATCAAGCTCATCAATTCAAGAGCAACCTAGAGTTGGACTTGAGGCCATGATCATCAAGAAGAAATCAAGCCGTATGAACTCAACATCAAAGTGGAATGGAATTAAATCAAAAATCAAGCCAAAGATCAAGACATGCCCGTGTGGAATTAAAGTCAAGGTGGAGCTGAATCAAATCAAGAAACAAATTCAAGTTGGTCGAAATTCAAAGAAACCAGCCCAACGAAATGTATTATCAATTATAAGGTTGGCTAGGACCAGCTACAGGTTCTAGGGATGCACCAAGCCCAAAACCGTGGCACCTAGACTAGCCCATATGGGCTGGTCCAAGTCAACAAAAGGGGGGACTATTAGGGTCTGGGTTGAATTGGATCAACATCCCTCCAAAACAGGTCCAGCCTGCCCCATGGAAAGCGCTAGAACCAGCCCCCCTTGGCCTATAAGAAGGGGCCAAGGGGGGGGGGGGGGGGGGGGGGGCTGAAAAGGAGCTTGTAAAGAGAGAGAGAGAGGCTATCTCAAGGGGGTTGTGTGCTAGGCTAGGAGCAACTTTCAGCAAAGGAGGATGTCTACTTTGAAGTTTGGGGGAAGAAGAGGGTAGGTAGGTGTGTGCTAAGGAGTTTGGGTGAAGAAGAAAGAACCAAAGTGGCTGGAATTTGCTTGTGAATCTCCGATTTTCTTGTGCCAACTCGTGTATGTGCATTTTGATTCAATTTCAATTCATCCTCTTCATTTAAATTTAATTAAATGGGGGTTGTAATAATGGAGTTTCATCTCCCCCCATGTTGTAATAGTTAGATTTGCTGCAAGTTTAATTTCGTGGATATAACACCATACATACATGTAAACACCCCGAAATCCCACGAATTTTTCAAAATTCATCTGGTTTTGTACAAGCAGCCCCAAAGGGCCATTTTGAGTCTGGAAACCCAGGAGCCTTCCAGACAACCCTGTATATATGTTTTAAACTTCATATTTCAAAAATATATAATATGGCTTTTGAAAACCTTTTAAAACACATTTTTTGAAACCCCAAAGCAGCTTGGCCTAATCAAGACAGGACCAACGAAGTCAAAGAGAGCCCGGAACCGGAGCACATGTCGAGCCCGGCACAGCAACTCTTGTATCACATCCATACCCCCAGGATCTCGAACGTTCAAGACCCTTTTATTATCAAAATGTCATTCGAAGTCATCTCCGGAAGGCAGAAACGGAGGCGGACGATCATGTTGGCGAAGACCCAACGCAGACGGAGTGCTGATGCTGTCAGACCCCGCACAAATCGTCCGTTTCGAACCCAGCTCGAAGGAGTCAGAGTTCAGTTTGGATTGGATCTGGACCATATATATCCAGATCCCAATCCAAACCCATGTATGGACTTGGATTTGGATTTGGATTCAAAAATCCAATCCAATATCCATATCCATGGCCCACATCACCTTCTCATAAATGGAGGTGGGGCCCACTTGGAATTCACGTGGGATTATGGGCATGAGAGAGAGTGGGGGTGGATAAGATCAAGAGTGCTGTAATTAAGCTTGACTTGTGTGTCAAGTTTGGGGTTAGTCATGTGGGTTAGCCTAATTGAGTGGGTTTAAGCTTGTAATTAGCCAAAACCTAACCTAGGGCTGCACCAACATGAGGTGGTTAAGGTCTATGGGCCATGCAAAGGGAGTTCCTTCACCTAAACCTAACCCAAAACACCTAATCCTAGCCTTCCACCCTAATCCACCCCTAATCTGAGCCTAATCACCTAACCCACTTCCCTAATCCTGGCCTAATCCCAACCTAATCACCTAACCCACTTCCCTAATCCTTCCCTAAACCTAGCCTAATCCTAGCCTAATCACCTAACCTAGTTCACTAAACCTCACCCTAGAACCCAACCACCTAACCAAACCCTAAACCCCTAAACCACCCCTAGCCCACAATCTACCCAAACCACTAGTATTTAAAATATCTGGCCCTACCCTTTCCAGCCCACCTTATCTTCATACCACCCTACCTAAACCACCTAACCACTACCCCAAACCCAGCCCTAACCGACCTACTCATCCCTATATAACCCCCCCCCCTTGGGGGCGGGTTTTGCTAGCTAGAAGCCCTCTCAAAAGCCAGCCGGGTCCTCTCCTTCCTCTCCTTCCCCCAAGTCCAACCGAATCCTCCACTTCCCCACCTGCTTCACCTGCTCCACCTGCTCCACCTGTTCCGCCTGCACCACCACCTACTCTCCATCCCACCGCCACTTGCACCGCCATCTCCACCACCTCCCGGCCGAACATCACCACCTGCCCAACTCCCTTCCAACCGAGCGCCACCTTCTCTTCACTCGGTAAGTACCCCACACTCTACCTAGCTCCTTCTCCACTCCCTCTCCACTCCCAGCCACCCACCATACCACCACCTTACCCTAATATCAGCCACTTGCCGCCACCACTCCCACTCGGCCAAGCCTTAGTCACCCTAGCTACCCGCCACTACCTAACTACACTAGCTACACCCGGCCACTCTATTCGACTTCCTAAGACTTGCCCCTAGCACTCCCTTACACCCACTACCCCCACTACCACCTAGCCCCATCACCTAGCTAGTTTCCTTCCCATACTCCACCCTTAGTCATCCTAGCAACCCGCCACCACCACATTCCCCTAGTCGGCCACTCCAACCGACTATCCCTTCCATTCGGCCAGCCACCTCTTTTCCCCTAGGTGTCCCATTCGATCTTCCCTTAGGCTCCCCTTAGGGCCATACTCCCTCACACTATATACCCTCCTAGTGACCCTACATACTCACCTTGCCCAGCCCCTTTTATCCCCCACACCAAGGCGACACCCTTGCTTGCAGCCGGCCACCATCAAGGCGCCTATCCCGTGCCCCATTTGTAGCTGGCCAGCACCCCTTGTCGCTCAACCTCGCGGAGCTCCCCTTTGCAGCCCAAGGCGAAGGCCAAGCCCATGCTCAAGCAAGGCCTCTACGAACCAGCTACTAGTAAGTGCCTAACTCGGTCTTTAGTTGTATACTTGCTTGAGATTAAATTTGATACGGGGTTATAATAACGGAGCATAGTCTCCTCCCGCTTGTAATAACGTGGCTTGGCACACCCACACACGTGCACTCTCTTAGTTGTGCACGATTTTGAACACACACGGGCCTAATCAGCCCCTAATACATAAGTATATACATATACTTTCATTTTAAAGGGTTTTGCTTAAGTTGGGTGCGTTGTCTTTCAATTCAAGCACTCTCACACACATTGAGCTTTCGCTCTTATTTGAAAGACCCAAGTAAGGGCCGACCTATACTATTTGGGTTTCATTTTATGTCGTGTGGGTAAGTCTTTCAATTCAAGCACTCTCACACACATTGAGCTTTCGCTCTTATTTGAAAGACCCAAGTAAGGGCCGACCTATACTATTTGGGTTTTATTTCATGTCGTGTGTGTAAGTCTTTCAATTCAAGCACTCTCACACACATTGAGCCTTCGCTCTTACTCCCAAGACCTTAGTAAAGGCCTTATTGCAGTTATATTTGGGTTTCATTTATGTCGTGTGCATAGTACTTCAATTCAAGCACTCACACACATTGAGCTTTCGCTCTTATTCCCAAGACCTTAGTCAAGGCCATACTGCAATTTATATTTGGGTTTAATTTCATGTCGTGTGTGTAAGTCTTTTCAATTCAAGCACGCACCCACATTGAGCCTTCGCTCTTATTTGCAAGACCCGAGTAAGGGCTCATATACCTACTCTATATACATATCTCCCTTCGGCACTTACTTTACAAGTCATTTCCCTTCGGTTATTTCCCTTCAGTATTGTCTTTACATTCAGGTTTTCCCTTTGGAGTAGCATGAGTTTGCATTGCATCTATGCCATACCACGAGGTAGGACACATATTGCATCAAAGCAAGCCCCGCTCGAATTCGCCCATGTAGTGGAGTGTTCATAACACACAAACTAGGTGGCCCGAAAAGGGATAAAAGAAAAGACTTAGGCACGTGCAAATCCACGTGATCTAAAACATGCAATCGCATCTAAAAGACCCGAATTAGACACCTCGAACCGCTTCGTAGACTTTCTATCCCAAAACTCGATTTTTGCAAAGCGTACAGACTGACCCTTGCGCATCGGTACAAGAAGGTCTGCGACAACAAGAGCTCACTTGCTCACAGTCATCACGTTTAGAAGTCAGTGTTAAATATATCTTCGCTAGCTTAGGTAAGCTAGCTGGCACGCCCTGTTTGCATAAATAAGGCCTTAGACGCACGAGAGGATCCTCTCTGAGCCCTGAAAAGGTGAGAGGTGGGGAATTTTCGCGCGTCTACAATACACATGCACGCTAAGTGTTTGATTTAATGTTTCTTCCTTCCTATATGTTATGTACCCTCTATACTTCTAATCCCCTCTATGCCTAAGCTATAAAGTGCTTTCCATTCATTTACATTCCTTTGCTTTGAGGATTGAAGGGTTGTTGCATTTTAAAGTCGTGTGAGTTTTGCATCATTATATTTATAAAATAGAAAACAGGATTTTAGCACCTCTGCATATGTCTGTTCATAAAATTTTAATTTTGTGATGCTTGCTCCGATTAGTTTAAAATTTGGCAAACTTACTCCACGCACCTTTAGCCACTCTAGATAAAATTGGTAAGATTTTTAGGGCCGCCCAACCACGTAATAAAATTGGATTAAGACTGACTCAATTTTTACACTTCTATTGTACAGTCGAATTTCCTGAAACAGAGGTTGGGTAAAAGTCCCATATCTCTATCCATAGGAGTCCAATTAAGCTGATTTTTTATGCATTAGAAAGCTAACATTCATAGCTTTCCAGAAATATCAAAATCATCAAAATCGGAGTTCTGAGTAGGGAGATACAGGCTCATCTTTCCAGAAACATTCATAGCTTTTCCGTTTGTTCTTTGCTCTCCAGCATTGATCAACATTCATTTACAACAACAAAAGAACTCACCAAAATTTATTGGAAAAGGAAGAAGAAGAAATAGCAATAAAGTGAAAGAAGAATAAGAAGAAATTAGATACCTATTCAAAGAGGGATTGAGTAACTTTTCAAGGTATATCGTTAAATTGGTTTAGATTTTATCATTTTTTTGTTTTCTTTATTTTTTAATAAGATTCTCATAAAAAAGCATCAAATTTTTGCTTCAAGATACGTACCAAACATATCTCCTTTATGTTGGAGATGTGTGCTAGGCACGCTTGTGTCGTGTCTCCTACATAGGAGAGACATGCTTGGCATGTCTCTCTTGTTTCAAATGAGTGGATTTGCGTAATTGGTTTTCTTTTTTGATAACATCAATGCTTCATTTAGGAGATGTAATAATATCATACAAAAGACGACCCTACAAATGACAACGAGGAGAAGAGGATGTTTTTTTTTAATAGATACATATATTACTGAAGCTAAGCTTGCATGTTATGAGGAGAATATAGATACTTTAGAGATTGATATTGATATTAAAGAAAGTGAGGATGAGGGATTTCTTAATAATGGGATTATTCCCTAGTTTTAAAGGTCACACAACTTATAATATCTAATAAGAACAAATAATTTCTAACTTTAGTACAATTGTACATTCAATATTAATACTCACGGTTTAACTCGTGAATTTGGGATGAAATAGGGAGGATTTATTTAAAATGTCTTGGGTTAAGCTAATGGGGCGGATTGGATCCAAAGTGATTGGATCGTGCATGAGATGTGTTCTCAATGGGATTTGGATATGATGAACCGAAAGAACAAGTCCGACTAGATTGATTTGAACTAGATCTAACAGAAGTGGGATCCGATTTCTAGTAAAATGGGCAAGGAACAAGTTAGTCAGGTAAAGATCCAAATTGAGCTAAAATGGGTTGGATGGGATTTGGTCTAACTGTTAAAAAGGAAAAAGTAGAATGTATCAATTGAGAGAAAGAGACATAGAGGGAGAAGAGAAGGGAGGTTGGCTGATCGGCGGAGGCGATGGATAGTTTGTGACGACAACGAGGGGTGATGGTGGCGAGGAGAGGGTTAACAGCTAGGCAGTGTAGGGTTAGTTGTTTTCTGCTTTACTAGAACCTTCACTTCTATCTTTCCCATAATACACTCTTGTGACTCTTCTTGCTTCCCTACAAATACACTCCAAAAAAGTCTTTGATTCTTTGAACTATCCTTTGGAGACTTGAACAACAAATACTTTTATAATTGGGCTACTTATAAGAAGAGAAAGAACAAAATAAGAATATTACAATCGATTGGTGAATGTTGGATAATCAGATAAAATAGAATTTATAAAGAGGCTAAATAATACTTCCAAGAAGTATTCAATTCAAGTAGTTTAACAACAATTGAAATTCAAGCTCTAATAGATTGTGGTTGACTATGTAGTGGGAAAGGAAGTAAATTCACTTCTTAATATGCTATATATTACAACAAAAGTAAAAGAAGTCATAAATCATATGGGATGTGAAAAATCGGCAAGTCCATATGGTCTAAAGCCTTTTGGAATTGGATTGATAAGAATATTACCATAGCACTCTTAAGCAACTTGAATGCGGAAAGGAATGAGAGAATATTAATGGTATATACATTTCCCTAAAGTGGATTCAGCAAAGAGCATGAAAGAATTCAAACCCAATGCACTATGTAATGTAATTTACAAAATAATTTGTAAGATGGTGGCAAACAAGTTGAAAGTAGTTCTCCCACAAATGATTTTAGAATGTCAAAGTGCATTTGGGAAGGATAGATGTATCATGGACAACTTAATATTAGCATATGAATTAGTGCACTTAATGAAGAGGTTTCTCATAAGTAAAGATGGGTACATTTTAGTAAAGCATATGACATAATTGAATGGTCTAACTTAAAAGCATTATTGAAAAACTGGGGTTTAGAGGTAGATGGATTGATACTATTATGAAATTTATAGTACCAACAAAGTTTTCTTGGTGATTAATGATAAAAGGTATATGTACTTTTACTCCTGAAGAGGGCTTTGGCTGGGAGACCACCTTTCTATCTGTTGCAATGAAGGTTTAATGGTATTATTGAAGAAAACCAAGAGGAACAAAGAGATTGTAGAAGAGCATTTCAGCGTCACATTTATTCTTCGTAGAGGATAGCAAAATAGGAGGGAATGTCAATGTATTTGTAACATCATGCGGCTTATAGTTTGGCATTGAGTCAGCAAATAAATTATGAGAAATCAATGCTAATGCTAAGCAAAAATATGGATAGAGATAGATGACAAGAAATTATAAATGAAAGTGGAGCTTGCAATGCAGCCTTTAGTGTAAAATATATTGGTCTACTGACATGGATAGATCTAAGAAATGGTGTATTCCAATCTCTAGAGAGTTTAAAAAAGATTAAAAACATGAGAAAGCAAAATGTTATCAAAGGAGGAGGAAGTAATCATTAAAACTATTGCTCAAGCGATACTAATGTATGGAATCCTTTGCTTTAAGTTGCCAAAGCAGCTCTAAGTTTAAGTGGGTTGTGTTCTATGATTTATATGTGTTCAATCTAACCTTACTAGCTAAGAAAGGGTTGGGATTAACGTGTAATGAAAATTTTCTTGTCCCAAGAGTACCTAAAGTAAAATATTTCTTACTACACATTTTTTTAATGTACATATTGTTTATAACCCTTCATACTTGGAGCTCACAAAATGTTGAAATTAAGTTGTGTTTGGAGAAATGGAATTGATATATGACAAGATCTATGAGCTTCAAGGTTTTACAAATTTAGAGTGACCAGTTGAAGGAACAATATGTGAAGGTAGCATGACTAATCCCATAGTTGTTGAAGGCTCCAATGGCTACAAATTTAGAGAGATGTAAGAATACAGCTGGCCTGGGCCAAGGCCCCAATGGCTAAAAAATATAACCCGTTGGGACTGGCCAGTACTCAATGGCTAATCTCATAGTTGTTGAATGCTGGCCTCTAACAACTCTCTTTGAGAGTCCTTTTGCCTATAAAAAGGCTGTGAATTCTTTGTGTAAAGCCAATCCTATAAGACCTCTTGTGATTCAATAAAAGTGCTCATTTAAGTGTGTTGTGGTGTGACTTGACTGTCGTTTGTGAAGTGTTGTTCTAAGGCATATCTTCTTATATGGTATCAGAGCCTAATAAATGATGTTAATCGTGCGATACGGCTTCAGAAAGCATGCCAAAGAAGAATCAACCTCGATGAATCCTTTCTTCTTGAAATCAAGTAAGGGTATCTATTACATTTGCTTTATGATAATAAAAGATAAAGGATTTAGTTTCCGTCTAACAAACTCCAACTATAAAACATGGGCGTAAGCCATGAAAAATTATTTGTATTTTAAAAAATTATGGGGTTATGTTAGCGAAACAAAAATCGAACCTTCTATTGGTTCAAGCCTAAAATAAAAAGAGGATTATGAAGGAGGACATAGAACTATTCTTTGGATTCTCATGAACAATGTGAGTGAATATGTGCGGGTTCATTATCTGACTTTACAAATGCCAAGTAAGTATGGGAATATTTAAAAATATCGCATGTTTAGAGTGATATGGCACACCGAATGGCTCTTAGAGACAAACTCACGACGTTCCGCTAAGGTGATAAGAATATAAATGAATATTACACGAAATTTTCAAACACATAGAATCAACTCTGTGCATATGAAAAAGGTGCACACACTTTATTGACTCAAGACAGTGTTAACAAAATAACGATTTTGTATATCAGTTTCTCAAAAATCTAAGAGAGGAATTTGAAGGAGTCAAATCCAGTGTTATCCATCGGAAGCCATTCCCTTCAAGAGAAGAAGTGCTAACCGATCTCCTTATGGCAGAAATCAGGTTCAGAGAATCTAAACAACAAAAAGATGTTGTGCTTGCTGCTTTGAAATGAAGGACTAACAATCAACCCTACCGACCTCCACAGTTCAATCAAGAAGGAACCAACCAAAAGGTAATATGCTTTTATTGCAAAATAACAAGGCATGTACAAAAGAATTGTTTAAAGCTAAAAAGGAGACTTATCATCGTCAATAGAGAAGTAAATCAAAATCCACAACTTCTACAACTTTAAGGAAAAATAAAATAACTTAAAGAACAACTGAAGGAAAAGACATTCATTAGTACAGTTTGCTTTACTTCTAAAGGAACAAAAGGTATATCCTGACTACTTGATTCTGGTGCATCTTTTCATATGACATGTAAAGAAAATCTTTTACAAGCTTGTTCAAATAAAATACCTGACACAATATTTACTACCGATGAAACTAAGTTAAAAGTTGATAAAATTGGAGAACTTCGAAATAAAAACTTTTATGTATGTTCCATAAATATCAATAGTAGGTTAAGACAAGTATCAAGTATAATAGAGAACCAATTTGGATTCATGCCAGGCATATCTACTATTGAAGTGATTCACCTTTTAAGACGTCTTATGAAATATTTTAAAGCAAAAAATAAAGACCTTCACATGATATTTATTGATCTAGAAAAAGCTTATGATAGGGTACCGAGAGAGGTTCTTTGGAGAACTTTGAAAAAAAGAGGTATCCCATTGATATACATTAATCTTATAAAAGACATTTACGATGGTGCAAAAACATGTGTGAGGACTCATGAAGGGATGACAGACTTCTTTGAAGTTAATATTGGGTTACATCAAGGATCAACTTTAAGTCCATACTTATTTATAATGGTGATGGATGAGTTAAAAAAACATATTCAAGATGAAGTACCTTGGTGTATGTTATTTGCAGATGACATTATGTTAGTGGAAGAGTCTAAGGAAAAAGTTAATAATAAATTGGAACTATGGAGAAAAACATTAGAAAGCAAAGGCCTTTGACTTAGTAGAACAAAGACAGAATATATGGAATATAAGTTTGATCATTTGGTTACTTCAGAGGACATAAAAATTAAAATTGACACACATTGCATCCCCCAAAAGGAAAGTTTTAAATACCTAGGGTCAATTTTTCAGACTGTTGGAAGAATTGATGGAGATGTTATGTATAGAATTAATGCTGGTTGGTTAAAATGGAGAGGAGCATCATGTATTCTTTGTGATAAGAAGATACCATTAAAGTTAAAAGGTAAATATTATACAGCAGCAATTAGGCATGCCATGTTTTATGGTTCTGAGTGTTGGGCAGTTAATCATCAACATGTACAAAAGATGTCTGTGACAAAAATGAAGATGTTGAGATGGATGAGTGATCATACAAGAAAAGACCGTATACATAATGAGGTTATTAGAAACAAATTAGGAGTGGCACCAATAGAGGATAAAATGAGAGAACATCGTTTAAGATGGTTTGGACATATAGAAAGAAGATCAAAAGAAGAACCTGTAAGAAAGTTAGAAAAACTAAATTTGGAAAGTATTAAAAGAGGTAGAGGATGACCACAAAAGTGTTGAAAAGAAACAATAAAGAATGATCTAGCTTATTGGGAGTTAACTGCGATCTGTGGAAACAAAGAATCCATGTAGCCGACCCCGTCTAGTATGAGAAAAGGCTTAGTTGTTGTTGTTGTTATGTATCAAAAGTTAGTTGGGTTTCAAAACTAAATCTTAATTTTTTTTCAGTCGCTCAAATATCTTATAATAATTGTGTAGTCACCTTTTCATCTAAGGGTTACATTGTATAAGATCGAGTATCGAAGAAGGTGATTGGGTATAGCCATAGGGAGAGAGAACTCTATGTTATGCAAACTTTTGGTCAATATAACGCTCTTTCAAATGATGTATCTCTATGGCATAAAACATTGGGCCAACTAAATATTTATCAAATGTATAACTGTTCTCCAATTGAATTTAAAATAGTTGATGAATTCTTCTACAATGATTGTCTATTTGGAAAAATGAAGCATCTTCCATTTCTAATGAGAATAACAAATACAAATAAACCTTTTGACTTAGTTCATTCAAATGTTTGGGGACCTGCACTATGCATTTCAAAAGGTGGTGTATCTTATTACATAATTTTCATTGATGATTTCACCATATATACTTGGGTATATTTGTTAAAGATGAAATCTGAAGTTTTCAAGAATTTTATGATATTTGATAAAATGATCAAAACTCAATTAAACTCTCATATTAAAGTTTTTAGATTTGACTATGGTGGTGAATTTGTTTCAAAATAATTTGAGAGTTACCTAGAAAATAATGGAATCATCCATGAGACTTCTTGTACCAATACTCTATAACAAAATAGTGTGACCGAAAAGAAACATCAGCATATCATAGAAACCACAAGAACACTCTTGATCTCTAGTAGTGTTCCAAAGAATTTATGGCCTGAAGTTGTGATGACATAAATCTATCTGATAAAGAGAATGCCTACTGTTGTCCTTCAAAATATATCACCCACAGAAAAATTGTTTGAAAAAACTCCTTACTCACATTTAAGAATTTTTGGATATAAATGCTTTGTTCTCGCCAACAAATATGATAAACTTTCTCCTCGTGTTATAGAATGTGTGTTTTTAAGATATGGTATAACAAAAAAGGGTATAAGTGTTATGACCATAAAAATGATAAATTATATGTGTCTAGAGAGTACAATTTCTTGAAAATGAGTATTATTTTATAAATGATTCCTCTAAGGAGGAATACTCTCTTCTAACTGATATTCTTGATGATGATATGAGCTATGCTCAAGAAGAAAGGGATGAAACTATTAATGAATCTAGATATACTATTCAACCCTATTATCAATACTATTCTAGGAGGAACACTAAAACTATAGAACCTCCTTTAAGAAGGTCTACCAAAGAATCTTGACCTCTATAAAGATTTGTATCCTATGAAACATTCTCTCAATTTTATAGAGCTCTAGTGACCAATCTGATAGCTGTGAACGAACCCAAGAAAATCTCAAGAATGAATTGATGCCATGAACACCAAGCTAGATGCCCTAAATAAAACTCAAACATGAAAAATAGTTAGTCATCGTAACACTAAAAAATCTATAGGATGTAGGTAGATCTACAAAATTAAGACTAAGAGTGATGGTACTCTAGAAAGATACAAAGCTCGTATAGTGGTAAAAGGATATTGTCAAGAATATAAAATAGATTATGAAGAAACCTTTGATCATGTAGCCAGTATAACAATAGCTCCGGTGCTCATTGCCTTAAACACTATTAGGAAATGGGATATTACACAAATTGATGTTAAAAATACTTTTTGAATGGATGACTTAAGGAAGAAATCTACATGGAACATCCCCTTGGATTGAATGTGTCGAACAACCAAGTTTTACGTTTAAGAAAAGCTATTTATGGACTTAAACAAGCTCCACAGGCCTGGTTTGATAAAATGAATGAGTTTATGACTAACCATGGATTTGTTGCTTGTTATACTGATACTGCATTGTTTGTAAGAAAATCTATTGTAGGAATTGTAATATTTGTATATGGACAATATGCTCATCACTGGAGATGATGACAATAAGACAACTCTTAGAAAGGAATTTGAAATGAAATATCTTAGAAAGTTGCATTACTTCTTAGGAATAGAGGTCACTTGAAACAACAAAGATACATTCTTTTTACAAACTAAGTTTGCTACTGACATTGGTTTCAGACCGGGAATCACAGATAACAAGATTATAGAAACACCAAAAATACTGAACCAGAAATTGAGACTTACAAATGGTGAAGCACTAGCAATGTACTGTGATAAGCTAGGTGACTCACTCGTGTCTTGATAGTGTAAGAAACAATAAAAAGTATCACTTTCTTCCATAGAAGTTGAGTATCAGGTAATGATTGCTACTGTTATAGAATTGACATGGCTTACACAACTCCTGAGGGATTTACATGTCCAAATTGAATCTACACCACATATGTATTGTGATAACAAAAGTGTAATATATATTGCACACAATGCCTTTTATGAACGTACGAAGCACATCGAGATGAACTGTCACTATGTTTGAGAAGAATATTTACAAGGACATTTGAATCTACAGTTTGTTCCCACAGAATATCAACTTGCTGACATGTTTACCAAATCCCTTCTAGCACCTCAGTTTCAAGTGCTTTCTAGCAAACTGTCAGTTGTCATCATGTCAGTTTGAGGGGGGTGTAAGAATACAATTGGCCTGGGCCAAGGCCCCAACGGCTATAAAATGTAACCATTGGGACTGGCCAATACTCGATGGCTAATCCCATAGCCGCTGAATGCTGGCCTCTAACAACTCTCTTTGAGAGCCCTTTTGCCTATAAAAAGGCTATGAACTTTGTGTAAAGCCAAGCCTTTAAGGCCTCTTGTGGTTCAATAAAAGTGCTCATTATTCAAGTGTGTTGTGGTGTGACTTGACTGTGCTTTATGAAGTGTTGTTCCAAGGCTTCTTATAAGAGAATATAGTGACATACTTTTTAGAGCTAAGTTGAGTAACATAATCTGTAATACTTTTTTGTCACAAGATTGAAAGAATATATCCAATTTATTGTTATTTGATCACAAAGGGCAATCTTCTTTTATCAAAAAGGCATACAAGTTTGCATGGAGATTGGATATTAGTCAACGAGCACTGGAAGACAAAAACAATTTTCAGGATTTTGAAGAATGTGTTAATAACAAAATTTGGTGAAAAAAATATGGAAGCTGGATATCTCCCAAAAATTCAACATCTGGAGTAAGTAAAAGTATTTTATCTACTAAAGACAGATTAATAAATAAATGGGAAAAACAGCTATTTATGTGATTATAAAAGGAAACCATAGGACAGATAAATGGTATTAATGATGCACAAAGGGCAAAACTAGAAATAGAAAACATAGGTATGAACTTTGCTAAATAACTAGGCCTTCTTCCAGACACATTAGAAACTGATGTAGTGAATATTTTTGCAAAAAATATGACATTCTGATGATGGAATACTTAATGTAGTACTTAGAAGAGAAAATTTGTAAGATGACATCAAAATTGTGTGCATTTAATTGTAGAGATATATGAGAAGACTTTCAAAATAAGAGAATGGTTTTGTGAAAGGGTGCTGACATTAGGTTGGTGTTTGTTGGTGAAAAGTCGTTGCATAGTACAAAGGCTATGGTTATGATATTTAATGATATCATGAATGGATATGATGTTTTAGATATGAGCATGAGGAGTCTTTAACATTATTCTGTTATGGCTTGGAAAGTCAGGCCTCTTCACATATCAAGTTGCTATAATTCTTAGGAAAGTGTTTTTTTCTCAATGGTCATGTCTTGACATGAACCATATTCTGGTAATTATAAATAATAATCTTATGCAAATGTGATGGAGCATATGAAACAAGGAATCTGAAGGTGCCCTTACACCCTTATGATCTCTCCACTAATTCTTACCGATTTTATTTTCATACTCTTATTTCTTTAACCAAGTTTTTAAGTAACTTACTGAAATTCCTTAAGCATGTAAAGGAGTTGTTGTGTCAGCCATCTTAATGCATAGATATTTCCTTATTGAATCCTACAAGTGATCATTAGAGTCCTTTGCATTTAGAGTGTTAGAACCTAAAGGCAACAAAAAAACTTAAAAGTTAGTTCTTAAGCAAGTCTTGAATAGAGTCACACACTAACTCTTTTTGTTGTAGAAGCATTCGGGTATTCATTAGTACGAGAGTATGGTTTGTTGACATTATAAAGAAAAGGCCAATTCTATCTAGGATTCAAGTTCGATGACATTCTCAAACAAAAGGCCAATTACTGATATCTTCTAGAAAAAAGTCGATTGTTGATATCTTCTAAGAAAATGTTAATCTTATGCAAGACCCACATTTATTGATATTTACAAGCAAATTCATTGATTCCTCTAAAAAAGCCAATCTTTTCAGAAATAGCATATTCCAATCAATGCCTCCAAGATCACAACATCAACAAGCTATACCAAGGGAATGCGATCGCATTTCGGATGTATTGGCAAAATATGCCATAATTGATGGAGATGCTTTATTGGCATCCTTCATTGTAGTTAAGATCTGCACTAAGGAAATTTATTAATAAAATATTTTTTGGCATAAAAGAAAAATGCATTTTTGATCAACACCCAATGCACTTTAATCTTACTTGAAACAATTTAATAACTTTATATGTGGTTGAACTTTTGGAAATTTTATGGAGTTCTTGTATTGTTTTAAAAGTATACTGTATATATATATATATATATATATATATATATATATATATATATATATATATATATATATATATATATATATATATATATATATATATATAATATAATATAAGTATGCTTTGGGTTGGGTGCTTGTTATCGTGTAACTGGCCTGTCCTCAAATAAATCCAGGTTTTACCAAAATCCAAAAGCAGGTAATACACTCCCTGCGAGGATTGGATGGGGTCAGGTCCCGTATGAGTTGGACCTATATTGCTATTCCTAGTGTAAACATGAGTGTTGTTGCGCTATGTCATGGGACGGATTCTGGGAAACTCGAAAAGACTTGGAACCGACGCCAAGTCTACTTCGTGATGGCATTGCTTGACCGCTTGTCGAACAATCAGCTTGAAAGCACACAAATGCAATACTATCCAAGCTCATCTCTATCAAGGTTGATCTTTTAAATCAATAAAAAAAATTAAAAACTCATTATAGCAGGACCATTATCTATAATAAGGACTAAGGCCAAAATGCAGAAAAGGCTTAATCACGCTGACACAATGACACAACACTAATGACTAAAGACCATTTGACACCGACACATCAAAAGCTAGTTCTTTTACAGTCTGAGTCCTAAACCATCCAAAACTAGAAAATCTATAATAGTTTTTATTTTAAATTAAAGAATAATTAAAAATGACCAAAACAATTATTTGAACTACATCCATTTTGGACTGAGCTGTCCTCATTTTGGTTCTGGGTCGAAATCCAGTTCGGTTGGTTCCGGTTCCAGCTGGTTCCTAGCATAATGATGATATCATTGTAAATTTCTGTCTAATGATCGAGGATAATATGCTACATGGAATAAAGAACAATGGACTGTCTTCTTTTACTTTTCTGGTTGCGCAACCCAACTTCTTAACTTTAGATTGTTCGATCCATTTCGTTTATCAAAACAAAACCATCGATTCATCCAAGCCGTTCAGGATTTAAGAAAATAATGAG
Organism: Brasenia schreberi; assembly: GCA_036023115.1. Taxonomy (NCBI): domain Eukaryota; kingdom Viridiplantae; phylum Streptophyta; class Magnoliopsida; order Nymphaeales; family Cabombaceae; genus Brasenia; species Brasenia schreberi. Next base: position 4,765,601 of record JAYKKT010000079.1, read on the forward strand.
ATTATTTAATTACTTCTTTCCCTTTCAGAACCTCAAGCCATCAGATTCCTTCCTTCAACTAAACACATACAGGGGACTGGAAATCAGTTTCATGACGCAGTCCACACAAACAGACTGCGAGTCAGTTTCAAGACTTCTGTTTTAGGAATCTTTACTACAAATAATTGGAGACCATGGTTTACATGATTTGTATATTTTGGAAAAGGATCTTTACTACAAATAATTCGAACATGCAGGAATGGTTAAACCCAACGCAGACAAGCGGGTATTACCCGGTTTGGATGGGTTCGGATTCAGGAAAATCATTCAGGGTACGGGCTAGGTAGGGGATACGAAGTATGGAACACCTATCTGGCCCGAAGTAAACTTACAAAAGAATAGGCATACTTTGTAAAATTTCCAAAATCTCAACCATCTAAATCTATTATTATTCAATTATTCACATAAGTTTTACAAATGTTTCAATCTTAGAATTGGATTTTCATGGAAAATGCGTTTAATGGTAAAAAGGAGGTAATGAATTAGGCTGGTTTGGGGTATGCGAGGGTAAATACTTTGTGCCTGCCCGCCTCATACATGTATAAAATGTTTAGTTTTAAAAAGGAGATTACTATCTGCACACTCTTTTTACTATTCACACGCTCCTAATTTAAAAAATACTGAAACAGTCCCTATAATAATTTCTTCTCCCCCATATCAATTCTAGCATTCCCTTAGAAATAATCCAACGACCAGTATTTATTCTGTTTTGCATCGTTGTTGCTTTCTTCATAATCGAAGAATACATGAGTATAATCTAACAACCCTCATCGAAGATTTATAAAACTAAACAAAATAAGAAGAAGAAAGCTGATTGATCCGATCAATTTTCTATTTTTTAATGTTTGAGAGGTTGGTTTTTAAAAATATTTTTGTATTGTCTGTGTTTTTTGTTTTGGGTAATATTTTATGGCTTTGAGTTAAAGGATTTACTCATCATATTTTCTATTCGAAATGCAGAAGCATAACGCGAAAGAGAGACATAGGCCAGTCACATCTCTCCTTATAGAGAGACACTCTCCCTCAAAGGGAGATCCCATTGAGATATGCCAAGGAGAGATGTAGTTAGACTGCATCTCTCTCTCAAATACAAGATGTGTTTGGGCCACATCTCTATCAAATGAGAGATACATTTGGGTTATGTTTCTCATGTTACATGTGTATATATACTTCAAATATTATATCCCTTTATGTATTACAGAATGACAAGCAACTTGAGCAAAAACACTTATCATGGAACATATTCTCAAAAAAAGATAACTGATCAAAATATTTATTATATTGGTAATAAGAAAATTGAAAATGATTGTAGTGCACTAGATGATGTATTCTTTAGTTGGTTAATCGATGAAGTAGGAAAAACATTTATTGACTACGAGAATGATGGACTTGACTATTAACTCGGGTTTGCGACTCATGATATGTTTAGCATTTATAATGAGCTTGTTGAATATGTAAGCAATATTGAGAGAAAATATAATATTGTTATTCTTTGTTTTAAAGATGCAACAAGTGAGGTATGACTTAGGTATGAAAAAATTGACAAATATAGGACAAGTAAAAATATTTATGTTTAAAATAATAGGTGAACGGGTACTAAGAAAGTAGAGTATCTATTTTTATTGAAAGAAGAGAGTATAATCGATGATTATTGGAAGTTGAATATAGTGAACAAGAAACATAACCACCTTCTAAGCTTGTATCTTGAAAGACATGCTTTTACTAGGAGATTGAGTGAATATGTGTATAGTGTGTCAAAAACTTTAGGAAAAATCACTGCAAACTAAAGCATATTTGACTCATTTGAAGTGGGTTGATGATACAAATATTAGTATGGAAGACATATTTACAATGCAGGGATGAAAATTAAGATGAAAGATAGAGATTCTCGAAGTGTTCTACAACAACTACTATATGATCTAAAATCTCACTAATATCATATATGAAATCGTAAAATATCTGAGATGGATATTGTCAATAACATTGTATTTGCACATCCTCGTTTAATATAACTATTACATGCATTTTCATAGGTATTGGAGTTTAATAGCACATATAAGACAAACATATAAGAGTTTCGTTTCACTTTGTTTTTAATATTGGTTTTCATGTAGTGTATAATAGCTATTTATATTTTATATTTTATAGATATAAGATATCTTTCCTTAAGGTTGTCTAGTTAACATAAACCTTTAAGAATTTTTTTAGAGCTTTTTTTTTTATGAGTATAAAAAAGGAAGAGAATTATGTTTGGATATTGAGGTGTGTAGTAAGTTATGCACTCCAAACAACTTCTCACATATAATTCGTAGTGGTCGTGATATGATATTAGTGAATGACATTTAAACTTTATTTTCGAATGTGGCTCACTTTTTATGTAGATGCATATAGCAAAAATGTAAGGTTGAAAGAATTGTTTGATACCTCAAGTGAGAGATTTGATATAATTTAGAAACAAATACATTCATTGATAGAGTTATGAATTAAAGAATTAAAAAAGTCATTTGAAGAATTGATGAACCATCACCATGCATTACATTGATATAATAAAAGATATTATAGCAAACTTATAGAGAAGAGTATTAAGACACGTGCTTGACTTGATTGTAAGAAGGTACAATCAGATGGTGATAATAGGTTCACACCCAAGCACATGTCATCGTATATTATAACGCTTACACGGGTTGTTGTGTGCTCAATCTTCTACTTATATATGATAAATCGATATAATTGTTAGCAATTGATCTATTTTGGAGGAAGCTAGAGATAGAGGAGGGCATGCCATGTATTGTCAATCACGCAAGAGAGGATATAGGATATCTATGATAGAGACTATTTGGAGGAAGTTAATGCACCACCCATACTGAGATAGATTTGTTAAGATGTTGGATGAGCAGTTGAGTCTGAAGTTCATCATTCTACAAGAGTCACCCATTCACCATCTTTAAGGAAGACCATATAATATATCTATAAAAAGAAATTTGTTAGCTTATAAGCATGCATACATAAATGCCTCTCTTAGAAGAAGGCATGGACATGGGTGTACACGTGGACGAAGGTGTGAGTCTTCTCTTGGGGTGGGTTCTTTTTCTTGAGGGAGTTGTGATCCTCTTTAAATATCGACTTTTGTGTTCTTGTATTGGGTCTCTCTTTGAGAAGAACATTTCAAGACAACTACGCTCTGAACTAATATATAAAATAGTGATGTCATGCTTTATGAGCATCTTTGTAAATATTTAGGTGAATGTTATTGGAAATGAAAATTCTAAGTATCGAGTAATTTATGCACTTTAGGATGGGAATGAGTGGTACCATGAAGCTCATAAAGAGTGCTTAAAGGAAATGACATATACATAAAATATATATTCATGAGTTTTCATGAATAATTATGGTGTTGATGCTACTATTCATAGTATTGTATATATTAAGAATGAGTCAAGTCTTAGTGATTATTGGATGTTCATGTTAAACATAGGTTTGGCCATCACTACTCGTTAGGACATAACATTGATACTCCTCTATAAAAGAGGGTCAATAATATTTCTGTTACTAATGTCACACCATAAGTAGACAACTATGAGAGATGTGTGATACATATGCTATCATTATGCTATATGATATTTTTTAGTAGTAATCATAATATTTTTTAACATAATTATGTTATTTAAGTATTTATTATAATTTATCTCTCTTGTGCGACTATTTTTTTGTAGATGCACATGACTGATGGCTTTTCGATACCTCCTATCTTTTTATCTTGGAAATGATGAAAGTATCGAGAATTAAAATTGATCATTTCATAAATGTATTGAGATATTTATATGCAAATGAGAGGGATATGAAATGGTATTGTACATGATACCGAGGACGACAATTAGATGTTATTTGTATTTTGTAATGTAATTATTTTTAATTAAAATAAAAGTGATTTTTTAATAACAATTATTTATCTAAAGAGCAAAGAGTAATGAATAAAAATGTCATTGGTTACAAATATTATATATATATATTACCGAATAATATAAAAGAACATCTCAAATATAAGTAGTAAACCCCATTTACATTATATCATCCCAATGCATGAATGATCAGAACAATGAACTCATATTCTAATCATCATCCTCAAATATAATCAATTGATATACTCATTAACAACAATGTTCATATATCTTTAACAACTTTACTAATATAGGGTCACCTAACAATAATCATAGCACATACTTTGAATGCACTAAAATTGGTTCTAGTGTATCACATATTACGATAAGATGATGGTATAAGAAAGTAGTCAAAACAAACTTAAAGACCACACTTATATAAACAATTATTTATTTATCTATATAAAAAATGATGTATCATGGTTCCTAGCAAGAGGAGGATGAGCCTGAGGCAAACAATTAATAGAATCTCTCAAAATAAACCAATACATTCGAGAAATGTACCACTCTATGTACAAATTATTACACATGAGAATATGTTATTGTAACGACAAAGTATTGAAACTCAAGACAATGAGAGCATTTTGCCTTCCAAGTAGCATCGTGTACTTTATATGCATGAAGCTATCTAGGTCTATTTACAATAGATGAGTTTATTAGTATAATTGAGATGATTTGATGACAATCGAATTGTCAAACTACATGATGTGGCATATACGGTTTCATAAATTCAAACACCAGGAACATCTGTGGCATATCAAAAACTTATATGCATTATAATCCAAGTAATTTACAAAATTACATGACTGTCAATCAATCTGCATTACATAAAATAAAAGATAAAAATATAAAACATTAAAATTATATTTAATATAAAAAATATATAGTTACAATTATATAAATTACCAACTTTGCCGTCATAAAATCTGCGATACTTAATAAGCCAATTGATAGGAGATTGCTTGTGAGAGACATTTTCCATCTACCAATCTGCTTGTGGTTCTTCTTTCAACCGTTCTGATCAGATGATAACTCTAAAGGTTGAGAAATATACATAAATTTATGCCTTCAATTAAAACATATAACTTAGTTGTTCAATTATGAAAATGACTATGAAAAATATTGTAGCAAACCAAAATAATAAAAATTCTTACTTTGAGCAAAGAAGTTTGTCCACTAAGTTGTTGTGCCTTTTCTAGTTTCTTGTACAAGTATGTTAATGTTGTTGTACCCCAAACATGACTATTAACCATCTAAATATTATTTGTCAATAGATGCACGATCATTATTGATACTTTGTCTCTAGACTTATCCTGATATAATATATAATCTAGCTAATACAACAAATATAATAAAGTCTTACTTTTGTTGTTGACTCCTTTATTAAAAAAGTACTTTGGAGTATGTCAAATTTAATGGGATGAGCCTTAGTCTCTAGCACTATTTCATTGATACTCATCTTAACATATCACTCCAAATGTCTATTTTACTTTTTGCTATTATCTCTTGCACCAAGATAACAAGTTGTCCCCTTAGAAGACTAAGTATCTCATAGATATTATGAAGCATGATAGTCATCTTACTCCATGACATATAAAAATTGTTTGTGTTTGATTGTCAATACTCGATAAAAACAATCAACAAAGCATAATCTATAACTTCATACAACAAACTTTTTTGTCCAATAAACTCACTGATATTTGCAATCTCAACCTAATTACCAGTCTCACATCCGTTCTCTTCACTAACCATTCTTTACCAAAATTATACATTGTGTGGGCAGTTACCACCTTTCTTATTGTCTGTACATTTATATTTATATAGTTAGTTGGAACTGTAAGTATTTATATTGAATATACAATTTTATTAAAGTTAGAAATTACATATTCCTACTAATTCTTATAAGCAATGTGACCTTTAAAATTAGAGATAATCTTGATATATCAGGAAATCTCTCATCTTCACTCTCTACAATATCAATAAAAGGCTTCAACAATATTTGTATCTACCAAAGTATAATTGTTTTCTTATCGTTGTTGATTGTAGGGTTATCCTTTTTATGATATCGTATTATGTCTCCTAGATTTGGCAGTGACATTACACCCTTCTATTTGTGTCCTATGAGTCATATCTGTATATAAAAAAGTTGGTTAATCAAATAAGAGATAACCCAAAATAGAAGAGACGTGACCCAATTGCGTCTTTTGCAAGTGAGACATGTAACTAAAACACACTTTCCAACAATCGAGACCCGCAATTGATTACGTCTCATAGCAAAAAGGACTAATAATTGGGCCACGTTTCGCACCAAGAAAGACCTATACACCAGGTGTATCTCTTGCGTAGGAGAGACGCCTTTATGCTACGTCTCGATGCAAAAATCCAATAAGTTTTTTTGGTCAAAAAATAATGAAAACAATACAAAATAACAAAAACTAAACCAAATGAATGACATACCTTAAAAAATCACTCTTAGAATCGGTCTTTTATTTCTTTCTTTCTCTTTTTTTCTTTCTATTTCTTATTATTCTTCTTTTTCGATGAATTTTGATAATTTCTTTCACTGTAAATGGATGTGGATTGAGCAATCGATGACCGGAGTAGATTGGGTTAGGAAGACCAAACACAAAAGAGGGCGGGGGATGATAGTTCACACAAAAAGAGTTCATATCACTTTAAGGGTATCATGATAATTATTTAATATAAGTAGGGTTATTTTCGAAATCATAAAAATTTGAGTGTACTAACATCAGTTTGGGTGTGCGCAAATCAATTCTGTTTAAAAAAACTTTTTTAGGTGGCTAAACTTGAAGGTTTAGCGTCTTGTTTTCGTCGTCTGTGGCTGGATTCCAACTTCTTATTAGCAAGCCCCCAAAAACGTGAGAGAGAGAGAGACACGGACGTAAGCGCAATGTGGCGTAACTAACCAATGTCAACACTCTGTCACCACTCTCCTGAAAGGATGAACTCATCTCGCTACGTCTGGGGCCCATCCTCTTCATTTTCTTTTTGAGAATCCCACCACTTCCATTCTATTTTTATTTATCTCGAGAATAATAAAGTATCTGGCTCTCGGGACAGCATCACCGTAAGGGAGAGCATGTGCTTGTACCGCTCCTCTACATTTCCCCCTCCGCACTAATTACAGACATATTGTTTAAAAGAATGCAAGTTAACCTCTTTCTTTTTATCCCTCATAGCTTTTAGAGAATTTATTTTTGTTAATTTATATAGAGAGAGAGATTCTCACTGACATGAAAAATGCTCACCTATGAATGTCTTTTTATTTTTTCTTCCACAAATTGTCAACACTATCATATGTTATAATAAAAAGGGATAAATCTTTTCCTCTTTCTCTCTTTATATATATTAGGATATACAAGAGTATAGTCTCATAATATCACCATCCGGTAGCACTCGATGAACAATTAAAAGCAGTGCTACCAAAGTGTATGCTACCAAGGTGTCATCCTTATTACATAGTGAGGCTTCTCATATGATAAGAACACTTTGTTGATACCGCTTTTGATCATTCATCAAGAGCGATCAGATGACTAGGTTTGGGGAGTATTAAATCCTTGAATACCTTCAAGTTAGAAATAATAGGATACTTCAGATTTAATACTCCCATACCCTAGCCGTATCATTCTTTTGATGGACTACTACGAACGCCATCAACAAGAAAAACACCCTATTAGGTCCGTCCTCTACCGCCGGTTAAAACAACTCGATGGTGGTTCTCTGTGAGAGAGAGAGAAGGTATGTATATGCAACATTACATGTTAGCAAATTTAAACAAATCACTACTATCCATTATTTAATGTGATAATTGATATTTAAATTTAAAAAACAAAAAACACACTTATGCTCTTTAAGTACACTTGATTTGAAAGCAAATTTTTGCTTTTTAAATTTAAATCTCAATTATCTATTTTCTCAATCAAATGATTGAGATTTGTTTGAATAAATTAACATATAGAATGATCTCCTCTATATATATCACGAAATTCTCATGTTCTAAACAAATTTATGACATAAATTGTGTAGCAAACAATGTGTTAAAAGGCGTCCAGAGCTTAGCTTTTCCATCTAGACATGCATGACAAGTATCATGAGTGGCAATGCACCATGATAGCACTATGGGACTACTTTTGCATTCACTCTAGCACTGTCATATGTAGGTCGATTCCCTTCCAATTTAAGCACTTATGCTGATTAGCACTACACATCATCGACTTTTTCCTGATTTAATGAGCACATAGGCTGGTGCATATAACAAACAATCCTTGTTAGTTGCTCGGTTTGTTTCCTTTTCTATAAACCAAACGCCTCGCAGTCCTTTTATGAGCCAAGCTCAAGCATATATATACAGACACACTTAGAGAGAGAGAAAGAGAAAGAGAAGAACTGGCCCTTTATTACATTAAACACTTAACACAATCACCTCAATTGGACCTATTCACATCTTTGAACTTTTTAAGATGGGAGGAAGTCTTTGGGCCATATATTTTTTAGTTAAAAGGTTTTAGGTGAAAGAAGAAGCCGTAGGCTCCAAAAAATTGCGCATTGTGTAAGTCGTGGAGTATAAGTATCATAATCTGCCAAAATGTTTAGTGGCATAGACGCTTCCGTTCACCTAAATGGAGATCTGCCACCTTTCTATCCGAATAAAGGTCCTGCCACCATCGAGCTCCGAACTGGATTCTTATTTTATCTAAATATGAATATAAATGGATGAGTGTGATCAGTTTCGTCCGGCCCATATTCATATTCTCGATATGGATTCCAGGTTTATCCCATTTGACCGGATGAGAACCGCCAACACCAAGAAGTGGCGAACAAGCGCATAAAGCTATACATGATCAAGTACGCAGAAAAAAAGACATGTTTAGATTAAGCACGCGTCTAATCAGCTATTCTTTAAAGACTGAGTATTATTAATTCAAGTATTTCATTTAACCAGCCACCTTTTTAAGATACAAACTTACATCTACCTAGAGTTGGAAATGATAAATTGTACATCTATTGTGTTGATCAAAGTATTCTAACTTGGACTACTGATTAAGGGTGCCATCTAACAGTCCAAAATGAGCCGAGATGGAGCTGCTTGTTTTATCTCACTGGGGCTTTTTTTTGTTAGAAGCTTGTCTTGTTCACGCATTTAAGACAGGCCGAGCTCATACCAAGATGCACTGCAGAGTAAATGAGACGAATATGAGGTTGCTCATTAACTTCAACAATTTAAATTTTACTTACCGATCATCATTGAGGCAATGAAAATCTTGCTTATTAGAGTTGATGTTCATCTTAATACAACTGAGTCGATTTGATCACAGAGCGAACCCAGCTCATTGCGTTTCCATTCCAACAGTCTGCTCTTCACTTTCATTAGCTTAAGAGTCAACTCAACATACTCAAGCTGTTCCTAAAAAAGCTTCACAACAACAAAAACCTTAACCAGTCAAGGCATGTAATTGGCTCTCTCTCTCTCCCTGTGTGTGTGTCGCTCTCCCTCTGACACAGAAACACACACACACGAGACAGACATGCGCCAGTTCTATCAGTCAACCTTCTCCATGAGACAACAGTAAGTGACAGATCTTAGAAACAAGAGTGCTTTTGATGCACGTACGCCAAAATTTGGCAGTTAATTGTAATATCAGAAACATTAGGTTGTCTTTTGTGAATATCTAATTACTTGAGCATTTGTCCTACAATATTATTCGAGTTGGGAAAAAGTCGGGATATTCATGTTTGGCAGTTGATAGGTGTGGTGTCGACATACTTTAGGGTGAAAACCGCCCATGGTGGGTCTCACATATTCCCTACTCTCTTATTTTCATGTCGACATTGCTTCTTATAACTTGCCACCCACCCCATCTAATGATATTAAGTTCTCTCTCTCGCATACATCAATGGCGGACTGCAAGCTTCTCTTGTTCTTCTTGATTGTGTCGTTTAATCTTACGAGTATGGCAGTTGCATCACAACAAGGAGAAGGCACTATGTTGTGCACATCAACCCAGTCCAGGTGCAGCTCGGACCCACATTTAGCCCTGATGCTCAAGCTAGCAAGCATGCTGGTCATCCTTGTCGTGGGCGCAATCGGAGTGTGTCTACCAATTATAGGGAAATCAATCAAGGTGATTCACCCGGAGAGTGATGCCTTCTTCATGGTAAAGGCATTCGCAGCCGGAGTTATCCTCGGCGTTGGGTGCATTCACATCCTTCCGGCAGCCTTCGCTAGCCTTGGGTCGCCGTGCCTCAAGGGCAAGGCATGGAGTGAGTTCCCATTCGCTGGATTCATTTTCATGGTATCCATGGTGGGTACTTTCGTGGTGGACTCATTTGCGACGGCCTACTTTAAGAGGGCGCAGCTTAGCAAGGCTATGCCACTTGGGGATGAAGAGTCGGAGTTGGAAGGCAACAAGAGTCGCAGCCAAGCTCAAATGGCTCATGCACATGGCTCGGCGGCGGACCCACACGACGACGCATCACAGCTCACCCGCCACCGAGTTATATCTCAGGCAAGTCCGACTAGCTTCTTTCACGAGGTTTTATAGGTTGATTTGCGAACAACAACAACTAAGTCTTTTCCCATACTAGATGAGAACACATTAAGGGAAATCATCATGGTCTAACACTAAAATGCATGTCATTTATGCCATCTTTACGGCTATATACAGATGAATGATAGCGTGTTTTGTTAGCAAGAAGTTTCTACTAGAACCGAACTGGAACCGGTGAAACCTGTCTTGGAATAGGACCGGGGAATGGGAGCGACCCGGTTCAGTTTTATAATAATTTTTTTACTTTAAAATTTAGATTTTTTTTAGTGCTTTTGCTGATGTCGAATGGTCTAGGACTCGGACAGAAACTGTCCTACAACAGTTGATTTTGGAATCGTAGTCCTGGGTCAGTTTGATTTACTCAGAACTGACCATGTCTAGTAATAAGTAGGCTATAGCTTTATGTGGTCTTTTTTTCTTATTAAGGTAAAACAAGCTCTGTTTACTAGCTCCATGCTTGATGTTTTGAGAGAATCATTAAAAAGAAACTTACCAGTGGCCTATTTATATTTAAGTACATCTAACTTGTTTTCTTGACTCGAATTGAGTTTGAGTGCTTGTTTAAATGGAATATGCATTCATGTCCACCTAAACACGGCAAGAAATATGAAACTAGTAACAACATGACACCATGTATGAGAACTTGACACAGCAAAACCTGAAAAGGACATATTCATCTAAACCCAAGGTACGTCGAGAAAAATAGTGTCATGTTTCCATTGACTTGTTTTTGGCATGTACGAGAAATGACACGAAACGGCACTTATTTTTTCTCATTTTTTATGCTTGTCTATCCTTCTCATTTTAAAGGGGAGCATGTTCTCTTTTTTCAACTTTTATTTTTCAAAAAATAAAACTTAAGAAATGTTTGCAGGTGTTGGAGTTGGGGGTGATTGTTCATTCAGTGATCATTGGTACTTCTCTAGGAACCTCACCAAGCCCATGCGTCATCAAAACTCTAATGGCTGCTTTGAGTTTTCATCAATTTTTTGAAGGTGTGGGACTCGGTGGATGTATATTGCAGGCAAGTGCACGTAGCGTTTACCAAAAAGCAATCTCTACTTTTAGTAAATTTAAGTACCTGGAAGTTAAATTTACTTTTCTCTTTTTACCGTTTGCTCATCTCTCTCTATTATGGCTGGTAAATAAGCTTGTTGAGCGATGCAGAGCTGACAAACTAACCACGAGCTGAATATGGTATTCTCACTAAAGGTTCAAGCTCTATATTTTTGTTAAATTTAAATTTCTCATGAATCTAAGTCAAATTTTATTTGTATACAGCTTTTACCATAAATTTTAAACATTGCACCGTTTGACAACATGTATACGGGCGCACACACACACAATTGGTTGGGTTAACATGATAACTTGGCATACACAAAGTCATAGACAAATTCATATATGGCTTCGATTCATGCTAGAAGGTTTGACTGTATGGATCGTACATCTCTTTGATCGGACGGCCTATATTCTAAAAAAGAACAAGAAGTACAAATTGAACTTTGTACCTTTTGCTTTCTTTTTGAAAAAACTACTTTTACTTTTTTTATAAATTTGGATTGTCCGATCAAAGTGATTTGCGGTTTAGATTGTGAAGAAAAGTTTAGCATGAATAAGAGAATCAGTCTACTCTCTCTTTCTCCCTAGATATGTACTTACATATATATATATATATATATATATATATATATATATATATATATATATATATATATATATATATATATATATATATATAGAGAGAGAGAGAGAGAGAGATGCACACCCACCAACACACAAGGGTGTACACGGATCATTCTGGTTTGGTTGTAGCCTCAACTTGAACCAAACCACTATTTATGGTTCTTGATTTTAGAGAATCGAACCAAACCAAACCGATTCTGTTCGGGTTCTGAACTATGGTTCTCTTTATTTTAAGGCTTGGCTAAATAGTGAATATTATGTCATCATTGAATCTGCAGTCTCAATTTAATATGTATATGAGGTTCTAAAACTCATATATATAAACTTATAAAAGTCAGAATTTATATCTATATAAGTATATAAACTTTATTATATATATATGAGGTTATAAAACATATATATATATATATATATATATATATATATATATAAGCATATAAACTTTATATATATATAAGGATTCTATTCAGTTCTCATGGTTCAACTCCAACACTGAAACCGTGAACAGAACCACCATTTTTTTTCCTGTTAGAACCGAGCCAAACCAAACTTCTTGACATCTAGATCCAAACCAAACTGCTGGTTTGGTTCCGTTTGGTTCGTTTCCAGCGGTTCATTGAACACCCCTACCAACATACATACACAACTAACGACCTTTCCTGATCCAAGCAGAAGCTAGCATGTATGTTCAGTGTTCAGCTCAGATTGCTTAATGAACAGGCTTGTACTTGGCTCATCTGGATCACTAACCAAGAATGAAAACCTCAGCATAGGCCGAACTATGAGCGGCAACTTAGTTTCCAGCATGAGTTTCTATTATCTTTTGTTCTTGCAAAATAATATGTTGCCCTGACTGGTTTATACATTTGCTTTCAATCAACAGGCCAGGTTCAGAAACAGCGCGACCATCATAATGGTCATCTTTTTCTCCCTCACAGCCCCAATAGGTATAGGGCTTGGAGCAGGAATTTCATCAGTATATGAAGAGAACAGCCCTAAAGCACTCATTGTTGAAGGGATTCTCAACTCTGCATCTGCTGGCATTCTTGTTTACATGGCCCTTGTTGATTTATTGGCTGCTGATATGATGCACCCTAGAATGCAAAGCAGTGGGAAACTTCAGCTGTTGGCCAACTTCTTCCTCCTCCTTGGTGTGACATCCATGTCAATCTTGGCAATGTGGGCTTGAACAACAAAGATTAATACAATCACTGTGGAAGTGATTCTTAGACATCAAAGCATATATAACAACTGTCGAAAACTCGACGTAAAGCTTTTCTCAATCTGTCACCTGGACACTGGATTGAATTTGCTATCGGATTGGGCTGCACCCCTATGTGTAATTATATACTGGAAAATGCACAAAAGTGGTCCATCCGCAACGTCTTTATGTGTCCTGGTGACAGCTTTTGAGAGTAACATGTCAAAGATGTTCTACTGTAATGATTAAGTACAACGCACCTGGTAATTTTGGGCCTTTCATTGATTAGTTCGGGTGTCCAGCTGAGAAGGAGGAAAGGCAATCTCCCTTAGAAGAAGAAAAGAACAGAAGAATCGGAGGCCAGAAAAGAATAGTTGCCAAGTATGGATGTTAACTAATAGTATCTTTTTCTTTTGGTTGGGGTGGCAGGAATCAACATGTGTTGAATTTGAATTGCTTTTTCATAGTCAACATGAACACCAATTTTACAGTGTTGAATTTGAATTTAATTGGTTTTACTTTGCAGGAAGAATTCATGGGTTCCTTTCTTGTTTTAACCATGCTATCCTTTTACTTCCTACTGAACATAGGAGTTACAGGACTATGCCCTTCAGTCTTCTAAAGCTCATCATTTCTCATTCGAGGTTCAAGACAGAAGTGGTGACTATCATGGATATGGATCTCATAACTTTATATACTTATGGAAGTAGACTCCGTTTGGAAGCCTTAGATCACTGCTTCGGTTTCCTTACTGTTACATATTGTTTTCAAGCAACAGAAATCAGCAGAAAGCAAAACATACAGAACCAGTGACCGAGCCAGGATGGTTGTCCAGGGAGAGCTGGAACTATGCCAAATAAGGCCATGGTATTTGGTAACATATACAGTAGCGGGTACCTTTTACAGCAGCGTGAAGTATTGGCATTGTTGGCAACCTTTAGCATAATCAATGCAATCTTGATGCATTGACCAATAATATACATGCCGATAGAAGAGCCATTTCATTTGGGGTCTGATTAGTGAGCCCCGTAATTACTTTGTGAACCTCAGCCATTACTATTTAGGCAAAAAGTGAGAAGTGACATTGATAGTTTCGTGTGAGTTGGCTCAGAATAACATGGGAGTCACCAAAGAACTCTACCCCTTTTGCGTTAGTGGTAGATGTCAATCCTAAACCATAGATTAAGGCTTGATAATCAACTTTATTATCCGTGAGGTCCTCGTCATGTGATCATTTTATTCTCGAAGTAAAACATTGGTACCGTGCGTACCTGATAGCAAAGGCACTCGTTTCTCTAATAGAAGTTCATGGAGATCATTCAATTAAATAAGTTCTTTATTGAGTTTGTTTATTTGCTTGGTCTTTGCATGACTTTTTATAGATTTCCTATATGCAGTTTTTTATTGATGTTGACATGCTGCTACTTATTATTGTATATTACATGTTTATGTTTATGCATATATCCCTATGATTAATTCTAATACCAATAACTTCCATTTCCTATTTATTGCTTCCTATTGGCCGCTATATCAGGTGGGACGTGCCAACTACCCCACACTACTTCCCTGTACCTCGATATCTATCGACGACGTAGGTCCGATCTTCTCATTCTATCCGTTGAGGTCCCTTGAGGCTTTTGCCTCATGTCCCTTTCTTGAAACCTCTCAGTTCAGCAACGTACCTCCTCTACTTTCAGCATCAACAGTACATCCACATACGAACAAGCACACACATACGTGTACACATGCATTCGCACACATATAATGTAAAAACCTGATAACCAAGATATAGGTGGTGATATAGGGTCTAAACTGGTTAAATTAAGCGTGTGAATAAGCGAAAACAACCGTGAAGATATGGGTACGTGTGACAGGCTAGTAAATGGATGTGTACGTTTAGAGAAAAAGGAAGGAGCTTAGGGTAACATTTAGTTGAACTTGAGTATTGTAGGTTTTGTATATTAGTGCTTGTTTGATTTAGGTGGGGCTTGGAACAAGGTATGGTTCACAATATTGCAGAAACGTGTCGAATGCAGTGATGATTCATGGAATCTGTTTCAGAAGCATGCTGTTTGGGTAAAATATCGGGCAACCAAGGATATGCAGTAGTACTACACATGTAACATCCAGACCAAAAAAGAGACGCAATAAAGTCAGTGGTATGAAGATGATAGATCGATTACACGCAATGCACATATCCGGTCTCAACCAAGGAACAAAAAGTAAGTTAAAAAAAAAACTGAACCAATGACAAAACACACATTCAGTAGAGCTCCGATGAAAAGTAATAGAAAAGAAAGATGGATACACTTGAAAAGGGAAAGACGATGTTAGAAGTGTTGAACCCAAAACTATAATGCCAAAATCTTCACAAAAAATTACTATAATCTTGATATTGAAGACTTAAATGCCAAAATCTTCACAAAAATTACTAAGAGGCCATGCGCACAACCTTAGTTTGGGAGAAAGCTTGATCTTGGTTTCAATTTCCTTTTTCTTTACAACGGGAGGCTGCAGTCATGCACCCTCCAGGAGTCGAACTCCCGCCGCTGCAGCAAGGGCATCAGAGCGCCTTGTCATTGGTTTCAATCCCCAATTGGATATAGCCGTCCTATATCCACATTAAAATGCCTTCAATATTATTGCCAATTCGTATGACCAATGAAGGCAAGAAAAGTATGCTCATCTCTTAAATGACCTCATCAATCACAGAGCACGCTAGTCTTTGCCATGATCAGCTGCACAGTAGGTGGCTAGGGCACGTTGACTCGTTCCCACAGCCAATATGAAAACATGAACCACTCTTGGGTCAATATGACTAACTAATTTGACGGACCCTTTCCAAGATATCCAATAGAATATGTCAATATGAAAATGAATAAACTTAAGGGCACCTTACATGCGACTTCCTCCTTTCCACAAAATCTGAACACATTTTTCGTTGGCAGGCAAGCTCGAGTTTGGCAGATGTATACACACCGGATGTCGAACTCGGGGCCTTCAACTTGTTATTTCAGGTTTACCCTTGACACGAGGGGCCTAGCTCCTTGTGTGGTGCGGTCGGTAAATAATTACTTTTTAGAATAGGAGATCAAAAAATTATATCTAAATATCTTAAAATTAGACGGCCTCTTCATTTTTCTAAGTTATTCCTTTGTTAGAAAGAAAAAAAAATTAAAAGTTCATTAATTATCAAAGCAAATGCAAGTACGTCATGGGTGGCTACATTATTAGAGGTCACGACTCCTCAGCAGGAGGAGTACCTTAGAATATGATAGGGGGATCTTGTTAATACATGAGCAATCTTAGTTGACGCTTTCTTTTTTCACGTGTCAAAGAGAAATTCCTGATGAAACGCTGAGGAGATGCTTACAGTAATCCTACCCATGGATTTAAAATTGCTTAGAGGGACAAGGCATAGATGAAACGTTTTAAAAGTCACTTTACCATTTATGTTTTTTTGTTATACTGAGAGGACGAAGCCTAAAACACAACCATGCGTGTCCCCAGAATCGAACTCACCATCAGAAGCGTGGGAATTAGAGGGGCCTATCAGATGAGCTAACGCTTTGCGTGCAAATATCTCACTAAACTTCCACGGCCGAGCTAAACGTGCGGAGAAGCACAGCCAAATGCTTTTGAAGCACAGAAACGTGTGGAGTCGCCCTTTGAAGTCTCTCTCGGTCGGACTCTTTCTTTTTCGGTGGCTGAAACGCGCTAGCCGTCCAAGCAAATCGGAAGTCAATGGCCCACGTCAACAACACGGTTAGGGTGCAAACTTTTACCGCATTGTGGGGGACGAAATCAATAAATAGATCCTTGGAAGATCGCTCTTATCACCCTACCACACACACACACACACACATCTTCAACCAAGCCAGAAAACAGGGGCCGCCCTAGGAACACAAGTCGCTCAGCATCTTCTAGGGAAGAAAACCATGAAGAACCACTTCCTAGACTTGTCTTGATGGTGGCCATTATGGCAGCTTCAGCTGCGTCCTACACAGTAGGTGACAGCACCGGCTGGGCCGTGCCGGACTCACCCGCTTTCTACACCACTTGGGCCTCCTCCAAAACCTTTCGGGTGGGCGACTTCCTCAATATTCTTCTTCAATTTCTTCTCTTTCATTCCTTCTGATTGTTTCCGCCCGTTATTTTTTATGGGTATTCAGTTCGGTGGTGACGAATTGTTACTAATGCCAGCTTTTCTCGTCTTCTTTGGCCAGTATTTAGGTTTACGATCATTGTGTTACACCGTTCTCGGCTCAGGTAACGGTTGGACTGACCATCCAGTTCGTTACCTGAGGATAAGGCCAGATCTGGTAACGGACGATTACGGTAACGGTCATCCGTTACAGCTCCCACACAAGGGAAGCCACAGGCGGATAAGCACGACGAAGGGGGAGAAGGCAGGCACATATAGAACATAAGATACAGTAAAAACAGTGAAAATAATATACAGAAAAGAATCTTCATCTATGCTAGTCCCTATGTGGGAACCTCGTGTCCATCACCTGCATCCTATTCCGCTGCATCTTCAGAGGGTTGCTCACCACCAGACAGGCCATCACTGGAATCTGGCCGAACAAAGGAAGGTACGCGTTTTCTATCAGTGGTATTAGGGCCTGGTTTCATGCAAAGAAGAGTGAGAGGGTTAGAAAAAAGAAAAGAAAAGAGAGGAAACAAGAAAAGAAAAAAAAAACGTAAGAGAGAATGTGGTAATCGACAGAGGCAGGCTGGCAAAAGCCGAAGGTAAAACCCAAAGGCAGGCTGACAAGAGTCGAAGACAAAGGTAGGCCGGCAAGAGCCGAAGGTAAAGGCAGGCAGGCAAGAGCCGAAGCAAAGGCAGACCGACAAGAGCTGAAGGTAGAGACAGGTTAATAAGAGCCGAAGGCAGAGCCAGGCCGACAAAAGTCGAAGGCAAAGGCAGGTCAACAAGGCAAAACCCAAAGGTAGGCTGGCAAGAGTTGAAGACAAAGGTAGGCAGGCAAGAGTCGAAGAAAAGGCATGCCGGCAAGAGCCGAAGGCAAAGGCAGGTCGTAAAGAGAAGAAGCTAGGGACGCCGATAGCCGTCGAACGACCAGAGGAACCTGCCGGCAGGATCCACTCTGGCCCCCCTCCCACGCTCTTAATTTTCCTTTTTTTCTGAACCTTCTAGAGAGTCTCTCTCTCCCTCTATCTCTCCGTATAATAAAACATTGTTAAAGTGTTTCTGTATATATATTAGAAAAAATAGGAAAATAAAAAAAATATTCAAAATCAGTAGTTTCTGAAAACCGCAATGGGAAAACTAGCGGTTTTCCAAAATCGCTCAAAAACCGCCAGTGGTTTCCGAAAACCGCCTCAGGGTTCGTGGCCAAAAGTCAAAACTACCCATGTCCGGTTTCAGATATTATGCAGTTGCTACTGGGTAAAAAGACTGATTTGCCCTTACTAAGCAAAAAGACAGTTTTATCCTTTGGATGTTTATGAAATTTACTGAAAAACTGGGGCTACCATTTTATTGTTTTATCCATCCCGGTTTGAATAATTTCAGTTCTCACTCAATCAAAAGACAGGTTTACCCTTATTCTTTTGAAAAATTATAGATTCGTCCTAAGGGTTAAAATTATGATTTTAACCCTGATCAGTTGTGAATTTTACAAAAATACCAAATAGTGATTTTACAAGTTTGTTCTCATAGTTTTATAAAATTACAAAAGAGGACAAATAGATAAAATTACAATTTTATCTCTTGGTATCCTTTTAGGGGTTCAGAGGCAGAAAACCCCTTAAATTTTTTTTCAAAGATTATCTGCTACATATTCTGCATCACTTTAACATGTCTCTTGTTATGTGTGCCTTTGTTTTTGTGATGGTTTCCTTTTTACACCGCTTGATTGTTATTTTTGCCAAATACTTAAAAATGAGTTCTACGATATGTGTGTTCGAACTGGCAAAAATAGAAAAATTGAACGGTTTGAACTTCCAAACATGGAAGAGAAGAATTTCGTTGGCTCTAACACTAGAAGGTGTAGTGTAAGTTTTAAAGGAAACTGTGCGTCCTCCACCACCAAACTCAAGTGAGCAACAGTTAAAAATGTATAAAACATTTCTTAAGGATGAAACCATAGCAAGAACAATTATGTTAACTTATATGGAGGATGATCTGATTAGGGTTTTTGAAGAATTTGGGTTGACTCACTAACAGCTAAATATGATACAACTGCAAAATTACATGTGCAGTTGTGACTACAGAAATGCAACTCCTTCAGAATAAAAAAAGGAGAAAATATAGTAGAGCATGTAAATCACATGCTAGTGATGGCTAAAGACTTAGTCGTAGCAAAATCAATCATCCCCGAACTGATGCAGATATCAACCATACTAAACAGTCTACCTCATCATAGAACATAATCACCACTACCCTAAGATTAGGGCCTAAGATCAACCTTTCTGAGTTGCCCCTAAAACTAGCAATAGAGCAAGAACATATATTCAAAAACAAAAAGGAAAAATTGCTAGTGGTCCAGGATGAGTTAGCGTCTAGCTCCAAAACTAACCAAAAAAAGAAACCAAATAAAAGGTTTGGCAAGAATAACAAGAAAGGCGATCAAAGTTTTAAGAAATCGCAGGAAGCCACTTCTCGGGTCAAGTGTTTTAACTGTGAAAAGATGAGACACTACAAAAGGGACTGCCACAACAAGAAAGGTGGAGGAAACAACTCACAGCGTGGACAGTCGGAGAAGCAAGATATAATCTGCATGATTTCAGAATGTCTATACTTGGATCGCCCAGTGACAGGTTGGTGGATAGACTCGAGAGCTACAAGACACATCTCGAAGACCAATGAAGGGGCAATGGACCTAAAGGAATATCAACTCGGAGAACATCGTGTGTATATAGGAAATAATACCTTCTGAGATGTTTTGGGCATTTAATCCTTTATGATATTTATACAAGACAAACCAATTGTACTGACCAATGTGTTAATTGTGCTATCTATAAGGCACAATCTAGTCTCGGTCCCTACCTTAGTTAAGAAGGGTTTTGAAGCTATGTTTATACCTAACAAGGTGATTGTGGGCAAATATGGGAGAATCTTGTTCTCAAGAGAATTTGATGTAGAACAAGGATTGTTCAAATTATTAGATAATGAAAGTCATCCATCTTCTGCTTATATTGAGAGTGTCTTTTCTGTTGATGTGAATATGTGGCATAAATGCCTAGGGCATATAAGTCTGGAAAAGTTGAGGAAGTTATCCAACTTTGACTTATTGCCCGGATTTGAGGAAAAAACTTTCAACAAGTGTGAAGCTTGTATACAAGGAAAACTGACAAGAAAAGTCTTTTCCAATGAAACAACAAGGGCAACAACCCTGTTGGAAATTATTCACACAGACTTATGTGGACCTTTTAGAGTAAAGACACATCGGGGAAAGAGTTACTTTATAACCTTTATCGATGATTACTCTAGATATATGTATATATCTTTTAGCACATAAATCGGAGGTACTTAATGCTTTCAAAGAATATAAGCAAGAAGTAGAAAATCAACTAGGGCATTCGATCAAAGTCTTGAGATCAGACAAAGGAGGTAAATATACCTCGGCAGAATTCTTGAAATTTTGCAAAGACTTTAGTATTGCTAAACAAAATACAATGCCTAGGACACCTTAGCAAAATGGTGTAGTTGAAAGATACAATAAAACCTTGTTGAATATGATAAGGTCAATGTTAATTGATGCCTCTCTTCCAAGGACACAAGAGATTTATTGCGCTTAACAAGGTTTAGAAATTTTGTAAGTTTTAAGTATAAAGAAGAATAAAAAATTCACATATGATGTATGTAGCACATAAAGAAGGAGCTCTTTTACTTTTCCTATAGTTTCCTCTTGAGGAAAAGGATATGGACTCTTTGGATTTTCACACTTTCGAGTACCCAACCTACTTGAATGTAGGAGGAGGCCCTAGATCTACTCCTAGGCCTCTCATCATTTCCTTATTGACTAGGCACTTTTTTTTTGTATCTTTAAAATGCCCATTGTGGAGCATTTGTTGAATACTGCTCATACACCATTGATTTTTTACCGTCTATGGAAAAGTAGTATCATTCTACGGCTTACAAACTTATGGATGATGGAGGTTATAGAAGAAATGATAGCTCTTGTCAACCGTGCACTTCTAATACAATGACCATCTTGGCTTGACCAGTTCAGTTAGGTTAATCAAGGATCACTGGAATGAAAGTTGATTTGCTAGAGAGGATCTCAACACTACTAATGGAGGCCAACTAAACCAATAAGACGTCATTGATAGACTTGAGATTCTGGTAAAAGATCATTAAACAATGATGGAGCAAATCATAAGGAGGTACAATTCATTCATGACCATCTTCTCTAAGCTCTTGCCTAACACTTTTCCACCTCTTATTAATAGGAACCTCTTTACCGTTCACCTCGCTCTAGAAGTATAGGAAAAACAACTCCGTTGTCATTTCTCACCATAACCTAATGATGATCAGCACAAACCAGGGGGCAATATAACCCATTCCCCATCAACATTATTTGGTGAGGCATGGGACCATACACTGAGCCTCGATGTATTTGTGTCTTATGGTTCCACCCACTTATCCTACTCCAACGAGGTCAAATTGATGCCCTTCACAATGTCATAGTGTCGTAAGGATGCACTTAAAAAGGTCCTTGACAAGTTGAGTCAGTGAAGGCTTTATCAAGGTACCCTACCCAAGAGGATCTAGAGAAGAGGATAGAACAAATGGAGAGGTACATGAGAGACATATACCTCAACCCTTCTCTAGCAAAAGTCTCATGATTCTTCTAAACACAAAGCCAATCTCCATAACTTTTAGAGATGAAGATCAAAAGAGGGTCTTCAAACCCTCACAACAATGTAACTAATTATCATAACTCACCATCACCAACATCAAAGTAAACAAGATCTTGTTAAACTTAGACAGTTTCATTGTCGTCTTAGAATTTTTGGCTTTTCAATAGTTCCAATTTAGCTAAAAAAGGCTTAAGCCATGCTCACCTTTAGTGGGCTTCATGGGCAACTTGATAAAGGCAGAAAGAGATCAACATCTAATTACTTGTCTTGATTGAAACTAAGTCATTCTACAAAGTGATGATGGTTCACTTTATGGTGGTAAATGCTTCATAGCAAATAACAATATCCTTGGGCGGTGATTACTAGTAATAATTGAAATAATTGTTATGTTGATTTCTCATCTCATGATGTAATTTCTTATCATGGGAGGAGTCCAACAAGTTTTAGGGGATCAAAAAAGTGTTAAGGAATCCTACCTAACCAGCATGCATGACATCCATGTCACCTAAGAAATTATAGGAGATGATAAATCCATTCTTGTCTTCATGGAGAGCTCGAATATATAACCTGATTTGAGAGATGAGAAACTACCTAAGTTTATTCCCTCATTCTAATCGAAAATAGGTCATATCCAAAAGGCCTCATGTTTGCAAGAACCTTGGCTATCCTCTCAGATAGCATATGGTTAACCAAATTCTTAGAAGAGAACAATGATTCTTTCACTGGGAGTGCATTAGATATAGTTGGTATTAGTCCATGCATCATCATCTACTATCTCAACGTTGATCTTGATTATTCTCTTGTTAAACAATAGAATTGAAGCTTTGCACCTAATTGTATCCAAGTCATAGAGAAAGAGGTTAACAAGCTCCTCATTGCAAGATTGATATGATGAATCCATTATCGAAAATGGATTGTGAATATAGTGATTGTTAAAAAGGCCAATGGAAAGTTGTCAACATGATTTACTTACATAAAGCTTGTCTAAAAGATAATTTCTTCATTTTAAAGATTTATTAGTTGGCAAACTCAATAGCAGGTCACCAACTCCTCTCGTTTATGAGTACCTTCTCGGGGTACTATTAGATCCTAATGTACCAAACAGATTAGAGGCACATGTCCTTTGTATGGATAAGAGACTCTGCTACTACCACACCATGTTGTTTTGGCTCAATAATGTTGGCACAACTTATCAAAGTTTAGTAAATATTCCAAACCTTTGACAAATTGTGCAAGTATCACATGAAGCACAACCTTGCCAAATACGCTTTTGGTGTTCAATCATAAAAACTCCTTGACTTCATGATAAGCTAATAAAATTTACAGTATGTTGGCTTAAAAGTAAGAAGATCAAGATATATTAATAGTGGTACCAATATTAGATTGGCCTAAAAATAAGAAGATCGATGATAGTGGTATATTCACTGAATGAAAATGTGAAACTACCCACCATCAAAATCAAATGCATATTTAAATGAAAGAAAAATAACAAATAGAGTTATTGTATATTGGCCTTAATTTTGAGTTGTGAATAAAAGAACATACTCATACCAAATTGAAAGCTAGATTACATGGGTTAGTTCTTGCTGTTGAGAAGAGATGTAGATATGTTCATATTGTCCATATCTGGTATGCTTAATATTTGTAAATTAATATAGGGGTAGTTTAGTCTTTTAAGTTATAAAAGTCTTTAAGTATATAGTGTAATTAGTTGTTAAAACCCTAATACAAAAAGAGAGAGTTAGAAGTAGAGGCAACATCTGAGTCTAGCTCAAAATCATCTATGTATTGCATATTGATGATTGAAGATGACTAAAAATACATTAGGATACTGAATCTTGTGCTCTATCAAACTGAATGTGAGATCTAGACCTATAAACGTGCTATTGAAGGACCATGAAAGTTGCAAGAAAGTGAGTTTTTGCAGTTGTGCGATAGAAGGCACAATAGATCGTTGTCTTTTGAGGTGTAGCTGGACAATCGTGGGTCTCCTTAAAGAATCAAAAGATAAAGGAAATGATGATGACCAACAAAGGTAAGGAAATAGAAACTTCTTATTAAGTCTCTGAAAGATAATTAGGGGAGAAAATAGAGGTTTAGAATACCAATATCAAATTGGTTAATAGAAAAATGAGACTATCTCACAAGAAAAACACAATGTCCTCATGAAAGTAATGCCACTTATTTAACATGGAGAAAAGAAGGTGTATATGTGCCATCTTACTTATTACAATCAATGACTTCATCTATAGGAAAAACCTTTATGTACATAAAATTAGCTACAAAAATATATAAAGTTATTTCAAAGGCTTATTCAAAGAGAAAAATATGGCCAAAGAATACGAGGCATCAAAGAAAAAAATATAAACAAGAAAATCAAATGATAAATGAATATTAGACAAAGTTGTGGGGCCTATGGGATGAACTTCAATTTTTATATACATCAAATATGTTGTATGTGCAAATGAATGAAATGAAGAAGTAAAAAAATAGAAAATATTTCATCTATTATGAGAAGTATCCTCTAAAACTAAGGTAGTAAAGGTTATTATTCTTGGCAAAGAAGAGTTGCCTTCACTAGGTACTATATATTAATACTTCTCAAAGAAGGAGATAGAAGGCGACTTGAAAAAGAATATGTTATGAATACAAAAAAGGCAACATTCTTTGGAAGAAATCACAATCAACAAGCTAGAGGAAGAAGAGGCTATGGTAACCATGGCAGAGGTCATGGTATTCTATCCATGACAAGAAAGATTAAAATATTTTCATTATAGTAAGAGTCAACACATAAGGGAACGATGCTGAGATTTAATCGGTAAGCCTATTAGTTTTAAGAATAAGGCATATCATACCAATGCCTTCGAGAAACCATGAGAGAATGATGATACAATTATCAAAACTTAGTTGATAAAACACAGAAGGGTTAGTCATGACTTTGAGAACAAGCAATTTCAGAGTCCCAAGCCATAATGGCTCATTCCTCATTTATGATGAATGGTAATTCTACCTCTTGTAGAGTATGGGTTGTAGATTCTAGTGCTAGTGATTATATGGTTGGAGACAAGGATTGTCTGTTTGATTATCAATTTCTTTATAACTATGAGTCAATTAAAGTAGCTGATGGTTCTCACATACCAATAATTAGAAAAGAAAGTGTGAAAACTATTGGCTTTAATTTAACCTCGGTCCTTCAGGTTCCTAGTTTTTCAATCAACTTATTATCTATAAGCTCTTTGACCAAAAATCTAAAATGCTTAGTAACCTTCTTTCCTTTTGAATATATTTTTCAAGATCTAAAGATAGAGAAGATCTTTGGTCATAGTAGCTTGAGAAAAGAGCTCTACATACTTGAAAAACCTCTACTTATCAGTAAACACATATTCAATTGTAACATCAATGGAAAAAGAGATCAAACTATAGAAAAATCATTTGGGTCATCTCCCATTGTCTAAGATTAGAAATGTAGTCCTTGGGATTTTTCATGAACTCAATAATGTAGTCCATAGAATTTCATTTTCTTGTAGTGAGTGAAGAATGTCTAAACCATTTGAGTTAGTTCATTTTTATATTTGGGATCCTTGTCCTATTTTGTCTCTTAGTGGTTTTAAGTATTTTGTTTATTTTTATTGATGTCTGTACTTGTTTCACTCTAGTCTATCTAATGAAATGTAAAGATAAAGTGTTCATCCTTCATGTGGTCCATAAGTTTATTAAGATTTGATTTCATTCCTCTTTAAAAGTATTTTGTTTAGATAATGGTGAAGAATATATGTCAAATAAATTAAGATATTATCTTCAAAAATATGACATTATGTACCAAACAACTTGTTCTAATACCCCACAACAAAATAGCATGGTTGAACAAAAGAATAGACACATCATTAAAGTTGCTAGAACTTTGATTATTGGTTGTAATACTCTTAAATCTTGTTAGGGTGATACAATTCTTACATTGGTTTATCTTATCAATTGAATGCCAAATTATGTTCTAAACGATGAGTCTATGTATAAAGTTATTTATCCTAAGAACAAGTTATTCCATGTCCCACATTTTATCTTTGGTTGTACTTGTTATGTTTATATTTATTCACATTCGAGGGATAAATTATATTCTAGAGCTATACACATATTCATTAGGTATTCTTCATTTCAAAAAAGATATGGGATAAGAACTAGTGAGTATAAAAACTTGTCTCCTTGGATGTTATATTCTTTGAATCAACTCCCTATTTTTCTTCCAAGCAAAAGTTCATCGATCCAATTATCTAGCATACTCCTATACTACCTATGAGTCCAACCAATATTGAGTCCGAGTTCAACAAGGATACATGAATTGAGGCAAGTACAAAGGAGACAACGATGTACACTCACGGTGAGAGAAATATTGTGATGCTCGATTCTCAAGTTCACATGAATATTGACTCTTCCTTGAGCTCAAATTAGTCTACTTCGAAGGTACTGCAACAAAATCAGCTAATAAAATTTGAACTTGATCTTTCTATTGCCATTAGAAAAGGTAAAAAACATATACTCTTTATCTAATTTTTCAATGTGTCTCTTACTAAAATATTTTAGAAAATACAAGAAATTTATGATGAATACCCATACCTAGAAATGTTGAGAAGGTAAATTAGTCTCTAAGGTGGAAAGAAGACATGCAAAATAAGTTAGAGGCCTTAAAAAGAAACAATATTTGGGACATTGTCAGTTTGTCCCTAAGTAGAAAGTCAATAGGTTGTAAATGGGTGTACACTGAAGTTTAAAGTAGATGGGAGCTTAAATCACTATAAGCAAGGTTAGTAGCTAAAGGTTATAACCAATCATATGGTATAAATTATGATGGAACATTTTTTCCAGTTGCAAAACTAACCTCAATTAGAGTTATCATAAGTCTAATTACACACTAATGGTGGGATATGTGGTAGTTAAATGTGAAGAATATCTACAAGAAAATCTAAATGAAGAGGTATATATAGAACTTTCACTAAGGTACAATGAAAGGAAACTAACAAATAAAGTATACAAATAAAAAAAGGCTATCTATGATCCCAAACAATCACCAAGAGTATAGTTTGACAAGTTTAGTAAGGGTATAATAAGCTTGGGATATTAGAGAAGCGTAAATGATCATACCATGTTCATTAAAAAAAGTAAGAAAATATCTACCTTAATTGTTTATGTTGATGTCATTATTATTACAGGTGAAGATCTTGAAGAAATTGCAATACTTAAAGTGAAACTGCAACAACTCTTTGATTTGAAGGACTTGGACTAACTGCATTATTTTCTAAGAATAAAAGTACTCTATTGTAGCATAGGTATACTTCTAACTCAAAGCAAGTATACCATGGACTTGCTCAAGGATACAAAAATGATAGGCTATAAGGAGTGACACCCCTATGGAAGTTAATAAAAAACTACATCATGGTGATGATAGGAGGTATGAAGACATGAGTAGGTATCAACGATTAGTGTAAAAATTGATTTATCTTACTATTACTCATCATGATATTGCTTATGTCGTGCTCCCTCAAAAGCTCAAAAGCTCATATGCATGATGTTTAACAGATATTACGGTATCTAAAAACTACTCTTAGCCATGAAATTTTATATGTTAATAAGAGTCACCTTAAGATCGAAGTATTTTCATATGTTGATTGGACATGCTCTCTTAATGATAGAAAATTTACTTGTGGGTATCCTACATTGATAGATGAAAATATTGTTTCATAAAAGAGTAAGAAATAAATTGCGATAGCAAAATCAAGTACAAAAGAAAAGTATAGAGCTATTTCTCAAGGAATGTGTGAGTGACTAGTTGAAATCTCTTATGAAAGAATTGTGTAGGGAAACATAGGTTTCATTCCTTTTTACTGTGATAGTAAAGTTGTAATACAAATTGCTTCTAATCTTATTTATTATAAAAGAATAATATATTGAGATTAAATGTCACTACATAAGGGAAAAAGTAGATAACAAAGTGTTCCAGTTGATTTATGTCAAATATCAGGACCAATGCACCGACTTTCTTACTAAGGTAGTCAACAAAACCAGTCTTGTACATGTCCTTGGCAAGTTGGGAGTTACTAGCATCGTCCATGCTTAATATTTGTTAATTACTATAGGAGCAGTTTAGACTTTTATGTTATAAAAATCTTTTAAGTATGTACTGTAATTAATTACTAAAACCTTAATAGAAAAAGAGAGAACTATAAATAGAGGTGGCAACATCTATGCCTAACCAAAAATCATCTATGTATTGCATACTGATGATTGAAGATGAATAAAAATATTTTTCTTTAACACGAGCAAATATTCCATACCAAAGATCATCAGTGATAAATGATGTTGCCCGCTCCACTGCACCAAGATATACACCTGGGCCAAGGTTGGGTGGTAAGGGATGAAACATATTCTGGTTTGGGTAATCTAGATCAACTGCAACATGCCTATTGGTGAGAAAACCTTGTCGATTTGGTGTCCGGCTTTTTACAATTGCACCAAGTGTTCCATATGTCTCTTGGCTGGCAACCTAATGCCTCATGTTAGGCAAATAACCGTACATGGAAAATCACAGATAACACAAAAGAAACCTAACCAAGAAAAAAGAAAATCACAGATAGCATCAAGTTTAACACGTATATGATAGTATGTGACTTATTCAAATAGTCTCCTCGATCTAGGATAAAATTCCTGGCTCCACCCCTGTTGCATCACTGCAGTTCAAACAAATCCAATCAGAGAAACCAGTTGCATCCTGCGTAAATGTGATGCCCGTTTCTCCATTCCATATACTCATGATATCATGATACAGATATGATTGCATTTTGAACGTGGTTAACAAAGAGTAAAACCATGAAGGACGTCAATGCGGTTGTGCTGATCTTAATGATGAGAGAGATGTGCTGGTAAAGCTGCTGAAAGGAGACTGTCAAGTTCACTGATTGAAAAGGTACGATCTCAACGACTGAAAGCAATTAAACTCTTATGGATCAGATCACTGTTTCCAGCCATTGTGAGAAAATAAAATTGCCATCAAAGCTAAGCAAAACGCCTGTGTCCTTCAGACCTAACTGGGGCCGGCAACATGGGCTTTTACTTACCATAGGGCTCCATTTTGTGTAGTATTAATATGCTTTATTCTTTCCAACACAATTGAAGCGTTCCTCAATATTCTGATGAAGTATTAACCATCTCATTTCTTAAACTCTCTCACTAGAACTACATCTAGCATCCTCTCCAAACGCTAGGCTTGATAACACGGACACTAATTTCAAGTGCAAAAATTCATCAGGTAGCACAAATCTGATGACTAACAAGAAACATGACCGTGATGCTTAGTGGAAATGCAGGGATCCGCAAAGAATCGCTTTGCTTCATTTATTGGGCTTACTGTTCCAACATAATGGGAAGAATGA
This sequence comes from Brasenia schreberi, assembly GCA_036023115.1. Classification (NCBI taxonomy): domain Eukaryota; kingdom Viridiplantae; phylum Streptophyta; class Magnoliopsida; order Nymphaeales; family Cabombaceae; genus Brasenia; species Brasenia schreberi. The sequence continues at coordinate 4,795,281 of JAYKKT010000079.1, forward strand.
CCAACTGGTAGAAAGAATAAGCTGTAGATGGGTGGTGGCTCAACTGCTTGAGGGTTGAAATATTAGAAAAGCAGCTAAAAGAAGCCACCAAATCTTCGTACTGAGGAATGCCAGCATTTTATTTCAACATTAGACCTGATCAAACCTGTATTTAGTTAATCAGGTCTGACAGACAATTTGATTATAGTACTTCAAGCCCTAATCAACAACCGAGTCCTAACAGAATCTGAAATCAACAGAATCCAATAATGACTCTCTTCAAATATGTGCACAGTGAACGAAAAAAATGGTTTATGCTGTGAGGTCCAGATTCATTGAAATTCTTTACTAAACCAAAATCCAACCCAACCTCATCAGCTGTGACAGGTTTATCTGCTATCAAGAGTTTTTCAACCCTGCTGCTTGAAATAAAATTTGTAGCCAGTTCACCACAAGCAACAAAACCCCAAGCTCATTGTGGGCAATTGAAACCCACTTCAGGCATCGTCCATTGATACTGATACCAAGTTATAAGCAGGTTTGCAGCTTTTCACAGCATCGTTAACAGAGAACCTAACCATTGTATTTGCTTAATGTGTGCAGCAGCAGGAAGAAGCATAACTCACATACTCTTAGGATATAGAATGCCATTTATGTGCAGTGCAACATAGGAAGCATATTCCGAAGGCATATGATTTGCTACCACAAGGTCAAGAAAGTGCACATTCCACAACTACATAAATTAGACCCTCAGGGCAACGGTCCTAATCTCAGGAAGTGACTAAGCCTCATCTATTGGGGGAGGCACTCCGGATAACAAATTAAAAATGCAAAACATGAAAATGAGTTTATGAGCAAGTTGTGTTCTCTCCATTAAGAATAGGTCAGAGCCCATGAATAGATGAGCTCGAACTGCAAATGACCTTGGACCTGCCCAACCTGCTCATTTGTTCATCATGGATCAGCTACTACTATTTTCAAGTGAAAACAATTGCTTATGATATTCACTTGGTTCTTCACAAATGGCTGAATGTGTGTCCTATATATGCAGATATCTCTAAGCCGACAGCCAACTCTCACATCAAGCAGTCATGCTGGCCAAACAGCACCAGGAAGATGACCGGTCATACTAAAAGTGTGCAATGGTCAGTTACTTCCATTATCACCCTCGTTTTCATGCATCTTCTCAAGAGAGACAGGGAGAGCACGCAGTCTCTTGCATTCCCGTTCTCCTATCTGCAATCCAATACTGATATCTTGGTTTGGGGAACTCTTCAATGCGGAAAGGCTCTTTAGTTCTGTATCACCATCTTGATTGCTTTGCTTCTTGGAGGTGCCACTCGAACTTGGCATGAATTCATGTTCTGTGCTAGTTTCTGCACCACTTATACTAAATTCTACATGATTAAAAATGGTTTTGCTTCTGGATTCCGGAGCACCTTCTACAGGAAAATGCTGGATGGTTAGACCAAGCGGCTCATAAATATCTCCTACTCTTTCCTGCACTGTGTCACACAAAGTGTAACCTAATGACGACGATTCACCTATAGTAGAACCAATTGCAGCTGACGTCCTCCTTTGCTCATTCAGAGCTTCTGCTTAACAACAAAAACTTAGATACCTCAAGTACTATGGCTTATATAGATCAACAAAGAAAGGTAAAACAAAGAATACAGACCTTTAAGTGCTTCATCACTTGTGATAAGATCAATCTCAAGAAGATCAAGAAGCCGCCCAAGATCGACCCCGCTAGTCCAGTTCTGAGGAGCATGACCATTTTTCAGTTTTAACCTCCCACGGTTAGCTGTTCCACCCCATATGATCCCAATTGGCTGTGGTTTTCTCACCATTGTCACCTTTTAACATAATGAGGCTACCACTGTCTCCTTCGGGGTCAAAAGATTTGTTGATTTTCACCAACAACAAGAAAATCAGTTAAAAAGCAGATTCACTTTCTCATCATTGTACTCCAGAGCATATGCCATTATAGTTCCAGCCGTCAAACCAGAGCTTCTTCCAAGCTTAACGACTTTCTTTCCAATAAGGCTGCTTATAGGTGATTGCAAGTCGACAACCATGACATTACCAATTTCACCAATTCCTTTTACGGACGTAGTCACACTGGACACATCAAAACTGTCTGCAAAAGGAACAAAGGCACCATCTGCTCTTACGAATGTCTCTGCAGACCCATGAAAACATCGAAACCAACATTAGATTGGCATAAAAGAAAGAAGATCAATGGCAGTGGTACATTCACTGAAAGAAGCTGCGAAACTAGCCACCATAAAAATCAAGTGCATATTTAGATGGAAGAAAAATGACAATTGGAGTTATGGTATATTGGCCTTAATTTTGAGTTGTAAATAAAAGAAACACTCAGACCAAATTGGAAGTTAGATTACCTGGGTTAGTTCCAGCAAATATTCCATACCAAAGATCATCAGTGATAAATGATGTTGCCCGCTCCACTGCACCAAGATATACACCTGGACCAAGGTTGGGTGGTAAGGGATGGAACATCTTCTGGTTTGGGTAATCTAGATCAACTGCAACATGCCTATTGGTGAGAAAACCAACTTGTCGATTTGGTGTCCGGCTTTTTACAATTGCACCAAGTGTTCCATATGTCTCTTGGCTGGCAACCTAATGCTTCATGTTAGGCAAATAACCGTACATGGAGACTCACAGATAACATAAAAGAAGCCTAACCAAAAAAAGAAAAGTTTAGACAATTGGGACATCTGCATCTAGGAGATTTCTACAATCAATATAGTATGGTTTTACAAGATTAGTGTTTGCATTGTCTAAAAGATCATTTGCATTAAATATTATTTAATATAACCTTAAACTTGACTAAGCCTTACAAGTTGAGGTCATTTAGAGCAATGTTATAAATATCGTATATCGGTAGCTAGGTCGATACGATCTAAGTATCTGTATCATTGGAGTTCATTTATCATTTTATATCATGTGTATCGCTTGTGTATGGTACTGTATCATTGTGATACACAATGAATCGTATCCCTATCACATAAATATCATATGATGTTTTCAAAATAATATATAAACATTTTTGCTACATTTATTATACCAAGCATCTATAAGTACTATAAGCCATTGTCTTAGGTCTGCTGTTAGGTCTCTTGTGCCCACTTGGAAGGAGAAGTTGGGTTGTATATTAACAGTAGGGTATACAGTTGCTGCAGCTAGGCTCATGAGACTTGTTGTACATTAGTGTTTGTTTATATTATTCAAGCAAGATCCTTATCATCCTACAAAGAAATAAAAAATTCGAAAATGTAGCTTAATATATTAATATACAGCATTTTTAAGAAAAAAGTTAAAAATAATGATTTTAAGTTTAAGTAGCACATCTAGTGATGAGATAATGTTTCACCCCCTCATGGAGTAAAAGCCGGCTAGAGCCTACCTCTTAAGGCCTTCTCTGGGTGTTGGCCAGGAAAAGACAATTTGCCAGTAGAAATCGAATCCCTAACTGCACATGTAGCAGCTAAGTCCCTTTCCATTTCTAGAACTCTCAAAATTGTTAACCATACGAACAGAGAATAAATCCTAGATTTGGTTAGTTCTAGGCTTGTTGGAGTCTGGCATGTGACCTTAATATTCTAACTATTTGCAATAAACGATCCACGTTCACTCTTAAGAAACACTATTTGAAATGTAACAGCATGCCAGATCTAACATAAGGTTGCTAGTACACCACCTTGTGTTTATTTTGTTACAAGTCCTAGTTAGGTTAGTCTTTGATTAAAAGGCCAAAAATTATAAGGTCACAGTATAAGCTCCATCATTTAGGAAGCCAAGTCAATATGTCCATGACAGAAGAGCATACATCACGGGCCTTAGCCTACATGCATCACGCTCATTAAATTAATAAGGCCAGGGAATAGGTCCATCGAGCATGAATCAATTTCAAGAGATTGAGATGCCTTTAGTTGGGCACGGATGGAGAAGCTTGGATGAGCAATGCCTTAGGAAGGGTTGACTACCACTTCAATTTGAGTGTAGGGACCCATTAACACTTCAGACACCACTTGGAGGATAACATGAAACGTATTTGTAAATAGATAATATCAGTTATCCATCTTTGATAGAGTGTGTGAACAAGTGCCAAGCATGTGTTTGACTTTATTCTAGCATGTGCCAAGAATAAACCACCACAAGAAAGCCTCATCGAACAAGTGAAGGTGGACCATTTCCATACCATTCATATAGCCACCTTGGTGTACACATAGACCAACAGAATTCATGTAGGCTGATTAACTCGAGAAAACGAGGATCACACATCTCCAAAGGTAGCAGGACCAGTGTTATCCGTATCCAAGATACACATCTCTAAAGGTAGCGTGGTTCTTAGCCTCCTTGGTATTCAAGGCTCCATAAATGTGCTCTATGGTGTCCGTGCAAGCCTCCCAACTCGGATTTGAGTATATTTTTATTGTTTTTCTTTTTTTTTTTTTTGTATTTTTTTTTTGTTATTTGTATTTTTCTTTTTTTGATTTACAAAATATGAAGTGAAGTGTGTGGATATGATTGTTATTGCATTCATGAAGTGGGAGACACTCTATTTGAGTGTTATTTGAAGATTGGGAATTTATGAAGTGCTTTTATTTTCAGGTTTTTTATTGCATTAAAGTGCTAAGTGAGATGGCAGGAAGGGGTGGTAGAGACTCTCATTCTAAGTCTGATGATCCGGCATAGTAGTAAGGTACACCAG